>OU612059.1:56834503-58284503 GCA_914767635.1 Melanostoma mellinum | reverse complement strand
GGGAGGGTGGCTGGTGTAGGTGGTTGGCTTTGGTGACTGACGAATCAATGTTGCGTCATCCTCATCAGCAACAGTTTGTGCTGGTCTTTTTGGTAAAGGACAATGTCTGAAACTGTGCAAGATTAATTGAGAAATATTAACTTTTGTAAAAGTTAAGCTTGCATTGAAAAAAATCTTAGGAGTTCTTTGGTTGAATATTGTTAAAATTTAAATTTTGATTTTCGACTCACACGTTTCCTTTCCTACATTTTTGAATGTAACCTACTTCCGAACCAGCACAATATCAAGATTTTTCGAAAGTGCATGCGAAATGTGCTGTTGCTCTTTTAATGCTGAGTAGGTATGATTGTTTTGATTTGGTTGACCTCATAAGTTGTAGAAGGTTCTATTTCTTTCAGATTTGCATTTTCCTTCTTCTGATTATACCAAAGTTCATTTACATTTACACCCAGAAAAATACTCAAAGGCTCAACCCAAATGAAGCGCGAAACTCGAAGCGACAACAATACTTTCAATTGTAAAGTTTTGAATGCATGTTGATATATGAGGAGGCGCACACTTAAAGGACACTATGCAGGTGTTGCCTTACATTTTTGTGGTTAACAGCGTTTCTATGGCTGTCAGTTAATGTGTATTTGTATTATGTGCAAGTGGAACGTAAAACAAATAAAATAAATAAACAAAAATGCTGTGGAAACATCCAAGTGTAACGCGTTTCCAAGACATAAAATGTTATGCCAATTCCCAAAGACTTTTTCTTACGCTTCTGGGGTTCGAACAAGGAAACTCCTATGTTACACGTTCTTATTTTTACTTTGGAGAAATGCTTTAAGTGACTCTCCAAAGTGTGCTTACATTGGCATACCGGATGAAACTCCAAAAGTTTCTCACTCATCTCCCCCCTCGGGACGACTTGCGCATATCTTCGAAGGGAAGTCCGTGTCTAAGTTGCAGCTTCTTATTACAAATCTGCCTCTTCTCGTTTCATTGAGATCAGAATCTGGGTCAGATACGTGCTAATTCGTTTCCAACTCTCTCCACCTCTCAGTATTTTCTGGATTGTATTATTTGGGTTGATTTCTTCGATACTTCTTCTTATTTCCTGCCGGAGAAATTCACATCTACTGGACTCGAACGAGTCTCCTTATTGGCACGAAGGGCTTCTTTTTTTTAATCTTGTGTAGAGAAACGTTGAAATAAACGTGTCTGGCGACTTCTTCACTTTACCGTGTTTCCAGTTACTCCATTCGCTTAGGTCTCCGATTAGCCTAACAGCCAAGTGCCATCTGATTTTCGACTCCCATCGTTCGTGCCACTTCTGCTGGAGCTAGAGCTTTTGCTTCCGCATTAACCGCTTCCAGACCGATTTCCGCTATTTGTTCGTGTTCGTGTTATTATTTTCTTTATGCTGCGAAGAGATCCATTGGTACGACATCTGCAACTACAAAACTGCTGGCTCAGACACTGTACGCGGTATATTCGTAAAGCACCACGCCTTTGTACCGATGCTAGCTATTTCCGATACTTTTCTTGTTTAAGCTCTTCAGCCCAAAATTCGCTTTCCGTACAGTAGAATTGAGTTTGTTGTTGCCAGAAGAAGTTTGAGTTTGCTCGCAGATTGTCCACCTATATATTTGCCTTCAACCTGGCTTGTAACCATGTATGCGCGTTCAGCAGCCGTCCGTATCTGGTCATAAAGCTCAGTTTCGTATCGAGCCTTATTTCCAGCTATTTTATCACGTTTTTGTTTTTTTTAATTTGGGTTTTGATGTGGATGTTGACAACCGTGGAAATTGGTTTTTTGTTTGTTAAAAGTACGGCTTCAGTCTTCTCAGTACCCAGAGATGGTCCATGTTTCTCCATCCAGGAATTTGTTTTTCGCATCACTTGGTTTAGCTTTCCAGGTACGCTTTCGGTATCCTTTGCGGTTGGCTCTGCAGCAGCATCATCAGTGTATCCAACTAGAAACCAGCCTTTGATATTCCAGAGGTCTTGTCCAACAATGTATATCCCTGTGCTGCGCCAGCTGTGATATCCTTTGGTTTCATATCTTCTGTGGCTCGGTAGCTAAGTTGTAGTTATTTGAGATAATATCTTATCATCCGCAAGAGATGACCTATGTAATAAGTAGTCACGCCGATGGCAACGCAACGAAAACAATGTAACATGTAGGACTCTAAGTATTGAGGCTCTCTTCCGCTTGGTTGCGCCAACTAAGACTAGGTCTTTTTGGGGATTTGGAAAAAAATTCTCAAGTGATTCGTTCACGATACTCAAGGAAAGCTTTGCTGTGTATACAACCAATAATCTGAATGGACTTGTGCACCGTAATTCATTACGAACGGATTGCTCTGCACACAATGATTCAGATAGTAAAAGAAAAGCTGTTGCAATAAGAGTCTCTAAAAAACCCAAAATTAGTTTACCTGTTTTAGATTTTTCCAAGTATGTATCATAAAATATATGAGTTTTTGAGTGCACTTATTAAAGAGTTTTTTTTTATTATTATTTTGTTTATCTGTAAAAAATAAAGAAACTCTATGCTTAATATCAGGCTCTGAAAAAAAATAATCTCAAAGTCAAAACTTGGCTTGGGGAAGAAAATTTGAACACCATTTAAAGTTTAAAATCTGGCAGCCCTAAGCCTATAAGAATTACTTACTTAGGTGGGCATTACAGTTCGGGGTGAACCTGGGCCTCAACCAACATCCTTCTTTAACGACTTCGATTTCGGGCGAGCTCTCTCCAGTTTTGCACTCTTTGTCGGTTGAGGTCTTCATCAACTTGATTGTGCTTCCTAAGACAAGGTCTTCCCCTTCCGCGATTTCCCTGCAATGTGCTTTTGAAAGCCCGTCGAGCCGGAGCGTTTGGGTCCATCCGCTCAACATGGCCCAACCATCGAAGCCTCGCGATGCGTACTCTTCTGGCTATGCCCATGTCGCGGTACAGCTCATACAGCTCGTTGTTGTATCTTCTTCTCCACACATTGCCCTCGCATACGGGACCAAAGATCATTCGGAGAATTTTTCTTTCGAAACGACCAAGAGTTTCCTCATCCACTTTCGATAAGGTCCATGCTTCCGCGCCGTAAAGCGGGGCTGGGATGATTAAGGTCTTATACAAGGTTTTTCTGGAGGGGGTTTTGTTTCTCAATTGCCTTCTTAACCCAAAGAAGCAACGGTTGGCAAGAGTTATTCTCTTTTTGACCTCCGCAATGAAATTGTTGTCCGAGTCTACAGCGGATCCTAGGTAGACAAAGTCCTGTACTACCTCGAAGTTAAGTCTGTCTATTGTAACGTTTTGTCCAATTCGTTGATGTTCGGCGTCCTTGTTTGATGACAACATACACTTCGTTTTGCCCTCATTAACCATCACACCCATTTTTGCCGCTTATGTTTCAATATTCGCAAAAGCACCTGTGACACCACGCTTATTTCTTCCCATTACGTCAATATCTTCTGCATAGGCGAGTAATTGTACAGACTTTTGAAAGATTGCTCCTCTGGTGTTGACGTTTGAGTTTTGTACAATCTTTTCAAGTATGATGTTGAAGAAATCGCATGACAGTTTGTCGCCTTGCCTAAGGTCTCGTTGAGTTCTTTACCGACCTTGACGGAGCAGCGTGAATTCTCCAAAGTCATCCTGCATAGTCGTACGAGTTTTGCAGGGATGCCGAAACCAGCCATGGCTCTGTACAGCTCGTCTCTGTAAATACTGTCATACGCGGCCTTGAAATCGTTAAAGAGATGGTGAATATCGATATTATGTTCTCGGGTTTTTTCCAAGATCTGCCGTAATGTGAAAATTTGGTCTATTGTGGACTTTTCTGGTCTAAAACCACATTGATAAGGACCTATCAAGTTGTTGACGAGGGGTTTCAGACGTTTACATATTACAGCAGACAAGATCTTATAAGCGATGTTAAGGAGGCTTATCCCTCTATAATTGGAGCAATTATGAGGGTCTCCTTTCTATAGGATCGGGCATACGATACTGAGGTTGCATTCATCGGGCATGCTTTCTTCCGACCATATCATGTAGATCAGCTGGTGCATGCTCCTTTCCAACTAATCTCCAGCTACCTGGAAAAGTTCGGCATCAAGGCCATCTGCACATGCAGTTTTATTTGATTTAAATTTGCATATGGCAAGCTTAACTTCTTCTATAGGTCGGGAGGACGGCATTCTTGATCATCGTCCAAGCTAAATGAGGCAATCTGAATGACAGCAGAATTTGTGTCCTCATCGCCGTTAAGCAGTCTGCAGAAATGATCTTTCCAGATCCTCAGTAGCGACTGTGACTCTATAACTATGTTTCCCTGCTGGTCTTTACAGACTTGAGTTCGGAGTTTGCCACCCTGGCAGGATCTTTTTACGTTTTGGTAAAACTTCCGAATGTCGTTCCTGTCATGGCACCTCTCTATTTCCTCAAACGAGCGCTTCTCATGCTGCTTCTTTTTCTTTTTGAGAATTCGGTGTTCTTCCCTTCTTTTCTCGTTGAAGATCTCGTTATACTGATCGTAAGCAGCTCTTGTTCGTTTTTGCATCAGCATTTGTCGTGCTTTTTGTTTGGCTGCATTTGCCTGCCTGCATTCTTCTTCGAACCAAGGGTTTCGTTTCGGGGGCCGACCCAAAACCTGAGAGGCAGGGGTTCTGATGGCTCCTTGGCATTGCTGCCACTGGTCTTCAATGCTTAATGCTGACGGCATGGGATTCAAGGATAGTTGAAGGGACACTCGATTGGAAAAGGTGTTGGCAATCTCTTGCGATTGTAACTTTCCGACGTCATATCTTTTCACAGAACAAGATATGCTCATTCGTAACTTGGCTACAACAAGGTAGTGGCCCGAGTTAAAGTTAGCCCCTCGGAAAGTTCGGACATCTAACACACTGGAAGAGTGCCTTGCGTCGAACGCAACATGATCAATTTGGTTGACGGTTGATTGATCTGGGGATCGCCATGTACCTTTATAAATTTTGAGATACGGGAAGTGTGTACAGTGTAACACGGATATAAGAAACTCCGATAATGCCAAATTTTTTTTGCTTATATCCGAGTTTTTCTTATACGAAAACCTCGGATATAAGAAAAAAACTTTCTTATAAAGGGTGTCCCGTACTTCGTGTATAAAAGAGCACGCATTTGGGGTGTGATTCTTGGTCATATTCTAAGAAAAAAATTGTTTTACAGTAAGGCTCGTTTCTCAACTTTGACAGCACTTTTTGACAATTTAAAAAAAGGCTAGGTTTGGTGTACCCTAACCTATGTAAAATTCGATATCTCTGTCAATACTGATGATAGAGACTTAATCTTAGACTTAATTTTTTGTAGAAATAACAACTTTTAAGATTGTATTTAAGTTTAACTTTCATATTTTTAGGGTTGCCAGGTGTTCAAATTTTCTTCCCGAAACAAAGTTTTGACTTTGAGGTCACTTTTCTGCAGAAAATGCCTGATAAACATAGAGTTTCTTAATTTTTTACAGATGAACAAAGCAATAAAAAAAAACTCAGTTATAAGTGCACTCAAAAACCCTTACATTTTATGATATTAAAAAAAATTCAAAATGGGTAAAATTAAAAAAAAAGGTTTCTTCAATTTGAGGTTTGTTTGAATAAAATAATAATATGGGCGCTTTTAGTAGTTTTTTTTATGTATTTCATACAAACACAATTATAACAAGTGCTCAAAGTGCCTACACAGACATTTTTTTCATATATGAGTGTCTTCAAGTGAATATTTTTCTAGTAAATTGGGTATGACAACATCCTTGAAATTTTGAGCTGCATTCTCATCTGAAGAAAGGGATTCTTCGTGTAGTTTTTTGAAACGAATATTCTGGATTTTTTTCCATCTATTAAGCCAGCCTTGATTATGTCTTTCAGATCACGACATTGAGTGGAGATTTATTGCTTGAATCGATTAATGGGTTAATTTTAGAGAAAAAACCGAAAGTGCTATTAAATTAGATGGTGCGATTCGGAGACATGGGTTCTAAACCATCTTCATTCGTTTTTTCAATATATCTCGAGAACGAAGCAAAATTTTGATGCAATTCCAAGGATCTTTTTTTAGAGAGCAGATTTTCCCATCGAAATGCATCTTTTTCAAAATTATAAAGAACAACTTTTTATCCAAAATAATAAAATTCCCGACAGAAAAAAAGTCAATTTTTGCCAGTTCTTGAGTTTTGTCAGTTTTTTTAATGGCATTTCTTTCTGGTTGCATATAAGTATAGGCAATGCTCCATAAAAAAGAATGTAAATAAAATTTTCTTAGAAATGCTTTAACAGAGAACTTTCTATGTTTGAATTTCACCGAAATATTGTCACTTGAACATAGACATTTATCGTCGATTTTCATCCTTTTTGTACTGACAGACACTGTTGCGGAAGGAAAAAATTTCATGAAGTTTCATATATGCGTGCTCTTTTATTCTAAAATTTTAAAGGAGTGCATTAAAATGAGTTTCTTTTAACCGAGTTTTTCTTATATACGAGTTTCTTATATACGTCTGAATTTGAAGAGATACTAAAGGAAAAGACACGGTGCTTTCGATTGCCTATCTTATAAGCGAGTTTTTCTTATATGAGACTTTCTTATATCCGTAAAATACTCTACTACTTACAACAAGATTTAGCCCCGCAGCAAAATTGATTCGAATCGATGTCCTCCTTCCCTAGTTTTGCGTTGAAATCGCCAAGAACGATTTTCACGTCGTGTCTAGGGCATTGCTCATATGTTTCTTCGAGGAGCTCGTAGAAACAGTCTTTGGAATTGTCGACTTTCTCTTCTGTGGGTGCATAAGGCTAATGTTGGCGAATTTAGCTTATAAGAGCCTAAATTTAATACAGTTCTTAAGATTGTTATTTCTTCAAAAAAGGAAGTCTAAAAATAGGTCTCTACTCTCAGTATTGACAGAGATATCGAACTTAACACAGGTCAGGGTACACCAAAGTTAGCCTTTTCTTAAATTGTCAAAAAGCGATGTCAAAGTTGAGAAACGGGCTTTACTGTAGAACAATTTTTTTCTTAGTATACGACTAAGAATCAACACGAATCACTGGACACCCTGTATATAAATTAATTAATTAATCTACAGCAGGAGTAGCAAAGCTTTTTTATCGTATTAGAATCACCTACATCCGTGGAAGCCTTCACATCAAGAAAAACCATCTTGAAAAAAACTAGAACACGACCTGTTCGGTTGGTGTGGTCATGTGTAAAGGAGAGATCCAGAGAACCACGTTGAAACGGCAACATCATACATTAGCTACAAGTTACAACAGAAGCATAAGTTTAGCCTGAGTAGATCGCTTCATGATCACAATGCTCATAAAGACGCAAAAAAAGAAAAGCGAAATAAGAATAGCGACTTCGAATATGTCGTCATCTCAAAAATATGCTGCTTGATCTTAATTCATCCTCTCATAAAAAGTCATCCATGAAAAGAGAATGTCATAAGAAACGATTATACAGCAAACATATCTCATTTTTTCAATCCTGTTTTAATCAGAAGCCAAAAAGGCAAATGAAAGACAACCAAGTTTAAGTACTCCAATCAATAATTATTATTATTTTTTTTAATAATGTGCAAAAAAAACGAAGGTAGGTAAATAAAATTTCTCTCTACCTTGATATCTTATCTTGCTAATTTGAGATAATGCAACAAATGTCCCTTAACTACTTCTGCTTCCACACATATGAACCATAGTATTTGAAATTGTTCTGCTCACACTTTCTGTTAGCTTCCTTAGGTCCCCGAGATCCATAGACATATGGAATTGGTTTCACTTGTTCTTTTTCAATTTGATGTAGAATGGGTGTGAAAATTCTCCAAGCCTCGTGCAACTCATCAGATCGTACAAAATGCATAAGCGATCCACAAAAAACGTCCAAAATGAGTCTTTCATAAGCATCCGGCAGATATGAGTCCTTGTAGCGGTGTTCATATGTCAAATCCATTTCGGTTTCTTCGACATCGAAAGTTATACCCGGAGATTTGGTCATCATCTTGAAGTACAATGCTTCACCGGGTTGTACACGTATCACCAGCTCATTTCGTTTGCAACTGCCTTCGAATATGTCCCCAGGTACGTCATGATACTGAATACGAACTTCGGCTTTGCGTTCGTTGAGGGCTTTGCCGCAACGCAATATGAACGGTACACCCTCCCAGCGTTCATTTTTGATTTCCATCACAGCTAAAGCATAAGTTGGTGTAACAGAATCCTTTGATATTTGTGGATCGTCTAAATAGGATAGTTTAGCTTCACCTTCGCCTTCTGGATTTCCAACATATTGACCCAATACCATGTCGTCCAGCGTCAAGGGTCGGATATTCTTCAAAACTTTGACCTTTTCATCACGGATATCGTCTGGATGACAAGATACTGGCTTTTCCATAGCTATCAGAGATAAAATTTGTAGTAGATGATTTTGCATGACGTCACGAATAATGCCAAATTGGTCAAAATAGCCACCACGACCATCTGTTCCAAAAGGTTCCTTAAATGTAATCAACACCGATGCTATGTTTTCACGGTTCCAAGTTGAGCTAAGGATTTTGTTGGCGAACCGTATTGCCATGAGATTCTGGACCATTTCTTTACCCAAGTAGTGATCAATGCGATAGATTTGATCTTCTTCGAAAAGTGAAGCCAAATGGTCTGACAATACTTTTGATGATTCTGCATCATGGCCAAAGGGTTTCTCAATGATAACTCGATTCCATCCACTAGAAAAAAAAAAAGAAAATTAGATTAGATTAAATCTGAGCAAATCTATACAGTACGTATATGGACGGCTCTTCTATTACAACAATTTACGTAATAGAAGCCCGGGAAACCGTTACATAAAAAGAAATCGTTCCAATTTATGTCTTTGTGCAATATTTCAAAAGTTCTCAAGAAGCTGAAAATACTACTCCTGTGCCAGTTTTATTGGAAAAAAGTTTAAAGAAAAATGAAATGTGCTCTTGGTGGTTTCGGCATCAAGTCAATTCTTATCCTTCCTTAAGGATATCTAGAGAAAAGGCATTTCTCCGTAAGACTTGAAAATGAATACCTATATCTAATTTTATTGGTAGGTACTCTAGTAACCTGTAATGCCTGAATTACAATGCCGCAAGCTTCGGTTTCGCCTCACTTTTATGAGGTCAATTATAGGAAATCGGTACATCCTACCACTCTGGCTTTGATGTTACTTTTGATCGTAAAGAAAATAACGTAACGTGGCTCCAACTCAAGACAAAAGTTCGGTTGGGTTGATCAACAACAAAATCATTATGTCAATTCAATGCAAACATAAAGCTCTCGTCAGTGAAGGAAGGGGTCAAACGTCAAAGCCGAAGCGTCATAGTGATTCCGTCAAAATGCCTGATGCTTTGAGTTGGAGTCACGTTACGTTGTCTTATACACTAACCAACTTAAAATAAAGTTCAAAGCGACATTGTGATAGCATAAATATTGATCTCCTAAAAGAGTAACGTAGACCCTGATGATATGCAAGAGAATTTAATTTAAAATATGGGGTCGTAAACTGAGCATTAATCGGTGGATGTACGTTATGATGGTGACACCGATTTCACTTGAACGGTGGTCTGCTTCAAAAGAACTGAACAAGAAACCAAACCACATAAAAGCACTGCAAAATGTACAGAGATTTGCGTGCATATTCATTTCAGGAGCAATGAAGAGCTTTCCAAGAAGAAGTATAAAATGTTAAAGAATTTCCACTCATTAACATCTCTCGGGAAAGCATTACCAAAGAATTCAAAATCGCCGAATTCCTGAATGTTACATAAGTAACAAAAAGACATGGCAGACTGAACAAAACACTTACTCAATAAAGACCCATTCAAGTATACTTTTTGGAAAAAAGGGGTACCTGGAGTCGAATTACGGCATCCGTGATCGAGTGAGTGAGTACTATTTTCCATGAAGAAGTACTCGATAACAGGTTTGTTCGTTGAAGCCATAGGGTGGCCCGGGGGTCGCCACAAAGCGTTTTTTGAAAAACCGAAAGTCGTCTTGAATGTCAAATTGAGTGTTTTTTGAGCCCTGGTCAAATGGCATGTATTGTTTGCTATGACAGGGATGTGTGGTGATTTGTGGTTTAACGTTTTTTGAGGACTGGAAAACCCCGGTTTTTTTGACAACTCATAGGGTTGTCAAGAAAACCTGGGTTGACCCTGGGGAAAGTTCAACGAACGGACCGAATGTGAGAAGTAATGTCAAAAACTCTTGATTCAGTGCCGTATTACTCGATCACGAGTGCCGCAATTCGGCCCCTGATGGTCACAAAACTATTCACTTTATGTACACATTGATATTTGGTATAGTGGCCATCATTAGAGAAGGCGTCAAAGCTCAAGACCACAACCAAGACCCAAAGGCTTGCTTGCATTTGTTCAATCAGTGTCAACGGCAGCTCTAGAAACTTTCCTTTCGCTATAGCTCCCCTAGATTTTTTCACTGAGGTGATGGCAGCCGAAAGGGCACTGAACAATGCAATAACTATAAGACAGGCATATGAGGCCATAGAACCATTATGAACCGTACTTATTTATTTATTTATTTATTTATTTATTTGTTTACATCTACAAGCAATTTTACAGCTATCAGATATTTCATAATTGCACTCCAAGAAAAATAATAATTAACAAAAATAATTAGAATGTAAATAAATATAAGACTTCTAGTTTAAATTTATCACGACTCAGACAGAAGATATCAATATTTCCACAAGCTTCACTGAAATCCCTAACAGATCTAGATATGGTTTCATTACTTCCATATATCGTTCTATGTAATTTTTCTCTTAAGAACATTCTCGATCTTAAAGATCTTGAAGGAACATTAATAGGTACTAGAGCAAGTAGCGCAGGACATTTTATATGGTTACATAGTAAGTCTCTTATTAATGTTACACCAAGAATAGTGCGCCTAGATTCTAATGATCTTATCCCTAGTAACTGACATCTAGTCCTATAATCAGGTTGCGGGTACCAACGCATTTGGAAAAATATAAATTTAGTGAATCGTCTTTGGATCCTTTCTAATCGATTAGAATGTGTAATGAAAGCAGGGCTCCAGATAACATCAGCATACTCCAAAATCGATCTCACCAGAGAATTATACAAGGTTAAGAGGACGAAAGGGTCTCTAAAATCCTTTACATTTCGTTTGATGAATCCAACCATTACATTGGCTTTGGTAACCAAATAATCGAAATGGTTTTTGTACGAAAGACATTGATCAAGTACAATGCCTAAATCTTTAACATTAGTGACTCTACTAATTGTGAATCAATGTGGTAATCAAACAAATGACAATTACTATTCCTTAAAAAAGAAATTGAATTGCACTTACTAATATTTAGATTAAGGCCATTGTTAGAGCACCACATTGACAAAGAATTGAGGTCTGACTGAACTAACAGACAATCATTTAAGTTACCAATTTTTAAAAACAACTTCAGATCATCAGCATATAGAAGACATTCACAATATTTTATGACAGAAGTAATATCATCAATAAATAATAAAAATAAAAGGGGACCTAAATGGCTACCTTGTGGAACACCCGAAGAGCTCGTGAACTCGTTCGAAAGTGCTACCAACCTGAACCTATTGTGATCTTCCAATTAGATACGATGATAACCAACTAAGCAACTGAGAATGAAAACCTAAGACTTCTAGCTTCCTTATTAAAGTTTCATGGTTAACTGAGTCAAAAGCCTTGCTAAAATCAGTATATACTGAGTCAACTTGGAACCTATCTTCAAAAGCACCAACAACATATGAAGTGAAGCAAGCAAGATTACTAAGAGTTGATTTTCCAGAGACAAAACCATACTGAGCTTCTGATAAAATTTCCTTTGTAACGAAATCGAGTAAATTTTTTACTAGGCTCTCAATTTGGGGATAGCAGATAACTTAGTAATCCCTCTATAGTTCTCGATATTACTTTTATTACCCGACTTATAAACAGGAAATATATAAGACTGTTTCCAGTTGTCTAGAAAGTTTCCTTCAAAAAGAGATTTATTAAATATGGAGAGGAGCGGGACACTTAAAGAATTGCAGCAATTTTTTAACACTATTGCCGGTATGCCATCTGGACCAGGACTAACATTCGATTTTAGATTGACGAGAGCAGAATTTACTTCCATGTAATTCAATTGGATTAGTCCAAGATCAATCCTGTTGACTACACTGTTTAATGACAACTATTAAAATTAGATTTACAATAAACAGACTCAAAAAATTTTCCAAACAGCTCAACGGTAGAATCCAAATCCGAAGAATTAACATTTTTGAGAAACATGTCGTTTGGAAAACCCATAGAATTTCTTTTTGAGTTGACAA
Organism: Melanostoma mellinum; assembly: GCA_914767635.1. Classification (NCBI taxonomy): domain Eukaryota; kingdom Metazoa; phylum Arthropoda; class Insecta; order Diptera; family Syrphidae; genus Melanostoma; species Melanostoma mellinum. The sequence goes on along the minus strand of OU612059.1, from coordinate 58,272,133 downwards.
AAGACCGGAAAGACTTACTATCACTCTTAATTTTAGTTTCAATATTCATGATATAAGCCTTATAGAGAAACTTACTCAGAACCACAAAATCCTTACGAAGCTTACTAAACTTCAAATAATCAGATTGAAGCTTGGATCTGCAGAATAATTTATGAGCTTTGCGCTTCCAGAATCCCTCGAAACGTTCAACAGCCCGCCAATGACAGGTGGTCATCTTTAAAAACGCCTCGATTCTCTCTGTTGATTGACATTCTGACGGTTCACAACTCATTGGGTATCCATATGATGAGAATGAGCATCTGTGACTTATGTGGAGGATACCAATACAAAGAGGCAGAGGAAGGATCCATTTCCTATGTGAGTGACCTAGCATGGCCAACAGTAAGAAAAAAGCCCCCTGGGAATACTTCTTTGACAAACTGGTTGACATTTTTTACCTTCCACTGAACAGTAAAATCCATTCAGAGCTCCGAATGGTTTAGTGAGGATGCCCAACCCCAATTATCCAGTCGCCAATTTAATCCTCTGTTATTCATCAACTTTTATCAGGGGATCATAATGGATCCTTGAGATCTAAGTGAGGTATCGCCGATGGCTGCTTCACTCCCCATGCAACCTAACGAACAGTGAACATGTTTATGTGCAAAGTTTACGTTAATTCGAAGTCAAGCAGTTCGATTACAAAAGAAAGGTTGTTATCAGGGTTTCTCGAAGATTTTGGACTGTTTTTGTTAAATGGTGTGGCTAAAGGAGACGAATGCGGTGAACTTACTTTTATAAGCGGTCAAGGCGAGTCGGTAATAGATTTCTGCGCAATATCTGGTGAATGGTGCCACGTAGTGAAAAATTTTAGGGTAATGTTGGCCAACTTCTCAGCTGCCAATTCTTGTGACTGCAAACTTTAACGAGCAGCTGCAGCAAAGAACTCCAGATATTTTCCGAAAACTAAAATGGCACGACAACAAAGCTGATCGCTACCAATTCCTACTGGATTATAATTCAAATCTTCTGCCTCACCTGCTATCATCTACGATTGATGAAATTGAAGAAAATATAACCAGTTTAATTAATGCCCCGGCTCCAATTCCAAACAATACCTTCACCACTTTCACTCCCAAATCCAGATGGTTTGACAAGGACTTTTATAAATTACGCAAACTCTCATTCAGATGTTTAAAGCTATTTAGGACGACAAATGCACATAACTTTAAAATGATGTACTTACGTGCCAACAAGGAGTTCAAACAACTTTGCGACGTAAAAAAAATGCTGTATCACAAAAATCTTTCACAGCAGCTCCTACTCAGCAAAAATACAAAGGAATTTTGGTACAATGTTCGGGAAGTCAGCGGGTGGCAAAGATGTATCAAGATTACTCTCGAAGCCCAGACTCTAGCTGCACATTTTAAAACACTATTGTCGGCGGAGGAGAATCTTCATACGTTTAGCTTCGCATTACCAAACACGTATGTTTCTGAGCTAGATACATCAATTTCTTCAAGCGAATTGGAAAACACTCTTTCGCGTATGAAAAATAACAAAGCTCCTGGAAGCGATGGAATACCAGTTGAGTTTTTCAAAAATAGTAATGACCATCTCAAGAACTATATACTGGATTACTTCAACCTCCTATATGAAAATGCCTGAGTGCCTTTAAATTTTTCTAAAGCTTTCGTATTTGCTTTTTTTTAAAAAGGAGATCATAGTCAACCTGAGAATTATAGAGGAATATCTGTGCTCAACTCTCTTCGGAAGATATTTGCTGGGATTCTATATGGAAGACTCTCCACATGGGTTGAAAGGACCAACAGACTCAGCATTTTTAGCCCTCTGTTGTTTGCTCTATTCATTGACGATGTCTCTTCTATTCTTCCTGGCGGTGTAATTTTTGCAGGAACTCTCATCAAGGTCTTACTATATGCCGATGACTTAGTTGTGCTGGCGGACAACCCATTTTCGCTGCAACTACAAATCATAACGTTATATGCTTTTTAATTCTTTTTGAAGACCAAACGTCTACGAAAACACAATTTATATTGCATCGAAAAATGTCAAATTCAACATTCTCCACTGTTAGATGTTTGCCCCACATGGAAGTATGGACTTGGATTTAGTTTTAATTTTTTACTTTGCACATATGAAAAGTAATTTTAAGAATCTATCTTCTACTAGTTTGTGTTTTTCTGAATTCGTCAAGGCATGGAAGCTCTTCGTTTTTGATCCCAAGAAAGGTACTTCTACGCTGTTTGGTATAGCACGTAAATAATTATTTAAAAAAATAAAAATAAAAATAAATAGGGTAGCGCAACAGAGCGAGGAGCCCCTGGGCCTAGCACATTTCTCACAACCATGCCTTGTCAGGGAATGGAGGGAACCTACAATTTTTCGCCGGTTCCGAACGGCTAATTGAGAATGCGCTTTTCATGGCAATGAATTTATTAACGGAGGACTTGCCAATTCCTCGCGAAAGGCGATACCCGTAGAAAAACATTTTTGCATTTTGCCTCTGCTGGGATTCGAACCTCGAACCTCTGGGTTAGCAGGTGGACATGCTAACCATTACGCCACGGGTACCACGGTTTATTTAGCCAAATAATTATTTGGCTAAATAAATAGCTTGATCGCAATCACAGTGAATTGAAAGAAGAATGCCACAACAAATAATGTGCACTTCGTTTATAGATGAAAAATTTGAAAAGTTTTGTGTTAGTTTTTCCAAAAACAGAAAATTTATAGATATACTCACTCCCTCGACATACAGGTCTCCTTAACATGACTCGTTACAGTAGCAAACACTGATGGTGGTAAAGCTAAATAGAATATTCTATTAGCTTTACATTTGCTCTCCATTTCTTCAACTGTTTTGGTCAAGTTTTCAAAGTCCTTTCGTTCATCATAACTTCCTGCAACGTACTCGTTAAGGGCCCAGAACTGCTCAAATCGTTCCTCTTCACCATCTTTAAGCTAAAAGAAAAACAGCTTTTAGAAAGGATAAAAATTCTTCATCGTCAAGAAAATTGATCTTACTTTCATATGTGGCTGACAGTTTTCCCGAATCTCTTTAACTGTAAGCTTAGAACGTGAGTAGCCGCAGAATTTTGTAGGATTTGGAAGTAAATTGTCTCGGAAAAGCCACCACAATGTAGGATATATCTTTTTCTTAGCCAAGTCACCCTGTAGGAGTTGAAAAATTGTTAATTTATTAAAATTATATTTCATTATCTCTAATATGTAAATGTCCTTACGGAGGCACCAAAGATGACAAACGTATGGGGAATTTCGCCATCAAAATGAGTTCCTTCGAACACCATCGCGAGTGATTTCAAAGATTTGATGATGCGCGAGAGTGTATCGTTTTCACCTGAAGTGTTACCTATAAATAAAAAGTTAAAGCAATTAATAAGTATTAAGGTGCATTTCTCTCAAGTACTTGAGAAGAATATCGGGTACCCACAAATATGTAACGGTTCCTAAAAAATACATTGGGGAAACTCACCCAAAACCTAACAATGGAATCTCGTAATGTTTGGCAACCTTGGAATAGCTTTAATTCCAGACATATTCATATACGTTGACGAAAGTCTATCGATCAAAAATTGATAAATTTGATCGTTGCATCAATTATCGATATCGATGCATTGAGTTTTCTAACTATAAGTGTTTGTGTTAAAAAAAATTGTTTTTTTCAGTGAACAGATATTATACAGCAATTTAGATTGGGTGTGAATAGTGCCTGATCGGGTAACCATTGACTGCTTAGTCTGTTCCAGTGGCGCAATAATTAGTCAAGATGAAGTGCTTAGATGTCAAGATGAAGTGACTAAGTTCAAATAAAAACGGGCACGATTGGGTCGCATGAGCTTGCGATTGAGTGTAAAATACAATATCAAAAGACTAAGTACAAGATTATTTTTTCAATAATATATTTGGTTGCACAGGTTTGCCAACTGCATATTGATTTCTTTTAGCAACTTGTTAGCCATTAACGAGAAAGCCGGTTTTGAAAAAAAAGGTGCTATGGAAGGCACCATTTTTACTTTTATCGTAATTTTAAATTTCGAAACAATTTTAATTAAAATATTTTAAGCCGTTTTTTAGACAAATAAGTATCATCATGTAGGTTATATGACAGGTACCATTTATACAAGACCCAGCCAATTCCAAAAATTCTTCTGTGGGCTTACCCTTACTGCAAATTTTGAAGAAAATCGGTCAAGCAGTTCAGGCTGTACATCCATATACGTATAAAGACAGACATATATGTACAATGTACATACATACAGACAGAATTGCAGGACCCACTCTTTTCGTATTCTTTATTATGTTTCATTTTTATCTCAAAGCTTTTTCTTCACGATTGCAATCGTTTTAGTACCTATAAACGCAAGTTAAAATAAGGAGGCGAAACAAAGCTATATACGCGATGCGACGTCGGTCAAAGCCTAACGGCCACAATTTTATGCCGATTCCGAACGGCTAAGTTAGAAAGCGTTTTTGATGGCCGTATGCAATTACTCGCAGAGAACTTGCCAACTCCTCGTGGTGGTTGCCGGGTTACTATTTGCGTATCCATGAACGTAAACAATTTAAAATTACTAGTGGGATAAGCCCTGTTCACACTGTACAATTATAAATAAATAAATAAATAGGGTGGCGCAACAGAGCGAGGAGCCCCTGGGCCTAGCGCATTTCTCACAACCATGCCTTGTGAGGGAATGGAGGGGACCTACAATTTTTCGCCGGTTCCGAACGGCTAATTGAGAATGCGCTTTTCATGGCAATGAATTTACTAACGGAGGACTTGCCAATTCCTCGCGAAAGGCGATACCCGTGGAAAAACATTTTTGCATTTTTTGCCTCTGCTGGGATTCGAACCTCGAACCTCTGGGTTAGCAGGTGTACATGCTAACCATTACGCCACGGACGGGTACCACTGTACAATTAGTTGGACAAACTTGGGCTTGAACGATGAACAATGCTTGATAGTGTGAACCCTTCAGACGACCGCTTGTCCAACTTGTTGGATGGTTTTCAAATATTTTTGAAAATTTAAAAGTTGGACGGAGTGGAAGAGTATGTGACATAAAGTTAAACGACAAGCTTGATAACTGTGAACGCAAACTACATCAGACCATCCAACTTCCATCAAACGAACTCTGTCCAGCTAACTGTACAGTGTGAACAGGGCTATAGGTCTGGGTCTCTGTAAAATAGGTTATGGGGGTAAGAAGTCAAAACAGCTACTGTAACTTACACTATGCCTGAGATGCAAAAATAAGACGTTGGTGACTTTTCGTTATTGTGCCCGGAATTTAAGTGAAATGAAGATCCTAGAAAGTTTGACTAGGGGAGTCGTAAGTCTCTTTCTCTCGTTTTGCAACTTTCCAAAACATTTGATTTCCTGAGAGCCTTAAGGTGACATGTTACTGAAAGCTTGGATTCGGACTACAGAACGAAGTGGCACCGTTATACACCGTCATGCTCAGACGACGCTTTTTTCTGATGAGCATATTAAAGCATTTTTTAGTCGCCTGAGTGTTGTTTATGATAGTACATTTCACGGAGATATCATAATGGTGATGGGATAGTTTAGTTTAGTTTAGTTTATTTTGCCAAAGTAAGACAACATTAATTATAAAAAACAAAGAATACATTACATAGAAAATAAAGTAAAATACATTTGTTGTACTACGTATTATATGGAAACATTTTTTTTTTTCATTAATAAATCGGATTTGCTATGTTAGAGATTTGATAAACAAAAGAAAGTCAAGAAGAGTCTTCAAACATCATTCTATTTAGGATGTTTCTCCGGAAGTTTTCTCTATTCATATTTACATTGAACAAGTCAAAATATTTATTAAATGTTTTTGAACATCTATTGAAACATTCATGAGAAGCATAATTAGTCCTTGAGTTGCTCTCCTTTAAAAATTTGGTATGTCTTAAAGTACGAACGTTAGGATTTACAGATATTTTGGAACACAAAAATGATGAGTTAATATTTCTATTTAAAAGATCGAACGCAAATAAAGCTTCGGACAACTCTCTACGATTTGCAAGACTGCACATATTAATAAGATTTAGTCGATGTGCGTAACGAGGTAGGACAAAACTGTCGGGATTCTATCCAAGACCTCTCAAGGCGAACAACAAAAATTGCTTTTGGACAGATTCAAGTTTCTTTATATCAAGAGCATACAACGGAGACCATATTACACTACAGTACTTTAACAGTGACCGGACCAATGAACAATATATAGCTTTAGTGATGTAAGTCACTAAATTCCTTGGATCTTCGCTTAACGAAAGCAAGCATAGCCATACTCTTGGAATGAACTTTATCAATATGATGTTTAAAAGTTAGTTTTTTGTCAATTAAAACTCCTAAGTCTTTTACTACGTCAATTCTAACTAACTTTTGTCCGTTTATGGAGTAGTCAAAATTTATTGCACAAGTTTTTCTTAAAAAAGAAATTATATTGCACTTCTCCACATTTAACATCATTCCGTTAGCTTTACACCACTTAACTAGACTGATTAAACATTGCTGCAATAATTGCGTGTCGGCAATGTTTTTAACAAAAGTGGATGAAGACATCAAGCAAAGAAAATGGTGCTGGATTGGCCACACACTGAGGAAGCCTGATGACAACATAGCAAAGCAGTGCTTTGAATGGAATCCTCAAGGTGCGAGACGGATTGGAAGACCAAAGGAAACATGGAGGTCAACTGTCATGAAGGAAGCTCGGTCCCAGAATTTGCAGTCGTTTTCACAGTTGAGGTATCGTGCTAGGAATAGAGAGAGATGGAAGGATCTGGTTGCCGCCCTATGCTCCAGTAGGAGTTAAAGTGTTTGCTGTCAACAGCTTCCGGACACTAAGAAGAAGAATGTTTTTAACTGTATGAAACAACTTTAGGTCGTCGGCATACATCGAAAATCTACAACCTTCAAACAGTAAGGGCAAGTCATTTATAAAAAGGAGAAATAAAAGTGGGCCAAGATGGCTACCTTGGGGAACACCAGAAGTTACATTAATTTGACGTGACAAAACATCACAAAACTTGACACACTGCGTCCTTTGCGACAAATACGATTGGATCCACAGTAATAAGGTGTCATGAATGCCATATTTTTTTAATTTAAAAATAAGCAGATTGTGATCAACCTTGTCGAAAGCTTTGCTGAAGTCAGTATAGATAGCATCAACCTGGTTCCCTTTTTCCATTTCTAAGAGAATGAATGAGGTATAATCTGCTAAATTGGTAGTTGTAGATCTACCTTTAAGAAAGCCATGTTGATGCTCGCTTAAAACTGAAACCAGCTCCACGTTCAGCTTGTCAGTTACCAGTTTCTCAAATAATTTGGGAATAGCTGACAGGATTGCAATACCTCGATAATTTTTAATGTTGGATCTGTCACCGTTTTTAAATATTGGCGTTAGAAATGAGTTACGCCAAGTACTAGGAAATATCCCATTAGACAGGGATTGGTTGAAAAGTTCAAGCAAAGGCTTGGAAATAGTTTCAGCTGTGTTTTTTTTAAAACAAAGGAGGAATGCCATCGGGACCACTACCTTTGTTAACATCGATGGTTCTAAGATTACGGATAAGGTCGTCCATAGTGATTGAAACAGGGCTTCGGCTAACATTGTGATCCGTAATATAATGAAAATCATTGCTGTCAAAAGTGATTGGATTTGAATACACAGATTCAAAAAAAGAAGCAAAAAGTTCACATATATCAGATGTATCCGAGCGAACACTACTTCCAGAGTATATCGTAGTTAGTTACGTTACGTTTATTATTAATGAATTTATAAAAGTGACGAGGATTCTTTTTAATAAGAGATCCTGATTTAACCACGTATCGGTCATAACATATTTTGTCATACGATTTGAATTCAGAGTCATAACTCTGAAAAGTTTCGTAGTCAGGAGAATTGCCCGAGGCTGTCCATTTACGATGAGCTTTGTTTTTACGATTTTTTAAGTTAATTAAAACTTTATCATACCAGGGAGGGGCTTTAGAAGAAGTGATAATCTTTTTAGGAACAAAATATTCACAAACAGAATTTAAAACTTTATACAACTTAACAGCCTTTTCATTTACTGTAGAGGGTTCACTAAACCATTCAATGATTCAATGTTATTAAAATGTAAGTTGATTTGATGATAATCAGCGTTTTTGAAATCAAAGAATAATTTCTTCTCATCAATATTCGGACGAGTCTTATCGCTATAGAAAAAGCTAATTTTGAATGACTTGTGGAAAACACTAGTTTTGTTTAAAATGATAGATGAAGTCTCTTCTAAAACAAAGTTATCGCAAACATTAGTAAACACAAGATCAAGAACGTTTGAAAAACTATTTTTTAAACTACAAATTTGATTATATCCGTTTTTGGTATAAAAGTCAATTAAAAGCGATTGCTGCTCAGTCGTTATGTTGATTGGATCGAAGATTGAGTTATTATCTTCGCAAGGTATCCAGTTCAGTCCAGGAAGATTAAAATCGCCAAAAAGAAAAAAGTCGTCATAATCTTCGAGAGCAGACAAAACAGATAATGCAGTTGTAGTTGTTGTTTCGTAAATGGTAGCAGGCTGACAGGGATGAAAATAACAACAGCCAATGTAAATATTTTTGTCCTCGACAGAAACCTTGGCCCATACTTGTTGGTTCAAATTATTTTCAGTAGACGACGCACACTGGGGCCCGCTGTATGGAGAGCGTGCTCAAAATGCAAAATTGAGAATGACTCTTTTTTCCAAAACAAATGTTTTGTTGCAAAGTCGACAAGATTGTCTATCAACCGGTAAAATTTCAAGGTCAAAGAGATTGTAGGTCAAAAGAAAATCAGTGTTAAATGTTGTGTTTTAGGTCAAAGAAATTTGTCTTGTGATTTAGAGGTCGATTTAAAGTGCAATAAAAAATCGTTTCGCGTTGAATTACGCTAAGTGGCGATATGTCATCGATTGGTCAATGTCAGTAGATAATAAAAACGTATTTTGTAAGTATCAAAAACAAAAACCATGGAAAAAGAAACAAAAAAACGAACAAATTTGTAAAAAAAATTTAAATACACTTTTTTGCAATTTGCAACACGGGCTTTCAAAACTAAGTATGCAGTCTTATAGTGCATACCTTCTTTTAATAAAAACTTAAGTTAGGAGTGGAAGCCTCTGTTGCAATTTGGAAAAAAATGTGTTTATACATTTTTGTTCGCTCTCTTATTTCTTTTTCCATGGTTTTTGTTTTTGATACTTACAAAATACGTTTTTATTATCTACTGACATTGACCAATCGATGACATATCGCCACTGCGCGTAATTCAACGCGAAACGATTTTTATTGCATTTTAAATCGACCTCTAAATCACAAGACAAATTTCTTTGGCCTAAAACACAACATTTAACACTGATTTTCTTTTGACCTACAATCTCTTTGACCTTGAAATTTTACCGGTTGATAGACAATCTTGTCGACTTTGCAACAAAACATTTGTTTTGGAAAATAGAGTCATTCTCAATTTTGCATTTTGAGCACGCTCTCCATACAGCGGGCCCCAGTGTGCGACGCCGACACCGACGGCTGGATATCAACAGGAAAACAGGAGAGGGAAGTGTGAACTCCCAATAATACACCGCCTCCTTTGCTTTGATTTGGGGCAAGAGTCCGGTCGCATCTAAAAACTTAAAAGTTAAAATTTAAAAACTGTGTTTGCACAATGCCAACACAACAAAAGTGACACTTCAAAAAAGACAAGGCGACTACGAAAACCAGAACAAAAAAGAGACAAAAATAGGCTGTTCTACAACAGCTTCTGACAGAAAAGATCAGCTTTTGGTGTTCAATTAGAAATTTTCTGTTCTTTTCTGCTCTTTACTGATCTTTTTTGTATTCAATGAGCTACTCCAAACTGTTTAGCACAGCATTTTCTGCACCTCCTTTTGAGCAAGATCAAGATTGGGGAAAACTGTCAAAAGCAGTAGTTGACTTTTGCAACGTCGTTTTTTCAGCGCAATGTAATTCTATTTGTTATTAAAAGTTGAAAAATATTAAAAAATCTGTATATAAATATAAAAAAATCAAAAAAACGAAAATACACCAAATTAACATGATATCAAAAAAAGAAAATAGGTAGTTGTTTATTTTTCCTTTTTGTTGTTGCTTTGATTGACAAGTTTGCTGGTTCTAATTTGCTTGACGTTTTCACTACACATCACGTGCTGCTCTGATCTGAAAAATTGCCATTGAACTCTGCTTAAGATTATAGAAGATATTTTTTTTTTGTCAGGAGTAAATCTTCAAAAGACACTTAGTAGTATTCGTTACCAAGTAGTGTGGGATTCTTACCCACTAAAAACTCCTCATAATCAGAACCAATCTATATAACGATCGACAACAGATTTTTCTTTCTCAATAATATTATCGCTTTAAGGGAAGCTTAAACTTTTAATGCTTCCCATGACTTTTAGACCATTAGCTCGTGTGGCTTGGTTCTTCTTAATCTCCGAACATTGCCTCTCGTATTTAATACGGACTCCATTTCAGAGTTGATATGACTATGCAGTCGCTGATTGTGTGATACAGCATGTTTTCTTACAACTTCTGTAACCGTTTCTATTTGTAGGTCACGATGTAAATCGCTATTTCTTATATACCATGGTGCATTTACTATTCCACGAAGGACTTTGTTTTGGAACTTTTGGATGATTTCAGTATTTGTTTTCTTTGAACAGCCCCATAATTGGATTCCATAGGTCCAAACAGGTCTAAGTACTTGTTTATAAAGCATTATTTTATTTTCGACAGATAAGTCCGAATTTCTACATCAGTACATTTTTCTATATTTCAAGTTGAGCTCTTCCCTTTTCTTTTTGATATGCTCTTTCCATTTTAGCTTTGCATCCAAATTCATCCCAAGGTATTTGGCCATATTGGCGTAGGTTAGGTAGAATGGGCTGACGGTTGATCTTAATTCCGCCACACTTAGATCAATGTAGATCCATTGTGAACCCCATATTGGCGTAAGGTACAGCTTGATTGTTGATGAATATTTGAACGTAGCTTGACTTTTTATTTGTAAAGTTTATATGTGCAGATTTAGCTTCATTGAGCTTGATACGCCATTTTTTTGTCCAATCACTAACGGTGTCGACGGCATTTTGCAATTTCTCAGCAGCCTTGACGACGCACTTACTGGATGCCAAAATTGCGGTATCATCCGCAAAAGTAGCCATAATGGTGTTGTTATCCACTGGAATATCCCTTGTAGAAGAAGAATATCCCGTATAGAAGATATGTACTTGTAATATACTTGCAGACGAATTCTACAATCACATGTATTAAAAACCCAGACTACTTGCTGTCTTTTTCATATTATTTTTTATTCCACTACAAAATTCGCAATGTGGTGGTACTAGTGGTGTGATGATTAGACTTCCCAGAGGTTCGTGGTTCGAATCCCAACAGAGGCAAAAATATTTTTCCACGGCTATCGCCTTTCCCGAGGAACTGGCAGGTCCTCCGTTAATAAATTCATTGCCATGAAAAGCACTTTTCCGATAAGCCGTTCGGAACCGGCAGAAAATTGGAGGTCCCCCTATTTCCTCACAAGGCAATGGTTGTGAGAAATGCGCTAGGCCCCGGAGATTTTCGCTCTGTTGCGCCACCCTATTTATTTATTTATTTACAAAATTCGCATACATTAATAGGAATAGAAAATAGATGATAGCTGAGAAACATCACACAAATCCTATACAATCATGTGCTTCTTTCTTTATCGGCATTTTAGTTTCATTAAGTTTCAAATTACAACGAGAAAAAGAATTGCCCCAAAATAAGACAGACAAGCAACTTCCAACCAAATCGATTACTTCAATTAATCGTGGCATCAGCAGTCTGCAGGAGCTTCGAAACGAGACCACATTCCGAAATTGTGACGGTTTTTCCCCTTACGATTACATAAAGTTGCTGTTCGAAAATATCCAAAGGCGTTAGTTTGATACCGATAATGACAACAGTGGCTACTAGGGCACCACGTTTCACAAGAATAAAGAGCAATCAGTAGCAGTGAACGGAAATCGTAAACTTTTGGTGTGTTATAGAAAAAGTTTTTATATTCAGTAAAGCCAGGCGATCGGTCGAAAAGGAGATATGATACTTGACTTTGATAGGAGAAAGAAAGCAAGAAAAAGCTTGAATCCAGCCACAAGAGCCAGAGCTTACGCATGATTTGAATATGAGACACTACAACGTGTTTCTCTTAGATGATTGGATTTTAAATCGGCAACACTGTTTCTATTACTGTTAATTTGACAGTTGGCGGTACGTTTTGATGAGAACAACGCTTGGAAATTGTGCAAATCAATTTTGAAAATCATGGTTCAGCTCGCCAAGCTTTCCTATTACACTTCTAATTGGTGTTTTATTTATAGATTTTGTTTTTAAAATTGGGAACATTGTATCTTGGAATTGTCAATTTATCATGACAGTTGGGGGAATGTTTGTGATTAGTTCGCTTTGACATTTCACAGTGAATGGACTTACTTCAGAACAACACTTGCAAATTGTCCAAACTTGTTTTGAAAACCATAGTTCATTTCCACCAAACCTTCCGATTACGCTTTTAAGGGTAACTTCAGAGGTTTGGTCTTTCAATTGGCAACACTGTTTGTAGCGATTGTCAATTTGACAATTGGTCGTATATTGGTCGTTTGTGCGTTTTGCTTCAACTTACTTCAGAATAACGATTGGAAATTGTTACCAGTTGCGGTTCATTCGAGCCAGTCGTGGAGTCCATTTGCCCGAAATTGATTTTAAGGATTAATTTTATAAAAATATCTTTTAGTTAAAACCAATTATAAAATAAATAGGGTGGCGGAACACAGCGAGAAGCCCCAGGGCTTAGCGCGTTTCTCACAACCTACAATTTTTTGCCGGTTCCGAACGGCTAATCGAGATTGGCAATGGCAATTAATACTAACGGAGGACTTGCCAATTCCTCGCGAAAGGCGATACCCGTGAAAAAAACATTTTTGCCTCTGTTGGGGTTCGAACCACGAACCTCTGGATTAACAGGCGGACATGCTATTCATCACACCACGGGTTAAAACCAATGCCTTGATAATAAAACTTATTTTTACATGTTTTATTTCATTTTGGATGTGTACACATTTAAATAAAAATACCCATCAAAACAACGCATTAAGCACAAAAGCAGACTAGGCCGCAAGTAAATGACATTAGAAATGTCTGTAGGATTACCAAAGTGCTGAAAAAGCAAAAGGATGAAGCCAACTTCCGAATGCGCACTGTATTGTATCCCTAAGTAGAGAAGAAATTTTTACCGCAATCAAAGAATTGAAGAATATCAAAGCGGCTAGACTTTTCGATATTCCCGCAGACCTCTTACTATCAGCGCAAACAAAATAACGAACTGAATGACATCTCGAACCTTTCACTGAACAAGATCCTAAAATTCATCAAGGTTTGCAAATGGATCATTATTTCACTTCCTCTATGTTTGAGCGAGTGAGTATGCGCACTATTTACAAATCAATTAATAAGGTGGAACAACAAAAAACTCGATTAGCATCGGGGCGTAACAAATTTCAATGATCTACCGCCAATTCCGAATGGCAATGTAAGAAAACGCTTTTCATGTCACTGTTGCTTTTATTAGGTCTGTTCGTTGAACTTTCCCCAGGGTTGATTCAGGTTTTCTTGACAACCCTATGAGTTGTCAAAAAAAATCTGGGTTTTTCACTCCTCAAAAAACGCTAAACCACAAATCACCACACATCCCTGTCATAAAAAAAAAATACATGCCATTTGACAGCCCTCAAATCGCCACAGCAAAAAGGTAGGGCGAGTTTGGGGAAAACCTATGGCAAACTTATGGCAAACCTATGGCTCAAAAAACACTCAATTTGACATTCAGGGCGAATTTAGGTTTCTCAAAAAACGCTTTGTGGCGACCCTAGGGCAACCCCAGGGCTTCAACGAACAAACCTATTATCGGAGGACTCGCAAACTCTTCGCCAGAAGCATACCCGTTAGAAGAACAAATTGGTTTTTTCACGTATAACATGTAGACATGGTCACTACGCTAGGTAGACCTATTAATAATTAAGACGCATCAAATAAGACAACATAACATTTCTTTGCATTTTCGAAGTTAAAATCAGTAATTTGAGTCGAACTTTGAACAAACACAGTATTTTTTTTGTTTAACTGCCATGATCGTGTCAACAGAAAAAGGTTGAGACTTAATTATTAAATTAAACGTTTCTCTTTCTCGTCACATTAATAAATCACTTTACTTATGCAAGCCGCTGTAATTTACAAGTAATTATTGCACTTTAATTTTATGAATTTGAATATTAGTTTTTTTTTTTTAAATTCCCGTTCACACCACCGCTAACTAAAGGTAAGTTAAAACTAAACCCTTAGGCGCCTTGTGCAGTTACTCAACTCAACTATGAAACTTATTTTCAAATTGAACTAAAGTCGGCATGAGTTTGCAATTTCTTCTTAAAACCTTAAACGTAAGTGATAGGTTTAGTTGAAGTGTTTATACACAACGATATGAATCTTTTGTGACAAAACACCCGGGAAAATTCATCTGACCACAGTTTAGCTTTCGCCTGTGGCTTGTTTCGTGGTAATTCAAATGACCAAAAAGATACAAAGTGATTATTGCGATGCAGTATAATAATTGAAAGCCACAAAAGACAGAACCTAGATATGCCTTTTGCGTGGTTGTATTAATTTCAATATTAAAATTTATCTCAATAAATTTTATCGTTCAATTTAAAGTGCGAGAAACGTCAAGTTTCAGTTAGTACTTTGATTAGTAGATAAGTACCAACAACAATGTGGACATCAGATACCACTTAAAGCGTGCTTCGATCAGGTGATCTCTATAAAGTGTTGTACTGCACTCTACACATGTCTGCCTATTCATGGAGCTTGTAGAAGTGCCTATTACCTTTAGGCTGTTCGCTTAGTTGAAAGAAAAAAATATCTGCGTCGCAATGCAGTAAGTGAATGTCAAAGTCATAATGTTCTCGGTTTGAAAGTAAAAAAAATAGTCTCAGGCATTAGGTTTAGTTGTATGAATATGCAATGAGTTATTGGGCTTTAATTGATTGAACGGATGTTGTTATCACCACAGGTGGTTTAATTTTTTTTGGAACATTTTGTATTTTTTAATGGGCGGTTGTTTTTTTGTGGTCTTTTATGCTTATCAAGTCCCGAGGTGAGAATCAGTCGCTAGGTTATCTATGTAAAGCCTTATTACTGGTTTTATTCGCAGACCATAGTAAAAGATTGACTAAAAACTGTGAAATTCTAAACACCACAGCCTTGATAATTAAAATCTCTACCAACTCTTTTCTGCTTACATATCAGCTTCATTTTATTAACGTTGGATGTTATTTATTGTAACTTCTAACTGGAGATAGATACGAAGCGTTTGCAAAGAACTGTCGAAGGAGGCAGTTTTGTTTTCACCAAGGTTTTTCTATATCATGAACTTGGTGACGCATGTGCGTTCTCTTGATAAAATCAGCAATGGTGGCGATATTTTCAAGGGCATAAATATTTCGATGAACGCGTCATAAGTGGGTTACTTTCGCAATTCTTTTCAGAACAGGGTTCAATGAAACGGCTATTAAAAGTTATGCGCCATTACCCGTTAGGAGGTCGTTCGTTAGTAGATAAAAGGGTGCAAAGATGTTTGCGAATCGTTTTGAATCGTGACTTTTGCTTATTGAGCTAGAGTTGTTGTTGGTTTTTCGTTTATGGTAAAAACAAAAGTTTTTAGGAATATGTTGAAAATAATATATATTGAAGTGTTTTGTGATTACTATTTATTTTTTTTTTTATAGTTTTTCTGGGGGAGGTGTTCAGAACACTAACTTTAGCTCTCAGACCGTAATGCCGGGCAATTGTATTGTTACAAAAAAAAGTTCCTGGTGGGATGTGAGTTTCGAAACCTTCAACGTAACAGGCAGACATTCAAACCATTAAGCTACGAGCACCACATAATTGTACTTAACTATCTTCATTATAAACCAAATATCAGTGGCCTAATTATTTCTTTGAAGGTTATTTTGTTTATCTCCTTCAAACAAAAGATATTTCACATACGTACGTACTTTAATAATAATCGTTTAGTCATTACTAAACAATGATGGGAAAAATTTTCAGATGCGCAGTCTATAATCGTGATTGGTCGTTATTTGGACATTGTTCGGCAAACTCTCTAAAGTTGCGTGACATTTGTTCCTTTGTCATTTTGCTTTTACGAGTTTAACATTGAAATAATGATCGTGTGTCGTATTTCTCCAAATATTGTCAAATTATCTAACCAAAATCATCGAAAGTTAGGTTTTATTGTAAATTAGCTGACCCACCTGGCGTTGGTTGGGTTCTACGGTAGGTCAGTGCAAATTATGATCGATTTGATATTTTTGATTCGATCATCTAAAAAAGGGATCGAGGTAATGCAAGTCAATCGGTCTCTATCTTTTCAGTCAATCTCAATATTCGATCGCAATCAAAATCCTTACCTCGTTTCTACTCAGGATTGAATCTCAATTCAATTCGAATTAGTGTCTAGATCGAATTGAAATGGGATGTTTCGATTATCGGATTCGATTTCGAGACTATAAGGAAACTTATGCCCCGATCTGCCGGTGTAGTAGTGCCCTGTGCCCCTGTTCGACTTTGATCAAAGCGAAATGTTTGTACATACAAATGTATTTTTGTTTTTATTTTCAGTGTTAACGGGTTTTCCAGATTGAAAGAAGAAATTTTCCTGTGCTATAGTTATGTTGCTTGCTTATGCCTCCAAGGCCCTAAACCACGTCCAAGGTAGAGTTGCTTGGACACATAGGCCTTAATTTATTTGGTTTGATTCGAATTGTGTCAAGTAAGTACTGTAGTTGTAGTAGAAAAACCCGCTGGGGTAAGCTGAATATTGTCTGAAAGTTTTAAGTTTCTTTTTCCAGTCAGAATTATAATAAATAAAAAAGCCTGCGCCATCCGGCACAACAGAGCGGGGGACCCAGGACCTAGCACATATCTCGCAACCATGCCCTGTGAGGAAATGGAGGGTACCTACAGTTTTTTGCCAATTCCGAACGGCTTATCGAGAAAGTGATTTTCGTGGCAATGAATTTTAAAATCGGAGTAACTGTCAACTGCTTGCGAAAGCATTTTAACATTTGAAAGGCGAAAGAACTTTTAAAATCGGTCAAGCAGTTTCTAAGTTCCCGTGATTGTTCTTGTGTATAATCCCGTTGGAATATGGGAACAAATATCATTCTAACATTTACAGAATTTAGAAATTGGTCGACCAGTTTCTAAATTCTCTTTCCCGTTACTGTGGAAATATGTACACATAAAAAACTTGGGTCACTGTTTCAATTGAAAAAAAAACACATCAAAATTAGTTGTGTAGTTTCAAAGATTTCAAAAAAGCGTACAGGCAGACAGCGGAAAGCGACTTTGTTCATATTTTGCAAATATACAGATAAGGGATAAGAAAGTTCAAATAACAGCGGAATGTATCCAGCTGCCAACCATCCAACTGTTGCCGATGTTTAGGCTCAACAACACCTGGTGTTATTGAATTGTGGCTTATATGACACGTTTTGTAGGTTTAACATAGCAGTGCCATCTATTGTTTACGTTCTCAATCCAGTCCACAGATATCGCCATCTGTTAAAATCGTTGAAGCTAACAGATAATTGTGAATGTAAAACAAATAATTTGCAATAAAATAATATTGCGACTGTATATTAAGATGTAACCTATCCTAACTTTTAAGATAGACCGAACTGCACACGGTGTAAAAATTTGATTCAAATCGGTTAAGTAGTTTAGGAGTCCATCGCGGACAAACATCGTGACACGTAATTTATATATATTAAGATTAAGATATATTCATTGAAATCAAATTTGTATTTGAATTCAAAACAAAAAAAATGGAAAATATAATAATAGGTTTGTTCGTTGAACTTTACCATTTGCCATTTGACAGCCTAGTTCACCTAGACTCGCCCCAGCAAAAACCTAGGACATGTTAAGGGCAAACCCAGGGCTCAAAAAACACTCAGTTTGACATTCATGACGAGTTAAGCCTTTTCAAAAAACGCTTTGTGGGGACCACAGGGCAATCCTAGGGCTTCAACGAGCTAATCTAATGCTAGACAAATAAAATGGTAAATGTGCGGTGTATTTTGCTATAAGCTCATTTAAACGCATTTAAAAAAAAAAAAACTATTGTCAAACGGCCAAAAAAATATCCCATACGCATTTTGATTCCTGGATCATTTTTGTGTTCTTCTTTATGGCGTTACAAGTGATCTCGAAGGGATCACATCTTCACACTAGTGATCCGTTCGTCTAGTACCCGGCATTGACATCAGAATGCATTACCAAACTCCTTGGTTTTCGATTGTTCCATGTCTGACTCCAACCAAATTCATATTTCGCACTATTGTCTGTACCAGGAGTGGTTTGATTAGCCTTTTTTCTTTTTAGCTCGCGGTCGAGTCTGAACGGTGTACTATGTTTGGGTTATCAGGATCCCTCCATTGAACATGACAATAACAACTGATGGTATTTCTGACCACAAGGCTTCGACGGATCTTGTTTGTTACTTGACTTCTGCACACAAACAAACAGCTAACAGAAGAAAAAAAGGAAACGGCATCAAAAAGTTCAAGTTTTTTAGGGGCTTTTTCGTTTTCATTTTTCATGATCTTATGCTTAGCATGTTTGCCTATTAAGGGGGATGTTCGTCGTTCGAATCCCAGAAACACAAAAAGTGTTTTTCTCGAGGTAGTACTTTGCAAGGAATTTGCAAAACCTCCGAGAGTAAAATACACTGTCATTCAAAATGCATAGGTTTTACTTTAGAAATGCGTTGGGTCCCGAGCTCTCCAAATCTTTGCTGCAGATAATTAAGAAACACTGTTTGTGTTCACAACTTAAAAAGCTTAACCAAAATAGAGGACGAAGGACGATAAGAATAAGAAGAAATTCTTA
The DNA here is from genome assembly GCA_914767635.1 of Melanostoma mellinum. Classification (NCBI taxonomy): domain Eukaryota; kingdom Metazoa; phylum Arthropoda; class Insecta; order Diptera; family Syrphidae; genus Melanostoma; species Melanostoma mellinum. The sequence goes on along the minus strand of OU612059.1, from coordinate 58,253,067 downwards.
TTACATTTAAAATAAAATCAATAAAACACACCGCATTAAAGGCGTTTAAATGCGTTCTAATATATTCACCTTAACGTGTTTACACGTTACTCTTAATTTTTTGTACGCTTTAAAAATTAGTTAGCATAAAACGGCTTATTAGTTTACGATCTAAATGATTCTATCAACTGACTTTATGCAAGACATGCACTAGAAATTAATTAACACAATACTTTTTAAAGCGAGTGTGATGAAATTGCGCGCACCGAACATAACACACGTGCTTTTCTCAACTGACTAAACTTTCAGCAATCATTGTTTTTGTAAGTACGTTTTCAAGTACACGGATGTACAGTACACAGATTTTTTTCCTTCTTTCTTTATGAAATTCTCCCTTCATGACGTCATTAATTCCATTAGCTTTGTAATATTCATTGACAAGCCGCTCCGACTGTCTTCACTGCTTCTGTTTTGTGTTAGCGCACTATTTACTAACCTGTACAACGTACTAAAAATGTACATACCTACGTAGAACTTCAGTCATACGTTTATGTTTGTGTGTACATCGCCTGATCGGATCGTGCAATGCCTCAAGCGATAGGTTAAATTTTTATTTTATTTGGAATGAGTGTGCCTAGCACAAGAGGTTGCTGTTTTGACATTGACCATAGCCGTGTAGATCGGTCTTTTTATCGTTCACGTGAATTTAAATGATCAACGCAGTCAACAAGGTGATCAGATCAGCAAAAATAATGAAATTAAGATAAAGAAAACGAATCCACAGGTGGCATAAGCACAGAAATAGACGACTTATGAGTGATTTCACCACATTTCCACTTGGTAGATCAACAAAATTGGCAGTGTCTTCTTTGGACACAAAAAGAATTTCACACACATTCAACTTTTTATCTTAGCAAAACAAGATAACGCAATTTACTTTTGGTTTATTCCACTGACTTACCATCATTATTTTTAGTCTCCATTGTTGTTGTTTTTAATTTTTGCAAATTTGTTATTATTTATTCAATGCGGTTAATCGAGAGTTCAATCAAATGACAAACGTCAAATTATATTCTGTTTGTATGTATTATATATTATTAATTATAATTGATCACTTTGAACCGGATAGATAACTGGTTTAGATTAAAAGAACAAAACTAAAAACCGCAAGTTCTTATTTTGTTGATGACACTGACGATCGCTTTGTCTTTGAGTGTTAGTCACAATCTCAAGAAATTTATTTTGAAATCACAATTTTCTGTTTTTAAAAACTGAATGCGCTCAACTGAAACACATTTGTTGTACGCATACTCCCGAAATGAAACTAAAAGCCGTATCGATTCATGTGAATGATTAAACCTCGAATCAAAAATCACTGTCCGTCGCTCAGCTGTAGCAAGATTAAACTATGTTTGTTTTTTTCTTATTATTTAGTTTTTTAATATGTTGTAGCCGCTCTCTAATGGTAGTAATTTGTAAATCATTGAAGGGAAAGAGATAGAAAACGTCATGCTGTATGATTTCGTCATCGTTCGTCGTAGACGTTTAGATGGATGCGGCTAAAGTTTTGAACTATGCAACATTTGGTTGCAAAGTAGCTGTGTGCTGTGACAGGTAAAATAAAGCTCAAGTTTGTTAGCTTTAAAGCTTGTATTTCTGAGGTGGGCCATTGAAATAGAATTGCTGTTTGCTTTTCGTTTCAAATGACGTATCCGCTTCCGGAAAGTGTTTGATTTGAAAATCAGCTTGAAATAAAGAGTTTTGTTAAACACTGTAGGCGTCTGTGTTGCCGAATATATTGTTATGATTTTTGTGTGAATCTACCAAACGATTAAGGTAGACAGTAGAGAGTAGTAGACAAACGATTAAAGACAGACCGGAAATGCGTTTAAAATTTGAATTGAAACAAAATACTTAGATATAAAGGGAAATGTTATTTTTATCCATTAGCAGGATAAATATTAAAGAGTTTCACTGCTGAAACTCTGACTCTGTTGAGTAAGGATAATATAACAAGATTAGATTTGTTGCAAAATCAGATATACTTATTATGTTTGCTAAACTAGGATTTTAGAGAACTTCATAGATTGGTTTGTGTTCAAATAAATTTTTGATTAAGAATTGCGGCTCCAAAATAGACGAGGGTAGGGTCAGGCATCTTCTCAGGTTACCCTCCTATGAATATCTCAATTAAATTTTTACAGTGAGTTCAGTTACGTCCCAGGCGTCACCCAAGCCTATTTTTACCATTTCCCACATTCCCCTGACCTAATTGCACATATAAATTCCATAACGGCGTCCCACACCAGTTTTGCTTAACATACAAAACCAGTCCACAAAGTATAAACGCCTTGTCCTCTCCACCACTTGATAAGAAAACATTCGGTAACCTGAAAATAGAATTCAAAACTAAAGAATGTTCAACTCAACAAATTGTCAAGTAAGCACTTTATTTAAATTAAGATAAGTTTCATGTTAGATTGTAAAACATAATTATGTTAGTTCTAATCCTAGTGAAATGGCAGAAAACTTGGCCAAAATCGGATTAACACTCGAATCTAGCGAGATGAACACCTCAGTTCTTAAGCTACTAGAGCAAGATAAAGTAAAATCCAACGAAACTTTTTAAAAACTGCCAACGACAGATGATCATCTTTAGAAACCCAGTTACCAACCCAATCCTTTATCATCACTCATAAAAAAATAAAAAAGCTCTGCCACATTTACGTCAGAAAAAAGTAAAGATACACTTTCTGGGATGTTTTGTTATGTTTCGCATGTGTTTGTATTTTGTAATTATTATTATAGTTAGAATCATAATGCATATATAACAGGTATTTCTTTTGAGTTAAAAAAGCTTAAATTTTCTTACAGAGCTTCATACATTTGTATATAATTACACAATTAAAAATTCATAGATACTTATGTTTCTTGAAAAGAAATGAGAGTGGAAAGAGTAAAAGAAAAAAAACAGAAGAGAAAAAGAAAGAAAAAATTATAAATACTTAGTTGGGTTCCACAATAAATATAAAAACTTCTTTTGCGAAAGCATAGGTGTAGGTTATTGACTTTAAGTTATGATGAATTTGATTCCATAGTTGAAAAACCAAAACAAAGGATTGCCTCGAAGTGACTAAATATTTACAAATACTTAAACAAATGAATTAATGAATAGGGTGGTGCAACAAAGCCCCGGGGCCCAGCGCATTTCTCACAACCATTGCCTTTGGACTTACAATTTTCTGTCGATTCCGAACGGCTAATCGAGAAAGCTTTTTTCATGGCAATGAAATTACTATCAAAGAACTTGCCAATTCCTGCGCGAAAGGCGATACCCATGGAAAAACATTTTTACTTCTTAATATTTATAGCGCAGTATAATCATTGTAAATAAAAACTATAGAAGTACACCATGGAGGGGAAATCGTTGGTATCACCACCTTCAGTCTCCATCAAACTTATTAACTCCTCGATCAAAAAATGTTAATCCAAGAACCTGTGGAATGCATTTTTTTTTTTTTTTTTTTTGAAAGAGAAAATTTTTAGTAAGCGTGTTAACGCCAAAGAGTGAGGAAGAAAATTTAATGTGCTTTGGTTTGTAGTCTAATGTCAAAAAACTTATTGTCAAGTGAATCACGAGAAGCCCCAGGAATTTCATTCTTCCAGAAAAATAAAATATCTTGGAAAACAAGGAAGCCATCTACAAAGAACATCTTCCTGATGCCATAATAGTAAAAGAACTTTAATCTTGCCGTAAAGCCTCGTTCTAAAAGCCTAAGATGGCTCCTGTTGGAGGTTTTTAAAATACCAGCTGGAGCACTCAGACCTAAATACCGGTCCATTGTACTACCAGATAGCAACCTTCTATTTGTTATATTTTTTCTAGATGTTCGGAGAAAAGCCAAAAGACGCTGCCCTGATAAGGAGCCTAAGTTACCAGCTCTCACCATGTCTGCGCCGAGTATCTGTAGCCTCATGCGAGAAAAAGCAGAACATTCACAGAGGAAGTGCTCTGCGGTGTCTTCATCTCCTCCACAAGATTCACAGAGTGTGGTATCACTTAAGCCTAACACGTTTAAGTGCTGGGCTGCTACGAGCTAGCAAAAATGTTGCAGTCTTCTTACTAACGTTGGGAAGCATATGCTTTGTTTGTCTGCATCCAATGAAGGCATGCCATCTATACGGTTGTGCTCTTCACAGATTCAATCGTTGATTGAAGCCGCTGAACTGGCAGACCAAGCGACGGTGCAGGTCCTGAGAAAGCTGTCTGAGATCCCTGCCTAGCAAGTTCATCGGAGATTTCATTTCCAGTTATGCCGTGATGGTCCGGAACCCAAATGAAACTCAAGGAATTCAATCTTCTGATCGCATTCAGAGAGCTCTTGCACGATGCAAGAGCTCTCTGATGTCAGACCTCAGACGTCATACCCATTAGACGTGAGTCAAAAGATATGCTGCTTGCGAGCTCCTCAAAGCTCCAGTGCGAATTGTGCCAGAGACCACATCTGTTTACGAGAAATGGTCTTGAGAGTACACCCCATGAAGTAGGTATCAAGGGTAGGAAGATTCAGCAGTGCGTCGAGAGCAGCTCCCGGTGTGCTGGGGAAAGCCCCAGTAACACCAAGACAAATTGTTCTTTGAAGTTTGGCAAACGAGGCAGTAACGTTTTTATGCGAGAGCTGTCTTGCCAGAAGCTCCTTTACATTGCCAGAAGACTGACACTGCCAATGTCAATCTCAATCATTCTTTCCAGCGTTTTAAGCAGGAAGGAGTTAAGACTGATGGGTCTAAAGCTCTCGTCGAGTGAGTAGTCTTGTTTACCAATTTTTGGTATGAAGGCGACTCTAACACTTTGCCATGTAGTTGGTATATACGCTAGGGCTAAACTACCAGTGAAAATATTTTTCAAAGTAGGCAGCAAAAGGTTTATACTTTCCTGCAACATAGCTGGGTAAACACCGTCAGTGCCAGGTGACTTGAAACTGTCAAAAGATGCCACGGCATATTTGATGGCTTCGTCGGTAACAACTAACGATGACGTGTACCAGCTACGTCGAGTGGAATTATCGGATTCACCTGAACTAGGGGAAATAGATTGCTGTGGCCCGATTGATATCTGGTTTCCTGGAAAATGAGTTTCCAGCATAAGACTGAGTGTCTCTGCTTTGGACTCGGTATAGGAACCGTCTGATTTCCTGAGCGTTTCTAGTTTGTTTACCTTGCTCGTTTTAAGGGCTTTGGTAAGTCGAATAGTCTCACTGAGTGTTTCTATTGTAATGTGCACCCAACATTTCATGCTGATTTCCTAATTGAAAACGTTAAACCGAAAACACAAGTGCTGGCAACGCTATAATGGAGTGCTATAATGGCAGACGTTATTTGTGAGTGAGTGTGTGTGTGTGCAGAAAAATACCGGGAGGGGAACTTGTCTAGACATCATGGTTCATAGAAAAACTACTAGAAATCTCTCGATGTTTCACACTTCTATATAAAGAGGGAGCTGACGCAAACAGAAGTCAGTTTTATTTAGAAAGTGATAGTGTGAATCATTGTATATGAAACATATAGTAACACCATGAACACTCGCGATGCTATAGCCACCTACTTGCTCGATTAACGAACTTTGCGGTTCTGTTGAAATTTATTTTGGTGGTACACTTGGGTATTATATATACGATTTAAGGTTCTACACTTCACTTTTTTTCCGATTCAAAAGAGAAGTCCTTTAATCGAACAGGTAGGTGGCGAAAGCATCGGTAGTGTTCATGGTGTTACTATACGTTTCATATACAATGGTGTGAATATTGAATAAACGTAATTGAGTTGAGTTCGAATAAAGTGTATATCGAAAGTAGATACTGAATAAAGTGGTAGAATTAAATTGAAAGGTAGAGTTTTATTTTTGCGAACTAAGCGCACGTTACACTATGATGACTTGCAAAAAACTTGAACAAATGAAGCAGACAAATTTAGCCAACTCCTCAGGCGTAAAAAGTTTTGTCCGACACCGATCACAATTCTGTACAAACTCAAATGAGGCGAAATTGTAACAACGATAATTACTATTGATGAATTTATCAAACAATAAGACAGAAACTAGCAAGTATTTACTTTTAATTGTGTTTACTTTTACAGGTTTCAACAAGAATATTAACTTTACAGCAATGACAGAGAACGTATCGGCAAATCGAGATGGGAATTGATGAAGTTGTTAGCTGAAGATGAACTAGATAGCTGTATGACTTACATTCGTCAAACAGGTGAGTTGGTTGTTATTAAAGTAAATGTATAACTTTTATAAATTTATTATCAGAAAAAATTAATAATTCCAGGAAAGGAAAGGCTACAGTCCGGAATAATGTTATGAAACTTGTACACACTGTCGATACTCCACCGATCGGCGAACCACTACAACAATCGTCATGAGAACTTTCACAAGTACGAAAAACCATTTTAGTGCTATGCTATTCTGAAACAGTTGACAAAATTGAGGCAAAAGGACAGGGGGTTAAAATTTGGATTGGAAAATAAAAGAAACGCACCGACATGTTCAACTACAGTGTTCGCACAACAACAGTAGCAGCAGAAACAACAACAGCAAACCCACAAGATTGATCAAAAACCAAATATATTTTAGCAATTTATATAATATATTATCATCAGAATATTAGGCCCTACCTATCGTGAATAAAATTTTCCTGGAAACATATTTTGGCAATAAAAGTTTTAAATGTGTATGTTATTTCTTTTTATGGCAACTCGTCTTTGTTTAGTTTGGTCACTCTGGTGTATGAGTAACCTTTTTTTCTTTTTTATTTAGTGTTTTTCGACTGACGAAAACACATTCATATGCATTTCTTACCTTTGCTTTTCAGTTCATTTATTTATCTCAGATCTACTTGCTAAAAAAATGTATAAGGATAGCAAGTAGCAATGGACAAATCCTTCAAATTCTAATGGGACCTTCCTTGGTCCTTACTCTTTCACGTTAAATATGTAGCTATGAATCTACTAACAAAATCCGGTTGGGGGATTATGTAGTCAGAGTCACTTGGGATTGATCCAAACAAGCTCTAGATCAGTGAGAGTTATTGGTCCATTGAGACATATTTCTGATCCAAATGGCTGAGTTTGCGGGCATATGTTGGTTGAAAATGTGGAGGATGTAAAGTTTAAGAGATTAAGGAGTATGTTTAAGGCAAATGAAAATATATTTGAGGAAAGCTCCGATGACACACATACATACAGGCTGATCGGTGTGCTTTGCTAAGACTCTCACTGTAAGTCACTTGATCTAGAGCGGTTTACTATACCACAACTAATGACCGCGAAGTATATCTAAGGTATAATATATGGAGTTATTTCCCATTTGCTTCCATTGGTTTTTATTTTGTAAGAAAAGAGAGCCACAGTGTCTTACCTGACTCTTTCCGATTATATTAGACTTTCAGCTTTGCTTGTTGTCATAGATGATGCATACTTCGCTTCATCTGAGAATTCAAATTGAGTTACATTGATTTATGCAGGCAATATCCTGGGTTTGTCCTTAACTTCTCTGAAGTAGCACTAGGTTTTTGTCTGGGCGTATGATGGTTTTGTGGCTTAGCGTTTTTTGAGGACTGAAAACGCAGGCTCTTTTTGACAACTCATACGGTTGTCAAGGAAACCTGGGTAAGCCCTAACGTTCACCCTTCTAAAGAATTTGAATATGCTTCCCCCATAGCGCTGCGCTATGGCGACGTCATCGGCGTATGCGATTGTTTTGAATACCTCACCTTTTAAGCTAACTAGAAGTTCGTTCACGGATATGTTTCATTGATTTCATAGAAGAGGGGCGTTCCTCTACTACAGAACTTTTTGTAAAAAAGCTCTCTAAACATGAGTTGATCGTTTTTTTTTTATTAAGATAAGATTTATCAGCTCAACTATTGACACTTTCACTTTAATATTCATTCGTCGTTGCGATTGCAAATTTATTAAAGCCAGTTCAACCCTAGGGCTCAAAAAACACTCGGTTTGACATTCAGGGCGAATTTAGGTTTCTCAAAAAACGCTTTGTGGTGATCGCAGGGCGACCCTAGGGCCTTTTATGTGATATTACGCATCCACAGAGACGTCGAACACTGCGCACCGAAGAAACAATTGCCGCTGTAGAGCAAAGCGTTGAAGGGGACCCGAATGAGTCGATTCGCCACCGTGCCCAGCAATTGGAGCTTTGTCCATCAACTTTATGGAGGATTTTGCGCAAAGATCTTACGACCTTACAAGATGCACCTCGGGCTAAAATTAAATCCATGCAATGCGTCGTAATTTTGGTGTATGGGCCGAAAATGAGATTGATCTCGATGCTGGTTTTCATCGCAAAACTTTGTTCAGTGATGAGGCTCATTTTTGGTTGAATGGTTACGTCAACAAAGGAAAATTTGCCCATTCGGAGTGAAGAGAATCCACATGAGTACCTTGAGACGCCATTACATCCACAAAAACTGACTGCGGCTGGCGGATTCATTCGGCCATAGTACTTCCGAAATGATGCTGGCGAGCCAGTTACCGTTAAATGGGACCGGTTTAGAGCCATGATTACCGGCTATTTTGTTCCCGGATTGGATGACATGAATGTGAATGAAATGTGGTTCCAACAAGACGGCGCTACATGCCACATAGCGCACGTCATAATCGATTATCGATTTATTGAAGGAAACATTCGATGAGCGCATATTTCGCGGAATGAACCTGTTAATTGGTCACCAAGATCGCGTAATTTGACACCATTGGATTGTTTTTTTTTTTTTTTGATATGTGAAGTCGCTCGTCTACGTCAACAAACCAGAAACGTTAGGGGGCTTTAAAGCCAACATTCGTGGCGTTATTGCCGACAAACGTCCTCAAATGCTCCAAAAAGTGGCTGAAAACTCGACCTCGAAACTTTGCTTTAACATTAATGGCATAAAATGATCCTTCAAATAAAGCCAAATTGATGAAAATTTTGTCCAGTGGGTTCTTTTACTTTTCCTCAGTTGGTGTTTGTGTATATTTTGACGGATTCCTTTGAACGAATCACAGTCCGTTATTTTCTTATAGTGCTTAGCTTGATTGAAAAGTTCTCCGCATCTTTCGTGGGTGGCTTATTGAACGCCCCATTGATAAACATTTTTTTGTCAACTCAATTATTCATTTTTATTCAATATTTCTTAAGTTTACCTACGTGCCAACAGAAATGTTAACTTAATAATAACTTATTTAACCTGCTGACCTTGAGCGGGTACTCTAAATTACTCAATAACTCAATTCTAACGCTTTCTGAAAAATATTGATAGACACTTTGATCATTGAAAAACAACAAGAAGGAATAACTTGCCAACCACAACAAAATATCAAAATCAGTTTTTAAACCTGGAAATAGAGTGGTATTTGCTAACACAACTTTATTAGCACAATAGGTCTCATATAGACACCGCAATGTCCAGAGCTGCGCAAGCTGAACCCACCATATAATCTAACACAACTCTATAACACTGTCGTTTGCATTACGCTGCTTTTCATTCCACAAAGCACTCAACTCAAAAATTAAATTTGATCTTTTGAAAACTTAAGAATGGACAAAAGTCCCTAAGCTTATTAAGACTGATTCTGAACATTTACTGTTTACATTTAATGACTTTTTATTTGAGAAGCAGATAATAACCTTTATACATAAATACAAAAATTACACTTATAGAAAAAATATACATGAGTGTTAACAATCATATTTCATTTTAACATCTTTATTTTATGTTTTAATTATGCTGAATGTTGGATCTTTTGGATAAGCAGTATGACGCTGGTCATGTTATGAACTTTAGTAAAAAAGTACAGTATGTAAAACACTTCGGCCACGTCTAGTTTCAAAGTCTTGCAGCAACTCGTCAATTTCGTTATCCAGATCGTTTGATCTGCTCATCTAAAAGAAAAAGAAAATTAAAGACACTGAATCAGGAGTAATTATTGGAAAACAAAACACAATTTTAATTTTAATTTTGGTGCGGGCAAAGCTCCCATTTAGTCAGCTTAATACAAGCTAATTCTTAATCTAACATAAAAGTAAGAAACTAATAGCTTACATCAATAAGGAGGGTGATTTAAAAGGAGTTGAAGGCAAGGGATACTGAAGTGGAAGTCAAAGCAATTAAAACTCGAATTAACTTTACTCAGCATTCGAGAAACAGGTTCGTTTGAGCCATATGATGAGGGGATAAATAAAAGAGACAAGAATTTCGAATGTTGCGGGGAAGATAGAGTTGTAAAGGATTGTGCAGTAAACATTTCCAGAAAAGACTCGATGAATGAAGAGAATATAGAATATTTTTGTTCGATCTTTTAATGTATTTATGCTGAGAAGCTTGATGCGATCATAGTAAGGAAGTAGAATCAAGGGATTATTCCAAGAAAGACCTCTCAGGGCAAGTCGAAGAAAACGGCGCTGAATGGTTTTAATTCTAATAATGTGAACTTATTGGTAAGAAGAACACCCTTGACAGGCGTATGGGTCCGAGAATTCCTTTGACCATCGCTTGATGAAGCCAAGTACTGAATTGGCTATAAAATAATATCACCAATACGTAAGATGAAACTGAGTTCGCAAATGATCCCAAGATCGTGAATCGTTTCAACTGTTGAAATGGTGTTGTTGTGAAGAAAATAGCAACGGGGAGGAGATTTGACGGTCTTACGAGAGAAGGTGATGGATTGACACTTAAAAATGTTGAAAATGAAAAGAATCGGTAGGTGGAGAAATGATCTTGTAACACTTCGTATTACCTGCTTACAGTGAAATATAGGAATGGTTAGTAATAGTTAGAATGAAAAGAAGAGGACCTAAATAACTACCCTGGGGGACGCCGGAGGTAACTAAACAAGGACTTTATAGGAAAAATCTAAAACGAACACTGTAATAGCTGTTTTCAAAATAAGAGGAAATCGATTTAAATAAGATGGGTATTCGAAGCTGAGGATGGATAGTTTAAAAGAATTAGTCTATGGAAAATTTTGTCAAGGTCTTTACTAAAATCTGTTGAAATAACATCGACCTCTTTTCCTTTTTCAATGGCAGCAAGGGTAAATGAGTCGAATTCAACGAGATTAGTGGTTGTTGACTTGCCTTTAAGAAAGCCATGTTGTCTTGTAGGAATGAGAGAAAGCTCAAAATTTTATACAAAATGCTTTCGAAGATGTTGGGAATATGCGAGAGTTTTGCTATCAGACGATAATTTTTAACCACGTTTTTTTGTGTTTTTTGTGAATAGTAATTATTATTAATATTATTCTTTTATTTCATCAAGCAGATATATAAAATACAGCATATATAATATAATCTTATAGACTATAAAATTCAACAGATAAAAAAGAAAAGAGAAAAAAAAATGAAAAGAAAATAATAGTAATAAAGAAAAATGAAAATAAAAACACATATCTGTGGATAATGAAGAACTGGAAACTAAAACTTAAACCACCCGTTAAGATTTTAGATAATTCAAAATGCTTTTTTAAAAGACTCGGACTTTGGTGAGAAAAAAAATCTACATGAATACAAATTTTATTGGCTTACCTGCAACACCGTGTTATGGGTTCATTTAAGCCATAATTAGTACGACGATGAGGAAAATTAAAAAGAAGGCTTGAACGCAGCGGTCTTGACGGGGCTTATACATTTACTAAGGACAGTAGCATAGGACAATTAATATGGCTTGACATAATATCACGTAAGAACATTACCGAAAAATATTTATACAACGACTGAAGGCCAAAAAGTTGACATCTAGTGTTATAGCAAGGAATAGCGATATTCCAGTTTAAACGGTGCACAGCTGCTTGAATGAATTTTTTTTTGAAAATTTTCGATCCGCAAAGAATGAATTTGATAATAAGGATCCCAAATCACACAACAATATTCCAGCGAAGATCTAACATATGCATAGAACAGATACCTAAGACTATACGGATCTTTAGAGTTTCTAAATATGAAACCTAACATTGAATTACCTTTCGCAACAACGAAGTCAATGTGTGACTCAAAACTGAATTGATTATCAAAGATAACCCCTAAATCTTTCTTTTCTGTTAACTTCATCAGGTTAATGCCATTGATTCAATAGTTGAATACTATAGGTGATGAGCACCTAGAAAAAGATAGAAACATTTAAAAAAAGTTGGTTTGAATATCATCTGCAAACATCAAACAAGAGGAATTTTTTAGGAAATCAGGGACATCGTTAATAAGAAGCAGGAACAAAAGGGGTTCCAAGTGACGTCCTTGGGGAACACCAGACGTGACATAAATAGCATCAGAACACACATTATTTTTTCGAACAAATTGTTTTCTTCTACTTAGATAGGATTCAAACTGGTAGAGAAAAAACCAAAGGACTCCAGTTTATTAATTAAAACTTGATGGTTAACTCTGTCGAATGCCTTAGCGAAGTTGGTGAATATTACATCGTTTTGAAAACCATTTTCAATGTTGTTGATTATTTCATTGCTAAACAAACTTAGATTAGTAGTTGTTGATCGACCAGCTATAAATCCATGTTGATAAGCTGATATAATTTCCTTAAAGAAAGCTTCTCATAAACAATTTTTTCAAACATTTTTGGAATGGTTGATAATTTGCTCATTGGGCGATAATAAGAAATTTCTTGTTTAGAACCGGATTTATGAATAGGTATGACATAATATACTTTCCAGTCATCAAGGAAATTCCCTTATCAAGAGATCCATTAAACAACAAAGTTAATAGCTTCGAAAGAGCGGCAGCGCAGTTTTTCAAAATGATAGGAGGAATACCATCAGGTCCCGGTTGCTTATCATCTTTAAGACCTGTTAAGGCGATTTCAACATCTTTGTTGCTTAAAACTAAGCTACCGATATTGATTGGAGTTGAACACATATTAGGGGAGAAACTAGTAGGGACAGACACTTGGGGGTGAATAAACAGAGTGAAAAGATTACAAATTACGACAGAATCATTTGTAGTAGTGCCAGACTATTGCATGCAATTTGGGATACCATTTGGTTTTATTTTAGTCGGAAACATTCATTGGAAAGAGATTTGTGAAATAATTTGTAGGATTTATTTTTTGTTTTTTGTTATTTAGATTACACAAGCGCTTATTGAACCAGGGAGGTTTAGAATTATTTTTAGTACTTATTTTAAGAACAAATAACTCAATTGACTTAGGGCCAGTTGCTCAATCGAATCATAAATTTAAGTTCTACATAAAGTTCTATTTTAGTATGGGGATTTTATGTAGAACTTAAGAATTCCGGAACGTCTCATACAAAAATGAAAACTTTATGTAGAACTTAAATTTATGATTCAATTGAGCAACTGGCCCTTATATCCTTCCATGGAAAACAGTTTAAGTAATTCGACATTTCAACGAAGCTAGTGTTTTTGTAGTCATGAATCATTTTTTTGTCAGTACAGGTTTCATGTAATCAAAAATACTAAACTGAACACTTAAAGCATTGTGGTGAATCTTGTTAGGAAAAATAGGGCAAGAACACTTTAATACATTGGTTACAAGTTCTTTATCGACAAATACAAGATCAAGTATACGATTTAAGCTATTCAAAACATTATTTATTTGAACAAGGTTAAATTCTGCAAAGAATCCGTTAACTCGTATTCACATTCATTGACTAAAGGAAAAAGACACAATTCATCTGGGTCCCAAAACCCAGTTAATTTCAACAAGATTGAAGTCACCAAGAATTATTACGTGATCATCACTATTTAATAAAAATAAAATAGAACGGCAATTGTTGATATGTATTTTAAATAATTCTAATGAACTACCTGGTGGTATATAGCTTAATATAATTACAGCATCACGAAGGTTATTAAGATGATTACAAACAGCTAGTTGGTCGATGTCGAAGATTTGATCAGATGATGAAGATGGTAGTTTGATTTCATAGCAGGAAAATTATGAATGCACGGCAATTAATACACCGCCACCTCTTGTTAATTTAGTTTTGGCTGAATTTCTGTCTTTACGGAAAACTGAGTATAGATTGTTATCAAAAAGTTCAGCGCTATGGTGTTTATTAGGAAGCCACGTTTCTGTGAAAGTTTATATATTTTATTGACACGGTGAAGAAACAAGATGAAGAGTATTAAGCTTGGTACGCAGGCCACCAGCATTTTGATAATAAAGCGAGAAGTTTTCAGCTTTTTTTCCGAAGTTGTCAGAGGAAAGCCATTAGGACTCAGTTTTAGGGAGTTTTGCCTGGGTTCGAGAGCAGGTCTTTTTTTCTGTGTAATAAATTTTTTTATAAGCACTGACCTATACCAAATTTGGGGATCCATTTATTATAAAAGAGGTTATCCATACTTGTGGAAATATTCTCTGAGATAGCGATCAGGTAAAGATTTTTGAGAGGGGTTGAGAAAGCAAGAAAGGACATTTCTTTATTATGGTGTAGTATGGTGGGATATAATCAGGACCAGGCATGAAATCATCATTAAGTTCATTTGACTTCTTCTCAATAAGAGACGGTTCGATAGTCCAAGGAAGAAATGACCCAACCGAGAAATTTGAAAAATACTCACAACAAGTATCGTCATAATCAAAGGATTCATTGGCTAAAGATTGTTTGAAAAACCAAGCGAAAGTTTGCTAATAGAGAGTGGATCCGTTGATGTTACACCATTGAAAAATAAAGAATATGGATACCCAACAGATTTTCTTTTGTAGGTGACAATTTCATAAAAGAACTTAGGGTCGTTCGTTCATTTGGAATATAATTCGATTAGATAGTAAAAGAGTGTTTTAAAGTTCACAAAAGATTAGATAAGTACCACAAGAACATGTAACAGAAATCAATGTATTGGGGAACCATAGATGATGGCAGCTGTACCAAATTCTGATCTATCAGATTGTAGGTGCATCAGTGTAGTAACAAAGGTAACAATTTAATGATTTAAAGCTAAAATGTATTTGAATTAAACAAAAAAAAAACGTGATGTGTTTAGCTATACTCGTATAGCAGTCAGTCCCCAACCGAAATGTATGTCAATATTTTGCGAAACGATTTTTGGACAAGTTCGAAGAAAATACCTCCAATTTTATTTTTCACACAGAAGTAACCTTTAGACTAGAACCCAAATCAAGTTTCCTCTTTTTCTTTGACGGTGCTCCGAGTATTTCTTATGATCCCTCAATATTTTCAAGCATTTGATACCGCAGACACTTGCTAATGTCAGCTCTAACCGCACTATTAGCTTATTTCTGTGGCATATTTCTTTGCCATAACTAAAGAAAGGATTGAAATGAGTGGTGACGGATACAAAAGCCAGCAATTTGCTCTGATTACCTAGCAATGTGTCCTTCATTATGGGCCATATCGTAAACATATTTTCCCTGCACACTTTTCGCATATTCGAAAAATCCTCGTGAATTTTTTTTTATTAATTAATTATTATTTCTAAACAATCTTTGAATTAATATATAAAAACCAAAAACAGTTTGAAATAGTAAAAGATTCATTCAGTTGTAATTAAACAAGTGGTGAATGAATCTATCGGATACTAATTTAAGTAGAAAACAGATGGGGAAAAACTTCAAAGCATATAAGTAAAAGAAAAAAATTAAAATTTAAAATTTAAAGAGGAGAGAAGCAATAAAAATTTAATATGAACAGAGGAGATAAAAAATAATAACAAAAATATAAATATTTAAATAATTAACAAGCAGATGATCCAAGCACATAGATATTTATGACAAGGGAATAGAAAGTGATTATAAAGAAGAATAGCTATTGGAAAAAACCATCATTTTACGTTGCACAAAAAAAACTTGTTTCACTCTTTCGCATCTTAGGATTTCTGCAAGACAATTAAACAGGCGGGGGGCAGTGACTGAATAAAACCGTGAAAAGTGCGTTTTATTGATTTTAGGAAGCGTGACAAAACTTCTGTTGTTGACAAGAAGATTGTGATTTAAATCTACTCTAACTGCATAAAACCCAAAGCTTTCAAAAAATATTTTTAAGACCTTGTAACAATAAAGGTGCCCTAATGGTAGAATTTCCAGGGACTTGAACAATTCAAAACTTGGAGTACGACGATTTGCTTTACACAAAATGCGAACTGCATGCTTTTGCTTTATTAACAGTGGATTAATATTTATAGAATAGGAGCCTGCCCAACAAGATAGCCCATACTGAAGTTTAGAGTCAAGTAAACCATAGTAAACTAGTTTCAAAATTGGAGCGCTACAATAAAGCCTGAGGTGATACAGCTATTTGACTACTCTATTTAAATACTGTTTTTGATTGGAAGTGTGATCCTTCCAACTAAGCTTGGGATCCAAAGTTAACACGTTCAATTTCAAAGCAAACATCACTACAACTTTCAAAAACCTTAAATGTTGTTGGATAATGACGACAACTTGCCAAACAGAATCTTGAACAGCATGGGGAGTGGTAAAATAAGGGAAACTCTTCGCAGGTTGTGCCTTTAATGTTTAAAAACATAAATTTTGTTTTCGTACTGATTACAAGTCTATGCTGATTGAACCAATTTCGCAATACCACTAAATCATGATTAACATCCAAAAAAAGATTGAAACTATTTTCACTACCATACGAGAGTGCAGTGGCATCAGCGAAATCAGTAAGGATACCTTTAAATGTTTGGATAAAGAGTGAATTTATATAAATTAAAAACAGGACTTGTCCCAAAACAGACCCCTGCGGAACACCCAAATTAATAAGTTTTCGCGAGCTATAATTGTTCTTGATTTTTACCATTTGATTCCTGTTTTTCAAAAACGAAGCAAACCAATAAACAAATCCCCTAAAACCTGCGTGGTACAATTTACCTAAAAGAATGGTGTGGTCAACCATATCGAAAGCTTTGGTTATGTCTATGAATAGTGCAGCTGAAACTTTAGAATCATTCACCCCCATTATAAACTTCACTAGTGAGCTTTAGTAAAGCACTCAGTCAGTCGATCTGCCTTTTCTAAAACCGAACTGACAATCACTGAAAAACTGCGTCCTCTCCAAAAATGAAAGCATTCTGGACTTCATACCTCTTTCGAAGATTTTTGAAAATACAGACAAGTTTGAAATAGGACGATAGTTGTTTAAGGATGAAGGACTACCTTTTTTATGAAGTGGCAACACAACTGCTGATTTTAGGGCTTCAGGAAAAATTCCTTGCTGAACACATAAATTGAAAATAAAACTTAAAACATCAGCTACGTGAAATGATACTTTTTTCAGAACAAAGCTGGAGATTTGGTCAAAAGAAGACGAATGAGATGTTTTGAGAGACATAATGATTTTATGGACCTCAAATGCGGAAAATTCTTCAAAGAAAAAAGTTTGAGATTGAAGACACATTTTACAACGGAATCACATTGATAAGATGAACCAACATCGTTAGGAAAAACTAAAGACGAGCTTAAATTTGAAAAACAGTCATTAAACAAGTTGGAGACCTGTGCAGGTGCAGGCTCGGATACAAGTGTATTATCGCGATTTATAACTAAATCATTATATCCCTCCGAATGTTAGGTTTATATGTCATTTTACTTGATTTGTTTCGCATATATTTTAATAATTTTATAAGCATAAACATTTGTTGACTGGTCAATTCATTTCTAAGGAGGTTCACGATCGCGTGTAATGTTCCATGGGAACAAAATATTAATAGTTACTGAACCTAAAGAGGCCTCTGCTCAAAAAGACTCGATCATGAATGTAAAGAAAAAAAAGATGTAGGTCGGACGAATTTGAACTTTACTGCAATCAATTTAGAGGTAAAAAAAAGACTCAATTGAGGCCAACTAAGGACAAAACTACCCCAGCTTGGTTTCCCGTTATTGTTTATTTTCAAAATGGTTATAAATTTTATAAAAAGTAAGCAACAGACAAGATTTACCATGTTTATCATATCAGCAATTAAAAACGCTCCTAACAGTGCATCCTCATGATTGTCCTCGATGTCAATATTAAAAGTATGTACTGGCCTATTAATTGAATCTCTTGTCGACATATATTCAACCACCTGTTGATGAAAAAAAGACAAAAAAAAAAATAAAACAAAATTTGAATGAGTAACTGTTGTCAGTATAAAAATGGTTAAGGAAGTAGGTACTTGATCATAAACACGTTCTTCCACTGTAACAAGAATATCAAAAAATTCTCGACAGTCCTGAAATCTCTCGGGACATTTTTTAATCCTCCTGTTGCGATCGAGCATGTGCAGTAGTCCGTTTTGTGTATAGCTATAATTTTGATTAAGGAATATAAACTTGCATAAATGTAATACAATCTAAGAAAAATAACCAGGAATAAATTGTTTTTAAAAAGGATACTATTGTTTATCTTTAGCAACCAAGTCATTGTAAATATTGTCGTATGGGGTTCCAAATTCGTATATATTTGGTTTATCAATAGAAGTTCCTGGGAGTTTTACTCTTTCGCCAGTGCCAAAGGAACGAACGTTGAATCCTTTTTTCGCTAGAAATCCATGAGCTTCCATTGATCGGTTCATGTTGGAAGAACAGATAACCGCAATCGACAAGTCTGATGCGTTCGCCATGCTGTTAAACTAAATATTTACGATACGAGTTTTATTATGAAACAATATAAGTAAATTTTTAAGTCAATATTCTGGATATTTTACATTTATTCTTAAAAGACTATCGGAAGATGCACCAGTAAGCGATGAAATTAAAGTACAAAAAAAAGAAAGTGACAGTTGACAGCTTTAGTCAGTAGTTGTAGTTGTCAGTTTGATGAAATGGGTGGAAACCAAACAAGAGACGTGCGGAATAATATAGAAAATGAACAATAGAGATGTGACTCGTTTAAGGGTGGTATTCACCAAGAAATCTTAAACTAAGTGCCTCATAAACCTATTCACCGACCACTATTAGTGCAGATTTATGAGCGCTCATAACACTTAAGAGTGGTCGCTACCACTCTTAAGTTATGAGCGGTTGTTGTTTTTAATAACTTCGAAAATTCGAAATTTACTGACAGCGTCATTTGCGGTTGTTATTGAAAAATCATAAATAACTGTTGAAAAAAATAAGAAATTCGAATTATGGTTTGCAATACAGAGAATTAATTAATTTTACGCTCTACCATTTCCTAAATTTCCGATAATTTTTTCTGTTTTTGACTGATTTTGACAATTGACAACTGAAATTTTCGAAATAGTTCGAAAAGTGTGCGTTCAGAGACTCAAAAACCTTATTTTTCGAATATTCGAATTAGCTAAGACTAGACCCTATTATTGCTTGGTGAATAGCACATCCAAATTTAAAACTAAGAGCCTCTTAGCTTTAAGAGCGCTCATAAGATTGTTTGGTGAATACCACCCTTAATGTTTTGGCATTATTTCTTAAGTAATCTCACTGATTAACGAATCAATAGCCGTGTTTTATTGGGAATTTCTAATTCACTCACTTGTCTCAATAAAGGTTCTCCCAAACCAAAGCGTTTTTGCCGTCGCGGCAGCGGCATTTGCAGTTGTCAAAATTGGTTTACACAGCGGCATACGAGAGTCCCCACACCAACGCGGCGAAGAGCAGCGACAGTCCCATACATGCAGCGTTTTCGCCGCTGCCGCTCTCATTTGTCAGTTGTCAATGTCAAAATCGTTTTGTTATTTGTTGTGAGACGACATAAAATAATTTTTAATTTGCTTTTTTTGCAACAAAACTTGTTTTAAACTAAATAAAAAAACGCGAAAATATTTGTAATTTGTTGTCCCACAACTTAAAATAATTTTTAATTTGTTTTTTGCAAGTAAACTTGTTTTAAACTAAATAAAAAAACCGAAAACCGCGGAAACAGGCTTGTTTCATACTAAAAATAAATTCATAACAAAAATGACCCTTACGGAAAAATTAATTGAGATGGTCAAGCTACCCGATTGTTTGACCTCTCCAACGAGTAATACAAAAATATCAGGAAGAAGGACAAGATATGGAAGGATATGGGTGAGGAGCTGAAAGAAGTGGTAAGAATATATTTTTTTGACGAACAAAACTATTCGGCTCTTCATCTGTTATAATTTTGTCTTTATTAGGTACATTTATCGACTTAACACCCTCCTTGAGGAGTTGTAAGAGACCACAGTTGCTATTGTTCTCTTCTGTGTTCATTGGTTCAAGGTTTGTACTAGGCAAAGTCACTGAAACTCCTGAAATTAAAACACTCCTTAGTGACGTTGAAGCGAAAATTAAGGAGGTTGAACGTCGTGCCTATATTAATCCGGAGAAAGCAGAAGAGGAGAAGGAGCTTGGGAATGAGCTCTTTAAAAAAGGCGACTACAGCAATGCCATCAAGCAGTATACGGAGGCCATATCCAGAAACCCCGATGATCCTAAGCTGTGCAGTAACAGAGCAGCGTGTTACACTAAGCTGGCCGCCTTCAATTTGGGCCTTAGACTTTGAAATGTGTATTAAGCTAGACAGTAAATTCATTAAGGGTTACATCCGTAAGGGTAAAATCTTCCATTACAAATTAGTTCTCAACTGGATGCTCATAAGACTCAACTTTTTTTTGCCTTCACCTTTTTTAGGGAATGCAACAATCGTCCAAGGCTTCAGTTGCGTATCAAAAAGCGCTTGAGATCGATCCAAGCAACGACGAGGCTGTCGAAAGCTACCGTTCATGCTCAATGGCGTTCCATAACAATCCCCAGGAGGTGTGGAAGAATGCAATGGCCGATCCAGAAATACAGCAAATTCTCAAAGACCCGGCGATGAGACTTATTCTAGATCAAATGCAGAACGAACCAAATGCTGTTAAAGAGTAAGACAATAAGTCAAAAACAAAAATTTTCATCTAATCAACTCTGTTCTTTCCAGGCATTTGAAGAACCCCGCGATAGCTGTTAAGATAATGAAACTGCTCGAATCAGGAATTATTCAAATCCATAAGATCCGATAAATTTACAAACAGAACAAAATAAATTGTTTTAATAGCTTGCACGCAAAGACCGGCTCTGTAGTTTGCGAACTTCCTTTCTATTTGGGTTTCTACTATAACACTAGAGGCGTAATTATTATATCCGGGAACGTCACCTATCTTTAAATATTAAAATAAATAAAACAAAAACAAAATTCCTTTTATAGCAATGCGTATAACACTATAAAAAAGCCCATGTTCAAAACGATGTTGTTTGCAGTTTTTATTCGTAGCTCTTCACATCAAAAGTTATCGTTTTAAAGAAATAAAGAGTTCAAATACAATTTTTAACAACAGCAAAAGAATAACCATGTTCTGGAAAAGAGACCTACCAGGCTACGACTGTTTTGTAAAAGAAATGAATGGTAAATGTGTTTAAAGTGCGAGAATGCGATTAAGGTAAGCAACAAGTCTAGGTTATAATCTTTGGTTGACCAATGTGTGTGCTGTCCCAGGAAAAATTCAATGGTTTCAATTGGCATGCTCATTGGCCTCTATCACAAGGCCCGATGTAACAATTTCGAACTAGAGATGCCAAAAAGGAAGCATCATAAATGCGTATGAATATGAAATGTTCTTTTACGAAATTTGTCACCAATTCTAAGGTTCCCTATTATGAGTAGCGAATCGATAGTTCGATTGGAAGCGAATGTTTTTGCAAGCTTCTTTTATAGCGGTTGTAGAAATAAAAACTTTGTAGAAAACTTTTTTTTCGACGTTTAAGGTATGTCAGATAAGAGAATGGACGAAGTTTAATGATAATAATCCAATAAATGAGTTTCTCTAAAACATTTGCTTCCAGTCGAACGTTCGATTCGATACTCATAATGGGGACCTTAATTTCCGTAAATAAAAGACCATCCATTGCCGTTGTTTTGCAATTAAAAAAAATGTTCTTGTTTTTTTATTGAACATTCGTTTCATTATAATAAATGGTTGTGTTACGGTATTCGAAACGTTTATTCTTCGTCATAGACGTTAAATTTGTGATCTGCTTCAGCAATCAATTGTTGAAGCATTGCTGTTGAATGACTTGCTTGTTGTGGTTTTTTAATTGCAGTTGATAAATTCTCCGATCCGATTGGCAAAACGGTGTTGCTGTTTCACTTTTATTGCGCTGGCTTTTTAGCCAATTGGAATTCCCTTCTTTGCGGCAACCTTTTAAAGCTTCTGTTGACAAATTGTTTTGGAGTTTCTTGGACTTCATGAAAGAGTCAAAGCGGTTAAATGCTACATCTCGATTGTTCTTTGTCCGAGCGCCCTTTTAATCATACACAACAAACTTATGTGTGGGTGTTGTAGTTTTTCTTTGGAATCATCTTCATTTGGAATTAATGCTTCACGTCCATATGACACTCTGTCAACGCTCAAGAAATAGAATCGAACGATTTTAAACGCGTCTGAGATAGAAATGTTTGCCGAGCTGCTATCAAGCTCACAATTCATATAAACAACCGGCTGCTCTTGGTCTATGAATCAGACCATCGTCAATCGGACATAACGCAAGACAATGTTCTGAACTAAACGAAACCAGCCCTCTATTTAATTGAAAGCCTTTGTGTAAGGCATGCGACATTCAATAAAGAATTTTAAATTTGTGTAGACTCATCTGAAGACTAGCACGTTTATAGTCCCTACTTAGTTGTTTCTTTCTGGGCCGAACGTTTTGAAACACATCCCCCACCGGGTAGTATGTGTTACTCCTGATAAAATCAGCATAAAACTTCCAAACCAAACGCAAACTGCTTCAATAAAGCACTAGACTTGGTATATCGATCTCTGAATTTTCCCCGGGAATCGGTTTCGTTTCTAACAAAATTTAAATGTTAACATTTTGGGAAATGAATCATGGTCTTCGTTCCTCGAGTATTCTTGAAGTTTATCTGGAGCGCATGGTATCATTGCATTGTGGTCATTTGGATTTGCTAAGCACTTCAATTTAAGAGTAAACTTGAGGTTTGGAAAGTGCAACAGGCGGCAATCATCGTACCGTGAAGCTGTTCGAACTGTTATCTTAAAAAATCAAAACGTTTTAAATCTTATCATCACGAAAACCAAAAATTGTTTTCTTACATTTAACTCTCCCTTAAAAATGATTCTGGCATTAGTCCACACAATTCCACAGATGTTCCAGGTTAATTCCATTTCTTCAGTTGTGCTGTATGGATCTAAGGAAGCGTGCAGCAGAACAGTGAGCTGTTTTACAATCATGGTCAGCCTCCCATGCAGCAGTAGTCGTAGTTTATCCCAGAAAGGAAGAACCAGGCTGTGATCCTTTGAAGGAGCAGATATCTTTTTGAAACTCAAGTTGCACTGGGCCATGACTGGCTCCCAACAAGGTCCAAAGGCATAGTTGCAGAAATCCAACTCTCAATCAAAGTCGTGATAGAACTTCAAAGCTTAGCGCGCTTAAGAGCAAGCTGTTCGGCTCCACATAATGTCCCAAAGAGACGCATTGCTTTCACATAGAACATTGGTTGTGGGAAATCTCTGAAAGAGAATAAATAGGTGATTGAAAACTACTGTGAAGACTCTATCACTTACCTCAGCATAAATTTCCACTCAGTGCAGCTTACATTAACATTACGGCACCATAATGTGGTAAATTCAAGTCTTTCTTCCGGCCATGGAGTTTCAGTATCGAAGTCTTTCATATATCTATTCGGCTACACAGCTCCTTTTCGATTTGCCTTGAAGAAAAGATAGGAGATAATTACAACCAAAGTCTTTAATTTGATTTAATATATTAATATACACAAAGAAAAATGTTAACTGCATACTTACTCTCATTCATCTTGGTTTTTGAGAAGTTAATATAAGATGTGTTCAATGGCTTTTTTTGAGATCAGAACAGCACAGCACAGCACAGAAGCAGTGAAAAACGTCAGGCAAGTTAGAACAAGCAAACTTGTCAAAAAAAGCAACAACAAAAACGAAAAAAAACAACCACCAATTTTTCTTTTTCAGATATCAATTTAATTTAAAGTATTTTTGTCACGAACAAGTAATTTTATTTTCAGCACAAGGTTAGGTGTTATTTTCCTGATTTTTAAAAATTGTTTTGAACTTTTCACAGCAAATTAAAATTACAAATGCGCTTAAAAAACTACGAGCAAAAAGTCAACAGCTGCTTTTGACAGTTTTCACCAAACTCGCACTTGCTCAAGAGGAGGTGCAGAAAATGCTGTGCTAAACTGTTCTAGAACAGCTCATTGAACACAAAAAAGATCAGAAAAGATCAGAAAAGAACAGAAAATTTCTCATTGAACACCAAAAGCCTGATCTTTTCTGTCTGAAACTGTTCTAGAACAGGTCATTGAACACTCTTATAATAAATACTCCCTTGCCGAACAAATTTAATTGGACGAACGAAAAATCTTTAATTAAATACACAAAATTCACAAATGTCAAAAATGAGTTGCCTTGTCGCTGCAAAAAACGCTTCGGTGTGGGTATACTTCGCCGCACTCAGAGCGGCAGGTTGTCGCAACTGCAAATGCCGCTGCCGCGGCGACAAAAACGCTTTGGTTTGGGAGAACCTTAAAACGCTTTTTTTAGCTATATTCACTTACCAAATTCACTTGCAACATACGATAAGTGGACAAAAACAAGTCACAGGATTTTGTTACACAAGCCTTAAATGTTCCTACTAGCCGAGCTCACACTGTACAATTACCCTGCAGCTACACGATCAAGATATGGTAAGCCATCAACCTACATATACACTATGTCAAATTCCTGTTCGTGTTTCGGCTGTGACGTAGGCGACTTACAACTTGCCAGGCAAATGGCTTTCAATCGACATGTCATTATATATTTTCAAAATGGCACCCACAAGAAATTTGAAATTCAAAGTTTTTTTCCAGGCACTCTTTTCTCTTTTTGAGGGTATTTGACGAAGCTGTCAATTTCATGGCTACTGAAACTGCCTCTCGGGTGGCTTTCAATATTCCATACCAGTTGGGTTTCAATTTCGAAAAGTTTGGCAGTCGTATTTATAAAATTTGCTTAGAACACCCTTAGACAACTGTCCAACTAGACGGTGTCTAAAGAGTTGGACAATCCTTAGCCAATTTCGTATTTATAAATGCATTCCAACAGTTGTCTAAACATCCTCTCAAACTGTCAACTCCGAATGAAAAACTAAATGGTGGCGTTCATGATGTATCCGTGCAGTACCATTTTTTGTGTTTTGATATACGAGTGCAACAACAAAATGGCTCTGAAAGAGTGTGGCGTAGCACTTGAACCAGACCAAAAAAGCAGCTGATTTGACTTTGAGTTACAGCTTTTCCAAGTCTCATAAAACGATGAAATTTTTGCAATTTATAAATAAAATTGTTGAAAGTAGTATTTTTGCACATCAAACTACTTATTTTTTTCGATCTTAGAGCTCTCAACAGTGTTTTATAACATGTTTGACAAAATTGTTTTTTGCTGTAGCAAATGCCACTTTAGCCATAGTTTAGACAACCAATTTCGGTGTCTAAAGTTAGACGTTCCTTAGACAACGATGAAAGTGTTTATAAATACGATTTGGAGTTGGACACTGTTCTAAGAGCTGTCCAAAGTTAGACATACTTTGGAATGGGATTATAAATACGACTGTGGGTGTGTATGTAGGAAAGTTCGAATGTATTGTAAATGGCTTACCATATCTTGATCGTGAAGCCCCCGGGTAAGGCTTGAATGACCAATGCTTGATATTGTGTACCTTTCAGACTTCCGCTTGTTCAACTTGTTGGATGGTTTTTAAATATTTTTGAAAACTTAGAAGTTTGGCGGAGTGGAAGGGTACGTGACATAAAGTTGGAAGACAAGCTTGATATGTGTCAACGCAAAACACATCCGACCATCCAACATCCATCAAACGAAGTCTGTCTAACTAATTGAACAGTGTTAACTAGGCTATTCGGAATGAAATACAAAAGCGAAAGATCTTAAAATCTCCGTCTAAAAACTGTTCTAAAAACTTTCCTTTGGAAGCCCAGCAAAAAGAAATTTCTAGGAACAATTTGGAATTGAAACCAAGCTTGTCAAAAACTCAGATGTCATCGATGACATTTGTCATTTGAAGTTACAGTAGTTTTAACGTAATTGTGAACAAACAAATAAAGTGAAAATTAACCATTTATTTTTGTACCTTTTTGGCTGCACACTAATTCAAAATGACAAATAATGAAAACGAACTTGAAGTTATTTGTCGAACTTGCCTGAATGAAACAAATTCATTTTGCTGCATTTACAAAGTAGGCATGCTATGCGGAGAGATAACGACACTGTCTGCAATGTTAAATGAATGCACATCCATTGAGGTAATTTGCAATTAAAATCTCCATACTTACCCTTTCTTCAATGCTGTGAATTAAGCACGAATGATCCATACTTTTGCACTTACTGGTCTTTTAAATAAATCGTTACAAGTACTTGATCCTCCAACAGATAGCAGTTACTTACTGTAGTCTGATATTTCCATTTGGAGTATTTTTATGGACTTAACTCCAATTTGAGTGTTGGGGTATTTAATTACGTTTATCTTCTAAATTGAAAGCATATGTGGGGCTAGGCGGTCTTAGCTCGCTAAAAGTTTGAATTCGTTGTTTAAAACTGGAAGCAAAGCTATTGGAGTTCAATTTGTGGAAGTACATTGTATGTAATCACCCCTAACACAAAACCCATCGCCATCGTTGGCGTCGTAACAAAAGAAAGAAATCAAAACATCTTCCTTATGAATGTTTTTCAACATTAAAAGTGGTTTTATCAATAGCAACAAATCTCTTTCAAAAAATTCACTACGAAAGCTTTTTTTTTTGCTATGTAGTCCGAAATTGTTACGACGGGCTTCAAGATGTAGGCTGTAATCCATTTACGGAGTAGCCCATTCTCTCCGTAACATTGTTTTTGACTGCTTTTATCAAACGTTAAACACGATTTAATGTAGAAAAGTACCTACGTATGTGATTGTTGAGTTCAAGGCCTCCTTGTAAAATGAAAACAATCGCATTTGATTTTCAGCTACCTTAGACACCTTGCAATATACGGGCCATCTGCGACTGTAGCCTAAACCTATACATTATGGCGAGTTTAACTTCTTTCTTATTTTCAGTTCAATGAAGAAGAAGACTTGCCTCGATTTATTTGCATGAAATGCGTACACCAACTGAGCAAGGCCTATCTGTTTCGTCAGAACGTTCTAAAAGTCAATGAAACTCTACGCAACCAGCACACAAGTATTAAAACCGAAGAAGAAGTTCTCGAAACATTGTACTACTATGAACAAACATCTCAAGACGATGTCATGGAAGGAGAGGAAGATGATGATGAAGAAGAAGTTGAAGCTGAACATAAACCTGAAAATGGGCCTGAACCTGAAGAAGTACAAGAAGACGACGAAGAGCAGGACTTAGACTTACAGTACCAGTCTACAGAAGATTCTACAGAAAATGTCATTAGTGTGATTAGTGACAATGAAAATATCAAACTTGAGCTTAGTAAAGCTGATGGCTCCAATGAGACGCAATACGAAGTGACAATGTACAGCAATGAAGGCCAAATGATAATTGATTCACATGAAGAAGAAGTCACCGACGATGAAGCCAAAACCAAATTGCAAATATCAGAAGAAATCGATAAAATGCTGCCACGTAGAGTACGAAACCGACGAACAAAACCCATTCCGGGGCCACCTTTTGCTTGTGAAATATGCGGCAAACATTTAAGCAACCACAGTTCGTACAAATATCACATGCAGTTGCATTCGGATGCTACTCCATTCCTCTGTAGCCATTGCGGTGAGAAATTCAAAACAAGAAACGCCTACGACGGCCACATGACCACACATAATGACAAGAATCCAAATATGTGTAATATTTGTGGGAAGACCTATCGACAGCCTAGTTCGTTGCGCACACATATTTTAACCCACACGGGAGAGAAGCCTTATCTCTGTGGCATTTGCGGCAAGGGATTGACTCAGAAGTCTGGATTCAAGGTACACTTCTTTGTCTGTGATTTGTTAAACTCCTTCGAAGACTAATATATGTGTTCTTTCAGAAACATATGCTGGTACATACAGGGGAGAAGCCATTCAAATGTGAAATTTGTGATAAGGAGTTCCGATATTCGAGTAACCTTATAACTCACAAGAGATCACATACTGGCCAAAAGCCATATGAGTGCAAGGTAATGGACATTTTTCAAAATCTCTCCTCAAACTTAATGTTTTTTTTTTTTAAGGATTGCGATAAAAAGTTCTCAAGCGGAGAGCAACTCAAGCGACATCATTTGATCCACTCGGGAGAGAGGCCTTTCTCTTGCGAAACTTGCAAAAAAACATTTAATCGTCGCAGCACTTTGATGGTGCACAAGCAAATCCACAGGGAAAAGACACAATCGTCAGAGCATATGGAAACAAAAGTCGAACATGTAGTGGCATATGTAAAAAAGGAGAAAAAATAACGTTGTATTTCTAACAAATTTATCAGATAAGAAACTATTATATATAAAGAGCAACCTTTAATGCTGGTCCAAGTGACTAAACTTTTTCCTAAGCTTTTCGCGTTTTTCTTTCTTTACTCGTCGCCATGGTTTGTCGGACATGCCAGTTGACTGGTCTTTGCCCTCGCCTGCTGCACTATTACCGATATGTGGAAAGCTAGCTCGACCTTTAGCATGTGGAACTGTGCTGTTCGACTTGAAGAATTCCTCATTCAGTTCATTGGCCGAAGTATTTTTGTTTATCTACAGAAAAAAAAAAAAAAAAAATCAAATATGTTGAAAAAAAGAAGAACATTCTTACCCTCATTGCCCTTTGTTGCCTCATTGGCAGTGACTCTTCTTCCACTTGCTTTTTGGTGCGAATTGGAAAAGTGTGAAAGGTTTCCCTATCCGCTCCAGGTGGAGCATGGCAGTAGAGGAGTTTTCCATTGACGTAGTCCTTTAAAACGTAACGCGCGGATCTAGACTGATCTGGTTGGCCGTTAGCAGTCATAAAACCTCTATTATCTAAAATCATTAGAATGTACCACTAATAAAATATTCAGTAACAAATAAAGAACTTACATCCGTAGGCTAAGAGTAGTTCTTCTGCATAAGGCGGTCGATTCGGATCTTCGCCTTCTATTGGCTTGGCAATAATGATTCCGTAGGTATCTTCAAGAACATGCTTTGGTATACGAACGCACAGTAGATTAACTGGAGGGACATGATCTCTCATCTGAAAATGTATTACCGAATTTATGTGAACTCTTTTTTGTGTCAATTTAAGTCGGTCTGCATCTGATTTCATTAGATCCTTTGGTTGAGCATATTTATTGGTAAGCAGGTAGGACTATATTCATAAGACCTAAGACTTCTTATCTTCGACCTGAAAGGAACAGTTTAGGTATACCTATCGCTACATCTAAACTTTTGCTAAAGCAAGACACTTCTGAGAAGATGAACACTAGATGGCCGCAAAGTAAAATGGGTCTTATGACTAGACGAATTTGGGCATGTTCAGACTTGAAATGTTCAAAGAGATTATTGAATCTAAATCATCTGCACATAAGCTACACTATAGGTGGCCTAATAGGTATATACGCCAAAAGACTTGGTGTCTACTTTAATGACTTCTGTAGAAGCTGCATGGACGAGGATAAAGAGGAGACAGTCCAAAGTCTTCCTTGTTCATGCCCTGCGCTCGCTAACAGACAAAAAACTCACCTAGGTGTAAACTTTTTCGACGACACCAGTGATTTAGCAAACAAAGATCCGAAAAGTCTAGCTTTTCATACGAAGTTCTGAATGGTTTGACTAACTGGTGACCAACTCGATTAGAGGGTCATTGAACTCTCTAATCCTAGATGGAGACTATAGGGTGATCAATCCTCTGGTCTCAATGGCATCACAATAGATCCTCTGTGTATCGGTTTCCGTATATTCGCTTGTTTTATTTCTTATGTTGTTGCAAAGAGTCGTGATATTTTGGTAGAGTATCAATTTTTGCAACGAATTGCCAAGTCCTCCGAGAGTAATTACACACATAGCCATGAAAGCGCTTTCCTATAGAGTTTTTCATTGAAATTCAAAAGATTTACTTTCAAATCCAGAACTACTCCTTTCAATGAAACAAGTTTTTAAGTTTCTTCCTAATATTGGAGGTTAAACTGGATGTTCACATATAGGAATCCATATTTTTATGATTTGTAATTAGCAAATTAGTGAGTTCTAACTTATTCACTCGGTTCTTCATAATTTTAAGCAATTTTTTGAATCTAGAGCCAGTTTTATGAGTCCAAAAGTGTGCGGTGTTCCCTGGAATGACACAGAACAAATATTTTCCATGTGGTCGCGAATTCAGGGGCCAGATTCTATAAAAAGCGGAACGCAAGCGATCAAACGTTTTTCAATAGGAAAGACATTGCAAATCGCACGCACACACGAAAACGTTTGTTCGCTTTTTACTTACAGAATGTCACCCCAGAGCAGTGCTTCAAAGTGAAATATTCATATATCCGAAACAGATCCGGATCCAGGATCCGTTATCTGACCTATTCAGATAGTATGGGATATTCGAATACTTCCCGGTATTCGGAAATCCGAATCTCAAAACGATTTCGAGGAATCAAAAGATTTAAATTCTTATCGGAATAATTCTAATATTCATATTCAATTACTATGATCTATTGAAAGACCCAAATAGTTGCAATACACGCATCTACTGAAAAAAGCCATAAGAAGGGTTTCCAAAAATGCTAAGTGTTTTATTTAATAAATTCAGTATCAGGGCAGGATATAGTTGAAAGAAAACTTGAAGTTATTGCAAATGTTACTCATATTTATTTTTTGTTTGTTTTCAAAATATTTTTTGTTTTGATTAATCAGCCCTAACACAGATTCC
This sequence comes from Melanostoma mellinum, assembly GCA_914767635.1. Taxonomy (NCBI): domain Eukaryota; kingdom Metazoa; phylum Arthropoda; class Insecta; order Diptera; family Syrphidae; genus Melanostoma; species Melanostoma mellinum. The sequence continues at coordinate 58,222,234 of OU612059.1, read as the reverse complement.
ATCGTAATCGAAAAAAGTCTAAGTTTCCCGATGACACTATCACATAATCCATTCGGAGTGGAACGAATTTCGAAATTCGTAGATTCGATATCACCAAATCCAAGTGGAATGTAAAATCGTTGTCGTTATATACGAAAGAAGTTGTGTTTTGCAGAAAAATGTGAATGATCTTGCACATTTGGCGCAAAACAGCTGATTTCGATAACCAGCATGGAGGTATTTAGTGTGGCAACTGGAAATGCTTTCTTTGATTCCATTCGGATTTTGTGATCACAAACTTTCGGATTTTCGTAACTTAGCTTTCCGAGTGGAAGTTTTCTACGATGGAATCTGTGATAGGGCTGAATAAAAACCAAAATATCGACATTTCAAGGAATATGGGCGTTTTTTTTTTGTAGTCCAATATTCACCGCTGTTGAAATGATATGATTTAGTTATGATTTAGCTGAGGCTCGCTCTCAAATTGGAACATCGGTTGTCTATTTTATTAAAAAGTATGTCAAAAGCAGTCATTGATCCTTGCCTGTCACTTTGGTTGTCTTCGGAATTCACAAATGAACCAGTCTCGGCTGCAGCACTGATTATTGACCGCCAATAATTGCGATCTTAGTTTCTGGATTAACATGGTCCAGGTCTTTACATCGGGGATCTGAAAAGGTCGCAAGCTGTCCGGTCTGAATAGTAATACTATGAGTATTACGTGTAGAAGGAAAAAAATCGCTGCAGTTTCTTACATGGAAACTTCATGTGGTTGGGATAACAACTTTGAAAGGACTTAAAGGCGACGTGTAGATCAGTGGATAGAGGCAGGATCCTTGTTGGGGAATATCTAAGCAACAAGTTTGTGTGTTTTTTTTTTAAATGTATAGGTCAGTATGAATAACAAAGATGTATCCAAATGCTACAAGAAAATAATTTTTCAGTTTTGGTCCGGATCTCTTAGCTATCCGGATATCCGAAACTATCCGAATATCAGCTGTCTTAAGACATTCCTTTTCATATATCCGGATATACGGACAGTTTGAAGATCCTGATATGAACTGAAACATTAATTCAGAGTAGATCTCCCAACCAAATGGGAGTAGAGGCGTAGTAGGCGTAGTAGGCGTTTAGAGTATCTCGGGATTTACACTTTTTTTTATGAAACGTGAAAAATAGGAAAGGAGTAACTCTTTTCATGAATGAAAAACGCTATAACTACGCCATTCGGAGTCTGCATTAAATAAATAAATAATTTCTTTGTGAGGGGATGGATGGTACCTACAGTTTTCTGTCGGTTCCGGACGGCTAATCGAGAAGCGCTTTTCATGGCAATGAATTTACTAACGGAAGACATACCAATTCCTCGCGAAAGGTGATACACGTGGAAAAACTTTTTTTGCCTCTGTTGGGATTCAAACCACGAACATCTGGATTAACAGCAGACATAATAACTTTCACGCCACAGACAGGTACCACGTAGTCTGATAAAGTTCCTTAAAATATTTTGTTACGCCACCGTTTACTTATTTATTATGATAACCGAAAATAGAAAGTTCAAATTGCGTAAAAATTGTGTTGAGGGAAGCTACAAAATTAAATGTAAGAAAGGCGCATTGTTAACAATTTGTTGTTCATCGCTCAAAAAATACGCTGATGAAAATTTTTTTTATAAAAAGTAAGGTTAGGTAACATAGTAAACAACATTTGACTTCAGCTGTTGAATAGATATGATCATCACTTTTTCAATGTTTTGAACAGTAAAAAATATCAGTTTTGACAGAGTGCACTGTTTTATCAACCTCTAAGCCCAACTGTGAAATTTAGTCGTATCACTGCCTTTTTCGTATTTCAAAAAATTTGCTGAACTGCATATTTACCGTCATACCTAGCATGATTTACTTTTTCAACCAAAATTAACATTTTTATCTATTCCTAACAAACAGTAACAAAAAAAAACTGCTCTCAGAAAGGTGCATTTCATTTATTGAAAAATTTTCCGAACCAAACTTATTTTACCATTGAAAAAGTTCCGTAGGGCTGCGGTCGCAATTTTCGCAACTTACTAGGGGCGGTAAATTTCTAAATCCGCACCTGGTTACTACACTCTGTAAATTCTCTGAAGAAGATGACAACGACGCACGGACACTTCCTCCTTAAATGTTCTCCATGGCATGCAATGAGAATCACCAGGTATTCTATTACGTACTACCCAATACATGCATCTGCGAACTTGATAACCAAATTCCTTAACCCATTGCAAAATTTTGATTCAACGAATTTAGAGAAGAAAGCTTCTAGTATTGAGTTGATTCCTATCCTACATATATGCACCTATCAATATTGCAGACTAAGATTAAATATCTCGGAGTTACGCTGTCTATAAATATCAATTTTTCGAAATATGTGAAAGATAAAAGTAATGAAGCGAAAGTTGTTGAAAATTAAACACTACTTTCCTTTAACTATTTAAAGTGGCATCACTTATCTTTTTGAATTTTTTCCTACATAAGCATTATTTCTCTCAACCACTACATATGTCATCATATATATACCATATACCTATTACTTATGTATTTCTGAGCACTATATAAAGACGTGCAGTTAATAATGAAAGGACAGTTAACTATTTTTCTTTGACCCGATATCATTCGGTTAATTGCTGATTAAATAAAACTTGTTATAAATTGGACATTTTGGAAAGCTTTTCATTTTCTCGGACTTTTAATTAAGAATTTCCTTCAAAAGTAGGCTTCAACCTTAACTAGATAAAACTTTGTCCTAACTAAAAATATTTATCATGCTTCTTAATACATATCGTGTTTTTCAAACAGCTGCTAACTGCCCTTAGGTTTTAAGGCCTCGACCCATAAAATCCGGTGCGTCCGTTCGCTGCCGGATTCACCTGACAGCTGTGAGTTTTCCCGGACACAACGGATAGGGGTGACCCATAGAATCCGTTGCGGTGTTTTGACAGATAAATTTATGCCGTTTTCGTTTGGGAAAAAAGAGTACTCTAAGGGTACATTTTTGCTGTCAGAAATTACCCTCAGAGCAAATTTTGCTACTCTAGAAATTTTTTCAGAGTAAAAATCAGAGTACTCTAAACAAAAGGGTACTCTAGTTTTACCAAACGAAAACGGCATTAGTCAAAAAGGGGCGTTCAAGAATCGTAACCGGATAGCTTGTTGTTGTTGTTTACGTGTGGGAAATCGAAAAAAAATAAGTTATAATCGCCTAGCAATGATATTTTGAATGTTTTTCTGTTTTCAAAAGTCGAATTTTAATATTTCACAGCTGTTGTCTGCAGCAAAAAAAAAAAGGTATCCAAGATACGGCTATCCGAGATAGGCTATCCGATAGGTTCTTGAACGCGCCCATTGTCACTTTTTCCATATACAAGAAAACTTCAAATTGGTTGTGACTGCGCATGTCTCTCTTTTGCCGGACGCAAAAAGTTAAAAGTTGGGCTACTTTTTGGGTTGCGTCCGTTGCATCCGATGCTTATGGGTCACCTCTCATAAGATCGTGTGTATTTAATCGAGCTGTCAGGTGAATCCGGCAGCGAACGGACGCAACGGATTCTATGGGTCGGGCTCTTTACGGTATCCACGTTTTAATGATAGCTGGTTTTGAAACTGCACAAAGATATTTGTTCAAACGCTTGTTGAAACTGCCTTCCTCAATACCACTTATTGAGCCATCTATGTTGAGGCTGGTTGAACCCCTCCCTACATAAGAATTTTTTTTATTCAGAACTAAGATCTTTTATTACACCTGTATTAAAAAAGGTATTAAATCGGATACCCTTAACTACAGACCCATATCTAAGGTTTCGTGTATCCCCAAATTATTTAAACAGCTTGTTTGTGAAAGCTTAACTTTCGATATTAAAATTATAATTTGCAAACAGCAGCATGGTTTTGTACAGAAAAGATCAACAGTAACAAACATTGTATGTTTCCTTCATAAATGTTCAAATGCGCTTGAAAGCGGGCAAGAGTTATATATACAATATATACTGACTTTTCAAAGGCTTTCGATAAACTATCTCACGATATTATATGGTTTAAACTAAATGCATATGGATTCCCTTCGACCTTCGTCGTTTGGATCAGGTCGTACCTAACTGATAGATGATATGTGGTAAAATTTAGAAGTATTCTTTCAACTCCTTTGAGGCGCACTCAGGAGTACCACAAGGCAGTGACCGTGGCCCTATCCTCTTTATTCTAGCCATTAATGATGTTACTTTTAGCTTGTCATCGAGCGAAATTTTGATCTTCGCTTGTGATATGAAAATTTTCAAGAAAATAGACTGCGCAGCCGATCGTCTTATTTTACAATCTGATGTTGAAAATTATGCCAAATGGTGCGATAAAAATGGATTTATTGTTAGTAAAGGAAATTCAATGCTAGGCTTTATTAAAAGATGGGCTAAGTAGTTTACGGACCCCTACGTCACTCTTTCGCTGTATAACTGTCATGTTCGACCCCATTTAGAATATGCTTGCAGATGCAACTGCTTTCGCATTGCCGAGGAAATAATGATTTAGTCTTTATTCACCAGCTTATAACAGGACAAATTGATGCTCCTGATTTGCTCTCATGCATGAGTTTCAACTACCGGGGAGGCTCATACCAACTGCGCAACTTGGAGTTACTTCACTGTCCTCATCATATAACTAATTATGGCATGAATGAGCCTCTTACTCGTATGATAAAATTTTTAAACCTAAACTCAAACTTAATAGATTTTCAAATTAGTAAAACTACGTTAAAGTCCTTGATTCGAACCAGAGCTCCACTCTCTTGACTATGTTTTTTTTTTGTGTTTCTTATATCTTTATAATTGTCATATTTAATAATTTTTTACGTATATATGTAGCTATTTTATTTGTTTTTGAATATGTTTATCAATAATTTTGTAATATGTTTTAGTTCTGTTGTCTTGAGTGTGTTAGACTTAATTTTTGCTTACTAACAACTAAGACCTCGCTAAATGATGACAGTGATACATATTTCAGAGTACTTAAGGGTGAAAAAAATCTTGAAGAAAAGATACATTGTTTTACAAGCTTGAAATAAGATGTTCTGATAGTGAAAAAAAAAGAAAGTCTTCACAAATCCATTATGTCTAGACACATATGAACAAATACCTCTCCTTTTAAGAAATTCTGTATAAAGTATGCAAAATTGATTTACCTGATCAATTGGCAGGATACCATTGAGAATCATATCAGCTTTTGTCAACACAAAACTAGGCATAACCAGTCCAGGGCAGTCACACAACATTATGTCTTTCTGCAGGAACAGCGTTTGAAAGTGCTTGGTTTTGCCAGGAGTTGCCGAAACCGATACTTTTTTCTCCGTCATCAGTGCATTGATAGTACTGCTCTTTCCGACATTCGGGTATCCAACTAATCCAATTGTGACACATTTTTCCATCTGAGTAGGTCCTGAATAAATATTTCTAAAAAGCTCAATAAGTTCAACTCGGTTGAGTAGTTTTGGGCTGTTTCCTTGTTTTTTGTCTGCAATGCCGAGTTTAGTCTCAATAATTTTTAATTGTTGTTCTGTTTTATCTAAACCTTTATTAAAAGCTTCAGTTACTTTTCGTAACTGTTCAAGTGAAAGACTTTTTGAATCATCAGTTTCATTAGGTTTGCTATCACTTTCATCCCCGTTCTCCTTCATTTCTCTTTGCTTTTCAGCTTTGGCTTCCTCTTCTGCTAATGCAGCAGAAAAGAACGCTATTTTGATGTTTTGCTCATCGAAATACTCTGCCCAGGTTACTCTCTGCTCGTGGGTTAGTAAGTCTGATTTGTTTATCAGAATCATATTCATTTTGGTCTCCTTAACTTCATTGACGTACTTCTCAAGATCTTCGCTTCGAAACAATAATGGATTTCTGGCATCGACTATCTGAACAACTACATCACTCTTTTCTACAACACGCCACAATTGTCTCCAGAATTCTAAATTTTTCTCGTATGGCGTTAGGAGAATTTGATCGTCCTCTTGAAGTAAAGCCAAGTTACGTCTCCATTCCAAAAACGAATCACTTTCAGCTCTTTGCAAGTCTTCGGCAGATGTGAATTGAGTCCACTTGGGACGACGTGGGATCTTCAGTAATTCCTTTTTGTCAAAGTGTTTCTTTTCCAATATCTTCTGTTCAGATTTGGACAAAAGTCCAACGTTGCTTTTGGGATTTACGAATGAAATGTTCAGTTTTTCAGCCTGAAATTCAGTGCCTGCTAGCTCAGCGGTACGCAGAAACTCCTGGAATGATGACTCTTCAGTAACCGATTGAAGATTAAGCCGACCCCAATCATATCCATCTTGTACTTCAGTGGTGTGGAGCTGTTGGTCAATTCGCATTAAGAAACCTCACAAAGAAACAATTAATATCAAATATCTGTTACCATAGAATCATTGTCAACTTTTCTTCTAGTATTAGTGTGTCCGAATCGATCCTTTATTAGAGATCTTCCCAGATTCGATTTATTTTTCTTGCTCATTTTATTTGAAACGTAGCTTTTTGTTTAAAGAATTTTCAGCACATGTAGAACATTACAGAAGCGCCTGCTTTATTTTGACTTTTCGGTTGACATTTTGTGGATCTGTTCGAGTTGAATTTGAACATGTTTTGTGTTGTCAGTGCTCAGAGACGAAAAAATATACTGAGTACTAAAAAGCTAGTACTGAGTGCGAGATCGATAAAAAAGTTATCGTTGTTTATGAATACGTTTTAGAGGATGAATAGATTAACACACCTTTAATTGACAAAAGAACAAAACACATTATACAATTTGTTATTCAAAACTGAGTGTGTTATGCCACTTTACTTTGATCGAAAAGGTACGTCCAGAAGATTCTGAAAGGTGACAGCAACTTCTTTATTTGAAGTGAGGATCCACTCAAGAAGCAGTAACTCATCTCAAACAATTGCCGAAATGATAATTCATCTCAAGGAATATTTTTTCACAAGCCACAAGCCCACAAGTGTTTCACTCTCGCGAAGACAACACGTTTTACTGAGCAGAAACTGTTTTAATGGCGCTTTCCATTGGTTTCACTCGGGGAAGCACTCATTTTAAAACCAATGGAACACCCAAAATTATTTCTATTCAGTTTAACGTAATTTCCTTTGTGTGAGTGAAACACCAATAGCACATGAAAAATATTTCCTGTGGAAAATTTTCTATTTGACATTTGAGTAACATGTGTTAGTGCTTCTGAGTCGATTCTCACTTCAAATCGAGAAGCGGCTGTCACTCCTCAGAATCATGAGAAGCGATCTTTTTGCACCAATGGAACGGTTTGAGAATGCTTCTGGACGCTCCTGGACGGTTCTTTTCGTCCAATGGAAAGTGTCATTAGAGTGCAAAGCTGGAGAGAGCTCGCTCGAAATCGAAATTGTTGGACTAATATGTTGGTTGAGGCTCAGTAAGTAATAGCAAATAATATTTCGGTAGTTTTGAATTGAGCTCTCCACATTTTCAATTGTTAAAATCCCGAAAATAGCGAAAAGCTTGTGGACAAAATGACAATACACTCGTTAACTCTGGTTCTACTACAATGGCCATCGACATAGTAAACCTTTCGAACTTGTGTTTACATATCACAATAACAAACTCAAAGGACTATGCAGTCAAATAATTGTTTTTATTCATAATAATTTGTATTGTTTCTATTTATAATCTGTTTGTACCAAGACCTGATATGATCTCAAAATCGGCATTTTTATTTTGGGGATTTTCCCAAATTTATTGCTTTAATTAAAACTAAATTTTATTTGGTATTATCCTGCAAAATAGTTAGTTTTATAAATGTAATTCTATTTAGAAACTTCGTTTTCTGCATCGATTTTGAGGCGTTTTTTCGCTTGGATATCTGCCATTGTTTGTTCTATTGATCGCAAATCTTTTTTATTTTTGCTAGGAACTGAAAGAAAAACAAAAAGGAATTAAATAGTAAGTTATAAAATAACTAAAGGCATTTATAAAAGAAAATTAATCTGCTGTAAAAGAATTTAAAGACCGCAGCCGGGTACTTTTTTGGATGAAAAAAAAATTTGGAGAAACCTTTTTTTTTAAACGAAAAATAAATTACCATTTGTGTCAGTCTGAAGAAGTCATTTCACTTAATTTTGTAACGTTTAACACTTTGGAACGGCCTAACCGATTTTGCTAGTTTTAATTATTGTGTTTAGATTCTCAAGTGAAGGTTTATATCAAAAAAAATTTAGATTTTTTTAATGGCAACACTAATAGACGTGACACTCGTGTCCTAAAGGCTAACCTGTCTGTCTCTTACGTGGGGTGTTCAAGTGTTGAATCCCAGAAACATCAAAGGAAAAAATGTTTGGCCAGGAATATTTAGCGACGAATGTCTCCGATAATAGTTTTATGTCATGAAAAAGAGCTTTTCCGATTAGCCGTTCTGATTCGACAACACGCTTATCGAAAATCTAATTATAGTTTTGGAGTCAAATAAAGTAGGAACTACTCAAGCACGATCAAATTCGACTCTGAAACAACGGAAACTCTTCAGTTCTATATGGTTAGTTCGAGCGTCAACAAAATAGACCATTGAGAGGAATAACTCGATACCAACGTTTAGCGTTCAGATAGTTTCCAACAATCTCTTTCGATGCCCGTCGACTTTTTAACGATTGAACACTATTTTTCATTATCATAATGCATTAAGGTTTCTACAGGAATCGTCAAGATTATGTTGTGAAAACGGGGGATCCAAGGATCTGTCAAACCAAAGCGATTTTACAGTCGCTGCAGCGGCAAGTTTAGTTGTGAAAATTAAATTATACAGCGATATTATGAGAATACCCACTCTAAAGGCAGGAATGCCAGCAGCCGCTGTGGCAACTGTAAAAACACTTTGGTTTAGGATAACCTTTAAGTCTCCTGATTTGATGCTGCTACCAGAATCACTAGCATCATTGTTTTCTGACGTCATCCAAATATTTTTTGCAGAAAATTCAAAGATATAATAGTTCCTTCCAAATGACATCCTTTGGATCGAGAGTTGTTGAAGAACAAGGTTTTAATCCTATTTTTATTTTCGCAATGAATTAAAATTAAGGCAATATTCTCTTCAATGTTAGTACACAAACATAATTGGCTTCTATCGTCTCAACTAAGATCATAGATTAGACTTTGTTTCAATTTTTAAAAACTCAAGGCTAAATTTACCACCAGGAAATCATTACTTCTTGACTTTTGCAAGAAAAAAAAAGCTTTATTCGACAATTAATTTTTAGGCTTATCCTCTGATGATTCGTAAAAACTCCATAACATCCGGAACGATTTAAATGAAAATCTTAGTCAATCTTCAGACTAGCCCAACAGGTGATCCTAGAAAGCTATTTAATTTGTCTCAGCTAATATGTCTCAACAACGCTTTAAAAAAGTTAGCACCGAGCAAAACCACACCGAGAGGAGGAATAATCATATTAGTTTTCAGGTTCAACGGAGTCATCTTTATGTTCATATTTAAAAATTTGTATGTGCTTGTTTGTTCCGATCTCAAGTAATTTTAAGCTTAACCCCCCACATTTTTTGGTTTTTTGTGTCAACGTTTGGAATAAAATAGACTCCAGCAATACCATGCGGATTCCCGTGTCGTAATGGTTAGCATGTTTGCCTGTTAACCCAGAGGTTTGGATTCGAATCCCAACAGAGACAAAAAATGTTTTTTTCTCGGGTATCGCCTTTCGCGAGGAATTGGCAAGTCCTCCGTTAGTAAATTCATTGCCATGGAAAGTGCTTTCTCTAGCTGTTCGGAACCGTAAGAAAATTGTAGGTCTCCTCATTCCCTGACAACCTCATGTCCACTGGTGATTTGATGTCTTATCTCACCGAAAAGTAGAACCAATCTTTACACTGTTTTGGAAGAAGTAAGATTGTTGTGCTTGATATTTTTAAGGCATTTTATAGAGTTTGACATCAAACTCTGCTATCGAAAATACGTCTTTCTAGTATCGATGTATCTCTTCTTCGTTGGATTAGAAACTACCTTTCCGACCATTCAATAAAAGTTGTATAAAGTCTGATACCCAACTTTAGAACCTCTAGCGTGCCCCAGGTCTCTTTTGCCCCCGACCTTAGCGTTGTATCTTTAAAAATGTATCTGCCCCAGTACTGTGGACTGTAAATATGAATCGTTTATATGCCGTGACTTACAGCTCGATTCTGTCCCAAAGTTACAAGTCACAACGTTCTGATTTGCTCACCTCAATCACATCGTAGTGTAAGTATTTTGTTGAAAGTTGTGACTTGACTTGAACGTTGCGACTTGTGAGGTCAGTGATTTCGAGCAAAATCGGGCTGTTAGGAATTATATAACCTAGATGTACTAAGATGTGGTACCCGTGGCGTGATGATTAGCATGTCTGCTTGTCAACCGGGATGTTCGTGGTTCAAATCCCAACAGAAGCCAAGATGTATTTTCACGGGTATAGCTTTCGCGAGGATTTGGCAAGTCCTCCGATAGTAATTTCTTTGCAATGAAAAGCGCTTTCTCGATAAGTCGTTCGTAATAGACATAAAATTGCAGAAGGCGCCAGATCCCGGGACTGCTCGCTCTGTTGCGCAACCCTACTTATTTATTTAGATGTGTGGATAGATATCGAAAGCTAGGCACGAACTCGTAGGCAAACAATAATGGTATAAGGTCATGAGTCATGATGAGCTCCCACGGTATAATATTAAAATGGTTTATAAGTTAACTTTCCCAAAACTTTGGAAACAAAACATACCTAAGCCTACAAAAAGTAATATGAGTCGTTGTTTTATGAACAGGATAGAACATTACAATTATTTTGTTCATCTTAGTGGACTTTGTTATGGCCAGTGATTGAAGAACATAATTTTTCAAAAAAAAGTTTTATGATACCTATGAAGAATGAGAATTTACTTACCGAATCCATAGGATTCATTTGTTTCAGTTTTGCGAGCAGCTTCCAAAGCGGCATCCTGTCCGATTAAGTGAACATACTTATCTTTGTAATTTGTCGTTGGATTAACTTTTTCGGGTGACTGCCTTCTTTCAACTTCAATTTGTTTTTGTTCCAGTCTCTAAAACAAACTAAACATTATTTCTGATTTCAAATAAAAACACTGCTCTCAATACCCTTTTAGCATATTGCTTGGCTGTATGTTCGTTCCAATGATCACCATTCCTTCTAGCATTTATTTCATCTTCTGATGGAGTAAATTCTCGTTTGTAAACAACCGAATATCTATCATGACCTTCAATTCCAAAACTAATCGCTACAAGGCCTCCCACTTCAGCTACTTCGTGTCTAAAAAAGAAAAACAATGCTAAACAAGATCTCTTGAAAAACGACACACACTTACATTATGCCTCTATAGACTTTTTCTAGAGGCTGAAACTCTATATAACGTCGTTCGTCCTTGGAAAATCGATCAATTCTTTCCTGGGCATATTTGCGAAAGCGATTAATTTCTTCTTTTTCTTTGATCTTCATCTTTTCGACATGCTCTTTTTGTTCTTAAATAAATAGAATAGAAAAAAATCAGCGTTCTTAGCTCTAGTTGAGAGAAAAGCACGATCAATACTTTTTAGCAGTTCCCTGTCTTTTTCGTTGACTGCCGGGGGTTTGTCCATGGAATTCAATATTGATCCCAATAAATCCATGGTGTATTTTTGTTTTTATTTAATCAATTTATTTACTAAACTTTGTTTACCTAAAGTGCAGTCGAAAATGTTTTGAAAATTGAAAATAATCGTCTGTTTAGAAAATTGAAACAAGAACAAAATGTCAAATGGGGTAAATGATGTTTAAATGATGTTTAGGCAACAGGGATGGCATGAAGTTCTATTTATGGTTTGCTATGAGACTAATCAGTCTCATGATATAAGAAAAACACGTGTAGTTGTTCTCTGAAATGGGAATTAATTTATTGGTCGAAATTAAATCTACTATTCCTATTCTACTTTTGAATTTGGACTCTTTTTGATGAATTTTACTTTAAAAGATTTTCTTTTGGTAGAAAAATTCTTCAATGGAGAAATTCATGCTTTTGAGTTCAATCCGTGTAGTTTTTGTTAGCTTTCAGCTGGTAAAAAAATTGTTTTACCACGCAGACTGGTTCGTTGCAATAAACAACGAGTACCCCTGCTATGTAACTATTGCACCAATAAATTCCGTGGAGAAATGGTGAAAACTAGAAAAGAATTTCTATGGATTGAGCATAATTGCATTTGAGTTCCCATCACTTCTTTATATAAGTGGTAGAGGAAGTTTATACTCTGGCCGCCGTATTAATAAACGCGGAATAGCTGCGTTCCATGGATTAGTGGTAAATGGTATAATGGTAGCTTTAATTAAATGGAAAATGGTATAATGGTAACTTAATCCACGGAATAAGGCTATTCCACGTTTATTAATACGGCGGTGGTAGATTGGTTGAACATAGTTTATTGGAAAGACGTAAGTGATGGAAATTGAATAATGTAACAATTCTAGTCAATTCGATGCTTCTTCAAATTGACCAATATACAAACTGCGATAGTTACAGAGCAGGCAGGGATACAGGCGTATACAGCATCGAAATTTCATTCCGATTTTTGGCTGAGGTAGTTAATGATATCAAATTTTTATTTTTTGTCATTTTTAATTACACCATAAACAAAGAAGAGTTTTTTCCGTGAAAAACAGTGAAAACCAAATGTGACATCCACTGAGAACGCACATAAATATTTCAATCAAACAGAACTCCTGCATTACTCAGCTGTCAAGCGTTTTGTTTTGCTTTAAAATTTTGAATTTGTTGGAAATATTATGTTTACAAATCTCTTTCCAATTACAATTAAAGTTTTCTATTAAAAAATAACTATTCAAATTTATAAATAATTGCAATGTCTAGTCAATCCAGTTGTCCAGAGGTATGATCTGTCTTTTGATGCGATAGTTTGTGTTTAATTGTTGTAAATTTTTAGCATTTACAAGCTCAAATGATTATAGTCATTCATCCCGGTTCTCTAAATCTTCGCATTGGCCGCGCTTCCGACTTCAATCCTATTCGAATAATACATGCCATTGGCCGAAAGCGAAAAACTGATGGAATACAATATAGAGATCGTCTTCTCCCACAAGTTGTATGTGAAATTTTTATTCTACAAATTTATGTGTGTAAATAATTTTGTTTATAGGCCAAGGAATCGCTCACAGAGTTTGAGGAACACAGGCTGCAAGTGTCTCACATTATTCAATCTTGTTCTCAATCTGATGGAAGGCGTAGATATGCAACACCATCACAACAAATAGCTGCATTCAATAGAAGGTCAGTGCCTGAAGTAATTGGAAAAGCAACAGAAACCAATTTGAAGAGGGAGACAATCTTTGGAGATGATGTAGGTACCTTCATATACAAACATAGAAGTAAATAAAACATTTGTCCACAATATATTCAATAGATAATCAATATCAATGTAAACGATCCATATAACGTACATTTTCCAATAAAACGGGGTGAACTGAATCTACACAATGAACTTGGCGGTTCCCTTACCTCCGTTTTGACTGACCTCCAGGATATCTGGGAGTATGTCCTCAAATCAAGAATGGGAATAGATTTAAGGTGATGAAATTAGTTTAAAGGACAGTGATACTGTAATTCATTTATGCTTTCCCGCTCAGTATTCTTAATCAGTATAAAGCTGTCTTAGTCGTGTCGGATATTTACAACCGAAACCATCTTAAGGAATTAACATCGTTGCTGCTAGTGCGAATGGGGTTTGGAAGCTGTTTTTTGGTGCAGGTATAATATATTTTCTTTAATGAATATGGGTAATTTTTGTCTTATTTTGGGCTAGGATCATGTTTCGGCAACTTTTGGGGCTGGTCTTGGTCATGCCTGTGTTGTTGATGTCGGCGATCAGAAGACATCTGTTTCTTGTGTAGAGGATGGCATATCACAACCTAGTACCAGAGTCCGACTGGAATATGGTGGTGCCGATGTGACACAAGTACTTCACTGTCTTCTGGAGAAATGCTCATTTCCTTACAAGGAATGCAATGACAATGATTTTAAAGATATTTTTCTCCTCAAGCAGCTCAAGGAGAAGTTTTGTCATGTTAATCTAGTAAATCCTTTATCAAGCTAAGGAAGAAACAAATTTTTGTTAAAATTGTTTGTTCACAGGACATCTGTGGATCTCAAGAGAAGACCTTTGAAGTTTCTCATGCAGAAAATAAACTTAAGTACACAATTCAAGTTGGTGACGAGTGTATTATTGCACCGCTTAGTCTCTTTCACACAGAGCTACTTACTATAACTGGCAAAAATAAAGCAGCAAAAATCCAAATATCAGCTTCCCATCAGCCAGATTGTGAAGATTGTTTTGATGCAGAGTACATCCGAGAAACAAGTGTAGGTATACGGAGTCTTATCTACATTTTCACATTCGTTCTTATGTGCTTGTTGTGATTCTTTAGCGAAGGAACGCACGTGAGCAACTAGAGCAGAGTCAAGCCGATGGTGTAATGGTCCAACCGGATAATCAAGAGGAGGACCTAGTTGTTGATTCTTTTGAAAATGAACGCGATAGCAAGAACGACAAAGAATTCGCCTTGCCAAATGGTCAAATAATTGGAATTGATCAAGCTGTTATACTTAGCATAGAGCGATGCCGTAAAAGAGTTTTAGATTTTGTATTTTTCTTTTTTAACTAAAGTACAAAAAATTCTTTAGCGAACGAGGAGATGAAGAAGAAAATGTATGGATGTGTTCTGGTCGTGGGTGGAGGAATGAAATTTCAAGGAATTGGAAAATGGCTGCAAAATAAAATGGCTTTGAAAGTTTCATACTCTCATCGTTCGGGTGAGTTTTGATTTATGTTATCAGATGACGAATGAGCGTTCATACAGCATTAATTTTTTTTGAAAAAATTTTCTTTTAATGTCGAGAAAAAAATTAAACGAAAATTCACTCATGACATCCGTTTTCAGTTTTCAGATATTCTCATAAATGCATAAAAGAAAACATTTGATATTTAAATTTGAAAGAATGCATCTACTTTACAAAAAAAGAAATTAATTGTTTTTTTTTTTTTTTGTTTTTAGAACAACTGGATATTGTTACAAGTACAAAAGATATGGATCCATCAATGACAGCTTGGAAAGGAGCTGCGATTATGTCCTGTTTGGAGAGTGCTCCGGAGCTCTGGATCAATCAAGCCGAATGGCAAAAATACGGTCTTCGTATTTTAAGAGAAAAGGCTCCTTTTATGTGGTAGTATTTGTATATTTTTTTAAATGCCACCAAGAAATATTAAAATTGATAAAAAAGTTTGTATTAAATAAAGTTTTTTCTACTAAGTTCCAAAATTTAACGAGTGGCATGGAATTTTTGATGACATCAAATTTTTTTTTTGAAAAACTTAACCTTCTCTTCAGTCTTTTCTTTCGCCTACCCGATCATTGTAGTGTGTTCCAAGCAGAAATTCTGGCGATTAAGGAGGTGCTGTCTTGGCTCAAAGAAAACATCATATTCTCCACGGATATTCGAATCTTCTCAGACAGCCAAACTGCCCTTAAATCTCTTGCCTCTGTCTCTACAAAATCCATCACGGTCCAAAATTGTCAGATGTCTCTGAGGGAGATGTCAAATCAGTTTAACATTCACCTTTCATGGGTGCCAGGGCACAGGGACATACCAGACAACTGTAAGGCACACGAACTAGCTAAAAAGGGCACGACCACTTCCCTACGCTCAGAATGGAACAACATAGGTGTACCTATCGCTACATGTAAACTCCTACTTAGACAAGACGCTTCAAGGATAACAAACACTAGATGGACTGAGAGTAACAACTGCCTTGCAACCAAAAAAGTTTGGCCTTGTGTAGAATCAAAACGCTCGAAGAGTTTGTTAGCCCTGAACCAGATCCACTGAAAATAAAAATTTATTTTCTAAACCGTTCTTATGATATAAAATCAGTAGTGAATCTGTTCGGAAATAAGAACAATCAATCCGTACAGATTCATTTCCGGCTTTCGTTTTTAATTCGGTCGAAAATCAGAACAGCCTTGAATGTGTCTAGGCGTTGTTATTATTCCTCCGGCAAATTTTTCCATTTTGTATTGTAAATTGTATTCAAAAACAGCATGACGTTATGAGCATAACCCGTCTGGACAGGCAGAGTGTACTGCTCAGGCAGAAAACTTAATTTTCTTCATGAGAATCCAGTTCCTTTCTTTCTCGTCCCGTTGCTAGGCCCATTCACCGACTAATTATAACGTAGGTAGTATGAAAAAAAAACCTCACTGTGGCGTATGCGTACTTTTTTACTCACCGCCTTTTCTTTATACAAATAAAAAATATATTTTTAACAAACTTTTCCTGTAAGTAGTATAGACATAATTTGCAAGAAATAAAAGGCTTTCAACCGATTATTCCCACAACTGTTGAACAAATAAACTTGACAAACAGCGATCATGTGATCCAAGTGAAGCTGCTGCTTGCGGCTGTAACTTTAGTACAATCTGCCCAACCTACTTGGTCTTAAACTAATAAGGTTTGACATTGACGAAAAGAGTCCAATTTCAATTTTCCATAAATTCTTGATTTGAGAGTAAAGGCATTAAGAAAATGCTAGTTTGTAGTTGCTGCTGTGACAAATCCAGCTGTCACATTATGTTTTCATAACGAAAGATGAGACACAAAACTTGATCAACAAATATATTGACATATTCATATACAGCCAGGCGACCATTAAAGCTCCCAACTAACAATCTCTCGAGAGCTAAACTCTTGAAATCTGAAAAATAAGATTCTTTTAGATCCCATTGCTATACTTAAGAATAAATATCATGTTATGGAACTAAAACAGCTCTCATAACAGTTTTATCATAAGAGTTGATCAGTTTTGCAGCTCATAAGTAATTAAATCTTACAGCTGTGCCAATTTTTGTACTTGTAACAGGATAATATATACTTACAGTCCTATAACAAACCTTTTGTGAGAGTTAAGCTCTTAACATTGTTTTGAAGTATTTACAGTCCCATAACAAGACTTATTTAAGAGCTTAAGTCACTTTATACTTATAGGAAAACCCTAATAGGAAAATAAAATAAGTCATCAAGAGATCATTTTTGCTTTAAGTCTTATCAAAGGATTTGCATAACCAAAAGCATATTAAAATATGCATAATTGCGAAGGCGCTTTGTTTTTTTTTTTGTCAAAGTAAAATATTTAAATTAGTAGATAAAATTTCAACCGCATGCATTTTTTGTGACCTCCCGTTTCAACCAATTGATATGCTTTATGCATAGCCCTTGACTTATCAGAATCATTTGAAAATAAAAGTATTTTCGCACACTGTTATCAGTTTATTGAACAAGACATACAAACAAAAATTAATTAGTAGTTTGTTTCTTTCTTTCGAAAAAATGTTAAATGAGAAAGGTATATGACTTTTTGACGTTTAGAAATATTCCGTTGTTCCTTTAGGAAAAGACGGACTCTCATAGCAAGACAACAGATCCTTATAAGATTCTTTCCAGATTTATTTTATTCAAAATCTGTCATCTCATAAGAAGAACTAAACTCTGTTAAAGAAACAACCAGTATCGCAAAGAGACTCTAGTTCTTGCTATGAGTAGCCAAGAACCTCCTATAACTAGGCCATTTAAGGCTTGTAACAGTCTCATAACAATTTAGGAGAACTCTACAAGATTACATTTAACTCCCAGAAATAAGTCTAGTAAAGCTCTTGGAGCATCTTATGAGAGTAAAAATGTTACTTGGGCTGTACATCCATTGTCACAAAAACCAAATTAGTAGAAATCTGTCGCAGTAATCAGCTCAGCTCGACGAACATCGTAACTTTAAATTGGGTTCCAGGACATCGAGACATAAACCGGTAATGAAATGGCGGGCAAGTTGGCCAAAGTCGAGTCAGCACAGTAGAACTCAGCAAGGCCAATACCTCGGTTCTCAAGCTACTAGAACAAGAAAAAAAAACAGAATCCAACGAATGTTTCTAAAAACCGCCAAAGACAGGTAGTCATAATTAAAAAAATGCCGGGTTTCTAGAAAGCTATGATCGGGTATTTAAAAAAAAAAAATTCTACTCCAGCTAAGCAGGCTTCGACTTTCTATGTTGATTGGCACTCTCACGGGTCAAAACTCATTGGGTACCCCATGATGAAAATGGTCATCAGCATATCCGACCTCTGTGAGAGTCTTATCTTGGCCGCCATACTTGGGTGACATCTCTTACGTCTTGATGAAGAGCTTCATTAATTTCATTCAGGGCTCCAAATGAGTCATTGGGGGTTTCCAACCCCAATAACCCAGTCACCAAACCCGATCCTCTTCTCTCTCCCACTTCCAACATCCTCATCCTCTGTTATCCGAGGAGCAGAATGTATCTTTGGGATCCGATTGAGGTGTTTCTGCTTACAGCTGCACTACAATTCAACCTAACCTATGTAACCTTACACCGGAAAAGGAAGATCATTGGCGTTTTTCGTCGAAAGTATGAAAATTTACGACGTAGGTATGTACATACAAATTTGTGTGAACAGAGTAGAACCAGAGAGCCAACAGCGAGGATGAAGTGAAATTTTGTCCACAGGCTAAATTATACGGTCAACTTTTTCTTTGTCGGTTAGTTTGAAATAATTTTAAATAGTTAACGTGTTTTCTCTATTTTTGGGTTTTAAATTTTTTTTAGTTGAGAATGTCAAGGGCTTCATTTAAAACTGCTGCAATATAGATTTTTATATTACTTACTTACTTAAGGTGGCGCTACAGTCCGGGTCGGACTAGGGCCTCAACCAACATGCTTCTCCAGCCAACTCGGTCCCTAGCTAGCTGCCTCCAGTTTTGCACGCCAAGTTGGTTGAGGTCCTCTCCTACTTGCGTGTGCCACCTGAGTCGCGGTCTTCCTCTACTGCACCGTCCCTCGGGATAGGATTCGAAGACTTTCCGGGCCGGAGCGTTGGTGTCCATTCGCTCTACATGACCCAGCCATCTAAGCCGCTGGACCTTGACTCGTTTGACAAGGTCAGTGTCGCTGTACAGCCCGTACAATTCGTCGTTGAATCTTCTTCTCCATTCTCCATCTATGCAGACGGGACCAAATATCACCCGAAGAATTTTTCTCTCGAAGCATCCTAAAGCGTTCTCGTCTGCCTTTGACAAGGTCCATGCCTCTGCGCCATATATAAGAACCGGGATGATAAGTGTCTTATACAGGGACACTTTAGTTGCTCGAGAGAGGACTTTACTACTCAATTGCCTTCTTAGTCCGAAGAAACAGCGATTGGCAAGAGTTATCCTTCGTTTGATTTCAGCGCTGGTGTCGTTATCTGAATTAATAGCGGCGCCTAGGTAGACAAAGTCCTTAACTACCTCAACGTTATAGCTGTCAATCGTGACGTTCTGTCCAAGACGTCGGTGTTGGGTGTCCTTTCTTGATGACAGCATATACTTGGTCTTGCCCTCATTTACCACTAAGCAAATCTTCTTCGCTTCCGTCTCAATGCTCATAAACGCGCCATTGACATCACGCTGCGTTCTTCCAATTATGTCAATATCGTCGGCATATCCGAGCAATTGAACGGACCTTTGAAAGATTGTGCCTCTTGTGTTGACGTAGGAGTTTTGCACTATTCTTTCAAGAACGATGTTGAAGAAGTCGCATGACAGTGCATCGCCTTGCCTAAAATCTATTTTGACATCGAATGTATCGGTGAGATCTTTTCCGACCCTGATGGAGCAGCGTGCGTTCTCCATCGTCATCCTACACAATCGGACAAGTTTGGTAGGGATGCCAAAACTAGACATGGCTCTATATAACTCCTCTCTATAGATGCTGTCATATGCGGCCTTAAAATCGATAAAAAGGTGGTGGGTATCGATTTGAAGCTCCTGGGTTTTTTTCCAAGATCTGCCGTAGTGTGAAGATTTGGTCTATGGTGGACTTTCCTGGTCTAAAGCTGCACTGATAAGGACCTATCAGGTTGTTGACGAATGGCTTCAGACGCTCACACAATACGGCAGAGAGGATCTTGTACGCGATGTTAAGAAGACTGATACCTCTGTAGTTGGCGCAGTTCAGAGGGTCTCCTGAGGTT
This sequence comes from Melanostoma mellinum, assembly GCA_914767635.1. NCBI lineage: Eukaryota > Metazoa > Arthropoda > Insecta > Diptera > Syrphidae > Melanostoma > Melanostoma mellinum. The sequence continues at coordinate 58,202,120 of OU612059.1, read as the reverse complement.
CCATTCATCGGGCATGCTTTCTTCCGACCATATTTTGCAAATGAGCTGGTGCATACTCCTGACCAGGTCATCCCGGCCGATTTAAACAATTCGGCAGTGAGGCCATCAGCTCCAGCAGCTTTGTTGGACTTTAGCTTGGACACTGCTGTCTTCACTTCGTTCAGGTCGGGTTGGCGGAATTCTTGGTCTACGTCGCCAAAATCGAATGGTTCTATCTCTCTAACAGCGGAATTGAGTTCATCATCGCCGTTATAGATCTTGGAAAAGTGGTCTTTCCATATCCTCAGCATAGACTGCGGTTCCACCACGATGTTCCCTTGATCGTCTTTGCAGGCTTCGGCTCGGGGCTTGTAGCCCGAGGCTGTTGTTTTTACCTTCTGGTAAAACTTCCGAACCTCATTCCTGCTGTGGCACCCTTCTATATCCTCGATTGCGCGCTTCTCATGCTCTCTCTTTTTCCGTCTGAGAAGCCGGTGTTCGTCTCTCCTCTTCTGCTTGTAGAGCTCATAAGCAGTTCTAGTCTTTTTGTGCAGCGCCGCTTTGTATGCTTCTTGTTTAGCTGCATGTGCTTGCCGGCATTCGTCGTCAAACCAGGGGCCCTACTCTGTAATTCGTTTCGAAAGCAAAAATTTCCGAAAACGAATATTTTGTACTCTTTATTTCTAAATCGGATTCGAATCTGCCACTTTTGGAACGGCAAATCCGAAAACGATTTTTTTATTTCATTTATTTACATTTTTACTTGTTTGTAATTTGCTTTGATATTATTTTTTTGCTTGATTTGACAGATATCTTGAGAAATGTTTCAAGACTTCGCAAATCTATTCCGTTAATGAAGATATTATTAAGTACTTTTTTTTCGATTCGAAAACGAAATACAGAGTACGAATTCATAATCGGATCGAAAATCACTTTCGAATAGACTTACGATTCGAAACGAAATACAGAGTAGGGCCTCAGGGGTTTCGTTGTGGTGGCCGTGTGAAACCCAGCCTTTCAGAGGCGGCATCTCTGATGGCTGATTGGCAGCGCTGCCACTGGTTCTCTATACTTGATGCTGGCCGCATAGGGCTCCTTGAGAGGTTGTAAGAGACTCGATCGGAAAAAGACTTGGCGATCTCTTGCGATTGTAGTCGTCCAACGTCGAATTGTCTCACAGTATTTCCTTGTGTTGGCTTGGATCGGGATATCCGCAGTCGTACCTTGGCTACAACAAGGTAGTGGTCCGAGTCAATGTTGGCCCCTCGGAATGTTCAACATCTCGCCCCGCAGCGAAATCGATCAGCCTGAATCCGTTATCAGAGGTGTTGTCGTGCAGGCTGTATCTTCCGATTATTCCACCAAAGATATCCTCTCTTCCTAGCTTGGCATTAAAATCTCCTAGAACAATCTTAATGTCATAGCCAGGACACTGCTCATATGTTTTGTCCAGGAGCTCGTAGAATACGTCTTTGGTGTCTTCATCCTTTTCCTCTGTGGGGGCGTGTGCGCAAATGAGGCTTATGTTGACGAATTTAGCCTTGATGCGGATTGTTGCTATGCGCTCGTTCACATAGTTGAAACTCAAGACTTTTTGCCTAAGTCTAGTTCCAACAACGAATCCACATCCAAACTGTCGCTGCTTCTGTTCCCGGTAGCAATCGCCGTAGTGGATATCGCAGTCTTTTAGTCTGCGTCTACCTGGCCCATCCCATCGCATTTCTTGGATAGCGGTAATATCTGCTTTGTAGCAGTTTAGGGCTTCCGCTAATTGTTCGGCTGCACGTGGTCTATTAAGGGACCTAACATTCCACGTACAGATCCGAAGCTCGTTGTCCGTTTTTCGTTTGCTAAGTTCGTCATCAGTAAATCCGTCCGTATCCGAGGCTTGTTGGTGCTTCGCAACTAACAATTGCTTTACGTGGCCGGGAAGTCACCCCGACAGCACGACCCCCAACCTGGAGGACCAGATCCTTGTATAGCTCCAAGGATGGGAAGCCGGATAAACCGCTCCTTATAGGCCTGGGCTCCAAATATGCTGTAGTAGCCCTATAAGGTGTTCACTAAGTAGTTCAACCTGACTGGAACTGTAGACGCCACCGTTGATTCCATCTAGGGAATTCCTCCGCTGCCGTCTGGATGAAAGAAGAGGTGCCTTAGTGGGAACACCTCTCCCCCCTCTCTCGTTTGCTGCCACCAACAACCTTCCACTAGGGTTGAAACCCAATCTCCAGTTGCGGTTCTAGGCACCCGATGTTCACCACGTGGAGGTGAGAGTAGGAGTTGATAGACAGAGGTGGGTTTTAAGAAAAACCTATGAACGCTAGGGTCCTCTTGGGTGCACGTGTCTACCATTTAAACACCAGATTTTTATATTAGTAACTCTCAAATTCGAAAAATTGGTATGGGGAACTTCTTTTCGAAATTGGAAAAATACCTATCGGGAACTCATTTATTATGGGAAATATTGTGTTTTTCTTTGCAAAAAACTTGTTCCCATGGGAAAAAAATCAGTGGGGAACTCCCGATTGAGGAACTTGTTCTCCGGATGGGAAAGATTTGTTGAGAAAAATATTTCCCAAGGAATTCCCGATAAGGTTGAATATTTTAATCATGAAAAAGAACATGCGAACGAGCAACATGTGCAAATTATAAAAATTTCCTTCCGATATTCGGACAGCATTGTTACATGGGGTACCTAGTAAAAACCGAGTTGAATTCAATGCTTCGAAATACTCAATAATGTTTCTAGTTGTTAAAGCTTAACATTCTCAATGTAATTCCAGTATTTGGTCAGGCGCTCCTCAAACATCTCTACACTAACTTGATAAGGTACGAAATAGAGCGTTAATACTAATAAGTGATAGTTGTAAGATCAATTGATTCTCTTTAACATCGTCGAAACGTTACCTGTCTGATTCTCTTTCATCGTTTTCCAAAAACAGTGCTCTAGTGAAACAATTGAAATAAATTTCAAATTAACACCAATTACAAATTAAAACCCATCCAACGAACGACTACATGAGCAAAAATCAGCTGTAAGTACTGATATACCAAAAAGAAACTCTAAAAAATGTTTTTTTGCCATAAGTTTGATTTATTTATGTATAAATTTAATGATATTACATTGTCCATATTTAATAAAAATATTTTTGTTTTTTTTTAATTTACTTTCTTTTCGCATTGTTTTATTCAAAACGAACTCTGATCAATGCTTTTACATTCCTAAAAACAAATGAACCTATATTTCACAAAAATAAGAACCATGCAAAATGAAATGAAAAATAAAAATATAGATTTATTTATATATGTATCTCTCAGAGAAAAATTATGAAACAAATAAAACAAAAAATAATAAACACTTGCACATTTTTTCAAAAGTCCTTTTTTAATCTTTAATTATATATTTTACATCTATTAAATACTTAAAAGTTTAACGAATATGCTGTGAATTTTGTTTTTAATTTTTTTTTGCTGTTGCTTTTTTCACAAAACGGATAGTTGCTGAAACTACGGAATAGTAAGTGTTAAATATATATAATATTATCTATTACTTCTTTTTTGTTTTAAAACTATTTCATCTAAATTACAATAATAATAATATTTTCAACAAAAGCTTCTATATAGTTAAAGTAGTTTTAAAATTTGATCTGCCAATGGTTTTTTGTTTTTTGAATTTTTTTTTTTTACACAGAAATACCAGGAATAGGTGTTTGTTTTTGGATGAATAAGCTTTATTTTGTGTGACAAAATGGATGATAGAGAGGGCGTGTGTGTATGTATACACATACATATTTTTATATAAAACAAAATACATTTACACTCTATATTCTGGGTAATTCATTGCTTAAGGCTTCGCTTACATTAATGTCAAGAACTGAATCCATGTCCGTGGAGATTTAAATTCTTTTTGACTTGCTATTTTCTATAATTATAATAATATATTCGTTTAATTTAAACAAATATTCTTGCATACACACATAGTACATATATGAATTAGTTTTAAGCTAATAGCAATATATAATGACTTCTATATTCTATTTTCTAAATACTTATTTACATGCTCTGGCTTCGTTTGCTACAAAATAATCGCAATATTTCTTCGTGTTGGACTTTACTTAACCCTATTTTCTTTTTACAATTTTTCAATGTTACTGCGGATTGTTTGCTCTGTAAAAAAATGTGTGTGTGTGGAAACTTAGCTAATCTGTCGACTGTTTTATTGTCACAATTGGATTCTTCGAATGGGTTGGCTGGGCTGGGGGAAGTGGTGGCAGAAACTGTTAATTGGAAACATAATAGTAAAAAAAATTCTGAAGAATCATGCTACAAAAAAGGCATAACTCTAGATTGCACAAAACTTGTGTGGTGGGACCTAAGAGAGGGTCTAGCTTTTCTTCTTTGAGCTTGTCTCCTTTACACCACAGTCATCGACTTTTTTATTGCCCTTAGCTATTGCCAGAAGTGTCACCAACTTCTTATGAGAGTCCCCTACAATCCAGCCGTGCTGCTGATAGTTCTCATTCTCTTCAATGTGGTGTTCGTCGTCGTGCGGTGATTCTATTCGACCAAATTCTTCATCACTAGATGATGACCAATAGTAGAGCATTTCAGAGGCAATTCTTTTTCGTCTGGCCTGCGGCCTTATTGATGAACTATCTGTCGGTTGCGTTTTGTTGGTTGAAGACTGATTCCGGGAATCAATGGCGGCAGCGGTGTTTTTCGACTTTCCAGAGACTTTCTTAGCACTGCTTGATGATCCAGCATCGTTCTCTAGTTTTCCAGAAATTGTTTTTCTTCGGTTGCGTATAGCCCCGCTACCACTTCTTGATCTTCGGTTGAGTTCAGTTTCAAAGTCACTTTCTGAGTCGTCAGCAATTTTGGAAATGATGTTCTTCTGTGTTGGCTTTTTAAATGGCGAAACGTTGTTTTTCGCAGCTTCACTTGAATTGCTTCTACTCGTGGATGGCTTGGGTTCTTTTTTTGTTTTGGATGCTGTCTTCGGTGGTGCCATCACATTAGCCGTTATGGTTGGCATCTTTTTCTTTCCTTTGGGTGCAGCTTTCACTTTAGCTTTCTTTGTGCTTTCAGACTTGGATGCTGCCAAATTTTGTACGGCAACAGTTTTCTGAGGTGTAGGAGGCTTACTTGTGGGTTTGTCGTCTTCTGATTGAGTTACCGATTGTGCGTCGGTGTCGGTTTTGTTTCCTTTGTTTGGAATTCCTGTTGAAGAATTAGATTTCTTTGCAACACTTGAGCTTGTTTTCTTTTTCTTCTTCGTTTTTTGCTGTTCTTTTTCTTCGATGAGGGCAATTATGTCTTTTGTTGAAAGAAACTCTTCGAATTCATCGGAACTCCATATTTCGACAAGTTTCTTGGGTCGGTTGACGGCACATCTTCTTTGCGACTTTCTCTGTCCTTCCCCAATTAACTCAGCAATTTCAGCTGGAGACATACCCAGCTCTGCATGGAGTTGTGCCATTTCTTTCGAACTGTGCTCAGTTTTTTTCGATAATGGTCTCTTGTTAGGCTTACTTGTATTTGGCTTAGCCTTGACGGGCTTGGCAGCTGCAGGGGTTTTTCTTTTATTTGATAGGCTTTCTCTTCTTCGGGATGAGTTGGAGGAAATTTCCTGTCTTTGTTCTTCTTTTGCAGCATTTGCAGCTAAACGATTTTCATTCATGCCACGTAAAGTGTCAAACAGCCTGTCGAGCTCTTGTTTGGGAATTTGTTTCGGTGGTTCGGGTGTTGGTAAAATGGGCTTTTCGATCGGAGTTTTTGGTTTGGTTTTGGCATTTTTGAAAATACGACCCATGATTAGTGATTTGTTTTCAAATGTTTTTGCCGTAAACGCACTGGAATTGCTGCTTTCGTCAGAGTCCACATGGACATCTTTGTTGTCGTCGTTTTCGTTTTCTATTTCATTATCGTCATCACCGCCACTTATGGAACCATAAACAAAATCATCTCGATCCGAGTAGGAAACAGTTGAGGTGGAATTCTCATCGTGGATTGCTGGTGTTACTGGTTTTTGGAACTTAATGCCCTCTTGTTCTTCCATGCCAATGTTTTTGAAAGGTCGTTCTGGAATAATTATGACTTTCTTTGGAGTTCCATCATTGTCTTCAGCTGTTTTAAAAGGTGACTGAATGGCTTTGGATATTGGTGTGTCGATGTCAGAGTCATCGAAGTCATAAATATCTTTGGGAATAATACTTTCTGGTTTCTTCAGTGGACTCAACACGATTGGTGTGCAGCTTTCGGTATCGTGAACAGATATTATTAGAGACGACTCTTTAACTAGAGGCTTGTCTGATTTCTTTTTAGATGGCACTTGATTTTCCTTTGGTTCATTTAGAATTGAAGGGAATTGCTGCTCCCTTATATCACTAGGAATTTTGATCTTTCCTTTTGACTTTTGGTCATTGTGCATTTGCAATGTTGGGGTGAACGACGAGAGGGGCGTTTCATGGCCAAGGGCAATATCAGCGAGTGTTGTAAGCTTACAACCTGGACGTGGACTTCGTTCCAGTGCATGTTCCATGTCCAAACCTATTGTGGGAATCGACACTTTCAGATTGTCATATCCTTTCATGGCGGCTTTTGTTTTAAGACGACAAGTTGTGGTTGTAATTGTAGAACTTTGAGATGACGCTGAGTGAAGCGGTGAGATGAAGTTCCTAAAATTGAATGTAAAAAGTTATGCTTGTGTGTAATCCAAAAAGTTTAGGAAAGTGTTGAAAACAAAACTAGTTAAAATAGTCAGCATATAAAAGAACCGAAAGATAGAGCAGAAGAAATAAAAACTTATCTGCTGAATGTAGAGACAGAGAGTCCAAACCAAGTGGGAATTTATATTAGATGTGTTCAATGGCTTTTTTTTTAGATCAGAACAGCACAGCACAGCACAGAAGCAGTGAAAAACGTCAGGCAAGTTAGAACAAGCAAACTTGTCAAAATAAGCAACAACAAAAACGAAAAAAAAACAACCACCAATTTTCCTTTTTCTGATATCAATTTAATTTAGCGTATTTTCATCACGAATAAGCAATTTTTTTTTTTTCAGCACAAGGCTAGGTGTTATTTTCCTGATTTTTTAAAATTTTTCTGAATTTTTCACAACAAATTAAAATTACAATTCGCTTAAAAAACTACGAGCAAAAAGTCAACATCTGCTTTGACAGTTTTCACCAAACTTGTTCTTGCTCAAAAGGAGGTGCAGAAAATGCTGTGCTAAACTGTTCTAGAATAGCTCATTGAACACAAAAAAGATCAGAAAAGAACAGAAAATTTCTCATTGAACACCAAAAGTCTGATCTTTTCTGTCTGAAACTGTTCTAGAACAGGTCATTGAACACTCTTATTGAGTGTCAAAAATGAATTGTTTACAAAAAAAAAAAAAGATTTCTATACATGTAAAAGTTCGTTCGTTGAACTTTACCCAGGGTTGACCCAGATTTTCTTGACAACCATATGAGTTGTACAAAAAAAAAATCTAAGACACATAAGGCATTTTTCTTTTTTAGTTCCGAAACGTGCACTGAACGGAGAACGAACAGCGTGAACCCGTGAACGTGTTCTGAACTGAGCTATGTGAAGTTGGCTGCGCTCAGACTCTTGCTCTAGATGCCCCGTCACAATATTTTGAGCACTTAGAGCGCGCTCGCGTAGTGTTCTGAAGAAAAAAGAAAAGCATTTTGAGCGTTCAGATGTCGCTGAACTGAAAAAGAAATACTCTTACGTATTTGACGTTTCACTTCTCTGTTCGGAACTAAAAAAGAAAAACGCCTATATACAACGTTTCCACTTAGGATCGGGTAATCGAATCGGATTATGATTCAGATTTCCACTTACCTCACCGAATCGGGTAATCGAAGATCGAAGTGTGTATACAGTATGCACGTAAGTGTTTGTGTGTGCGATTTCCACTGGTTTATGCCGTTTTCGTTTGGGAAAAAAGAGTACTCTAAGGGTACTCTTTTTGCTGTCAGAAATTACCCTCAGAGCAAATTTTGCTACTCTAGAAATTTTTTCAGAGTAAAAATCAGAGTACTCTAAACAAAAGGGTACTCTAGTTTTACCAAACGAAAACGGCATTACTTAAATTGAAAAAAAGACACACACCAACTCACTCGATTAACTAGATCTAGGTATAACCACAGACCACACCCTTTCGAATCGATCCAGCTACCAAAGCAGGGACCGAAATACCGCACACGTGATCGAGTAATACGTGGCTGAATTACGTTTTTTGGGAAGACTTCTCGCATTATCGCGCACTTTAGTACCACAATCTGAAATTCTTTCATCAGTATTTGAACGAATTGAAGTCGATAAATAAACAGCAGACTGACAGACGTTGCGTATAAAGATCGAATTTTGAAAGAAAAATACTACTCACTCATTCGATCACTGATGCGGTAATTCGACCCCAGTATCGGATCAAGTAATCCAATTTCAATTCGATCTAGGTATACAATTTGAAGAAAAATACATGCCATTTGACAGCCCTGTTCATTACCTGAACTCGACCCAGCAAAAACCTAGTGCTACTTCAGGGCGAGTTGGGGGCAAACTCAGGGCTAAAAAACTCTAATGGGGCTATCCTTTGCTTTTAATTTCTATAAAGAATAATTTTTTCGGTTGATAAAAAAAAAAAAGAATTATTTTTGTCAATGGATTGCAAAATAGTGCGAAAAATATTATTTTGACAGATTTCGATGAAAAAAATTGATTCTTTTTACTATTTGAAACCCCATCAGCTTGAGGGCGAGTTTAGGTTTTCAAAAAACGATTTGAGGCGACCACAGGTCCGCCCTAGGTCTTCAACGAATAAACTTCTCTTGCCCCGCAACTTCCATTTGTTTACATTGTTGCTTTTGTAAAGTAATATATAAAAAGACAGATAATACTACATTTCCACTTGAAGTAGAATTGTATATATCTAGTATGGTTCGTGTCAACCTAGAAGTAGTGTTTATATCTAGACGCCAGCTTTGCTTTTCTTTGCTCTGCTTGGTTTTGTCAAGAAAGAAACATGTAAAAGAATGTCACCGACATATGAAAGCAGGGGGTCAATTCCCGATCTGTGAAGCTGTGAAGTGAAAACATTTATCACAGCTTCACCGAAAATTCGATTCTCGATTAGTGAAAATCCAACCTCAAATGTAAGTTTTTTTTCATATGATAAATTTCTTTTCATTGCCGTATGAGTCGGTGAAAAATTCAATTATGAAAAATGGCCGCAAAACTCAAACGATGAAAAATCCAATTGGAATCCAATTGTAATGAGAGAGAAAATGAGAGAAAACTGTCAGAATTTATCATTTAGAACGTTTTAGTACTTTTTAGATCCGGAATCGCTTAGAGTGGGTTCGTGAAGTGATAAAATGAAAAAACTGTATGAAAACTGAATTGATATATTTTTTTCATTTCACAGCTTCACAGATCGGGAATTGACCCCCAGGTCAGCAGAAGCACTGTTATCAAACGTCAAACTCAATGGAATGTTGGAAAAAGTGCGTTCAACTACAACATGCAACTGGAAATGGTTTCATTTTGTATGTCAAACCGCGTAATGCTATGTCCGCACCTGAAGTTAAACTGGGTTTCGTTCCAGGATGGTTTGAGTTAACCAAGTAGTGTCCGCATATGCAAAAAAAAAGTTGAGTTTATGTTTTTGTCCTAAGTAAAAATGAGACAGATATAAAGTGTGAGCAGAAAGTCAACGACGTATGAGAGAATTCATTCTCTCTCCACTCACTTCCACTCTCTTAACTGTCAAATTCAATGGAATATTGGAAATAGTGCATTCACCGCACTTGGTTTCGAGTAGGTTACCACGAAACCCAGTGACTAAAAAGGTTTCATTTTATATGACAAACCACTTGGTTATCATGTTGGTTTGGGATTGTTTGAGTTATGCTATGTCCGCACCTGAGAGTTAACCTTGGTTATCTCAAAACAATCCCAAACCAACATGATAACCAAGTGGTTTGCCATACAAAACGAAACCTTTTTAGTCACTGGGTTTCGAGATAACCTACTCGAAACCAAACGCGCTGAATGCACTATTTCCAACATTCCATTGAATTTGACATTTAAGAGAGTGGAAGTGAGTGGAGAGAGAATGAATTCTCTCATACGTCGTTGACGTTCTGCTCACACTTTATGTCTGTCTCTTTTTAACTTAAGACAAAAAGATAAACTTAAAACTTTTTGGCATATGCGGACACTACTTGGTTAACTCAAACCAAACTGGAACGAAACCCAGGTTAACTTCAGGTGCGGACATAGCATTAAGCAAGTTTAACTCTCAGGTGCGGACATAGCATTATTTTCATGTAGGTTTGGAGTAGTTTCGCATTTACCTAGTTTAAGTGCCAGGTGAAAATTGAAAGTACAAAATGGAAATCGTTTTTCAGTATTCAGTTTTCAGTGCTTGCGTTCAATGCAGAGCAATTTAGTAAGATACTATAAGTTTTTCGTTGTGATTGGTCAAAAATACAAGATTTTAAGATGACAACTAGATGATGTTCAGATTTTCAGTTCTTCGAACTTAAATTTTCCGACTTGAAAAAAAGTCTGAACGTTACCCCCAGGTTGAACCAGGTTCACTGTTCCTATGAATTGTCAAAAAAAACTATGTTTTCGGTTCCTTTCGAGAACGTTCAACTACGAAATCACAACACATCCCTGTCAATTGAAGGAAAATACCTGTAATGCGTCCTTACGCGATATAACATCTGCGGAAATTTCCTAAATACAAAAAAGTTACGAAATGTAGCATCGATGTCGTTCCTAAATGTAATGTAGAACGGTCAGAATGTTTCGTAACTTTTTCCAACTCATGCCTGGGACTTGAGTTTCGATGTTGATCTGTCAAAACCCTCTAAAATTGTTGTTGCTCAGATTTATTTTGGTTATTCTTTCATTAATCTTTCAAAATTCTCTGAACAGTTATTGATTTTTAATTTAGTTCACATCAGAACTCTTTTTTCTTCATCAAAAACCAGTTAACTTTAGATGGGTTTATATTTTAAGAAATACTTTACCGTTGGGAATCGGCAGAAAATTGTAGGTTCACTCCATTTACTCACAAAGGATGGTTGAGAGAAATACGGTAGGCCCAGTAGCTCCCCGCTTAACGTTGCAGGTACCATTTGATAGGTCCGTTTTTTACTTTGAGCACAGAAATTCACAACCGGTCATCTTTGGTGGTAAAAATCTCTCAAAAACTCAGGATTTTTTTTATTTTTTTTTATTTTGGCGTTGGTGAAAGTAGTGCCCATTAAACTGGCAGATGTTTGTGTTGGTGCATTATGAGGTAGACCCTTCTAAAAATTAAGATGTGCAAAACTGATACAAAATTAAAAAAAAATTATTACTTCTGACAGATTTTGATCAAAAAAAGATGGATTCTTTTCACCAAAAGAAAATCCCATGAGTGACTGCGCACGAATTAAGACCCTGGTTAGACCCTTGAAAAAAGTAATCAAGTTCGTGGATGCACAATAAAAATAAAATATTATGCATTTTCTCTATGCATGCTTTTTCTACTTTGCCAAAATCTCCAAATCTATTTTAAATAAAGAGAAGTGTTGTGCACTTCAAGCTAAAACTAGGTATCCTTCTTTTGAAAAATTTTATCCATTCCCATTCTTGAATTACACTGGTCAATCTTAATATGAGCGTTGCTGAACCTAAATATGAGCTCAGAATTTACCATAACTCGCGTCTCTGAGATATGAAGCTTTCAAAATCGACCCAAAAACAAACCATTGCTATTCCGATGATTTGTTATCTGCTGATTCCAAATCTGGCTTCAAAACGGCTCTTTTACATCAAATTACTGAGATATTTAGCATTAGAAATTCAAGTACAAGGTTATGCATTATTTTGAAGCCTAGGGGTAGTCTCGAGTTGTTCTGTTGACTTTGGCGTCACAACAAAACAATGCACCAAACAGTAAACGATCTGTTTGAAGAAGTTTGGAAGTTTTGTTTTTCATTCAAGTTAAAATGAAAATTGAAATCAAAAAGTTGTTCATCATATACAGATACACAAACTAATTATAAATGATAAATATAAATATTTCCTAAATGAAAACAACAAACTGTCAAGCGACGATGGAGGAATGACGTTTATGGGACAGCTGCTAGCAGACAGTGGTACCAACAGAGAAATGTCAAATTGTGGTGTAGGTCCAGGGCTGGCAGAAGCCAGTGCTTTGAATGGAGGTGGACGCATTCAGCGTTTTTAATTGTAATGCCGTCAGCCAAGTAAACCAAAAACCTAAATGTAATCTTAATTGTTATCTTAATATTTTATCTTTTAATATATCAGGCTTGTCAAATAAATTATTATATAATGATTTTTTCCAACTTATAAATAGTTATGATATATTCATGCTTTATGAAACCTTTGTTGAAAAAAATTTTGAGCGTTTTGAACAACTTTTTGTAAATTATGAACTTTTTTGGACTCCAGCAGTAAGAACTTTTACGCAAGGCAGGGCTAGCGGGGGATGCTTGTATGGAATTGAAAAGAAGCTTAGAAAGAATTGGGACTGTAAGTTTGTTAAAATCATGAACCGTGATCTGATAGAAATTACATCCAAAGGAGGAAAAATATTTCTGATACCAGCATACATCAACTGCAATAAATGGATGGAGGAGTTTACGAATCTCCATAACTTCTTGTTAGAAAGTGATAAAGAAAATGTAATACTTATAGGCGATTTCAACGGAAGAGTTGGAGACACACAAGTTTTAAACATTGAAACGGATATCATACCTGAGTCAACCGCAGAGAAGAGAAACTCAATGGACAACAAAATCGATGGGAACGGTAAAAAACTTATTGAAATGTGTGAAACCATGGGACTAACGTTATTGAACGGACGCTCTAAAAGTGATAAGGAAGGTCATCTTACCTTTATAAGGGGCACAGCATGTTCAACCATAGATTACTGCTTTCTTAAAGGAAAATGTCTTCAAGGTGTTCACGATTTCGAAGTCAAGGAACTGCCGTATTCGGATCACCTACCCATATCCGTATCTATCAAACTAGACCATTTACGAAGCACCTCAACCGAGGCAAAAAGATGCTTGCTGCCAAACTTGCAATGGAAGAACCAGAACTTGGAAAGATTCACTCAAAATTTAAAAAATGAACTCGAATTGGCAAACCTAAGCTGCGTTGAAACAATAAATGGAACAGATATTCTCACCACCTGCATATCCAAAGCTGCTGAGCCACTCCAGTCACAGACAAAAAGAAAAGCTGTACAACCATGGTACGATTGGGGATGTGAAACAGCCAGAAAAAAATCCTTCACACTCCTGCGGCTTCTTAGAAAAGAAAACACGGATGAGGCAAAAAAAAGGTACAGAGAGGCGAACAAAATGTATAAAAATACCTGCATGGAGAAACAAAAAGCATATTCGCTAGAACTTGTTGCAATGCTCAGGAGTACAAAGGACAGCAGATCATTTTGGAAAATTGCAAAAACTCTCAATGGACCATCCTTTAGGCGAGGCATAACAGCGGAAGTACACATCCTAGCTGAATACTTCGAAAATCTGCTGAATGCGTCATCTATAGAAAATGACATACAGTACGCAATGCCTCTGTTGGAAGACGAATTTCTAGATCGGCAGATAACACATGTGGACATAACAAGAATAACTAACCGCTGCAATGCAAACAAAGCTCCTGGGGAGGACCGTATCCCCTACGAGTACTTCAAAAATGCGACGGAAAACTTCAAAACGGAATTGGCAAAAAGCTTTAACTTCATTCTCAACACAGGCGAAGTTCCTAAAAGCTTCAAAAGAAACATTATATTCCCAATCCTCAAGAAAGGTGACCCAAAAGAACCGAGCAATTACAGAGGCATATCCTTTCTCAACACAGTCACAAAAATCTTCACAGGTATTTTATTAGAAAGACTCTCTGATTGGGTACAGGAAAAAAATCTTCTTAGCGAATATCAGGCTGGTTTTCGGAAGGGATACTCTACGGTTGACAACATCTTCGCCCTCACAAGCATCGCACAAGGATACCTAGACAATGGAAAAAAGCTCTACGCCTTCTTCGTAGATTTCAAGGCTGCTTTCGACTCCATTGACAGAAAAGCCCTAATATATAAACTTAGTAATCTGGGAGTGTCAACGAAACTGCTAAGAGTACTTAAAGCTTTTTATAATGAAAACATGACCGCGGTCTGGGATGGAAACATACTTTCCGAATGGTTTCCTACGGAAACAGGAGTGAAGCAGGGTTGCCTACTCAGTCCTCTTCTATTTTCATTATTTCTCGATGACCTTGTAGATTTTCTTCCGGGTGGAATATCTTTCGCGGGCATGAAAATAAAGCTTCTACTGTACGCTGACGATATTGTCATTTTAGCAGAAAGCCCAAATGGAATGCAACTGATGATAAACCAACTGCAAAGATACTGTAGCACGTGGAATTTACAACTCAACACTGCAAAGTCAAAGATTATGATTTTTCGAAATGGTATGGGGAGATATGCTAGAAATGAGAAATGGACCTGGCAAAACGAAGAATTGGAAAAAGTCAAGCAATACAAATACCTAGGAATCATTTTAACCCCACAAATTTCTTTCAGGAAACACTTCCAAGAAAAATTGAAGGAATCCAAACGCGCGATAAACTGCAGTTGGAGAGCAGTCCTCGGCAAAAAAGAAATTGCGCCAAGCTCAAAGTACAAAATCTTCGAAGCAGTGATGAGATCTATCATGTGTTATGCAGCTCAAGTTTGGGGCATCTTCCAATCTGAAGAAGTGGAAAAGCTGCTCAGATACTTCCTCAAGAGAATTTTCCGTCTTCCACATAATACCCCAAACTACATGCTTCATCTCGAGACTGGACTTCAACCACTATACATCTACACACTTGGATTACACTTCGCGTATATTCGGAAAGTTATGATGCAATCTACCCATCGTCTTGTATATAAAATTGCCAAACATCTTCAAAGCAGAAACTTGCAGTTCTATAACGAATGGTTGAGACTTGGGACGGAACATAATATCTCACTAACAGTTGCAAACATTGATGAACTAAACAGAAACCAGCAAAAACTAATCGAGAAGATTGCAGACGTCACACGCGACAATTTTCGAAGGCAAAGTCTCGAGAGCCAAACGAGATCCACTTATAAGTTGCTGAAACACAACCTAGAGAGCAAAAACTATTTCTGCGATACAAACAGCATAGAAGTAATCTCCACCATACTCAAAGCCAGAGGTGAACTTTTACCCCTCAACTATATGCCCCACAGGACTGATCTAAGCCCTGAGTGCTCCCTATGCAACCTTAGATCTCGCGAAGATATCCAGCACTTTATAGGAAGATGCCCTATTCTCAAGGAGATACGTGTATCCGTCTGGGGAAAAGGTACTCTCACAGTGGAAGAAATCATAGAGATACTTAATGGAGACAACTGGAACCGCCTTTGTCAGTATATAAAAACTGCACTTAATTATCGTCAACATATTATAAATGAAGCCTTCTAAATAAAAATAACTATTTAATTTTGATTGAAATTACAAATTACAAACTTGGAGCTTATTGTATATATTAAATAAAAACTCTTTTTTTCGGCTGACGGCAAAAGCCAATGCTAATTGTGAACTATGTACACCATAAAATAATCAAGAAATAATAAAATCACATTTACTACTTACTACTTACTACTATACAGATACACACAAATAAAATAAAAAAAAAAGTTTATAACAATATAACAACACCCTACTCACTGTTTTGGTTGATTTGTTGCAGCGCTCTCTATTCCATGAAGGTGCGTTCCAATTTGTGAGGGCTGATTGACAAAAGTTCTAGCAGTCAAGGGAGGAGCTGGAGCTAAATTTGGCGTGGCCAACGAGGCCATCTGGAGTACTGAATTTTCTCGCGGCAAAATACTGCGCAAAGCACTGCCACCACCTTCGTCATTGGGTAGCACAGCTTGATCTTTAGCACCAGACAAAACATGCATTTGTGCGTAGTTGACGGGCAAAATCGGAGGCGGCTGAGCACAGGCTGGATTCGAGTCCGATGAAATATCGCTAAATTGGTTAACATCTAGTCGCGGATATGTGCTGCCTCCCTCCCTCTTACCATTAACCTCTGCTATAGTGGATTGCTTGATATAGGAAAATCTCTCGTTCGGTGATTTGGGTGTAACAGGCTTTACTTGCAAATCATAAGCGTAAGTAGTGGGTGGTATGATGGGATAGGTTCTTTCCACGAGTGGTGTTTCAGAGCCTTTTAAAATATTACAGCATTCATAGAATAGTCGTTCGTCTGGGTTAAGTGTGAGTCTTGACGACGTTTTCGTTGAGTAACGCTCATAGTTTTGTTCTGGGGATGAAATCGGCTCTATACCTGATTGATTTAGGATACTATTCGGAGGGATATATGGAAGCTTGTGTTGATTGGGCTTATGTGGAATCTTTTCAATTAACAGCTTCTCATGCATTTCAGAAACTTTTGGGAGGATAGGTGCTTCCTCATGTTTGGCGTTGTGGATTGCATTGAAATGTTGTTTGGTGCGTTCAGTAATTTGAGTTGCTGTGGTGGGTTGTGCTGTAGTACTTGTTGTTTTTGCCGGAGAAGCAGCCGTTACAGTTGGTGGTTTTTGTGCAGGTTTATCCTTTTCTTCCTGTTTTTGTCTTGTCGCGTTCAGGTATTCCTGCTCGGATACCTTCGAAACATGCGCAATGGTCAATTGATGCTTGTTTAGTGCAGCCGCTTTGCCAAATTGTTTATTACACAAATGACAATCGAATGTCTCCAGTGGTTCCAACGGATTGACATTTCGTTTCTTAGTTTTTCTTGTTAAGAGAACACTTCTTCGACGACGTCTACGCCTTCCACTTTTACTACGAGTTGTGTCTTGCGAGAAAGTTGTGTACACGCTCATGTCATCGTCCACATCCATGTCAATGAGATCTGTATTGGTAGCATCCATAGTATCCATGTTCGAACGATCTTCGTTGAAATTCGGAGCACTGCGAACGCTCATCGAAGTAGAAGGTCGTCCATATGGGTCGTCAATATCAATACACGAATTCGCCAATTCAAATCCATCGTTGGCAAGATTGAAGTCTTTATCCTCGGCTGACATTATTTTATCATTTACTCTTTTGGCAATGGCCGTTAAATAGTTGTCATCATCGTCGTCGTCAAAAGCTAGAGAACTGCGGCGAGTATTGGCATTGGAACGCTTGTTGGAAGTGGCTCGCGAATTCGGTCGACTAGTGTAGCTTGGTGGAGTAGCGTCGGCAAATGATTTTCTTCGCTGTCGCAGTGTTGCCAATCGGGATACTGTCTCAGGTGGCATATTCGTTGGATCACCTTCTTCATTGTGGATGTTTTTATTCAGTCGAGGATCACGACTAGAGACAACCGACTTGCGGTCATTCTGATTCTGCAAAGAGGTTTCCTTGTTTGTTGCTATATCAAGAGAGGCTGCCAATATACTCGGGCGTAGAATGGACGAAGTCGGCTTCACTGAGGTTAAACCACCAAAAGAAAACACTTCTGGCTCTTTGTTGATTGCTGACACGGTCGTTGTATTACGTTGGACGCTGCCTGAAAACAAGCCAACTATTGAGAGCGGATGTTCGGTGTTACGGGTCAGCATATCTTCGGTCGCATTATCGACAGCATTTTTGCTCAGAGTAAAGGATTCCAATCCTGTCCGAAGTTGATTTATGTTCTCGATTTCAATCTTTTTGTCTCGTTTCTTCATCTGCTTTTTGTTTTTGCTTTTCTTGTCTTTTTTGGAGTAAACCACTGACGCTATGTCACTGTTCGGAGATTTTTCATTTGCTGGAGACGGAAGAGCTGAGCTGAAGCGTCGATTTGACCAGCTTTCGACAGAGTTTGAACGGTAATTACTAAAATCGAGAGACATTGGCTTGGTTTTAATTTCATCCTTCCCCGTCACCGATGTTAAAATTTTGTTCTTGGCTTCCGATTCTTCGCTTTGTTTTTTTATTTTCACATCGGTCTTTGGAATGCCTTTTGGATCTTTGAATACTTCCGTTTCATCTTTCTGAATGTTGTTCGGTTTTTCTGATTTTTGCTTCTTGTTATCCTTGGGCGGATTGACCGTCTTCGATTCCGGTTCAGTGTTTGCTTCTTTTTTGCTGTTGTTGTCTAGCACATTTTTTCGTTTTGTTGTTGGCATCAGGCGCATGCCAGTAAGTAGAAGGTCTTCACTCTTTTCGTAGGCCAAGTTTTCAAGCCTTTTCAAGTCATCGATTCTGGACTTATCGACTTCTTTGAAACTCTCCATCAATTGATCAGCAACTATGGCTGCTAGTTCATTCTTTCTACGTTTTCTCGGTTTCTTGGCTGATTCCGGCTTGGCTGCTATTGTTGCTTTGGTTTCTTTGACTTGATTGAAAACAGGCTCCAACAAAACCTTTTCGGGGGTCTTTTCCTTCTCAGTTGATAACTTTTCTATTGGAATATCTTCGACTTCTTTCAAAACATCGATTTCATTTCTCGATTTTTCAGGCTCGTCCGGCTTCCCTTTTGGTTTCACAGGGGCTTTTGGTGGCGTTTCCTCTTGTGGTTGTTTTGGTTTCGCCGGCTCAGCAACTGTGGTTTCCTGCTCATCATCACTTAAGAAGCTAGCTGCTATTGCTTCGGCTTCTTTAAGGGCTGCTGGAGGCGGTGGATCGCTTGAAATGGCAGGCTTTTTTGTTTCACTTTGATCGATGGCTTTATTCCTTCTGCTTCTTCTTGTTGGAATTTGCTTCTGAGATTCACTGGCAGGTGGTTCGCATTTGCTTTCATTTTTAACCTCAGACTCAGACGATTTAATGACATGATTGGTAGTATTCACGTTTGAGGATGGAGGAGCTTTCTTTGGTGCCACTTGGGTTACTTTTTTGTTTGCCTTAGATGACCCTTTCGTATCCTTTGCAATGTCCATCTTCGATGATGATTCGTCTTGTGAGACTTGACTTTTAACAATTTCCCCTTCTGTCGATTCGACGGGATCTGCTTGGTTCTTAGTTACTTTGGCTGTCGTCGAAAGTGCTTTTGTAGGGGTAACTGCTGTCGTTTCTTCCAAAAGGTTGGATTTTTTTGGTAGATCATCAATTTTTTCCAAATCTTCTGTCTGAGTCTGAGGAACTGCTGGCCCTGTTTCTTTGGTTGATGGTTCGATTCCAGTTGAAACAATCGGAGCAGTGGGAAGAGGTAACACTAGAACAGGGTCCTTAATCAAATTTGTTTTCATTGGTGGTGCTATTGGTGGTGGTGGCACAGTCTCTTTTGGAAGCGAGATAGTATCAGTTGCCAGATTCAATGAAACTTGGCTGACATTTACTACAGTCGTGTCCTGCTTTTTATTGCTTGTTGCTCTTTTCCGCGGTGTAGACGTTGCTGGCTTTGGACTCTCTTTAGAGGACACCAGAACAGGACTTTGTGGAGTTACCTTTTGTTGCAGACTTTCACACAGTAGTGGCATAATCTGAGTCTGTGGCGGAATAGGCAGATGATATGGAACCGGAGGCATAAGAACAGCATTCGATTTGACTGAAATCTGGGGGAAATGCACAGGTGGAGCCTTGGGTTTGGTGCAAGGTTTTGATTTAGGCGGTGAACGTTTGCCTTTCTTTGACAAATCTAATGGCACTTCTAATTCAAATGGCAAATCATTGTAATCATTGTTTGCACAGCGCAATGAATTCATTTCATATAGAAAATCATTGGGAGCACAGGCTATTGTTTGGCGACGTTTTGTTATCATCCCTCTGGGTGCTGGAACTTGTACGGGATTGAATTGAGGAATAGTTAAATGTGGTTGCTTTATGCATGGCACACGTATCGTGTCGGCGTTTATTGCACTGTGCTGGTTCGGGGGAAGTGGATGCGACAGTTTAGTGGGAATCAATTGTGGACTCACTAAAACAGGAGGAGGCGTTGTTATTTCTATTGTGACCGGCGGTGGGGGTGCTCGTTTAGATGAAGATGATTTGAAGTTGTTGCAAACAGGTGACATCACCTGAGGAGGCTGAACCAAATCATGCTTGAAAGTAGGCGAAAGAAGAGGATTAAGAAACAAAGGCTCAGTTGACTGTTTCTGTTGTGTTACTTGATGAACCTCTTTATTCACGACTGTAAGGTCCTTGAATAAAGAAGGTTCCTTTTGTAGAAGCTCGATATGTGGAGGAATCAAATAAGGAAGGCCTGCTTGGATGATTGGCTTTTCCAGCACAGACGTCTTCAATGGTAAGCCTTTGATTGGGGGCTCTCGCAACTGTTTTTTAAGTTCTGCTCCTTTGATTGGTAGTTCTCTTTGTTGTTCTTTGAGTGGTATTCCTTTGATTGAAGGCTCTGGCGTCTGTTCTTTGATTGGTGTTCCTTTGATTGTTGATTCTTTTGGTTGTTCTTTCATTGGGGTTCTTTTGATTGGTGAATCCTTTGTCTGTTCTTTGATTGGCGATTTGCTTGCTTGTTCTTTGAGCTGAGTTCCTTTCAAAAGCGGTTCTTTTATTAGAAACTCTTTTAAATGAGGGACTTCTACGAAGTGTTCGTTGACAGATTTTTTTGCTAAGGAATCCTTTGTCGGAACCATTTGTAGTGCTGTTGCCTTCAATTGATTGGGCTTTTTTGTCAAGGATTCTTTCAACTCAACGGACAACTCTAACGGAGGCTCTTTTTGGACCTTCTCCTTCGCAAAAGACTCATTGAATTGAGAAATTTCTAATGCAGAATCTTTTATTGCAGTGGCTTTAGTTGGGGGAACTTCAATTACAGTGACTTTTGATTGCTGTACAGATGTTTGTGAGTCTTTAGGCTGAGCAATATCTGATGGAAGCTCTTTTAATGGAGATTGTTTAGGAGAAGTCTTTCTGATTGAGGGTTCCCTTCTTGAAGCGACTTTAGGGGCTTGACTTTTTGCTGTTTGACATTCTGCCACAGGAGGTGATGCATCTAAATTTGATGCAATTTCTGTCGTCTGATCACATTTCACGATCCTCCGTGTGAATGCTTTTCGTTTTGGAGGTTTAGTGTCTTTATGTTCAGGCGTTGGTGGCAATGTTGATTGGACACTTTCTGTGCTGTTTCGAGCACCCTCAGCACCTTGGACCTCTTTGGCCTCTTTGCATTCGAGAAATGGTTTACCCAGCTTTTCTTGAATTTTACCAGTCAGCATTGCAATGCAGTCGTTAATTTTTTTGCTCCGTCGCTTCGTAGTCGGACTAACTTGATTGTGCATCAAACCAGGATTAAGTCTATGCAATTCCTCTGTACTTGCAGAAAGCAAATTCTCAGTTGAACCTTCTGACCGGAAGCTTGAATCCTCATTCAAACTACTGTCTTGCTGTTTTTTGGGTTCAAAATCAGTTTCGACCGTAATTGTTGGTACCAAATGTTTGTTCTCATTTGTAAGTAGTTCTAACTTCTCTTGCATTTCAGCGAGAGAGTTCTCCCCTACGATTATGCTCTCTGATTGTTTAACTTCAGTGGGGGTATCGTCTTCAATAAGAGTCTTATCTACTACACTAACATCATGTTCTTTATTAAAAGTTAGCTTTCGAACAGCAGACAATTTCGTTGGTTTTTTCTCCTCAGAGGTCTTTTCGACATCACTAGTAGTTCCGGTTTTCTTTTCACCCAGTAGACGCTTTTTTATTTTTTTAACAAAACGTTTTGTTGTGGTACCAATTTTACGAACAATGCTTCTTCCGTTTCCTGATTCAGTCTTTTTGTTTGATTTACTATCCGAAAGCGTATTTTGTCCACTGTTATTGACCCGTGCGGATTTACGTTTGGTTTCTAGAATTTTCTTATTACGTGTGATTTTGTCTTTTTCAGAAATTGCTCGCAGTTTGTGATTGCGAAGGATTTTCTTGGATATAGCTGTAAGTGTCGAGTTTGAATTCTTGCATTTCTTGTTTGCATTAGTTTGTTGAATTTTTCTACCTCCGGCGGTTGTTTTGAATTTTCTCGAACGCGGTTTTGTTGCGTTTGGTATTATTTCCCGGCAAACACGCTTGGGAGGCAGGTTCTCGAGCATTTTGCGAATCGAATCAGCTGCAAAGACAGAAAGAGATATATGTTAAAAAATTAAGCGTGATATGTATTTGAATACACACAAATAAAACACAAAAAATTGAGCTGCTGTGCAATGCTGAGAAGAGTCTTGGGTTGAAACTTTGCCATATATTGGTTTCGAACTGGAATAGATGATGAGTAAGATGTGCGTAGAGATCTTGTGTGTCAAAGAAAAAAGATGTTGGAATACAGGAGACAAAACGCGTCTTTTGAATTTAAAGACTACAAGATGTTATAAATAATGGTGGAACGGGATCGTTATTGCAAAATAACTACTCGCAAATCATTGACCCTTGGCAAGTATAACAATAGTTGCTAATACAAGAAAAGATTTGGAATATTGTCAGTGCATATCTTCAACAAATTGGGTGGAAGCCGTCCAAAAAATATGCAAAAAGATGTTTTTTTTGTAGACAAAAGATTTTAACGAACATGTCGGAGAGACAAATTAAGACTGTGAAGACTACCACTGGTCAAGATATCCAAATATGTATGTGCAACTTAGCGGTGGTGGAAATGGAACTGAGTTATGGTAAAAAAGTATATCAAAAGTGGTACAGAATTTTCTGCTACAGTCGCAGGAAATAGTCAACGCCTTTTCAATCAATTATTTCTCCAACTATCATTGAATCCTGTGCCACCAGCATTGAGTTTTGAACCGCAGCCTCTTATGTTCTGGGTTTCATTCGATCCTCAAAACAAAACTTATGGTTCGAAGAAGAATGCAAGCATGCTGTCTCCTGTAATATGTGAACGTCTGAAACCCAACGTCAACTATTTAATAAGTCCTCATCAATGTGGTTTTAGACCAGAAGCGTCCACAATCGACCAATTTTTCACATTGATGCCGTAATCTTGGGTAAAAAAGCCAGAGAATATAATATCGATCTACACCATCTTTTTTTTCAATTTCAATGCCGTTTATGACAGTGTGAACAGAAACGAGCTGTACAAAGCCATGTCTAGTTTTGGCATGACTCGAGCGACTATGCAGGACATTGGAGAATTCTCTTATCCTTCAAGGTACAGAAAAAAAAGCTTTCGATAAGGCGACAGACATGCGATTTCTTACACAATTTTCTTTCATACTTGAAAAGATTGTACAAGTCTCAAACGTCAACACCAGATGCACAATCACTTATGCAAACAATATTGTCCTAATGGAAAGGAGCAAAGCGTAGTGTCATAGGTGCTTTTGCGAAGCGGTAAAAATAGGTTTGATGGTTTACATGAGCAACACAGAGTATATAATGTCGTCAAACAAGGACAGACAAATTGCACAAAATGCCACAATAGACAGACATAGCTTCGTGGTAGTACATGACCTCGTCTACCTTGGATGTACTGTAGACACGGAAAACAACATCAGTGACGATATCAAAGAATTACTTTTGCCAATCGAGGCTTCTCCAGGTTAAGAAGGCAATTGAGAAACAAAACCCTCTCTAGAAAAACGAAGGTAGCGCTTTATAAGACCTTGGTTATGACATTTCTACTTTACGGCGCTGAAGCATGGACCTTATCGAAAGCGGATGAGTAAACACTTGGTCGTTTCGAAATAAAATACTCCGAATGATCTTTGGTCCTGTATGTGAAGACAATGTGAGGAGAAGATTGAACAACGAGCTGTAAGTGCTATACCGCAATATGGGCAAAGCTAGAAGAGAACATGGTGAGACTGCGAGACTACGATGGCTGGGCCATGTAGAGCGGAGAGACATCATCGTTGCGACGCGACGGGGTTTCGAAAGCGCGTTGCTGGGAAATCGCGGAAGGTGGTTGGGCGCCCAGATTTTTCAAATTATAGTACACCTCAATTGTGCTTACTATAACTCCACGCGGTAACCATTGGGAACTGGGATGCTTCGTCCGTAGAGAACCTGCTAAACTAATAGGTGCGAGTGTTGACAAAGGGTCGAAGCAGAAATGGGTAAACACTATAATGATCTACGAGTAATGACTGACTACCCGAACCTCACCAGAGCTTTTGGGGAATGTCCGAACGGATGAATTCGACTCACAGAATCACCACGGTGGACTTCAGCAGTCAAAAAAAAGGAAACCCCTGAATGAGCTATTCCGACATAGCTACCACTTAAAAAAGTAAAAGTAAATGAACTAATCTATTGAGCTAATTTAGAAAACCAAAAAAGGAACCATAACCTAATAAAGAAAATCTAATAATTTGCAACTCACCATCGCTTGCTCTGGGACGTGGAGTTGATGGCGACATGTTGGACGTCTTCTTTTTGGGTGTTTCATCTGATTCGTTTTCATCCTTGGAAACCTTCACTTTTCGCCGATGTAAGTGAAGACTGGAAACATTTTGTCTATTGAATTGACGACGTCGTCGTGATCCATAATAACGATACTTTTTCTTTTTAGCCAAAATCCATGCATAATCACCAGAACAATCTAACATATGCCGATAAAGCTCTAGTATTCCATGGCAATTCCTTTTACATTTAGTACAATGCGTCGAAGATATGGAGCTGCTTACTAACCCCAAACTGGTGTCGTCATTCTTTGCAGAATGTTCTGATGAAGGCTCGGCGAACGATGTAACGTTCTCAATGGCAGTTTTTGTGTCTGTATCACAATCATCGCTCAGTTTACTACTGCTCAATGTCGTAAAACTAGCTGTTGCCGAATGAAGACTGTCCAAGGACTCTTCCTCGTTGCCAGAATTACTAGATGATTTCGTCGTCGACACGTTGTATTCAGTCTTTTTGTTAACAAGTATCCGTTGCGCGTATTCCTTATGGCGACTGAGTGCTTTCAATGGGATGAAAAAATGTTTATATAGATTGCCCTCCATTAGTTCTCTGCCAACAATTTCATAATGAGTTGAATATACATGCGGATGGCGGAACATTTTGTGTTCTTCAAGGGCTTTGAGTTTATCAAATCTGGCTCCACAACCGAAACAGACATAGCAACGTGGTCTGGCCCACTCACCACTTAGCACCACTGAGTTACGAAAAGATTCGCCTGGCAAACGAATAGGAATCAAATTTAAGTTCGCAGGAATAACCCGTTCGAGGTCGACCGAAGCCAGACTTGTACTTGGTTCCTCATTCAAAGGACTTAGAGACGACATTTCGCCAGCTAAATATCGAAATCCCTCATCAGTTATTTCAAGCTTAATGATCGTTTGCTCGCTTTGTTCTAAAATAATTTGCGGCAATCGACGACTGTCTAAAATAGTATTCAACTGATCGACTTGCTTTTGCTTTTCCTCGCGACTGTTATCACTGTACTCCACAAGACACTGGCTGCTCGTCGCCTCACATCGCTTACGTACCACTTCGTGCTTTTGACGCATTGTCAGCTGCGTCCACATATCCAATTTGGACAAATCCCTCAAACCAAGCATGGGTTGCTTAATTTTTTTAACTATCTTACCACCTTCGTTGACGTACTTGTATTTTTTGACGCTGTCCCATTTCCATTTCCATGAGTGCCTGGTAATGGGACGTTTTATTTTGGCTGTACCAAAGTCACAACCATACTGCTCGGCTGTGAGTAAGGTGGGAAAAGCTGTAAGTGCTGCCAAGCTCGTTGCGGTATGCACTTCACTATCTAGGACATGGGGACTCTTAACCACAGTGCTACGTATAGCAGGCATTAGTGGAGGTGGGCTTTGGGGACGATTTGAATCTATTTCGTTGCCTAGCTTTCCATCTAGGTGGCAGCTCAGGTTTGTTTTTACATTATTGAAAACCTTTTCATAGAAATCCTCATCAAAGGTGCAGGATAATGGTTCGATGCGAGTATTTGTTGGAGTTCGAAACACGGTTTCAACAGGTTCACTGGAAGTGCACAATTTTCCAAGTTTGCTTCTTGTCTTAACGTTTATCACGGTGGTTTCCGGTTTGACACTGTCAACAGCGGTTTGACGACGGCTGCGGATTCCTTTGCGTCCCCGTGGCAACCTGTTCTGGGTAAGCCCAAGGCGGGATAGAATCGGTTCGTCGCTGGAAAACATTGAGCCATTTCGATTCATAGAAGACGAAGAAGCTGAAGACGGTTTTGTTGGCGGCGAAAGTATCTCTGTTACGGATTGCTTCACTTGCCGTCGTGTTTTAGTTGGCGTCGATTTGTCAATCTCACTCAAACTTCGATCCTCTTCGCCAACCAACGGCGGACTAGTATCCACTGCAGCAGGGTTAGAGATCTTAGTTGTGGTAGGAGTATGAATACGCTGAACATGATCGCCTAGCTTGGCGGCGTTCTGAAACCTAATTGCACAAAGTTTACATCCAAAGTACTTATCCGAGTGAAAATCCACTAAATGATAAAAGAGAGCATTGAGATCATTTTCTAAAGCGACCGCTTGTAGTTTGGGCGATTTGGAACAAAATGAACAACCACTGAAGAACAAATTGGTTGACGAAGTCGATATTGATGAGGCTGATGTAGATGAGCTTGCTGCTGGAGAAGTTCCTAGAAGATCTTTAGTTGAGTCTTGAGAAGATGGCGTAATAGGATTTCTCGAGCTAGATCGTCGTTCTTTGGATATCGTGTGAAATCGTTCGATGTGTCTAGCTCGTACTTTCACAGTTGACATTCTTTTATCACAATACAGGCAAAGAGTCTTGCATTGACTTGAGTTTTGGTCGCCATTTGACTTGTCTTCTGTTGACGTGTCTTCTTCGGCGCCTATTAGACACTTCGCTTTGTCGCTTTTAAGTTTTTCGAGTATTCCAGAAAGTCTGTTTAAGGGCAAGCTGCAGATAAAAGAGCGTGGCAGTTGGGGACTGAGCTTGGGTTGTGCATTTTTTGTGTCCAGTTTGACTGTTTCCTGTGGCGGACTTTCGATTGGGCTATTGCCTGCTTTCGTTTTCTTGAAGCTGGCTTTTTTCTTCTTGGCTTTGGCATTGTTATTGTTGCTGGTACTACTGGTATGGCTTTCCAAGCTGCTACTTCGAAGACCCGACCGAACTGGAGAACGATGTTTTGCTTTGACGCTTCCTGTGCCTGATGTACTAGTCGTAGTTCCGCTGCTAGTGTCAGCCTTTGAGTTTGGATTATTCTTTGTTCTTATTAATCGCGATCTTTCTAATCGGACAACAGTCTGTGAAATGGAATGATCGGATAATGGCAGTGGGGTGCTTTTGGGTGATGCTTTCTTCGTTAATTTTTTTAGTTGTTGTTTAGCTTTCGGTGCAGATTCCTCGATTTTATCGGCTGAAATTTCATCACCCGCGGTTTTGGCATTTTCTGCTATACACGAATTGAAATCGTCTTTTTTGTTTTTCTCCGTACTGGTCTCTATCCCACAGCGGTGAACCATTTTAATCTGAAATAAAAAATATAAAAGAATGAATTGTGTTGCAATGCATTTGTACATAATTTATGTGGAGAACATTCATTTAATCACTTTAACAACTTATCGTATTTTTAAAACCGAATTTTAAGCAAACTTTTTTAAACAATCATCTTTACTGTGAACAGTGAACACCATGTCCTATTGATTTATGAATTTACAGAACCATAGATCAGAAAGTAGAGCTTGAAATAGTTACGCAAAATTTTTTGAAACTTGTTTAGGTGGTGATGAAACTCACGTATTCCCAAAACCGCACCCATCAGTAAGTTTCATCAACATAGGAAAACTGCCGAAAAAATAGATTTTTTCGTTTTAACTTTAAATCGAAAGTTAAAATCTTTCTTTGAGAAAATCTGTTTTTGTTCAGAGAATAAATCCAATTAGGGAAAAATCCACAAAAATGGATTCCCTGGAAGAAAGTACCTTCATTTTTCCAAGTTTGATTTTTAGTGTAAGATTCATAACTAATAAGAGAAATGATTATTTGTAAAAAACGACTCTTGATTTTGAAACTTGATTACTCAAAAACCATTCACTTAATGAACTCTAATATTATTTCCTTTTGAACAAGCCTTGCTTACAGATTGCATTAAAAAATAAAATCTACAACTACAAGTTTATGTTTATAAAAGATGTCAGTTATTAATTATGTATTATTATCAAAGATATTTAACAAAATAAATTTTAATCTTGAAACATGAAAATCTATAAACTGATAAAACACATTATAAGATTTAATTGATCTTGCAATCGGTTCATTACAACCATAGTTTGTTCTATGTCATGTTGGGAATAAAAAAGGCCATTCTCTTAATCCTCTCAATGGAGCATAGATTGGTATCATGGACAATAACATGTAGCTTATAATTCAGTAGCTTCTTTTGGTGGCGCAACAGAGCAAGGAGCCCCTGGGCCTAGCGCATTTCTCACAACCATGCCTTGTGCGGGAATGGAGGGGACCTACAATTTTATGCCGGATCCGAACGGCTAATTGAGAAAGCGCTTTTCATGGCATTAATTTACTTACGGAGGACTTGCCAAATCCTCGCGAAAGGCGATACCCGTGAAAAAACATTTTTGCCTCTGCTGAGATTCGAACCTCGAACCTCTGGGTTAGCAGGTGGACATGCTAACCATCAGACCACGGGTACCAGGGTACCACGGGTAACTTAGAGTTTTAAAGTTTTGAAACGTATATATGTACATACTACTTAAACAAAGATTTACAAAACTTCACACCCCAATCAACAGAACCAAAATATTCACATTTTATAAAATTTAAGGATCATTGTGGATTTGACCCAATATTTAAAAAAGAATACAAGTTAAAGTCAATTAATATTTGACTATGGTGAATTGAATTATTTAAAAGACAGTGAGCTGCATAAGATACAGTAGTATTAACTTCTTCAACATTCATAAAAACGAGATCTTATAGTCTGTTTTGAGAATTAGCAATAGAACTTAATAGGGAAAGATTAAGCGAATAATCTTTTTTGACATTAGACGGTATAAGTATTTCGTCAGTTTCAGACCAGGTTAAAATAAAATCACCAATATTAAAATCATTAAAATAATAGGCTAACAAATTTAAAATTTTCAAAAAAATTTTCATAAACGTCAAATTTGCTGCCAGAAGGCAAATAACTTAAAATAAAAATTATTCTTTTAGTTTGAAAGTAAACTAAGAAGCAAATTTGTCCAATCTCAAGAATTGGAAGAGTGAATGGAAAGGCCAAAAATGAAGTTTTTACAGCAGCAAAAAATCCACCACCTCAATTCTCGACAGAAATACATCTATCTTTTCGAAAGATTCGTAGATTTTACTGTCAAATACATCTGTACTTGGGATGTCCATATAAAACAAGGTTTCCGTAGTAAAGATAAAGATGATGTCGTAATCCTCATGACAAAAGGAAAAAAAAAAAACAGGAGTTTTAGTTTTGCATCCGGTCGCATTGTGGTATGTGGTAGTAAAAGGTTTTCCAATAAGAGTGATATGATTTCTTTTGAAAAAAAACACACTTTTTGTGAAGGAAATTCAAATATTTTTCATTTAATGTGCAGTTCAATCAATACAATTAAATTTTAAATAAAACGTCATTCAAATGGCCACCACGTTTTCTTCTGCAGTATATTTTGAAAGACCATAATGACTTCAAATAACCCTACATGAAATAGTTTAATGGTATTAAATCCCGACTTCTTGGAGGCCATTCAATATCACCATTTTTTGAAATAAGTATTCGAATCTCTAAATTTTTCTCGCAATAATTCAATTGTTGCATTTGCTGTGTGACACGTAGCCGCGTCTTCTTGAAGCCAAATGTTGTCAAAACCAATTTCTTCCTATTTCGCCCATAAAAACTTGGTTATCATCGATTTGTAACGTTCTTCATTGACAGTAATAGTGTTACCAGCTTCAATTTGAAAGAAGTACGGATTGATGATTCCACTAGCCCAAAAACCACACCAAACTGTCTGTTTAGGTGAATGTAATAGTTTTTCAAGAATATTTTTTTTTGCATTTCAGAGACTAAGTAGTAGCTTAGAACAAGCTCATATGTACATACTTATATACGCTCTTCAGCATGAATGCAAGTGTTAGTAGTTAGTTAGTATAACACCAACACCAGCACATAGAGAACCTAAGGATAGTAAAAATAAAAAAAAAAAACATTATAGTAAAAATTTCAAATATAAATTACATAGATTACAAAATTATCTTAAATAAAGTACACTAATTAAAACAAACAAGACATACAAAATGTGATACACTTTACAATTAATAACATAAACTAAAAATTATTGAAAAATGCAAACATGCAAGCATACAAACTAAACTTAAGAGAGTGGAGCACTGGTTCTCAACAAATTTTTTAAACTGGATTTACTTAAGTTAAAATCAATTAAACATAAGTTAAGATTAAATAGTCTACCCATACGAGTCAATGGCTCATTCATGCCATAATTCGTTCTATGGTAAGGGCAGTATATTAAAACTAAGTTGCGCAGGTGGTAAGAACCGCCTCGAAAGTTGAATTCAACACAAGAAAGTAACTCAGGTGCATCGATATGTCCGGTGATAAGTTGATGAAAAAACACCAGATCGTTAATGGTACGCCTTTGAGAAAGAAGTTGCATATGTAATAATTGGATTCTATGCTCATATGGTGGTAAATCGTAAGGGTTTTCCCACGGAAGCCCTTTAAGAGCGAATCTTATGAATTTATGTTGTACTGATTCAATTCTTGAGTTGTGTATTTCATAAAAAGGGGACCACACTTGAGAAGCATACTCTAGATGAGGTCGTACTAAACAATTGTATAGAGCAAGGGTAACATACGGGTCTTGAAACTCTTTTTACCATCTTTTCATAAAACCAAGCATACTATCGGCCTTACTAACGATGTAATTGATATGTTGAGTAAAGTCCATATTAAAACTACAATATACGCCAAGATCCTTAAAAAATTTCACTTGACTCAAAATAATATTGGAAATAGAATAACTTGGGTTGCTAGGCTCCTTCTTTTGTGGATTTTCATCGCCAGTTTTGTTTATTTACCGCACGGTTCAAATGAAAGCAAGCCTCTTTGAAAAAGCTGATTTTCTTAAAAAAATCGTTGTCGTTTTCAAGTTGTTCCCAGTCAAAATCAGAAAGTTCACGACGGCGACGTTGACGGTGGTCCAATGGTGAAATTGTAAAAACTTCTGAATGCAATAAAAAAATATGACAGATCATTACACACTACAAATGGCCGAAATGCCACTGCAAAATCATATCATACCTATTGGAAAACCCTTTATATATGAATAGGTCGGAAAACGATGTCATTATCATCGCATACAGCTTGTTGTTTGAGAAAAAGTCAAAGATGAGAAAGTTTGAGGTGTTTCTAGTTGTTATGGACGATTTTTTTACGAGCTTCGCTTATAACTAAATTTTGATCTAGAAGAACTTCACCAGAAGTTGAAAGACAAACAAGTTAAAACGACTAGCATAAGCGTCCCGGTATATTTTATCTAGTTAAACTATGACACTTTCGATTCTTTTTGACGAAATAAAACTCAGGATATATTTTGGAGTAGTATCATATTTAAGGGGTTAGGCCACCCTAGAGGCTGAAAAATAGGCTTTTTGGGGATTATTTTTAGAAATACTACAAAAAAAAATCGAGTAAACAAAAACGTGATTTTATTATTCATATCAATGACTGCTTACAATAATTTGTTTAAAGCAACTTATTACAAAATGGCGGCTGTGTATAGTTTTTGCGACGACGTCTATTTTTTTAGGTCCACGGCCGGACCAACAGGCTTTGTAATTTCTTAAATAATAACGGAAAAATTGATTTTTTCGATTACATATACTAACTGCTGTAGAAGTACGTAGGATTTTTGCGATATATTGATTTTTGGACAAAGTGCGTCCTTCTAAAGTGAAAAGTGCAAAATTTGCATAAAAAATTGTTAGAAAATTGTTAACAACAAATGAACTACGCAATATATAAAAAAAATCCTACGTACTTCCATAGACAATGTATATTTCAAGACATGTCTAAAATTTGAAGTTAATCGGTTGAAAATTGCTTGAGTTACGAGTCCGGCCAACTTGAAAAATACACATAAACGCGTTTAAAGTTTTGAGTAGTAGAATCTTTAATCTGCGATGCCGGAAAGAGACGTTTTATATTTTTTATTTTATTTTATAATCAATAAATATACCGTATACATACATGCGCTTCTCCCCTAACATACCTTCTCCCTTGCGCTCACAAACGGAGCTCGCTGCGGACCAGTCGGCCTTGTACTAAAATTCGAAAACCGAGTACCTAAAGGTTTTTCTCGGCCATAATCTTTTGGGACATCATTTTTGAGGTCCTAAGGGACCATTTGGAATAAAAAAAAAATCGATTTTTCGAAAAATGGTTGGGTGGCCTAACCCCTTAAGGCAAGATTTAAATACAGGGTTTTCCATTAAGAGCTATCCATTTTATTTTTTAAATAAAAACGCCAGCCATTTGAGATATCAAAAAAACATTTATTTCATATTAATGTACACCTAATGCGGCGTACCCCACAGGCGGATCACTAGTGTGAAGCGGAAAAGTGGGAGAGTTGTGATCGCTTCAAGATCACTACTCGTAACGCCGGAAATGAAAAAGAAGAAGAAATACCATTACGAATGGAACTCTATTTCGTTCATATGTACTCCACGGGCGCGCTTGAAGCGATCGATACGTTGAACCCAA
This sequence comes from Melanostoma mellinum, assembly GCA_914767635.1. Classification (NCBI taxonomy): domain Eukaryota; kingdom Metazoa; phylum Arthropoda; class Insecta; order Diptera; family Syrphidae; genus Melanostoma; species Melanostoma mellinum. The sequence continues at coordinate 58,169,441 of OU612059.1, read as the reverse complement.
TTTTCGGCCACTCTCTCGCACAAATCGACCGGTATTGCGGCAATTTCGCGTTCAATATTGGCTTGAAGCTCCTCCAAAGTCTCTGCCCCAAAGAAAGAAATCCAAAGGTGTCAAATCACACGAGCGCGACGGCCAATTGATCGGTCCATTTCTTGAGATAACACGTTGACCAAATTTCCTCTTCAAAATGTTGATGGTTGCATGAGCTGTATGGGCTGTAGCTCCATCCTGCTGGAACCACATGTCACTAATATCCATTCCACGCAACTGACGCCAAAAAAAACGCCACAATGTGGTTTGAGCGATGCCCAATTCCTGTGAACGACGTGGAATTGACTGATTTGGGTCGTTCTGAACGGATGCACTTATGGCCGCGATATTTTCAGCACTCCGTCCTAATCTTTGTCTCACTGGTACGGGAACACTGTGCAGCGAAAACGTGGATTCAAATTTGTTGCACTAAACTAAGAATTGCGGCACGGGTGGGACGATTATAACGATCAAAAATCGGAGTTAGCGCTCTTAAAATTGCAGCGACTGACTCAAAATTTTGATAGTACGCCCTAATAATTTGGAAACGTTGTTGATTCGTGTAACTCACCATGATGAAATGGTTGACCCTAATGAGCAATCTGACGTTTACAGAATGTCAAAAGACCTTAAGGGCGCTTTTACATTAAAGAAACAAAATGGATAGTCCCCAATGGAAAACCCTGTACTTATACAGGTGGGGAAACTGTTTTTAGAGTAACATCGGTTGAAGCAATAACAGTTGCACTATTAGTTCCAATACTTTAACTAGATAGATAGATAGATAGATTCTTTATTTTACGATAAATTACAATATTTTTGTCTTAGAATACGAACATGGCAATTCTGCCGTCTGCCGGAAAGACATTCCATAAAAAAAGATACAAAAGTTAAAGTAAAGAATAGAATTATTAGCTTGTAAAAATAAATTATATACATAGAAAAAATTTTTTATTTTAAAGAGCTGCAAAAGTTTTAGTTAATTATCAATTTTAATGATAATTTAAAAAAAAAAAAAAATCCGTTGAACTGTAAGGTAAATGAAATGAAAGCAAATACATTTTTTAAAACTGGCTGAAATGAGAAAGCGAGGTTCTGAGATCTTCTACAGTTTGAATAATATGTAATTAGCATATCGGCTTGATTTCAAACTTGAAGGGTGATTTAACGCAACAACTGGTAGAGGAGTTTTTTTTATTTTTTTTTTTTTTATTTTTTAGAAACTATTGCGATAAGTTAATGCATGTTTACAATATTTGAACAAACACAACCAGCCACTCTTTCCATTCAAGATTTCGTAGAGGCTATTTAAGGACAGACAACTTTCCCGGAAATACAAACGTCGAATTTCTTGTAATATTGGACACACTGCAATAAAATGAAAAATATTTTCAGGTTCTCTTCTGTTGCATAGATTACAAGATTGCTGCAGATCATTTCTGTGTGGAATGAAGTTCAGATTTAGAATTTCAACCCTAGCTCTGAAGATGGTGCTTATAACTTCTGAAGAGTATTTGGAAGCGAAATAGCTTTCCTCGGTTAACAATCCATGATTAAGATTCTTATAAATTAATCTAGAATCTGATGTTGAGGCTCTTGTTAAACATTGATTATATAATTTGTCATCTGTTCTAGATATGATCCTGGCAAATATATCTGGCCAATCACAAACGTTGTTCTCTGTCAGAGTTAAGGCTAGATCATGAGATAACGCTAGCTGGTGCCATTCTCTGAATGGGGAAGCGTTTGTTAGCAATAGTCTGTTCATGATTCTTTTATGGAGACTGGAGCTACTTCTCTTCATTACTCTAGTTAAGTAGTCTGAGTGCATTTTGAGGTTTTGGATGTAAATGGGTGGTAAACCAGACTCCACATGTATGGCATAGGTCGGTGTTGCGCTTGGTAATCTAAATAGTCGCTTAAAGAAAAATCTTTGAACAGCTTCGAATTCTTCTAACGGGTTGACTCCGAAAACCTGCACTCCATAACACAAGCAGGTGTTAACCGTGGCTTTAAACACTTGGTATTTTGAAGAAAGATCAATATTTTGATTTGCGAAGAATTTCGGCCACATCAGATTGAGCGCCAACTTAGCTTCCCTGCTTTTTTCTTTAGCGTGTTTGCCAAAGTTTAAGTTGGATGTCAACAAAACACCTAAGTACTTGAACTCACTTACTACATCTATTTGCTGGTTATTAAGTCGCCAAGTTTCCTCACGTGGTCTTCTTCTCTGTCGGCTTCCGAAGATCATAACTTTTGTTTTCTGCACATTGATGTGAAGATCCCAAGTTGCGCAGTATGACTGCAATTTATTAATTTGTAATTGAAGAGCATGACTATAATAACTCATAATTCAAATGACTTTATTCAAGATATAAAAGATTTCACATGATTATTATGGTCCGTATTATGAGTAGCGAATCAAACGTTCGACTGGAAACGGATGTTTTAGAGAAACTCATTTATTGGATTATTATCATTAAACTTCGTTCATTCTCTCATCTGACATACCTTAAACGTCGAAAAAAAGTTTTCTACAAAGTTTTTGTTTCTACAACTTATAATACCGCTATAAAAGAAGCAGGCAAAAAACATTCGCTTCCAATCGAATAATAGGGTATAGGTCCCTTTTATACTTAAGTCTAAAATGGTTTGACCTATTGCCGTCTACCAGACTGACAATTTGAAAATTTGTCTAAACACCCGCTGGGCCTAGCTGAAGGTTGTCTGATAATTTAAGGTTTGCGTTCCTCCAATTATCATAAGAATATGGGAATGAAATGTGTGTCCCAGATTTAAAGATAACGTAGTCCTGAAATTTTCACAAAAAATTTAATTAAGTCTATTTTTTTTTTCAAAAATGTAGCATTTTATTAATTTAACGGTGAAAGAATTTTTGGAACCGGACCAGTATTTTCCAAGTTGCCGGTTATGTATCCGAGAGAATGTAGAAGGGAAATATAGCCTATGTCATTTCTTATCTTATCAAATCGGCTAAGTAGTTTTGAAGGCTTTTCAATACAAACACTTAGTTTCATTTACATTCTCTTTCTCGTATTAAAATCCGTTGAACAGTTTTAAAAATTTAAGTATACAGACAGACACAGGGAAGCGACTTTGTTTTATATTACGTAACGATTTCAGAAATTTGTTCGTTTACTTCCGGCATCCACTGTTAATATTTCTTTAATTAAAAACATCTTACAAACATTGAAAAATTCAGAGCCTTTTTATTGCAAAATTTAGGAACAATGTAAAGGTTTACTTATGAAGATAACGAAACACCCCGTTATCCAATTTTTGATTTTTGCAAAGAGAAAAGTCATCCATCCAAGAAGTGCGATGGAGTGGACCGGGCATAAAGAAGATGAAAAACTGTGACATCTACTATGGCGACTGCTACAGACAACAGAAACAGCGCTTATTTGGGTGCGGATTTGTCGTAAGAGGGAGACTCAGGGATAAGGTGATTAGCCAAAATCCAGTCAATGAGCGTATAATGACTAGGGAAGGAGGACATCTTTGGAAACACAATCGGTAAGCATATAGCCTCCACGACAAAACCTCCGAAAACGGATTCAGGCTAATCGATTTTGCTGCGGGGCTAAATATTGTTGTAAGTAGTACACGCTTCCCGCATCTCAAAATTCATAAAGGTACATGGCGATCCCCAGATCAATTAACCGTCAACCAAATTGACCATGTTGCGATCAACGCAAGGCACTCTTCCAGTGTGCTAGATGTCCGAACTTTCCGAGGGGCCAACTTTGACTCGGACCACTACCTTGTTGTAGCCAAGGTACGAATGAGGATATCTTGTTCACGACCAGCACGAACTAACGCTGTGAAGAGATATGACGTCGGAAAGCTGCAATCGCAAGAGATTGCTAATGCCTTTTCCAATTGAGTGTCCCTTCAATTATCCTTGAATCCCGTGCCGCCAGCATTAAACATCGAAGACCAGTGGCAGCAATGCCAAGAAGCCATCAGAACCGCTGCCTCTGAGGTTCTGGGTTTCACTCGGCCACCCATGGTTCGATGAAGAATGTAGGCAGGCAAATGCAGCCAAGCAAAGAGCACGACAAATGCTTTTGCAAACACGAACGAGGGCTGCTTACGATCGGTATAACGAAATTTACAAGGAGAGAAGAAGGGAAGAACACCGACTTCTCAAAAAGAAAAAGAAGCAGCATGAGAAGCGCTCGTTTGAGGAAATAGAGAGGTGCCATGACAGGAACGAGACTCGGAAGTTTTACCAAAAGGTAAAAAGATCCTGCCAGGGTGGCAAACCCCGAACTCAAGCCTGTAAAGACCAGCAGGGAAACATAGTTGTAGAGTCACAGTCGCTACTGAGGATCTGGAAAGATCATTTCTGCAGACTGCTTAACGGCGATGAGGAAACAAATTCCGCTGTCAGGCAGATTGTCCCATTCAGCCTGGACGATGATCAAGAATGCCGTCCTCCCGACCTAGAAGAAGTTAAGCTTGCTATATGCAAACTTAAATCAAATAAGACTGCAGGTGCAGATGGCCTTGATGCCGAACTTTTCAAGGCAGCTGGAGATCAGTTGGAAAGGAGCATGCACTAGCTGATCTGCATGATATGGTCGGAAGAAAGCATGCCCGATGAATGGAACCTCAGTATCGTATGCCCGATCCTAAAGAAAGGAGACCCTCACAATTGCGCCAATTATAGAGGGATAAGCCTCCTTAACGTCGCTTATAAGATCTTGTCTGCTGTAATATGTGAACGTCTGAAACCCCACGTCAACAACTTGATAGGTCCTTATCAATGTGGTTTTAGACCGGAGAAGTCCACAATAGACCAAATTTTCACATTACGGCAGATCTTATAAAAAACCCGAGAATATAATATCGACATTCACCATCTTTTTATCGATTTCAAGGACGCGTATGACAGTATCTACAGAGACGAGCTGTACAGAGCCATGTCTAGTTTCGGCATCCCTGCAAAGCTCGTACGACTATGCAGGATGACTTTGGAGAATTCACGCTGCTCCGTCAAGGTCGGTAAATAACTCACCGAAACCTTTGATGTCGGAAAAGACTTTTGGCAAGGCGACAAACTGTCATGCGATTTCTTCAACATCATATGTACTTGAACACATTGTAAGAAACTCCAACGTCAACACCAGAGGAACAATCTTTCAAAAGTCTGTGCAATTACTCGCATATGCAGACGATATTGACGTAATGGGAAGAAATAAGCGTGATGTCTTAGGTGCTTTTGCGAGTATTGAAACAGAAGCGGCAAAAATGGGTTTGATGGTTAATGAGGGCAAAACGAAGTATATGCTGTCATCAAACAAGGACACAGAACATCGACGAATTGGACAAAACGTCACAATAGACAGACATAACTTCGAGGTAGTACAGGACTTCGTCTACCTAGGATCCGCTGTAGACACGGACAACAACATCAGTGCGGAGATCAAAGGGAGAATAACTCTTGCCAACCGTTGCTTCTTTGGGTTAAGAAGGCAATTGAGAAACAAAACCCTCTCCAGAAAAACGAAGGTAACCTTGTATAAGACCTTAATCATCCCAGTCCTGCTTTACGGTGCGGAAGCATGGACCTTATCGAAAGCGCATGAGGAAACCCTTGGTCGTTTCGAAAGAAAAATTTTCCGAATGATCTTTGGTCCCGTATGCGAAGACAATGTGTGGAGAAGAAGATGCAACAACGAGCTGTATGAGCTGTACCGCGACATGGGCATAGCCAGAAGAGTACGCATCGCGAGGCTACGATGGTTGGGCCATGTAGAGCGGATGGACCCAAACGCTCCGGCTCGTCGGGTGTTCGAAAGCACATTGCAGGGAAATCGCGGAAGGGGAAGACCTCGTCTTAGGTGGCGCAAACAAGTGGATGAAGACCTCAACCGACTTGGAGTGCGAAACTGGAGAGAACTCGCCCGAAATCGAAGTCGTTATAGAAGGATGTTGGTTGAGGCCCAGGTTCATCCCGAACTGTAATGCCCACCTAAGTAAGTAAGTAAAGAGAAAAGTCAATTGGAACCACATTGCGTCGCATCATAAAGTTTACTATAAAGCATTTCAGGCTTATTCGTACTTTACCGCGAAGTTTATTTGTTAAAAAAAAATAAAAAATTATACATAATTATATTTTTGAGGAAATATAAGAATTTTAACACAGTTTCAAGGAAGACAGCTAAGTTCGTTCAGATTTCCTAACCTAAATAAACACATTTAAATTCTACATATTATTATAAGGTAGAATGTTGGAAAAGGGGAAATAGGTTCGGGCTAGTTCGAGCTGTAGATATTGTTTTTGTAATTTGTAAAAAAAAAGTGGATACTTCCGGAAGTGTGAAATTTACCATGCCTTTTCAATATGCAGTTAGTAAATAAATAACGTTTAAAATGTTAAGAATGCGCTCATAGCCCTGTTACATTGCACACTTATTTAACAGCAAGGAAAGTTAATATGTGGCAGTAAATTTAAAATCAGTTAATATTTTTGATCATCGGACTTCAAAAATAGCCGTTCTGACGAGCTACAAGGTGCAAATTCTTGCAGGAGGGAAAGTGACAAAAATTTGGAAAAAATCTGTCATATTTATATACTGTAACGTGAACCCAACATTTTATACCAATTTCCTAATCGAAAAACGTTCAACCGAAAACACAACTGGCAACACTTTAATGGAATGGTATAAATGACAGGCGTTGCTTGTAAGCCAGTGTGTGTGAGTGTATAGAGAGACAGACAGACAGAGAGTAGACAGCAAATGTGGAGACAATGTAGAAGTTACTGGAGAGTTCTAGATGGCAGGTCATTCGATATAAATAGCCCGCCCGAGGCAACCAGAGGGCAGTTTGGTTTATAGAGTGATAAAGTTAAGAGTAAATACAAGTGATAGTCCCAAAGTCGAGTTGAGATCGAATTAAGCATATATACTGAATAAAAGTGATAGAATTAAATTAAAAAGTGAAGTTTTATTTTTCGAACTAAGCGCACGTTACATTGGTGTCAGAAGTGTAAATAAAACTTATTTGAAGTAAAGTGTAAAAAAAAAAATAAAAAAAAAATAAAAAGTAAAAAGAAAAATAATAATTATACAGTGAAAATGGGTAAGTTGTTAGAAGAGCTCAACTGCATTGAGCTTAAAAGTGAGTTAGGTAAGCGAAATCTTTCTAGAGCGGGATCGAAAAATGAGCTCGTCCTGCGCTTGCGTAACTATTTGGAACAGCAAGGGGAAGACGTAAACACTTTTGTTTTTGAAATAGAAGTGGAAGAAGAGGAAGTAAGTGAAAATGTAGATTTTTCTAGTATGATGAAACTTTTGTTAGAACAACGAAACGAGCAAAAGAAGGAACAGCAGAATGTTCTCGAACAACTTGAAGCACAACGAAACGAACAAAAGAAAGAACAGCAGAATGCTCTCGAACGACTCGAAGTACAACAAAAGAAGCTGATTGAAGAGCAACAGCAGAATATTCTCGGACGTCTGGAAGAGCAAAGAAACGAGCAAAAGAAGGAACAGCAGAATGTTCTCGAAAGACTTGAGGCGCAACAGAATGTTTTGGAAGGTCAGAAAAACATTCTAGAAAGCAAATTGGGTAACATTGAGAAAAATGTTTGTGGCCTAGAAAAACGCATTGAATGTGTTGAGAAACGATTTTCCAAGCTTGAGAGTCAATGCGAAAGTCAGCTTGCCACTTTGGAGAAACGAATCGAAAACATGGCTAAAGAACTAGACCAGATGCGGAAAATGGAGCTACGGAAAACTTGTGGAGATTGTCTAAAGCAAAGAGAAGTACAACCACCAACATTCGACGGACAGTCGTCTTGGTCAGTTTACAGGAGACAATTCGAGGCAGCTGCGACAGCAAATGGCTGGGATGACGAAGACAAATACATAGCACTGACTCTTGCTCTTAGAGGACCAGCAGCTGAATTACTTCAAACTGTTCCAGCTGGTAAGAGCTACGATTTCAGTTCTCTCGTGGCAGCTATAGATAAACGGTTTGGTGATAGCCACTTGAAAGAGGTCTTCCGAGTCCAACTCAATAGCAGAGTCCAGAAAAGGGGTGAAAGTCTACAGCAGCTCCAAGCAGACGTCGAAAGACTGGCTCACCTGGCATACCCGGATGCTGGAGAAGAAATCATCAACCATCTGGCTGTTGAGTCCTTCGTTCGTGCCATTTCTGACAAACATCTTCAGAGATCTGTGCGAACTGCTAGAACACGAACTCTTTCTGAGACTCTAGAGTTTGCATTAATGATGGAAGCATCTGAGCAAGCTTCTCAAATGGTACATTGTCAAAGAGAAGCCATATTCGAGGCTGGATCATGCCCAGGAATTAAGCTACAAAGGAACCAGCGGAACGGACTTGCCAGATGTTGGAATTGTAATAAGGCGGGGCACTTACAGCGACAATGCCGGTTGCCACCAATTAAAACTGAAACTGCTTGTCGACGTTGTGAAGTCCAAGAAAATCAATCCGCGAGCTGTAGAGTAAGACCGCAGACTTATCAATACCGAATTGGACATCAGGTAGAAAACCCCCAATGGAATTGCTGGCGGAAAGTAGAGACCAAGACTCAGCGGATGAGAGTGGAACCCATATTCGGATGGAACAAGGAAGAATTGAGGTGTGCTCAAAAGAAGGATCCAGACATCGGACCGATTCTCAAATGGAAAGAGAACAACACAAAACCTGTCTGGAATGACATTTCTGACCAAAGCCCTGTTGTCAAAGCCTATTGGGCACAGTGGGACTCGCTTCGCGTGCAAGAAGGCGTACTGCAGCGCAAATGGGAATCTCCTGATGGTAAATCCTTTGTAATGCAGCTTATTGTTCCTCAATCGAAAATCAAGGAGGTTTTACAAAAGATGCATAGAAGCCCTACAGGAAGCCACCTGGGAGTCAACAAGACGCTGGAGAGTGTGCGAAAACGCTTTTACTGGCTGCATGTTAGAGGTGACGTAGAGAAGTGGTTCCGAAATTGTTATGTCTGTGATTCAAACATAGAGGTGGGTAGGCTGACAGATAGACCTAATAGAACAGGGACATGGGCCACAGTGTATGGCGACCGGATGAAGACTCGGTATGACACAAAAGCGAGAACGGCAGGATTCCAAGCAGGAGAACGTGTGTGGCTTTATAATCCTCATCGTCAAAAGGGATTGTCACCGAAACTTCAGCAAAACTGGGAAGGTCCTTATACTGTAGTCACGAGGATTAACGACGTGGTTTACCGCATCCAAAGAGGACTAAGAGGCAAGTTAAAAGTAGTTCATTGTGACAGGCTGCATCGATATAGTGGCGAGGCTGCAGATGGAATTATTCGGGACGAACAATCCTGAGGAGGGCGCAGTGTAACGTGAACCCAACATTTTATACCAATTTCCTAATCGAAAAACGTTCAACCGAAAACACAACTGGCAACACTTTAATGGAATGGTATAAATGACAGGCGTTGCTTGTAAGCCAGTGTGTGTGAGTGTATAGAGAGACAGACAGACAGAGAGTAGACAGCAAATGTGGAGACAATGTAGAAGTTACTGGAGAGTTCTAGATGGCAGGTCATTCGATATAAATAGCCCGCCCGAGGCAACCAGAGGGCAGTTTGGTTTATAGAGTGATAAAGTTAAGAGTAAATACAAGTGATAGTCCCAAAGTCGAGTTGAGATCGAATTAAGCATATATACTGAATAAAAGTGATAGAATTAAATTAAAAAGTGAAGTTTTATTTTTCGAACTAAGCGCACGTTACAATACGTTAGAAAAAAGCAAAGAAACGCTTTTTGGGATATTTCAGGATCAATCAGGCGAGTACAGAAAAGGACCTATTTTGTTGTAAAGGGTCTTTCAGCAGGTACTTCCGAGCTTTGACAGTTGATAACGGATGTGTTGTTGAAGCTAAATCCGTCAAATTAGTCATCATAGGTTCGTTTGTTCATGCCCTGGAGTCGCTACAAATCGTTTTTTTTAGAAAACATTAACTAATCCTGATGTCAAACTGAGTGTTTTTAGCCATGGGTTTTCCCATCAAACTGACCTATATCTTTTTTTTGGGCGATTTCAGGTAACAAACAGGAATGTTAAATGGCATCTATTTTTCTGACAGGGATAAGTGGTAATTTATTAATTTAGCGTTTTTTGAAATGCGAAAGCCCAGCGGGTCATTCCGTAGCTTTCCCAAACGGTCATCGATCTTTTGTCTATCGTCGGCGACAAGTTCCAAACGGTGCGGGTGCTTACCGTAACTTTAATTCTTTCATGTGATTGAAATTTTTTGCGAAACTGAAGGCGATTTATACTACACAGCTTGTTGGACAAACTTGGTACCAAGGGTGGATGGTAGGATGTTGATGTTGTTGTCCACATTCTTCAATTCTTCATCGGGCTACAATTTTTAATAAAATTTTAAAAATGATGAACGTCATCGCAGCAAAAGCTATGATTTTACTTACTGCGCGATATGTACATTTCTCCTGAACAACTATTTTTTTGCATAGCATTTTTAAGAAGTCTGGCAGATTTCGGTTTACAATTAAGTCTGGCAAATTTCAATTTACACTACCAAATTTGTCTGTCTGCCTTCAAAGTTATTTAAAAAAAATTGAAAACCATCCAACATCCAAATGGGACAAGCGGGCACAAGCGGTGTTGACATTATCTTAAGGGGTAAGGCCACTGTAAACTTTTTAATAAATCCATTTTTTTAGGTTAAAAAATATTTTGACCCCTTTAGAATATGGAGAAAAACACTTTATACCTCAAAGTAGTTTTTTCTTGTAATTTATTTGTAATTTTCGATCTTTTCATTCGAATTTGTTACAATATCTTGAAAATAAGATTTTGACGAGAAATACGTTGGAGGTTTTTGATAAGTTAATATAATCACTATTTATCAACAAATGATTATCTTTTTTTTTTGTTGAAAATTTAACGATTTAATTCAAATACTCGCCAATTACACAAAAATCAGTATTTTTAAAATCCCCTGCGTATTTCTCTAGCTATAAGCAAAAGCATACATAAAAAATGTTATTTCTTTTGTTTAGATCCAAATTTTCAGCAGCTTAAATACAGACAGCAGAGCACCTCAAATTCTTCTACGTGCCTCGCGAAAATGGCTGTGGTGCCTTCATTTTTGAATATTTTTACTTGCGATTTTTACTAAGGCAAGTTTTGCAATCGTGCAGGAAAAAATTGAGATAAAAATTGAACATGACATTACGATGATAGAGAATACGGAAAAAGTGGGTCCTGTAATTCAGTCTGTCTGTCTGTCTGTACATGGATCTGTAGCCTGAACTGATGGACGGATAATCTTCAAAATTTCCATTTAGGGTTTACAGCCTACAGAGGATTTTTTGGAATTGAGTCTCTAGGTCTTGAAATAACGGTACCTGCCATGCAACCGATACATACCTGCCATACAACCGATACATACTTATTATTCTCGAAAACGGCTCCAACGATTTCGATAAAAATCTGTGTGAAGGATAAATTTTTTTAAAAACTGTACCTCCCATAGTACCTTAGATGGCGGACCCTTTATATAAACAAACATATTAAGAATAGAAAAATTATGTTTCGATAAATATAAATAATAAATATAGTCTGTTTGTCTGGCTGTATGTCCGTATATGAATCTACAGCCTGAACCGCTTGACCGATTTTCTTCAAAATTTGCTGTAAGGGTCTGTTTGAAATCCTACAAAGGGGTTTTTGGAATTGGGTCTCTTGGTAGTAGTAGTAGTGGTATGTGATTTTTTATTTAATCATTCAAAAAATGGAATTCATTTATAAATATGTTTACAATTTCACTAATATAGCATTGGCTTTTGCCATCAGTCAGAAAAAAAGAGTATTTATAAGATTAATTGTATAAATCAAAAACTTATTTAAAAGAATTCATTTTTTTTTGTTTTAAAAAGCTTTGTTTAAAATTTTATTTCGATAATTTAGTGCGGTTTTAACATAACTGGCTAAAATCATCCATTCTTGACCATTTAGAACTTCTTTCGCTTCATGTAAGGTTAATTAATTTTAGATTTTTCCTCAATGCGCATGTCGTACTGTCTCCAGGATAGGGCATGTTGTGTGAAAAACATTTTCTGTGGCACGATGATTACATAAAGTGCATTCCGTCAGGTTCATATGGCTGATAATTTAAACGTACATAGTAACTCTCCTCTGGTTTTGAAAACTAGAGATATCGTATTAAGAGAGTATCGGTCGTTGAAATAGTTACTTGCCTCTAGGTCTTGAAATAACGGTACCTGTTGAAAATAAAACACTACTTTCCTTTAACTATTTAAAGTGGCATCACTTATCTTTTTGAATTTTCCTACATAGCATTATTTCTCTCAACCACTACATATGTCATCATATATATACCATACACCTATTACTTATGTATTTCTGAGCACTATATAAAGACGTGCAGTTAAAAATGAAAGGACAGTTATCTATTTTTCTTTGACCCGATATCATTCGGTTAATTTCTAATTAAATAAAGCTTGTTATAAATTGGACATTTTGGAAAGTCTTTCATTTTCTCGGACTCTTAAATAAGAATTTTCTTCATGGTGCCGAAACCCGGGAATTCGTGTCGGAAAGCAAATTTAACAAGTTTCATTTAAAGTATAATAATTGTAGTTTTCGTTTATACTCTGACAATAGTTTTTTTTTTTTGCATATACGAGTATAACTAAAATGGAGCTGCAAACACGTGCGGGTTTTCGCAGTCAAATTACAAAGATCGTCAACGAATCGACAGAGTACTTAAAAAACAATGCGCGCGGAATAGAAGACTTGTCGCAATTAGAAATTATAGAAGAAGACCTTTCTTCTTTTTTGCAACGCCTTACAACGGCTAATCTTATTTGAATTTGATAAATAAAGACATTCAGACGAAAGAACTAGAGGATAAAAATCCTGAAAAGATTGCGGAATATGAAGATGCTGCGGCGGGAATGATAGCTAGGCTTCAAGTACGACTTACTAAAATTAAATCGCGTATCGACCCTACTGTAAACTGCGAGAATTCTCAACGTCCATCGTCGCTCACGAAAAGTAGTTGCACAAAGCTACCTAAATTGCATCTTAAACGATTTTCTGGCGATTACGAAGAGTGGATTCCTTTCTGGGAAAATTTTAGGTCTACTGTCCATGATAACGAATCGCTATCTGGTGTTGAAAAGTTTAATTTTCTTCAATCGGTGCTAACAGGTAATGCGGCAAAAACTATTGTTGGTTTTACTCCCTCCGATGCATGCTATGATGGAGCCATTTCCCTCCTGCAAGAAGAATACGGCGATACCGAGAAGCTTATCGATAAGCTAATGCAGACGCTTATGGGTTTACCAACTGTGCACCGTAGAACTGATGCCCACGGATTAAGGCAACTCTATAATACGGTAATGGCTTGCAGCCGATCCCTCACAGCGTTAGGCGTGCCATCGTCACATTATTACATAATGCTGAAAACAATTCTTCTCAAATGCATGCCCAATGAGTTACGCATCGATTATCATCGCATTCATAAAGATTTGGCTGACAAGGGAAAAGAGACGGCTGAGTTATCTGATGATAGTAGCTCCACTCTATCGTTTGATGGCGACAAGCAAGTAAAGAACATTTTACGGTTTTTAAAACAAGAAGTTGAGTCTATTGAAAGAGCGGGCGTTGCAAAATCCGGTAAATCCACAACCCACTACAATCAACCAACAACGGCAGCTGGTCTCCTCATACCCGCGAGTACCACAGATTCTAAATGTTTCTTTTGCAAATCTACGGAACATGGTACAAGAGATTGTGACTCTACGCAATCTATAGATGAAAAGAAAGAGATGCTTAAGAAACACGGCATGTGTTTTAGGTGTACTCAAAGGGGACACACTTCAAAATTTTGCAGAGTGAAGGGTTTAGTGTGTAAAAAATGTAAACGCATGCACTCAGCGGTCTTGTGTAGAGGAGAAGCCTGGAAAAATAACGGAGAGAGTGCAAGTAAAATACCTACCTTAACGTCATCGACAAATTTGTGCTCATCAAATAATTACGGCAAATTCTCTACTAATGTTTTTTTTACAGACAGCACGTGTTTTTCTTTCTTCAAAGACAAATAACCAAAATTTATTCGTGCGACTGATCATAGATGGTGGAAGCCAAAAAACCTACATAAGAGAAGACGTCGCCAATAAATTAAAATTGCCCATCATTGGATTCGTGAACATGAGCGTTATTCCTTTTGGAAGCACAGAAGCTCCTAGTTTTAAAAAATTAAAGACAACTAAGTTTACGTTAAAAGGTCAGTTTAGTGAATACGAGATAGAGATAGTGGCTGTTGTAGTTCCAAAAATTTGTCTGGATCCATTACCTGCTCCTGAGAATTATTGTAGTCCGCAAATGAAAGGCTTTATTTTAGCTGACTCGAATTTTGAGTGTCATAAACAAATGGAAGGTTTGAGCATTTTAATCGGTGCGGACTTTTTTTGGGAAATTGTCACCGGAAAGTATAAGCGTCTCACAAAAGGATTGACAGCTGTGGATACCGTTTTCGGCTGGACGATCCAGGGCCCTTATACCTCTGAAAATTTAAGTAGTTCACTTCTGAATGTTTCTTCCCTTTACAGCTCATCTCTTTACGAAAACATGTGGAACATGGAGCTGCTTGGCATACGAGATGATGACACTGAAGTGAAAACGTTTACTACCGAACTCCAAACGAAGTGCATTCGTAAAACTCCGACGAGATATGAGGCGGTATTACCCTGGAAGCGGTCTTACCTGTTAAAACCCAATAGAGAGAATGCTTTATCCAGATTATACTCTCTGACCAGACGACTTTCGAGGGAACCACAAAAACTATTAGATTATGATGCGGTTATGCGAGAGTTAATTTTATCCAACCGTGCAGAACGAGTACCTGATCAGACCGATGGTTCAAATATATATTACATGCCCCATTGTGCAGTTTATCGACCCGAGAAGTCCACAACAAAAATTCGCATAGTTTTTGATGCGTCTGCGCATGCTCCAGGTGAACTTTCTTTAAATGATTGTTTGTGGACGGGTTCCAATCTACTTCCAGATATTTTAAAAATACTGCTGAACTTTCGTCTTGGAAAAATTGGACTTGTAGCGGATATCGAGAAAGCGTTTCTGCAAATTGCTTTGGCCGATAAAGAACGTGATAGTCACCGATTTTTTTGGTTCGCTGATGAAGTTCTACCTTCATTGGATCTGCCACCCATCCAAGAATTTCGTATGACGCGCGTAACATTTGGTGTCACGTCTAGCCTATTTTTATTGTCAGCCACGATTGATCTTCACCTACAATTAACATCAGAGACT
The DNA here is from genome assembly GCA_914767635.1 of Melanostoma mellinum. Classification (NCBI taxonomy): domain Eukaryota; kingdom Metazoa; phylum Arthropoda; class Insecta; order Diptera; family Syrphidae; genus Melanostoma; species Melanostoma mellinum. The sequence continues at coordinate 58,154,054 of OU612059.1, read as the reverse complement.
TTTTCAAATACATGTTCTCGGTTAAAAAGATCATTTTATATGGATGATTTGGTTACCAGCGTCAATAATCAAGTCGAAGCGGAAGTGTTCTATATGGAATCAATACAAATTATGGAACGAGCGCGAATGAATCTCAGAAAGTGGGTAAGCAATAATAAAGATGTTCGAAATTCAATTGGGATACAGGACGTTGACAGCATACAAACCGTTTTGGGTGTTAGGTGGAATATTTCAAGCGATGATCTCTCTTTAAATATTAATCCAGAAGATCTGCAAAACATGATTTCTGCTACTAAACGTAATGTTTTAAAGATAATAGCTCGTATTTATGACCCTTTAGGCTTTATGAACCCAGTTGTAATTCGCCTTAAGATTCTTTTTCAGTCTTTATGGAGGCAAAAGCTTACCTGGGATCAACATATTGGAGATGAATTTCATAAAGAATGGAGAACTTGTATGAAAGATCTGGACCAATTGGGAGAGCTCTCGTTTCCAAGATGGTTGGGCTTAGATGGTAGCTCTGATAACATCGAAGTACATATTTTTGCAGACGCAAGTCCAAAAGCTTTTGGAGCAGTCGCATTTTTGAGGATTGAAGGATCCGAAGGTGAAATTCAGGTGAGATTTATCTGCTCAAAAGTTCGAGTGGCACCTTTAAAAGAGAGCAAAACGGTTGATATTAGTTTGCCAAAATTAGAACTGGCTGCCGCACTTGTAGCTGCTAGATTATGCGCTTATTTCCAGAAAAGTCAACTTCCGTGCCATCATTATTATTTGTGGACTGATTCGCAAATAACTTTACACTGGATACATGGAGACGTTCGACGATGGAAACCTTTTGTCTTCAACCGAGTGAAAGAGATTCAAGATTTAACAATAAAATCGAACTGGCGTCATTGCTCTGGATCTGAAAACCCTGCGGATCTTGTAACAAGGGGGGTATCTACTCAACAAATCGCTGCGTCGCTGTTATGGAAAGAAGGGCCTCATTGGTTAAAAGGTGATAAGTCTGGATGGCCATCATCAAAGGCCGGAATTGATATTGAGGAGTCTACCATACTGTTTGCGATGTCAGAAGAAACGGTAGCAACAACATCCACAGGCGTTGGGGGCCCTATTTTTCCTTTCGAAAGAATAAGCACATGGAAGAAGCTGTTGAGAGTGACTTGTTTCATTTTCCGAACAATAGATATAATTATTTACAAAAATAAGGTTGAGACAAGGTTTCTCGGAGCAATGGAACTAAAGAAAGCTGAGGATTATTGGTTAAAATTCATTCAAAACACTTATTTTAATAACGAAATTTTGTATTTGCAGGTCGGAAAACCATTACCTCGTTCTTCGACCCTGCAGAATCTTGATGTGTTTCTTGACAATGATGGCTTTCTACGCTTAAAGAGTAGGCTGCAAGAACTCGATGAACCGCTTGTCGTTGTGAATCCCATCATCCTACCAAAAGGAGGTGCATTAACCAGATTGATTGCCAAACATTTTCATGAGCTCACTTTACATGGAGGTGTCAATGCAGCTTTGGCGAGAATGCGTGAAAGATTTTGGATGCCAGCCGGCCGTCAACTAATAAAAAAGGTCATTGGGAACTGTCAAATATGCAAGCGGATGAGAGGTAAACCTGGGTCACAACCATTTGCCCCATTGCCCTTGGAACGATTAGTGGCAACCCGGCCCTTTGAAACAGTTGGAGTGGATTTTGCTGGTCCATTGTTTACACCCATCGATAATGGAGAAAACAGCAGAAAGGTATACATGTGCAGTTGTGCGAGCCTTGCATTTAGAGTTAGTGTTGGACCTCACTACTGAGAGGTGCTTATTGGCTATAAGGAGATTCATAGCAAGGAGGGGTTGCCCGAGCGTAATCTACTCTGATAATGCTAAAACGTTTAAAAAAGCAGCCATAGAAGTCAAAACAATCGGAGAAATCTTTAATAACGAAGTTTTTCAGGGATTTCTCAGTAATCGAGGAATCATCTGGCGTTTAAGTGTTGAAAGGGCACCTTGGTGGGGCAGCTTTTGGGAGCGTATGGTGAAAAGCGTGAAGGACATCCTCAAAGTTACTATCTGGAAAGCGAAGGTTGACATTGATGAGCTGCACACTCTTTTGACTGAAGCTGAGCGTATAATTAACATGAGACCGCTTACTTACATCAGTAACGATCCCTTGGACTTATCACCATTAACACCCGATGCATTTTCAAAATAGCCGCTCAGAGAAGGAGAAATGCGCAGGAGATTCGTTCGCCGAAGTTCATCAATGATGCTCAAGGAGTGCTACTTGTGGATGACGACAAAATTCTTCACAGGTGGCGACAGTATTGTGATGATCTTTTGAATGAACAGTTTCCTCGGCGCCACTTTCCAACAGCTGCACCTAACTTTACGGAAGTATCCGACGTCACAGTCGAAGAAGTTAGGGAGGCAGTTAAGAACTCCAAAAAAGGCAAAGCGATTGGGCCAGACGAGGTACCATATGAGTTTTGGAAAAATATGGGAGACATCGGGTTAAGATGGCTCACGATTCTCATCTCCAAACTTGTAAGAGGTGACAGTTTGCCTAATCAATGGAGGGAAAGTTTTCTTCTTCCAATGTACAAGGGAAAGGGAGATACCAGAAGCTGTGACAACTATCGTTCGATCAAGTTGATGTCCCACACTATGAAGATCGTTGAGCGGGTTTTAGATAGCCGACTGCGGAAAATAATAAGGCTGTCTGATGACCAATGCGGGTTTGTCGCGGGTAAGTCAACTACAGACGCAATCCAAAGTATAAGGATCATTATGGAAAAACACCGAGATGCCTTAGAGGATTTGCATATTGTGTTGGTTGACTTCGAAAAGGCATTCGATCGACAACCACGAGATCTGATATGGGTGGCCCTCAGACACCGAGGAGTTCCTGAAGCCTATGTGCGAATAATTATGGACATGTACGAGGGAGCAGTTACAAAAGTGAGATGCCCAGCTGGAGTCACCGAAGAATTCCAAATAACAGTAGGTGTACATCAGGGGAGTGTCTTGAGTCCACTGCTCTTTATTGCTGTTCTGGATTATTTGCTCGAAGGAAAAGTAACGGACAATAAAGTACAACAATTATTCTTTGCTGACGATGGAGCCATCATAAGCGAGAATCCTACATCCCTGCAACGAGCACTTGACGTTTGGATTGATGTTCTGGAAGGAAATGGGTACCGTATTAGCGCTAAAAAGACTGAATACCTGTGCTGCCCTTTTTCTGATCCAGACAAGCCTATTCCAGACATTTATTTGAATGGAAATGTGCTTCTAAAGTGTGAAAAGTTTAAATATCTGGGATCTATGATCAATAGTGAAGCATCTTGTGATGACGACATCAATCATCGAGTAAGCGTAGGGTGGATGAAGTGGCGAGAAAACTCCGCTATCTTCTGTGATCGAAAAATGCCCCCTACGCTGAAGGGAAGACTCTACACAGCAGTTGTCCGTCCAGCTCTGACATACGGTTCACAATGTTGGACAATGTACAAAAAGTATGAGAGCAAATTGACGGCAGCCGAAATGAAGATGCTTCGGATGACAGCAGGAGTAACAAAGCTTGATCGAATTAGAAGTACTAAGATCCGTGGAAGCCTTCATGTCAAAAGTACCATCTTGGACAAAATTCAGCACGACCGGCTCAGTTGGTATTGTCATGTTCAAAGGAGAGATCCGCAGAACCCCGTCAAAAAGGCAATATCGTACAACGTTTCAACAAACTCGCGACGAAAAAGAAAAGGCAGGCCAAAACACTCCTGGTACAAGCAAATGCAAAAACAGCAGCATTTGGTTGGCCTCAGACATGGAACAATCCAAAACCGGGAGGCTTGCCGACGATTTCTGAGGTCAACGCGGCGTACCCCACAGGCGGATCACTAGTGTGAAGCAGAAAAGTGGGAGAGTTGTGATCGCTTCAAGATCACTACTCGTAACGCCAAAAATGGAAAAGAAGAACACCCGATGCATTCCTCACTGGTATTTCCAGTCATATTCCTGTCGACAATTTAAAAGGCAAAGACCAAATCTCATCTTTGGAGCTCCGGACTAAATGGATAGCGAAAGTGAAGTACGTTTCACTTCTTTGGAAAAGGTGGAAGACCGAGTATTTGGGCCTGCTGCGTTCAGCTCACCATTCGAACAAAACCTTCACAAAAGAAATACGACCAGAAGACGTAGTTTTGGTTTATGACGCAGCTAAACCGAGGATACATTGGAAACTGGCAATCGTGGATGTATGCTTTCCTGGCAGAGACGGTAAGGTTAGAGCAGCTGAAGTACGCTTTGGTGATGGAAAGAAATTGAGACGAGCTATTCAATACTTGTACCCGCTGGAGATTTGTGACCGTGACTTGGCGCGGTCGGAGGATGTTGAAAATTAAACACTACTTTCCTTTAACTATTTAAAGTGGCATCACTTATCTTTTTGAATTTTCCTACATAGCATTATTTCTCTCAACCACTACATATGTCATCATATATATACCATACACCTATTACTTATGTATTTCTGAGCACTATATAAAGACGTGCAGTTAAAAATGAAAGGACAGTTATCTATTTTTCTTTGACCCGATATCATTCGGTTAATTTCTAATTAAATAAAGCTTGTTATAAATTGGACATTTTGGAAAGTCTTTCATTTTCTCGGACTCTTAAATAAGAATTTTCTTCAGTATACCTGCCATACAACCTATATGAAAATACTTATTTTCCTTGAACACGACTCTAACGATTTCTATAAAATTTATGTGAAGGATTATTTTTCAATTGCATTTTTTATGATGTAAATATTTTTTTTTGGAAAAAGTCTAAAAACGGTGCACTCCATAGTACCGTTTTTTTCAGAAAGGAATTCCTCGTTAATGATTTTGATTAAATTTCACATTCCAGAAGTCGGAGGTGATTAAAGAAAGATTGCATATTAACATTTGAAAAATTTTAAATTTTGAAATTTTTGTTACATACATAATTATGTAATTAATAAAAAAATTGATTTTTTTTGAATATTTTTTTTTTAAATGATATTGATGATTTATTTAAATTTTTTTTCAAAACATTTTCTGGCAAGATCTTAAAACTTACATACCTAACTTTTAAACAACTCAAAAAAAAAAAAAAAAAAAATGGAAAATAAAAAAACAGGGGGTCGATTCTCGATCTGTGAAGCTGTGAAGTAAAGCTAAATATCACAGCTTCACGAGGAATTCGATTCTCGTTCTGTGAAAAAATGAAAACAATCTTCAAAATTTCTTCATATGAAAAATTATTTAAAAAATAAAAAACACGGGTGCAAAAGTCTTCTACAGCCGTCTGTCAATCGAAATCATATCCTAAATAATGACAATTACGGATGATTTGATTGTAGAGCTTCAAAACTTCATCTGCATTTTTGGCAAAAAGTACATGTACAACATAATTGGTTTGCAAGCTTATTTTTCGAATGAATGAATCTCTCCAACTTATTAAACTAGGATCTTTGCAATGTACCTAAATCTTAAGTATAGGTACGCAAATGATAAAGCTAGGCAGAAAAAAAACCTGGATAACGAAAGTTTATTTGGAGGGAATGCATAAAAGTTTTATAAAAAGAATCAGGTTGCGTATAGCCGCTTCAATTCCTCTATCATAATTAAATGGCTTTAAGATAAAACATGTATTTTTTTCTGCAGGAAAATTTCATTATACTAAAGTTGCGAATTCTAAAATTCAGACATTTCCACAATTTAAACGTATAAGATAATCTAAGGAGCGTAAGTATATAACAGTGCACTTTTCAATGCCCCCAGTAGCAAAAAATACTATACTACTACTATACTATACTATTATTTATTTATTTATTTATACAGACTAATATAGCAATCTTAAATTCCTAAATTAGTACATTGTTTTGTGGAGCACAAGCTGCAACGGCTTTCGGCTCGAAGGCGAAAAAAGAATATAATAATAATAAAGCGTAATTAATATAAAAAAGGAAAGAGAAAATTAATTGTTTTTTTTTTTTTAAATTTTTTGGTTGAGTTCTTAATTTATGATTAATTGATGGTTTTTGGAATTTTTTACAAGTTGAATTTGTTTAATGTAAGTATTTTATGAATTGTATCTAAATTTTGTTTGTTGATATTTGAAAGGATTTCGTAAATGCTGTCTCCATTGTTGGGAAGCGATCGTTTGATGTGGTCGAGAAGGTGTTTGATGTCAAATGTTTCCGCGCATTCCGTGCATGTTGGAGGGTTTGCCTTGTTTAAGAGGTGTTGATGAGTTAAAGCCGTGTGTCCTGTGCGAAGTCGTACGTAGTTTGTAATTGTTTGTTTAGCTGTTTGGCCTGGGTATACTGGAATATCTTTTTTGTTATTTATCCTTGCATAATGATGCGCATACATACTCCAGTTATTGATTTGAGTTGTTGTAATTATTTGTTGGATAAGTCTTAGAAAGTCTGGCTCGTTGTTTGTTTCGAAGTGTATTGAAGGGTATTTATTGACTGAGTTCGCCGCTGTGTCAGCGTATTCATTACCCATTATACCGATGTGCCCCGGTACCCACATTATTCTGATTTTCTTATCCATTTTTATGACAAGGTCTCTAAGTACCGATACCGCAGGTGTGTTGTTATTAAAACCTACTATTATATGTAATTCATATTTGAATTATTATTTTTGACATTTTTTGTGAAAATTTAATTTTTCAGGTTCAAAAATAAATAAATACTTCATACAATTTATCATTTAGAGCGCTTTAGTACTCTTTAGTACTCATTTTGAAAGCTGTTTATCATTTTGAGTTCGGGAATCGCTTAAGGAGAGTTTATGAAATGATAAAATGAAAAATCTCTGTGAAAACTGAAATGATATTTTTTTTTCACTTCACAGCTTCACAGATCGGGAATTGATCCCCAGTTTTTAAAAAAACTGCTCTAACGATTTTAGTTAAGTTTTCAACGTATAATTATAAGTATAAGCAACTGCAAAAGAATTGCGTTTTTAATTTAATTTTTTTTATTTATTTTTTTTTTCAATATTTTGCGTGATTTAATTCAATTTTTATAATTAAAGTGTAGTTGGCAATCCTGAGCCCACCAAATATATTTAGATCGAAGACTAAAACCTTTTACTCAGCTTTAATATTTTGGTATTGTACTTAGCACAAAATCGCAAGTTCGTTCGATTGAACTTGCTGCAGCAATGCTGAGCCGTACACCGTTTTTCAGAGTGCCTCTTAAATTATTATGTTATTTTGTAGTATTTCTGAAAAAATCCCGACAAAGCTTATTTTTCAGCCTCTAGGGTGGCCTAACCCATTAAAGCAGAAATATAAGCTTCCTGGCAAAAACAGTGGGAGGAGGATTTTAATATACAGGTCACTCACACTCAAAGTGGGACACCTACAAAATAAAATCTTCAATAAATTTCTTTACGAAAAAAAGGCAGAGTTGCTCACTTGTTTTTAAACAATTGTTACTTTTATTACTTAATATTGACTTCAAATTATTATAAAATAAAAAAAAATATATCAAAAAACAACCCCGATTTGGTCTAGTATTTTTTTTAACGCAGGTCACACTCAAAGTGGGACACCTGCTGTTTTCTAAGAAAACTAACTGTAATTGCCACGTTCATTGTGATAGCATTATTAAATAAAAAATCGAAATGTTAAGGTAAACAGCCTTTGAAGAAAGGCACATTGTGATTTTCAATTACCATAAAGGAAAATCAGTTCGCAAAGTAAATGAAGTTGTTAAAAAAGTAAATCTACGGTGTTTTTAGTGTAATAAAACGGTTTCGGGAAGGTCGAATATAAAATAAACCAAAAAGTGTTGAAAGCACAAAAAAAATTTGCAATAGAGATGGGCGGTTTCTTTTAAGAAAAATAAGAAGTGATCCCTTGCTGTCCGTCATTGGCCTTTGAAAAATGTTAAAGGACAATAAAAATGTTGACTTAAGGGCAGAAAGAGTTCGCCGGTTTGTTAGGAGAAACGAATTGAGGGGCTGAGTTGCGCGCAAAAAGTCGTTAATATCAGAAAAGAATAGTCGTTTAAGAATGCAATTTGCGTCCTCATGCAGTCTGCAGAAATGATCTTTCCAGATCCTCAGTAGCGACTGTGACTCTACAACTATGTTTCCCTGCTGGTCTTTACAGGCTTGAGTTCGGAGTTTGCCACCTTGGCAGGATCTATTTGCCTTTTGGTAAACCTTCCGAATCTCGTTCCTGTCGTGGCACCTCTCAATTTCCTCAAACGAGCGCTTCTCATGCTGCTTCTTTTTCCTTTTTTAGAATTCGGTGTTCTTCCCTTCTTTTCTCTTTGAAGATCTCGTTATACTGATCGTAAGCAGCCCTCGTTCGTTTTTGCATCAGCATTTGTCGTGCTTGAAAAACCTAACGTTAGTAATATTAACATCATATCAAAATTTATTTCTGAAACTAATATTGTTATCTATTGTCACCCTGGCATGATCTTTTTTCCTTTAGGTAAAACATTCCTATCATGGTATCTCTCAATTTCCACAAACGAGCGCATCTCATGCTACTTCTTTTTCATTTTGAGAGCTCGGTGTTCTTTTTTTCTTTTTTCCTCGTAAATCTCGTGGCCCATGTTTCTTTTGCATTTACATTTTTTGCGCTCTATGTTAGACTGCATTTGCCTGCCTGAATTCTTCATTCATTAATGGATTTAGTTTTGGGGCCTAGTGAAACCGGCTGCGGTTCTGATGGCATAAGATTGAAGGATTAATGGAGGGACACTCGATTGGACAAGGCACTGGCAATCTCTTGTGATTGTAGCTTTCTCTTCACGGCGTTGGTTCGCACGAGTCGTGAACAAGGTATTGTTGAAAGTGAATGTAAAAACACTTGTTGCTAAAACACTGTACCAAAAAGTATTGAAATCAATCAATGTTTCTAATGAAATTATGCTATTTATTTTGTGAAAAATAAAGTTCACTCTTCTTCTTCGTTTACTATAATATAGTTGATTGCTTTGTGATTTATTTTCGAGAAGTTTCGCTCTTTAAATAATTAATTTCTTAAGGTTATGGGCCCAGACTACGTATATACGCCATTACAATTTTTTTGAAAACTTAAAGAATTTTTAGTTTTGAATTAACGATTAAGAAAATGGCTCAAGCTGGACTTCCTGGAATTGAAAAATTAAAGGGTCGGGAAAACTACGATACCTGGAAGTTTGCTGTTCAAGCATATTTGGAACATGAGGACTTATGGTCATGCGTCGAAAAGGAAGGTGAGGAAAATGCAAGAAAAATATCCATGGCGAGATCGAAAATTATTTTATTGGTTGATCCGGTGAATTATTCACATATTCAATCAACTAAGACGGCGAAAGAAGCATGGGATAGTTTGCAGAAGGCCTTTCAAGACAACGGATTAACGCGTAGGGTAGGTTTGCTACGAAAATTGTCTACCACAAGGTTAGAAAATAGTTCATCTGTCGAAGAGTATGTGAATACTATAATAACAACTGCTCATAAGCTCTCGAGTGTTGGATTAGTAATGAGCGAAGAATGGATAGGAACGATTTTGCTGTCAGGCTTACCAGAACAGTATAAGCCTATGATTATGGGAATTGAGAGCTCTGGTGTGAGTATCACAGGTGATTCCATAAAAACCCAGATCCTACAGGACGTAAGAACAGAAGAAGAAGTCGATGCGGTAGCTTTTTATGGCCATAATGGGAAACGCAAGCAATTTAAAAACAAGGCTAATTTTAAAAAGAATAGTTCTAGAAACATCGAAGGTAATGGAAGTGTTGGACCTAGATGCTACCAATGCAATAATTATGGGCATTTCGCAAGAGACTGTCCTTCAAAACAAGGCAAATGGAAAGGTGGTCAACAAAATTCAAATGCTCTGTATACATCTTTTGCTGTTTCTTCAATGCAGCCTGATGCATGGTACATTGACTCCGGAGCATCAACACATATGTGTTCAAATCCAAATTTGATGTCAGATGTCAGTCAGTCTACCACCAGTGAAGTTGTGGTTGCAAACAACATGCGGTTAAATGTACAGAGCACAGGGAATGTGTATTTGCCAATTTCTGCTCAAAATGGTTCAGCGTTAAAAGTGGAGAACGTTTTGTGCATTCCCGAACTTTGTGCAAATCTTTTGTCTGTAAGTCAGATTGTCAGCAAGAAAAACAAAGTTGTGTTTGATGCCAACGGCTGCAAAGTTTATAATGCTAGCGAGCAACTGGTAGCCACAGCTTCACTTGATGGAAATTTGTTTAAATTGGATTGCCCAGTGAATGATAAGTGTTTGGTCACTAGCAATGTTAACGCGGAGTATAAGTTGTGGCACAGAAGAATGGGACATCTAAACACAGCCAGCCTAAAACTGATGAGTGACCGTTTTGGACGTAGTAAAAAATTCCCATACAACGATAACTGGAACTGTGAAGTATGCTTACGAGGGAAGCAATGCCGCTTTCCATTTAATCGTACAGGTCCACGAGCGAGCGAAGTACTAGAAGTAGTTCATACAGACTTGTGCGGTCCAATACAGGTAGCAAGTCTGGGTGGTGCGCGATACATTTTAACATTCGTGGATGACTTTACGAGGAAATGTTTTGTTTATTTTTTGCAATCAAAACATGAAACTGTTGTTCGTTTTGAAGAATTCAAATCGTTTGTAGAGAATCAAACAAATAAACGCATTAAGGCTTTGCAGTCAGATAATGGTTCAGAATACTGCAACAAAACTTTTGAAAAAATACTCAAAAAGAATGGAATAAAACATATAAGATCGGCTCCATATACACCAGAACACAATGGACTAGCGGAGCGCATGAACCGTACCATAATCGAAAAAGCGAGGTGTATGTTAATTGATTCGAATTTGTCGACAGTTTTTTGGGCTGAAGCTGTTTCAACGGCAGTGCATTTAATAAATCGTTCGCCATGCAGTTCAACGTCAAATCTGATCCCTGAAGAAGTTTGGACAGGAAAGACTTCTGATTTCAGCAATTTACGAACATTTGGATGCAAAACAATGGTCCACATTCCAAAAGAACGCCGAAAGAAGTTGGACCCCAAAGCTGAAGCTTGTATTTTCGTCGGTTACAGTGGAGATTCAAAAACCTATCGTTTATATCATCCAGAAAAAAAAAGAATCATCATTAGTAGAGATGTGGTATTTCTTGAAGATGAGCAGATGTCTTCTCAAGAGGTAATTAAAAATTATGAATTAATTAGTTTTTCTGAATTTTCTCGAGATAATGATGATTCAGTGGGGGATGGTGTCAGGATGATTTCTGATAGTTCAAGTGCAGAACCAGATACAGAAGTTGTGAATAAGCCTGATAGTTTGAGTGTAGAACCAGATTCAGAGCTAGAAAGAATAATCGCAACCAGCACACAAGGAGTTCCCAGGAGAAGTGAGCGTATTCCTAAGCCAGTAAAAAGAGATGATTATGTTTCATATTCTGTTCAAAAACAAGAGTTACATGATCCTCTTAGTTTGAAAGAAGCTCTTGAAAGAGCAGATTCTGAAATGTGGCAACAAGCTATGAAAGAGGAGTTGGATTCGTTAAAAGAAAATAGAACATGGAACCTTGTCGATTTGCCCGTTGATAAAAAGCCTATCAATTGTAAATGGGTTTTTAAAACAAAATTTGATAGCAATGGCAAGATTGTGCGTTATAAAGCTCGGTTGGTTGTGAAAGGATGTGCACAAAGGAAAGGAATCGACTATGAAGAAACTTTTTCCCCCGTCGTGAGATATAGTACTGTAAGATTTTTGCTTTCTTTGGCAGCTCGTCTAGATCTCGATATTGACCAAATGGATGCAGTTTCTGCTTTTCTTCAGGGTGATCTTCACGAGAACATATATATGTTGCAACCAGAAGGTTTCTCCGATAACTCTGGCAGAGTATGCCATTTAAAGAAATCACTGTACGGATTAAAACAGGCTAGTCGACTGTGGAATCAAAAACTCGACAAAGTTTTGGTCGCATTCGGTTTAAAAAGATGCGAAACAGATCCATGTGTATATTTTTCCGGTAAAGATTCAAATATTTTAATAGTAGCAGTTTATGTCGATGACCTATTAATATTTTCAAAAAACATTGAATTAAAAAATAAATTAAAGTCACACCTCAATAAAAATTTTAAAATGACGGATATGGGAGAGGCAAGATTCGTTCTTGGCATTCAGATACAGCGTGATCGGGCAAAAGGTTTAATTAGTATTGATCAAAAACAATATATTACTGAAATATTAGCACGTTTTAATATGACAGAGTGTAATCCTCTAAGCACACCAATGGATGCTAATCAAAAGCTTACAAAACTTATGTGCCCACAGACTGAGAAAGAAAAAAATGAAATGATGCAGATTCCATACCAGGAAGCAGTTGGATGTATTTTGTTTGCAGCCCAAGTTTCAAGGCCTGATGTTAGTTTTGCAGTAAGCAATGTATCGCGTTTCAACAATTGCTATGGTAAACCTCATTGGACTGCTGTAAAACGCATATTTCGTTATTTGAAGGGAACTTCAGATGCGAAACTAGTATTTTCGAAAACCGGAAATAGTGAGTTAAGAGGTTATTGTGATGCAGACTGGGCAAATGATATAGATGATAGGAAGTCAGTAACTGGATACATTTTTACATCTTGTGGTGCACCAGTTTCCTGGAATACCAAAAAGCAGCCCACTGTTGCCTTATCATCAACTGAAGCTGAGTACATGGCTATCTCTTCAGCCACTCAAGAAGCTTTATGGCTAAAGAGTTTGGAAATAGAGCTCACGCCCCATGTACCAGTGTCCGTTGTCATTCATTGTGACAATAAAGGTGCAATCAGTCTTGCGCATACAAGCACTTATAAACCCCGTACAAAACATATTGATGTGAGACACCATTTTGTTCGAGACAAAATTGACGAAGGTCGGATTCGATTAAAATATAAAAACACCAGCGAGATGGTTGCAGATTTTTTGACAAAGCCTTTAAATTCAACAAAACATAATTTTTGCGCTAAAGAAGTTGGTCTTCATTTTATCTGATGCTACATTCAGTGGGGGTGTTGAAAGTGAATGTAAAAACACTTGTTGCTAAAACACTGTACCAAAAAGTATTGAAATCAATCAATGTTTCTAATGAAATTATGCTATTTATTTTGTGAAAAATAAAGTTCACTCTTCTTCTTCGTTTACTATAATATAGTTGATTGCTTTGTGATTTATTTTCGAGAAGTTTCGCTCTTTAAATAATTAATTTCTTAAGGTATCCCCATTCGTACCTTGGCTACAACAAGGTAGTGGTCAAAGTTGGCGCTTCGCAAAGTCCGGACACTGTAAGAGTGTGTTGCGTCGATCGCAACCTGACCAATTTGGTTCAAGGTTGATAGATCTGGGGATCGCATTGCTCCTTTGTGATGCAAATTGTGTACTACTAACAACAAGATTTAGCCCCGTAGTAATTTTGATTAGACTAAGTACGTTTTCGGAGGTTTTGCCATGAAGGCTATGCTTACCGATTGTATTTCTAAAGATGTCCTTATTCTCTAGTTTTGCGTTAAAATCGCCAAGAAAGATTTTCACGTCGTGTCTAGGGCCCTGCTCATATGTTTCTTCGAGGAGCTCGTAGAAGCAATCTTTGGAATTGTCGTCTTTCTCTTCTGTTGGGCGCATATTAGTCTAATGTAAGTCTAATGACCCTGAAGGATCTGTAAAGCAAATATGTCGGAGTTGCTCATTCAAGAGTTTGTCATTTTTTGACTGCTGAAATCCACCGTCGATTCTGTCAGCGGAATTCATCCCCTGAGACATTCCCAATAAGCTCTGGTAGACCACTGAGATTCGGGCAGTCAGTCATTACTCTAAGTTTTTCTCGAAACTAGCCAACACTCGCACTTAGTAGTGCAGCAGGTCTTCAATAGGTGGAGCATCCCAGTTCCCAGTGGCTACGTGGAGGTATAGTAAGCATAATTGACCAGTACTATAAATTGCAACATATGGGCCCCTCGCCGCCAAGTTGACACCAATCAAAGACTTTTCGAATAGTACACGCCCAACCACCACCCCCAAAGCATATCAGCCCAGATTTAAAAACAGTTTTATAGATTAGTATTTCTACTCAAAAAAAAAACTCGAAAATGAAGTCTCTACCATCAACTGTCAGAGAAATCAAACGTAACATGGACCAGCAAACACCAAAGTAAGTCTTTTTTTAAATCGTCAAAAAGATTTTATGTCAGACTTTCTTTGGTGTGGCTCGTCTCATCTAGAACTTTTTTTTAAAAGACAAAACAAAAATAACAAAATAAACATTGGTGCAAAGCAGGGCGGATTGAGCCGCAGTGTTAAGCTCCTTTTTCTTAAATATTCCAAAAAGGATTGCAGGAATCTTCGATTTCAAGGTAGGTACCTATCCCGGTTTAAGTTTAGTTTTCAGCCAAAGTATTCATGAAAATTGTTTGTCTAAAAAACTCATCGGATTTTACCAATCATTTTTATTTCGTTAGGATGAGAAGTTTTGGAAGACGACAGCTTAAAAAATCCTCCTTTTCTCAGGACAAGTGATTGGAAACTCAAACACCAATTTAGAAGCAGGATCACCGGCCTCTCTCAAGGACATTTTCAAACACAAATAACTATACCCCTTTGTTCTTCATTCAACTATTGCGATCAAATCGAACGAAACGACATTAGGAAAGTTGCGACTTTCATTTCAACACAATAAACGCCACTGTCAATAGAGGAACACTATTGAGCCACCGCAAATGGCGGTTGATCCCGCGAATCTGAATTACCACCATAAATACACAACTAATCGAATATTCTATCGCGCAGGGGTTGCATTTTGTCGATATCCCTTACAAAGCACTACACTACTCGTTGGAGTAGTGTTTTCTTTTTTAGAGGTTTGCAACTAAAAAAGAACATTTTATTCCCAAACTTCAAGTTCACTCCTAACCACTGGCGAGAAAAAAAAAGACAAGATGAACTCCCTCAACATTGGAGGAGTAGACAGTGGTGGGATCATCACTTTCGATTGATTTTTTTTTGTGTCTTAAATGCAACCCTCATTCCTTCCACATAAACTGATAGGTACTTTTTTTAATTACATCTGAGGGGATGTAAACAGATTCTCAAGTTCTTATACTTTCATTTATTTACATGAAAAAGAAAAATGTACAATTAAAGAACATACCTGTCCATTTAAATATTACAGGTGAACAATCTGAAAGCCTCCCCCTAAGCGCAACTCCGAATGGTTTTCTTCGCAGGATCCGTTCGTACGCTTCTTTTTTCCTTTTTTTCTTCTTTTTTTCTATCTAGGAACAAAATTTCACATACAAAAAAAAAATCTGTACGCGTTTTTTTTTATGGAGTGGAAATTCACATTTTATTTGGTTTTTTTCGTAAAATTTTCACATGGCACACCACTCGAGAACATCGAAAGAAAGGATATCTTATAAGAAAAAATTATTGGGAAACACGAGTATTGAAAACACAAAGAAGAAAGCAAGGTTTTCACACTTTTTCGATATCCACCCTAAAACATCAACTTAGGTATCCATGATGGACATTTCACACACTTTCTCCCTCGAGGTTCGAGTTAGAGGCCTTTGAGCACTTTTAATTGTTTATTGATGCATATTGGATTGTTTTTATGATAGTTTGAATGGATTTTTAATTGGGATATTTATTAAAATATAATGTTTGTTCTCTGGCGAGAATTTTCCGAGTTTACCAAAATGTCGGTACGAGGTATTTTTTTTTAGTACCTTCGACGGATTGAATTCACGGTAGAAGGTTGATTTTTTTTGGGAACGAACCATGTTTTCGTAGTTATTGTGAATGAGCAGGGGTGTTAGTGTAAATTAGTGTCGGCTATGTAGTGTACTGTATGTTTTCTGTCGAGTCTATTCAAATTATTAAGTAATAATAAACAGATACCAAACTATTATCTCTTTTGCTGTATTATTTTTATTTGTTTACATTAGCTCTGTTTTTTTTTTTTAAAGCCAGAACTCATTTTCCTGTAACTGCTCGTATTATAGAGGAATAAGGAACAAAAGGGAAAACCTCTACTTCACTTGCCCCCATATGTTTACATTGATGCTTTTGTAATACGAGATCTCTCTGTGATACACGCATTCAGCTGAATATAAGCTGTGTCAGTGAAGCTAATTTTACTAACGCCACTTTATTTGCGGATTTAAAACTGGTTTTGACTTTCGAGATCCAAAAATTAAGTGGTGTTTCAAATACCAGCTTGAGGAATGATGCCGTTGTATGTGTGAGGCTTACCTTCTTGTTATATCTCCTCTGTGACTCGTATATTCCTCCTCTTCTTTGACGAAGTTCACATAGGTCAATTTGTTGAAACTTCGTGCGAATAACGCTGGAGCGGGACAGATGAAGATTATAAGGCAAAAAAGTTAAAAAGAGAAACGAATAAAATTATGACTGCATCCTATAACTAAAAGTGTCATCCCTCTTTATCAGACAAATACCTCGTTTCCACTTAGGATTGAATCACACTTCAATTCGAATTAGTGCCAGTGTATACTGTATACCTACATCGAATTAAAATAGGATTACCCAATCCGATACATACCTCGTTTCCACTTAGAATTGAATCACACTTCAATTCGAATTAGTGCCAGTGTATACCTAGATCGAATTGAAATAGGATTACCCGATCCGATACAGCTCTTGTAGCTGGATCGATTCAAAATAGTGTGTTGTATACCTAGATTACTCGATTCAGTGGGTAAGTAGATACCTGCATCGAAATGTGCGGCAGTGGTAAGGTTTTCATTGAATAAGTCGAATGCGTGGTTCGAATCATGCTCCGGACAACTACTTTCAGTCACTCAGTTTCATCTGGGCGCCGCCGCTATAAGGCGTATAGGGGTTGTTTGCAAAGGCAAGCTCGACGGTTCTTGTCTTCTCTAATAGAGGTTCCGATATTGGTGGAATGCTTCAACGTAAAGACAAGAGACCTCAGGCACAGGCAGATGCAAGTTTTTATTGCAAAGCTATGATGTAAAGATTGGATTAGTGAATTTAAGGACAAAGCGGTATACTTATTGTGTGATTATAATTGAATTTGTATAACGGTTACAAAAGTGACATAACTAAGGTAGAAATAAAAAACTGAGAGCATAATTTTATTTCTCGAACTAAGTGAACGTAACAAGAGAATTAAAAATTAAAAATAAAGGTCAAAAGCTATCTCCCAATGGACCGATAACAACATCGGTCACGCTACAATTCTGAATTTATTCGGATCAATCCCTTGCCACTCCGACTACACAATCCCGCAATTGGTTTTTGATAATAAGTTCCAAGTCTCAATCCCACCGAGAACGACCTGGGAAGACGAAGAATTTTTGAGAGATGATTCAATTCATTTCTATACAGATGGTTCAAAAACCGAAGAAGAGGTAGGCTGTGGGGTGTACTCAACCCGACTTAACGTAGGTCTCTCGTTCCGCCTTCCAAACCAATGTAGCGTGTTCCAAGCGGAAATTCTGGCGATCAAAGAGGTCCTATCATGGCTAAGAGAAAACGTGATATCCTCAACGAATATCCGGATTTTCTCAGATAGTCAAGCAGCCCTCAAATCACTCGGCACTGTTTCTACGAACTCAGTAACCGCCCTTAACTGTCGCCTATCTCTTAGGGAGATGGCTGAACAATTCAACATTCACCACATTTGGGTGCCGGGGCACAGAGATATCGTGGGTAACTGCAAAGCCGATAAACTCGCCAGAGAAGGAACCGTTCTACCGATCTCAGCCAGTAGGTTGAATATTGGTATACCAATCGCTACATGTAAACTTATGCTAAAGCAAAAGGCGATAGACAGAACAAATCACAGGTGGAACAATATCACCACGTGCGTGGAAACAAAACGGATTTGGCCAGGACTAGATCCAAAACGCACAAAACATTTGCTATCCATTACCAGATTGCAAGTTAGCTCCGTAATCAATGTCATCACCGGACATTGTCTGATAGGACGACACGCCATAAGACTTAGTGTATTCCCTCTAAAGACTTCTGCAGAAGTTGCTTAGATGAGGAGGAGGAGGAGACAATCCCACACCTCCTCTGCTCATGTCCTGCACTCTCTTTTAAAACAAAACAGCATCTAGGAAAATATTTTCTTGATGATCCAAGTGACCTGACCAACACAGATCCCCTGCATCTCCTTCGCTTTATTAAATGCTCCAAATGGTTTTGTTAAGTGAGATACTTCCTTGCATAATTTTATGGTATCACAATTGACCTAATATTGGTCTAAGTGTGTCAGTTTGTTTTCCTGACAGCCATTTAAACCTAACCTAAGGTCAAAAGATAGAAGCTGGCGAGTAGTAGCCTCTTGTGTCACCGGCTACTACTTTCTTCTGCTACTGCCCGCAGCTGGTACTAAGTGGATAGAGCAGTCCTGTAACCCATTCATACCTATCGTCTTCTTCGCTTTTCGGTGTTACGGGCATCGTGATCTCGAGGGGATCACATCTCTCCCATTTAACTACATCACACTAACCTTTGATTAGTAAGGTACGCCGGCAAACCTCCCGATTTTGGATTGCTCCATGTCTGAGGCCAGTTCATTGGAGATTTTGTTGCATTTGTCTGAGCCACTAGGAGAGTTTTGGTTTTTAAAATAATAGGATGGTGCAACAGAGCGTGGATCGTCGGGACCTAGCGGATTTCTCACAACCATGTCTTGTGACTTGTGAGGGAATGGAGGAGATCTACAATTTTCTGCCGATTCCAAAAGGGTTATCAAGAAAACGCTTTTCATGGCAATGAATTTATTATCGGAAGACCTGCTAACTCCCCGCCAAAGGCGATACCCAAGAATAAACATTTTGTTTTGTTTTTCTGTGGGGATTTGAACGAATTTCCCATGTAAAAGGCAGACATGCTAACCATTGCGTCACAAGCACCAGAGTTTTTATCTGCCTTTCTTCTTTTTTCTTTTAATGACGGGTTCTCTGGATCTCTCCTTCAAACATGACAATGCTAACTGAGCGCATTTTGATTTGAATGTCTGGAATAGGCATGTCCGGTTCAGAAAACATCCAAGACAAGTACTCAGTTCTCTTTTTTTTTTTTTAATAATACGATGCCCACAACCTTCTAAAGCTGAATCCTCATTAGAGATGGCTTCATCGTCAGCAAAAGATGTACTTTGGTGTTTTGAACTTGATCTTCCAGCGGGCATTCAACGAGAGTAGCACAGAACAGAGGTGTCACATTTTTTTCTTTGTCTTTTTTGGATAACTATAACCGCCTCACTATTCACTTCGAATTTGATGTCAGCTCCATGTTCCGGTCAAATGTCATGTATTTTTCTTCAAATGACAGAGATGTGTAGTGATTTCGTGGTAAAGTGTTTTTTGACAACCGAAAACCCAAGATTTCTTTAACAGTTTATTGGGTTGTCGATCAAATTTGAGTGAACCCTGGGTAAAGTTCAACGAACGAACCTATTACCAAATACTTATTACCAAAACATTTGTTCGCCTTCGTAACGAGAAGTTCGACTTATAACCAGCTAAAGAATTCAAACGCGATTTAAGCAGAAACAAACAACTTGTATAACACAAACTTTATTTCCCATAAATATGTTTACAAAGTATTTTTTTTAACAATGACCATTTAACATTTATAACACTTTAGAATACATAAGTGTATCTGGACTTCTTATATCGTTATCAGTAAATATATGAGACGCAACAGGACTCCTCATGTATAAAATTTTATGTTTTTTTTTTTAAAGTTTTTTGTTTTCTTTTTAAATAACATACAAAACGTTCACAAATTTTTATCATATTTCTTATCTTACACACACTTTATAGATTTATTGTTACACTTAGTAAGGGGGGAGGAATACTTTGCTTTAAAAATTTGATTCACAAACCCATTTCCTGGACAACGAAGACGACGACGACAACGACGACGGTGCCGGTGGCGTGCGGCTACGTATGTGCAGTGCATGAGAGCTCTTGGAGCAAGAGTGGTTTTCCTGTAATACTTGTTGAGGGCCCTATGTGACCATCACTTGGTGACTGGAACGTTGCGCTTTCTTCAGCATATCACTGTAGTGTGCTTTGAATAAGAAAACAATCCCCAAAAACACAATCGGCGTTCCGAGTAGAGAGCAAATGAGTTCTCCTGACACGGATGGTGACCAGACAATTGCTGCATCTGCAAACAATCAAGAATGAAGTGTTGGTGAAGTTGGAATAAGATTTCGAGACTTACTAAGGCCATTTCGTGTATCCAATTTATAGAAGGACCAAAAGAGTCCAGTAAAGGGAAGAGTCCCTGTTGCCATTGCCACAGTAAACACTGCTGACTGTGAAATACTTAAAATGTTGAATAGGCACGCTACAAAGCCCACATAGGTACAGATTAATATGAGAGCATAAAAACCGCTATCATGGCTACAGTCTACTTTAATATTTTTGTGTCCAACAGCGTTTAGATTGCCAGACATTGAAGGCAGATGATTCGAGGTCATGTTTTTGTACTTTAGAAAGGCATTCTGAAATTGAAATTGTCATTGAAAAATACTTGAGTGAAATAAAAGTTTTGTATTCAACAGATATTTATAAAAATCGGGTTCTGAGAGTCTGGAAAGAAAGAAAAAAAAAGGATTTTAGGGAATACAGAGAAAGAAAATTTTTAGACTCATAGGTTTTTCGGTGTCAGAAGTCTAAGAAATACTCCTAAAAGAAATACAACCAAAAATAAATATACAACCATTAGGATGTTGTATGGCTGCAATTCATGTGTGTTCTGGTTAATGAGCGAACGTAGTTTTACAATATGTGGCTAGCGAGTTCATTAAGTTGTTGGTTGCTGCATCCTTATCTTTATCCTTATCCCTACATAGTATTAAAAAGGTCACGCTATTTGGCTTAGATCTTTAAGACCAAGGAAATGCGATTTCATGCGATTTTTTTTAATAGATAGAGTGATCCAGTGAACTTAGTGTTTGTATAGAAAAGGCTTCGAATCTACTAAAAATAAAATAAATAGGGTGGCGCAACAGAGCGAGGAGCCCCTGGGCCTAGCGCATTTCTCACAACCATGCCTTGTGAGGGAATGGAGGGGACCTACAATTTTCTGCCAGTTCCGAACGGCTAATCGAGAAAGCGCTTTTCATGGCAATGAATACTAACGGAGGACTTGGCAATTCCTCGCGAAAGGCGATACCCTTACAAAAACATTTTGGCCTCTGTTGGGATTCGAACCATGAACCTCTGGATTAATAGGCGGACATGCTATCCATCGCACCACGGTTACCACCACGGCTTCGAATCTACTGAGCCGATTTAAATGAAATTTGGAACACAAATGGGCTAGAATCTGAGAAATGATAAATTCTATAGTTCCTTTTCAAGGTCTCTCGCAGCATAAAAAATACTGGACCGACCTAAATCAGCTAAATTCCATTCCCATTTTTCCACTGAAATGGAAACTTGGAGCTCCGAAGGGCAGGTTAAAGGGTAAGACAACAAACGAGAACAAAATGAGAATTATGAATTCCTTAAAAACTTAGGGGACATATCAGTATCATATTCCAAAAGCAAACAGGGTCATTGCAAGGAACTTTTGAGTTTGGAAACGAGCAAGGCTTAGAGTAGTCGCATATGATGTGTAGTTTTTCATGTCGGCGGTTTTTATAATACTAACTGGAGCACTCTAACCTGACTACGGGTCCTTTGCACCAACAGATAGCTATAACCTTCATTTGTTATAGCTTTAGAGAAGAAGACCCAGAAGACGTTTTTGTGATAAGAAGGATAGGTTAGCAACTCTCACCATGCGCAGAGTATCTGTATCCTGATTCTAGAAAATGCAGGACATTCACAGAGAAGATTTTCTGCTCCACTAAGATGCACAGAATGTGGTTTCACTTAAGTCTAGGACGTTTGAATGCTTGGCGAAAGAGAAGTGCCACATAACCACGCTTAAAAGGTGACTACAGTCTTTTCTGCTACCGGATAGCGAATATGCTGCATTTTTATGGTATGGTATGGTTACGTCAACAAGCCAGGAGGTACATGAGTACCTTGAGGTGCCTTTACATCCACAAAAACTGACTCTATGGGCTGGTGGAGTCATTGGGCCATATTTATTCAGAAATGATGCTGGCGGATCAGTAACCGTTAATGGGAGACCGGTATAGAGCCATGATAATCGACTATTTCGTTATCGAATTTGATGACATGAATGTGGGTGAGATGTGGTTCCAACAAGACGGCACTACATGCCACACAGTGCACATGCCACACAGCGCATAAAATCGCGGAATGGACCTGTCAATTGTTACTCGTCTACGTCAATAAACTAAAAAAGTTAGGGGGCTCGGAAGCCAACATTCGTGGCATTATTGCCAACATACGGCCTCAAATGCTCGAAAAAGTGGTTGAAAATTGGACCTCTAGGCTTGGTTTTATTTGATCCAACCTCGGCAGCCATATGCCCGGCCAACACTCTATACATACAGAGCGGTGAGCACATCTCTCACAATCATATCTTGTGAATGAATGGCTATAATTTACTTTCGGTTCCGAACAGATAATCGAGAAAGCGCTTTTCATGACAGTTAATTAGGCGATTAGGGATAGAGAAAGTAGTTTTCGAAAATTTAAAGACAACCCTGTAGAAGTTTGTTCAAACGGGCTAGAAATATCTGTAATGCTCATACAGGGTGTCCCGTACTTCGTGTACCATCCTTTAGGGTGTGATTCTTGGTCATATTCTAAGAAAAAAAATGTATGACAGTAAAGCTCAATTCTCAACTTTGACATCACTTTTTGACAATTTAAGAAAAGGCTAACTTTGGTGTACCCTGACCTATGTTAGATTCAATATCTCTGTCAATACTGGTGATAGAGACCTAATCGTAGACTTAATTTTTTATAGAAATAACAGTCTTTAAGACTGTATTTAAGTTTAGCTTCCAAAGGTTAAGGGTTGCCAGATTTTCAATTTTAAGTGCTGTTCAAATTTTCTTCCCGAAACAAAGTTTTGACTTTGAGGTCATTTTTTTGCAGAAAATGCCTGATAAACATGGAGTTTCTTTATTTTTTACAGATGAACTAAACAATAATAAAAAAAAAACTTATGAATAAGTGCACTCTAAAACCCATAGATTTTATGATATTTGAAAAAATACAAAATGGGAAAAATTAAAAAAAAAAAATAAAGATTTTTAAATTTGAGGTTTCTTTGAATAAAACAACAATATGGGCGCTTTTAGTAGTTTTTTTATGTATTTTATACAAATACAGTTATAACAAGTGCTCAAAGTGCCCTATTTCGTTTTGAATGCATGCCAAAGCCCGTTTTTGAATTTCATTGTAGGTGTTTGCTCTCGATAACTCTTGTCTTACTTGTAGTCTTGTAATCTTTGAAACTGTATTTAAATTAGATTCCTATAGGCTTAGGGTTGCCAGATGTTCAGTAAGGATAAAGTTCCTGGTATATTCGTTGTGCTCTTCTTGAATTTCCATTGTAAAACTCATATAAGAAAAAAATGTCTGCGTAGGCACTTTGAGCACTTGTTATAACTGTATTTGTATAAAATACATAAAAAAACTACTAAAAGCGCCCATATTGTTGTTTTATTCAAAGAAACCTCAAATTTAAAAATCTTTATTTTTTTTTTTTAATTTTTCCCATTTTGTATTTTTTCAAATATCATAAAATCTATGGGTTTTAGAGTGCACTTATTCATAAGTTTTTTTTTTATTATTGTTTAGTTCATCTGTAAAAAATAAAGAAACTCCATGTTTATCAGGCATTTTCTGCAAAAAAATGACCTCAAAGTCAAAACTTTGTTTCGGGAAGAAAATTTGAACAGCACTTAAAATTGAAAATCTGGCAACCCTTAACCTTTGGAAGCTAAACTTAAATACAGTCTTAAAGACTGTTGTTTCTATAAAAAATTAAGTCTAAGATTAGGTCTCTATCACCAGTATTGACAGAGATATTGAATTTAACATAGGTCAGGGTACACCAAAGTTAGCCTTTTCTTAAATTGTCAAAAAGTGATGTCAAAGTTGAGAATTGAGCTTTACTGTCATACATTTTTTTTCTTAGAATATGACCAAGAATCACACCCCAAAGGATGGTACACGAAGTACGGGACACCCTGTATACAAAAGGCCAAGTTTTTT
Source organism: Melanostoma mellinum (assembly GCA_914767635.1). Taxonomy (NCBI): domain Eukaryota; kingdom Metazoa; phylum Arthropoda; class Insecta; order Diptera; family Syrphidae; genus Melanostoma; species Melanostoma mellinum. The sequence goes on along the minus strand of OU612059.1, from coordinate 58,129,854 downwards.
CATGGCCAAAAAGTAAAAAATACTGGTGTGTCCAAAAGGGAGCTAACATTATTGGTCTTTTGTTAAGAACGTTAAGAACTCGACCACGTCATCGCTCCCAACGCTCGTCTTCAATGACTCTCCGTATGTCAGTTCCATCGATAAAGCCAATTTGTTAGCAGCCCAATTTGCTGCAAACTCAACACTTCCTGATAGCATATTGGCTCCACCTGAGCTTGAGTCTGTAGATTCTGTGATGAAGCAGATTTTTTTCCGAACTCGCTCGGTCGCGAGAGTCCTCAAAGATCTCAATATACATAAATCCACTGTTCCAGATGGTAACCCCGCCGTTATTCTGAAGAGGTGTTCTCCTACGCTGGCAAAACCACTACGTAAACTTTTCCATCTTTCCTATTCTGCTGGGATTTTTCCGAGTATATGGAAAACTGTATTTGTCCAGCCGGTCCCTAAAAAAAGGCGAATCTTCCTCCCCTTCAAATTACCGTCCAATTGCACTAACGTCCCTTCTTTCTAAGGTCATGGAAACGTTGATAAACTGTCAACTTATGAATATCTTGAAGAACGAAAGTTTCATAATGAGCGTCAGTACGGCTTTCGTAGCAAACGGTCCACTGGTGATTTGATGGCATATCTCACCGAAAAGTGGAACCAATCTTTACATTGTTTTGGAGAAAGTAAGATTATTGCACTTGGTATTTCTAAAGCATTTGATAGAGTTTGGTACCAGGCTCTTTAATCGAAAATGCGTGCTTTTGGTATCGATGAGTCTCTTCTTCGTTGGATTAGAAACTACCTTTCCGACCGTTCAATACAAGTTGTATTGGATGGCTTCAAGTCTGATACCCACTTCATAAATGCAGGTGTGCCCCAGGGCTCCGTTTTGTCTCCGACTCTCTTCCTCATTTTCATTATAATGATCTCTTGTCTGAAACTTCTAATCCACTTAACTGTTTTGCTGACGACTTGACCCTCAGCTTTTCATATTCGTTTCTAGATTCACGTCCCTGCTCTTCGGATGTGGAACTGGAACGGCTGCGTATGATAAGCTCATTTAATTCTGACCTTGACAGCATTGTTAAATAGGGTTTTAAAAACCCCCTCTGATCTGGCTACAATTTATAAGGCCTTCATTCGCCCAAAACTGGAGTATAACTCCCATATCTGGTCAGGTGCTTCTCAAACATCTTTGCCACTGCTTGATAGGGTACAAAATAGAGCGTTAAAATTGATAGGTGATCGTTCAATTGTAGAATAGATTTATTCTCTTGAACATCGTCGAAATGTTACCGGTCTCAGTCTCTTTTATCGCTTTTTCTATAAAAAATGCTCTAGTGAAATAGCCAGTTGCATTTCTCCCTTGAAACAATTTAGCCACAACACTCGCCTCGCTAGGAATGCTCATCAGTTCTACCTTGAGCCCAAATTCAGACGTACAGTCAAGTATATACATAGTTAGTCGCACCATCCGAATGTGGAATGCTTTACCTGGCTCTGTATTTCCCCTGCAATACGATTCGCAAAGGTTCAAAAGCAATGTACATCGGTGTCTCCTATTAAATCCTCTCCTATTGTCCTAAATGCTCGCACTGTGTTCTATACCTAACATTATAAGGGTAGTCATAACCCCTTGATGTGCGCGTTAATTATAAAAAAAGTTAATTGAGAAACAAGTCTTTAGAGATTAGTGATGTTCCAAACGAACAGTAGGCAATGATCAAACCACCCACGGAACAGGCAGACACGACGTGCACCGCTTTCTCAAAACCTTATATGTTAAGATTTTACGTAAAACGAAATTGGATACACTAGAGTGACAGAGGTAGACCATGCGAGCTCACCAGGCTGAAGTGTCAAGATCACTGAAGCTAAGTATGAGCAGAAATAGATTGAAAAATCCCGATTTTAAACATGGCTAATTAACTTTATTCGTATTGCCATGAAATATTTCTTCTTGACGGTAAGATGGTAATCTGCACCCATCAAATTGGCAGAAAAAGAAGACTATCTGGAGTTTAGTATCTAACTCTTGCATTCGTACTTTGAGGGTCTAAGATAGTATCTAGGAAGCTAATTTAACGTTTCCGTATTATACATACCAAGTGTGAAATTTTATGCTGATGCTTATTTGCATCTATCGGAGATGATCGGGATGTTCTATTTGGATGAATGCTTATACCCTTATGGACGTATGAATCGACGTTATTTTGATGTGACATTGAGATGGACTTCATTATTGTCGTTTGCTTTGAATTTATATTTGAATTAAAATCCAAAATGACAGTGTTTGGTGTAGTAATATTCAAATGACATTGAAACGTGTGTTTCGTCTCTATCCAATGTTGAGTAAATGTTTTGATCTGGAAAACAAACGAATGAAGCATTTTTAGTTGTCGATGAATTAATAAACTCGATACTTACTTGAGTACCAGATACTGGAAATACATCCACAAAGCCAAAGACTAATGCAACCGCTGTACCGAAAATGTGAATCCACATGGCAACATGCATGGGATGCATGTTTTTCTTAGCAGCAGTGTCTTCTACATCGGTTTCCTTCGGAGTATCATTTAAATTTTTTTGATCATCATAGCTCGACACAAATTTTGAGATTGTCTTGAGAAAGGTTGTCTGTTTTGATGTTGAATCATCCTAGAAAAGATCAAGCGTTAATAGAAAAAAAGAAAAGAGAACTATTGACGAATCATGCGGTTTCTTACAGATTCAACAAAGCATCCCTCAAGTAAAGCTATATGCAGCGACCACAACATTATCCCGATAGTGTAAACTAATGCCCAAAATGCCCGTCCTTGCCAGCCGGTGTGGGGCATCTTCTCTTTAAAAGATATCACATTTCCATGACAGTGAAACTCATCACAAAGACCATAATCCACCGATATAAAAAGACCGATGACACTTGTTGTGGCTGAGAAGATCTTCTGCAAGCCCATTACTTTGAAAGAAAATGTGAGTGAATTTGTAATTTATGGCATATTGAAAAAAAGATTTACGTACACCGTGTGCAAAAGAAAAAGTAAAAAAGCAATGAGAAAGCTAAAGCAGTCCCTTTGAGAGGATCTTGCAAATGGCAAGCGACTCTCTTATACGATCCTACAATCACTAAAGTTGAAGCGAGTCCAAAGCACAAAGATATCAAAAATAATCTGAAAAAAAAGAGAATGTTCAAAAAATTAAATTTAGTTTAAATTTAAAAACAATTTGGAGGTATAAAAGAACTAAAATCAATTTACAATTATGCGTTAAAGTTTTGGGATCAAGTAACAATGATTAAGTCAGTAATAAAAGAATGAGAAAATGTTAACCAAGGAAGTCAAAACACCAAGAAAATCGTGCTTCTGGGAACGCTGATCGTCCGAAACTCAAAAATGATTGATGCACCTGAGAGAATATTCCAATATTCCCAGAGTATATCTTACGGATGATAAAAGATAATCTCAAAGAACGAGAACTTATCTTCCGAACCACAGAAGGAATGAGACGAAAAGATTTCATAGCTGGAGCAGCACAGGGATCTGTCTTGGACCAGATCTCTGGAATGTCTTCTACAACGGCATCCGCTGCAGAGATGAAGCTTGCCAAGGACAAATTCCTATATGGAGAAGCATGGGCTTTCTCTGGCTACTGAGAAGACTGAAGTAGTACGGTTATCGACTTCCACATCGAAATCGAAGTTATAAAGAGCCCATCCAAAGATGCATCAAAGAGTATCAATCACGCTGGTCGAAAATGTAGATGAACAATCTACGAGTGAACGGTGACTTCTTCCAGCAGCCGGCCCATAAACCAAACCGTTATTTTTCGGGATCCAATGATGACTCATGGAGTACGAGTGGATTGCTGCCTGACCATCAATACCGCATAATGAGCCTCATCGCTGAAAATGATTTTTCGATGAAAATCCAAATCATTTTCAAGTTGTTGCTCAGCCCGATTCACGAACGTACAAAGCTTCTAGTGGTCAAGCGGCTTCAGTTCTTGCGTCAATTTAATCTTGTAAGGATGTAGGCCAAGGTCTTTTCGCGAAATTCACCACAACGACGTCACAGAGATGCCCAACGCTTGAGAACGATGTGATATAGACACATTTGGGCTTTCTGCACTTCTGAGCGTCAGCAATATTCTTTACACTACTGGCATTTCTTTGTCTCACAGTCACGGGAACATTTTGTACTGTGACTGTGGACTAAAATTTTTCCACTAGCCGCTCAATTGTTGATCTGCTAGGAGGATTATGACGACCATAAGTTGGACGTAGCGCTCTTAACGTTGAGGCTACTGACTCCGAATTTCGGTAGTAAATTTTAATAATTTCGACTCATTGTTAGCTCGTATATCTTTCCATGAAATGGCAATCCTTACTGAAGAGAAATGTCAAAAGAACGGCAAGAAATATGGCGTCGTTCGCTGTTCCTGTTGCTCTACTTTTGTAGCGTCCCTGTTGAAAAACCCTTTACAAGAATATGGAACTCTTTACAATGATTTTGCATCCACCACCCTTGCTAATTTAATTTCGGAGCCAGAATCCGTTTATAAGTTCATCAACTATAAAAAGAAAAAGTATGGTTTTCCTCCTTCTCTTCACTACGAAAGCCAATCTTCCAGCGAACCATCAACAATCGATAATTTTTTCGCTAGTTACTTTTAACTGTCTTTTGCCATTTCTCTACAGGCCCTTCTAATCTAAGCTTTAATCAGTCAACGGCTCTTAATAGGCTCCTCAAACTCAAAGACGATTATAATCCAGGTCCTGATGGCATTCCTGCCATTTTGCTTAAAAAATGTTGCTCCAGTTTAGTCCTTTTCATCACTAACCTGTTCAAACTATCCCAGTTCAAGTGAAGTTTTTTCGGGCATATAGAAGATATCCGTTATTTCAACTATCCATAAGATAGGTCCCAAAAACCAAATCTTTAATTTAAATACCATACAGCTAGACTCTTTCACATCCCTAAGCTTTCTATATGGAATACTTTTTTTTTCCCAGTACAAATCAATGATATCCTCCAAGCAGCAAGGAATTTGTAAGGGAAAGTCTACTCCCACTAATCAAATTGAGCTCGTTTCCTTCTCACTCTTGGCTATGGAAAAAGGGAAGGAAGAAGACGTCATAACCATAGATTCAAACAAGGTTTTCGACAAAATCTCTCAAACTTTAATCCTCTTTAAACTTTCCTTCCTCGGATTCAGTCTCATTCTCTCCAATGGATCTCTTCATATCAAGATAACCGCCATCATAGAGTTCGTTTTCCGTTCTAATCTTTCAGTTTCTTTTGTGGCAACCTTCGGTGTGCCATCTTGGACCCCTCTTTTCCATCCTTGCCATTAATGATGTCGAATAGATCATCCAATATTCTACTATCTCACTTTACGCAGATGACGCAAGAATTTTCAAACTCATCACTTTCCAATCGATATTCTCTCCAGCTTCATTCGTCACTTCGTGTTCTAAAAACTTCCTTCAATTAAACATTGCCAAATGGGAGACAATAACTTTTTCTCGTAAAAGTAATAGCCTTCCCTTCAGATCAGAGCTTCCCATAAATCATGTTATCATGTAATCAGCTTATCCGATATTTAGCGCGAAAAAAATGTTCGTATTCATATTAACGAAGTAATATCAAGAGCTATTTTCACCCTTGGTTGTATCAAGAGATGGTGCAAAGGGTTCCGCAACACCCTTGTCACCAGATTTCTCTATATCGATAATGTTCGTCCTCCCCTTGAGTATTTTTTTTTATAATATACGCGCACATCAAGGGGTTATAAATATTATAATAATATTGTAACGTGAACCCAACATTTTATACCAATTTCCTAATCGAAAAACGTTCAACCGAAAACACAACTGGCAACACTTTAATGGAATGGTATAAATGACAGGCGTTGCTTGTAAGCCAGTGTGTGTGAGTGTATAGAGAGACAGACAGACAGAGAGTAGACAGCAAATGTGGAGACAATGTAGAAGTTACTGGAGAGTTCTAGATGGCATGTCATTCGATATAAATAGCCCGCCCGAGGCAACCAGAGGGCAGTCTTGTTTATAGAGTGATATAGTTAAGAGTAAATACAAGTGATAGTCCAAAAGTCGAGTTGAGTTCAATAAGTGTATATCGAAAGTAGATACTGAATAAAGTGGTAGAATTAAATTGAAAAGTAAAGTTTTATTTTTTTGCGAACTAAGCGCACGTTACATTGGTGTCAGAAGTGTAAATAAAACTTATTTGACTAGTAAAGTGTAAAAAAAAAAAAAAAAAAAAAAAAAAAAAAAAAAAAAAAAAAAAAAAAAAGTAAAAAGAAAATAGTAATTATATACAGTGAAAATGGGTAAGTTGTTGGAAGAGCTCAACTGCACTGAGCTTAAAAGTGAGTTAGGTAAGCGAAATCTTTCTAGAGCGGGATCGAAAAATGAGCTCGTCCTGCGCTTGCGCAGCTATTTGGAACAGCAAGGGGAAGACGTAAGCACTTTTGTTTTTGAAACAGAAGTGGAAAAAGAGGAAGTAAGTGAAAGTGTAGATTTTTCTAGTATGATGAAGCTTTTATTAGAACAACAAAAGAAGCTGATTGAAGAGCAACAGCAGAATATTCTCGGACGTCTGGAAGAGCAACGAAACGATCAAAAGAAGGAACAGCTGAATGTTCTCGAACAACTTGAAGCACAACGAAACGAGCAAAAGAAGCTGATTGAAGAACAACGAAACGAACAAAAGAAGGAACAGCAGAATGTTCTCGAACAACTGGAAGCACAACGAAACGAACAAAAGAAGGAACAACAGAATATTCTCGAAAGACTTGAGGCGCAACAGAATGTTTTGGAAGGTCAGAAAAACATTCTAGAAGGTAAATTGGGTAACATTGAGAAAAATGTTTGTGCCCTAGACGAACGCGTTGAAGGTGTGGAGAAACAGCTTTCTGTTGTAGAGAATCGTTTCGAAATCGTAGAAACCCGATGTGATAAACAGTTTTCTGTTCTGACCAAGGAATTGGACCAGATCCGGAAAATCAAAATTCGAGAGTCTGCTGGGGAGTTTGTAAAGAAAAAGGAGATGAAACCCCCAACATTTGATGGACAGTCTTCTTGGCCAGTCTACAAGAGACAATTTGAGGCAGCCGCGACAACAAATGGCTGGGATGACGAAGACAAGTACATTGCACTGACTCTTGCTCTTAGAGGACCAGCAGCTGAATTACTTCAAACAGTTCCAGCTGGTAAGAGTGGCGATTTCAGTTCTCTCGTGGCAGCTATAGATAAACGCTTTGGAGATAGCCACTTGAAAGAAGTCTTCCGAGTCCAACTCAATAACAGAGTCCAGAAAAGGGGTGAAAGTCTACAGCAGCTCCAAGCAGACGTCGAAAGACTGGTTCACCTGGCATATCCGGATGCTGGAGAAGAAATCATCAACCAGCTTGCTGTTGAGTCCTTTGTTCGTGCCATTGCTGATATACATCTTCAGAGGTCTGTGCGAACTGCTAGAACACGTACTCTTTCTGAAACTTTAGCATTCGCATTGACAATTGAAGCAGCAGAACAGGCTTCTCAGGGAGTACATCGACTTAGAGAGGCCATAGTCGAAGAATGCTCGTGCCAAAGAGCTGAAATACAAAAGAACCGGAGCGGACTAGCAAGATGTTGGAACTGCAACAAGACCGGGCACTTACAGCGTCAATGCCGACTACCACCAAACAAAGCCAGTTGTCAACATTGTGGAAGCAAGAGATCCAACCCAGAGCAAGGTAACAACAACACCAGCGTTGCCTATCAGCCCGTTTCCCATCAGGGAAACGAGTAAGAACCAACTTCGAGGGGCAGAGGCTGGTTTCTTGTATCGATGGCCCCAGAACCACCATCCAGGTCTCTCAGACCAAACGAGACAACAAAAGTCTGACTGTGGAGACTACTATTAACGGGAACAAACATGTGGCTACCATCGACACCGGTGCCACAGCCTCCATAGTACGTCGAGACCTGGTAAAGACGACGTGGCTTCATAACACCAATAGCTACCGTCTAAGAACCGCAACGGGAGAAGCAGCAAGAGTATATGGAGAAGTGTGTCTTAAGATCCGACTGGCCGACCTAGTGTTTACTCATCAATTCCTGGTGGCAGATATATGTGACGAGTGCATCATTGGAATCGACTTTATGAAACAGCACGGAGTTATTTTGGACATCGGTAATCAGGTTTTGAAGTACCAAAATAAGGAACTTCCAATGACCTATTCGAACGAAAGTACGTCGACACTGAGAACTGTCATCAGGGAAGATCTGATTCTGCCTCCTTCTTCTGAAGTGTTCGTTTGGACGAAACTGGAGGGTGAGTTTGGAAGCCTTCGATACCTCATGGTGGAACCAGACCCAGAGTGTTCCTCCCAAAGCGTCATCATTGGGAAAACACTGGTAGCACCGAAAAACAAAATGGTCCCCGTACGATTACTAAACACCAGACCGTACGATGTAAAGTTGAAGAAAGGAGAAGTCGTTGGACGTTGCGAATCGGTTGCAGCAATTACGAAGATCACAGACGAAGCTCCGAGAAAAACTATAACTCCGGAGGAGCTCGAAACCATCAGAGCTAAAATACTGAATTCATCCAACCTTGATCACCAACAAACAAGGATGGCTGAAAGTCTCCTACAAGAGTACACTGATATCTTCGCATCGAAAAAGGGGCAATATGGTAGGACACAGTTGGTGCAGCATCGCATCAACACAGGAGATGCAAGACCGATTCGTCAACCCGCAAGACGCCTTCCACTGGCCAAACAAGGTGAGGTTGAGGACATGATAACAGCAATGAAGAAGGATGGTCTTATCGAAAATTCCAAAAGTCCTTGGGCGTCACCAGTGGTGCTAGTGAAAAAGAAAGATGGAAGCACTCGTTTTTGTGTGGACTACCGAAGGCTGAATGATGTGACTAAGAAGGACAGCTATCCCCTGCCCAGAATCAGTGATACCCTGGATGCCATGGAGGGAGCCCAGTGGTTCTCGACGCTGGACTTGAAGAGTGGATATTGGCAAGTTGACATCCACCCTGATGATCGGGAAAAGACGGCATTTTCTACAGGTAATGGGCTCTGGCAGTTTAAGGTTATGCCGTTTGGGCTATGCAACGCTCCGGCAACATTCGAGCGTTTGATGGAGTGCGTTCTTCAAGGACTGACGTGGAAAGCTTGCCTAGTCTACTTGGACGATGTCATTGTTTACGGGAAAACATTTGACCAACATTGTAAGAACCTTAAAGCCGTGTTTCAGAGACTTCGAGAGGCTAACCTTAAACTGAATCCAGAAAAATGTGCACTTTTCAAAACCGAAGTCAAGTATTTGGGACACATCATCTCATCCCAAGGAGTAAAGACTGATCCTGAAAAAGTTGACTCCGTCAAAAATTGGCCAACACCACAGGACAAACATCAACTCCGAAGCTTTCTGGGACTTGCCACATATTACCGACGTTTCGTTAAGAACTTCGCTGGAGTTGCAAAGAGTTTGCATCAGCTCACCGAAAAGGGGAAGCAGTTTAAATGGTCAGGTGAGTGTGAGAAATCTTTCCAGGAACTCAAATACCGCCTCTGTAACGCTCCAGTGCTGGCACATCCAACACCTGGCAAAACATTCATCGTCGACGCAGATGCAAGCAACGTTGGAATCGGGGCGGTACTATCCCAAGTGCATGATGGCGAAGAGAAAGTGGTGGCATACTACAGCAAGGTTCTATCGAAACCCGAAAGGAACTACTGCGTGACCAGAAGGGAACTGCTAGCTCTTATCTTGGCAACAAAGCACTTCCATAAGTACATCTATGGACAGAAATTCCTTCTGCGGACAGACCACGGTGCTCTGAGCTGGCTGTTGAACTTCAAAAATCCAGAAGGTCAAGTCGCAAGGTGGATAGAAAGATTGCAGACCTATGACTACCAGATCCAACACCGCAGAGGAAAGCTGCACTCAAACGCCGATGCATTATCACGAAGACCTTGCAAAGTGGACTGCAAGCATTGCAAGCGGCAAGAAGACAAAGAAATCATTACCGCTCAGCGACTAAGAGCTGATCCAATAAGCGGATGGAGCAATGAGGAAGTGAGGACTGCTCAACAGGAGGATCCAGATATCGAACCCATTCTCGCATGGAAAGAAAATGAAGAGAAACCGGAATGGGGAGACATTTCTGGCAGGAGTCCAGTTCTCAAAGCCTATTGGGCACAGTGGGACTCACTATACGTGCAAGAAGGTGTCCTCAGGCAAAGATGGGAATCCGCTGACGGTAAGTCATATGTGATGCAGCTGATCGTACCGCATTCGAAAGTCAGTGAAGTTCTTCAGGAGATGCACGACGGACCTTCTGGAGGCCACCTGGGGGTAAACAAAACACTGGAGAAGGTGCGACATCGGTTCTACTGGTTACATGCTAGAGATGACGTGGAGAAGTGGTGCCGAACATGTGACAAGTGTGCTGCAACCAAAGGACCTGGTAGGAAGATTCAAGGTAAGATGCATCAGTACAACGTTGGATCGCCTTTTGAGAGGATTGCAGTAGATGTGGCTGGGCCTTTTCCAGAGACCAACGCTGGAAACAAATACATTCTGGTTGTAATGGACTATTTTAGCAAGTGGCCTGAGGCGTATGCCATCCCAAATCAAGAAGCCAAAACGGTGGTCGACCAGATTGTGTTTAACTGGGTGAGTAGGTTTGGCGTGCCTATGGAACTCCATTCCGACCAAGGGAGGAACTTTGAGTCGAACATCTTTCAAGGAGTGTGCGGACTACTTGGCATTAAGAAGACTAGAACCACACCGCTTCATCCACAGTCTGATGGGATGGTTGAAAGATTCAACCGGACCTTGAAAGAACACCTCACCAAGGTCGTAGGCGACTACCAAAGAGACTGGGATAGGCATGTACCGCTATTCCTGATGGCCTATAGAAGTGCAGTACATAGCTCGACGGGACAAACACCATCTGACATCCTGTTCGGGAAAACCATGCGGCTGCCCAGCGAACTTAAATTTGGATGCCCCACAGAGGAGCCACAGGACACGAACGAGTATGTGGACGACCTCAAGGAGAGACTCGCTGACATCCATAAAAGAACAAGGGAACGGATGAAAACCTACAGCGACCGGATGAAGACACGGTACGACACAAAAGCGACAACGTCAGGATTCCAAGCAGGAGATCGTGTGTGGCTTTATAATCCTCATCGTCAAAAGGGATTGTCACCGAAACTTCAGCAAAACTGGGAAGGTCCTTATACTGTAGTCACGAGGATTAACGACGTGGTTTACCGCATCCAAAGAGGACTAAGAGGCAAGTTAAAAGTAGTTCATTGTGACAGGCTGCATCGATATAGTGGCGAGGCTGCAGATGGAATTATTCGGGACGAACAATCCTAAGGAGGGGGCAGTGTAACGTGAACCCAACATTTTATACCAATTTCCTAATCGAAAAACGTTCAACCGAAAACACAACTGGCAACACTTTAATGGAATGGTATAAATGACAGGCGTTGCTTGTAAGCCAGTGTGTGTGAGTGTATAGAGAGACAGACAGACAGAGAGTAGACAGCAAATGTGGAGACAATGTAGAAGTTACTGGAGAGTTCTAGATGGCATGTCATTCGATATAAATAGCCCGCCCGAGGCAACCAGAGGGCAGTCTTGTTTATAGAGTGATATAGTTAAGAGTAAATACAAGTGATAGTCCAAAAGTCGAGTTGAGTTCAATAAGTGTATATCGAAAGTAGATACTGAATAAAGTGGTAGAATTAAATTGAAAAGTAAAGTTTTATTTTTTTGCGAACTAAGCGCACGTTACAATATTATGAACACAGTGCCAGCAGTTAAAGAGGAAGGAAAGGATTAGAAAGGAGGTGCCGATGCACATTATTTTTAAACTTCTGTGTATTACAATGAGAGGGGAAAACCGAGTCAGTTAAACCATTCCACATCCGAGTAGTACGGCTAAGGAATGAATCTCTATATTTTACTGTACGCACGAAATTGGGCTGGAGGTAAAACTGATTTGCATTCCTTGCGAGGCGTATATTGCGGTCAAACTGCTTAAGGGGAGGAATGCAACTGGCTACTTCGTCCGAGCATTGTTTGTAAAAAAAAACCTATAGAAATGAGAGAGACATAAAACATTACGACGCGACGATGTCTTGATCATCGATTGATTCAACAATTTAACTGTCATCTATCATTCTTATAGCTCTGTTTTGAACCTTATCGAGTAGGCACAATGATGTTTTAGGACCGCCTGACCAAATAAGTGAATTGTACTCTTACTTAGGACTTATGTAGGCTTTATAAATAGTTGCCCCAGACCCAGATCAGAAGCGGTGAAAAATTTCCTGCACCTTTTAAGAAAACCTAAGCATTTAGCAGCATTTTTGGCGACTTCAAATAATGTGGTCGTTCCAACGAAGATCATAGTTTACACACATACCCAAGTACTGACAGCTTTTCGGTTTCTTGGATGCGGGTACCTTCATGGATAATGGCAACGGGGGAATGTTTAACTTTAACGACAAGTGACAACATTGAGTTTTCGAAGCATTGAATTCTACTCGGGTTTTAAGACCCCATGTAACAATGTTGTCAAGTTCAGAATTCAATGAGCTTATCATATATCTTCTTTGATTCTATATTTTCGACAAAGATCCATGTTGATCATATAGTTGCAAAAGCAAATTCAATGGTAGAATTCATTAAAAGGAATACTTAAGATTTCACTGACCCACATGTGTTATTAACGTTGTTCAACTCGCTGGTAAGATCTATTATTGAATATGCAGATGTTATTTGGAATCCTTATTATCATGCCCATTCTGATAGGATAGAACGAGTTCAAAGACGATTTACAAAATTCGTTTTTCATAAAATAGGCTGGAACTATGTTCCTAACTATAAAGCAAGATGCCAATTATTAGGTTTGAAATCCGTGGAATCACGCAGAAAAACACATGATATAATGTTTGTCAGGGATATTTTGTGTTATCACATAAGAAGCCCTTTTTTGCTTTCTCTAGTTCCTATTTACACTCCTTCAATATACTTAAGACCTAGAAATTTCCTTTTTCAACAACCACATAGAACAAATTACGGAAAAAATGAACCTCTTTCACGAGCAATTTCCTCATTCAATGAAGTAAGCCATGTTTTTGACTTACATTTAAGCCGAGATACATTTAAAAACAAGTTGTTTTACATTTTTGTATTTTAAGTACTGTTTTATATTATATTTACATAATTATTATTTATAATTGTCATTTGTCACCAGTTAAGCATTAGCTTGTAGATGATTAAATAAATAAAAAAATTTTCATATACAACCGTTCCATTTCAACGTCCGAAGAGCAGGGACGTGAATTTGGAAACGAATATGAGGAGCTGAGGGTCGAGTCGTCAGCAAAACAATTAATAGGATTAGAAGTTTCAGAAATTAGATCATTTATGAAAATAAGAAAGAGAGTCGGAGACAAAACGGTGCCCTGGGGCACACCAGCATTTATAAGGAATGAGGTGGGTATCAGACTTGAAGAAGGGACTCATCGATACCAAAAGCACGCATTTTCGATAAAAGAGCCTGATGCCAAACTCTATCAAATGCCTTAGAAATATCAAGCGCAATAATCTTACTTTCTCCAAAACAATGTAAAGATTGGTTCCACTTTTCGGCGAGATATGCCATCAAATCATCAATGGACCGATTGCTACGAAAGCCGTACTGGCGGTCATTAAGAAGCTTTCGTTCCTCAAGATATTTCATAAGTTGAAGGTTTATCAACGTTTCCATGACCTTGGAAAGAAGGGATGTTAGTGCAATTGGACAATAATTGGAAGGGGAGGAAGATTCGGCTTTTTTAGGGACCGGCTAGGCAAATGCAGTTTTCGATCTGCTGGGGGAAGTTCCAGCAGAATAGGAAATATGGAAAAGTTTACAAAGTGGTTTTCCAGCGTTGAAGAACATCTCTTCATAGAATATCATAGCGGGGAGTACGCAAGTGTGGCTCCATATCAAGCGGTTCACATCTTAAGGATCGAAAGTGTTCAACGTAAGTTTCTACTCTTTGCCTTTCAGGATCTCTAGAAACTTTCCCACCCTACCTCATTACCACGAAAGTCTCCTTATAAATTCGAAGGAATTTCTTTGACATCATATTCTTTCACCGACTTCTTACTGGTAACATTGACTCCTCCCTTTTAGACCTTTCCTTTTTCAACACTAATCTAAGATCATCCCTTTTTTTCCATCCTACTTATCATACATCCAATGGTCTCAAAGAACCCTTAACCCGCATGAAAAATAAGATTAATTCTTTTCCTTTTCTTTGTGGCCTTAATCCTCCAAGTCCATGTCTAAAAGTCCTCCTTTTAAACAGTTTCTCATCCTTATAGTTCAATTTAGTTTTAATTAGTTTAAGTTTACTATTGCTTGATTCATTTTAAGCTTGTATTAAGCTAATAAATGGGGCAGTAGCCCCACCAAAATAAAATTAAATATTAAAAAATTTGTTAGCTTTCTTTAAAAGTAATGCCCAAACAATGACCAATTAGTCCAAGAGGCGACCGTTGGAACACTTCCGCTCACCCTCTCAATGGCTTCAATTACACTTATTCAAAGGAGTGTCTCAAGCCAAAGACAACGCACCCAAAGTGCTTATCCGTTAGCCAGCTAAGTAAAGCAGATTTTGAATCAAACAAATTTGATGTTGGCTTTTATCACAAGGTCCGTCGCAAAAACTTCGAACTATGAGTGCCAATAAGAAAGACTATGTCACGCCCGCGTAGTAAATGTTTAGCATCGAAACCTGTCACTATTGATAAAATTATTGGCAAATTCTAAACTTCCGTTGCAAATCATTCCTTACGAAGGCGTTTTAAGCCATTTCTATTCATTCGGCATTCGTAGTTTGAAATTGTTGTTACGACGGGCCTTGTGGTGGGGGTGACTTGTTTACCCAAATCAACTACCTCCCCATGACACCTTATCACGTTGTTGTGCCCAGAAACAGGTGCCCACAGTTTCATTCAATCCAAAATCAAAGAACTAGCGATGGGTCTGCCCCATGGGCTGTTTCACTTCACTGCTCATGCATAGTTCTTCATTGGTATTCTCCCCTGTGGTACATAGACGTTGAACGCGTACAAGACTTACGATGTTGAATTTATACTTGACATGCAATGTCACACAGAGTTCACCTTCCGGGCCAATGGCTTATTACTTATTCTCTTAGTCAGCTGTAAAGGAAAAATCCTCACTCATATAAGCACTGCCATTTATGCCTTCGGCAATGTCCTAAGTAAATATCGCAGCTTTCATCTACTGTTTGCTTTTACCACACAAGTATTTTTTAAGCTGAGCGTTAAATTTTGTTCCTGAATACAAACTCGGTACCACTCTGTAAAATGCTCCCATCACTTTTTTGAAGTAAAAAAAAGGAATTCAAAACGAAATTTCGGATAAAAATATAAAAATTCAGTAACCAAATACAACCCATTATTTGAACCGAAACAGGTCTATGTACATAGAAGATTTCATATTCATTTCATGGAGAAGGAAGTTTAAAGGAAACATTTTCAGACTGTAAAACACCCATCAGTTTAACCAGATGTCTCCTAGAATCGTATTTATACGAATGCTCTGCTGCGGATGGTCATATCTATCGGACATCGTCATTCATGTTGATTGATTTAAACATTAATAAACACCCTTAAACTTTATGAAATAAAATAAAGGCCTTTCACCCTATGCAAACTCAGCTATCTTCCCGTCGGAGACCCTTTTAAACCAGCACTCGCCGATGAGGTTTTCAAAGTTATCAGCACTTTGTTTGTTGTTATATCCCGTATTCAAGAGCGCTACTAAATAATACTAATTAAAATGAGTTTTATGAACAGATTGGCCCGTTTTATAGCTTATTTACCCCCAAAAACTTGCTGGTCTTTCAGGAATCTTTCAATATTTCAAAAGAAATAAATTTTGTCCCTGATGAAGCAAAAATGAGTGTACGAATGTGCTCTTTAGCTGGCAAAGCACTTTGGCAAACTTTGCTTATAAATTTCAAAGCATTTGACTTCTGGCATTTGATAAGTTTTAGGTTATTAAAAATACCTTTCATTAAGGAGAACCCAATGGGGAAATGTAAAACATCAACTTTCAAAATGGAAAGCACACTCCCTCCCCCTATTTGGATTTGAAAATTCCTTTCAATAGACTCCGCCTAACGAGCCTCGTTGATGAAGAAATCATTTCAAACTGAAATTCTTTAGCCTAATTAATTCAAAGCCTCTTGGGAGTAATAAAAAACTGTTTTTTTTTTGAGTTTGTGTAAAAAATAACTCAATACAGTTGATTTAGCAAAGAAACTAGAAACAATTAACAAAACAACAAGGATTACCATTCTTTCTTTAGATCATTTTGAAAGAAAGTTTTTGTTTGGTTTTGATAAACGAACTAATTAAACTAAATGGATTTCAGATGAATGCATTTGCGCCCATTGCCGTTTATCCCATCAGCCATCACAAAAGGACTTATCCTTGGGAGAGGCTTTAGTTCGCCCAAAAAAAACTTTGCCTGAAGGCCTATTTTGTTTTTGTTAGTTGTAAGTTTCAATGAAAATAAATATAGTAAAGCCACAAGCAATTCTAAAGAATGTATTTCTTTTTTCCTGTGTACCTTTCATTTGCTTCCATTTAATGATTGAGAAGGAAGAAAAAAAAATAGCTCCATCCTGCTTTTGGCGGCGATGATGGTAGCGGTTGAATATGATGTTAGCATGTTGCTTTCGTTTGTTCACCACAAACAGAGTTTCTATAAGATTTCATTAGTTGGTTCATCATGTTGAACAAAACATCACGTTGGTGGTTGCCTCAGAAATTCTTCTTATTCAAGGTAAAAGTTGGATAAACATTTTCGAACGAACAAAAGTTGTGGGTGACCGACCTATGGGGGGGTCGTTGTAGAAAGGAGGGTAATATATTAAAAGTAAACGTAAGGCATTCAGCATATTAAAAGCCGACGCCGACGTCAATCCTTTCAGAGGATGACATATAATTTCCGAACTTCGTTCCATTTAAGTTTAATTTTTATTTAAAATTTGTTTTAACAACGAAACACGTGTGGCAGAAGACTGTGTGAAGCATCTTGTGTGGCATTTTATGGATGGAGACATGAACTTTCAGGCATTCGCAACGTTTTTAAATTAAGAAAAAGCCTGTAGTTGTCTGCCTCTGCAGACTCATTTCGTAACGTGATAATAGTCCTTCACTATGGGGACTTACAATTATTTCCCTAGGAAAGTGAAAGCATAAAAGGCTTTTAATGTATTGCTGGGGAAGAGTTGATATTGAACTCTTTTTAGTTACCTCAAGCATTGTGTTTGTACAAAGACGCTTTATTGTAGTAAGGGTATCTATTGTGTTAATGGATTACGTTTAAGGCACGTAATGAATCTGTTAGTAGTTAGTTGCTATTAGCAACCACTCGTCTCTCCTTAAGGGAAGATAACAGAGGAAGATTTAATTGATGCTAACGCATCGGAGTGTGCTGGAGCGTAGTACAACGTATCTAAGCAATGCAGAAGCACTCGTTTTGCTCGAGTGATTATGAAAGTTGAATAGCTTCTGCTGTTGTTTTAACTAAGAAATGCTCTCATTGGGCATATTAGTAGGGAAAAGATTTGTTTCACCTTTTTTTATTGCTGATATTTCGTTTCGTTTCGCTTCATTTAATCTACAATACACAATATTCACGGAGATACGTTAAATGCAAATATTTTAGATCGGTTTGCTTCTTTACTTTGTGCACAGAAATTCACAATCTGCAATTTTTTGAGGAGTGGGTGTAAAATTTTCTCAGAAACTCTCTGAAAGAGCTTAATTGTAAAGAAACGTCTTGAACAAAAAATTCACAACAAAGCCTGAAAAAACGTCTGTTTGACAGTTGTTGTATTTGCTTTGGCTGTGCACTATTTCTGCTGCTTACGATCAGTATAACGAGATTTACAAGGAGAAAAGAAGGGAAGCTAAGAACACCGAATTCTCAAAAAGAAAAAGAAGCAGCATGAGAAGCGCTCGTTTGAGGAAATTGAGAGGTGCCATGACAGGAACGAGATTCGGAAGTTTTACCAAAAGGTAAAAAGATCCTACCAGGGTGGCAAACCCCGAACTCAACCCTGTAAAGACCATCAGGGAAACATAGTTGTAGAGTCACAGTCACTACGGAGGATCTGGAAAGATCATTTCTGCAGACTGCTTAACAGCGATGAGGACACAAATTCCGCTGTCAGGCAGATTGCCCCATTCAGCTTCAAAGATGATCAAGAATGCCGTCCTCCCGACCTAGAAGAAGTTATAAGCTTGCCATATGCAAACTTAAATCAAATAAGACTGCAGGTGCAGATGGCTTTGATGCCGAACTTTTCAAGGCAGCTGGAGACCAGTTGGAAAGGAGCATGCACCAGCTGATCTGCATGATATGGTCGGAAGAAAGCATGCCCGATGAATGGAACCTCAGTATCGTATGCCCGATCCTAAAGAAACGCTGAGATGTTAAACACGAACAACGAGGATGAATCAATTGACGAGACCTTGTCGAGACCGCCAATGTAATTCTCTCAAAGCAGTATTGTGGTTGGCACAAAATCATAATGTCGGAGAGCAAAACAATACACCTAAGTTCAAGAAACTTTTCGAAGGTCAATACCCAGCAAGTGTTGGGAAAAACCGGCTAATCTATCATACTTACTCAAACTAAAGACATAACGTAAGGACGACATTTAGTTAACGCACGCTAGCAAAACTGCAGTTACAAAATATTTCACAACCGTATGTCAGAATGGGAATTATCAGAGTCTTAGCAAGAAGAGGAAGAGTTTTAAATGGTGTGAAGCTCTTAGTTATCCATAAAGTACGTAAGACCCCATAGACTTTGCCAGCATTAACATTAATATGGTTGTCCCAAGTCAATGAGCGGTTAAAAATTACTCCGAAATTTTTTGCAGTATCCACAAAGTCGATTTGGGCATCTTTCAACATAATCGTAGAAAAATAATCAAGACTAGGGTTTTCCTCGATATAATGAAACATTTTGATTTATTTGGGTTTAAGATAAGGCCGTTTAACTCTGACCGTTTTGAGATTTTTTCTAGGTCTTTGTTGACACAAAAGACTCCATGCTTGAACATCGTCAGCATATAAATGAGTAGAACAATGGTCAAATAGAGACGGAAGCTCGTTGACGTAAATAGAAAACAGTAAAGGACCAAGGAAAGAACATTGAGGAATACCTTTCACATTTGGGAGAAAATTGGAGAAGCTATCACCGACTGCTTGTTTCCTATCAGTCAAATATGAATAAATCAGTTTTGCCGCACTTGGAGAAAAATTGAAGTTATGCAAAAGCTTATTACATAAGATATCATGGTTAACAGAGTGGAAGACCTTTGAGAAATCGAGCAGAACCAAGAACGTTATCTCATCTTTATCAAATGCATGTCTAATGTCTTCAGTAACGTTAAGAAGCGCTGTAATACAACTGTGTTTTTCCGAAAACCAGAGCTTCGGTGCTAGCATCGAGTTAGTTGCTATATGATTATTGGTTTGTTTTTGAAGGATTCGGTCAAAGACTTTCGACAGAAATGGTAACACAGAGATAGGACGAAATTTCACACCTTTGACATTTTTGGGAATTATTCGAAGACGGAGCAAGTGCTGATGGCTGAGAAACAAAATTTTTATTGAGGCTGTTGGGATCAACGTCGATTGTTATCCCATTTCTTGACTTACCAATACCAACTCTACGTAAATTTTTCCACAATTGTGGTCCACTAAGTACTGAGTACTGAGCTGAGTCAATAAAAGTTTCTTTTTTTTCTTTACGTATTTCTGCTACTACTCTATTGCGCAGTGAACAGAAAGCTCATCGCAACTGTGGCAACCGGTAACGCTTCCAAATGTTGTAAGCAGCGTCTCGTTGTTGTATTAAGAGCCTTATATTGCGAGTAAACCAAGGTTTGAAGTTTTTTCTTAGGCTAATGGTCTAAATAAGGACATGTGTATCAAAAAGGCAAATTATATTCTGAGTCAAGAACTATAAGTGCTCATTTGAGGATTGCAAGTAAAAAATTTGGTCCCAATTAATCCTACATGCATGCTCTTCTTAACATAGATGGTTAATGCCATGCAAATTTCGGTATGATATTCGCTGGTAATTTGCATTCAAAGCTAAAAGTATATGTTAAGAAGATTAAGTCACGCCTAGAAAAAGCAGGGGCAGAAAGTTGATCATATAGAGCTACGTCACTAACCAGAAACAAGTCTAAGAGTGTAGCATCCCCGCCGGAATAATGAGTAGGTGAACTTGTGTTAACAGACCTTTGATTAAATGCCAACATATTATGTGCCTTGGAGCAATGGCCTTCTATCTATAAGAAGGCATCTTGATGAGTCCAACGGTCCCACTATATATGGTGAGATTTTCCCATCTTCATGTAATACATGATAAGTGTAATATATTTTGATTCTTCGTTTTTGAAGTGAAAACTTTTTTGACATCCCTGTTTTTTTGAAATTTCTTGAATCGAAAAGCGACAGTAAAAAGATAAAGACACAAACACATTATTTGTTAAAACTTTCCAGATGTTCATAGAAAAGCCAAAAGACGCTGCCATGATAAGAAGCATAAGTTACCAGGCTCTCACCATGTGTGCGCCGAGTATCTGTAACACGATACGAGAGAATGCAGGACCATTCACAGAGGAAGTGCTCATAGACTATCCTTCTTCGCCATATTCAAACATAAACCAGGACGGGAACAGGAACATAAGAACTACTGAATCGATTTCAAAACGATTCGTCGTATTATCATGAAGCCAACATTTTTGATGGTTTCACTTCTACCACGTGTGAATTGCACACATAATTTTTCTTTCTTTCCCAAGCTTGTTTATGAAGCCAAACCTATCGACTTTTTTTGCACTGAAAATGAAAACATTTTCATTGCACAGCAGTGGCGTTGGATTAAGTTACGTTCTTTACTAATGATTGTTCCCAAATGGTTTGCCAAGAAATTCTCTATTTGTGGGAAGTTCTTTAGTTGTTCGGTATTCAACTTGAGCTCTGGGGATTCCCCATGTGCAACTTAATTTTCCATCGAGTGCGCATCATTCATATGTACGGACTGACATCTGTTCTCATACATATATGATATATATACACAAACTATTTGATAAAAAGTTCCTTTTTTAGTCGGTTAGGAGTTGACTGTTGACACTCAATTTACTTTGTTGCGTGAATTATCTTCAAACATTGTCTCTCCTGTAGCGTAGCGTTGCGAAATTCGTCAAACCTTTCTCGTTTTCATTTTGGTTGCCATTTTCACGTATCACTCTTAAGGGCCAACTATAATGCACTTAGCTCAGCTTAGGCTAGTGTCAAAAACCAGACGAAAAGTTTCCGAAAGTGTTCGTTAAACAAAGAGCAACTATAATGGATTCTGGCTACTTAACATGTAAACATGCGTTG
Organism: Melanostoma mellinum; assembly: GCA_914767635.1. Classification (NCBI taxonomy): domain Eukaryota; kingdom Metazoa; phylum Arthropoda; class Insecta; order Diptera; family Syrphidae; genus Melanostoma; species Melanostoma mellinum. The sequence goes on along the minus strand of OU612059.1, from coordinate 58,108,313 downwards.
AGCTGATTTGAGTTCAGTTGATACCACAGAAGAGATACACAAAAAAAGGCAAACCACACCACACAATGTAGACAAATGGCAGTTGCGGAGCAAGAGAAGTGTTTGTTTTCTCTCTTCTTTTCTTCCCCTATGGTTGATACGCTTTAAATTTGACATTTACGTAAGTTCGAGCCAATCCAATGGCTCTTGCTTAATTGCGCGAAAGTGAGCGAAATTTAACGAAACTGAGTAGAACGTCTATTATAGTTACTGTCATATAAAATAGTGTATTGGCTCGCTCGCGTAAGTAGGCGTAAGTTCGGCAAAGTGCATTATAGTTGGCCCTTTAAGCACGGGTCACACAGAGCTGCTTGCCAGCGGCGAATCGAGTAGCCGCTACTGCCAGCCGCTGATCAGCTTCGTGTGACCATGAAATTCACCACACTCGCTGCCAGCCGGCGAGTAATTAGCAGCGGCTGGCAAAGTTGAACATATGAACATGTTCAACTTTTGGCTGCTAGCAGCGGCTGACAAAATAGAAAAATACTGATACACATTCTATTTAGTAATTGTTCATTCGAAATTTGTGTCAAATATCATAAATATGTTTAAAAATTAGAAATAATGTTCAAAAACAAATTTTTGTATGGTTTTCTGTAGCTGTTTGTGACCGGGCTGCCAGCCGCTGCCTGCTTCTGCTACTGCCAGCCGCTGGCAGGAAGCGGCTGGCAACCAGCCGTGTGTGACCCGTGCTTTAATGAGCATGAGTGTTGCCATTGCCTATCCTGATATTCAAGTCTTCTTTTACAATTCTGATGTATGTATGTACATACCTGTTTGTTGTTTTCATTCTGCTCTTTTTCAAAAAAAGAGCTCATTTCAGTCATAATTATCAGTACTGAGGATAATAGGACGTATTGTAGCATGAAGCATTGCTTTCAGAGTTTCTGTCACCCAAAGGCTGTGTTAAAATAAGGCTTTAAGTGTTATTTATTATGGCTCAACAGAGCGGGGATCCCCGAGTCCTGGCGAAGGGAAATACAATTTTACCTTGGTTTTTCTGGAGAGAGTTTTGCCTTCTGAACCCAAAGAAGCATCGGTTGGCAAGAGCGATTCTCCGTTTAATCTCCGCACTGATGTTGTTTTCCGTGCATATAGCGGATCCTAGGTGGACGAAGTCCTGTACTACCTCGAAGTTATGCCTGTCTGTGTGTCTGTTGTAAATGTAACTGGCGAGTATAAAAAGTGCTTAGGCAGAAAAGATGATCTTTTCGCCCAAAACCGTTGTCCAATTCAAGCTTCTCTTAGGTTCAAACAGTGGTGCTCGTGGCGCAGTAATGGTTATCGAGTCTGCCTGTCACGGGGTATGTTTGAGGTTCAAATAATAGAAGGATTGGGAAATTTCTCCTATAGTAATTATAATCATGTCATGAATAGCACTTTCTTGGTCAGCCGTTCGGAATAGGCAAAAAATTGTAGGTCCTTTCTATTCCTGCACAAGGATTATATCTTGAGAAAGAGAAAGCGCTAGGCCCCGGGCATCCCAACTCCGTTGCGCCATCCTATATTTTCTTTTTTTAGTTTAAGCTGCAAAGAAATAACAAAGGGCAGAGTTCCGTGCGCCCTCACTATGCTGATGCAGTTGGACCTTGTTTGTAAATAGTCTGAAAAATTTGTCAAGATTTCTCCAAAGGCTTGTGCGTAAAATGGTGAGTCTTCTAAAAAAAGCACTGTTTGGACTACACAACAACTCCCAATGTTGTTCAAGAGCAAAGCAACTCTTCTCGTTTTTCTGTCAGAATAGTCTATGGTTTGAAAAGAAACAACTAGATGGCCTACTATTAGTGAAAGTGAAAAGTGAAAAGTGAAAAATAAAAGGTGAAAACTTTTCGCTTTTTATTTTTCATTTTTCACTTTTCACTTTTCACTTTTCGAAAAGTGAAATGTGGATGGAAAGTAAAAAGTGAAAAGTGAAGAGTGAAAAGTGAAATTACTAAATGAAGCCTCACGTTTGCTTACGCGAAATCGACAAATCTTATTTTTCAAACTAAATGCGAAAAAACTCTTATTTTGACAACAAACGTTATGTATTTCTTTGATTGCCTGATAAATTTGAAGTAATATGACGAATGAGAGACGAAGTGAGTGCAATTATTGGCTCTATAAAGCTACAAGAGGACAAGAAACATGACTTATAGCCCCAACCTTCCACGTGATGTAGTTCTCAACACAATGATATGACTTGTGATTTTTTTTCGGAGAATTGGGCTGTTTTCAGTGACTTAAAGCAAATGATAATGTATAACCTTTCCATACAATTTCGAGGAACTGGAATATAACATCTAAGATTATTCACTGGGGCCATGTTCTTTGTTAAAAACATTTTCTTCTTTTCATGTACTCGTTCTCGTATATATTTTCATGTTTTTGTTTATATTTATCATTTTTTTGATGTGTAACATCTTACCATTCGCTTTCCTGCAGCCAGTGGGGGTTGAATCGAATAAAGGAATGGAAGTTTGAAGGATGGAAGTCTACAGGCGGGAGTGTGTATAACAGGATGCCAGAGAAGTCACTTTCCTGTCAGTTAAATCTATGACAAAAAAATGTAGGTTTTTTTCGTGGAGTGTACTTCATGTTCTTTGGTAAATACAAAACCAAACGAAGTAAGTCAAAGAAAATGTTTTCGATGTCTGCGTAACAGACGCATTAAAATTTGATATAAAAAGAAATAATTACCTGTAGTGTTTCTGTGAAACGAAATGCCCTTTAGGTCTTAAAAATCAAATTAAAAAACAGATATTTATGATGAGCAAATAATGAATGAGGGGTTCCTTGGAGACCTGTGTACTGTTTTCGTCTTTAAGGTGTTTCTAAGTCCACAAATGGATTTTAAGTTTTTTTTAGCTTTTTAAAAAGTTGTAAACACAACAAAAGAAGTGTTTACAACTCTCTTTTGAAAGTTTCTTTCAAGAGGTCGTTATTCAAATGAGTCATAAGCTTTGCTTTCATGAAGGGTTTAATGAGTCATTTCTGAAGCCACATCTAAGAGGACTCATCTTATACTTTGCAAATAAAATTTGTAGTTTGCAAGTTTCATTTGCGTTTTAGTAGTAGAGTGAAATCGCCTTAGTTTAAAAATGCAATATATCAAAACTATCTTCACTTGAGCATGTAAGCGAAAGATCACTATGAAATTGACAAGATCAAAATGTTGCACTTCAAGATTCGATAAGGACATAAAAAATAGCACTTATCTAATCTGATGAGATAGAAAATAAAGCCTTTACTCTTTGAACATGTAGCGTTTTTCATTGCAATTCGAAATACTACTTTCAATTTAAGAACTGATTTCTCCAACGAAATATGCTTTCCAGCTTTTTATTATTAGCAGCCGATGTTCACATATAGGATTCATGATTCGTAATTTCTTTTCTTTAGCAAAGTATCACATATTCTAACGACTTTACTAGTTTCCTAGTAATTCATACACACTTTTTGATAAAAAATACGCTTGCACAAGGAAGTTACAATTAATAATTTTTTTTAAAAGTTTGACAGAAAAAATGTGTTTAGATGCGTAAGTGAATTCAAAGTTGATTTTCCAACTGAATGGGAGTAAGTAGATCTTTCGCGTTGAGAATAACTACGGAACTGCTACTTTTTCACGTTAAAATTGAAAAACCATTTCACACAAAAAGCAACTCGTTTTGTCAGTGAATTTTGTAAAATAAAAATGAAGAGCTATTGTGAAAATGAAAAGAACATTATTAAAAGTCACTGTTTTGGTCACTGTAGCTTTTGCAATGAAACAATAAAGTTATATTAACTCTCCCAACCTTTCGGGCAACCATACTTTCACAATTCATATTAATTTACAAATTGGTCAATAAATCATCTTTGTAGACATTGTAGGCATTATAATAGGTTCGTTTGTTGAAGCCCTGTGGTCGCTACAAGCGTTATTAAAAACCTAATCTCGCCCTGAATGTAAGACTGGGGTGTGTGGTTATAGCGTTTTTCAAGGACTGGGTTTACAAGTCATAGGTTGTCAAGGAAACCTTGGTCAACGTAGGGTATAGTTCAACGAACGAACCAATTGACAGAACCTTAAAATAAAAGATACTCTGGCGTATGAGTACTATTTTAAAACTGGAATTTATTTAAATTATTAGTTTTTGCGTAGTAAAACAAACTCTAATTAATTCGAAATATAAATTTAAATCTGAGCGATAATTATGCTAATGACTGATTGGATTGATAAATGTGTGGGTTAAATGGTGAATACATTGAGATTAAGATTTTATGGGGTTAAAAAACAAAATGGATGTATACCTGGAAAAAATCTTTTGAACAAACTTCACCAATATACAGACCTACAAAATGTGTAAAATCTTATTAAAAACTGAATTTCCATACTTGTTATATGGATATAACTACAGTTTCTTTAAATCCTAGTACGCTACTGAAGCGAAACCATATTTTCCATTGGCTTCCATATCTACAATAAAATCGTAAACGAAAACAAAGCGGATAATATAAGTAAATAAATAAAAACAAAAAATTAAAAAAGATAAAAAATTTGTGGGTTGCCGTAAGAGATAAGTGTTACGCCAACAAGCCAGAGACAATTGACGCTTTAAAGGACAATATTCGTGAAGCCAATGATGAAATACAGTTGCACACAATCGATAATGTGATTAAAAATTGGATCGATCGATACTGCATGGCCAGCCGAGGCAGCCATTTGAATGAAATAATTTTTCATTACTAACCGGAAGGATTGTACTTTCAAATAAAAAAAGAAATTTGAGAAAATATTCAGTAGTTATTTTATACCATTTAAAAAAAAAAGAAGTTATTTGGCGGACCCTTTAGAACCTGTTGGTGTAAGTGCACCCTAAGTGGCGGTAGTTTCCGCCCGACGCGTAGGGGGAGCTACTGCCCGAGCCACGTCATCGATGTAATCGGCCGGCCATCTTTTTATGGTCGACCATCTTTTTTTCCCTAAAAACTTGAATCGATCGGCCATCTTTTTTGCCACACCTTTTTTCTGCAAAACACTTTGACGTCAAAAGAAGATTCTAAAAAGTATTAAAGATTCTATAATACGTTGCATTTTCTGCCAACAGGCATATATCGGTTGAGCACTCAATTAATCAAGAATAGTTCATCGTTTATCTTCAATCCATTCAACTTTACTGCGCTACACTAAAATCGAGGACGGAAAGAAGACTTCAAGGAAGCAGCACTAAATTTATAACTAGAAGACTAAGTAAGCCATTTATACTATTGTAATTTGTAACCTTTTCTTATACGTATCTCAATAAAGGATTTTAACAACTTTGTAAAAAAGTTCACGGTTCAAAATCTTCTTCTGCTGCCACCAAATTGTGGCAACAATTTAAAATCTTATTGTTAATGGCGCCTAAGAAGAATAAGGATGGTGCGTCGAGCAAAGCCGCCAGGAATATGGCCGAAGACAACATCGAGGAAAGTTTCAACTGTAGGAGCTGTGCAGACCCGGACTCAGCCGACGACATGGTGTTGTGCGACGACTGTAACCATTGGTACCACTTTCGGTGTGCAGGCGTGAACGCAAGCATTGAGGATAAGACATACTTATGTCCAACGTGCCAAGGTAAGAGTAGTAGTAGTATTTTAGCACCCAGTAGAAATATATTGCAAAAAATTATTGAGAAAAAGCCTAGTGAACAAATAATAAGCACAGAGCAAGTAAAAACAGTAGTGATTTCATTGTCTGCATCAAAGTCAGCCGCAGCAAATGCTGGGAATATAAAGAGCATGGGGGAAAATTCTGCGCCGAGTGCGGCCGAGGTTGCCGCCAAGTGTGGACCCTCTGCTCCGTCCTATAATCTGCCTCCGTCATTTGCATCCAGTATTACATCTACACCACCTAGCCACGTGCATACTACCTCGTTTGTGGGGTTATCGTCAGCCTCGAAGCAAGGTGCAGTTACTGCTGCGTACTTAAAGAGTCGTGGGGATTATTCTGCGCCCAGTGCGGCCGAAGTTGCCGTCACGTGTGGACCCCTCGCTCCGTCATCTCGTGCTGCACATGCTACCTCGACCGTTGGATTTTCGTTTGCCTCGACACAAGATGCAGCCACTGCTGCGTATTTACAGAGTCGTGGGGATTATTCTGCGCCCAGTGCGGCCGAAGTTGCCGTCACGTGTGGACCCCTCGCTCCGTCATCTCGTGCTGCACATGCTACCTCGTCTGTTGGATTTTCGTCTGCCTCGACACAAGATGCAGCCACTGCTGCGTATTTACAGAGTCGTGGGGATTATTCTGCGCCCAGTGCGGCCGAAGTTGCCGTCACGTGTGGACCCCTCGCTCCGTCACCTCGTGCTGCAAATGCTACCTCGTCTGTTGGATTTTCGTCTGCCTCGACACAAGATGCAGCCACTGCTGCGTATTTACAGAGTCGTGGGGATTATTCTGCGCCCAGTGCGGCCGAAGTTGCCGTCACGTGTGGACCCCTCGCTCCGTCATCTCGTGCTGCACATGCTACCTCGTTTGTGGATTTTTCATCATCCTCGATACAAGATGCAGCCACTGCTGCGTACTTACAGAGTCGTGGGGATTATTCTGCGCCCAGTGCGGCCGAAGTTGCCGTCACGTGTGGACCCCTCGCTCCGTCATCTCGTGCTGCACATGCTACCTCGTCTGTTGGATTTTCGTCTGCCTCGACACAAGATGCAGCCACTGCTGCGTACTTACAGAGTCGTGGGGATTATTCTGCGCCCAGTGCGGCCGAAGTTGCCGTCACGTGTGGACCCCTCGCTCCGTCATCTCGTGCTGCACATGCTACCTCGTCTGTTGGATTTTCGTCTGCCTCGACACAAGATGCAGCCACTGCTGCGTATTTACAGAGTCGTGGGGATTATTCTGCGCCCAGTGCGGCCGAAGTTGCCGTCACGTGTGGACCCCTCGCTCCGTCATCTCGTGCTGCACATGCTACCTCGTTTGTGGATTTTTCATCATCCTCGATGCCAGATGCAGCTACTGCTGCGTACTTAAAGAGTCGTGGGGATTATTCTGCGCCCAGTGCGGCCGAAGTTGCCGTCACGTGTAGACCCCTCGCTCCGTCATCTCGTGCTGCACATGCTACCTCGTTTGTGGATTTTTCATCATCCTCGATACAAGATGCAGCCACTGCTGCGTACTTACAGAGTCGTGGGGATTATTCTGCGCCCAGTGCGGCCGAAGTTGCCGTCACGTGTGGACCCCTCGCTCCGTCATCTCGTGCTGCACATGCTACCTCGTCTGTTGGATTTTCGTCTGCCTCGACACAAGATGCAGCCACTGCTGCGTACTTACAGAGTCGTGGGGATTATTCTGCGCCCAGTGCGGCCGAAGTTGCCGTCACGTGTGGACCCCTCGCTCCGTCATCTCGTGCTGCACATGCTACCTCGTCTGTTGGATTTTCGTCTGCCTCGACACAAGATGCAGCCACTGCTGCGTATTTACAGAGTCGTGGGGATTATTCTGCGCCCAGTGCGGCCGAAGTTGCCGTCACGTGTGGACCCCTCGCTCCGTCATCTCGTGCTGCACATGCTACCTCGTTTGTGGATTTTTCATCATCCTCGATGCCAGATGCAGCTACTGCTGCGTACTTAAAGAGTCGTGGGGATTATTCTGCGCCCAGTGCGGCCGAAGTTGCCGTCACGTGTGGACCCCTCGCTCCGTCATCTCGTGCTGCGCATGCTACCTCGTTTGTGGATTTATCATCAACCTCGATGCCAGATGCAGCAAATGCTGCTTATATGAAGAGTGTAGGGGAATATTCTGCGTCCAGTGCGGCCGCAGTTGCCGCCACGCGTGGACCTCTCGCTCCCTCATCCCGTGCCGCACCTACAACCTCGATTGTGGGGTTATCGTCAGCTTCGATGCCAGATGCAGCTACCACTGCTTATATGAGGAGGGTCTGGGAATACTCGGGGCCCAATTCGGCCGAAGTCGCCGACGCCAGCGGACCCCTCGCCTCAGATCGTGACCTTCTACGTACTTCAACATTCACTACCTCGAGAAACGTTTACCCTACTAGCCGTGGGATATTTTCCGCGCTCAGTGCAGCCGAGGTAGCTGCCAGGTGTGGACCCTCCGCGCTAGCCCAAGGGCATGCACAGTCAATAATACCTGTTGCATCAACTGAAGCGTACTTCCAGACCCAACGGGAACACTCATCGCACCAAGCAGCCGGGAAAGCTGAAAGTGCCGGAATACCAGCTACAAGTCGCATCCAGTCTCAGCATTCGAGACAAGCACCGGTATTAGCAGCTACAACAACCCGCAACCTACCGGCTAGGCTAAGCGGGGAAGTGTATACCACCATGGACAACATCGAAAGAAGATCGAATCGTTCAAGATCCTCTAAGTCTTCTGCAGACAAAATTAGAATCGAGCTACTGAAAATTGAAGAGGAACGAAAACTTCAAGAAGCAATCGATAGAGAAGGGCTCCGACTGAGAAAAGAAAGAGAAGCTGAATATCTTAACAAGAAGTATCAGATAATGAGTCAACTTGAGGAGTCGTCTGAGGATGGTGAAGAGGATGCATTTTTTCATAATGCCAACAACCAAACGAGAGGGAACATAACCAATTGGATGGCAGGTATACCTGACCAACGATGTTTTCACTCTTCTACAAAGGCCGGGATTCTTCAAGAGCCTATGCCCACAGCAGCTCCGCGCCTGAGCTGGGAGCCAGAAGCACCTGTGCGTCGACTTCCGTTGAGTACTCCAGCAACAACACATCAGGTTGAACTGCCAAACATTAAGAAGTTTTCTGAATCTGCGGTTGCATTGGATCGGAGGCCTGAGCATCTACCAAATCCAGTAGAGAACGCACCGATCAAGGAATCCTTCATGCCCGAGCAGCCCCAAAATCAGTTTTCGAGTCAACCTCAACCGAACCCGTTCCAAAACAGCCTTCAATATACGAACCATGGTCTGACAAAAAGCAACCTAGCCGCGCGACATCTCATCCGTGATTTACCGACTTTCGGAGGCAACCCATCAGAATGGCCTCTCTTTATTGCAAGCTACAACCGTAGCACGGAATTGGGCGGATTTAGCGACGAAGAGAATCTTATCCGGCTGCATAAAGCTTTGAAGGGCGATGCACTGGAAGCAGTCAAGAGCCTGATTATTCAACCTAACTGCGTCGGTCGGGTAATAGAAACTTTAAAAATGTTGTATGGCAGGCCGGAACTCATTGTTAGCACACTGATGAAAACGATTAGCCGGACACCTGCCCCAAGAGCCGATAAGTTCGAAACCATCGTTACATTCGCTATAGCCGTACAAAACCTTTGTGCCACCTTTGAGGCATGCGGCATAGTAAACAACATGAGCTATCCTTCGTTATTACAGGAACTCGTGGAGAAGCTTCCGCCAAACCTACGGCTTAACTGGGCAATCCATAAGCAAACACTGAAGATATGCACACTCAGAGAGTTCGGTACTTGGGTATATGCTATAGCCGAAGCAGCTAATGGAGTCCTGGCGTCTGCCCCTACATCATCCAGCGAGGAGAAGAAGCTCAGAAGCAACGGTCCGAAAAGCAGAGGAGTCTTGAACGCACACTATAAAGACAACAACAAAATCAACACCTCTCAAGGAAACAAGTGTCTCGTCTGTGAAGCCAGCTGTGAGTCAGTGGCGAAATGCGCGCAGTTTCTCAAACTCGACCGGGACGCTCGATGGATGGAAGTCAGGAAACACCGCTTATGTGGCAGATGCCTTAGCAACCATGTCGGACACAAGTGTAAAGTGAACGTTCTTTGCGGAAGGAATAATTGTACTCGCAAACATCACAAGTTGTTACATAAGGATCCGATTCCCAATGCATCCGGAGCAGACGTCGCCACCGTTGGACTCCACTCAAAGTCAGGTCCTGTCAATCCAGCAAACCCCAACTTCAAGACCAGCCCCGTTTTGTTCAGAATCGTTCCTGTCTTCCTGTACGGAGCCGGTATCAAAATCGAGGTATTCGCCTTTCTTGACGATGGATCATCCGTAACCCTAATAGACGAAGAAGTTGCCAAACAGCTCAAAGTTAAAGGTGAGAAACAGCCGCTATGCCTAAAATGGACCGGGAATACTTCACGGCTAGAAAGCCGATCCGAAAAGTTTAACCTACAAATATCTGGGACCAAGGGTAATGCGGAAAGATTCCAACTTTCAAATGTTCATACCGTGCGTAAACTGTCCTTGCCTGATCAAACGGTTAATCACCGCGAACTTCAAACAAAATTCGAACACCTTAAAGGACTGGAATTAGACTCCTATAACAAAGCTGTCCCTCGACTACTTATCGGAGTCAATAATGCGAAACTCGGACATACATTGAAAGCAAGGGAAGGAGGCTGGGACGAACCGATCGCGACCAAAACCCGCCTGGGCTGGGCAGTCCACGGCAATCTGGTTAGGACAGAAAGCAGTAAACCCATAAAGCACAGTTTTCATATCTGTGACTGCAATGACTCGGAACTACGTCGCCTAGTAGGCAAATTTATATGCGATGACCAGTTCGGAACTGCGGAAACAAGGAATGTACCTATGTCGCAAGAAGATACTCGTGCTCTAGAGATACTAACAACCCATACCACTCGGAAAAATGGCAGATTTGAGACCGCTCTTCTTTGGAAGTTTGACGACATTCAACTACCAGACAGCTATCAAATGGCCAAAAGAAGACTAGAATGCCTCCGAAAGAGAATGGAGCGAGACCCGAGCCTAGCTAAGCTAAATCAAAAGATCGAGGAGTACGTCGAGAAGGGATATGCGCGAAAGCTAACGGACGAAGAGGTAAAAAAGGGGAAAGGTAATTGCTGGTACCTACCAATCTTCCCAGTCCAGAACGCTAATAAACCCGGTAAAGTCAGACTAGTCTGGGATGCAGCAGCATCGGTTCGTGGCATTTCGCTAAATACAGTCCTGCTCAAAGGTCCCGACCAGCTCACACCACTTACGTCAGTAATTTATAAATTTAGGCAACAGAAGGTTGCTGTATGCGGAGACATAAAGGAAATGTTCCATCAAGTCAGGATTAGAGAAGACGACCAGAACTATCAGCGGTTCTTGTGGGGAAACGGTCAGGATGGTGAGCCTGACACATACGTCATGATGGTTATGACGTTTGGAGCTACTTGCTCCCCATGTACTGCTCACTACATCAAAAACGCCAATGCGGATCAATTCGCGCAAGAATTCCCAAGAGCGGTTCTCTCTATTAAAGAAAACCACTATGTAGACGACTTGATGGACAGCGTCGCAACGGAAGAAGAGGCAATAAGACTTGCCAAAGACATCCGACATATCCACCAGCAAGGCGGCTTCCACATCAGAAACTGGATGTCCAACTCACCTTATGTCCTGCAACAGCTCGGCTCCGAACCTCTGGAACAAAAAAGTATCAACGAAAACGACGAACTCTGCACCGAAAAGGTGTTGGGAATGTGGTGGTGCACCTCTAAAGACTGCTTGACCTTCAAACTTACCTCTAACCGAAGCCAAATGGACATATTATCCGGACGAAAACGTCCTACGAAACGAGAAGTCTTAAGGATCATGATGACTATTTTCGATCCCCTTGGACTGATAGCATGTTTCCTAATGTATATTAAAATGCTCCTCCAGGATGTCTGGCGTTCAAAAATAGAGTGGGATGAATTAATCAAAAACGAGGAACATACAAAATGGGTAAAGTGGATCAACCTTCTACCCGTCATCGAAACTGTCGAAATTCCTCGGTGTTACATATCGTCCGACTGGGGTTCCGTCGTCCAATTGCACGTATTCGTAGACGCAAGTGAAAATGGCTACGCGGCAGTCGCATATGTGAGGAATCTTCACAACAATGCCGTAGAAACTTGCCTCATAGGAGCAAAAACCAGAGTTGCCCCCCTCAAGTCGCTCTCGATACCTCGGCTCGAATTGCAAGCAGCCCTACTCGGTGCCAGATTCGCTAAAAGCATCATTGAATCCCACGGCATCTCCTTCAACCAACGATACTTCTGGTCCGACTCCAAAACCGTTCTGAGCTGGCTTAGAGCCGACCATCGGAGGTACAGGCAATATGTAGCCTTCCGCGTCAGCGAAATATTAGAACTCACCGCTATTGAAGAATGGAGATGGATCCCTACTAAGTCCAACGTAGCCGACGAAGCTACTAAGTGGCAAAAACCTCCAGACCTCAAGCCGGACAGCAGATGGTTCAACGGACCTGGCTTTCTGAAGCTACCTCCTGACAGCTGGCCTAAAGAGGAAGTCACGGGATCTACTATCGAAGACCTTAAAACTAATTTCCTTGGAATACATGCTGCCAGTAATCAAGAAGAAATGTATAGAGCGAGTCGATTCAACAGATGGGAGAAACTACTCAGGAGTACGGCATACGTCCACAGATTCATCAGCAACGTAAGTACAAGAAGAACTAAATTACCGAAAATAAGCGGCCCTCTTACTCGAGAAGAACTTCAAGCAGCTGAAAGTAACCTGTTGAAAGAAGCACAGAACGAAGGGTACGCTGAGGAAATAGCTGATCTAACCATGAACCGAGCGCTACAAAAAAACAGCTCGCTTCGCAACCTAAACCCTTTCCTGGATGAAAAAGGAATTCTTCGGGCTAACGGAAGACTCTGCCTCGCGACCAATGTGGACCCAGACTTGAAGCAGCCAATTATCCTCCCGAGAAAGTGTAAAGCAACATCGCTTCTAATAGACGAAGTACACCGAAGATACCAGCACCAAAACGATGAGACTGTAGTGAACCTAATTCGACAAAGATTCTACATTTCGCATCTAAGGTCCGCGGTTAAAGACGTTAAGAAACTGTGTCAAACGTGCAAAATCAACAACGCTCGATCCCGTCCACCACTCATGGCCCCTCTTCCACCAGCGAGGCTTGGCTCATTCTGTAGACCATTCTCATACGTGGGAGTCGACTACTTCGGGCCCATGACAGTCACTCTCGGTCGTAGAACGGAAAAACGGTGGGGGGTGCTGTTCACCTGCCTCACTATTAGAGCGGTCCATATCGAAATCGCCCACACACTGTCGGCCGACTCATGCATCATGTGCGTACGAAATTTCATCGCCAGAAGAGGTACGCCGCTAGAATTCTACAGCGATAACGGGACCAACTTTCACGGAGCAGAGAGGGAACTACGAGAAGCAGCAGCAACCGTAGAAAATACTCGAGTAGCTGAGACGTTTACGACAACAACCACATCATGGAAATTCATACCACCCGGCTCGCCACATATGGGCGGATGCTGGGAGCGCTTAGTACGATCCGTAAAAAATGTACTTTACGCTATCGCGCCCACTAGAAACCCCAACGACGAGCTCTTACGTAATATGCTGACGGAAATCGAAAATATTATCAACTCCAGACCTCTAACGTACATGCCAACCAACCCAGACAATCCAGAAGCTCTAACACCTAATCACTTTCTGTTAGGCTCGGCATGTGGTTCAAAACCCGCAGCAAAGCTCGACGACGATGTGCTCTTACTGCGAAAAAATTGGCTAATCTCTCAACAATTTGCAAACCGTTTCTGGAAACGGTGGGTGTTAGAATATTTACCTACTCTTACGCGCAGGGCCAAGTGGCTAACACCTGTGAAGCCTCTTGAAGTGGGTGATGTAGTACTTATAATCGAACCCAGCAACCCCAGAAATACTTGGCCAAAGGGCCGAATCATAAAAGTAAAACTGTCGAATGACGGACAGGTGAGAAGAGCCACAGTTCAAACCAAAGATGGGGTCTACGAGAGACCTGCGGTAAGGCTGGCTATCCTCGACGTCGGAGATAATGCGTCATGTGCGGAAATACCGGGGGGGACTGTTGGTGTAAGTGCACCCTAAGTGGCGGTAGTTTCCGCCCGACGCGTAGGGGGAGCTACTGCCCGAGCCACGTCATCGATGTAATCGGCCGGCCATCTTTTTATGGTCGACCATCTTTTTTTCCCTAAAAACTTGAATCGATCGGCCATCTTTTTTGCCACACCTTTTTTCTGCAAAACACTTTGACGTCAAAAGAAGATTCTAAAAAGTATTAAAGATTCTATAATACGTTGCATTTTCTGCCAACAGGCATATATCGGTTGAGCACTCAATTAATCAAGAATAGTTCATCGTTTATCTTCAATCCATTCAACTTTACTGCGCTACACTAAAATCGAGGACGGAAAGAAGACTTCAAGGAAGCAGCACTAAATTTATAACTAGAAGACTAAGTAAGCCATTTATACTATTGTAATTTGTAACCTTTTCTTATACGTATCTCAATAAAGGATTTTAACAACTTTGTAAAAAAGTTCACGGTTCAAAATCTTCTTCTGCTGCCACCAAATTGTGGCAACAGAACCATTACTCTTTGAACATGTATCGTTTTTTATTGAAATTCGAAAAATTAATTTCAAATCGAGAACTGATTTCTTCTACGAAACATGCTTTCCAGCTTTTTATTATTAGTAGCCGATGTTCACATATAGCGATTCATGTTTCGTAATTTCTTTTCTTCAGCAAACATACTCTGGCGTATGAAAACTATTTTAAAACTGGAATTTATTTAAATTATTAGTTTTTGGGTAATTTAATTTTAACTGCTGATTGGATTGATAAATGTGCGGGGCAAGCGGAGAATACATTGAGGTTAAGATTTTAGGGGGTTCAAAAACAATGAATGTGTTCCTACTTGGAAATAATTGCAAACAAATGTCTTTTAAACACACTACACCAAGTAGGTCTGTTCCTGCTACAAAATGCGTGACTGAATTTCTCTGGTTGTAATGCTACTATAGCTTCTTTAAAACCTAGTTCGTTACTGAAGCGAAAGGATACCTTTCATTGGCTTCCATATCTACAACGAAATCGTTAATGAAAACAAGACGGACAATTTAAGTAAATAAATAAAAATAAAAAATTAAAAAAGATAAGGAAAAGTGACCATCGAATTACAAATATTAATTAAAAAAGTAAATTGAATGAATTTACAAGACTGTGAAGACGACGTATTTATTTTCGTGCTGTTCAGCATTCGCACTCGGTTAGCTCTTGTTTAAATTTCTTTGTTCAGCTTTGATTTCTTCTTCTGAAAAGTTTTCCTCCTTTGAACTTGAACAAAAATTTCGCAAGCAATTAAGCCAGGTACACTACTGAAATGAAGAAAGAAAAATACCGTACAAAAATGACAAGACGGAATCGTAAACGGAAAATTTCGCTGTCCTTTTCGTTGTGCACAGCGCTGCTGTTCTGCGCAAAGGGTTTCATAGGAGGATAATTGTAGTAGATCTTTTACTACAATTCTTACAATTCCTTACACTTTTCCGTCCATCTTTTATCTCCCGATTAAAAACTGTAGTAAGAAATCTATTACTTAAAAACGCAAGCGCTAACTTATTCTGAAGCATTTCCCCCTAGTCTAGGAGCTATGACCAAGAAATAGGAAAATGATCTACGACATTGAAAAAGGATATCTGTCTGTCAACGATAGAAAGACATCAGTATAAAGCCAAACAAAGTCCTGTGCCAATAACACAACAATTTTAAGTGTTTTTTTCTGTTATGTTAATTCAAATGCCACTACGCTAACTTCTTTCACTACCGTCAAGAAATCTGACAGCTGTTTGAGTTTAAAATACTAAAGTTTTGGAACCAAGACCTAGTTTCCTACATAAATAAAATAGTTGGGGACTAACATATCTACCCTGTGGTATACAAACACTAGTATCAAGAAAACAATTAACAAATTCATATTGAAAGTAGTACTCACTTTTTTCCAGGAATGGATGGTAGTTTCAGCAATCTTATGTTCCATTTAAAAACAGCGGAGCAAATAATCGTTGTTAAAATAAGAAATAACGTTGCAAGTGGCTGCACAAAAAAAAGCATCCCATGCGAGTTATTTTTCGTAGATTCAGCAATAAATTGTGACTGGTAGAGCGGAAGTAGAACCAGCAACATAACTGATGTCACCATCAAACCCACTGTGAATGCCAATAGCAAACAAAATGATTGCTTGGTCCTTCGAATAGCATCTGCATTTTGTTGCTGATGCTGTTGTTCGCGAAGAACAAAATTAGGACATCTTTCCATCTGCAGTAAGGCATCGCAGTCATGATTTGACGATTTCACCAGAGATATCGAGATTAATTCTTCTGTTTCCGCATCCAGATGAATTCTATCTGAGAAAACATCCTGGTCGTCATCGTCGTCCTCGTCGTCCTCGTCGTCATCGTCATCATCGTCGGCAGCAGAAAAGAGATTTTCAACAAGTTCCTCCTGGTCGGACTGCTGGTCGTCGTAGAGATTTCTCATAGTTTTTCCAATTTACCAACCACACAAACGATCTGAAATGAAGTGTTTACAATTTATAAGAAATCGTTATTCACACAAAAGTTCGTTATTGCGTATCTAGAGATACAGTTATCTATATCTATGAATGGGCATAGAGTCAATCCCCATGGAACGTTAAATTGGCGCCACAGAGGCGCATAATAAATCCATTATATATATAAACTGTCTGGCGCCAGCAAAATAAACTCAATACACATACATCGGCCCGTGCCGTTGATGGACCTGAGTTTGATGGAGGGGACAGAGCACACTCAAAGGATGCCCCAAATACGGCTCCTAAGGATGCCACCATTCTTGTGGCATCATATTTTTGCAATCGCCTGCAAAGGCAGGGGTTCATTTTTTGAAATATGTAGAAAAACAAACTCAGGAGAGTTCCGTACACAAAGTAAACAGGTGAAGCAATTTTAAAGATGAGGACGAAGGTATACACTCGGAAGTGCACTGCAGGAAATGGTGGTTTCAATTAAACGCCATGTGTACAGAACCCATATACTTTTTTTTCATTCTTCATTCAGGGGAACAACATTTTAAGTTTAAAATGAAAAAAAAAAAGAAAAAACAACTTGGAAAGCAATTATACGAAATGCTTTTCCTCTTAACGCTCGAGAACAATGAGGCTGGAAGAACAATCGTTTTGCCATTGATTAGAAGAAAAAAATCACTTAATCGCGCTGCACAAAACAGGAATCTCATTTTCTTAGCTCGAATTTTCACTTCTTTTTTATAAAACACAAATGTCTCTTTTTATGTTGAAATGGGAGAAAGGAAATCGATTTAAAAGCCAGCAGTATAAACAACAATTGCCATAAGAAGCTTCTCAGTTGAATCACTTTAGCCATAGGATTTAATTTTATGGAAATATTATTCCTAAAAACCAACGCACACCTTCACTACCTCCGGTTGGCACGACGCGTTTACGAGACGTTCAACGGTTTATCTTGACTGAAGAAGACTGTTCTCTAAATTTGATGCAAATGATTCAAAAGACTATCGCTCTCACAGAATGCCAGATGCCAATGCCTATGCCACCCCATCAGTTCTAATATACATATGACTGTGAGAAGAGCAGAGATTTAGAGAAGGATTATTTCCCCAGGTTCACTCGGTTTGGCATAAAAAGGTATCACGAATACACTTGCTTTGCCAAAACAATTTGTTAGAAGTCTCCTCTCAGACTGAAAGTAATTGCGATGTGAATGATGCTCGTCGGCTGTTTTCTAAGGAGTGATGCTGTGACGTTATGAATGCACCAGTGTTTGGTACAGAGAGCTGAAGCTGCGCATAAGAACAACTTTTTGAGGGATGTGGGAGTTCATTTTTAATTTGAGATTTGGAATTCATTTTGTAGGGTTGTTTTGTATGAAAATACCGCTGAGTGGTTGAAATTGGGAACAACAACAAAGTTGTTTTCTTTTTCACAGTCAAAGGTTTCATGTACATTGTACTTTCCATACTTTCCGTACATGAACTCATCCCCTAAAATCTGTAAACTGTAAGTACATAAATTACTTGCAAAGATCCAACACTTGTAGATCAAATTTCAATGAGATTGAAACGTTTTAAAGGCGAGGTTTTTTGAAAAATATCAAGTTTCTTGCCATTTCTCTTAAGGGAAAACTACATACGTTAAAATACAATATACAGCCTCCAGGAGTTTGGCGGTGACTGGCGGTCGAAAGAAAGACCAAGTATGAGTTTTGTCTCAAGAGTTTTCGAAGAAAGGCAAGTTTTTAGACAGGTTTATAACCCACAACACAATGCGTAGTAACTTTTCCCTCGATAATTTAAATGGCATCAGCATTTTAAAGCTCCTAAAAGGTCTCCTGAAGACCTATATCGCTGGTGTTAGATTGTGGGTCCCTTAGAAGAGATTACATGTTGGTTTTCAATACACTTCTTTTTGTGATTCCAGATCCTGGTGCTTCATTCAATGAATTATTTCAACAACATTTTCTTTTTTTTAAGCTACCCTAGTTGGAAAGAATGGAGAAAATGGAAACAATAGCAGATCAAGTGCTACGCAGTGTCATCTTTTTTCTCAAGAAAACTAAGAATCTTATGTTGGTGTTGGTGTACACTCCTTTTTAGTGTCTACATCCTTTTGAGATGTGCCATTGACCGTTGTACTTTAAACTGATATAACCGTTGACAGAATCCATACTGGTTAAACCACAACATCAAGGTTTAACGATTTTACTGAGTCTTTTGGGAACTGCGATGCTTTCAAATGCGAACTCTTTTGCAAAACTATGAATCGCATTGGTAGTCCTAAACATTTGCCAGTGTTTTCGAAAAAGATGCTGCTTTTTAAATATCAAATTAAAATGAAAATTTTATCAGAGAAACAATTTCTCAAATTTTGTCAGTGATGAAAAATAATCACGTCCCTCGATTTTCTATACATATGGTTAAGTAAGAAACAACTTTTCATAGCAGTTTTATGACGAGGACCTGCTAGTTCCTCGCTTGGGGCGATAGTCGCCGAAAGTGCATTATATGCCATCACAATGGACTTCGGAGAAGAGATGCAAGGAGGTTCATAAAAGAAAATATCATACAACGTTCAGGCCCGATTACGAATGAAAAGTAGAAGAAAGGCAGAACAAACACTCCTGGCGTAGACAAATGCAACAAAGTCAGCATTTTGTGGGTCTTTGATATGAAAAAATCAAAAGCCATTAGGTTTGCGAAGCATTCTGAGGTCGATTCGCCGAAGCGTATCCCACGAGCTAATGCTAAACAGTTTATTAGGAGATATATGATACCTTCAAAATCACAATGATCATAACGTCGAAAAAAGGAAGACGATGAGTAATGGGCTTTTAAACATCACTTTACCAATCTTTTCATAAAAATCGGAATTTTGTATTTAAAGGAATAACGAAAGAACTGCGATTAGGTTTTTTTGAAGAAAACACTTAAGTAAGAGAAGCAATAGATGCATGAGGAAAGAACTAAGTGGGCTAAGCAAACCCTCGCAAGGTAATTGAAAGTTGTCAAATCTATTTACTTATGCGTATACAGCAAAGATCGTTGGAGGGTTCACACCTAAAGTCAAAAACCAGCCGTAGTGCCAGTCTGGGCTGCTAGCCTAAAAGCAAATAGCAATATGTTTGAATGGTTATTGTGGAAGAAGACAATAATGGTAGCCCGTCGACTCGCATCTGGTGAATGTTTTCTTCAAGATTATGGAAAAACCTAGTTCACTACCGACCATTACAAATAAGAGTGAATCAGGGTCGAGTTAAACTGACTAATTGTACTGACCAAAGATCCTTGGTGCTACTGAAGAACGCAGTTAACAGGCTGGGAGAACTGGTGCAAAATTTGAAGTCATTGCAGAGCACGTTCTATTGTTTTATCCCTAGCATACCGAGAGCTCACGCAAAAGTACCGCTGAGAGCAACAAACAGAAAAAGTTACGAAGTTAGAGCTGATGAATTCGACTTACAAAACCGAAAATGGACTCCACAGTCAAAAAGCTAAGACCCCTGACTAAGCTAATCTGAAATATTTGGTTTAAGAATCTCTCAGGGTTTTTCAATACAAAGAACAGGGTATTGAAGTATAGATGGTGGCGGATGAGCTCCAACAGCAGCTCTCATATTCCTGCAGTAGGGTACTGGTACTGGGATCCCAAAAGGACCTGGTCCTTCAGGTTGGGGGTGGTGCTTGGGGTTAACTACCCAAACACGGAAAAAACATATGGTTCCGAAACAACCAAAAGCCTCGCATAACGATAATGATTTCAAAGTTGACGACCCGAGCAAACGAAAAAAGAACAAAGACCTCAGGATCTGCACGTGGAATTTAAGATCTCTTAACGGACTACGTTCAGCTGGAGAACTAGCGGACGCCCTAGACTGCTACAATGTAGACATAACCGCCATCCAAGAAGTGCGATGGAATGGGTCGGTGATAAAGAAGAAGGAAAACTGCAACACTTGCTATATGGAGACTGCTACAGACAACAGAAACAAAGCTTATTTGCGGGTGTGTAGTTAGTGTCAAGGCAGCTGGAGACCAGTTGGAAAGGAGCATGCACCAGCTGATCCGCATGATATGGACGGAAGAAAGCATGCCCGATGAATGGAACCTCAGTATCGTATGCCCGATCCTAAAGAAGGGAGACCCTCACAATTGCGCCAATTATAGAGGGATAAGCCTCCTTAACGTCGCTTATAAGATCTTGTCAGCAGTAATATATGAACGTCTGAAACCCCACGTCAACAACTTGATAGGTCCTCTTATCAATGTGGTTTTAGACCAGAGAAGTTCACAATAGACCAAATTCCACATTACGGCAGATCTTGGAAAAAACCCGTGAACATAATATCGATATTCACCATCTCTTTATCGATTTCAAGGCCGCGTATGACAGTATCTACAAAGACGAGCTGTACAGAGCCATGTCTAGTTTCGGCATCCCTGCAAGGTCGGTTAAGAACTCACCGAGACCTTTGATGTCAAAAAAGCCCAATTTAATATAAAAACAAACATAATTTAAACAATTGGTCAAATCGTTATTTATTCAATACGAAAAAGGTTTTAGGCAAGGCGATAAACTGTCATGCGATTTCTTCAACATCATACTTTAACAGATTGTAAGAAACTCAAACGTCAACACCAGAGGAACAATCTTTCAAAAGTCTGTGCAATTACTCGCATATGCAGACGATATTGACGTAATGGGAAGAAAAAAGCGTGATGTCATAGGTGCTTTTGCGAGTATTGAAACAGAAGCGGCAAAAATGAGTTTGATGGTTAATGAGGGCAAAACAAAGTATATGCTGTCATCAAATAAGGACACAGAACATCGACGAATTGGACAAAACGTCACATTAGACAGACATAACTTCGAGGTAGTACAGGACTTCGTCTACTTAGGATCCGCTGTAGACACGGACAACAACATCAGTGCGGAGATCAAACGGAGAATAACTCTTGCCAACCGGTGCTTCTTTGGGTTAAGAAAGCAATTGAGAAACAAAACCCTCTCCAGAAAAATCAAGGTAACCTTGTATAAGACCTTAATCATCCCAGTCCTGTTTTACGGCGCGGAAGCATGGACCTTATCGAAAGCGGAGGAGGAAACCCTTGGTCGTTTCGAAAGAAAAATTCTCTGAATGATCTTTGGTCCCGTATGCGAGGACAATGTGTGAAGAAGAAGATACAACAACGAGCTGTATGAGCCGTGACATGGGCATAGCCAGAAGAGTACGCATCGCGAGGCTACGATGGTTGGGTCATGTAGAGCGAATGGACCCAAACGCTCCGGCTCGACGGGTTTTCGAAAGCACATTGCAGGGAAATCGCGGAAGGGGAAGACCTCATCTTAGGTGGCGCAATCAAGTGGAAGAAGACCTCAACTGAATTAGAGTGCAAAAGTGGAGAGAGCTTGCCCGAAATCGATGTCGTTATAGAAGGATGTTGGTTGAGGCCCACGTTCACCCCGAACTGTAATGCAATGTAATGTAATGTAAGTAAGTTAGTCGTTAGAGGTAAGGTTACCAGCCAAAATCTAGCTAGTAAGCATAATATGCGCTCATGCCCCCGTAGAAGAAGAAAAGGATTATTTAAAAGACTGTTTAAACGAGCTTTCGACAAGCTTTAATGCGATTTCCTTAACATCATACCTGAAAAGATTGCACAAAATTCAAACCTCAACGACAGGGTAGCATAATCTTTAAAAAGTCTCGCTAGCGCAGACGATGTTAACGTAATAAGAAGAAGCAAGCGTGCTTTTACCAGCATTGAAACAGAAGCTCAAAAATGGGTCTGATACGAGGTTTGTTTGTTGAACTTTGTCCAAGGTTGATCTAGGCCCTGGGTGTTCAATCTTCAAAAAATGCTAAACCACAAAATCCCAACACATCTCTGTCATTTGAACAAAAATACATGCCATTTGACATCCCTGTTCATTGCCTGAACTCACTCTAGCAAAAACCTAGGGCGAGTTGAGGGCAAACTCAGGGTACAAAAAACACTTAGTTTGACTTTTAGAGTGACTTAAAGTTTTTCAAAAAAAATGCTTTTGGTGACTCCTGGGCAACCCCAGAGCACAGAAAACATTGACGAATTATGCAAAAGGTCACAATAGACAGGACTTCGTCTACCTACGACATCGAAAATAAAATCAGCGCAGAGAACAATCGGAGAATAAATCTTGCCAGTGGCTGCTTCTTTGGGTTAGGAAAGCAATTGAGAAACAAACGCCTCTCTAGAAAATCCGGGGTGCCCCTTTATCAAACCTAGATGACCTGCTATACGGCGCAGAAGTATGAACCTTATCTAAAATGGATCAGAAAACCCTTAGTTGTTTCGAATGAAAAAAATCGTGCTCTTTGGTCTTGTATGTGAATACAATGTGTAGAGAAGAAGATTCAACAACGAACTGTATGATAATGTACCGTAACATGAGCATAGCTAGAAGAGTACGATGGCTGGGACATGTAGAGCGGATGAACATGGACGCTCCCAGGGGATTTCGTTACCATACTGCAATGAAATCCCGCAAGGGAAAGACCTATCGTCAGGTGATGCAATCAAGTGGGAGAATACCTCAACAAACTTAGAGTGCAAAATTGGAGGGAGTTCGCCTGAAATCGAAATTATTGGCGAAAGATGTTGGGTGAGGACCATTTTCACCCCGAACAGTTATACCAACCTAATCAAGTTAGTATAAGCCGCATCGATTCGTTACTACAATAGCCTTAAGTTTCTATCAACTCCAAATTTGATAACTTCTCCTTCGAAAATTAATTCAATGCAATGTCCAAGACATTGTTCCTAATTCATTCATATTTTTTTTTATTTGAAATGTTTTTTTCAATTTTCAGACACATTATCACACACTGCATGCAAGTAATCGTAAATTTAAGTTATACTTCAGAAATTTATTGTGATTTGAATTTATGGTTATTATCCGCTGTTTGTAAACCAAATGGCCGCACATTTATTGAAGGTATAACCTCCCCTTAGATTTTTACTACCCATCATCGGTCAAAGATGCCATATATTCTATTTCGTACTTATATTTTTTAGTAGTCTAGGCAAATAAATTCCAAGCAATTTAATATAAGACTAAGGAGAAGTACCAATATGAGGTCATTAACACACCATATTCACTCCGAACAGCGAGAAAACGAGTCCAAGTGGAATGAGGCATCAGTGACGAGAGCAAACTGATTTCTCCACTCAAGAATAGTTCATTAAGTCTCAGATCTGCCTACTATCGCTATCGAAAAGAAAGTTTGAAGATAGTAAATTAATTTCTGAAGAAAGAATAAAACACCAAACTATTTACATCGTGATGCAATTGAGAGCCTGACGTAAACGCAGTTGAAAACAGTCAAGGGTATTCTGAGTCGAAGTCAAATTCAAATAGGTCGATACTAGCACGATTGGACCTTGGCAGGATTCCAGCACAAGGATGAATACATTTTCCTCTCGTTAAGAGTCAATTGTGCAGAAGCACCACTAACCTCGACCTTTGCATATCGTTCTTAAAATCGTATTAACCCATCGGAGCTATTAAATGCGTTTGCTCCTTGAATATAGACAGTCATTGCTTTCAGATAGAATTCCGAAAGCATCCAAATGGTGCATTTTTCTTTTTTTTTGTCTAGATCTAGAGCATCATGCACGTGTGACATATCACTGCGTGACAACATTGCGAACAAGAGCACTTAATGAATTTCAAATCAAAAGAAACAAAACAGAGTAAGGATAATGGCGAGAGATTGAGATGTTAAAGGATAAATAAAAACATCAAGAACATCAGCGTTCATTATCTTCACACATAAGCCGTTGGGTGTAATCGATATACATATGAACATACAAATGTATATCATGTTGAGGAAAACGGTGTTATATGCAGAAACCCCTGTGCTTAATTGGTGTGATTTGTCTTCAGGGCGAAATCCTTTTTAGACTCAAATATTGATTCCTCGATGGATGTTGCTTTATTCTTGGAGAACGTTGTCTGTATATAGCGGTTAACTATTTTTATGTGACATGAAGTGTATGAAGGATGTAGCGAATGATGGGCAATTTTTAGTAAAAAGTTTAGTCGGGGAACACGGTCAGTGGTTGGAATTAAGACCCAAGTAAATGCGGATAAGCGGAAAATAAGGTAAGCCAGCGAATGTTATTTTACCAAAATCCAGTAAACTTTTCTAAGCTAATTAGTTTCGGAAAGTTTGTAGGCCCAAAGGTTGTAGGTGTTGAATCTTTTTATAAAAGAAAAATGGAAAAGTATTCCACCATTCCATTAAATTTCGAATGAATAACTACGCTGAGAACTTGGAAACTCACTTACTTGGGCGGGCATTATAGTACTAATAAGAATAAGGGCCGGTTTGTTCAAGCTTTATTATTTATAATCAATGATTATTCCAGATGATAATCACGGACTCGGTTTGTTCACGAAATTTTTAATCAAGGAATCTCTGATCAGAGCTTTTAATCAATGATTTTGCTAACCAGTAAATTTGTCTGGGTTAGCCCCATTTAAACAACGATTAACTGATATTCAGTTTGTTCAGGCTTAATTTTTGTTCAAATCACAGCTATCACTTCAAAATAAAAAATTGTCAGGCTGACATATCACATAAAATATTTTTTTGGAAATCAATAAGCATCTTCACTGAATTTTTTGAAATGAAGTAAATCCTTCTATAAATTTTTTAATGAAGAGATTCCACCAGATGTGCATGAAGAAAACATAGCACTAGTTGAATCAATTGATGTCGCCAGGATGCAATTAGATTAAAATTTCTATAGTTTTGACATGTGAAAAAAACTGTATGTATTTTGAATAATTTCTTTGATTAAGTTTTAACATATGTATAGACTGGAAAATGGAATGATTTTTGAACAACCCATGATTTGCTAACCAAGCCATAAAAAAGGTGAACAAACACTGTTTGGTGATCACAGATTCTTAATCATGGATTAAGAAGAATCCTTGATAACCAAATTGCATATTTAACCAGCTCTGAACAAACCGGCCCTAAGTCCAACTACGTTTTTCTTTAACAATTTCGATTTCTGTCAACATCTCTCCACTTTTCACTCCAAGTCGGTCCTAGTCCCCTTTCACTTGATTGGGCCCCCTGATTCCCCCTTCCGTGATTTCCTTGCAATGTACATTCGAAAAGATCGCAATCTTTTTTATCCGCTATAGAGGACCGGCATCTCTGGTCAAGGTCTTATAGAGAGCTCAATCCAAAGAAGCAGTGTTTGGTAAGAGAAAATTTCCGTTTGATGTCCGCCCTGCTGTAGTTTTCCGCTTTTTAAGCTGATCATAGGTAGACATAAAGTCCTTTTCTATCACGAACTTATGTCTATTGTGATGTTTTGTCCCTTCCGTCGATATTCTCTATGCTTGTTTGATGACAACGAATAAATCGTTTTGCTCTAATTGACCACTTTTACCGCTTTTGTTGCAATGCTGATATCAAAAGCGCCTATGACATCACCCTTGTTTAATGGCGCTTTCCATTGGTTTCACATGGGGAAGCACTCATTTTAAAAACCAATGGAACACCCAAAATTGTTTCTATTTAATTTAACGTAATTTCCTTTGTGTGAGTGAAACACCTATGGCTCTTAAAAAATATTCCTTGAAGAAACTTTTCATTTTGACATTTGAGTAGCATGTGCTTCTGAGTCGATTCTCACTTCAAATCGAGAAGCGGCAGTCACTCCTCAGAATCATGAGCGATCTTTTTGCACCAATGGAACGGTTTGAGAATACTTTTGGACGCTCCTGGACGGTTCTTTTCGTCTAATGGAAAGTTACATAAGCAAGAGAGTAATTATACAGGCTTTTGAAAGGTTATTCCTCAGATGTTGACATTTTTCTACCATCTTTTCAGAATGATGTTAAAAAAATCGCATGATACTTTGTCACCTGTCGACATCAAAGGTCACAATGATCTTTACCGACCTTGATGAAGCAGCGCGAGTTCTCCAAAGTCATCCTGCATAGTCGTACGAGTTTTGCAGGGATGCCAAAACTAGACATGACTCTGTACAGCTCGTCTCTGTAATAATACTGTCATGCGAGGCCTTGAATATTTGGTCGATTGTCGACCAAGCCACACTGATATCAAATTTTTGAAGTGGTTTTTCAGACGTTCACATATTACAGCAAACGTGATTTCGATTCTACGCAACGTTAAAGAAGCCTACTCTTTTATAATTGGTGAAAATGTGAGGGTCTCCCTTCTTTAGGATCGGGCATACGATACTGAGGTTCCAAACATCGGGCATACTTTTTCCGACCATAGCATGCAGATCAGCTGATGAATGATCCTTTCCAACTGATCTCCTGCTGCCTTTAAAGTTTCAGCATCGAGGCCATCTGGACCTAGAGTCTTAACTTCTTCTAGTTTAGGAGAAGGCCATTCCTGATCATTGTCAAAGTGGAATGGAGCCTTCTGCCTATGACAGCGTTATTAGTGTCTTTATCACCGCTAAGCAGTATGCAGGAGTGGTTTTTTCCTTTTTATTTGGCTGTATTTTGTTGGTTGACCAGGGGATCGCCATGTACCTACACGAGTTTTGAGATGCGGGAAGCTTGTACTTAACAACAAGATATAGCCCCGCAGCAAAAATGATTAGCGATTAGACATAAGCGGCAACCATGCTCGCCGTATATGCTCGTGTTGACCATGTTTTTTTCGGCTGGTTCACGAGCCGCTCGCTGATGGCCAAGGATTTTGATTTTCTTTTTTTTTTGTTGACTGTTGACTCGCGAGGAACTCTAATTTTTGATTGATTTTGGATTGTATTTCCAGAATAAAGAACCAACACGAAATAAATTCCCGCCAAATGTACTCGCTGTCTGTGGTAAAAGAGCATGTTCGGCGTTTCATTTTCGTCATTTGTAGATAGCTTAAGTCGTTTTTCGGAGGGCTTGTCAAGCAGGCTAGGCTTACCGATTGTATTTCCAAAGATGTCCTTCCTCACTAGACTTTCGTTAAAATCGGGAAGAATTATGGAAGGTTTGATTCCTTGCTGTTTATAACATGGGTTAAAACTTATAACCTGAAACAATAATGGAGATATGAAATTTTATTAATGACCCTTGAAAGCATATAAAACAGGAGGTAATAGGTCTGATTGATCTGCAGGTTTATTGACGTCTCCTAGTGGTGGCACGAAAAATTTGCAGGCAGTAGCTTTGGTTGATCTGCGGGTACGTTTACGGCTTTTAGGTTTATTTACGGGCCCTGGTGGCACGAATCGCTTAAGAAAGCTGCAAAATTAAGCTTTCATTACGGAAGCCTGTCATATCGCAAGCAATAGTTGGATGGTTACAGTCGGAACAATTGGCACTTCTCTTTCAAAATCGTGAAACACTGAAATAGAAAAGAAAAAATATTTTCGACAAAAGTTAAGCATTTCCGCTTTCACATTTTTATTGAGGAAATATTTCCAAATTATAAAAAATTAAAAGACCTTCTTTGCCGGAACAGAAGATACTAAGCGAAACTTAAACAAAGGTTTAAGAAAAAATTTGTTTTTCAAATCGATTGGTTAGTTTAAAAATTGTACAAATGAAACGTACACACCTTTACCTTTCTCGGACATATTTTGATTTTTTAATCACACAATATAGGAAAAAAAAAGTATATATAAACTACCAATAAAGAAAAAGCTGGTCAACTTCGATCGCTTGAATAAAATAGTGCAAAATATAAAAACAAAACAAAATTGCATTTTTCGCGTATCAGAAATAATGTGTACTTTATGGAAAGTAATAGTTTTTGTTTGAATTATCAAAATTTCAAAGTGACCCTTTGCGCACCGATCTACATATATGGAGCGATGAGCGGTAGGACTTATTTTATTTTTTTAACGATTTCATTTTCACAATAGACAGACATAGCTTCAAAGTAGTACAGGACTTCGTCTACCTAGAATCTGCTACAGACACGGAAAACAACATCAGTGCGGAGATCAAACGGAGAATAACTCTTGCCAACCGTTGCTTCTTTGGGTTAAGAAGAGAAACAAAACCCTCTCCAGATGCCCTAGGCCCAGGGCTCCTCGCCCTGCTGGAATGTTTTCCATTTCGCGGAGTGTTCAGGTCCGGTTGTCGTTGTGGCTGTTGGTTTCAGGCACTGTGACAACGATTTTATTCATAAAATTAAGGGTAGTTACATAAACATGGGGAAGAAACAGCACAGCATGTGAGTTATACTCGACAAGAGTGTGCAATCTACCGCTGCATGCATTATTATTGCTGTTTTTTTTTTTTATATATAATTGGCGCGCACATCAAGGGGTTATGACTACCCTTATAATGTTATTAAACACAGTGCGAGCATTTAGGAAAATAGGAGAAGATTTGAAAGGAGACACCGATGCACGTTGCTCTTGAGCCTTTGTGAATCGTAATACAGGGGAAAACGGGTTCAAGTAGAGCATTCCACATCCGGAATTTGTTTTTAACACTTTTATGTTTTTTTATACTCTGTATTGATTCGTAAAATACATTGCTAGGAGGAATCCTAGCTAATATTATAAATGTGTAATGTGTAATTCTGTCTGTCCATCTTTCTATGTTACTGTCTTCCGCCCAAACTACTCAACCGATTTGAATGAAATTTGGTACATAGATAGTCTAGAACCTGAGAAAGGACATAGTCTGTGCATTTTATCCCTTTATTCTAATGAGAACGGGAACGTATTTCAGGAACTACTTGTAAGAAACTACAGCACCGATTTTAATGATTCTTCCACCGTTAGAACGCCCCACTATCCTCAACTAACATAAACTTCACTCATCCCCATATTCCTACAGGAACAAAAGTCCTTACTACTATAACAAGTACGAAAAAATCTGCCGCCCAAACCACTGAGTCGGTTTAAGTAAAATTTTATACAGAGATGATCTAGAAGGACATAGACTTCAATTCATCCGAATATTTCCACGGGAACTGGTCCTTACTAATAATGTCTGGTCGTCCCGCCCAAACAACTGAACCAATTCAAATGAAATTTTGTACAGAGGTAGTCTAAGACCTGAGGAAAGACATAGACATTATATTTTACACTAATTTCTACGGGAACGTAAACGAGAACTTAGAAACTACTGCACCGATTTCAAAAATTCTTCCATCTTTAGAATGCTACACTATCCCCGAGCGAGTAACATAAACTTTAACTCATTCCCATATTCCTATGAGAACAATCACCATATTCCCTCGGGAACGGGAGTCGTTACTAATATTCCAAAAATTCCAAAATTAAATCTGTCTGTTTTTTTTTTCTTTGTTCCATTATTCCCATGGGACTTACTTGTCCTTACTACTTGTAAGTAAACAATTCTATTTGGCAAAATATAAAAAAAGGAAGAAGATAGATTAGTGAAAAATTCAAATTGCTGCCGAAAGTCAATTAGCATTTTATAAAAATAAATCAATGCGCCTTGGAAATTTTGCCATTTTTATATTTATAAAGTCCTCATAGTGAACCTCAATACTTTTATAGATGTTTAGCAACATCAAACCGTTCAGTTGCTCCTCGCTGGTTCTTCCTCGCAGATATGTTTTTAATCTGCGCAGATATGAAAAAGATTGCTCGCTTGAAGCCACGGATTTTGGAAGTGTGGCAAGGATCTGCATAAAACAATGAACTGTTTTATATAGGGACGAATCGCACACATTTAAGGTGTCTATAAAGTTGTTGGGCTGTTTTTATTTTGGCATACTCAAGCAATGTTCATTGGTACCCTTTCCTAGTTGCCATTGTCGATCCCATTCTTATACAGAGCCAGAGCGACTGGTTTTTAGTATGTGTGATGAAAATTTTAATTTTCGTTAGTTTTGAAGCGACCAATGCGATGTGTTTGCAAATATAAGTAGGAAAGCGAATTTTCATATATTTCTATGGCAGGTTCCATTTTATACGACCCAATACTACCTCCACATCAACATATGAAATTTACTTACACTAGAAAAGGGTGATCATGCTAAAAACATACCAAAACCAAAAAATAATTTCAAAACATATGAACTACCTGCAAATTAACTTATCGATGGAAATGGATTCCGCATTTTGAAGGATTTTTTCAAAAATTTTTGACAGAATGAAATTTTCAGATGAATTTTATGCTTCCATGTTTTATATTTTGATTTTTATTTTAAAGAACTAGTGGTTATTTTTTTATTTCAAAAATTTCGGGGGGGGGGGGGTTGTTCAACCCCCAAAACCCGCCCTGCGTTCGCGCCGGCAGTCAGTTATTACTCGGAGATGATTAGAAAATTGTTCTATTTTCTTTGGTTCGTCTTTCTTTGTCAAAAATTGCACTTACTACTTTGGCAAATCACCTTCGGTTGAACAAAACTAGTAGCCAGCGGATATAGAAAGACCACTGGCGTGTTCTATAAGTTGTATCACCTGATGGGCGCCGCGTCCAAGTTGACCCAATCAGAATAGTACAAATTTGCATGAATTGGAGAAAATTTTGTTTGGATCCAAGATCTGAACCCAACTTTTTATCCTTTTTTAAGACCGTCAAAACCTTCGTTACGAGATAAATTTGTAAACGCAATTCACAATAGCATGCGTAAAAATTTTATTTCGAATATTAATAAAGCAATTGCGTTACGAAATACGAATTACGATATCAAAAGTAGGTAAACATCTTATATACAAATTGTGTAGAATACTTTAACCATTCAATATTTGAATTATAGTACGGAAGCAAGCAACGTTCTCAAAAGATGGAAATGCCAGAGGG
This sequence comes from Melanostoma mellinum, assembly GCA_914767635.1. Lineage (NCBI taxonomy): Eukaryota > Metazoa > Arthropoda > Insecta > Diptera > Syrphidae > Melanostoma > Melanostoma mellinum. The sequence goes on along the minus strand of OU612059.1, from coordinate 58,077,181 downwards.
CTTACATTTTGATATTTCTTTTCCTTTTCGGGTTAGATATGAGCGCGATTCATGCTCTTATTGCATGAAAGCAAGTGAAAAGTTTTTTTTAAGTCATCTTAGGACAAATCTTCCCTCTTTTCATAGTTCACACCAGTTTTTCTCCCTTATACTTTTGATGCACAAATGGGATGCATACAGGCATCCACGAGCTCTCTTTGATGCCAGACCCTCTGCACTTCTACATTCCTTGAATTAAAAAACCTGATATTAAAAAACCAGTCGCCTTGAGATGAACTTTTGTTACGCAGTGCCTATACTCTTTACATTCCCCCTTCAGTGATGAGAGCTTTATATTCTGTTTACTTATGATTAGCATTGGATATACGGTACAGCTATAGAATTACGATACAATATATTATTATATAAAATTTAACATAATAATTGCTTATTTATTTATATTTAGACTATCCTAAGAACATATGATTCGTTATTAACATCTGCAAGTCGATTCAACGGCTTCTTCGCCCTCAGCCACGTTGATGCCATTGACAAAGTTCGTGTTGAAGTCGTCCGAGTTTATCGTCTGAAAGTAAAATGATTTTGAATACTGACAAATAACTAAGCTTCCAATCAAACCTTTCGAACGATTTCCTCGAATACATCAGCAACGGAGACATTATTTTTGGCCGATGTTTCTAGGAACAGAGATCGGTGTTTCCTCGCAAACTTAAGACCCTCCTCTCTGGTTATCGCACGCTCCATATCGATTTTGTTTCCCACAACCATTGTTGGTACACTCCGGTTATTACTGTAGTTCTCCAACTCCAGCAGCCATGATTCGAGCTTCTGCAGAGATTCTCTACTCGTTATATCGTAGACTAGAATAGCGCACTTTGCATTCCGATAAAAACTTGGAGTTAAACTGCGAAATCTCTCAGCACCGGCCGTGTCCCATATGGCGAGCTTGAAATCAACACCGTCAATGTTCATCAGTTTTGTTTTGAAATCAACGCCAATTGTGACGTCGTGATTGTCATCGAACTCATCGTCGACAAAACGACGAATTAAGCTAGAACATAGATGGAAAGGAAAAGCTTTTGTTAGTACGAATAAGCACGGCGACCTCTGGTCTAGAATTCCATAAAAGTACAAGGTCTGTGGTTTACAATCAGATCAAAATGGGGCCAGTGGGAATGCAATTCACACTCCCAGATCCAGATTACTAAAGAGACTAAAAATAGATTCCTGGTGCTGTTTTGCTCATTTTTAGTAAACAAATTCGGGAACCAATCATGATTCATAGAATTTTCGGGAGTTTAATTGAATTCGTGACAGCAGTTGAGCAAAAAATTTATGTTAATAGAATGATTAATGGATTTCAAAGCTATTTAAACAAAACAAGACAATTACTGTATGCTAATCTAAGTATTGAAAAAAACATTGTTGACTTTTGCGAACTGCGTATTTGATTTGATTTTCTCTCTAAAGATGGAAATAAAAAAAACTGAACCGTCCAACTGATAATATGAGCCTTATTAGGTATACTGTCTTCAAATCGAATGATATGCAATTATAATTCCAAACTATTTTGAAACACTTTGGATTTTACAAAAATAAACATAAACCCACGCAGGCAACGCACCTTGATTTTCCAACACCACTCTCTCCAATTATAAGGATTTTTATTATTCTATCAGCCATTGCTTTATCTTTGTTTATAAATAAATGCGTATATCTGCTACGAAGCAGGCAGCTTTAAAAATTGTATAAAAGAATATTAATTAGAATTTTTGGAGTGCTTTTATTTTGCAAAATAAGGAATAGTTGCAATAATCGTTCGAATGACGTTATTTGTGTGAAAGACGGAAATGTCAGAATAGTCGGTAAGGTAGTCGATTTGTTGTAGCTGTTTTAGGTGTGTTCAATTGAGCCCAAAATACAGAATAGAAGCAGATAGTCAACTGCGGCAATGTAGTGCAATTTTACGAGCTAAATTATGGGGTTTTCCATTGGTAAATATGGATTTTTTTAAAAGAATTTTTTTTTTTTTCATTGCTAATGGAAAGCGATAAAGAAAAAATTTCTTTTTGTCATTGAGTAAGTGATTTTTATCCGTCGGTGAAAGTAGTGTCTATCAAGCTGACAGTTAATTGTGTTGGAGTTGGTGCTTTAAGAGGTGGATCCTTCTTCAAATTGGGATCTGAATAGCTGACCCAAATTTAAAAAAATCAACTATTTTTACAAATGCATAGAAACGCTTCCAAAATTGTATGTCGTCGAAGTGGGCATTCTCACTATCGCTGTATTATTGATTAATTTCAACCTAGGGGGTCATTCCGTTAACAGTCGATAGTGAGACAATATCGTTTTGACGGTAGTACTTCTCTCCGTAACACAAAAAAAAACAATACCATCTTAGACAAAAGACGACTGAAACAATGCTTTCGAAGGCGATCGTTCAATAGGTAATTTGCTATCGTCACATACATTTCTTTGGGAAAAATCATTTTTTAGAATTAAATTATTGCATTTATCTCTTAAATGGAAATTACGGAGCGAGGAAAGAAAAGTTCACGATTTATATGTATATTTTTTATGACATGATGGTTAAAGTCGCATTTTCGACAGCCCAAAATATTAACAAAATGTCCCTAATTCACTTGTTTTGTTTTATTACTACTAAAAAAATTAAGAACTGTTATGTAATTCCTTACCATGTCTCGGTGTTCCTTCATGAAATTCACCAAATGCTTTGGCGTTCTTTACATTTTGAAAAATAAGTAAATCCAATTGGAATTCGCCATTTTTAGACAGAAATGTCTTCTTTGGTGCCAGTCGAATTTTGATGATACAATAAGTTTCGTTAAAAAACTTCAATTACACATTTTTAACGATAGACGAGACGATAGAGCTACCCGAAGGTAAAGTTACGGAAAGCACCGTTTGGGCGTTATTGAAGGACCTCCTGTAATTGCAGCTGTGGCGACTTACTCACTTACTTAGGAAGGCATTACAGTTCGGGGTGAACCTGGGCCTCAACCAACATCCTTCTATAACGACAACGACTTCGATTTCGGGCGAGCTCTCTCCAGTTTCGCACTCCAAGTCACTTGAGGTCTTCTTCCACTTGTTGCGCCACCTAAGATGAGGTCTTCCCCTTCTGCGATTTCCCTGCAATGTGCTTTCGAACACCCGATGAGCCGGAGCGTTTGGGTCCATCCGCTCAACATGGCCCAACCATCGTTGCCTCGCGATGCGTACTCTTCTGGCTAAGCCAATGTCGCGGTACAGCTCATACAGCTCGTTGTTGTATCTTCTTCTCCACACATTGTCTTCGAATACGGGACCAAAAATCATTCGGAGAATTTTTCTTTCGAAACGACCAAGGGTTGACTCACCCGCTTTCGATAAGGTCCATGCTTCCTCGCCGTAAAGCTGGATGATTATGGTCTTATACAAGGTTACCTTGGTTTTTCTCGAGAGGCTTTTGTTTCTGAATTGCCTTCTTAACACAAAGAAGCAACGGTTGGCAAGAGTTATTCTCCGTTTGATCTCCGCACTGATGTTGTTTTCCGTGTCTGTAGCGGGTTATAGGTAGACGAAGTCCTGTACTACCACGAAGTTATGTCTGTCTATTGTGACGTTTTGTCCAATTCGTCGATGTTCTGTGTCCTTATTTGATGAGAACATATACTTCGTTTTGCACCTATCACATCACGTTTTTTTCTTCCCATTACGTCAATATCGTCTGCATAGGCGAGTAATTGTACAGACTTTTGAAAGATTGTTCCTCTGGTGTTGGCGTTGGAGTTTCTTACAATCCTTTTCAGTATGATGTTGAAGAAATCGCATGACAGTTTGTCGCCTTGTTGAAAGCTTTTTCGACATCAAAGGTCTCGGTGAGTTCTTTACCCACCTTGACGGAGCAGCGTGAATTCTCCAAAGTCATCCTGCAAAGTCCTACGAGTTTTGCAGATATGCCAAAACTAGACATGGCTCCGAACAGCTTATTTCTGCAAATACTGTCATAAGCGGCCTTGAAATTGATTGATGTGCCCGGGTTTTTTCCAAGATCTGCCGTAATGTGAAAATTTGGTCCATTGTGGACTTCTCTGGTCTAAAACCACATTGATAAGGACCTATCAAGTTGTTGACGTGGGGTTTCAGACGTTCACATATTACAGCAGACAAGATCTTATAGGCGATGTTAAGGAGGCTTATCCCTCTGTAATTGGCGCAATTTTGAGGGTCTCTCTTCTTTAGGATCGGGCATACGATACTGAGGTTACATTTATCGGGCATGCTTTCTCCCGACCATATCACGCAGATCAGCTGGTGCATTTTAATTTCAAACTGGTCTCCAGCTGCCTTGCCGCGACTGCGACAGCGTTTTTATCTTTGAGGTCAGGTTCTGTCAATAAATTGATTTTTTTTTTCAATAAATTTTGTTTCTTAGTACAACAAGAAAATCGATTTTTTGCTGCTTAAATAAACTTCATAATTTTCATAGATTAAATTTTCAAAAACAAAAAACAATTTTTTTCAAAATGGCGTTTTAGAAGTAGTGTTCAAAATTGTCCTCAGGTTTATTCCGAAATGAGAAAGAAAAAAGTTTAATCTGTATAGATTTAGGCATCGCGTTAAGCAGAAAGTAGGATTTTTACAAAGTATAAAAGAATTGATAGGCTTTTCAATTTTTTAACACTTTTTTGTCACCTTAAATTGCTTTTTAACTCTTGTAAGTATCAATAAATAGTCTTAAACTCTTAAATTGAGGTTTACGATAGGCAGATTATAAAAGAATAGAATGCCGTTTGAATGAAGTCAATCGGATGAGTAACTTTGTAGAAAAGTTGCAAACAAGTTGAAAAAGAGTTTTGAAAAACGCGTTTAAAGTTTTGATTTTGAGCGTTCTCACTGATCCGCTTATTTCAAGCTGTTCTCAATCACGTAAACTCTTGAAGCTAGTTTTACAGCATTTCTAGAGGAAGTATTTCCTGCTAGATTTCGGAACCTGGGTCTTGAGGTTACAACTTCATCGGTATTCAATGGATTTTATTGCTTTTTTTTGTACATGATAACATTTTTTATAATAATGAATGCAACGTTAAGGAGTAGTGAACAACACGACGAAACAAAGTTGATCTTCTTTGATCTTCAAGACCCTTACCCAGCCATTTTAAATTGTATCAAAATAGTCATATACGTTACAATAGCTGAAAAAGCTGTCAGAACGAGTCCATTGTTAAGCTCGAAAAAACCACAAACAGTAAAATTAACCTCTTCAAATCTCATTCGGTTCAGAAAGTCTTCAACCTATATGCAAAAGAAAAGTAAAAAAATTCAGTTTCAAAGCCATCGCTATAAAAACAAAAACTGTTTACTTACACTCTTGTCCCATCTGATCTCAATATCTGAACACAAGATATCCAACTTCAGGTATTTGGGAGCTTTGGATCGAATCAAAACCAAATCCACCAGTAGCATCATAAACAAGAAATTCGAAGCTTGAACTATGCTTTCCGACAGCACGCTCCACAATATGTCGCCATTAGTCAAGTAAGTAAAAAACACTTGATGTATATCGGAGACTATAGTCAAAAAACTCACGTAGACCATAAAAAATAGATAAAACTGGAATAGTTGCTGAAACTTCACAGTTAGTTCATAAATTTGAGAATATATTGCCGAGCATTCGTCAAGCTCCTCAGAGAAATCGCAAAGCGCCTTCATCTCACGAAACCTCGAATTTGAGCAGCCATTTGACATTTCAATGCGCTTTGCGAACGAAATCATGTGATTTCCAATATTCTTATACATTCCGGCAACCACTATGTATGCTAAGCATAAAAAATCCATCACGACCATAACTCCAAACCATAGAATATAATAAATAAACAACGAGAATAAAAAAACAAAATGACGATTCCTTATAGCTCGTTCAATTAACGGAATATCCGAAATCAATAAAGATATGTTGCAAACCAGGCGACCAACTATTAGAACCACCAAAAAGCATTCATTCCCGAAGACTCGAGAATTCTTGGTAATCAATGACATTCGATTGATTATGTCCAAAGTTTTGTTGACCAATCCTATAAATGCGTCCAACTGGAACACTTGGAAAACCAAAAACATTATGGAGAAGCACAAAAGAGATGAAATTTGAATCCATGAATACACTTCGACCTGTATGACGTTCTGACGTTCTACCATGGTTCTTACGAAATCTTCTACGCCAATTGAGAAACCAATAAAACACAGCACTTGGAAAGCAATGCAAAATATATGCCATTTTTGAGAAGGCTCCAAGTGACCATTGTCTGAAATTGAGAAGCACACTGTTCCCAAAGCTTTTGCATAGACGTAGATGATTTTAAGACACTTTATGGAAAAATTACTTTCTTGAATAACCTGCACTGACATTATTTATAGGAAACTTTTACTGAACTTGGTAACAATACAAGGGCACAGTTATGCACCAATTCGATTGACAGCGAAAGCACTGTATGAATGAGCACTCCAATGGTAGATAGCTACAACCTGCAACGAATTGTCCATTTGGGACTTCTTTTAATTGAAGAACAATAAGCAAATTAAATGTCACTAAGAACGCCCTTGCTTTTAACAGAAAGTAATAAATTTTTGACTCATGTTTACTGGTGGAAGTAGATCATTAATTAATTAAGTATATTTTTGACACTAATACGGAAGTGTGGTTACAAACTTTTCCCACTTTGTTAATTTGGTTTACAGACCAATCAAAGATGAACAAATATCATTACATTACAGTCTGCATATCTGCATACCCAATCGGGCAGCTTATCTTGGTTATACGAGTAAATAGAGTACCTGCACATTTACTCCTTTTTTTAATGTTATAATTATAACATGTATTAATACCCTCCTGCCCGTGTTAATTTCACTAATTGTACATACTTACACTTGTGTTATGTTGTTGGTAAGTTATTGTAGAAAGGAGACGAAAGAAGGAATTGTGTAAAGTAGTTTCGGGTAGCGTAACGGGTACATTGGTTGGCACCCCTAGTTATTGGCACCCTTCATGCTATATGAAATTTCATACAGACCTCTGTTCCCAGGAGGAAAAATTACGCGTTTTTCATAATCTGTATTATTTTCTCTACAGTTCTGCATTTTTATTTATCTGTATTTCATTCTCAGCACTTTTTTGTCAGTGAAAGTGTACAGTCGTTCTAGATTAGTGAAAAAAGTTGTGATGCTTCTTTTTCAAAGGCTGGGGTATAACTCAGGGTGTCCAGGGTCTACCCAAGGAAGCTTCGTAAGACTTGAATGAAAACTCCCTTTGTGGAGACGCAATATCTAACCAAGGAAAATCCCGGCTGGAAACAAACCACAACGTTTAAATTTCCTCTACGGACCTTACGGTGACGCAGTCTCAAAGAAAACTGACTAAGGTGAATTCAAACGCCTGTCTGGAAACGAGCCACAACGAATGAAATTTCCTTCACGGAAACGCAACGTCTAAAAAGACCAAACAAGAAAAGGAAAGTCCAAACGCCCGGCTGGCCACAACGATTAAACCTCCTGCAAGGATTTTACGGCGATGCAACGTCTATCTAACTAAGGAGAATTCAAACGCCCCGCTGGAAACAAGCCACAACGAATGAATTTCCTTCATGGAAACGCAACGTCTAAAGGTAAAGGCCTCGACCCATAGAATCCGTCGCGTCCGTTTGCTGCCGGATTCAACTGACAGCTCGATTAAATACACACGATCTTATGAGAGGTGACCCATAACCATCAGATGCAACCGACGCAAGGGAAAAAGTAGCCCAACTTTTAACTTTTGCCTCCGGCAGAACTGATGACATGCGCAGTCGAAACCAATTTGAAGTTTTCTCGTCACACCGCAACGGATTCTATGGGTCACCCCAATCCGTTGTTTCCGGTAAAACTCACTGCTGTCAGTTGATTTCGGCAGCGAACGGACGCAACGGATTCTATGGGTCGGGCCCTTGAGGAGCATCTAAACGCCCTGTACCCCAAACCATAATGTTTCCTCCTCCATGTTTCACGGTCTTCAGTGTGTATTTTGGGTCTAATTCTTTTTTCTGAAGACGTCTAGTGTACACTTTACCGTCTGACCCAGAAAAATTGAATTTAGATTCATCACTCTTTACATAATGGTTTTGGGTGCATTTTCTTGGAGTGGTGTTGGTGTTGGTTGGTGTTGGGTAGTAAGGATAAATGGTCGAATGGTCAAACACGTTTATAAAGGCATACTGAAGAATGTCATAGAGCTTTTTTCATTCCCACACATGCCCATCTTTTATGTTTTTCAACAGGACAACGACCCAAAACATACTGCATACTTGTAAATCAGTGGTTTGCGGATACAAAAACCAGTGTATTGGATTGACCCGCCTAAAGTTAGGACCTGAATCCGGTCGAGAGAGGATTAAAGTCCAAAAAATCAAAAAATTCGGACGAGCTTTTCAAAAACATTAAGGAGGTCTAGGACGGTATAGCACCATCAAGATACCGCGCTTTGGTTGAAAGTATGGAAAGAAGATTGGCTGTTTTTATACAAAGAAATAGATTCCCTACAAAATATTAATATTTACTTTAGGTTAAAGTAAAGATTTTTAATGAAATACCATTTTTTATGTTCTGTTTCTAATTGTATGGCCACACAAAATTTGAGTTTAAAGCATGTTTTTTTTTTGTATTTGATATTGTCTAGCTTTTTTCTGGTATTAACTTATTAATGTGTACTCTTATTCATGAGCTACAAATTAAACCTCTTTTCAACCTGAAGAATTGTCTTTTAAGAAAGTTATGCATACTCTGAAATAAAATTTTGGGCAATAGACCTCCCCCTTGCCCAAATGATGGATCCGCCCTGGCTCACGCAGATACTCTGCGATTTTGACATCTCTTGCAGCTGCGGCTCCACATGCGACTGCGGCCAACTATGTTTAGTTGGTAAGTTGGTAGTTTGTTTAGCTGAAGGGAATGAGTGTCTCCTACGAGACACGTCGTCAATTGCGACGAAAATAACCTATCCCTTTATATTCTTACAAGGAATGACAAAAACCCACCAATGACATTTTGACGCATTGAATACAGCTCTAGTATTTTTCTTCTGCTTATCTTTTCATAATCCAATTTCTTTTTTTATTAAGTCACTTTCCTTAACTTGTACGTCAATGCAATTCCGTTTGTCTAGCACACGTAACTGCGGGTCCCATAACTGCCAATTTATGAGCTACGTCTTCCATTTGGGGTACAAATATCAAAAGGTGATAAGGTTATCAGACACTGTTTCAAATATTCTATTTGTTTTGATTCCATTTGAAATTCGTGTTGCGTCTGGTAGCAAATGACGAGGAGCTGTCTGATTTCCTTTTTTTTCTATGCTTGTACTTTTAAGAGTGAAAAAAAAAAACTAAAAAATAAATATAACTCTAGTATACACAAAGGTTTCTTTTTTCAACGAAAGTGTTTGAGTAACAATAATCTTTTTTTTGTGCAAGGAAGTCTAAACAACAACTTGGCCCGACCAAGTTTGCTTATCAAAGAGTGTAAAGAGCACAGTTGGCATTTATACTCTATACTCTATACACCGCAATCTGCATTGAGCTGTGCCTTCTTGCCACTTCAACGACGACGACGTCTTTATATGTTCTCTGGGTTTCTTTTTCTGATAAAAAATGTTTACTCCGTTTATTATATTTCATGCAAGATGATAAGGCTATTTTGGTTCTGGAACGTTACTTGCCATGTATACTGCCGACGTTGAAAAATTGGAGTGGATAACGAGTACGTATGAGACTTGTTTTTAGTCGTACGTATACATGGTTTTAGTTTAATGTCATTTAGAACTCCAAATATTGGATTACAATCTCCCAGATTAACAGTGACAGAGTTGGAAAGGAATCTGATAGCCGTTGAGTAGTTTTTGATTTTAAAGTGCAAGCATTTATAGTCCATCACTATTGTTGCATTCCAATGTTTGATGATGCTATACACACATTAGCTTACTTACTTAGGTGGACTTTACAGTTCGGGGTGAATCTGGACCTCAACCGACATCTTCCGCCCACAATTTCTCCAGTTTTGCACTCTAGGTCGGTTGAGGCCTTATTCCACTTGATTGACCCACCTAAGACGAGGTTTCCACCTTCCATGATTGATTTTTCTGCAATGTGCATTCGAAAAATCGTCGAGCTGGAGCGTTCATGTCCATCCGCTCTACATGTCCCATCAGCCATCGTAGTCTCGTGATTCGAGCTCTTCTGACTATGCTCATGTCGTGGTACAGTTCACCCAGCTCGTATCTTCTTCTCCACACATTGTTTCCCCATACGGGGCCATACATCATTCCGGGTACTTTTCTTTCAAACGACCAAGTGTTTCATCCACGCTTCCACGCCGTAAAGCATGACTTGGTTGATTAAGGTCTTATAGAGGGTTACCTTGGTTGTTTCTTGATTGCCTTGTTAACCTTAAGAAGCAACAAGCAACGATTGGCAAAACTGATTCTCCTTCTGATCTCCGCACTGTTGTTGTTTTCTGTGCCTATAGCCGATCGAAGGTAGAAGAAGTCCTGTACTACCTCGAAGTTAGATCTATCTATTTTGACGTTTTGTCCAATTCGTCGATGTTCTGTATCCTTGTTTGATGAATGATGACAGTAGATAGGCCAGACACGTGGGTTCAAATCCCGCTCTGGGCATCTACTTTTTTTCAGCCTCATAGTTTCATTTGAACGCCGCCCTTGAGGTTATACATGTGTGTGAAATGACTATCACCTTATTTCCACCTACTGCACCACAATTAGGTAATTAGGTCTGAGCGCTCCAGATTAGGATAAGCCTCCTCAAGTTGTTGACGTGGACTATCGTTCACATATTAGAGTAGATAAGATCTTATAAGCGATGTTAATGAGGCTTGTCCCTCTATAAATGGCGCAATTGTGAGTGTCTCCCTTTCTTAGGATCGGTCATACGGTCCTGAAGTTCCATTCATCGAGAGCATGCTTTCTTCTAACCAGATCAGCTGGTACATGCTCCCTTCTAATTGATCTCCATCTGCTTTGAAAAGCTCGTCGTCAAGGCTGTCTGCACCTGTAGTTTTATTTGATTTAAGCTCACATATTGGAAAGCTTAAGTTCTTTTGGATTGAGAGGACGGCATTTCCAAGTTGAATGGGGCATTCTGCCTTACATCGGAATTTTTTATCTTCATCACCGATAAGCAGTCTGCAGAAGTGATCTTTCCGGATCCTCAGTAGCGGACTGCGTCTCTATTACTAGAGTTCGATGTTTGCCACCCTGGCATGATCGTTTTACATTTTGAAAAAACTTACGATCCGAACCTTATTCGTGTTATTGCATCCCTCAATTCCTTAAAAGAGTGCTTCTCGAGCTGCTTCTTTTTCATTTGAGAAATCAGTGTTTTTCCCTTCATTTCTCCATATAAACCTCGTTATACTGGTAGAAAGCAGTCCTTGCTCTTTTGCATCAACATTTGCCGTGCTTTTTGTTCGGCTTCATTTTCGTGCTTGAATTCTTCATCCAACTATGGGTTTGGTTTTTGGTGCCGAGTGAAACCCAGAACCTTAAAGGCTGCGGCTTTGTAGGCTTGTTAGAATTGCTTCCACTGATGGCATAAAATTCAAGGATATTTGGAGTTATACTTGATTGGAACAGCCATTGTCAATCTCTTGCGGTTGTAGCTTCCCTACGTCATATCGTTCCACAGCGTTGGTGCGCGTGATTCGTAAACAGTACTTGACTACAACGGGGTAGTGGTCCGAGTCAAAGTTGGCCATCTATCTTCTATCACACTGGAAGAGTGTCTTACATTGCCATGTATCGTTATGAATTTTGAGATATGGGAAGCGAGTGCTACTTTCAGCAAAATTTAGCCCTGCAGCAAAATCGATAATAATCCTTAGTCCATTTTGGAGGTTTTTTTCATACTGGCCATGATAGGAAATTGTATTTCCAAAGATGTACTTCTTCCCTTGTTTTACGTAAAAATCACTATGAACAGTTTTCACTTCATGTCTAGGGTATCACTCATATGTTTCTTCGAGAAGTTTGAAGAAGGGCACGACAGATTATAAATTCGAATTGCATTTATTATAAGAGATACCAAAACAAAATATGGCCCCGTCAGCTCGTTTTTTAAATACTTTCAAATGTCAATCGAAAAGCACATGGTGCGTATCAATTTTGAAGTTCCGATTTTTACCCGATATGCCATTTTGGGAAAAATTTATCAACTGTGAACTTTTTTGATGTGTTCTTACTTTGATAATTGTCTTGCCAAGTTGCTGATTTAAGATTTCATACTTTCACATATTACAGCGAACAAGATCTTCAGCATGATTCATTTCATGTAGCTCCTTTCTACATCTTCTTTATGTCACCTCATCTACCCTCTGGTGTAGCTAGATGGAAATTTTGTTAATTTTTTAAGAATTTTGATCTATCATAAGAAAGCTTGAAATGTGCCCTTACTGTGGGTCTAAATGGCAAACGGCTCACCATTCATTGTGATATAACCGCAAGTCTTGGACATAACACTTCAGCAACTTGTTGAATCCAATTTAGGAAACAGTCAGCTTTCATTATGCTGCTCCTAATTTCAGGAATTATGTTTTGGATGCCAATATAACTCAACAAGAGGTAATTCTAGTAGTGGAAAAGCTTAAAGAAGGAAAAGCAGCAGGAGCGAATGGGTTGTCAGTTGAATTTTATAAGCGTGGCATAATGGAGTTAATTGGTTGGCTTACATTAATATTCAACAATGTATTGGAAACCGGGACGATTCCTCAGGACTTTTGCCAATCGATTATTTTTCCAATTTACAAAAAAGGTGACTTGGCTGAAGTGTCTAACTATAGGGGCATATATTTTCTAAAAGCATCATCTCACTTCGATACTACAAAGACGACTCATCAGCTAGATCAATGATAATAACCTTCTAAGTTCCAGGTAGGTTTCAGACCAGGTTGTTCAACGATAGACCGTACCTTTGTTTTAAGGAGTAAAGCTGAATCGTTTCTCAACAAAGGTAAAAAATTATATACGTTTTTTGTCGATTTTAAGTCAGCTTTCGATAAAATTAATAGGTAAAGTCTTTTTTATAAACTATATGGTATCAGTTTGTCGAGGAAGTTTGGGAGAGTTATTGAGAACTTGTATGAGAACACAATGGCTTCAGTATGGAATGGGGAAGAGATGTCTGAATGGTTTAGGACGGAATCAGGAGTAAGACAGGGGTGCACATTAAGCCCAAGTCTTTTTGCACTGTTTATAGAACATAGTTACACGCTTGCCCAGTGGAATCGAATTCGCAGGTCAAACGATAAAGGCTCTTCTAATTATCTGGGCCTCTTCACCTTTATCTATGCAGCTCATGATGAATCGGCTTTCGCAGTATTGCAGACTTTGGAACTTGATTGTGAATTTAGAAAAGTTAAAAATTATGATTTTTAAGAATGGAGGGGGTAGAAACTGAGCGAGTGAAAAGTGGTATTACAATGACTTAGCCATTGAAATTGTTACAGAATACAAATATCTTGGACGTTACCTCACAAAGAACTTAAATATGGAGAAGCACTTGAAGGAGAAGCTGGCGAAGGCGAAAAGTGCGATCAGCGCATCGTGGAAACAATGCTTTTATAACAAAAAAATTGCCCATAGTAGCAAATTCCAAGTGGTTTAAAAACCAATGTTGTTTTATTCAGCACAAAACTGGGGAGCTAAACGATATGAAACTGTGGAGAAGCTTCTGCGTTATTATACTAAACGAATCCTTGGACTGCCATCAAACAAGCCCATTTACATGGTTATGTTGGAAACAGGTTTCTCGCCGCTTTTCGGAGAAACGCTAAAAATATAAGTAGACTATATCTTAAAAATTTTTAAGATGGAAGATCATCGGCTTCCCAAAATAGCTGCTCTTCAAGTCATAAACTCTAAGACAAGTTGGTATGCTGAATGGATGCACTCAGCCAGAGACTCTGAGGTTGACCTGAATCTTGATGATTATGATTTTATTAATTGGAAAAAAACGCTTCGTAGAGAAAGTTTTCTGAATAACGCAACAGAATCGCTGCATAGAGAACTTTATGGTAGACTCAACCACAATTTAAATGAGATGAATTATTTTCGGGACGTAAATGGAGTCAACGAAATTGCGATGATGGCCAGGTTACGAGGGGAACTATTGCAGCTAAACTTCATGCCACATAGACCAGATTTGCCTATTATATATATTAGGTGGCAACCCTGGTTTTGAAAGTGAAAGTTGTGTTTACTTTGAGCTCTTGATTTGAAAGTTTTGTTTTTACATTAAAATAACAATTTTATTATTAAAACCCATCATAACGTTGTTAAAATAGCTATAAGGAGGTAAGCAGTAAAAAACGCAAAAATTCTTTTGAGACCCCCAACAATAATCAAACTTTCCGAAATGCTGATAGCTCGGCTAAGAGACAGCATAGAGAGCTAACCCCATCCCCTTTGTCATCGAACAATGGAGCAATGACTGAGTCGGCGACAATGATGGTTGGAAGTTTATCCGTAAACGATTTAAAGACTCTTATCCAATCATCTGTTTCATCTCAAACTTATACGAATCTTTTTGTCTTATCTTCACGACAAATCGGACTCCCTTTGCTATGAAGGTAAGACTAGAACCAGTGTTATGGTCTCTATTCAACAGGAAGGTCTCCCCACTGACGTCACTAGTCTCAAGAAGCTCTTTGTTAAATACCACGAGTATTTTGATGTGCCTCCTCAAAAAGTTGAAAGTGATCTATGTGCTTTTGGACATAACATCCACTCTAAACGCATCTCTCACCTTCTACGTAGCAGAGCTGACCATGAAAAGTTTTTTCGTTCATAATTCAGCATCTCAGAATCTGCCTCTTACCTTTTACTACCAAAACGTAAGAGGACTTCGCTCAAAAACAAGAGCAGTCCTTCAACAATCCCATGCTTTGCCTTTTGAAGTCTATGCCCTGACTGAAACTAATCTTATCCCTAGCATAAATAACCAGGAACTGTTCCCATCTACTTTCAATGTTTATCGAGATGACAATCTAGACCGTGACACTGATGACTCTCCTTGTCGTGGTGTCCTCATAGCTGTCACCAATACAATTGATTCATCTCTTCTCTCAACATCCTCCTCCCCCAGCCTTGATTTTGTCTCAATCAAAATCACTCTATCCCATAAATCGCTTTACATTATCTGCTTCTATATCTTACCATCGCAACCCCTTGAATCTTATGAATTTGCAATCAAAACGGTTGACGATATTTCAGATTTATGCGAACCCCATGATGAGATCCTTATTTTCGGTGATTTTAACCTACCGTATCTAAACTGGACTTTGTCAGATGACCTATCGTTTTACATTGCTCCTAGTCCCATCTCTGCCAAAGAATGTCTGTTCGTTGATCGCCTGGCAGACTCTTGCCTCTGCCAAGTAAGCGGAATTTTAAACTACATGGGTAGGCAACTTGACCTTGTATTTACAACAGATCCCATTAATTCCTCAATCTCACTTTCGCCCCTGCTCCTTTCAACCATAGATAACCTACACCCTCCTCTCCTTCTCTCATTTTTTCTCCAGTCTTCACAACCATCTAACCCGCCTGAACTTCCAGCTTCATACGATTTCCACAAAGCAAACTTCCGCAAAATTAATGATTACCTAAATAGAATTCACTTTAATTTTGAAAATTTAACTGTAGAAGATGCCACATCCGCATTCTACAGAGAAATACATAAAGCTATATCCCTCTTCGTTCCCCTTTCTAGACTTAAAACTTCTTCCACTTCCCCTCCGTGGTATAACCAAAGGCTCCGTACTCTAAGAAATAAAAGGAACAAATTGTGGACCATCTTCCTTCGTACTCGATCTCCTACTGACTATTCAGCTTACCTTGGCTCTTATTTACACTTCTGTGAGCTTTTCAACACCCTTTACCAACGCTATTTAATTGAAATGAAATCTAACATTATTAATGACCCTAAGTCTTTTTATAAATTTGTCAACCACAAAAGAAAATCTGACGGGTACCCTTCCTCCCTCTCCTTCAATAATGAATCCTCATCTGATGCACTCGCCGTAGCAAACTATTTCGCAAATTACTTCAAACAGTCTTTCACGGATGATTCTTTTGTTCCTGATTCAGATTATTTCTCGTTTTTACCGAATTTTTCCTTTGATCCATTCCTTCCACGTTTCTTTGACTCCTATCTTATTGAAGAAAAGTTAAATCATTTAAATGATGAGTATATTCCTGGCCCAGATGGTATACCTGCCATATTTCTTAAGAAGTGCTCCTCAACTCTTTCCCTTCCTCTCTCAAAAATCTTTAACTTGTCCATATCCCTTGGTGTTTTCCCGCAAGTTTGGAAAACGGCGTTTATAACCCCTATACACAAAAAAGGTCCTAAGTGTGACGTGAAAAATTATCGTCCCATCGCTAAACTATCGCATATACCCAAAATTTTCGAAAGCATACTGTATGAAAACTTAAGTTTTCGTTGCAAATCTCTCATCTCCAACAACAAACCTCGTTGACTTTGTCTCATTTACCCTCACAGCCTTAGAGAATGGAAAGGAGGTCGATGTAATTTCAACTGACTTCAGTAAAGCTTTCGATAAAATCTCTCACAAACTTATTCTTTTTAAGCTTTCCACCCTCGGCTTTGAACCCATTCTATTGAGATGGATTTCCTCTTATTTAGAAAACCGTTTTTACAGCGTTCGGTTCAGATCCGCCGTATCCAGCCGCTTTCTAGCTACATCCGGTGTTCCCCAAGGCAGCCATTTAGGCCCTCTCCTCTTCATTCTCAGTATTAACGACATTGAAATGATCATCAAACACTCCTCTATCTCCCTCTATGCGGACGATACTAAGTTTTACCGGATCATTTCTTCTTCTGTAGACTCTTCCCACCTCCAACACGACCTCGACAATTTTTCAATATGGTGCTCCAAAAACTGCCTGGAGCTAAATGTTTCCAAGTGCCAATCAATAACCTTCTCACGAAAACGCATCAAGACTACTCCCCGTCTCTATCTTCTAAACGGTCAAATCATTTCCACCGTTGAGGTGATCCGGGACCTTGGGATTATTTGCGACCGTGAGCTGAATTTCCTCAAGCATATCGACGATATAATCCTTGAGGCAAATTCAGCACTTGGCTTCGTGAAACGATGGTCCAAAGAATTTGCTGACCCCTACGTAACCCGATCCCTTTACATTTCATTTGTCCGTCCGCTTCTTGAATACGCTTGTCAGGTCTGGTCGCCTTTCCAACAAGTGCACATTGCCAGAATTGAGAGCATTCAACGCCGTTTCCTCCGTTTTGCTCTTCGAGGTCTTAATTGGAGTAATCCCCTGATATTACCCCCTTATCAAGACCGAATCAAACTCCTAAACCTAAATACGCTGAAAGATCGAAGAGAAATATTTGACATTCTCTTCATTCACCGAATCCTCACAGGTACCATCCAGCCCTTACCGAATCCATTTTTCTAAATACTAACCCTCGTAACACCCGGAACCCCCGTCTCTTCTATCTTCCCACCCATCGAACCTCTTATGGCTCCAATGAACCCATCTCCCGAATGCTGAGGAATGTCAACTCCCACTCCTCTTGCTTTGACTTCTATATGAGTACTCCCTGCCTAAAACTTCGTCTCCTAAGCCCTCCAATTACTTAGTAAGTCTTAGCTATTAAGTTTCTTAGTTTGTAAATCAATAGCTTGTAATCCGTACCTAAAACTTTGTCTCCAAAGCCCTCCATTTAGTTTGTAAGTCTTAGCTATTAAGTTTCTTAGTTTGTAAGTTAATAGCTTGTATTAAGCCTAATAAATGGGGGTTTTGCCCCCACCAAAATTCTTGATGACAAATTAAAAAATATGGCAACAAAATCAGACATGGAGGGTATAAGTAAAGTAAATAAAATATAAGTCTAAGGAACAAAATATAATTATTCACATGCCCAAACAAAATGGTGTAAGCGCCATAGAAAAAACCAAAACTCTATGCCTCGAGATGCTACAATCATCAAATGTTGAGAAAATAAAAAATATACGCTGCACTCGACTGGAAATGTTGCAAATGTTATTGTCGAAATGCAAGATAAAAATGATACAATTTGAACTGCTTAGATTTAAAGCAAATATTGTCGGCACTGGTATTTCGATGCATAAGGAGTATCCAATGGCGGCAAGAGAGCGAAGAAGACGAATTGTGCATCTAAAAAACAAAACAACTACAAAAAATATGGAAATAAAACCATAAATCAAAGGTGAAACATTAAAAGTCAATAATTTCGCCTATGCCATAACCTAGGACAAAGAAACTTCTTCAGAGACCAGAATAGTGTGGACCATATCTCGATGATGGTGAGACTTCGTGCAGAACTTCTACATTTGAATTATATGCCACATATAGAGAGGTCCTTCCCAGCTTATGCAGCCTGTGTAATCGGGGCGAAAGAGAAGATATTTTCCATTTTCTAGGAAAATGCCCGGTTTTAATAGAAACTAGGAGCTTTTTCTTCGGTTGCAATTATTTAACCGACAGTGAAATGATAGAGTATTTAAACGAAATGGAGGTGCACAAACTTTTGATGTACTGCAAAGTAGCGCAAGCTTACAGAAACAGAATTCTCTTCGAAAACTTTTGAAGTAAAACAAATTAATAATAATTTAATAATATGCATAATTAAAAAAAAAAAATAAGAAAAATTTGTTTAGGATATTTAAGAGACTAAATTATTTATGTAATTTATTTGTATTGTCAACCGGGCAGACGGCATTGCTATGCTTTATTTGATTTTGTAATACATAGCGATTTGAATAAGAAGATAAAATCTATTTACTACTACTACCTATCATATGCTCACTGTGCAATTTAAACGAAAGAGAAGATACTTTTCATTTCATGGGAAAATGTCCTGTCCTGAAAGAGATCAGACGTATCACTTTTGGAAGCGAATGAAGGTGAAGTACCAAAATTATACCTCTACTGTAAACTTACTTTAAATTACTTACTTACTTACTTACTCAGCTTCGACCATCAATAAGAAAACTATTTTAGAGCATGAGGCGTAAGGAATCTTTCCCTTGGATACATTTCCCCGTATAACGAGCAACTAACTGAAACTGAACCCACTGCAAAGGGAACAGTCACTCAAGCACCATTGTCGACTTCGTTAAGAGCAACACATAACACACATTTTATAACAGAAACCCAAAAGCAGCATTACCCAGATTCAGCGTTTAAGTCCAAACACTACGAGAACGCGGTACGAAAATAATTTTTTCATTACTACGAGTATTTGAACTTTTTTTTTGTAATCCAATCTGTAAATATTATGGCTTTCGTCTTATAAGTCATTGTGGCTTCTAATCAGTCGTTTCATCGCGGATCAGAAGTCTCAACACTGCACTGAAGAAAGGAGTACCTATACCCCCCTGTTATTTCTTAACAAATACTCTTATCAGCTCAAACAAAATAAAAAAAGATCACTGCGAAGAACGTGTACCGTACACAGTACCTTAAAGCATGTACAGCTCTTGAGGAGTCGGATATTGGTTTTGGTTTATCAAACAGAACCTACAAAAAAAATATAAGGAATTACATTTGCTTATCTGGAACTATCATACATCTAGATTAATAGTATCCGTCAATTCCACCCAAGAAGACACATTTCTTGATGCGATAGTGGTGCTCGAGCCCATTTATCTTTTTCTTTAGTGTGTTTTTTTTTTTTGTTTGTTAAAAAGTCATTTCATTGTGTTGGTGGTGAAATATAAAATTATTTCCTTTGCGTTGGTAAACCAAATAAAAATCGTTTCGTTTTGTTTTTTCTTCGTATGAGGTTACAAAGTTGACGCTTGACGCGCCGATACCAAGACCATGTGTCTATTTCAGAGATAGACGCGCAGCTATAGCTCTTCGTGCATTCGTATTCGTAGTCGACTCCCAACGGAGACCTTTTTACAGAGATAATCACTTTGGGTCATTTGAGATTTTTATGGCAGTTTGAGTTCAGGCACATGAATACATTAGCAATCGCATCGTTTCGATTTCGATGTACTTTGCTGTCGCATCAATGATTTCTCGATGCCTCCAATATGAAGTCCCTGCTAGTGGCTATGTTCCTACACTGTTGTGATGATGGCTACAAGAGGGAAATATAAGTTTTCGTCTTTAACGAACTCTAAAGGGGTTAAGACTCTTTGATAAGGGACTGTCAAGAAAGGAAAGAAAAAAATGGTCAAACGCGATTGCATTGTCAATTGTGTTATCTTTTATGGCTTAACGGGGTCTCTTTAAGTTCTGTGGTAAAATATTTTATAAGCGCGGTTGAAGGGATTTTACTGTGTGTTTAGATGTAATAAATATATTGATAGGATCACCAAAGTGAATTTTAATTGAAAATATCTGTTTAAGAAAGCGGTTTGTCGAAATGACTAAATCAACACTTAAGTAATTGCCTTGTGGGTGGAATATGCAAAGGTAGAGACAAAATCCGAGTAGACAGTTGTTGGAATTGCTTGTCGTTAAAATTAAAGCCTCAAATAGCCGGAGGATGGTTTAATACATAAGCTCCCATAGCGCTTAGAAATCTGAACTGCCAAGAAATACTAAGTACATATAAGCAGCTTCTGGCCTCACTCGATTTGCTATCCACTCGATTTGCTATGGATTTTATTATGAAAAACTTGTTTGGCTTTAGGAAACTTCTAAAACCGAGTTTTTTCACGGTGTGAATAAAATCACGTAATCTCGCTTTTGAGGCGGTCTGATTATAGCACATAAACGGTTTTCTAAACCAAAGCAAATGCTGTGTTTTTGTTTTTTTGTCACGTCGGTGTGGGTATTCCCATTTATGTCGCTTTGACAACTGCAACTGCCGCTGCGGCGAGTGAAATAAAACCTTTGATTTAAGTGTTTCTTTAACTTCCATTTTGCTAAACGTATGTACCTTAAACCAAGGCTCGTTCGTTGAACTTTACAAATTGTTGACCCAGGTTTTCTTGACAACTCTAAGAGTTGTCGAAAGAACCTGGGTTTTCAGTTCTCAAAAAATGCTAAACCACAAAATCAACCGACATACATACCTGGCATTTGAAGAAAAATATTTACCATATATGCCTGAACTCAAACTAGCAAACCCAGTGCTACACTGAAAAAATTCCTTACGTAAATACAACGAAAAACTTCGTTGGGCCAACGAAATTTTTCGTACTTTTCAGCCGATGAAAAAATTAATTGGCCCAACGAAGTGGCCTTCATACTCTAATGAAGCGCTTTATCAGTCAACGAAACTTTCGTACTTTTAACGAAACTTTTAAATTGACGAAATTTTCATTGGGTTATGATTTTCTACATCGGCCTACGAAATTCTTTATCAACTAACGTGTAGAATTAATTAAACTATGATTTTTTAACGTTGAATCCATTATTTTTCTTCGTCGATTGATGGAAGACATTCCATCGAGTAATAATTTTTTTCATACCATTAATTAAGATTTACATTGGTTAATGTAGATGTATTTATTAATTTATAACACTTTTCGTTGCGCTAATCCTTTTTTTAATAAATTTATGAAAGATACATCCGTCAGCCTACGAATATGTTTCATTATTTCATGAATATTTTTACGGGGTTACGTAATTAGTATCGTAGACTTATGAATTTTTTCCCACCATTCATGAACATTTTCATAAATCTACTAAACAAATAATCGTAATCTAACGAAACTTTTCGTTCTGTCAACGAATTTTTTGGTAGATTGATGTTATTTGAAATTGCTGGCTAACGAATTCTTTCATACCATTGATGAATTTCTTAATATATCTACGAAAGATATATTCGTTGGCGTACGAAATTTTTCATTCTATTAACGAAAAATTTTTGTAGATTAATGTAATTTGAACTCGTTAGCTAATGAATTTTTTCGTTCCCCTTATGAACATTTTAATACTCCTACGAAATTTATATTCGTTGGCTTACGAAACTTTTCGTTCTATTAACGAATATTTTTCGTAGATTAATGTACTTTAAATTCGTTAGGTAATAAATTTTTGCTTACCATTCATTAACATTTTCATAAATCTACGAAAGATATATTCGTTCGCTTATGAAACCTTGCGTTTTGCTAACGAATAAATTTCGTAAATTCATGTAGGTATCTTACGAAATTCCTCATTTCATTTATGAATAATTTCATAAAGTGAAGCGATTTCTTACTCACCCATATTTGTCCTTTGAGGCCTTTTTAATAGTAAAAAGGCCCTTCATCTTTCTCTAAATCTGGGGAAAAGAAAATCGTTGAAACAATTTGAAGAGAAAACACGACCTGTGACCTATTAACGACAAATTGAAGAACTGTTGTAAATAAAAAAAACATTATATAAATAGTGCAATGAATGTAATTATTTTATTGTAAAATAGCGATACCCATAAGGGAATTTTTCTGGTTTTTTTTTTCACATCTAATTTTGTATAAAAATTCTTGAAAGAAATTATAAAAGTTTGTACACGCGAGAGGGTACTCTAAATTGAACAAATGAAATAGTTTGAACAAAACATCAAACCCTCTTAAAAATGATTTGAATGCATATTTAATGCCGTCAAAGAAAATGTAAAATTCTTTTAAATCTGTTATTGAATCACCAATCGCTATCAAAAAGGGCTGGATGCAGCTTGACCTGCTTCTTAGGTGTTCCAGATGAGGTTCTATCTCTTGAGGAGACTTGCACACATATAGGAAAGCCTCCTGCGAGTCCTTTATTGTATATTTGGTAGTGGATTTTTTCCCTGTATTATCTTTGACGACAATTCTTTGCGTCGGTGTCAGGTAGCCATGCATTATGTACATGAGCACCGCATCTTTCGAATCTGAAAAATTAAAAAAAAGAAACAAAATACTTAAACTAAGAAAAAAAATTTATAATATTTAAAATGGGAGAGTATTTAAAAATTTATTTAAAGAATTTTAGAGAAAAATTGTAATAACTCCTACTTTCATCCAGTGTTTCAGTCACCCACTTCTCAAGGAGAAGGACCAACCGCCTCTCTTTAATGTTCTGGTCTTTTGTCAAAAATGCACCGATTTTGGTGCGGTGCTCCGCCCAATTGTCCAGGAGAGAGCTGGCATCGGGACGAAGGACGCTAAAATCCATGTCAATCTAAACAAATACAATGAAATAAAATTTATTTATAGCTTTGTTGAAGAAACTATTAAAATAAAATGAAATGAAAATGAAGAAATATGGATAAATAAAAATTACCAGTCTGAAACCAAGTGGCTTCTTATACTGCGGCCATTTCTCAAGAGCCTCAGTTGTTGATTCGCAGGCTTTTATTTCATTTAAACGGTGCTTTGAGCATGCCTGCCAGTACCGATCAAAATCATCTGCTGACAACTTCTCAAATTTGAGAGTACGGACGATTTCCTCTGCATTTGCTTCAGAATCTTTAAGTGAAAATAAGTATAATTTAGTATTGTACAAAAAAATTAGTCTTAAACAAAATTACCTAAGTTTGCTTTCCTTTTGGTTTCGGTATGACCTGACCTGGGTGATTGGCGGAACAACTTTTTGTTGTTCGAAAATTTGTTATAAATTCGGCCCCTAGACGACGTTCGGTAGTATGCCTAAAAAATAATTAGGAAAAATTCGTTGAGAAATAGAAATAATAGAAATAGAAATAGTTTTTCAAGTGTTTTGATTAAGGAGAAAAAAATATTATCTTACAAGATTTTCAGTGGGAAATCTTTCCACAATTTCCTTCTCTATTCTCCGGCTATCCCTGAGGCTGAAAACACACTGTTTTTCCTCGAAATACGATACTATCGTATTTATCAGCAGTTTTCTTTGTTCCTCTCCAAACTTCTGAAAGGAATTATAATGGTTCGTCAAAAACTGTCCTTTTGCAGTTGTATTCAGGATCATTGCCAGATTAATATAGTTTCCAAACTCCTCTGACGACGGACCTGGACTAGGAGAGTGGGGCAATGGTGACGAAACTGACCGGTTACTTGTTGGAGTATTCATAGGTGGATTATATGTGTCAGTCAATTGGTCTCTTTCGAAAGGAATTCCGATCGATTCCCTCCACTTTTTCAACCTATATTCGAAGAAAATTTTGTCTCCGGTAGAAATGCTGTTAAAATACAGATGAATGTGTTTCCTCTCCATTATTTTTAACACATCGACGAATACGTTTTGTTCTTTTTAAATAGAAACAACAATCAAGATAGTGGAAAGTTTAAAAACTGATTTCAATTTTCTTACCTATGAATTGGCTCAGTAAATAGCCTAAGTTCCAGCTGTCAAGAAGTTCTTTTAACTCCTTTTCCTTTTCTGACACTTCTTGGGAGTTTCCTTCTAAAATGTAGCTTGAGTTAGTCATAGTTTCGCTACAATTGTCGTTTGGCAAGTTTGAGTATTCAATAATGGAAAGCGCTTGTGAGTTGATTATGTTACTGAAATTAATTTGTTCTGGGTCTTGTACATTTGAAGCATCTATTATTTGATTTATTAATTGAAGGTCACTATTGTTATTTATTTGACGTTGTTCATTTGAAGTTACCATTGGTGAATTATGGAAACTTATTTCATTGAACAGATCGTCATTATTAGTTAAATTATTTGATTTTGCTTGGTTCATCTTGGCTGTTGATTGTTGCTTTTTCTATATATTTAGACTATAGTACTCCTTAATCCTGATCATTGTTCTTCCCTCGGCAGTCCGAATACAATTTAATGGTGGGCCGACGAGATCTCCGAAACGAAGGATTGAAAATTCTCCCAGAATATCAGGTCTTATGTCGTAAGACAAAAAATGTGGATTGTAATGAATAGAGTTAATTTTTTGACAAAAAAGGAAATTTTGTAAATT
Source organism: Melanostoma mellinum (assembly GCA_914767635.1). Taxonomy (NCBI): domain Eukaryota; kingdom Metazoa; phylum Arthropoda; class Insecta; order Diptera; family Syrphidae; genus Melanostoma; species Melanostoma mellinum. The sequence goes on along the minus strand of OU612059.1, from coordinate 58,052,252 downwards.
ATTTGGGTTGAAAATTTTTAAAATCGTATAGGTATATTTGGATGTCATTGGTAAAAATTGCAACATAATATCCATTCTGGTACAAATATCCATCATGTTTATATTTTTTAAGAAATTTGATTAATTTCATATCAATTTTAAGCATTTTAGATATAGTATTACTATATATGCTGTTATCGTCATTGTTCTCGTTGCTCAAATTAATTTTATTTTTAGAGTCAGCACTTAATAAAATACGAACTGTAATTGATACTTTTTTGCTAGAGTCACACATATATTTTTACGTGATGTGGTAGTATTAGAGTACAGTTTAAACTGCCTGTGTTTTGACTCAAATCGAAAGCTCCAAAACGATCTGAGTGGGCCTGATTTCTTTAATACTGTTGGATAATGAGTCATATTATGATACTTAGCTTTAAGTGTGTCATTAAATAGGCGAACGTACTCAGAATTGTCTAGCAATTTTTTCACTCAAAAGTATTATGAAGTCTTCGTTTATAGCGTAGCAAAGGATCATGTCGATTATTTCTAGAAAGTTTAGAAGAAATGCCCAAACTTCATCATCTTCATGTATTAAGTCGCCCACCATTAAAGGAAAATAAGTAACAAATGTTTTCATTTCACGAGCAGACATTTTTAAATGTTTCTTTGATAAATGTATCGCTGTTATTTCACCACAAACATTATCTATTTCAATAGGCCCATAATCAAAATTCTTTTTTCTTGAATTAAGAGTTTCTAAGGTAAAATATTGAGCAGTTTCAATTAAATATTTTATTATATGACACATATTATAGTGACATACACCTTCGAAGATATCGTGCATTACGTCAACACTGTAGTTTTCAACTGTATGAAATGAAGGTATTTTATTAAATATTGATTCTTTCTGAATCCCGCTTTCTGTTGAATCTGCTTTATGAATATCATTTTCATAGTTTTTTCTATTTCGCATCAGAGAAACATTTTCAACACTTGCTGTTTGTGTGTCATTTTTCAACATTTTACATAATCTGCAAAAGCTTTTACTGATAAACGATCTGTTGAAATTCAGTAAAGAGTTAAGCCCAAGATTATCACCAAGTATTAAACCCAAAAGAAAGTGAACGTGAGTGGTACCTTTTTCTGTCGTAATATCAAGTCCATTAACTTCTAAAAAAGAAAGTTCGTCAACTAGGCTTTGCCAGCATTTTTCGTTACCAAAAGATTTAATGTCTTTAGCTTTAACAGTTGCTCCTAAATAAATGTTTTCCAATACCGATTCTTTCTCTCGCATGCAAGGAAACGAATAATATATGTTACTTATTGCGTGTTGACCACTGTGAGAGCCTAACGGGTTATTAATTTCAAAGTCGTCGTTATAAAGAAAATATGGAACTAGAATTTTGTTTGGATACATATCTGCTTTTCGTTTCCATAACTCACCCTGTACAAAATTTGTCACAACATTTGCTGATTTCAAAGTATTCATATTTGATAGAACGTCAGTAAGAAAACCTTTTCTTTCAAAAGTTTTTTTAAATTGAAAACGTAATGGCATTAAAACACCCGTCACTGTATGCTCTTTATAACTCAAGAACCCACCTTCATGAACAGCATTTATTGATTGATCGATAGTAAACTCTTCTATGTTTTGCAAATATTGTTCATCTTGAAGCCATTGAAATAAACGATATTCAGTTTTAGAAAATTGGAATGGATCTCTACATACAGCAACCAAACTAAGGATTTCATTATGAGTCTCTGGGCAAGAATTTTGTAACTTTGCGGTTGATAATGTTTTAAACATATCCAAAAGTGGATCTGTTATAAATAGTTTTATGAGATCTTGAACTTCGCAAACATCTTTTCTGGTGAAATTATTATTGCTATGCAATTTTAAACAAAATGTACTAGCCGATCTTAAAAAACTTTCAAAGTTCTTGTAATTTATTTCTTTTGAGATTTCTTCCGTACCTGTTTCTTCAGATTGATTGAGTTCTAAACCCTTACTCAACGTAATGCACTCGTCGGAAATTTTCTTTTTTTTAGCTTCAACCCCGTCTTTTATTTCTTCAGTAGAAACTATATTTATCCATTCACGATCCTTCACAATACTAAGTTTATGTTTTCGAAGAAAATGTCTTTTGAAACTTGCCAAACTTTGGAAACTCTGATAACACGGATTTTCTACACATCTGAATAAACTATTGTTATTTAAGAAATGTTGTTCCTTAAAATGTTTAATAAGACTATCAATTTCAGAAAAAACATTTTTACGTATATAGCAAGTCATATTTGCGAAGGGGACGAAGTCTGTAAATAATTTTGCGTTTAATATCAAGTTGAAATTAACTACTTTTCTTATTTACAAATAAGAAAGGTACATATTATTAATTATTTGAATTTGAAAAGATTTAGGTATAAGCTGTGAATGCTGCCATTAGTATTCGGTTCTTGCTCATATATTTTTCCTAATGAAATATCTTGTTTAAAAACAAATGTATTGCAACTTTACTTTCAGTTGTGATAAAGAAAATTGTTTAGATGAAGTAGCCAAGTGACATTTTCAAAAATTTGAGTAAAATGCGTTCAAAGTTTCACCCCTATTACAGATGACAACCCAACTGAAAATTGGGTTGTGTGCCCGTGTTATATAAATGAGAAGACAACCCAATTTGAGTTGAGTTGTCATCCATAATAGGGGTATTTATTATCGACGAAATGCACAATTTAGCTTTAGTGAAATAACCTTTTTAGGCAAAATTGAGAATTGCGGATGATACAAGAATTTTATTTTTAAAACAAATACTTCATCTCAAAGAAAAAACGAAAAATTAAAAAAAATGTCACTCAACACTTTGGTAATGAAAAAGTTCACTACAAAAATGTTTCCAAAAAAAGCTAACCGAAAAATACAAAGTAAAGTTCAATTGTCATGTAGGCTATTTATCGCATCTGACAGCTTAATAAACTAAATCTAGATTTTCAGACTGCTTTTCTTGACTGAAAAACTGAATCGGTAAAAACTAACAGCTGATGAGTGTCAACTGAAAAACTTAACGTCTGGCCAATCAGAGGCCGAGAATAGTTAGTTAATCTGAAAATCTAACTTGTGATGAACGCGCCCAATGTTAAGGGAAACATTATAAACGAATAAAAATTTCAAAAAACCGAGTATAAATGCAGCGTTGAAAAAAATTTTTGATAAAAATTTGGCATAGAATGAAGAATAGTAAATTAATATGCGTTTGGGCTTGGATAAGACACAATATCTGCTTCTTCTTCTCTTGGAATAGGGGATGAAAATTACAGCAAAAGTCTTACTGGACCTGTGTCCTGTACTGATTAAAAAAGACAGTTTTGAATACACACAAAACACAAGCAACCGATGTTGCGTAAAAATGTGGGCAGCGCAAAGGAGATCTTGAACAAGGGAGAATTCTCACACAAAAAAGCGCATCTGTGCACAAGCCTATTTAACAAACAAAAATACTAAACTGTACCGTGTAGGTATGCGCATACGAAAAATATGTTTTCAAACGAGATTTGTCATAAACTTTGAATTAAATCTATTCAAAAAGGAAAACAGACAATACTTTTTCTATTAATTAACATATTCAGTGAATGAGTTACACGTTAAGACACTATCAATAAACTAAGCAAAAATTAACACAGTTGATTTCAAAAAAGCGGACACTGGTCTTCATATGCAAATATTTTAATACGAATATGTAGATATGCAGCAATTAAATTTTTTAAATAAATATCGTGAGGTCTTACCTTTTTTTTAAACGCTGGACTGCTAAATTTGGTATTTTTTAAAACACAACACTTTTACTTTTAAATTTTAATTTCACTTGAAACAATACTATGGCACAATAGACAATACACTTGAAATTGAAATAAAACTCTGCTCTGCGTCTGTAGTCAGCACAACCGGCACCTCCAAAGAACGAACTGAGAATGATAAAACAACAGACGCCGAAAAATAATGAAGCGCTTGAGTGTGTATGTAGTGTTTTGGTAAATAGAGGCTATTTTTTCTTATGGCTACGATTTTTTTTCGTAAGGTTATGTAGATTGTCGTAGCTTGAGGATATTATTCATTAGACAACGAATTATTGTAATAGAGGTAAGTAGACTAGAGTAGGTCTATGCAAAACATGGTTATGTGATGAGGTTTTTTCATAACATGACGAAGTTTTTTATGGGTTGATTAAAATTTTTAATGAAGTTTTAAAAAATGTTCATAATGGAAGCAAAGAATTCATACACACATGAATTTTCTACATTAACCCACGTTACAGGTTTACGAAAAAGTCAATGGTTTATTAACTTGTTTCGTAAAGCAATGACAGTTTTTTTATTGACTAATGATGTTTTTCGTTGATAGATAAAAGGTTTGATAAAGCAAGTATTTATTTTAATTAAACGATGCATCATTGCGTTAATAAATGTAGAATTTCACACCGCAATTATTTTTATAATGCAAGTGTGGCAGGTTACCACCTATACGATTTGAAGTTTGAGCAAGATAAATCTTTTGATTGAAATGTTGACACGTTGGGATTTACTTTAGAAAAATCAAAACAGATACACTTTCGTAAAAAACAAGGTCGTTTTTATGAAAAACCAGGTGTCGTTAATTTTTGTAGAGGGATTATATTACAGTGACTCTGAGGGTGTAAGAAATTGAAATTTGGTCATCAATTTACAACGCATTTTAAATTTCTCCTTTAATTTTTGGCATGAAATTAACTCCAATTTATTACAAAGATGGTGTACAAGTAAGACATATTGTCTTTTATAGTACTATACCACATTGTAATTTGATATATACAGCTTAAATCGTATTAGATACAAACAGTGAAAAAAAAGAAAAAAATACTAGGTATGTAGTTAAAAAATAATTTCAATGACAAAATTACTGAATACAGTTTTTTTTTGTTTATCAAATAGACTGATTGAAGTAGCGAAAAATGGCATTCTCATATTTTAATTGTTTTGTCGAAGCTGGTAGGGAGCTCCAGAGCTTAATAACATGTACTATAAAATTAACAGGATGAATTAAGGAAAGTGTAAGAATGTAAAATTCAATTCATTATTCTTTCAGACTACACAGAGCACAATTTATTAGTTTTTGCACATCTTGTTTCATGAAATTTTTCTGTTTCGAAAAAGATAAAGTTAACTGAGGGAAGTAAATGGAAAGTTTTTTTTAAATACAAAAAAGTTAGTCGAATCTGACGCTGTTATTTGTTGTGTTGAAACAGCTGTAACTTTTTCAATTTACAACATAATTTATTGAAACAGGATATACCTACTGTAAGGCCAGACTCAAACATTTTATTGACAGATTTTGATGGTTTTTCAGAACTGAATAGTTTAAAACAAACATGAAAAAAAAACTTTCTTCCGAAAATTTTTAACATTTTCAATATTTTCTTTTATTTCTTATTCGAAAATTTTAATTGCGATCATTGTGTTTTTCAAAAGTTTTTCAAAATAACGTCTATTTTACGATTTTTCCTATGAATTTTGCTTTGCACACGCACACAAAGAATTTGAAGTATAGTTAAAACCATAGGCAATAAAAGAACAAGACCGCAAACCTCACACACACAATTGCATCAGTCCTTAAGCTGACTTTACAAACACCACTCTATTTTCGGATTTCATAACTAGTTTGAGATCCGAAAATAAAGTGGTATTTGTTATTTCACTAGCCCAGCTTTACACTTTTTTGTCTCTAGTTCTTTGTTTTCTTTTGAGCAGGTTTTTTCATCGATCTACACTTTTTTCGCGTGAATAGAGAAAGGACTGAAATGGATATATACAATACACATATACATGGAAAGTTGCAATGATTCAGTATCTACTGTTCTTTGTTTCTTTTGCTATTCATTAGTAGGTGCATTTCTTTTACATGCAAAAACAAAACCATAGCACAGCAAATGTGATCGAAACCTGTTTCTCGCGAAGAAAAGAGAAAGGCGTTAAAAAAATGTTTCAAGATTTGAGTTTTCTGTACTTTTGGTTTTTTTTTCTTCAATTCTATATGAAAAATGATTAGAGAGAGTAGTTGAAAAAGAAAACAAGTTTCTAGCACTGACGCTAAGACTCTTGGACCTGGGACTCTATACGGGAGATATATACACAATTCTATATGTGCTCAAAAAAGATTGGAGAGAGTACTTGAAAAAGAAAACAAGTTTCTGTTTCTGGCACTAACGCGACGCTCGGACGCTGAAACTTTATCCAAGGGAGAAATAAAAACAATCCCTGGTTTTTACTTTTATTGTGTTTCATTCGGTGTTCTTTTTGTTATACTTTAATCAGTATTAGGATTTGCAATTCATTTTACAATTTTATTAAACATTCTTTGCTCTACTTGCAAACGAAATTTCTTTTCCTTATTATGACGGCAACCCTTCGTCCTGACACCAATTTCGTTGAGCAATGCGTTTCGTTCATACTTTATTAAAATTTTTCAACAAATTATGAAGTTTTGCGTTCGAATACGATGCGACGATACTAGATTCGTAGGATAATAAATTAATTTTTCGTTATTCAGTGAAAAAATTATCGTTGAGGTATGAATTTCGTTCATACTTTATTGAATTTTTTCAACAAATTATGAAGTTTTGAGTTCAAATACGATGATCAGATTCTACGAAAATTTTATGTAGAAATTCGTAGGATAATAAATTAATTTTTCGTTATTCAGTGAAAAAAATTTCGATGAGGTATGAATTTCGTTCATACTTTATTGAATTTTTTCAACAAATTATGAAGTTTTGAGTTCAAATACGATGATCAGATTCTACGAAAATTTTATGTAGAAATTCGTAGGATAATAAATTAATTTTTCGTTATTCAGTGAAAAAAATTTCGATGAGGTATGAATTTCGTTCATACTTTATTGAATTTTTTCAACATATTATGAAGTTTTGAGTTCAAATACGATGAGCAGATTCTACAAAAATCTTATGTAGAAATTCGTAGGATAATAAATTAATTTTTCGTTATTCAGTGAAAAAAATTTCGTTGAGGTATGAATTTCGTTCATACTTTATTGAATTTTTTCAACAAATTATGAAGTTTTGAGTTCAAATACGATGATCAGATTCTACGAAAATTTTATGTAGAAATTCGTAGAATAATAAATTAATTTTTCGTTATTCAGTGAAAAAAATTTCGATGAGGTATGAATTTCGTTCATACTTTATTGAATTTTTTCAACATATTATGAAGTTTTGAGTTCAAATACGATGAGCAGATTCTACAAAAATCTTATGTAGAAATTCGTAGGATAATAAATTAATTTTTCGTTATTCAGTGAAAAAAATTTCGTTGAGGTATGAATTTCGTTCATACTTTATTGAATTTTTTCAACAAATTATGAAGTTTTGCGTTCAAATACGATGAACAGATATTACGAAAATTCTATGTAAAAATTCGCAAAGGAATTAAATTTTTCGTCAAGGTATGAAGTGAAATTTTGTATATCAGTGAAAAAATTTCATAGAGCAAAAAATTCTTTCCATTGGACTTTGTAATTTTTCGTAGGTCAAAGCAAAGTTTTAGTAAATCTATTAATTATTTTAGTAATATGAAGGATTTTCGTAAGAAAAATGAAAAATTTCATCAGGTCATGAGAGAAATTCATTATTCAATGAGACGTTTTACGTATTATGCTCATTTACATAATTTTATGCAGTTTTTCGTTAAAATAACTATGAAAACGCTTCATTAAGTGATGAAACACTTAATCAAAACGTTTTTTTCAGCTCAAAACCGGCAAAAACAGCGTATGAAGCGTTTCGTTAAAGGAACACATTTTTCATTCTACGAAAAATTACATATTTTCGTTAGCCCAACGAAATTGGTCGTATTTTCAGTGTATGAAGCGAATTTCGTACTATTACGAAAAATATTTTTTTCAGTGTACTTCAGCGTGAAATGAGGGCTTGAAAAAACAGTCAATTTGACAGTCACGGTGAGTTTAGGTTTTTCCAAAAACTTTTTGTGGCGACCACTGGCAAATCAGGGCTTCGACAAACAAACCTACAACTACGCTTTTTATGCCTGAATCACAATTCCGATTTAGCTTCGGTTTCGCCTGACGTTTATGAGTTCAGTAATAGTACAACTCTCGTTCGCTTTGATAGTATAAAATAACAACAAAATCACAATGTTAATGTCAATTCAAAACGAACACAAGGCTTGTATCCCGATCAGAAGGGGTGAAAACTTCCTGCATCGTCTCAAGAAGCCTAATCATTTAGCAGCGTTTTTTGCGACTTCAAATATGTTGTCGTTCCAACGAAGATCATCGTTTACACACATACCAAGTACTGACAGCTTTTCGGTTCCTTGGATGCAGGTACCATTCATGGATAATGGCAATGGGGGAATGTTAAGCTTCAACGACAAGGGACAGCATCGAGTTTCGAATCATTGAATTCTGCTCGGTTTATAAGACCCCATGTAACAATGCTGTCAAGGTCAGAATTCAATGAGCTTATCATACGCAGCCGTTCCAGTTGCACATCCAAAGAGCAGGGACGTGAATTTGGAAACGAATATGAAAAGCTGAGGGTCAAGTTGTCTGCAAAACAGTTAAGCGGATTAGAAGTTTCAGACAAGAGTTCTTTTATGAAAATTAGGAAGAGAGTCGGAGACAAAACGGAGCCCTGAGGCACACCAGCATTTATAAAGTGGGTATCAGACTTGAAGCCATCCAATACAACTTGTATTGGACGGTCGGAAAGGTAGTTTCAAATCCAACAATAAGAAGAGACTCATCGATACCAAAAGCAAACATTTTCGATAAAAGAGCTTGATGCCAAACTCTATCAAATGCTTTAGAAATATCAAGCGCAATAATCTTACTTTCTCCAAAACAATGTAAAGATTGGTTCCACTTTTCGGTGTGGACCGGTTGCTACGAAAGCCGTACTGACGGTTATTAAGAAGCTTTCGTTCTTCAAGATATTTCATAAGTTGACGGTTATATAGATATTTCATAAGGGACATTAGTGCAAGTGGACGGTAATTGGAAGGGGAGAAGGATTCGCCTTTTTTAGGGACCGGCCGGACAAATACAGTTTTCCATCTGCTCGGAAAAATCCCAGCAAAATAGGAAAGATGGAAAAGTTTACGCAGTGGTTTTGCCAGCGTAGAAGAACACCTCTTCAGAATAACGGCGGGAATACCATCTGGACCAGCGGACTTATGTAGATATTTGAGGACTCTCGCAACCGAGCGAGTTCGAAAAAAAATCTGTTTCATCGCAGAATCTACAGACTCAAGCTCAGGTGGAGCCAATATGCTTTCAGGAAGTGTCGAGTTGGCTGCAAATTGATCTCCTATAGCAAAATATTGCATTACCGATGGAGCTGACATACGGAGATTCATTGAAAACGAGCGTTGGAACCGATGACGTTGTCGAGTTTTTAATATTCTTTACCAAACACCAAAAGTTTTTGCTTCCTTTAGGACACAACAGTACTTTTTGTCTGACTTTTTGGTCATGCAAAAACTTAGCCTTTTGTATTTGAGCATCACAGATATTTCTGCCCCGTTTGAACAAATTTCGGTTTTCTGCAGTAGGGTTGTCTTTGAATTTTCCAAATACGTAGCGCATTCTTGTTAAAAATATGCGTCGTCCACTTCAGTATCTACTAATTCCAGACGTAATGTCACGTGTAGAATGTCCAATTCCTATAAAATGATCGACTCGCAATGGACAAATATGTTTTTTCCACTACAGGCTACAATATGCTGAGATGTCCTTGTATAGCGACGTGCTCGAAGTTCGATGCTTCACATCTATCAGTTTCACTATTCTTGGCCGAGGAGGTGCCTCACGACGACTCAAAAATGTTTTAGCCTTGCAAACTGTGTGACCGAAAAAGTTTGATTTTTTTCGTAATGGATTGCAATAGTTTCAATGCCTTGTCATAGCTTGAAGGATCTTCAAAGCCTTGGTAAGCTTTTTTGCAGTTGCTGCGACGACATAAAAGCGGTTGACGGGATTTTTTGCCGTCGAGAAAACTACAAATGTGTGAAAACGCAGCGTTGTTCTTGTCGCTTCAGTGTAGGCACTCAGAATTTGCCTCTGAACTTTGCTCTGCCGCAACTTTTCTTTGATTTCGTTTCATTTTTATTATGTAATGGCGTAGTTTTCATTTGTCATCTCTCAATTAATGACAACTGTTGAAAAATTGGAAATCTCTTTTTCTCGTTCGTTTGTTTTTGAACATTATTCATACTTCCATACCTATGCGATAGTTGGTAGAACGAGAAAAGAAGAAACTGAAATACAAAATGAAAGTGAGCTAACAGTCTTGTCCAATTGTTTAAGAGTAACTTGCACCCAAACTGTTCTCACTTTTCTTTCTTAACATGAATCAAATTAAATTTTAAACTGTCAGAGAACTGCTCCAACAGGATTTTAAACTGTTTGTCAACTGGTTTGCAATGAGTAGAAAACTTAGGAGACTGTCTGCAAACCAACAGTCAATTAGAAAAACGTCCACCTAGAACTTACCCTATAATTTATTTCCGCAACGGTTAGTTTTCACATTTTAGGTTTTTTAAATAAATTCAAAGACAATATAAAACTGGCTAGTAGTCAGATCCACGTGTGTGTGCAGTAATAAATTACAAAACGCAGTCAGAAACCAGCCTACTTTAATTTCAAATCGGAAACTCTAATGATGAAAACACCTGTTGTATCGGAAATGAAGAATATGCCTTGCAACCTTAAGACAACACCCACTCACAGCAAGGTGTTGCAATAATCCACAAAAGATTGTAGGTAGCTGAGTACCTAAAAACCAATGTTCCTAAATCGCATTGGGTTAAGATTTTGCTAAGACTCTCCTTTCTCAGCCACCAGCTTTTCTCACACTTAATTGACAAGAGTAAGATTGAGCCCAGAAGAGGTGACCTGAGGAGAAACGGAAATAAACAACTCACCCCCTGACGTTTAAAACCTTAAACTCTACATGTTACCAAAATTCAAATTAAAGCCAACAACTGACTGGACTTGATCAATTTTACAACTTTCGGTTGAATTAATTTGAATGGCTTCACAGATAAAGTTTCCATAATGAAGTGCCTACCTAGGTACCTATTCCTAAAACTGAACACCTAATTTCATCCTTCAAACGCAAGTGTGGGTCAGTAGAGTAGCAGCGTTTCTTTTCGTCACACAATTCTAATTTAATTTACAAATGACCCTCTATACATTCCACCATACAAAACCAACATTAATATTCCTGCAACGCGTCAGTGATTTTAAGTGATTTGAAAGGGATCTCCATCTCCTCCTCGAATCACTTGCAAACCCCGAAAATAAAGGAAACACATGAAAAGCGTATGGGTATGTGTGTATTATTATTTTCCTCTTTTTTTCCCTTCAGCTTGTTACAAATCAAAATAAAGAACAAATATCTGTATGTATAAAAAAAAGGAAGAAAATGCCCCTTCGAATTTTCCTTGCACACATGTCGAAATTCCCACGCATTTGGGAACCAAACCAAAGAACCATCAGTTGCACATTGCATCTGCATGTTTTTAAAAGAAGTGCTATCCCCGACTGTACACGATAAGAAACATTGAACAGGCTCAGCAGTGTTGCACACTTTCGGATAAAGAAAGAAAAAAAAACACATAAATGGAAGGAAGGATCGCCATTGAAGCGAAATATATAATGAACACGGGTGCAGTGTTGTGTTTCCCTTTTAACAATTCTTTTCAGTTTTTACGATTTTATTTCTCGTTTTTAAATCGCATTCTCATGACAATTGAAGAACCAGAGTCTAGAGCCAGAAAGAAAGATAACCTTTTCCCCCTTTTCTTTTTTCAAATTGGTTTTTACATCGGCAAGGCCAGGTCACATCATCATAACCATAGGAGTAGAGTCTATAGCCCAGAGAATCAGATCCAAACTGGGGCAAAACCTAACGCGTCGCTTGTCAACCTCTAAGTTCCTCCTTGACGGATTAAAGATTGAAATTTAGATTTAAATGTGTGTCGGTGTAGGTTTCGGTGGCGGTAGACGGCATCATCGAATTGGGAGAGGCCTTCGATTCGGAGGTAATCAATCATCAAGCTAAATTTTTAATAATCAAAAAAGAAACATTGGCCTCGTAGGTAACTCGGAGCAAGGAAAATAAATCGATACAATCTCATGACACAGCAACAGGTTTTATATTTTCATTTCTCAATGACACCCAGAGCGGCGACTGGAGTGTGGAGTTGCAGTCGCAGCTCACAAGTTGCAAGTCGCAGCACAATAGCGAGATAAGCTGTTCCCGAGAATCACTGTGCATTTAAATAATAGGTATACCCACATAGTTCCTCCTGCTCGTTATTTTTGTAATGAGATGTCTAACGTGTTCGATTGATGGTAAAAACACTTTTAGTGTGGAATTGTCGAATCTGCCAATTTGGCGTGACACATTAAATCAACACCGAAAAATTAGACCCCACTTTGTTGTGTGTGTGGGATTTCAATTTCATATGCAGTGCGCACATCACTTCACTCTCTAAAAACCAAGCGGCATATTTGTCTTTTTTTAGCTCTTTTTTTTATTTCAAAATTACCATGTGTTTTGTATAGAATGGGACGGGAATGGAAGAACGAGTATAGTAATCAATTGAGAAAAAAAAAACATCAAAGAATAAAAATAAAAGGAACAAAAAACATGTTTCCAAATGCCACATGCAAAGATTGAATGGATAGTAATTATAATTATACTTCAGCGAGTTTGGGTTTTACACATGACGCTATTTTATTTATGCATTTAAACACATATGCAGCAGCATCAGCACATATGAATATAGATACTGCCATATTACCTTGTTCCTATCAACTGGAGATGCAAAAAGTTAATGACAGACAAAATTGATAGGCAGGTTACAGTGGTAGATCAAAGTTTTGCTGGTTTAAGTGACAAAAGAGGAACATCTTCGTGCACTGTGGTGATTCCGAATTCGTATAGGTATACCTGTTCAAATTTGAAATGTAAACTTATGAAATGAAAAAGCGACTGTAGAAAGAGACACACAAATTTAGAAATTGTGGAAAGCAGCTAAGCGCCTGAAAAGACCGCAGTTACAAAACCCGCCAATAAAATCTCTAAACGGGAATTGGATCGGAAATCCGAAAGAAAAAGCTAACCTGTTTGTTGGAAAGTATAAAAAATAACTTCAATGAAATAATTTCTAGGAAGCTTAGCTTTGTATATTACATTCTAGTTTTATTATGTCAATTGAAGAAAATAATAAAACTTTTAATCTGTTCATAACGTTCATTCGAATTGGCTGTGTTTGTATTTCTAGAAGGAAATAGATTAAAATATATTTCTTAAAAGAAGTCCAATTCCATCACTGTTTGCAAAACATCTTGCGAATGTTTCTAAGCCATTCCCAACAAAGACATCTGAAAACAGCTTACAGTTTATTGATTAAGTCGATGAAGTTGACATACCAATTGTCACACTCAAAGAAATTAAAAGTATGTGTTTGCGTTTGGGAAGTCACACAGTGTCTCTTATGTTCTAGTTCTCTTTGTTCTCTGCTTCGAACTCCCGGCTTCCGCCGCTCGGCTCCTATGTTCATTTATTGATCACTTTCGCAGAAAACGAGCGAGGCTGAAACTTAAAATGGGTCTCAAATATTGAAATTCTTTGATATACGGATAATTGTTAAGATGTGTGCCGCGGAGCCTAGTGCATGTTTCACAACCACTGGTTTTGGATCTACAATTTCCTGCCAATTCTGAACGGCTAACCGAGAAAGCACCGAGAATTTACCTTCGGAGAACTTACCAATCCCTTGCGAGAGGCGATACCCGTGAAAAAAATGTCTGCATCTGTTGGGACTCGAAACACGAACCTCCCGATTATCAGGCGGACATGCTTACTCACGCCACAGGTAACACTGGATAGGTACATAGACAATATTTCATCCCAATATCCAAACGGGAACGAGAACGGGATCCTTAAAAGTAATTGATCGATTTCAAAATTTTTTCAACCCTATTTGAAACCAAAATTTTTAAAGATTTTACTTCTTCCACATGTGAATAGCACAAATACAAAGATAGTGTCTAGTGTCTCATTTGAATTAAGGGCTATATGCTGTTGTAGTTAAGTTTTATTGTTTCCAATTTTTAGTGTAGTTTTCTCTTTAACGTGCGGTTTTGAATTAAGCTGTGAACATTATCAACTGTTACAAACCCAAAAATGTCCTAATAAGCACTTTTTTTTTAAATTGATTTCAAAGTTCAAACCAACTACAAAAGTTGGCGAGGTGGGTTCTCGGTCGAGGGCTTCCAGTCTAATTTAGCTTGTAGACCCTCTGATATTCCTACTCTGTGTCCACAAGTGTGTATGCTGCAGATCCTATGGGCTAGGGATTACCCAACTGGAGATCAAAGGTGTAGTAAAAAGAGATCAAATTCTGAAAATACTTGCGTATTTTAATGTGACTGCCCTGACCTACTGCTGTACGCATGATACCGATCGTGGACCAATCGCAGATATGTTCAGATCAGAGCTACCCGGATTCCGGGAGCTTGCAAAATAATCCGAGAAACTAAGTTTCGGACTGAAGAAGATGATAAAAAGGAGCCCAGTAGACATCTTTTGTGTCCAAGAAATGAATAGGAGGAAACAGAGATTCTATATAGCTAGGAAAAGATTGTAATCGAATCTTCACAGATTGTTCCAAAATCGATAATGAATCTGATGATGTGGTCTTGACAAACGACTGCACGCAACATTAGGCAAAAACGCATCAGCTTGTCTAGCTGAGGCGTATGCTATTGAAAAGACTATTAATTACGTTACGGACAATGGCTGGATGGGGAGAAGTATCTGTGTCTACAGCGACCGCCAAGGTGTGCTCAACCCTCTAACTATACTTCAAAAGTGACCCAGGAATGTAAACCCTCTCTGAATGCGGTGGGAAAATAGAATTCTTGGAGTCTCTTTTGGGTTTCAGACTATAACGGTATAACCGAAAACGAGATCGCCGGTGAACTTACTCGGCAAGGATCTCATATAGATTTCTGAGAATCTGAAAAGCGCTTGCAAGGGTCTTCAGTGAGGGCTTCAATCAACTATTGGATTATTTAAAATCACAGCCATAGATGGCATACCACCACCGGATGCAGACATTCTAAATGTTTCCTCCAAATAAGAAAACTGCAACATTTTAACTATCCCGTAGTAGAAAAGATTATAGAAAGCTTGTTGTCGTTGCCTTGGGGGCACTTCTCCTTTGCCAATCGTTTGAACGTGTTAGGCTTAAGTGATACTTCATTCTGTGATGATGATGATGACACCTCGGAGCGCTCTTCCTCTGCGAATCTCCTGCACTTTCTTGTATCAGGTTACCGATATGATGAAAGCTGGTAACTTAGACTCCGTATCGTATGGCAGTGTCTTATGGCTTTTTTAAGAACATTTGACAAGCTATAGCAAAAAGGTGGTTGCTATCTGGTTGTAAAATTTTTGAGTAAAATAAATAAATAAATAGGGTGGCGCAACAGAGCGAGGAGCCCCTGGGCCTAGCGCATTTCTCACAACCATGCCTTGTGAGGGGAATGGAAGGGACCTAAAATTTTCTGCCGGTTCCGAGCAGTTAATCGAGTAAGCGCTTTAATGGCAATGAATTTTACAACGGAGGATTAGCCAACTCCTCGCGAAAAGCGATACCCGTGGAAAAATTTTTTTGCCTCTATTGTGATTTGAACCACGAACCTCTGGGCTAACAGCAGACATGCTAACCACGAGTGCTCTTGTTAAAAAAAACCTGCGGAGGACTTGCCAGTTCCTTACGAAAAACAATACCCGGGAAAAACTCTTGGATGTCTCTTTCAAACACTCTCCCGAAACGAACATATATGCTAACCATTACACGATTGGTTCCACTTAGTTTATTATAATCGTAGCTTTGAAATCGGTCCAGTATAGTTTCTAAGTTCCTGTTCCCAATCAAGTAACGGATGCAAATATTGGAATCAAACCCTTACAGGAATCACACACACAAGTGGAGGGTTTATGAAGCAGAACACAATGAGAACTGGCACAATATAAAAAACAGTATAATAATTCCTATCCCATTTTCTCCTTTGTGAAATCTTATGAACCTATGTGTCGGTCTCTTTCTCGTTTCACAAAATTTCAAACTATAACGATGCTAAAGAAGTTTTCACTTCCAAAAATTACTGTCCTCGACTTCTACAGAACATCCGAAAACTTTTCACACCCAGTGTTTGTTTTTACTTGTAATTTGTTTCGATTGGTGGTGGATTGGTGTTTTGTTTATATCTAACTTTATTCATTGGTTAAAATGAAGTAATTAACATGCGCATATTCTCATAAATTATTATCGTTTCTTTATTAGTTATGACACAGATGTTGAATGTAAAACTATGTCGGTTCGGTAAGAACAAAAAAAGCAGGAAAAAAACCATACAGTACCTATACTCCATACGAAATCATTCAGCGAAATGTCACGTAGGTTGTACGAGTACGAGTTGTGTTTTCTTTAAATTTGCACTCACGTGTGGCTAAAAATTGTTTTGTAATTACCGAATGCAATTATACGTTCATAGTTCTTGTTCTATTGTTAGATTTATTTTTCTTGTCGAAGGGGACAAATCATGGACAGAATACCATAAACTAAAGTTCAATTCTCCTCTGCAGCACTTAAGGATATCCGTTAAATCTTATTTCCGATCCTTGAGAGAGAGATGTGTATCTTGGGAAAAAGGGAAATAAATCAAAGGAATCGTAAGTCAATTGCAAAACAAGAGAGTTTGTATTGCAGTCAGTTAAGAATAAAAAGTGTAATCCTGGTTGAATTTCAAAACCCCAAAGAAGGATCAAGTTGAGTGTTTTGTTGAGTGAATTAGGCTTACTTACAGTTCAAAGCAAATTACCCAAAATATGAAAGAATTAATCATCCGGTTGGATTTATGTATATTCAGTTAGTTATACTTACGTAGGCATTAGCTATTTCAAACTAAATGCTCAGCTCACCCATTTTAATGCGCAGCAACATGAGCAGAGTAGCTCTAGGTACGAGTAGAGTATGACAGCAAACAAAAGAAATTATTATTATTATCTGCAGGTATTATAATAGTAGATAGGTAGATACAAAGTGTGGTGGTTAACGACAGTGCGCTAGAGTTAGGAAAATAATTTTGAAATCGAATAAAAATATACCTACGATAGCGACAGCTATAGTATGACAGAGCAGGGCTGTTGGAGTGGAAAATCCAGAGACTGATTTGCTCTATGATTGTGTGATGTGTACGCAAGTGCGATGCACAACACTGATATTTGTTTATATATTATTTATCTTTCCTATTAATGAAAGGTTCGATGACTCTTTCATTACTTCAATTACGTGCTTGAAACGTTTGTCGTTAAATGATATAATGTCTTGGAGTTGGAGGTGGGAATGGGAAGGTTTTGTTTTCGCTTTTGTTTCAGTTTTAGTATATTTTATTAGTCAACGTTTGTAGGCGTTTTTTTTTTTGTTTGGTTTCGCTTTGTTTTTCTTTTGTAGACAACAAAATACGTATATCTATGTAGCCACCTTTGCTTTATGTTGGTTGCGCCAGTTGCCAGTTGAAATTTTGCACATCTGATTGCAGAAGAGTGGAAAAATCCCATGAATTGCAACCAAATTAATTTGTTGCAAAGATTTCTTTTATGTAGGTAAGTTAGGTCTTGGTGGAGTGTTAGTTTGTACACTTTTGTGTAGGTTGAACTTCCTATTTGGGGAAAGAAAGAAATTTTGAGGTGTATTACGAGATGGCAAGTAGGTACATGTCTTGCTGTAAATAATAATAATCCGAAGTCCGATGGTTATTGACTGACTCATTTCCATTGGACGAAAAGAAGCACCAGGGAACTTATTCCTGTAAGTAAGTTTTTGTTTGAAGGAATATTTATATTTATAACTGCTCAGCTATCAGGTTGTGAAAGAAATGCCATCAAAAGCCTTCATAAAACTCCAATTCATAATAAATGCATGCCTAGAGACCCAATATGTCCCACATCATTGGAAAATTGCTGAAATAATTGTTATACAAGGTAAGACACCAACAGAAGTGACGTCTTACAGACCAATGTCGCTTATATCAATAATGGAAAAAGTTTTTGGAAAATTGCAAAAAAATTTGAAAATTGAAAAAAAAACTAATAGTCTAAGAGCTGGAAGCAAATTTTTGGAGTGGAGTGATAACCAAAAATAATGCACATGTATGTGTAGATAGACGCACCATTATATCAGATTCAACCGTCTGGCAGGTTTCTTTTTCAGCCGGGGGCGGGGGTGGGCGTTCGAAAATGGTAATTTTTCAGATTTTGAGGTCGGAGTGATAACCACATAAATGATACATCAAAAAATCAGAAAAATTCTCCTGATTACAAAACAAAAAACTAGGTCCCAGACGATTTGGTTTCAGCCTTCTGCGTGCCAGACGCATTTTAACATTTTCAAGTGCATTTTCAGATGAAAGCACTAATAACTATTTTCCTATTACATATAACCAAGAAAGTGGTACGCCAAAATATAAGAAAAGTTACCCTGATTTCAAAAAAGTGTGTCCCAGACGATTTGGTTTCAGTCTACTGCTTGCCAGACGCTCTTTAACATTTTAGTAAAATGCATTTTTATACTTAAAGTACTGATAAATTTTTTCCTATCACATATAACCAAGAAAGTGGTATGCCAAAACATCAGAAAAGTTTCGCTGATTACAAAAAAGTCCGTCCAAGAGGGTTTGGTTTTAGCCTTCTCCATGCCAGACGCATTTTAGCTTAAGCATGTTTATCAAATTCAATGAAAATCAAAAATTTCATTTAAATGAAATACTACAAGCAATTATTCATTGAATTTGATAAACATGCTTAAGCTTAAATGCGTCTGGCATGGAGAAGGCTAAAACCAAACCGTCTTGGACGGACTTTTTTGTAATCAGCGAAACTTTTCTGATGTTTTGGCGTACCATTTTCTTGGTTACATGTGATAAGAAAAAAGTTATCAGTACTTTAATTTGAAAAATGCGTTTAAAAAAATGTTAAAGTGCGTCTGGCAAGCAGTAGACTGAAACCAAATCGTCTAAGACACACTTTTTTCAAATCAAGGTAAATTTTCTTATTTTTTGGCGTACCATTTTCTTGGTTATATGTAATAGGAAAAAAGTTATTAGTGCTTTAAGCTGAAAAATGCACTTGAAAAGTGTTAAAATGCGTCTGGCACGCAGAAGGCTGAAACCAAATCGTCTGGGACCTAGTTTTTTGTAATCAGGAGAATTTTTCTGATTTTTTGATGTATCATTTATGTGGTTATCACTCCGACCTCAAAATCTGAAAAATTACCATTTTCGAACGCCCACCCCCGCCCCCGGCTGAAAAAGAAACCTGCCAGACGGTAGAATCTGATATAATGGTGCGTCTATCTACACATACATGTGCATTATTTTTGGTTATCACTCCACTCCAAAAATTTGCTTCCAGCTCTTGGTCTATAAGCAAAGTCATAGAAGAAAGAAATTTAATCCCAAATCATCAGTTTGGATTTAGAAATAAACATTCCACGATAGACCAAGTTCATAGAATAACGGATGCAGTTGAAAAAGCATTAGAAGAAAAACAAGTATGTTCGGCTACATTTTTAGATGTTGCTCAAGCATTCAACAAGGTATGGCATGAGGGGCTAGAGTACAAACTGCAAAGGGACCTACCCAGGCAGTACTACGAAATACTAAAATCTTATATCTAGAACCGGCTCTTCAGAGTACGGTATGATCAAGAATATTCAAAGCTAAGTTAAATACAAGCCGGTCGGTGTTCCACAAGGAAGCGTCCTAGGACCTACTCTGTATTTGCTATATAAAGGGATATTCCAGTGGATAACAACACCATTATGGCTACTTTGGTAGATGATACAGCAATTTTGGCATTCAGTATGTGCGTCGTCAAGGCTCCTGAGAAATTGCAAAATGCCGTCGACACCGTTAGTGATTGGACCAAAAAATGGCGTATCAAGCTCAATGAAGCTAAATTTGCACATATAAACTTTACAAATAAAAAGTTAAGCTACGTTCAAATATTCATCAACAATCAAGCTGTACCTTACGCCAATACGGCCAAATACCTTGGTATGAATTTGGATGCAAAGCTAAAATGGAAAGAGCATATCAAAAAGAAAAGGGAAGAGCTCAGCTTGAAGTATAGAAAAATGTATTGGTTACTCGGTAGAAATTCTGACGTATCTGTCGAAAATATAATAATGCTTTATAAACAAGTACTTAGACCTGTTTGGACCTATGGAATCCAATTATGGGGCTGTACAAAGAAAACAAATACTGAAATCATCCAAAAGTTCCAAAACAAAGTCCTTCGTGGAATAATAAATGCACCATGGTATATAAGAAGTAGCGATTTACATCGTGACCTACAAATAGAAACGGTTACAGAAGTTGTAAGAAAACATTCCGTATCACACAATCAGCGACTGCATAGTCATATTGTTGCACCTTTTCTTCTCTCAGTTAGATAGGTATTTATAAACAATTTAAAAAGGTAAGCTACGTTAAGGAATTGAATAATTTTAAATGAAGACGAACTTGAAAACCGCGAACTAATAAAATAATAGGAATTTCCGATTCCAAAAACAATAAAAGAAAGAAAATTGCACGACCGACGTGCACCGCGAGGGAAAATTTCGATAAAGTGACGTTTATGAAGGTGCGTTTGATTAATGAGAAGAAAAGTGCGTCCAGCAACAATTATGCTGGGTCCACGGCTGCTCAGCTGGGGGTGTGTTCGATGGAAATTTTTATTAATTAGATGATAAAGGAAAGGAACATTTTTAATTGATGTATTAAGTAGGTGGGTGGGTGTTAATAAAATTTTTGCTAGTACAGTGACTAACAAAAATAAAAGTGGGCGCCAGAAAATTTTTTGATTAAAAGGAATTTTCAAACCTTTGCTGAAAAGTAAAGAAAAGGAAAATACTACCCAGGAATATAAACGAATTTGAGTGGAAAACGAAAGACAATGGTTGAATGGGATGAAATGAAATCTTTAATGTTCAATTTATGTGGTTGGGAAAACCTTAAGAGATTAGGATTAAAAACCCAAATCTTTTCGAGAATATCGTTATAATAGTTTTTTAGAAGATGTAAGAAAAGTAAAAGATAGCAAACAATAGATTCGCCAAAGACAATTGAAGCAAGAAAAGCCCGTTATCGTGCTGTCTTGAAAGTGCCGTATGGCAATGAAAAGGTCGCGAGTCCCTCAAAATATGGGAAATTATCGACGCAAAAGGCAACCAGACTAATATTCACAAATGAAGCAAGATTCAAAAAAAACTTTCTACGCACAATTATTTACTAAAACAGATTTCACTGTACTTATCTTAGAATTGGAATTCAATTGTTCCTCCTTATACTTCTGTGTCCTCTGACACTTCCTTATTATTTTTCTTGTTGGAAATTCCGCTGCTGGCCCGTTCTGCCACAACCCTTTATCCACACGAGAAATTAAATAGGCAAGTAAAATTCAGGATTAACTAAATCAACCGAGTTACAAAACTTGCAACTTGGAACTTTTTTTTTTTAAATTTAAAATTTTAAAATTTTAACCAATATGGCTGCTCAAATATAAAATCTTAGAAATTCGCTGTATCGCTTTTTCTCAAAACCTCTCTGTCATATAGCCAACAATGAAGTGACTTCCCCAACTCTCTTGTCAAGCTGTCTCATGTACGTCGATTTGTCTTGGCCGTTCATTCAGCCACAGTGGGTTCCATTACGGATGTTTAGCACCAATCAGCGTTTTGCGTGAGAGGACTACCGTTTTATTTGGAATACCCTACTGTCTCTCAATATTCCCCTTAGCCACCAAATTTCCACGATCTTGGGAAATTATGGTCGGCTTACAGCTGACGGAAGAGTTCAGTGCCTTTTTTTGTAGCGAAAGCGATAAAGCGAAGACATGCACCATTCTGTGCAACTAAAAGGTAAGCTACATCGGTGGTTGGAAAAGTTATGTGCAGAACGGGTCTGCAGACAATTTTTCTAGTAACGACGTAGTAAAATGTTTCGAAGAGAAGGAGGAAAAATTGGTAACGCGTATTTTTACAATTTAGGTCTGGTGGACTTATGTTCAGATTTTTAACAGGGGAGGACTGACAAATAACGTGCTTTTCCTGCAACAAAATTTAAGTGGCGATTAGTAAAATTAAAGTTAAGGTTAAAAGTTGGGCACTCGGCCATAGAAAAGTATGTTCGTTGGGTACTTTGCCATTGATGATTTGGTGTTGATCAACTTGTGTATCAGTGTTGTTGTATGTGGATGGTGACTGAGGTGTGTTTATATGTGTGATGGATGATTTGTGTGCATATGTGTGATGGATGATTTGTGTGTATATGTGTGATGGATGATTTGTGTTGGATGAATGGTTTGTTTGCCTCAGTGTAAGTATGTGTGTATGTGTGATGACTATTTGTGTATGAATATAGGTTTGTGTTTCTAATATTGTTTCTCCGTGTGGTTTGTGTATGTGGTGTTTGACCTGATGTGTTTAGTGTAGGTTTGTGTGTGGGCTAGTTGAGACAGACTCCTTCCGTCTTTACGCAGTATTCATACACACTGTTGCGTGCGAGTCTCCAGCCAACCTGCTGGCTCGACACGATTGATGACAATCCAGGTGGAAAGATGGGGTAGGTAACAGGAATCGGGGAGTGAATAGGATGGGTAGAGAGTTTTGCATTTGCAGAACCGCCCGTTCTGTTCGCAAGTGGTTGGTTGCTTTTGCATGGTTCTCTGTGAGTACGCCACTGGTTGATGGGACCATGGCTGCCCTCAGCTCACCCAGAACCATGCAGCTGCGACCAAAATTATGAGATTAAAGGTTTTCGAACAAACTATCGTAAGATGGTTTTTGTTGTGGTAAATTTTACCGCAACAATATCAACTCTGAAATAGAGTCCGTATTAAATACGAGAGGCAATGTTCGGAGATTAAGAAGAACCAAGCCACACGAGCTAATGGCCTTAAAGTCATGGGAAGCATTAAAAGTTTAAGCTTCCCTTAAAGCGATTATATTATTGAGAAAGAAAAATCTGTTGCTGATCGTTCATAGATTGGTTCTGATTACGAGGAGTTTTTAGTGAGGTAAGAATTCCACACTACTTGGTATCGAATACTGCCAAGTGTTTTATGAAGATTTCCTCCTGACAAAAAAAAAATCATCTGCAAGAAGCTGTCCTTAAAGATGGTTATTTAAAATAAATAAATAGGGTGGCGCAACAGAGCAAGGAGCCCCTGGGTCTAGCGCATTTCTCACAACCATGCCTTGTGAGGGAATGGAGGGGATCTACAATTTTCTGCCGGTTTCGAACGGCTAATTGAGAAAGCGCTTTTCATGGCAATGAATTTACCAACGGAGGACTTGCCAATTCCTCGCGAAAGGCGATACCCGTGGAAAAACATTTTTGCCTCTACTGGGAATCGAACCTCGGACGCCTGGGTTAGCAGGTGGAAATGCTAACCATCACGCCACGGGTACCATAATACTGCCGAATACTGCCAAGTGTCTTTTCCTCCTGACAAAAAAAAAAACATCACACATGGACAACAGGAACATTAAACTGAGTAAAAACAACGATTTGAGGATGCCTCCGAACGCTTCTGGACGTTTCAACAAATGATGGAAGAGACCCAAAAAGCAATTATGTCCGGGTATGTCCGGGTGGCAATTTTAAAAAAAAAATCCATCCACTATCTTCTAACCTTTGGCGGAAACAAGCATTAAGGGACTATTCACATGACCAACGAAGGACGAATAAATCAGTACCTTACAAGCATTAATTCCTCACGAATTTTTTTAGGAAACGATGGAAATATAGTTCATACATATTTTAGGTGGACAAACTCTTATTTTTGTGGCTGAAATTAAAAAAAATAGAGAAAAAAAATTAATTCGTTACGAATAAATATCTAGTAGGTACGAACAATCAGACTCTATTCTCGTTCCACAATCCACACTCAAACGAATAAATTTTTCGCGAGTGCTTAGCCTCAAAATCATTTTTGTTTTTGTTTTGAATTCAAATTGTGTTCGTTATTAGTGACGAATGTAAAACACAAATGTGAATGAAATGTCAAAATTAACGAATATTCGTTCATTCGTCGTTCGTTGGTCGTTCTCATGTGAATAAAACTTAAGCAGGCTCAAACTCTAATAAGAGCTCTCGTCATTCCACACCCTCTATGAGTTGACGTTTCCGTTGTGGGGTGCTTAAGGCCATAATCTTCTTCAGCAATCCAGCTGCATAACCTGGCCAACTATCATAAGTCAAACTAAACCTCATTGTTGTACAACTTGGTCTATGAAACAATTGATAAAGCTAAAAAGATAAAAAAAAACGCACGGGGATTTATATTCAAAAGTTAGCAGTAGTAAGGACTGGGGGCGATGGTTTGGTTTCAAAAGAGGATGAGTCGCCAGTGACAAAACTTTTAGCTGCTACTGACCGCACTTCAAGAAAGGCCTAACAAGCCAAACAGGAAGTGTGGAGAGTCTCTCGGTGGAAGTTTTGAGGTGACTCAATGCGTGACACTTCCACACACACTGCCCATAAAATCGAAGTTGACCCGAAGACGACTACTCCGGCTAGCGGAAGGCTCAGACTTTCGACTCTGATGCGAACTGTGAAGTGTCGGCTAAGGGGCCACTATCAGTAAAAATTATAAAAGCTCCCCCACCATCCACCCCATCCCATCGAAAGTCAAAGGACTCTAAGGACCAATCCAGATAATGTGAACGACGAGACTATTGGCTCCGATGCTAACAAGGTAGGACTTCCTTCGAGCTCCCCAAACGCTTCTTCCCACCTCCCTTAGTTGTAGGTAAAACTTTGCCTGGCAGTCTAACTGACTACCAAAGTGATTTTAATCTCCTAACCCTCCCCAATCACAGAGTGAGGTGGTACTTGTTGACTTACCTCAACCAGACCATAACTTGACGCAATCTGGCAAACTCGAGTTGGCTTTGAAATACAGGATGTAAGAAAGAAACCTATTGCTATTGAAGAAAAAAGTAGGATAAAGATACATACATCTTGTTGCAAATACATATTTTCAGCCAGACATACCTCTTAAGTGGGCAAAAAAAAGTAATTAAATTGTTAACTAGTGAATTTAAGACTCAATAAAATAAACTGAACTGAACTGAACTGAGTGGGCTTTGAGCTTTGACGATCATAGCATTACTTGCATACTTAGGTAGGCATTACAGTTCGGACTGGACCTAAGCTTCAACTTCAACTAATATCTTTCGCCAACAATTTCGATTTCGGGCGAGCTCTCTCCAGCACTCCAAATCGGTTGAGGGCTTCTTCCACTTCATTGCGCCACCTAAGGTTTTCGTTGCAATGTGCTTACGAAAACACGTCGAGCTGGAGCGTTGCTGGTCCATCCACCATCAACAAAAAAAAAATTACAAAGACTTAAAGTCTAAACGTCAAAGAATCGATTCCGATGAATCGACCAAAAGTCCAAAGGTCATCAACACCACGGAGGGCATGCCCAATAGTGACGCACTAAAGGAGAAGACCATTGTCGACAAGAGTAACACGGATGGCTGGATTTTCTTCGATCAATAGACGAAAATCTTAAATAAACTCTGAGCCAACTTCATTACTCTTATGATGGAAAATCTAGTGAAACCTGTCATCTTTGAGAGCGCGGGTATCAAGGACGCGATAAGCTAATCGCTTTTGATGGAAGGAGTTCATGGAAACTGTAAAGACTCGCGGTCAGCAGGTTAGAAGGACTTTGACCTGGTGTTCAACTCAAAGTTGTGCTGAGGGATGAAATCCCTTGCGTGACCTAGGGCTCGCGTCAGACTACCAACAGAACTCTCCCGAAAAGAAATGGTCTTGGAAATGATTCAATTCCTCACTCGACTGGATAGTCGCAAAGCTGGAAGAGCCAGACGGTGCCTATAAATCCGCTACAATGGTCATCAATGGGGACTTCTTGGCTGCGATAGCAGCGACTTAAGGACTGATTAGGCTTCACTGGTCTAATATTGCCCTCAAAATATATAAAAAAGATGAGGAGCGTGTTTAACCAACATCTCCAGGCAGTAGTGGAACCTGCTGTGCACAGGGATTTGATTCGGAATTTTTTTCAAAGCTTGTAAAGACCAAAAGAAAACACAATTATTGATTCGCAGTCGCTACTGAGGATCTGCAATGACCACTTCTGCAGATTGCTTAACGGCGATGAAGACACAAATTCCGCTGTCATTCAGAATTGCCCATTCTTGGACGATGGTCAAGGATGCCTTCCTCCTGACCGAAGAAGTTAAACTTGTCATATGCAAACTCAAAACAAATAAAACTACACGAGCAGATGGCTTTGACGTCGAACTTTTCAAGGCAGCTACAGATCAGTTGGAAAAGGAGTATGCAACAGCTGATATGCATGATATGGTAGAAAGAAAGCATGTATCCGATGAAAAGAACCTCAGTATTATAAACACCGAAAATAGCATCAGCGGCAAATCGCTTTTGCCGATAACTGCCTTTTTTGGGTTAAGATGGCAATAGAGAAATAAACCCTCTCTAAAAAACCAAGACAAGACCCTTTATAAGACCTAAATCATCCCAGTCCTGCTTTACGACGCGAAAGCGTGAACCTTATCGAAATCGGATGAAGAAAGCCCTCGGGGTTTTCGAAAGAAAAATACTCCGAATGATCTTTAGTCCCGTACGCGGAAACAAAGTGTGGAAAAGAAGATACAACAACGAGCTGTATGAATTATACCCCGACATTATGGTATAGCTAGAAGAGCACGCATCGTGAGACTACGGATGGAAATCAACCGGAGCTTCACTGGTTTTCGAATGCACTTTGCAGGGTAATCGATCGTGGAAATAGGGACGAGTCTCAGATGGCGCAATAAAGTCGAAGAAGACGTAGAGTACAAAACTAGAGAGCTTACCTGAAATTGAAGTCGTTATCGAAAGTTTAAGGCCCAGGTTCGTGCCGAACTGTAATGCCAAAATTATAGGAAAACAGGGTAGCACTGAAAAAGTTAGTCAAAAATAAACTTCTACCAAACCATTTCAATAAGAAAGATTTGGGTTCTGGACAGTAAAGTCAACGATCTTACCACCGCCTTTAACAACTTACTGCCACATCCTGCCCTCTTATAAAAATAAGATGAAGACAGAAACCATTAAGGTGGAACTCAGGGCTAGAACCGCTCGGGAATGCATTTAGAAAACTTTTCAACCGAGCTAAACAATATTAGAATCACAACAGATTGGGATTCCTACAAGAAATCCCTCAACCTATACAAATATCAAGCAAGGAAAAGTAAAAAACCTTTTGGTAAAACTTCTGGGGCAAAAAAGAATACACTTCAGAAGCATCCCGATTAAAAAAAGTCCTTGCAATGAGTCCAACTATGTCCAGCAAATTTTGTAATTTATACTAGCCCTGATCTAACTGGACTTACAAAGTATACTTTTAATTACTTCCCATTAGATAATGAATGAAACGATGATCTAGCTTAGCAATAAAGTACTTGATCACACCCAGAAGATCTTCCTATAAGGCCCAATGCCAATGGAACACGCCTATTATAAGATGATGATGATCAAAAGCTGTTGGGCTGATCACTTGATCACTGGCTACTTAATTCATTGAATGAATAAACAAAACTCATGTGCGTTTTTTCTCTGATTTTCAACCGAAAATTCGAAATGTTTCTTATTCTATATCTGCAGTTGCAAACACAGATGTAGAAAAGTGCGATAGAAGTTGTATTCGTTTGGAAACACTACACCCCAAGCCGACCATCGGCATCGACACCATGTGTTGGCAGACAATCGTGAAACTCTTTTTAGAGCCTTTGCTGCTTCTCGGGCTCTGGTATAGACTCTGCTTCAAGTATCTTCTTTGTGCCTTTCCTATACTAAATGTGCATTCTTTGAAAAACAAACAAAATACCGATTCCTGGTATACCGGCTATAGACTGATGGGCACTTTATACATTTTAGCACTTTGAAAGCAAAATTCTTAGCGTGTCCGTCCGCCGATGCGCCGTAGTGTTTTGGCTTGGTGAGGTACTGCGACCGACGCGACGCGACACGACACAACGGACGGCTCGTTTATCAGTGGTCCTAAATAAACAAATCAAATAGTTCTTTACCTCCTTTATAAACATACACACATTTTTTTTATATTTATATTTTGCTTTTCTGTTGGTGGAATACATAATGTAAAACGTGCAGCGCATCTCCAAGCAATGAATATGTTGATAAAATTTTATTTGATGTGATTTCAATTGATTTGAGATATCAGAAAGCGTGTTGTTGCTGTGAGGAGTTGGTATAGGTATACAGACACACATCATAAATGTACAAGCGAAGGAGGCTGTTACTTGTTAGCTCTCATTGGGGTCATAAATTAGGCAGATGATTGAATGGCGAAAGATAGTTGTTGTCCCAATTGTATTAATTTTTCAAATTGGCATTGATTGAGAGCCAATCGCCAAGTCTTTCCAACTCAATTGTTTGTAAATATGTAAACATTGATATAAGTACATAGTGAAAATGGTTGTAGCAAGAACTGTCCAAATGGGCAATGGGCTTTGGCATTGGACAAATGAGAAAATTTGTTCTAATGAGTAAAAACATATACAACAATGTACAAAAGTTTTTATCAAATAACGAAGAAACTACAAAGATATAAACTTAAAACTTACATAAATACAAAAAACTGTTTGGACAAATTAAAAAAAAAAATCTAAATTCTTTACCATTCAAATTCCCGGATTAAAATTAAAAGGAAAGCAATGGTACTGGTGGCGTGACGGTTAGCATGTCCACCTGCTAAACCAGAGGTTCGAGGTTCGAATCCCAGTAGAGGCAAAAATATTTTTCCACGGGTATCGCCTTTCGCGAGGAATTGGCAAGTCCTCCGTTACTAAATTCATTGCCATTAAAAGCGATTTCTTAATTAGCCATTCGGGACCGGCAGAAAATTGTAGGTCCCCTCACAAAGGTATGGTTGTGAGAAATGCGCTAGGCCCAGGGCCTCCTCGCTCTCTTGCACTCACCCTATTTATTTCATATTCTGTATTCACTCCCTTTCGAAGCCATCTTTTTCAACTTGACGACACTTTGACAATGCCTTGAAGGGGCCTTCTTTCTTACTTGTCACTGCTTTAATTCATCATTCCAACACCAAGCTTCTTTAGCTATTTAACAGTTTCTTTTTGAAACCCCTTGGCCTTAGCAATGATTGGCCTCTACCTAAGCAAGTTTGTGGCAGGCAATCTCACATAAGTTTTGCTTTGCTTCATCCTTTCCCTTGCATAGATAAATTTGCATATTCAAAATGAATTGTTCACTCACCTTTTGCTTTGGTATTTCATAGGATAATACCAGTTGATTTGCACAGACTTAGGAAATTTTCACCAAAAGGGTTCCTGGCATCGTATCTCATGGCAATGCTCATAAGCCTTGTGAGTCTTTCCAGACTGTCCTATGAAAATACAGACCGCCAAAAAATTAAAACTCCTCTTTTGGACAATATTGCCAAAATGCATCTTTTTCCATTTACTCAGTTCCGATTTGGGGAGCATATACGCTGAAAGTATTTCGCACCATTCCTTCGCTCACCAATTCGAAAGACATCTAAAGGTCACTATATGAAATAGCTCTTCCGCAAGAATGATGCCGATGCCGTTTTTACCTTAATCCGCTCCAAAGTAGATCATCTTTTAAGGGTTTGTCTTACTTACTTACTTAGGTGGGCATTACAGTTCGGGGTGAACCTGGGCCTCAACCAACATCCTTCTATAACAACTTCGATTTCGGACGAGCTCTCTCCAGTTTCGCACTCTAAGTTGGTTGAAGTCTTCATCCACTTGATTGCGCCACCTTAGACGAGGTCTTCCCCTTCCGCGATTTCCCTGCAATGTGCTTTCGAACACCCGACGAGCCGGAGCGTTTGGGTCCGTCCGCTCTACATGGCCCAACCATCGTAGCCTCGTGAGTCGCGATGCGTACTCTTCTGGCTATGCCCATGTCGCGGTACAGCTCATACAGCTCGTTGTTGTATCTTCTTCTCCACACATTGTCTTCGCATACGGGACCAAAGATCATTCTTTACTCTTTATTATACTCTTGGGTTTTTTCCAAGATCTTCCGTAATGTGAAAATTTGGTCTATTGTGAACTTCTCTGGTCTAAAACCACATTGATAAGGACCTATCCAGTTGTTGACGTGGGGTTTCAGACGTTCACATATTACAGCAGACAAGATCTTATAAGCGACTTTAAGGAGGCTTATCCCTCTATAATTGGCGCAATTGTGAGGGTCTCCCTTCTTTATGATCGGGCATACGATACTGTGGTTCCATTCATCCATTTTCAACTGGTCTCCAGCTGCCTAGAAAAGTTCGGCATCAAGGCCACCTGCACCTGCAGTCTTATTTGATTTAAGTTTGCATATGACAAGCTTAACTTCCTTTAGGTCGGGAGGACGGCATTCTTAATCATCGTCCAAGCTGAATGGGGTAATCTGCCTGACAGCGGAACTTGTGTCCTCATCGCCGTTAAGCAGTCTGCAGAAATGATCTTTCCAGATCCTCAGTCGAGACTGTGACTCTACAACTATGTTTCCCTGCTGGTCTTTACAGGCTTGAGTTCGGGGCTTGCCACCCTGGCAGGATCTTTCGATCTTTCGGTAAAATTTTCGAATCTCTTTCCTGTCATAACACCTCTCAATTTCTCCAAACGAGCGTTCTCATGCTCCTTCTTTTTCTTTTTGAGAATTCGGTATACTTCCCTTCTTTTCTCCTTGTAAATCTCGTTATACTGATCGTAAGCAGCCCTTGTTCGTTTTTGCATCAGCATTTGTCGTGCTCTTTGCTTGGCTGCATTTGCCTGCCTGCATTCTTCATCGAACCATGGGTTTCGTTTTGGTGGCCGAGTGAAACCCAGAACCTCACAGGCAGCGGTTCCGTTGGCTTCTTGGCATTGGTGCCACTGGTCTTCAGTGCTTAATGCTGACGGCATGGGATTCAAGGATAATTGAAGGGACACTCGATTGGAAAAGGCATTGGCAATCTCTTGCAATTGTAGCTTTCCGACGTCAAATCTCTTCACAGCGTTAGTTCGTGCAGGTCGTGAGCAAGATACCCTCATCCGTACCTTGGCTACAACAAGGTAGTGATCCGAGTCAAAGGTGGCCCCTCTGAAAGTTCGAACATCTGACACACTGGATGAGTGCCTTGCGTCGATCGCAACATGGTCAATTTGGTTGACGGTTGATTGATCTGGGGATCGCCATGTACCTTTATGAATTTTGAGATACGAGAAGCGTGTACTACTTACAACAAGATTTAGCCCCGCAGAAAAATCGATTAGCCTCAGTCCGTTTTCGGAGGTTTTGTCATGGAAGCTATGCTTACCGATTGTATTTCCAAAGATGTCCTCCTTCCCTAGTTTTGCGTTAAAATCGCCAAGATCTTTTGAAAAACCATCCACTTCCTTCTGTCAATTGAATTTTTTCGACATGTGTAACTCAAACCCGTCTTAGTATTGAAAAGAAGGCACTTTGTTTTAAAATATTTTTGTTTTAGTAAAATAAATGCAGACTCGACTACT
Source organism: Melanostoma mellinum (assembly GCA_914767635.1). Classification (NCBI taxonomy): domain Eukaryota; kingdom Metazoa; phylum Arthropoda; class Insecta; order Diptera; family Syrphidae; genus Melanostoma; species Melanostoma mellinum. Next base: position 58,020,530 of record OU612059.1, on the reverse strand, counting down.
GAATCGTTTTTTTTTCTTTTGATATTTTTGACGCCAACACGATGCTTCCTACAATCCTTTGATAGCTTGCGTGTGGTATTCGAAACATTTTTTTTTAATTTTTTATTATTTATTTCTTATCTAACAAAAATGAAGTAAATCCTCCTTCAATCTAAAAGTAATGTGGGTTGGGAATGGGATTCAACCAAGATACCTTCTAAGAGATAGGAGTAAACAGTAGCCCGTCTTTAGAATCGTCTACGTGCCGTCATTGATTTTTTTTTTTATCAACATAAACCAAATATGTTGTTGTTTGTTGCCATATACACACAAAACTATAGTACAAATACAGGAGACGAAGTTCGTCAATCATTTCTGGTCATTTCGAAGGCAGACAAGACTGCATCAGTAGCGTGCACGTATAGTTTAGCTTGTTTATCAATTCTTTTTTTTTTTCATACATCAACCCTGAAGTGATGAAGACATGAAAACAAATAATACCAACGTATTTTTGTTATTCATCAAAAAATTCTATTCAAAATATCGTAATGTCACCTTCACAGAAACGAACGGCTAAGGTAAACTCAAGTGTTTCTAAAAAATGCATAGCATGGGGGCAAGACGTGACGCTTATTTTATTTATGTTGTTTCATAAAGGTTTCTTTCGGGATAAGGCAGACAATACCTATCTGATGGAGTAATTGTTTTTTTCTTCTGAAGGTCTTTTTTAGGGTTTCCTTTTAAAAAGTTAATGTTATCTCCTTTTTATCGGCTTGGCTCATTAGACAGTTTTGTAAAAGTAAGAAAAGGATGTGTGGTTGTCACAAGTTCAAATACATTCTTGACGGATTAGATGGATCATTCTTCTATAAATATTTTTGGAAGGAATGGCAATTCGAATTTAATTGCAGTTATTGCTTATACGTATGTTTCTTTTATGATATTAAATCTTTCTTTTGATTTTTTCTTGATGAATGGAAATTCCCTGTTACAAGTACATTACGCTTGCCTATTGCCTTATAATAAAACTTTGTAATATGCAGGCTCTGGATTCCGCAACATCTTAGACTGTTGTTGTCTAGACGTCTAACGTGGTTTTTTTCGTCGAAAGATTAATTTATTAAACTTGGCTTTTAGCTTTTTATGGTCTCCCTATTTTACAAACGTCTTATAAATTTTGGTAGATAAGTACAGAAAAGAATGGTTAATGACGAGTTTGGGGTGTATATAAATATATACCGACTACCATTCCATACCAACATGTTTCCCTGCTAGTTTTTGCAGGCTTGGTTTCGTCGCTTCCCACCTTATCTGTAACCTTTTGGTGATTGGCAAGACTTTCTTATAGCATTCCTGCAATGGCAACTCACTCTTTAAAGAAGCCTTTCACATGCTCTTTCCTTTCCTTTTCTCTTTGTTAACACAACGTTTTTCTCTTGTGCTCACAAGCAGCCCTCGTTTTGTGGTGATATTTTGAACAAAAAGTTTGTGAATGGCGGTCGATGAGAAGCTAATCCTAAGCACCACAACCTAACGGCTAGCTAAGAAATTTATATATTTATAAATGCTGAAAATATATCATATTTCATAAACTAATTAAGAACACATCAAAACTCACTTAATATCCTTTTCTCTGTCATTTCCAATTTTTTTTTCATTTTTAAAAATTAAATACTTTCAACCACAAAACAACAATAAACTTGTAAAATATAAAATATAAAGGAAAATATTTGTTATTTGAAACTTTTATTTCCTTTTTTTTATTAACTTTTTTTGCTTTTCTTTTAATGAATCTTTAATGTAAGCACTTTGCTTCTAAGTATTGTTTAAAACACTATGTTTTAAAATACTTAAGTCTGAAATAAAGTACATACATACACAACGGCCGTATTGAAGTCCTTTTGAACATGAGGGACCGGAAGTTATGGCGCTGGCATTAGAACGTGCTGCAGTCGCTCGCTCTCAAGAAGCTCATCGGCCAACCTCCTTACTTTGATACTCATTCTTAATATAAACTGAAAAACGTTTCAATCAAATATGTCAGAGTGGCATATTCAAGGGCTTAGGGGCAGGCAAGGGCAGGGGTATTATTAATTACAGTATCTGCTGTCACCAATCAGAGAATACCCATAAAGCTCACTCCCAACCACAAATGCAGTCGGATTTATGTGTTGACAAAGAGCGTTCACCATTCCTAAATCGGATTGATTGTTTAATAACTACGATTCGGAACCCTATAGCTTATCTTGTCAAAATGAAATCCCCCAATTACCTTCAAAATTGCCCAAAACAAACTTTCGTTTTTATCATTGCCTTTGTGTGTTTTTTTTTTTGTTTTGAAATTTTGGCATTCCATCGAAAGTAGCAGAGCCATAAATCCCCTCTAAGCCAGAGCAGTAGAGCCATAGTGAGCCAGCAGCTTTAGTAGAACACTCACGGAATAACCAATAATGACATTTACTTTTCGTTATCCAAACATTTAATTTGATATTACATCTTGTATGTCCAGTCGAGCGATTACCAAGTCAGAGTCCAGTCGGACTGGCCCCAGAAAGTGATCAATGTGTTGTTGCTTATCCCAGTCACACACTCACACCCTCTACATCTCAACACTCCACTCGTGTCGGTCGTTCGTTCTAAGTTGAAATCTCAGATTTATAACTCTTATGCATAACTCACAGCCCCGCTCTGAGCCAACAACCAGCAGCCAACAACAGTCCAACAAAAATGTTGTTTCTCAAACAGAAATTTGTATTCACAAACCGACAACCGGTACTAAGAAAATCGTAAACAAAATGTTAATGCATTTAAATTATAGAATAAGGAATAAAAAAAAAAAACACACACACTCGAGATATACTAAAGCGACTTGGCGTAGCTGCCGTGCCTACATACATATTAATGGCTGCGGGGACATTTAAAATTCTATAATGTTATTTTGAACCCTGATGTCGATTTATTCTATGTGAGAATTAAAATTCAATGAAATCAACACAGAACGGATAAAGCAGGCAGGGAGACTCAGACTCGGACGGAGTAGGCATACGATGGGCTCACTGTGAATGTTGATATGGGATTCGATTGGGTATGGCTGGCTGATTGGTATTCCCTTCTTGGTTCTTCCTCCGATTTAACCACCCTGATCTTTTGTGTTTATTCGCACCGCGCGTTCCTTTGGCAAACCTTTTAGAAGCCAATCTTTGCCGGTTGTCTGCAGTTGCGTCTTGCGTGGCCGAAGGCGTGCAGATATTTCATAACATCCAACCAAAATGTAACATCTTTCATTATACCCTCTGAGCATACATCGTCAGTCGGTCTATATGTACACATCTCTGTCATCACCATCATCATCATCATCATCTTCCGAACTCGCACGACCGGTTACCCAAAAAAAAAGCTGCGTTTACGCAACACACAACCACGGCCAACAGCGACGACCACAACGTCGTTGAATATATTAACATTTTATTAAAAGCCGTTCAAGGCCAAGCCGAAAAAGTGTTTAACATCGGACGTCCCATCCTCCCTCTGCAATCAAAACTAGGTATGAACTTTTCATTCATCACGTAAATAGGTGCTCCCTATATGCAACATGAATCTTTAAACCATATGACCACCAATTTGGCACAATCGGTTGCTAAAGATGCGTTTTATTTGTATCTCCACTTGGTATGAGGTAACAAGCGTTTACACACAATCAGCGGCCGGCGATACAAATTAGATACGATTGCTGGTCGTTCGTTAATCGATGATGATCATTGATGATTTTGACATTTCTTTGTTCGCTTCGACGCACGCTACGTTTGTCGAGTCGGTCGGTCGTAGTCTCTCAGTCGTCATCGAGCTTACTATACAACAACTACCAGCTGAAAGTCGCGTCGCTGAAGTGCCATGTCGTTGTCGATGCGAAATCGCTCGAAATGCCCCTTGTTGTGACAGTGTGAAATATTATTGCTGCCTGTTGTTTGTCAAAGACCTAATTTTGCATAAATATGTGATTAACGTGTGCACATTTTGATCGATACTGTAGTAGGTTAGGTACCTAGTACCAATAGCAAAGCCAAATAATACGCAAGATCGTGATATTTGTACAAATTGTTAACTTGCGAAGAAGAATGTTTGTATTTTTTGATTGTAGAGTAGATAGGTACCTATACCAACATATGATTATGTAGAGACATAGACGATTCATTGTTTGATTGTTAGACAACTTCTCTGTTGCAGCTGCAAAGAATTGAATGTAAATTTATTGACCGCTTTCTTGGGTTTAATTGAAATTAATTGCAATGGCAGTGGACGCAGCGACGGACGTCGCGTCGTCTTTTCTTTTCTGAATGAGCGAGATGCATATTGCAACAATTGCGTTTGACATTTTTCAAAAGTTCATTGTCGAAATTTATTCTTCAAAAAGACACCAGTCTTTTTAAACGATTCTGTGCAAAGTGATGGTAACAATCTGCAACATTTTCCCATGACTTTTGCCCTAAGAGTTGCTTAATTCACCTCGTATTTGGTTAAAGAACTAACGAATTTGACATTTAAACGGATATGAAGGTTCTACCTATTTATTCTAAGACGTAAATTATTTAGACATGAACTTCTTCTCGAAGAACAAGTCAACAGTTGCGGCAGTGATAAAACTAAACACACTTCAAGAACTCGCATAATGACGTGGGTAGGCAAATTTTTTGCGGAAATGACATGACAATAATTATAAAATAAGATACATTTCCGGATTCCGGTTTGATAGTCTGTTTAAATACAAAGTTGATACAAGAAACAAGAGTTGAGTATTTAATTTGACAACGTGCTCTTCTCGCTATTTACATTTCAGTGGTTGAGTTGGAGCTTCGAAAAATATGAAGTTGCGTCGTACTGTGTGGCTATTTTTTACTTCCCCCGACACTCATTTCCTTATCTCTTACTTTGGTGGAATGATGAAGGAAAAGCAGTGATATGTAAAGTGCTAGAAAAAAAAAACGGCCCGGCTGTTGATGCCAACCAAGGTGTTAAAGAAATACGACAAAACAGTTAGAAATAGTAATTAACCATCTGTGTCGCCCGTGACGTGATGGTAAGCATGTCCATCTGCTAACCCAGAGGTTCGAGGTTCGAATCCTAGCAGAGGCAAAAATGTTTTTCCACAGGTATCGCCTTTCGAGAGGAATTGGCAAGTCCTCCGTTAGTAAATTCATTGCCATGAAAGGCGCTTTCTAAATTAGCCGTTCGGGTTTGGAACCGGCAGAAAATTGTAGGTCCCCTCCATTCTCTCACAAGGCATGGTTGTGAGAAATGCGCTAGACCCAGGGGCTCCTTGCTCTGTTGCGCCACCCTATTTATTTATTTTAACTAACCATCTTAACACACAGCTTCTTGCAGATGATGACCAAATTCTGAACCAGCTGCAACAATATTTTGAACGGCATTAAAATACTCCTCGAGAGCGCTTTCCATAAGTTGAACCTTACTTAGCGAAAATAACAGAAGAAGTTATTGAAGCCATTAAGAACTCCACAATAGGCAAAGGTGCTGAGTCAGACAAGGTACTATATGAGCTTTATTGGAAAAAGATAGGACATTTAACGTTTAGATGGCTTTTGATTCTAATCTCCAAGCATAGTCAGTGACAGTAAAGTGGTAGAGTTTGCCTAAGCAATGGAGGGAAAGTTATCTTCTACCAATATACAAAAGGGAAGGGAGACACACGAAACTATAATTACAACATTTCCATGGTTGACCGTGTTTTGAGTAGCTGACCAATGGCGGTTTTGTCACGTGAAGATCAGAAACGGATTCAAAATATGAAGAATATGTTAAGAGATAATTTAATTTAATAATTTAGATTAATTGTAGTCAACAGATTATGGATCCATTGATGAAATAAATAAATAAATAATAAAAAAATAAAAAATAATAATAATCAAAAACATCGAAAAAGCATTCTTCGATTGGCAACCTTGCGAGATTTATTCTGGTTGACTATCTGACAACGAGTAGTTCCAGAGGACCTTGTACGCATGATTAGAGACGTGTATATAGGATTAGTGGCAATAGTAAAATGTCCAGCTGAAGTCACCGGAGCATTTCGAACGCAAAACTAGGAAAGGAGGAAATCCTTAGAAATACAATCGGTAAGCATGGCCTGCATGACAAAACTTCCGAAAACGGACTCAATCTAATAGATTTTGCTAATGGGCTTAACATTGTTCTAAGTATTACAAGCTTTCCACATATCCAAATTTATAAGGGTACAAGGTGATCCCCAGATCAATCAATCCTTAACCAAATTTACCATGCTGCGATCGATGCAAATCACTTCTCCATTGTTATTGATTCCAGAACTTTCCTAGGGGTCAATTTTAACTTTTTCAACTTCTTGAAACCAAGGTAAGAATGAGGACTTCCTCAAACTCCAACTAACGCTGTGCAACCATACGACGTCAGAAAGATAGGTTAGGTTATGTTAGGTGGAAGTGGCTGTCAGCCAATGAGTACATTGCCTGACACACTTAGGCCGCAAGGGCCCATCGTGATACCACAGAGATCAGCAATTTAATCACCTACTGATCTCAGGAACCCGATGTAAGATTAACGAGTTGATCACTTATTAATCTTCCATTACGGGACTAGTCGGTTAATCACCTGCTAGTCGAACCACGCGGAACTTTTAATGTATTTCGAAAAACTTTTAGGGTCTATGTAAGCTAGGTCGCTAGTATCATCGAAGAAGAATTCACCGAGATGAGTTTTCCTCCTATGAAGTAGTGCAGAGCATGAGCAAAGAAGGTGTTGAACGGTTTCTTCCTCCTCCTCGTCCATACAGCTTCTGCAGAAATCATTGGAAAGCACACCAAGTCTTTTGGCGTGTCTCCCTATTAGACAGTGTCCCGTAGGAACACCTATGGTAGAACCTAGACACAGACGGTTCAGGGCCAACAAACTCTTTGATCGTTTTGAGTCCACACACGGCCAAACTTTTTTGGTTGCAAGGCATGTATTACTCTCAGTCCATTTAGTGTTTGTTATCCTTGAAGCGTCCTGTCTAAGCAGGAGTTTACATGTAGCGATAGGTACACCTACGTTGTTCCTTTCTGAGCGTAGGGAAGTGGTCGTGCCCTTTTTGGCTAGTTCGTCTGCCATACAGTTGCCTGGTATGTCCCTGTGCCCCGGCACCCATGAAAGGTGAATGTTAAACTGATTTGACATCTCCCTCAGAGACATCTGACAATTTTGGACCGTGATTGATTTTGTAGAGACAGAGGCAACAGATTTAAGGACAGCTTGGCTGTCCGAGAAGATTCAAATATCCGTGGAGGATATGACGTTTTCTTTGAGCCAAGACAGCACCTCCTTAATCGTCAGAATTTCCGCTTGGAACACACTACAATGATCGGTTAGGCGGAAGACGTAAGAAAATTACAATTGCAATATATTGTCAGTGTATTTTCAAATCGAGTGTCCTTACTTGAATTCTATGCCGCCGTTTAGAGCACGTTGGACAACAAAGATAAGTGCCAACAAGCTATTAGAACTACAGCCTCAGAGGTTCTGCGGTTCACTCGGTCCCCAAAATAAAACCCAAGGTTCGATGAAGAATCCAGGCAGGCAAATGCAGCCAAACATAAAGCATTAAAAAATGTTGATGCAAAAGAGAACAATTGGTGCCTTTCACGTTTCACCACTTAAACGAGTAAGGAGAAAAAAGGGAAGCACATCGAATTTCAAAAACATAAAGGAAGCATCATCAGAAGCGCTCGTTTGAAGAAATTGAGATATGTCAAAAGGAGACTCTTAACTTTTACCGGAAGGTATAAAGATCATGCCAGGGTGGCAAACCATGAATTCAAACCTATATAAAAACCAGCAGGGAAACATATAGTAATAGAGAGGCAGTAGTTACTAAGAATCTGGAAAGCTCACTTCTACACACTGCTTAGCGGAGATGAAGACACTAATACCACTCTCAGGCAGAATGACCCATTCAATTTGAACGATGATCATTTATCAAGAATGCCGTTCTCCCGACCTAGAAGAAGTTGAGCTTGCAAGATGCATACTTAAAGCAAATAAAACTGCAGGTGTAGATGGCCTTGATGCCGAACATTTCAAGGCAGCTGGAGATCAGTTTTAAACCAGCTGATCCGCATGATAGGAATTTTCATCAGTTTTACCTTGAGCCCAACTTCGGACGTACAGCCAAGTATACAGATTAATTTTTTAGTTGCACAACTCGAATGTGGATTGCTCTATCTGACCTTGTTTTTCCTTTACATTAAGACTCGCAAAAATTAAAAATCAACGTGTATCGGTGTCTCCTGTTAAATCCTCTCCTATTTTTCTAAATGCTCGCACTGTATTTTTTTAACATTATAAGGGTAGTCATAACCCCTTGATGTCCGCGTTAATTAATAATTTAAAAAACATCGTCTACCTAGGATCCGCTGTAGATACGGAAAACAACATCAGTGCGGAAGTGAAACGGAGAATAATGACTACCAACCGTTGCTTCTTTAGGTCAAAAGGCAATTGAGAAACGAAACGCTCTCTATAAACGCAAAAGTAACCCCTTATGAGATCTTGAACATGTCAGCCTTGCTTTATGGCACAGGAAGCGTGAACCTTATCAAAAAAAATTATTCCGAATGATCTTTGGTCCTGTATGTTATCACAACCTGTAGAGAAGAAGATTCCACAACGTATGCCCTACCACGATATGTGCATAGCTAGAAGAGTACGTATCAACGTATCTCGAAGCTACGATGGCTGCGATGGACACTCTCTCCTTCTCCACATGGTTTTGAAAGCACATTGGAGGGAATTATCGAAGGGCTAAAACCTCTTCTTAGGTGGCGTAATCAAGTGGAAGAGAGCAACCGAGTGCAAAACTGAAGAGACTATTCCCGAGATTGAGTTTGCTGTCGAAATATTTAGGCGATTTTCCTTATTCCCATTCTTATGGACATGTGGTACCCGTGGTGTGATGAATAGCATGTCCGCCAGTTAATCCAGAGGTTCGTGGTTCGAATCCCAACAGAGGCAAAAATGTTTTGTCCACGGGTATACATGGCCCACAAGTGTTTTTAAATTATTTGTTTCTGTAGCCGTTGGTGTAAAGATGAACATGTATAACTGTAACGTGAGAAGTTTGAGGTTCGAGTCCCGGAAACATAAAAAAAAAACATTTCTCATCAGTATCGCCTTTCGGGAGGAATTTCCAAGTCCTCACAGCGTAAATTACACGCTGTAATGAAAAACGCTGTCAAACTTAGCCGTTCGGAATCGGCATAAAATTGTAGGCCTTCAAAATGGTTCAGACCCCATGGATTTCGCTCTTTTTTTCGCTCAGCCCAATTTATTTTAATTTGCTACCGGTTAAGTATATGATTGATTTGTCAAAGCCTGGTGCGCGTTACTTTTTATTTAAATTAGTATTATGTACCTATTATAATTTTACTCAACGACGTCGCGTCGTCTATATTGGCAAGAGCTTATTTTTAGCCCAAACAACTTTTCAGTCAATAATATTGGACTTTTAATGACTTGTTAAACTTGAACGCTTCATAAAAACCCAAAGACAAACAGGATGTTCCTATCCAAAGAAAAAAGATGCAAAAAAGAAGAAGAAGAAGCGGCAGGTCTTGAAATCTTTAAAGTTGTTACGAGCGCATGTATGGGATAATTTAACATACATTCAATACACGTAATCTGGTCATGTTTATTTTGAATTTAAAAACAAAGATGACAGCTCTCGATTGCGCTGATTTTTTTTTTTTTTTTTTATTAAACAATGAAAACCCAATAAAGACCACAGCACACACTTTATAGGCTGGCAAATAAAAATAAATTATTTATTAAAATATTCATCACTGCGATGTCGAAAATGGAATGTCTGGCTGTCGTCAAGTCATTTAAATTCCCAATGAGAGGCTGGGAATTCATTCTACCTACTATTTCTTTTTTTTCTTATTTTTTGTTTTTTGTTTTCTGTTTTACTTTGGCATGGAAACGTTCATTCATAAATCTGTAATTCGTGTTTTCGTCTATAAACAATCAAGACAAACCGACTTTTACACAAATGTTATCGCCAATTTCGGGGTGAATAAGCAAACAATGCCAGGGTGTGAAACGACTGGATGGGCTTTCAATAGTTCTTCCAAGACTTACCAAATGTTCGTTTGCCTATAAACACAACTGTGTCCGCTTTCATTCAGTCAAAATTCAAAGTCGTTCTCTGATATGGTGACATCTAATAAAATAAAATAGGAAAAAAACCTAAATGGAATAAAATACAAAACAAGGTTATTAACTTTAAATAACACAATGAGTGGCCAGAGTCTGAGTTGTTGCCACTCCGGAAAATCAAATTATTAATGACAGGCCGCCGACTGACTGGTCGCCCCTGGACTAATATTCGTTTAGTTGTGCTGTGCGGCTTTTATTTGCTGGGGTGTTTTGTGATGGGGATACAATGCAATCACATTATTTTTATTTCATACATATACGAATATAATATTTGAATTAAGTGTCGCAATTAAATTATGTTTTCATGTTTTTGTTTACTTTTTTTTCTTGGTTTGTAGGTTAAGTGCGTGTATTTAGGGCAGAGCAGTGGAAATTTGTTTATAATACGCGTATGAATACTGAGCGGTCTAGTTACCCTTATAAATTGATTACCCTTAAATAAAGTAGCTGTTTTTTTATGTGATGCTCAATTTGTTTATCACAGTGTGTTTTTTTTTTTTTTTTACTAAATAATGAATTAATTATAAGGAGGACTGACAGCTTTTATCAGTTCGGTCTGGTTTTTTTTTCTGGTGAATTTTGAACTTGTGGAGGTATACATTTACTTATAAATGAACGTTGATAAAAGTGTGATTAAATGGATTGGCATCCGGCTTGGAAGCAGTATTAATTAATTTTGAATGTCAACCTTAGGACTATGAATTTGAGACTGCATATGTTGTTGATTTGGAAGAACAGTGTATTTTAATAGAACAACTGAAAGTATACGTTTGAGGCCATTATGTATAAAACTCAATTTCTTTTGCATAGACACCACGGGCATGCTTGTAGATGTCCAGACGCTGAACCCAATTTTCGACGGTTTTCAAGCATAAATCCGCCGATTCTGCTGCAATTTCAGGTTCGATACTCGTACGAATTTCATCAATCGTCGCGACGTTGGCTTGTTGGCATAGACCATATTTGACGTAGCCTCCAAGGAAATAGTCTAACGGCGTCAAATCGCACGACCGAGGCGGCCAAGCGACTGGACCATTTCGTGAGATAACACGTTCTCCAAATTTGGTTTCCAATAAATTGATTGTAACATTCGCTGTGTGGCTTGTGGCGCCGTCCTGTTGGAACCACATGTCCTCTAAGTCCATATCATCCAATTGGATAATTGGATGGATAACGTGCTGGTCTGTATCATCACGGAAGAAGTACGGCCCAATGACGCCGCCGCCGGCCCATAAGCCACACCAAACCGTAATTTTTTTCGGGATGCACTGGCACGAGTACATTTTGTACTGTGCCTGTGGATTCAAATTTTTCCACTAGACGCTCAATTGTTGATCTGCTAGGAGGATTATGACGACCATAAGTTGGACGTAGCGCTCTTGACGTTGAGGCCACCGAGTCCAAATTTTGGTAGTAAATTTTAATTATTTCGACTCGTTGTTGGCTCGTATATCTTTTCATCTTGAAATGGCAAACCTTAATTAAGAGAAATGTCAAAAGAACGGCGAGAAATATGGCACCGTTTGCTGTCCCTGTTGTTCTACTTTTGTAGCGTCCTTGTTGAAAAACCATTTAGTTCTGTGGCCTGATATGCTTGTTTTCCAATTATTGCGTTGTTTGAATCGCAGTGTGCATTTGGCCGCTATCTCTTTGGTGAAAAGGTCTAGGGGAACAATCGTCAGGAAAGTTTCCAGAGTTGCAGTTGGTGTCGTTCTCATGGCACTGGTTGAGCAAATGCATGCTAGTCTTAGGTTAAAAGGAGACAAACATAATATGTGAGCAGAACGTCACCGACGCATGAGAGATTCTATTCACTCACTTTAACTTTCTTAAACGTCAAATTTACTTAATTATTGGAAATATTGAATCCAGCACAGTTGGTTTCAAGTAGTTTGAGGGGATACCCAGTAGCTAAAAAGGTTTCATTTTGTATCACAAATTACTAAGTTTTCGTGTAGTTTTGGGATAGTTTTGAGTTGAACAAGCTGAAGTGCCAGGTGGGGACACAACATTAGATCCGCTCATAGAACTTTTATAGGAAAATAAGTCTTCGTAGTCTTCGAGCCGTCCTTTGCTGTGGTAGAAGCCATTTCCGTCTTCAGACCTTAAAAAGACAAGGAACAGAGTAAGGGGTGGAATACCAAGTATAAATGATTCCAAAAATTGCTGAACTAGTAATACGCTCGAAGGACCAAACATGTTCGAATCGTCAATCGCTGTAAGAAAAGAAAATTTAAAAAATCAAAATAAAAAAAAAAATGTTAAAACTTATTGTTGCGTCCCAAAATCCAAAAAAAATAGAAAAACTTACAAAAACCAAAAAAACTATAAAACACAAAAAAAAAACAAATAAAAACTGCTGTGGCTGCTCTAGTTTTAAGTAGTTTTTAAGTAGTTTTAATTAGTCTAAATAATTTTAAGAAAAACATAAAAAAGGATCAAAAAAGCTAAGTTTTTTAAAATTTTCTTAGCCTTAATACCTACTAGTTATAGTTAGAAATAGATATTAGATCATTAGGCCGAAAGGCATTAGAAATACGTTATTGTATAATTAAGAGTACCCGCCTAGGATCAGTAAGTTAATTAAGTTATTAAATAAGCTAGTTTAATCATTTTTGTTAGCAAATAAGTAGTTTTAAGAAAGAATGAATAAAAATTAATTTAAAACTGAAAACTAAGAAAAGATTTTTCAGAACACTTAACACTTAAACTCGCTGTTGGTACCGGGACATCGCTTGTGTTTGAATCGAAAGAAAATAACCAGGGTTCAAACCTTGCATCGATTGCAGTAAATTTGCTCCAACTTTGAAGGAAAAATAAAATCTACTCCAACTCTTCGATTATTTTTCGATGTTTACTCTACTAGCCACAACCCGAGGAAGTTAGAAGAGCTCAGAGTCAACATTGAAAACGAAATAGCGGCTCTTTCGGATGAAATGTGTTGCCGAGTCATCGAAATCGGGTACAAGGAATCGATCCCTGATGTAAACGTGCCCGCTATGGCCATATTTATCGAAAAACCGACAGCTTTCCGACGTCATATTTCACAGCGTTAGTTTGCTCGGGTTCTGCGAATTGGACTGTGTTGGTTTTGTCGCACAGATTTCTTTAAATATTCAAAACGAACCGCTCGCTCGCCTGTTCATTTGTCCAAATGATACCACTTCATTCTTTTGGTACCTTTGTAGCTCTTTGTTTGTTTGATATCCTTCACCGCCTCTATATAACTTCTGCCAGGAAAGGAAGATGTTGCTGGGCGACAACTTCTCCCAGTATAACTTTGCAGTCTTTCCCATGCTAGGTCTTATATAATTGGGTTTCATTTCCACCGCTCCTGTAATTGACAAAATGTCGGCCTTGTTTGATGAGAATGTCTATAAATACGATACTACCATTTGATTTGCACATACTTAGAATGTCTTTACTTGGAGGATTACTGTCCCCGTATCCCATACTTGACTGCCACGGTCTTCATAATCCTTGTTTGCCTTCCCAATCTGTCTATTCAAATATTCGCCAACTTCTCTTTAAGGATTTCTATAAGTATATTTTGAAAATCTAGCCTAAATGCGTCTTTTTCACTAGCTTACATCAAAATTGGGGAGCATATGCACTGACATTATTCTTCTTGTTCTTAAAAATTTAAGAAACATCAAACAGCCGTTAGACTTGACTTGAAAATGGTCTTCCCAGCAACTCTTCCGCAAGACTTATTCCGCTTCTACATTTGTCCGTTCCATAGTGGAGTGGAATTTTTCTGTACATCAAATGGCGGCGTTTGTCTGTACATCCAACCTGTTTCCAGTTTTCCGCCATTTCGTTTCTTTGGTACACAAGATGTCTACTCACCACCTTCACATCTCCTCTATTCCAGTTCGCAACTTCGCCCTTACTTCTCTTACTTCTACGTTCCAACTCTCGACTTTGAAATTTCAATCCGTCGCATTATTTCGCTATGCCCCACAGTCCGCGTAGCTCTGACCCGATGATTTCTGCTCGATTCGGGATCTGTATCACCCGTAGCGATGATAGTGCTTGACTGGGTAGTCCCATAGCTATACGCAACTATTATCACAATGCCCGAAATTTTAGGAAATTTCGCCAAACGTATTTTGATTTTTTCGGCACGTGACGTATGTCTCAATTATTTTTCTCTTTTACTACACAGGACGGAAATCTTCAGTCTTAAAACACCTAAGAACTTCAGGCACACTGAAAGAAAGTTTTAAGTTGTTGCTGATATCGCTAGCCTCACTTTGATGTTTCATATTTGTCTAGATGTGATTACTGCTTTATTCGCCTCCTACGACAAGCAGGCAGACGCGGCCGTAGTTTACAAAGTCGCTACTGCATGTGCATAGCCAAGTTTAGCGCTTCTTACCAATATCGATACCAATCGATTCAGTACCAACATAAAATTATCAATGAAAATATTAAAGAGGACTGAAGCCTTGTGGAAGATCAAACGTTTCTTTCAGTCTTTTTAGTTGTTCTAGAAGGTGAGCTGTTCATGAATTAGAAATGACCACTTGAAAGTGAGCAAAGCAATTGTCGTGTACTTTTTGACACTGTAGGCCTAGGCACCTAATGGGGCGCCAATTTAGGGATTTGGGTGCACATTGTTTGCGTTTCTTAACTAAACTCTTTTATGATTTCATATAGACATTGTCAAACCCTTTCAGGACCTCCACAGACTATAAGCCCGATTGTGTTGATTCTTCATAAGTAAAAATGTTGAACGTGCTGAAAACCACATCACAATTTGAATACGGAAAGTTGTGACTTGCTTGGAACGTTGAAACTTTTGAGGTATTAGTAATGCCTGGCAGAATCGAGGTTTGTACATAAAATATTTCAGTTTTATGACGATCAACTAAAATAAGTTCAAGCAACCTTTACTTGCCAATTAATTCAAATTTACTCACAAAGAAAAACCAACCAGTATGCAAAACGTCAAACCAAAACCCTCTAACCTGCTCACCCTTTGAAATTCCCACTAAATTCTCAATTCTAGTGAAACCTATTTACACTATAATCAAACCAGCCCAGCCATGCTCTCATATCAATATGACTGGGAAATTTCCCCTCGTACAAATTATTAAAATCTTATTATTCCAATCCAATCGTTTACCCAATCAATTGCTTTGTTATGCATTAATCTGCAAGTTTATAAGCTGCAAATCCGATGTAGCTATTCTCAATTATTGTCTCGCTGATGTTGATGGGAAATTAACTGCACACAACATGGGTTAAGGCAAAGGCAGCCGCATCAGAAGGCAGAAGGCAGAACTAGCAATAGCAAAGTCAAGATGAATGATGAACAGAACAGAACGCGCGAACGTTTCCTTGCTAAGAGAGAAGTTGAAGAGTAAGAAGGGAGTGAGGGCGTCTCCAACGACAGCAGGAGCAAGGAATGGGGGGAAGTCAATAAAGCTAGTTGACTCGACTCTACAATTGCTGGCGTTTCGCGTATTTGTCTGCTTTCAGTTATTGTTGTTGTTGGTGCGCACCGGCCGCCACCATCGTCGCGTCAGTCGTTCTTGTAAAAGTCTTTTGTCTCTTCTTCTTTGTTTATTTACAAACGCTTAACTGAAATTAGCGATAGTGTAGCATTGTGTTGGAAATGTGTGCACGCCACAGACTGCCGAAGTTGGGATACCACGACGACCGACGCGACGGGGATGCGCTGGTCTCACCAGCTCACCAACTCACCTCCGTGTCCGTTCGCTGCAAATGTTACTATTCACAGCCAGGGTTGGCAATGTTTAAAACATTTGTTTTAAACAATTGTTTTAAACACTGATTTAAACACTACAAAAAAACATAATTAAAAACAATTTGTTTTAAACATGTTTAAAACACTTAAAAAAACATATTACTTTTTGTTAAAAGACATTAAAAAACTCACTTTATGGTACGTTTTTTAGCAAAGAGTTGGCAACTTCGATATTACTAGATGGGATTCCTCTAACTGACAAAGTGACAAGCGGTAAAGCGGTGATTCACCGCCGCGGCTCGCCGGTGAATGTTCATAAAACGCGGGGATTCTCCGCCCGCTTGCTTTTGTTCAGGTAAATACAAATGAAAGCCGAAAGAAATCGCTCAGTTCATGTTGTACTTGTGTAATGTTCACACGTACTTTTTTTTATTTCAGTAAGTGTTTTTGAATTTTGTTCAAAGTTATCAATGTTAACAGGGCGGAAGAAGGAACCACTTTGGGGTATTTTTATAGAAATTCCAGCCTCTAGTTCTACTGTTGGAGTTGGCGGAAAAACAGGGATTTAAATAAACACAGTTGGCTTGAGAAATTGAAAACAAACTGTTGTTTTAATAAATATGTATACAAAAAATAAAATATATAATTTTTAATTATTAATTTCATACGTGTGTAACATGTACACATGATTAAAACTTGTTTAAAACATGTTTAAAACATGTTTAAAACAAGGCATTTAAAACAACAATGAAACATTAATAAAAAACATGTTTTTTTTGTTTTTCAAAAAAAACATAATGTTTTGTTCTTTTTAAAAAAAACATGTTTTTTTTCCAACCCTGTTCACAGCTCGTCTCGTACTTCTGCTGTTCTTTTTATGGCTGTGGTCGGCTGGCCGGTGCTGGAGCTGAGGAACAAGCATCAGCACATGGGAATGAAAGAAAGCTTGACCATGAGTTGGATAGGAGGTATTATTATTATTAATGTTATTATATGGAGAAGCCGGCACGTCTCATAGGCAACAAGTCTAGAAGCCGCACAAAAAACCGCCGGACGATAAAAACGAAAATAAAAACCCCATCTTGCCGCATCGCCACCACTATCCGACTCCGAATCCGCACCATACGTCTCGTCGCTCGTCGTTATCGTAGTCGTTGCATTGCGCCGCGCCGCACCGACCGGGCCAGGCCGTTGGAACGTTGGAACTTTGTGAACTTTCGTTTTCTTTTGCGCTACTACACCAGCAGCCAGCATTCAGTAACACCGGATTGTCTCAGTTTTGAGCTGGTAATTCGAAGATGAAAATGAGTCTGCTGTTGTTAGTCGTTACCAGTCCGCATCTCTGCCGTTGTTGTAATAGTTTCAGCAACAACAACAACTATTTTGTAATTTCTGCTTCCACTGCCATACATGGATGATCTTGTGTTGCTGGTGTGAGTATGTGCACGCTACAGCTCCGTGTATAGAGGTACCGAGTTAGAGTACGAGTACGTTCGTATCTGCCTGGCTGGCAACAATGAGCGTAATTGTAGGGCTGATGTCGCCCAGATACTTGATACCGACTTGTCACTTAAGACAAAAAATATTTCGGCTGACTCAGCCGATTTGGAAGCGAAGTAAATGAAGCGAATTGACTTGTGCAACTTGAGTTTATTTATCACAATTAAACCAAACATAGGACCAAAGGTTTTGATGAAGTTGTCTGTCTCTAGCTCTGTCTTGTGGAGTTATGAGAGTAGGTACACGTTCCAAATGCATATCCGTGTTCGATGATTGTGTGTAACGCACAGCACACGTCAACGACTGCCTATATGGTTGAGATAAGAGTTTTACTAATATCCCAGCCAAATTCACAACTTTTCGTGATCCGCCATGTTCGGGGCGGTGGTAAAGTATGTCTGTTTTCGGCTGGCCAGGTGGTTGAGCCCGTAACAAAGGAATTGCGTTGGATTTTATCCAATACAGCAAAAACCAAGCCTGCAACAGTGCACACAAAAGAGGTAGGCTGGAAGCTGGTTACTTGGATTGGAAAAACCACGCCTGAATACGCGTGTGCGCAAGTTACATTCGCGTCTTAACTCCTAATCAGTTCCCAACTGACCATGTGACTATGGCTGGGTGGATTTAATTTTTTTAAGTAGGTAGGTATGTTTTTTGCCTAATGTGTCTTTGCCAAGTTATGTCTGATGGTGGAGTTTTCAGGTATGGTTTTGGCCAGGTAAAGGTTATCACCTCTGAAGTTTTGTAATAGCAATGAGCATTTGTCAAATTGCCAATCGTTCGTCATACCTGGCAGATTTTCTTGAATGTGGCTCTGGACTTTGAACTGTTGGACTAACCAAAGCATGTTTCATGTTGATTCCTCATTTAGCAATTGGTTGTTAGTTTGCTTTTATGATGACTGCTCAGTGCTCTTTGCAAAATGAACGGCGTTGCTTTTAATTTGGCACTACCAACGTCTGTTCAAAATTTGCTGTTGAAAATTTGCTGAAAGTATTATTGATCATCTTGAAAAGTTGGAAAAGACGATGTGTGTGTATGATGAATTTGACTTTCAGAGACCCCTGAATGAGCTTCTCCGACATATTTGGCTTAAAGGTCTTTTAGGATCATTGGAAAACTATGACAGGGTATTGTAGTAGAGATGGTGGTGGATGACCTCCTTTCGAGCCAACAGCAGCTCTCATATCCCTGCAGATATTCCGGATAATCCAGCCCTTCATGTTTAAGAAGCTACCAAAATTACCTGGCCCTCAAAGTTGGGGGTTATTCGTGGGGTTAACTACCCAACCACGGAAAAAACACATCGAAACAACCAAAAGCCTGGGATAACAATTACGATTTCAACGTTGACGACCTAGAACCCAAGCCAACGAAAAAAGAACAAAGACCTCCGGATCTGCATGTGGAACGTAAGATCTTTCAACGGATTACGTGCAGCTGGAGAATTAGCGAACGCCCTGGACTGCTGCAAAGCAGACATAACCGCCATCCAAAAAGTGCGGTGGAGTGGACCGGGCATAAAGAAGATGAAAAACTGGGACATCTACTATGGCGACTGCTACAGACAACAGAAACAGCGCTTATTTGGGTGCGGATTTGTCGTTAGAGGAAGACTTAGGGATAAGGTGATTAGCCAAAATCCAGTCAATGAGCGTATAATGACCATCCGCATCAGGGCAAAATTCGCCAACATTAGCCTTATATGCGCCCACGCGCCCACAGAAGAGAAAAACGACGATTCCAAAGACTGTTTCTACGAGCTCCTCGTAGAAACATATGAGCAGTGCCCTAGACACGATGTGAAAATCGTTTTTGGCGATTTTAACGCAAAACTAGGGAAGGAGGACATCTTTGGAAATACAATCGGTGAGCATAGCCTCCACGACAAAACCTCCGAAAACGGACTATGGCTAATCGATTTTGCTGCGGAGCTAAGTCTTGTTGTAAGTAGTACACGCTTCCCGCATATCAAAATTCATAACGGTACATGACGATCCCCAAACCAATCAACCGTCAACCAAATTGACCATGTTGCGATCGACGCAAGGCACTCTTCCAGTGTGCTAGATGCCTAGATGTCCGAACTTTCCGAGGGGCCAACTTTGACTCGGACCACTACCTTGTTGTAGCCAAGGTACGAATGAGGATATCGTGTTCACGACCAGCACGAACTAAAGCTGTGAAGAGATATGACGTGGGAAATCTACAATCGCAAGAGATTGCCAATGCCTTTTCCAATCGAGTGTCCCTTCAATTATCCTTGAATCCAATGCCGCCAGCATTAAGCTGTGAAGACCAGTGGCAGCAATGCCAAGAAGCCATTAGAACTGCTGCCTCTGAGGTTCTGGGTTTCACTCGGCCACCAAAACGAAACCCATGGTTCGATGAAGAATGCAGGCAGGCAAATGCAGCAATCAAAAAGCACGACAAATGCTGATGCAAAAACGAACGAGGGCTCCTTACGATCATTATAATGAGATCTACAAGGAGAAAAGAAGGGAAGAACACCGAATTCTCAAAAAGATAAAGAAGTAGCATGAGAAGCGCTCGTTTGAGGAAATGGAGAGGTGCCACGTCGGAAGTTTTACCAAAAGCTAAATAGATCCTGCCAGGGTGGCAAACCCCGTACTCAACCCTGTAAAGACCAGCAGGGAAACATAGTTATAGAGTCACAGTCGCTACTGAGGATCTGGAAAGATCACTTCTGCAGACTGCTTAACGGCGACGAGGACACAAATTCCGCTGTCAGGCAGATTGCCCCATTCAGCTTGGACGATGATCAAGAATGTTGTCCTCCCGACCTAGAAGAAGTTATGCTTGCCATATGATTGTGAGCTTTTCAAGGCAGCTGGAGACCAGTTGGAAAGGAGCATGCACCAGCTGATCTGCATGATATGGTTGGCAGAAAGCATGCCCATGAATGGAACCTCAGTATCGTATGCCCGATCCTAAAGAAAGGAGACCCTCACAATTGCGCCAATTATAGAGGGACAAGCCTACTTAACGTCGCTTATAACATCTTGTCTGCTGTAATATGTGAACATCTGAAACCCCACGTCAACAACTTGATAGGTCCTTATCAATGTGATATTAGACCAGAGAAGTTCACAATAGACCAAATTTTCACATTACGGCAGATCTTGGACAAAACCCGAGAACATAATATCGATGTTGACCATCTCTTTATCGATTTCAAGGCCGCGTATGACAGTATCTACAGAGACGAGCTGTACAGAGCCATGTCTAGATTCGGCATTCCTTCAAAACTCGTACAACTTTACAGAATGACTTTGGAGAATTCACGCTGCTCCATTAAGGTCAGTAAAGAACTCACCGAGACCTTTGATGTCGAAAAAGGTTTTAGGCAAGGCGACAAACTGTCATGCGATTTTTTCAACATCATAATTGAAAAGATTGTAAGAAACTCAAACGTCAACACCAGAGGAAGAATCTTTCAAAAGTCTACAATTATTCGCCTATGTAGACGATATTGACGTAATGGGAAGAAGGAAGCGTGATGCATTGAAACAGAAGTCGACAAAATGGGTTTGATGGTCAATGAGGGCGAAACGAAGAGTTTGTTGTCATCAAACAAGAACACCAAACATCGACGAACTGGAGAAAATGTCACAATAGACAGACATAACTTCGAGGTAGTACAGAACTTCGTCGACCTAGGATCCGCTATAGACACGGAAAACAACATCAGTACGGGTATCAAACGGAGAATAACTCTTGCCAACCGCTGCTTCTTTGGGTAAAGAAGGCATTTGGGAAGCAAACCCCTTTTAAGAAAAACCAAGGTAACCCTTTATAGGGCCTTAATCATGCCAGTCCTGCTTTAATAGTTAAATCGTTTGAGTCTTGTCTTTCAGGTGTAACACAACTGGTTCAAATTCTATATTACTTCCGGTGTCCCTCAAGGTAGTCACTTAGGTTCTCTTCTTTTTGATTGCTAAAATGAAATACTAATAATATAGTTTTCGAAAGATGTAACACTAGATTTACGAAATGAATAAGAACTTTCTCAGACTCTAATCAGTGATGGAAAAAATCCTTATTAAGGGGGAGGCGGAACACTTGGGCCACTTTTTGTTAAATTGCTCTTGTATTCGCCTAAGTCACATGTTGGGTACTTCATTTTAAAGACAAATATATCTACTTTAAGATAAATCAAATAAATCTCATCTACATGCAAGTGATTTTTGCCAAATGATAAATAAAAGGGAACAGAACTTCGGCTCAAGTCTCCCGTTTATCCAGGACGGTTCTCAATATTGGACAATGCACAAAAAAAAAGAGAGTAAATTTACAGCAACTGAGGCAAAGATGCTTCATACAACAGGGGTCTGTAACAACGTAATAAAAGTGAATCATGACAAGTGAAAGAAACTTCTATAGCACAAAGCTGGTGGTGCTTGATTTGTAGATTTTGCGCTGTGTGTTACAAGAAGTAGAATAGATTGATCGTATTAGAAGTTCAAAGATCCGTGGAAGTCTTCAAGTAAAATTGTCATCTTAGAAAGAAATAGAGCTCAGCTGGTATCTTCTTGTTCAAATGAGAGATCCTGAGGGACCCATCAAAAAGGATAATCATACAACCGTCCGAAACGATCACGAAAAAAGGGAAAAAAAGGCACAAAAAAACAATCTTGGTACAGAGACAGACATAATGCAGTGACATTTTCATTTGGTTGACCTCAGCCATGCAACAACCCAAACCCTACGAACGAATAGCTAGTGTGAGGCATAGAAGTGGTGGAACTGTGATCCCTTAAAATTAAGAAAAAGATCAAGTACGCACCAGCATTCAAAAGGCCTTCAGAAAACTATTGCGGAGACTATTTGGTTGTGAAACTTCGCTTACCTGTCACTGAAAGTCTATGCGAAACTTAAGGGTTGATTCAAATTCGTATTATTGTGATTTGACTGTCTTGACATTGTTCACTGGGCTACAATAATGGCCTCAGCATACGATCGAGAATTCGAGAACGAGATCAAATGTGGAAACCAATTCTACGTCATTAGCTTGAAGTGGTTCCGAAAATAAGTTATGACCGACAGCAACAATTCCCGTTGATTTTAACTTGCCAAACGTGGGCGCAATTCTAAGCTCATTAGTCCACAAAACTTAATTTCGACTTGATTGACAAGTTGCACGGCAAGCTCATGCCGGACTTACCTACTTCACTCGATTGCCCATTTGTAAATCAACAATTTTTGTTCAAAACTCTGACTCTGAGACCAGTTAAAGGTACATATGTACCTGGAGTACCGATGTTTGTTTTGAATGTTTACCATTCTACAAAATATCACGAAAACAACACCTTCTTTCGAGCTGACCTTCGGACACAAGAAATCTTTCAACAATTATTGCCAAAACGACCAGAGATTTCGGATAGGAATATTAATTTACAGCTTCAACCCAACCTGTCTGGTTGGGACAACGTCAAAGAACAAGTCTACTCGAGCAGTCAAGATTGAGGGGTACCAACAAAGTAGATATACATTAGCGACCGGCTGGGCTAGCCAAAAGCCACTAAAGAAACACAGCAGGCACCACATCGACATCATACAAAGTCCGATTTTATGGAAACCAAGAGCCCAGCTCCACGAAATGTGTTGTTTGTTGCTTGTTGGTGAAATGAATTCACGATTACTTCCTTGCTCTCGGCCATAGTCTGCGATCTGGGGACTCTTGTGGAGTTCTTAAAAGTTCTTCCAATTCCAAGTGAATGCGGATAAGAATGAGTTGAAAACTTAGTTATTCAGTTGATGTTTCTGAGCAGAATACAAACGAAATATTAAAAATAAATAAAAGAAAATAAAGAAAAACAAAATTAGGTAGGTATCTGCTCTGTGTGCTACCTGAAGTAGATGTTTTGGTTTGGTTTCATTTTAAATTGTTTTTTTTTTAATCTTTCTTCGCCTTGGTGTCTCATTCTCTTCTCTCTTGGCTTAGCATATAGGTAGGTAAGGTAGTTGGGGCTGGGGCTCCGTTTTCAGAGAGTGACTTTTGGATTACCTTGAAATTACTGGTTATTAAGCAACCACGAGAAGTGAAACCCAATTCCAATCATACATTCATTCATCCATAAATATTCACATATGTATGTTGGTACCTACTTATACCTTCATATAGTTATAGTCGTGTCGTAAATGTGGCGACACGGGTCTGTTTTTTTTTTTTTAACTTTTTCGATGAACGTGTGTATGTGCTGTTGGGTACCTTAAGGAAAAAAAAACATAAAAAATAAAAACAAAACAACCCGAGAAGAAACGAGAAACATACGTCGAATAAACACGTTTACATTTTATTAAACTCCAGCTATGAGCACGGGTATTGATGGGACTGACGTGATTTATTATACGGACACAAATTTCCAAAAATCATTTTAAACAATATCTCGCCATTCGATAGTGGTTGGAGCTGTACAGTGACTACCAAAAGCTTGTAGACAGGGACGGCAGAAGGTATGGGGTGGGTGGGGTATAGACCCCATCTAACTTTTCTGAGCATGGGGTGCACCCCACCTTCTGGCCCTGGGAATATACCAATTTATAATAGCTAACACGCACACCAAGGGGTTATGACTACCCTTATAATGTTGTAGAACACAGTGCGAGCATAGGAGACACCGATGCACGTTGCTTTTGAGTTTCTGTGAATCGTAATGCAGAGTCAGGTAAAGCATTCCACATTTGGGTAGTGCGACTGAAATACGAATCTCTATACTTGACTGTAACTAAGAAGCTGGGCTCAAGGTAAAACTGATGAGCATTCCTAGCGAGACGGGTGTTGCGGCTAAACAGTTTCAGGGGAGGAATGCAACTACAGCGCACTGCTTCTGAAAAAAGCGATAAGAGAAAGTGAGACAGGCAACGTTTCGACGATGTTCAAGAGAATCAAATGGGGCAAAAAAAATTTTATGAAATTATGAATATTGTTATACTAATTTTTGCTTGATTGACTGAGACTGACCAAGTGATTTGATTTAATGAGTATAACCGCCATTTTTGGACGATTTGGAATAGAATTATACAGTTTTTTTTAAATAATCATATGAAATTTGGGGCCGGGCACTATGAATAACATCAATTAAGATGTCCTTGTCTTCAAAATTATCTGCCACCTTCATAAACTTTACGAGATAGCCATAACCAAACGTTTACAATAATGTTTAAGTCTGGTGAATATGGCGTCTATAACAAAAGTTTCACGTCTTCTGATTGAATCCAGCTTCTGACAACCCTGCTAGTGTGGATTGGGGCATTAAATAAAAATAAATAAATAGGGTGGCGCAACAGAGCAAAGAGTCCCAGGACCTAGCGCATTTCTCACAACCATGCCTGTGAGGGAATGGAGGGGACCTACAATTTTGGGCCGGTTCCGAACGGCTAATCGAAAAAGCGCTTTTCATGGCAATGAATACTAACGGAGGACTTGCCAATTCCTCGCGAAAGGCGATACCCGTAGTAAAAACATTTTTGCCTCTGTTGGGACTCGAGCCACGAACCTCTGAATTTACAGGCGGGTACCACAATTGGGGCATTATCTTGTTGAAAAACCAAATCAGAGGTCCAAAAATGTTTATCATTTTTGGAAATCACCGTTCCAGCAAACATTTGTAGCTATTTTCGTTAATTGTTGTGGACAAAAACTCCAACTCCAGTTCTACTATTCGTGCCCTTAGTAGGTAATAGCTCCCCACACCATTACACCTGATGTCAGGGTTGGCAATGTTTAAAACATTTGTTTTAAACAATTGTTTTAAACACTGATTTAAACACTACAAAAAAACATAATTAAAAACAATTTGTTTTAAACATGTTTAAAACACTTAAAAAAACATATTACTTTTTGTTAAAAGACATTAAAAAACTCACTTTATGGTACGTTTTTTAGCAAAGAGTTGGCAACTTCGATATTACTAGATGGGATTCCTCTAACTGACAAAGTGACAAGCGGTAAAGCGGTGATTCACCGCCGCGGCTCGCCGGTGAATGTTCATAAAACGCGGGGATTCTCCGCCCGCTTGCTTTTGTTCAGGTAAATACAAATGAAAGCCGAAAGAAATCGCTCAGTTCATGTTGTACTTGTGTAATGTTCACACGTACTTTTTTTTATTTCAGTAAGTGTTTTTGAATTTTGTTCAAAGTTATCAATGTTAACAGGGCGGAAGAAGGAACCACTTTGGGGTATTTTTATAGAAATTCCAGCCTCTAGTTCTACTGTTGGAGTTGGCGGAAAAACAGGGATTTAAATAAACACAGTTGGCTTGAGAAATTGAAAACAAACTGTTGTTTTAATAAATATGTATACAAAAAATAAAATATATAATTTTTAATTATTAATTTCATACGTGTGTAACATGTACACATGATTAAAACTTGTTTAAAACATGTTTAAAACATGTTTAAAACAAGGCATTTAAAACAACAATGAAACATTAATAAAAAACATGTTTTTTTTGTTTTTCAAAAAAAACATAATGTTTTGTTCTTTTTAAAAAAAACATGTTTTTTTTCCAACCCTGCCTGATGTACCTACGGCTATGATGTCTTGCCAAAATAAGCTCATCCTTTCTAATATCATGGATATAAAAGATGTAACCATCAGGACCGTCAAGGTTAAACTTTTTTTCATCCGAAAAGACAACGCGTTTCTATTCACTGCTCCAATCAACAAACTGTCTTGCAAAATCCTTACGATGCTCCTTCTTTACTGGCTTCAAAAGAGGTTTCTTTTTTAGTTTCCTCCTTTGAACAGTATCTATCACTTTTTTGTATTATTCTTCGAACTGTTGTTATGCTGGCTGAAACTCCGCTTTTGGTCCTTATAATAGTCGCTTGTAGATTGGAATTTGAGGCAAGTCGTAGAATCAACCGATTTTCTCTTGGTGTTGTGGCTTTTCCCGTGCGTTTTTTTTGATTTTTTCCATAGTATCAGCAAGATAATTGATTACAACTGTCTTGCTCCTGTTAAGTCTCCTTGCTATTTCGCGGCCTGAGAGTCCTATTTTCTTGAAAGCATCTATTTTTGCTCTTTCTGTCGCTATCAAAGTCTTTCCGGAATCCATGTGTGCTTCAAACTAAATAAAACGGTTATTTTTAACACTCTCTAAGATATTTTATACAAGAATTCGCACATTCGCACTCCTGCACGGAAATATTCACAATGGCCTCATCCTAGTGGAGCACCTTTTTATACCTAATTTCAGTACTTCTTGGGAAATTCCTCGTTTCAAATTAACCCTTTAGTTTTATGAATTTGTAATGGGAAAATACGTACCCTGAACTGGTAATAAACTTTTCCGGGTACAAAACTCCCACCACTTATAAAAAGCGAAAATTGATTGCAAAATTTGTGGCCTCATCCTAGTGGTTGGCAGTGTACATAATACATATGTACACCAGGCACGAGGCGTGACATTTTCGTTTCAAAATAAAACCAAAAATTTGAGACTCAAATAAGAACCGCACTCTTTTCCATGCCTTTTGGCGACTTTCGGAAAAATTTTCATGTCATTAAATCCACCACTTTCCATAATCTTTTTTCATTGCCAAATAAAAGGCAAGGCCAATAATGTTATAATATAATCCACAGCAAAAAGCTAGGGCGAGTTGATGGAGAACCTAGGTCAGCCTTCAAATATAAATTTGAGTTAAATCGAAATGTTTCGATCAGCTGATTTCACAAACAGCCGATTTGAGAAGTAAGAAAGTGCACGAGAAAATTGTTCCACGGGAAGAAAATTTAACCTCAGTTTTCATTAAATCACTATCCACATCCAGCTTTCTTATACAAATAAGAGAATCATTATGGTGGGGCTAAAACCTTTCAAAGGGAAGTGTAGAAAACTTCTTAACCGAGCTAAGTATTCTAAAGAAACGACTGATTGGGATCTATTCAAGAAATCGCAATAGATTTATAAAAACCATTTTAAGAATAGAAATAGAATGAACTCATGGAAAAACTAGTGTGGCAACTTCATACGCAGCTAACGTTTCTTGGATAATATCTACTCATTTCCCACGTAGCTCTCAATACATTTATGTAGTTTCCAATAAAGTCAGGTAATAAGTAATATGCTCGTAACAACTAGGAAAGTGGACTATGAACAGTTTAAAACCCTACAATACTTCGCCTGACACCATAATACCAGCCGAACTTTAAATGGCATTGAAAAGCATCAAATTTAAATGATCTTATCTTCCACACTATTCAACTCTACAAAGCTTGCTTCAGCTCGATATTTCTCAAGAATACGACTCACTTTCGGCGGATCACTAGTGTGATGCAGTTAAGTTGGAAAACTGTGATCACTTCGAGATCACGATGATTGTAACGCGAGAAAAGGAAGAAGAAGAAAAAGAGTATAGAAGTAGAAGGAAAAAAAGGAAAAAAGACTCACTCATTCAACTCGAGTTATTCTTTCGTATTATCTGTTGAAATCGTTAGTTTCCAAGTTTCCAAAGTTCTGGTGGGAAAGTGAGGATGAAATGTAGTCTATGTTGATCAGGGGCAATGAAGCACTCTTGAGGTGAAAGAATTATTGGAATCGGTCCAGTATTTTCCAAGTTTCCGGTTATTTTCCAGTTCCCGATTGAATGTGGAATGGAATGTCCTTTCTCAAGTTCTAGAACACTTTAGTTCCAAATTTCATTCAAATTGGTTAAACGCTAAGTTCTCGTTTACCATGGGAATATGAAAGTGAATAGAATATTTTGAAATCGATCAAGCAGTTTTTTTCTTCCTCACTCCCGTTCCAATCACCGTTCCTGCTCCCGTGAGAGTATGACAGTGAATAATATTCTAATGGCGGCAGAAATCGATCTAAGTTCCCGCGTGAGTTCCCGTTAACGTTCGCATTGGACTATTGGGATGAAATATACAGCTGTGGACAGCTAATTAGAAACAAAAATTACGTGTACTTTTAGAACCGTTGATTACTTCAATTATTTTTCAAATTCATTTGTTTTTAACAAAAATTTTAAGTTTTTATTCTTTCATTAGCATAAAAATAAAATATTTGGAAAGGTAACACTTTTCTTTTCTTCCATTTTTTGCAAGAAGGCTCCTTTTGTGGCGGACAGCTAATTGGAAACAAAACGAAAAAGTGTATTTTGTATCAATATTTTTCAATATTAAAATAAATCTACTTTACAAAACTTTTAGTATTTTGTTGCCAAGCCTTTTTGGTTTAAATTAGTTGTCCACAGATGTACATATAAACCTTTCTTTTGGATCACTCTATCTGTTACAAAAAAAAAGCATCAAAAGCCGTTGGGTGGTTTTCAAGACTAAGCATACAGATAGCGGAAAAGACTTTGTTTTATAGTATGAAAGGATAAGGGTAAGGACGAGCGTTATTTTTCTCATTTGATAAATGTTTTCATATTTTGACAAACATTTCTGCGATCAAGCTAACAAAATCAACATAGATAAAGTGGCGCAACATAGCTCGGAGTAGCACTTGGCCCCGCACATTTTTCTCAAATATGTATACCAATGTGAAGAATGGAAGGGATCAACAAGTTTTTGCGAATTCCAATGGGCTAAGTGAAAAAGCGCTTTTCATGGCAGCGGAACTACTAACAGAGGATCTGACAGTTCTTCGAGAGACTCGATAGTCGTGAAAAAACAAAATTGAATGCTTCTGCAAATCCATTCTGTCTCTAGTTTTTAATGAAATTGGTAAACAGTTCTCTCTAGAAGCCCACGCTTTATTCCAACATAGAAAAATTAAATGGAAAGACTGTTTCGCATAAGCTGCTACAAGTGTCCGCAGGTACAAAAAACAAGTGTAAATGCAAAAGCATTTGTGAGTGGTATTCGTCGCTTAATGGTAAGCATATTTGCCTCTTATACGTAGGAGCTCGGTGTTCGAATACCAGAAACATAATGCTTTTTTTTCACGGTCATTACCTCATACGATGTGGTGTTCACAATATATACGAATTTCGTAATTTTCTTCCCACACACAATTAAGTTTGTAACAAATCTTTGCATGGTACGTTTTCTTTCCATCGTACACATACTTTCGTAGTCAACTGTAGATAGGCCCCCTTATAAGTGAATTGGCACTTTACTTAGTTCAACTTACTGCAGTCTCATAATTAAGAATATTAATTTCAAACCTAAAACATTTTCTTTATCAAATCTTAACCCATGGTTAAGTTATTGGTATATGAGGTATGCCAGTGAATTTCTTTTACCTCCGTCAGAATATTTTAACAGGAACACACCATAATGACGACTTCCAATCCAAACTCATAATTAGGGCATTTTAAAAAGGCACCCATTTACCTGATTTAGTTATGTTAATTGATTTCAACGAAAATTACATATTTTAACTTTGTACGAAAAAAAGAGAAAAAAAACAGTTCGATTAGCAGGCCAATGTTATGTGACCAGAGACCAGAGACCAACCGAACTACCATCAGCGACCGGTTGTGGAAGAACCACAACCAGTGAGGAGGCAGTTTAGTTCAACTTGAAGGTCTCTGCACTGCAATCTTGTACCTACATAACACAACGTAATAAGTACCAATTAAGTGAGTATATCTCCCTTGACATGACTTGTTGTAACTGCTCGGGAGGTTATGCATTAAGTTGGAGTTATGGAAAACTTACATTGAATTTCGTATGAGCCGTGAGCCAAACCAAGTCAGTGGTGATGATGAGATGATGACGATTAACGAGACAACTGACTGTTCGTTTTCGACCAACAAAACCCAATGATTGCTCGTTCGTTGTTAGTTTAAAAACTCATATATGTAGGTACCTACTTACAATTTATTTTATTTGAATATAGCTACCTCCCATAAGCTATACACGGAACGGAATACAGCTTATGAAGACAATTAATTCAGATTCAGACTCAACATGGCTTTGGTCAGCGCTGTGTTGATTTTGTTTATTACTGCAATTCGCCATGTGCTACACGTACAGACAGCAGAGACTACATACAGATACAGACACTTAAGTTTCATTTTGAATCTGAACTGAACTCTCAGAGCTCTCAGATAAGCAACCAAGTGTATTGCTGACGCATGGACTTCCTAATGAAATACAAAAATATCAAAACAACGCAAGAAGATTCGCCCTATAAATTGATATGTTTGAAGAAAAACAATTTTTTTCATACATTTGATTTTTTGTTCTCTTTTGAATAAACAAAATGTTATGAGGAGCTATATGTAGATAGTGCTGTACGAACTCGTAGCTCGTACATATAAACTCCTTTATTAGGTATGATGTGGGCTGTTGTGCGGTCTAGAGAGAGAGTGAGAGAGATAAGGAAACAGTGTATGGGTTCACTTGTGCGATCGGTTAAGTGAAAAGCATTCGAATCGCGTAATTCGATAGTGTCTTCGAACGATTGGCGAACAACGAGGGAAGGGCGTGAAGAAGCCTTTCTTATGATCAACAATTGTTGAGGTTTTACTTGTGTCTTGCTCTTGTTGTGGAGCTGGCGCATTTATCATACCGAAAACGTGTCATAATAGGTACCTCTCATTTCGTAAACTCAAATTGAATAACATAGCTACATTCACCAAATTGCCACAATGATGATGATCAAGTTCCTAGGCCCAGGGCCACTTGAACTGGGTTTCCCAAGCAAAAAGAAAGTGTTTTTAAACACTGATGCGATGTTTGTTCACTGTATCTACGCTGTTGTAACTTACACCGACCGGCGGCGGCGCGGCGCGGTGTTTTAATGGTGCATTGCTGTGTATCCTTGAATCGATGCACATAGCTAGCTGAGCAAATAGTAAGTTAGAGTCCCTTTCACTGCTAGGTACCTATATGTTATAGAAAAAAACTAAACCGAAAATGAGTTTTCTGGGCAATTTAAGGTTTTGTCGGCCTTGATAATCATCAAAGCTACCCGATATGGATCGAATCCAACAAATCTCCGGCCAATTGCATAGTCTCCTTCCGAGTATTAGCACGGTAGTCGAAAAGGTTCGCATACTAGATCACTTTATTCACATGGGCTCGAAACAAAAATATGAATGAAAATATGAATTATGTATAATGGGCACGTTAAAGAACCTATTGGGTAGGCTATTCCGGATAACCGTATCTGAGGTATCTAATTGAACGGTTTAGATATCTTTTTCAAGATTGCTGCCGAAAACAGCTGTGAAATATAAGAATTCAACTTTCAAAAACAGAAAAACATTCAAAGCTAAACGATTAAAATAGTAGTATTTTGGTAGGAATGGGTGTGTACCTCTGATAAATGCTTCACAGATTAACAACAACAAAACGGGATAGCTGAACGCCCGCAATGCCGTTTAAACTTCGGTTTCGCTTGAAGTTTATGAGTTCAATCATAGGAAATCATAGTGTCGCTATGACTTCTATGTTACGTAGGTTCGTGTACATGATAACGTAACGCGACTCAAAACTCAAAGTAAAAAGTTCGGCCTAGCTGTCAACTTTAACATAAAAAAACAAAAGCAAAATCATATTGTCAATTCAAAGTGAACACGAAGCGCTCATACGTAACGGGGTCGAAGACGAAAACGGACCGAAGCGTGATTGTGATTCTGCTACAGCGAGCGGTGACCTTTGAGCTCACTTATTTTATTTAGCGTTTACACCGACAGTTTTATGGGTTTTCTTCAGCATGTTCTTGGATACGTGACGATCTAATTGTAAATAGGACAGGTATTGAGTTTCAAGTCATCAGAATCCCTTCGCAGGAGACAACGATTAGATTCAATGACTGGATTGTGAAAAATAACACCTAGAGATCGAAAACAATTATGCTTAGAACCTCGTGGACTATGCTCGGGTCTCAAAGCAAGGCTAGAGGTGCTTCCAAAATGAAAGGGCGGGTTTATTATAGCAGTCAACTTCATAGCAGGGTGAAGTTATTTGCTACATTGCTCTTATAAGGCCAATTATTGTCTATGATTGTGGCTAAATGTTAATTTTGCGGGACAGTGTCGGCTTGAATTGCACAGAATACGAGAGTCTAAACACAAATATAAATAAATAAAGCGGATAATTTGAGTATGAAGCTAATAGGTCATTCGTAGGTTCAAGAAATTAAACTTCAAGAACAATAACTTCAGCCAATGGCCTGAATATTCGATGCTTATTAACCAAAACATGAAGTATTTGGATAAAATGCAATTCAGTTTATTTCTTCTACTAGGGTTTTTTCTTCTTTTTTTTTTGACATGTAAGGGTTTATTCAGGAGATTCACGGCACCGTAATTTTTTTTTATCTCACGTAAAACCTAGAACAACGACTTCTAGACCTCCTTCGTAGTCGTTCAGGTTGTAAAGAAGTCTTCACTCTAGGTACTTACGGGAGACATTAAAAAAGTGAAAGGCTTCTTCGGTTCACTGATAACAACTTGGGAAAAGAGGTTGTAGTTGCAACCGCCAATAGCTGGGCTGTTTTGTCCGCTTGTTTTCAAAAATTTCTTTGCTCTCCTTCGTTTTCTGAAATTAAAATACAAATAAAAGAGTCTTTTTTCGCACTAGCCGTACAGTGATAACTTTTCACTCCTGTAAAAGCTTTAGGTTCGAGTTCGAATCCCAGCAGAGGCAAAAATGTTTTTCCACGGGTATCGCCTTTCGCGAGGAATTGGCAAGTCCTCCGTTAGTAAATTCATTGCCATGAAAAGCGCTTTCTCGATTAGCCGTTCGGAACCGGCAGAAAATTGTAGGTCCCTTCCATTCCCTCACAAGGTATGGTTGTGAGAAATGCGCTAGGCCCAGGGGCTCCTCACTCTGTTGCGCCACCCTATTTACTTATTTATTTTTAAATGCTTTAGAACAAAAATTGCTATGGACTGCTATTTGGTTCTTAAAAAGTTTTCAGTGATTTTCATGAAGAAGAAAAATGCAACTGACTCAAGACAAAGCCGCGAGGCCACTAGTTTAAGTTGAGATCGGAGTGAGCGGGCATGCGGGTATGCTGCTGACTTGTCAGAAAATCAGAGTGAACGTTAAAAAAGCAATCCTAACTTTTAGAAGGACGAATTCAATACCCTGGCCTTGGCTATGATTCAGGACGACCGAGAGTATCTTCTGCGAAGTTTATCGTTTTCGCTACTTTTAAATCAGTACCAGAAAGGAGTTGAGCTGTCTCACAGTCTCAGAACTGTAAGAAACAGTTGTGAATGTTTACACAGTAAGGCCCCGATTCATAAAAGGTAGCTTTAGAGCAAGAAGGTAATGTAGAGTTTAAGCGAAGTGGATTGTAATTTGCAGGCGTTCTCAAAAAATGGAACGAAGCAGAGTGGAGTAGATATCCAGGAAGGAGTAAGGGAATTACATAGTACATAGGGCATACAGGGTTATATGTGTTGTTTTGTGGCTCCAAGTTGGGAGCGCCTCCATTTGAGTTGAATGTTTGCCATTAACGATAGTGGATCTTTTAACACGTTGGTTGATGGCCACTAGACTGCCGAAAGTGTTTCAAGAGTGCCAAGGAAGAAAGGTTGCTTTTCTAGAAATCCATATACAAAACATCTATTCTCACTGTTACCATCGGTAAGTCACATGGCCTCCTGCGAAAGCTTTACGTGAAACACCAGAGGGTCACATGTGGAAGTCATCGTATTATCAATCGAACAACTCGTTTAAATTGTTGAAACTGACTATTAAAGTGTTGATTCAAACGTAGCCACTTTTCGTGAATTACGCCTTGATTTTGGTCGTCATAATCAACCGACTTCGCAAGCAGAGTCAGTACATTGGTCAAGAAATTTGAAGAAAGTGGAAGTGATACTGATGTCGTTAGACAAGTGCATCACCATAATGAACGATCAGTCTAAAATATTGCATGCTGCAAGTGCAAATCTTGGGGATAGCAACAAAATTTTTCGTATACACCTCATGTGTATTTAGCATAATAATTGCATCTCCATCCTTTTAGAGTTCTTACTATGAAGTCTGCTGACTACGGACGGTTACAATCAGTTCAGAGCACATTACTAATTATGGCTTTATTGCGTAAAAAGCTTCCTGCTTCTGTTTTGCTATGTAAACTGCCACCAAGATCATAAGATTAGATCTTTTTCTGTTTGGCTCCCGAAAAGACCGAGCTCACGCTAATAATTCCTTAAAACTCTAGACGCCTTAAGAAGCAACATTAATCAAGCCAACTCAGAGTCCGAAATATTCCAAAAGTTGGTTAAACATTACTTCAAAAGAATCGCTTGCTGTGAATCTTCCCAAGGCTTAATATCAAAATCGAAAAGTACATAGCTTTGCAGTCAAAACCGAAAAATGAATGACCCTATTTAAGAGACCTACAATATTTTGCCAATTCCGAACGGCTTATCAAGGAAGTCCTTTTCATTTCATGAAATAACAATCGGAGAAATTGACAATTCCTCACGAAACGCGATATCCATGAAAAAGCATTTTCTCCTCGATTTTTCGGAGAACCTCCTATACGTAACTGGTTGACACGCAACGCCACATGCACCACAATTTTATATTTAGGAGTTGAAAATCGATGAAATGAAAAGGTTTAGAAAAAGGTTCAATTGTCCGACTACTATGTTTACGTTCGAAACAAGAGGTCATACTCATATGTTTTTTAATCAATGAGAATCAACAAGAACGAATATGTGTTTTTATTTTGTTTCAGGATTTTCTATTAAAAATTCTTCGTCTTATACCCAACTCGGTTTGTTGTAGGCACTATCTCCAACCACTCAGCATAAGTAACTCGTGTAAGATGATGTTACTTCCCGGCAAACAGGTCATTGCCCTTATTTTTTTTTTTTTCTACCTGACTTGTCACAGTCATCACAAGATAACCGAAGAATTCTTTTACGCATTTTCCCAGAAACTCATAACAATTTTCGTTTGCATCAGTTTCGGTTCCTTGCATATTCCTACTACCTCTCATTTACATGGTTAGAAGTTCAGATCTGACGTCGTACTGACAGGTTTTCCAACTTGAAGTCTTACCGCATGCACCTACCTACTGAGCTTTAGCAACAACGACGAGATGCTTTTGAATTCGGCTTCCATTGAAACCAGTGCATCCTTCAAAAGTGATATCTTTTGATTACTTAATTTGAATAAAACCCTTTTTTACGGACTATCAAGGGAATAAAATTAAAACTTTGTAGACATAGGTATCTTTAGTCAGACGTTTTATGCCCATGACAAAAAAAAAAAAGAAGAAAAAAACCAAACACACTTTAGCCACAACCCACTGCCCATCATCTCTGAGTCGACGCATACATACCTACCCCATTTTTTCAAGCATCCCGTGCATGTTTCGTGGAGTGTTTCCAAACTGGTTTTCATTTTGATTTCTCGATTTGGTTTAGCTACCTTCATCATCCTTCTTGGGCCGCTGCCGCCCAAACGACCGCACTTCAGAAGAATCTTCTTATATACCTTTAACTTGTTTAAACTTCAAGTCCAGTGCCATACAAAAGAACACAAGTGCCTAATGGTCATTCGGCAAATAGCGTCGCGAAACCGGCTAAAATGCCTGCCCTTCTCTTGCAATGCCTCCAGAATTGCTCATCCCAAAAGACGACGACGACGACGACGCAACAACACAACACCACGCCGCACAACCTCGTTGACTGCCTCTCCACCTTACAGTCACCACTCACCACCGATGCGGTGATGCGGATGCCCATTTCATCTCAGCTGCGTAAAAATACACAAAATATCTTATGTACACATCGAAACGTGGTAAAAAGAACCTAAAGTAAGATGAAGATCAAGACGAAGAACGAACAAACAACACGTTTGGTTGAACTTGAAAATAAAGCAAATTAGGAACAGAAAAACATTTAGATCAATATTATTTTTTGGTGGTGCTGACGCTGAGGCTGATGCTGAAAGCCATCCTTCGCCCCTCACACATCTCGTCTGTGAATTCGTATACCTAGAATCAAAGCACGGAGCTCACGATCTAGATATAGTCATAGTCATAGGCCAAAACATCTCTCTACAAAGTGTTTTTCCTATTGATTTACCATTCAGAGCTCAATTCTGTGTGGACAACAGAGAGAGAGGTGGAGTAAGAGTGAGATGGCGAGTAAAATGAAGACCAAGTCAAAGACAAATATGAACTTTTGACGGATCCATAAAGTTTAAATTAGTTTCAATTGCTATTCATATAGAGGAACCCCGACGACAACGACACGATCATCATGATGACGACGGCGACGACGACGATCGCCTAGCTACGATCGACCCAAGTGTACAGATATTGTCATGGGCGCTGCTACTGCTACTGATGTGCTGGACTGTTGGACTGCTGGGCTGGGATGGCCTGGCACAGGCAATACGCGGCGATCGCTTCAACGAGCGTAAATTGGAGCGAAAAATTGGATTTGTTTAGATAATAGATAGACTCATGGAGAATAAGATACACACGCTGGGCAAAAATTGAGAAACATTACGTCAATTGCCAATGGTCAAACGATGATGATTCTTGAGGAATTGAAGAAAGCCTTATGTGTGTCGCACGATCGCTGCGCTGTGACACTTAGCTACATGTACGAGTATAGATTGCGCAAGGGAGAGAATGTTGTGTATCATCAATTGGGGCAAAGTGTTGTCTTTTGTGTAAATTGGAAACAGCAAGATGCTCATAGTGGCCTATTGAAGGAGAGGACCCGCTACAAGCAACAATTATTATCAAAGACGTTTACGTTTTTTTACCCAACTTGTGTGTGTTGATATACTGACTGGCAATAAGGCCTGCCAATTGGCGTTCTGATTAAAGCGGCAAATTAGCTACAAAGCTGAAGAGAACATAGACCCGAAGAATCTTGACATTTAAATTTGACAGTTAACTTGGCTTTCTATACAATTGCGGTCCAAAAAATATACCAAACTACTGGCGGATTGAGGCCAAGTTTGGTAAGACGTCTTCTTTTTCTTCTTTCTCAAAAGCAATTTGGCAAACTTGTACATAATTTATAACTACCAAGTAAATATCAAACAAGATTTTCAACGCTGATTGGATTCATAGATCAAGGCTTACGCCAAGGGAATAAGATGAGAACAGACCAACCAAAACGTATGCCATTGTGCTTAACGACGCGACAAGAGGTATTGCTGATAGTTTTCTGTCGTAACGTGGGTATATATTAATTATTATTATACAACAACGTCGATGAGTGACTTGAATGTCACCGAAAAAATTCATAAGGTATGTGAAATGTGACTTATTGAGCTATCGACCAAAATGCTGAGGTTTTCTTGCGTTTGATTTATACATAAGCAGAAACTAAGGAAATTGTCTTAAACTTCACTTATATTTGATTAGACATAACTTTTACAAGATGGAACCATCGCATGTTGTCACGGTAACGCATTTGCAGGCTAAAGTCTCAAGTTTATTGATATTTTTCTCAGCTCCGATGAATGTAAGGTTTCTAGGCCTATACACCACTCTCATTTTTCTTCGAATCAAAATACGATTAAGGTTCATACTATGTGTGTTTTCTTGATAGTATCACCTCAAGCGTGTCGAAATGGCATCGCCACGTGGTGCCTGTCAAATTAACTGACAAAGATTATAATGAGCGGTTATGGGACAAAAAGGAATGATGACGAGACTCGTAAATATAAAACGTTTTCACTTCATACTTACTGTCGATTATATTTATATTTTGACAGAAGAGAAAGAATTGTCTAAGTCCGAGTTGATGGAGAGAGTTTTGCAATCAGTGATTTTGACTTACGTTTTGGTCTTGCAACGGGAGGCTATAGCTATCTAAGTGCATATAAACTACGTTTCACAGATTAGCTGGATATAAGTTAATAATTGTCAAGCTGCGCTTAAGGCTCTATCAGCCCTCTAACTATACTTCGAAAGTGATCGAGGTATACAAGACATTACAGAATGAGTCCGGAGATTAAATCTTTTGAGCCTAATGTGGGTTACAGGCCATCATTGCATAGCTGGGTCGCCAATATATAGATTTTATAGGCAAGGATCTCAGCTTTCTGAATCTGAATCTGAACAAGTTCTTGGTCTGAAGGTGTCCTCAGGGAGGGTTTCCGTCAACGT
Source organism: Melanostoma mellinum (assembly GCA_914767635.1). Taxonomy (NCBI): domain Eukaryota; kingdom Metazoa; phylum Arthropoda; class Insecta; order Diptera; family Syrphidae; genus Melanostoma; species Melanostoma mellinum. Next base: position 57,982,055 of record OU612059.1, on the reverse strand, counting down.
TTGAATCTTTTAAAAGCACAACCGTAGATAATATGACTTCATTGAATGTAGACAGGCCAAAAGCATAAAAAACTGCCGAAAACATACTGACGTATCCATAATGCTTTTTTTTGGCGAAGCATTAAAACGGGAAAAGATTTAGTGATACCCGGACTTTGTGAATTCTGTAGAAAATGATACAATCGGAGAATTTTCTCTGACTGTATTTCGAATCGCTTGTTAAAGGCACACGGTGATGACATGGTGAGAGCTGGTAGCATCATCACAAAGGCCACACAAAATTAAGATTTTTATTTGCTAATGCATTAGGCCGGTATTTGGATTTGAGTGCTCAAGTTAGTGTTTGAAACGCTTCCGATCGGGAAAAAACTTTTTTTCAAAATATTTCTGAAAATTCTGAGGGAAATGCATACAGTTGTGATTTGTGCTCTGATTTGCGATGGAGGACAATCGATAAGCAGGGCCTGGATGACAAAACCTCTGAAAACGGACTTAATAATTAATTTTACTGCGGAGCTAAATCTTGTTGATGGTAAAACACGCATCTCGCATCAAAAAATTCATAAAGGCGATCTCTTAAGGTCAAGTTGCGATCGGCGAAAGGCACTCTTCCAGTGTTATAGAACCTTTTACCTTTACCTTGTTGTTGTCAATGTACGAGTGAGGAGATCCTGTTCACGACTCACGAACCAACGCCTGGCATTGATATAACGAGTAAGCCTTGCAAAATCCTTGAATCCTATGCAACCAGCAATAAGCATTGAAGGCTTGGCAGCAATCCCAAGAAGTCATCAGAACCTCTGAAGTTCTCCGTTTCACTCGGTCGACAAAACGAAACCCAAGGTTCAATGGAAAAGGCAAAATGCAGTCAAACAAAAAGCACGACAAATGCTGATGCTTAAGCGAATAAGAGCTGCTTACGATCAGTATAACAATATCAACAAGGAGAAAAGAAGGGAAAGACACTGAACTCTCCAATCAAAAAGAAGTAGCGCGAGAAGCACTTTTTTGTAGAAATTAAGAGATACCATTATAGAATTGAAACCCGTAAGTTCTTACGGGTAAAAAAAAACATTCAGACCTCAAACTCAAGCCTGTAGAGATCAGAATTACCACTGAGGATCTGCAAAGACCACTTCTGCAGACTGATTTTTGGCGATCAAATTACAAATTCCGCTTTCAGGAATTCAACTTGGACGATGATCAAGAACATCGTCCACTCGACCTATAAAACGGCAAGCTTACCATATGCAAACTTAAATCAAACAACACTGCATGTGCATTGAAAAGTTCGTCGTCAAGATCACCTGTATCACGAAGACAAACTTTTCAAGGTAACTCGAGGTCAGCTGAAAAGGAGCATGCACCAGCTGATCTGCTTGATATGCTCAGAAGAAAGCATATGCCCTATGAATGAGACCTGAGTTTCGTGTCCACAAACCTAAGAAAGAAAAGCCCTCACAATTGCGCCAATTATAAAGGAATAAGCTTCCTATCATAGTTGCTTTTGCGATAATTTAAACTGAAGCAACAAAAATGGATTTGATACTTATTGAGGGTAAAACAAAGTATGTGTTGTCATCTCTACCTAGTATATTTTCAGTCTTAAATGATGAGAAGCGCTTGAGACTGCAAAGAATTAAGAATGTTTTTACATTCTCTAACTTTCCGAATGTGTCAAGGAGTCGGAAAACTTTCCGAATAAAATATCTTTTTAGTCTCTCATCAAAGGGGCGGCAAATATTTTATTTTCCTTGTTTATTTTGATATCTACGCAGCACAACGTTCAACAATATTGTGAAAAAAGTGTTATAAATAACAAGTTATTATTGGTGCCGGTGCAACAGGAATTTTGAACACTTGTGATCTACAATTCTTTTTTCTACAACTTTATTAGGATCGATCACAAGTTTGTGAACTAATATATTACAATTGGTGAGACAAAAATCGGTTTACAAATTTGTAATTGTAAATTACAAGTACATATTTGTGGTTGTAACATTCATTTTGGTGAAATAGGCCACAGTTACAGCTCAAATTGTAGTGCTCAGCTTAGTAGTGAGTCCAAGAGACTTTGTTTGATCTTAAATCAAATCAACGCCGTAAGATATTCAAAAAATTGCTTTCTTGAAACTACACCTGTATTTTCGTTTACACGTGTATTTAAAAACTACACTTAATTGAAGTCTTGTTTCCATGACAGCGCTCTGGACATGTTCAGCTCAGAACACAAAGCCCAACGGTACTAATGACTGTATCAGTAGGTAAAGAAAGTTTTTAGAGGTCCCTTCCCTATCCCAATATTCGATTTCAAAACGGAGTAAAGGACGTAAAAGTAAGTTTCATTATCATGGTATTGGGTTCAAATTAAAGATATTCTTATGCCAATAGGTCTTAGAAACGATTTCTGGCATATACAGTGGTGGCCAAAATAATAAGAGTGAAACCAATTTTTTCCATTAGCTTCTCCATCAGCTCTTCATTGGGCCTCTTTCTTACATAAGTTCTGCCATCAAGATCAAATAAATTTATCTTGGTTTCATCACTAAAAAAAACATTTTGCCAGTTTCTGTGAGCCGATTGTGAAGGATTTACTTTTGCAAATCGTATACGCTGCTTTATATTCTTAGAACTAAGTAACGGAACCTTCATCGCAATTCGACCAAGTAAATTTTTATCCTGCAAACGTCTGCGGATCGTGCTTGAGCGGATATCCAATGATAGATTTGCTTTTTTACCGCTAGATGTTGCAAAAGGATTTTTAAGCACTTCTCTCACAATCCTTTTGCCCAGCAAAGTTGTTGTTTTTTTGGGCGTACTTTTTTTGTTGAAATTCGTTGGTTACCCTCGTTGCTTTAGCAACAACACATTGAGATCGGTGAAGAACATCTTGAATAAAACTGAATGTTTTGCCTCGATCTCCTAGTTGGAGGATCAAATGGCGTTCTTCCTCAGAGCAACGCTTTCAGCGTCCTATTATTTAAAAATTAATGCGTTTCAAACACTTAAACAAAAGTCTAACGGTAAATTTAATAATTAAATAGCGATCGGAAGTGAAAAAGACCTGAAATAATGCAATTCTACACAGCTCTTATATTTTTGACCATTGCAAATCTGACATATCTAAGTAAAACTAACGGTACATTGCAAGTGACCATATCATTAATGTTTGATAGCACTGGAAATGTTTAACAGTCAGGTCAAAGAAAATTCGTATATATTATACATATTATATATTTTGCTCCAATTGAAAAGGTTTAAGGCATAGATTCTATTATGAAGAAAACATAATAGTCCACTCTTATTATTTTGGCCACCACTGTAGGTACATATCTATGGGACCCCACAGCTGGATCGAACGATGTACAATTTTCGAAAAAGCACCATTTTCGATGAATTTTTCGAGCAACTGAGGCCCATAAGTATTTATGAAATATCGTAAAAACCATTTGCCAGCGTTGTTCTGTCTTTTTATCATGAAATGGCAGAACAAACTTACCACAGATACCAGATACCGCCAATTGTCAAACTGACAATCGCTAGAAACTTTAGGTTCGTTCGTTAAACTTCATTTGGGGCTAAACTTAGGTTTCATTTAAGCCTTGAGCTGTCAAAAAAAACTTGCGTTTTCAGTTCTCAAAAAACGATAAGCCACAAAATTACCACACATCTCTGTCATTTAAAGAGAACAACACTAACTTCCTCTCCGGAAAAGCTTCAAAAAAGGCTTCAACGAACGAACCTAGTGTATACCTACTTACTTATTGCTCATTGAAAAACTAGACCTTTTTTACCAACTAGGTACCTACTCTTAAAAACCTCTTTTATGTTCAACAAAGATGTCTTTCGTTTGCCTTAAAAAGATGTCACAGGCGCCAACTGCCAACAGCTAGCTACTGATTTGTCTCTAGCCTTGAAGTTGCTTATAGGTAGGCACCTATTTTAGTTCTCACAGAACTTCGCCTGAGAATCAATTTGCGAATATGTTTGCGCCCAAATACGGGTATCCTTCACGTGTGTAACTACATATACCCTCTACCCAGTTTGTTTTTCGCAAGATGCAAGTCAGGCATTACACTTACATATTTACCTCCCTACATATTTTTTTCTAAAATTTCTCATAGGTTGGAAGTCTCAACTCCAACTACAACAACCTTAGACTCTCAACAGCTATTCTCGCTTAACGCATCAATGCATCATTTAACAGCACCCCCTGCAAAGATGCACAACATCGCGCTGTCATAAAATTTCCAATTTACAATTATCCCGTACTCAATCAGATTTCAATTTTACTACCCCTACACCACTGTGCCAGTCGGACGGAGCTCGGTGCTGGTTCCTCAAGCAAAAAAAAAAAAGATTTGCTGTCAAGTACCGAAGAACTAAATTATGTATTGCCCTTCAGATCATAAAAAAGGATCATCCCCGTTATGCACGACATGGTGCGTATGCGTAAATCGATCCTAGATACTTTTACTCTCGCACTCGCATACACATACCTGCCTCAGCGAGCACCAAATCCAAAACACTTCGCCTTTTTTTCTCTTTCCTATTTTATTCTACTGCAGGAGCCCTTCAATTATTATTATTGTGGCGATTTGTGCTGGTGCCTGCATAAAGTGCAACACATAACGCAGCAAAGGGTCCGACGTCCACGTCCGACTCTGCTGCATTTACTCGCTCACACCACCACACCACCTCCAACACCATTAAACTCCGTTAACTCACACCATACCACCACCATACACACGTCATTACGTTTTGTAATTACATGACAATAAGGAACACCGACAACAACAACAAAGTATAATAAACCTTCCCAAACCACGACCACGACGAAAACAACCTCAAAGGCAGATTCAAAAAAACCAGAAAGACGAAGCTGAAGCACAAAGCAAAACAGCCAAACACAACACCGAACAAGTTTCGAACGCGACGAACGATCATTTAGTTAGAAAACGAGCGGCGCTGGAAATGCACGCGAGGTTACTTACCACAGTGCAGATAAAAAGTCAATGTGATCACATTTTTTTTTTTCTTCAAATTTTAAATTTTTGACAACTTGGGAATAAAGCAAATTTTGTAACATTGTCATTTTTGGTGCAACAATAACAAAAATCGATCGTTCTAAAAAAAAAAACAAAGCAAAAGATAAAGAAGTCCCCTTAACAAAGAAAAAAGTGTTAAAACAAAAAATAGTTTTCTTTTTTTACTGCCAAATAAAACCAAGTGATATCTACATAAAGCAAAACCGTAGACTCAATATTAAATTACAACTTAAATTAAGATCTCAAAAAAAAAAAATTATTTAATATTATTTTACCATACATAATTTATTTGAAAACAAAACAACAACAAAAATCAAGAAGTGTCTGGATATTTCCTCTCCCGAGTGTGAAATAAGAAAAAAATAAAAAAATTTTTGTTAACCAAGAATCGGGAAAAATACAAAAGACCGTCAACGTCAACCGACAACCACTAGCACTAGCACATCATCTTCAACGTCGTCGTCGTAGTCTAGCGAAGCACACAAGTCACAAGGCAAGACGAAGCACAAAGAGCAACAAGCATCAGCGACCACAATCTCGAAATTATCCATAGCGAGCCGCCACAAAGGATCGTCGTCTTTTCTTCTTCTTTTTCCATCGTCGTCGTCGTCCGTCGTCGTCGTTGTCGTTGTCGTCGCTTTACGCCTTTGCCGTGGTAAAGTCTTCGTTCTGTCGTTGTCGTTCGTATAGCTGGAGATCAATCGCTTCCAGAGCAGCTTCTGTGCTCCAGAAAGAAGAGCTCTTGATATCGTTGGCCAACCTTGCCGCCGCTATCACCGACCGACATACTCTTACGCCGCTTACTCAAAATCAACAACAATACCCACACACGCATTTGCCTTGTTTTAATTTATTTTCATTTATATGTCTAGTTACACGACTATTTAATAAAAAAAAAGAAAAAAACAAATGTAAAATAAATATACGGCGTATATTTAGTTAAACTTACATTCTCTGCGCAACACACACGCAAACAAGCAACAAACAGAAGCACAAGTCATAAAGAAACGTATGAAAAACGTATATACACATTCAGGAAATTTTTTTAAAACACAAAAAACAACTAGAAGCAATCGTGAATAACTCGAGGCCACAACCCTATCAATAAAAAAAAATTTAACAGCTCAAAACAAAATTTATAAAAGAAACATCCTACTACACATTCAGCAACAGGCAACAGCAGCAACAGTAACAAGCAAAAGCAACAATACGGAAATTTTTTTTAGTCAGCAGCAACGCTTCATAGTCCACTCCAACAACAAAGCGCACCCCCTCCCCAAAAGCGAGAAGATTGTGTGTGATTATTTCAGCAGGAAAAAATTATTCAGCTTCAGCTTTATGACCAAATCGATCGTTGAAAAAATGTCTGCAGCTATTATGCACAACAACGCATCTATTTATCACGATTGTGGTGAATTTCTACTGAAGGTATGTTCCTATTAATTAATTATTATGTATTTTTTATAGTCATTTTTTGATTCTTTCCCCTTCGTTCTCATTGCGTGTGATTCGCATTTTTCTTTTTTGTTCTTCTTTAATATACGAAACATGCATATATAATTATATATTGGCGGGAAAATAAACAAAATCGAGATTAACATTGCAGCACACACTGTTCACTGTCGTCGGTGCACAGCACAACAGGAACAGCACAGTGCACACTACATTGGGCCTGTTTTTTTCTGTGGTCTGTGGGGTTATTGGAGTTCTCTCCACTTTGAGCCTTTGTAGTGTGTGTTGCGGTGAAGAAAAAAAAAATTATGGCATGACTTGTGTTTTGTGGAGGTGTGTAGAAGCGTAAGCGTAGTGTGGAAGACACATGAGCAACAGATTGTCCGGATCTGTCAAAAAAGTGTAATTTTTTTTTTTTAATTATCTCACATTTAAGGGCCTACCTACTTCACTTACCTCACAAGACTCTCTTTGTTCCCAAATAAGGGTTGAAGCAATATTGTCGATGATCTCTGGAGAGACTGGCGAAGTTTCCTTGTTTCAAGGAAAGCTTTTCCCAAAAGTCCCTTTGTTCATTGTGATCTGTATACACTCGTATGCTTTGATGCGAGCACATGTAGCTAAATTTTTAGGGTGCCAGGTCAATTAGATGGCATCATTTATGTATTTACATTTGTATACACCCTTTGCTTGTTGTAAATAAAAATGGGAGATTTTCTTCTGTGTGAAGAAGACGAAAAATAGGTTCTGTCATAACAGACCTAGGTCCTTCCAATTGCCAGTGTATAGCTATGTTTTTAAAATAAAATAAATAAATAAATAGGGTGGCGCAACAGAGCGAGGAGCCCCTGGGCCTAGCGTATTTCTCACCACCATGCCTTGTGAGGGAATCGAGGGGACCTACAATTTTCTGCCGGTTCCGAACGGCTAGTTGAGAAAGCTCTTTTCATGGCAGTTAATTTACTGATGGAGGACTTGCTAATTCCTCGCGAAAGGCGATACCTACCCATGAAAAAACATTTTTGCCTCTGCTGGGATTCGAATCTCGAACCTCTGGGTTAGCAGGTGGACATGCTATCCATCACGCCACGGGTACCACAAAAAGTGTTTTAAAGAAGAAAAAAACGCTTACAATTTAATGTTATGGACAAGAATTTCGCTTTATTATAAAAATACAAAAGTTTGCCATTGTGATGATTTCTTGCATTGGCCACCACGGCTGGCTCGAATAAGTTCCAGCCAAGAGGCTCAATTTTTGAAAACTTTTTGCAGACATACTCGTGTCGTATGTACACAAATCGCGCGGAATGTTCTCTCTCAAGGTGTCAATCCTCTCGAGCTTATCTGCGTAGACAAGCGACTTCAAATAAAAAATATTTGAGTGGTGTTAAATCTCCCGATCTTGGAGGTAACTCACAAGTTACTCGAAATTAGGTAAAAATCGGCGTCAACGGAAATTTTTTCATAATTTTTTGACAATTGGTCGTTGGGCTTTAATTCTCCCGCGATGGTCATTCAACGCTTTAAGTTTTTCAAATAATTTAACTTTTTGGCCTCTGATTGGCCAGGAATTCAGTTTTTCTTTTAATACTTGACTTGTGACCAATCAAAGGGCAAAAAAGTTAGATTATCTGAAAACTGAATTTTGGTGAATGCGCAATGCCAAACCAAATTGAGCATAAATTAAGTGACAGCTGTCAAAGAGACCATATTGTAAACCAAACAGCGGGAAAACCAACCTTTGCAAATTTGTATATGAATTGTACTTTCAACAAAAAGAAGCTATCCGCGCCTACTTATCTATCTAGGCATCCTTTCTCACGTCGTCGAATTCGTTTTTCGAAGCTTTTATTTTTATTTTATAACAGAGGACTAAACTGAGACCGCGAACATATCCCGAACTGAGTTCGTTAATTTGGATGCGTTCAATTGCTCAGTTGCCTTGTCATTTAACTTGTGACGTTTTTTAAAGTAAATTTTGGTGGTGGTTTTCCAAAAGTAAAATTTGATAATGATTTCTTCACTCCCGTTTCTCTTTTTTGATAATGAAGTGAAGACCAATGCATAATAGAATCCTTTTGTCTGGCTTCTGGTGAAAGCAAACCCGGAGTCTTTATTTGATTTTTGTCAACTCAAAAGGCAGTTTGTTTGTTAGTAAACCACGAAATAACTTTTTAAATTCATGTGAACGGTTTTTAGTCTTGTTTTAAGCAATTAAATAAAAGAAGAACGTTCATGGCTTGATTGTTAATGCCTTAATGCTTCTTTTATTGCAATTTACCATTGCATTAAATAAAACAATAATTATAAAAGAAGAAGTCTTGCAATTTGACCACTAATAAAGTACAAACACATTTTCTCCAAATCTGTGTCGCTTAAACGAAGTACAAAAGTCGAGTAAAAATACTTTAAACAATATTTAGTTCCAAACAGAAGACTAAACTGACAGTATACACTACGAACGTATCCCGAACTGAGCGTGTTAATTTGGATGCGTTCAGTCGCTCAGTTGTCCTATAACTTTATTTAGAACATAAGAAAGGAAAGTTTCAGAAGAAAAGGAAATAAAGTTGGAGCGTTACGAGCATCGTGATCAAGGGATCAGATCAGAGCGCTTCCCCTTAACTACTTAACAATTCATAGATTCACACTAGTGATCCGGGTACTCGTACATCACTCGAGCGTGTTAAGAAGTTAAGATGCCGCTGAAACTAAAAAGACATAGGTACGTTTACGATTTAGCAAAACAAAAAAGAAAATTCCTGCTGGGGAACAAATATACCAATTTTGACACTAAAAAGTCATACCTTTTCTTGAAAAACATAAGTGTACCTACCTACTAGGCATCCTATCTACCCAAAAAGTAAAGCCTTTTTAATTAAAAAAGGAAATTCTCCCAGAGGAACAAACAAGCACCTCTTCTAACAAAACAAGTACGTAGGTACCTACTTACCTAGGCACCCTGTCTACCCTTAAGCCAAATAGGTAGCCTTCGTTTTTAGCGACTTTTTTAACTAAAAAAGAAAATTCTCCTAGAGGAACAAATAAGCCTATTATTTAGCCACCTCTTCTTACAAAACACAAGTATACGTAGGTTACTAGGCACCTTATCTACCTAATGCTGCCACTTGCCACCGGAACTCATTACTTTTCTTTAATTTTTGTTAAAAAAAAAAAAAAAACACTCGTAATAATTGTCTGGAATCCCAAGAAAACTGAAAGTCTCCAGTCTCCACGTGACGCAAGTTCCAAACTTGGATGAAATAGTATTTTTATTTTCCTTCTATTCTCCTATCGTATGTCTTAATTGAGTAGGTATTACTCGTACCGCGAGCTTCTTTCGTTTCATTATACTTTCGATTTTTATTTCATGTTTTTCTTTGCATTTTACACAGTAGGTATATAAATGTGGATGATGATGGAATAGTAGATATAGAGTAGATGCGTTTAATGCTGTAGTCATACATAGTCAGTCACTGTAGTTATCACAACTTCCTGTTCTGTTCTCGTTTCAATGCACAGTTACAACAGTGTGTTAAGAGTAAATGAGATAATTATTATGACAGGCAACTTTGATTTGTGGTTTTGGATTTACATGCGCTTTGATTTCATTTTTTTTTTGTTTTTCTGTTGTAAAAAATAATAATGAAATGACCTTAGGTTTACTTGCATACCTTTGTAACGTCGCCGTCGTTTTCAAAAAATATTACATGTCGCTTAAATACATTTTCGTCGAGTTTTGGAATTCTTTGAGTTGACAGATTGGAGAGTGATTGCGTTTGTAATGGGAAAAATGGGCTACTTCACTGGATTTTAGAGTTTAATTTTTTTTGCCTGTTATCAGAAGGAACTTTGTTCACATTGCTGAAAGTCTTACAACTCAGGCTTCAGGCAGTACCTACCTAACTATGTTCTGTGTTCACAGGTTATCCAAACTAGTACCTAATTGCTTTTTGCAAAAGGTATCCACAAAGGGCCTTGTAGGTCTGTTTAATTTGTTTATTTGATTTATTTGATTTATTCAAAACTCTGAAATTTGTTCTTTTAAAATATGTCGGATACCTACAAACAATCACATTTTCCTTGAGACGATGCGAATCGCTTTCAAGCGGCCATAAATAATTGTAAATGATCCTGTGCGAGTTCTAAGAAATTTTAAAATTTCTTTTGAGTAGGTATTTGATTTATTCTAGTTTATGTTTATACCAATCCATAAACGACCAATAAAAAGAAGTAATGCTCTAAAACCCAATTTACACGAAGCCACAAAATTATTTTTGAAGCCATTTTTTGTTTTTATATAGTTTAAAGGCCCTGTTAGACGGTCAGTTCTCAGTTCAATTATTAGTTCAGTTTTCAGTATTGATTGTCAATAGGCAGTGGAAATGGTTACCGTGTCGTAATGGTTTACATGTCTGTCTGTTTTCGTGGGAGTCTGAGGTTCAAATCCGAGAAAGATCCAATCAATTTTGTTGACTTTCGGGAGGAATCGGCAAGAGTAATTTTACTGATATAAAAATCATTTTGCTACTCAGTTGTACCGAAATGACAAACAATTGTTATGACACTTTCCATTGGACGAAAAGAACCGTCCAGGAGCGTCCAGGAGCATTCTCAAACCGTTACATTAGTGCAAAAAGATTGCTTCGCATGATTCTGAAGTGACAGCTACTTCTCTATTTGAAGTGAGAATCAACTCAAGAAGCACTAATACAAGTTACCCAAATGTCAAAGAGAAAAGTTTCCACAGGAAATATTTTTTATGTGTACTATAGGTGTTTCACTCACACAAGGCCAACACGTTAAGTTGAGCAAAAACAATTGTAGGTGTTTCATTGGTTTTCAAAATTAGTGCTTCCCCGAGTGAAACCAATGGAAAGCGCCATTAGTCTCCTCCAATCCTCAACAAGGTAACGTTGCGAAGAGCGCTGTTGGGGCTTCCTATTGATTTTAGAATCATACGAAAGCTCCAGGATAGTGTCAACGTCAGTGCTATTGTGCCAAAGAGTTATATAATTCGATGTGCTTTACTTCTTTGTAAATTCCATCATAAGTTTTGGCGGCAACAGTTTCATTGGTAGGATCGTTAGAGCCTTCAATAAAAAAAAAAAAAACAAATCGGCTGTCACATTTTTCAACACTGCAGCTCTGGGCTTACCCTGAAGTGCTCCTAGGTTTTTCACAAAAAAAAAATTGCGACGCTCTGTTTATTTACGTAATACTGCCTTAAAAAGTTCAGCGTCGTCAAGGCCATTTGCACTTGCAGTTTAACACGATTTAAACTTGGATATGACGAGCTCACCTTCTGCCATGTTGGGAGGACGGCAGTATGGGGTTTTGATGGTATACTTCTTGCCAATCTTCAAATAAACAGCTACATTACGTCAGCTAAACTTGAACGATTTCATGATCATAATTCTTCTCAAAACGCCATGACGTCAAAACGATGTGACATCATGATTCTTATCAAAACTTCACCGTCGTCCAATGTCATTCAATCTATGAAATTCACCCAAATATATAAAAATAACTGATTATCCGGAACTTTGTTCTTGAATATTTTTAACATAAAGTTCTATACATCCGTGTGTTAAAGAAACAATTAAAAAAACACAAAACAAGTTTGATTAGAACGAACTGTGAACATTCATTAGCATTTCTTGGAATAAGTAATGATAAATTAAATTTAAATTTATTTTAATTGTACTTATGTGGGGAAAGAGAATATATAATTACTACCTATCGTGGCTCATACTTTGCTGTCGGATTCAAAACAGAGGCACGATTACGGTATCCGTGGTCCCGCTATTGTAAGCGTTCTAGACGCTCAAATCGCATGGGAATGGTTGGAAATGATAGATAAAATCTTCAAGAATTTAATTTTGGGGGAAAAAAAAAATAATATAAAAAAAAAATTTCCGTATGCAACAGCTTCCGCATGGCCCGCTTCGCGGGGCTCATTATTTGAACCCTGTTTCCGCAGGGTTAGGCTGCTCATGCTAAATATGAAAATAGCAAATAATTTCCGTATGCAACAGCTTTCCGCATGGCCCGCTTCGCGGGGCACATTATTTGAACCCTGTTTCCGCAGGGTTAGGCTGCTCATGCTAAATATGAAAATAGCAAATAATTTCCGTATGCAACAGCTTTCCGCATGGCCCGCTTCGCGGGGCTCATTATTTAAACCCTTTTTCCGCAGGGTTAAGCTGCTCATGCTAAATATGGAAATAGCAATTGTTTTCCGTAAGCAACAGCTTTCCGCATGGAAATAATATAATATCGCGGGACCACGGATACCGTAATCTCCCTAAAACAGAAACAGGAAATAACAATGAACTGAAACAGTTGGTTTAGGAAATTCTACAAAAGTCTTTTCCGACAATGATTGGAATTCTATTCTGTTTGTGTGGGTTTTAAAAAGTTCGAAAGGAAGCGAGCTTAAGCTATTGAGTGTGAAGTCCTGTTTTTCAGGAAGCGATTTCGCTTCTGTGAAGCAGATGAGGCTGTAATGCCGAAAAAAAAAGATCTGAAATAAGATCTCCCACACCAAAGCGATTTTTGCAGTCACAGCAGTGGCAGAGACGCAGTTGACAGAATTTTTGTCATCGCGAACGCATTAGGTTTGTTCGTTGAAGCTCTAAGGTTGCCCTGGGGTCGCCACAAAGCGTTTTTTGAAAAACCTAAAGTCGCCCTGAATGTCAAACTGAGTGTTTTTTGAGCCCTAGGGTTGACCTGGGTTGGCCCTCAACTCGCCCTAGGTTTTTGCTGTGGCGATTTGAGGGCTGTCAAATGACATGTGTTTTTATTCATATGACAGGGATATGTGGTGATATTGTGGCTAGGCGTTTTTTTGATGACTGCAAAACCCAGGGTTATTTTGACAACTCATAAAGGTGTCAAGAAAACCTGGGTCAACCCTGGGTAAAGTTCAACTAACAAACCTATTGTCGTCTGTGTCGCTTCAGTATGGATACTCTCAAATATCGCTATGTAAACATTATTTGACAGCTGCATTGTGCAATTGTCGTTACCGCAACTTTAAAATGCGCTTTGGTTTAAGACAGCTTCAAAGATTCTACCAAACCAATGCGTTTTTGCAGTTGCGGTACCGGCAGAAGCGCTGTTGGCACCATTTCTGTCGCCTTAGCAACTACAAATGTGTGGAAATGCTGCTTTTTTGTTGCGCCAGTGTGGGTATGTCGCTGTATTACTGTATTGTTTGGTCTGGGAGAGCCTAAAAGCTTAACACCAACCAGAGCTGCACCAATCTTACCTTGACTTGAATATTTATGAATAAACTAACAGCCTGCTCTAGTTGCTGTTAATATTTATGAATAAACTAACAGGCTGCTCTAGTTGCTGTTAAAAAATTCATTGACCTCAAAGTAAATCTCGTCCACAAAAACAAAAGACAAAGACTTTGAAGAAACGAGGTCTCTCAGTCATTTCTCAGTCAACATATTTGCTTTTCTGAATTAAATCTCGATTGTTTTTGTTGATGGGTTTAGTTCATCAGTTGTTTCGTTTAATGGAAGAAGGGACAACTACCTAAGACTAGAAACTCGCAAAGCTTCGCCTACAGCACTGGCCCTACTTCGTAGCTTTACTCTACTTTCGAATCATTCGAAAGTTATTTTTGGCACTACTTTTAAATGCCAATAAGAAAAAAGTAGAATCGGATTGAAATTCTTTTAAATTAGTAGATAAACCGATTGACGCAATAGAGCGACGAGCCCAGGGGTTCGGCCCAATCCTCACAACCATGCCTTGTGAAGGAATGGAGGGGACCTACAATTTTCTGCCGATTCCATGGAGAAAATGCTTTTCATGCCAATGAATTTACTATCATCCGATTCCATTTTCTCGCAAAAGGCGATGACCGTGGAAACACATTTTTGGTTTCTTTTGTTATTCGAAAAGTGTAAAAGCAATTCGAACATGTTTACCTCATGAAATCAGTTGAAAAGTAAATAATGATCTGATGTGCTCGAAAAGTGTAAAAGCAATTCGAACATGTTTACCTCATGAAATCAGTTGTTATTAGAACCACAAACTACCTGAGTAACAGGCAGATTTATAACCATTAAGCCACGGACACCTGTGCCCCTGTTCTGTAGCTATCGCATCGATAACATCGATCGAGAAACCGGAACGAAATCCTACTAAATTCATAGAATTTCGTTCCATTTTCATCCGTTTATCGCTTGCTATCGAGGCGATATTTACAGAACAGGGGCACTGCTTTCGATGAAAACTTTCGAGTTTCATCCAAAGTTCCGATCCAACAAAGTTACAACTTTCATCAGAACTACGGAGAAGGAAATTTGGTCACCCGATCACTAGAATCAAGTAGGCCCCCATATTAAGGAAAGTCCTTGTGTGGATACTCATCTTGTTTTATTAAATTTCTTAAAAATTATTCAAAAAAATATCAAATATTTGCCTATGACGCACGATGAATCATCAGCTAGACAATAGTATCGTTTTTAAACGCCACATGCAGCAGATTAATCATGTCTTGTTAATTTACTTACCACAATTAGCACTTGCTTCCCTCCACCGTTCCATTAGTTCTTTTCTTTTCTTGACTAATGTGCTAAGAATACAAAATGTACACGAATATTCTAATGTGCTTTATCGTATTTCTATGACTCAAGAATTCAAGTTTTGCTAAGCGTATAAGGCAGATATTCTAGTTTGGTTTTTTCTTTCTTCCTCAGTGACAGAATGTAACCAAAGTATTGGACATAAGTTGTTCATCGATTCAAGGTTTACATACAATTCAAGAGTCATCGAACATGCTTCTGGAAGAACCTTGATCAAAAATTCTATGAACTTTCTATCCAGTTCGTCGTGTAGGTATGTGATCCGGAAAATAATAATGAAAATATGTACATAGCTGCCAAGTCTTTGTTGTTTTCTATCTCAATCATTTATAAACGAACGATATCACAAAGTATCCCACTATAAGTCAGTTCAGTGAGCGTGTTCTTATAAAAGTGCATACAAAGAAAGTTTTTGATTATTACGAGTTCTATTTGCCAAGTTAATGTTCTTTGTTTGCGACTCGCTTATCGTTTTTTCAGTTCTATTATCTTGTGTATTTTTAATTTGTAACAAATGAGATATAGTTGTGGGCTTATCAGTGGCAACAATAAAAACAACACAACTGTCGGATCTCATTTTATTATTCTCTCATTTAGGATAAAAATAAGATTTTGATTGTCGTTTTTCTAGAAAATGAGTCGTTGTCGTTGTCTCTGCCTGACAAAGGAAAGATCTTTTTTTTCTTCTACAGTTTGTCACTCTCAAGTGGACGACTGTTAAAGAAACAAAAACTAAACAAAACACTCAGCCATTAGTGGTGTGTTGTGTGTTTATTAAACACACACGTGTTGCCCATATGGTTGCCAGTTGTGTGCGGTGCCATCAGAAACGATAGTGCGTTTCGGCGATGCACATTCTATGCAAATGGAAGGCAAAACAAAAAACGTTCCACTCTATTTAAGAAGTTTTGTATCTGATTGGTATTACTCAGAGCTCAGACTCACCACTCACCATGTGTTGACCATGGAACCTGAAGCCTTAACCAGTGTGTGACAATCGATGCTTTTGAAGATACTTTCAAAGTCCCACACGCACATATGTTAAACAGAAGAAGAACGTGAACGGTTTTGATTAGCAACAAAATTATGTTTGTTACCAAATCAATAAATCGACCTAACCTAGACCTTAAAATTTATTATGTAAATATGACAACATACTCGTATTTCGACGACGACGAAGAAGTTCAATTTACTAGGTACCTACCTCTACCTTCCTACATAAATTAAACTATCTAATTTGAATAGGTACAAGAGGAGAGTTATAGATATGAGTAAAAGACGAAAAAAAAACTGTTTGCGTAATTTATCTGGTCATTAAATTAACAACGAAGCTAATTTCTTGGGTGATGGTGTGTGTATCTGTGTGTGATATAAAACATCAAAAGTAAAAAAACCAATGGAAATGGTCTGTGCAGACAGGTTGTTTTTGTTTAATGCTAAAATATTTACTTTGACAGGTCTTAGGCGGATTTAAAACCAGTCCACGCATACACTTAAATTATTTTAATCTAAAAGGCATAAATATGGTTTTATCTTTATGACCGACCGGTAACCATTTAACTAACCATATTAGTATGCGACGACTGACGCGAGGCGACGCGCAACCCAGGAAGGATTTTAATTACAACATGTGTCGTGTCGACGTCGTCATCGTCGCAGTAGTTGTTGTTGCTTCAGCATCACATTTCACATCTCATGATCCCAAAACGAGAAAGTGGAAAGGCAAATCTACCAATTCGGTTGTGGGGGGATCATTTATTTATTCGCGAAGCATGGTGTAATACCATCATACAACGAGTTTTATGAACCAACTAGGTACGTACACTCAGCCATCGATTAAAGATTGTGTAATAATAAACATGAAACGTTTGTGGCACCCAATTGCCACAAACTTATCTTTCTTTTCTTGTGTCATAAAGAAAACCACCGCTTTTACTCCCACAAAAACGAACCTATTCATCGAACCACAAAGCTGAGAGTGGTGTCTGATGTGTGTAGAAATGCTTCAAGTCTCTAAACATTGTACTTTAACAAGGAAAAACTATACTTTACACTTTTTTTTTTGCTACCCCCTGTGTCTGTGCATTTGATTTGAAGTAGAAAAAAAATGTACTTTCACCATCTCACGATCAGTGTTGCGTGTATAGAGGAATGGTAGTACTACCAGTTGCAGCAGTGTGACTCAGCGCAGTTTCGTCACATACACCGTGCAGCACTAATAAACCATTACCACAGTACAGCGCAGCGCTGCTCGCCACCGCAATGTTTATATGGCGAGCGTTTCCTGCAGCACAATTGGATATTTCAAAACTTCCTCTTCCTTCCATTTGAACGAAACGAATAACGAACATACGACTGATGTATGTATAAAAGTCAACATTTAATACATACGTTATTTCTACAAAACAGAAAAAAAAAAAAAAAACAAACAACAAACCGCTTTCGTGATAATAAAATGCAAAGGCAGACATTTAACACTAAACAAAATATAATTTTTTTTTTGTTGTTGCAACCTCTAGAGGTCATTACGTCAATTGGCGCGGTTTTAATCCGGGTTCTACAAGACAAACAAAAAAAAAAGAAAATTAAAAATAATTTTAAATTAATCTGAAATATTGATACATTCAAACTCCGGTTTAACAAGCGGTTATTTGCCCCATACAATTTAGCATTTTAGCAATGCTGTTTTCAGCTGATGGTGCTGGTGCCGGAGCTCTGGCTCTTGTTGATAACTTTTTGTTTCTTTGTACTTGTGTGGTGCTGTATTTTGTTGAAATATTCACATAGTGATTGTATGGTATGTTGTTGATTTAGACACAAAAAAAAGTTAATAAATATTGAAAAGACTGTTAATGAAGAGGACGTTTTTTTTTTCTTCTTTATCAATCGTGTCGTCAAGAGATTGAGAACTGATGCTGATGGGAGAAAAACAAGAATAATCGAAAGTAATTGGCTTAGGAAACGGTATAGCCGTTATGGCGTAATAGAAAAAGTTGAAGGCTTTCACTACGAATTAACATCAACTCAATTTCATGTATGCAGGGATTTAATTTTTGAAAAACACCCAATCTTTCGAAAACGGAATAATACTGAAGGTTTAGTTTGAGAGAATAGGCAGCTAAACCTTGGCCTACTTCAAGTTGTTATGCTTGTTTATTTTTTTAGTGATTGTTTGGAGGTTGGAACTGATAAACTTGTAGTAACGAGGATGCATGTGTATGAGATACTTTTGTATGTAATTTATAGTTCTTTTGAAAATCAGCAATTCGTCAGGGGTAGCTGGTTTAATTTTCATTATAAAAGGTATTTTTGATTTTTAAATTGGCAGCACTGTTTCTAGATGTCAATTTCAATTTGACTATTGGCGGTTTTGCCATTTCACAATGACTTCAGAATATCGCTTTGAAATTGTTTAAATTTATTTTGAAAATCATGGTTGAGTTCGCCTACCTTACCGACATTGCGTTAAACGGCTGCTTTTTTTGGAGATTTGCTTTGTATATTGGGAGCACTGATTGTAGTTATTGTCAATTTGACATTTGGCGGTACATTTGTGGTCAATACGTTTTGAAATTTCACAGTGAATAGACTTTAGAACAACGCTTTGCTAATTGTTATTGAAGATAACTGGAGCCGTATTTGTTCCAAAAAGTAATCGAAAATTGGACTTGGGTCCATATGCTTGCAATCGTTTTTAAGCACTAAAGAGGTTTTTCATATGTTTTATTTCATTTTGAATATGTATACTTCTAAAAAAAACCCCTTTACTTTACAATATTCGTATGAAAGTAAGAGGGTCCGCCGATCACCGAGCGCTGACAGTCTTTTCTCGTTTTGTAGACCCCTCTAGATTCATATGCATTGTTAATACTCCGTTTTTGAAATGAGACAACATCGGAACTTTGTGTAAACTTGACCTCAAGAATTACCGCATTTCAACCAAAACAAGCGTAGTGGAAAGGGGTTCCCAAACCAAAACTATATTGTAGTTCTGACAGCTGCGACAACTTCAAGTATGGATGCGCGGTGTCGTTTTTGTCGCAACAGTGTTGTCATTCTCCTATATCGCTATATAAACATAATTTGGTAATCGTAATCGTAATTTGATAATCGTAATCATCGTAATTTGTCGCTGGCGCAATTATACAAAATCAGTTTGGCTTTTGAGAACCTTGAAGTTTATCATACAAAATGTATAGCTGAAACGGATTCTTGGAGACTTTTTTAAGGTTTAAGCACGTAACTTGCTTCAAGGACTCATCATAAATTAGATGTGTGCTCAACAAGCTCAAGAAGGGTCGGCGACTGGTGCATGTATTCCACTCAACCTATAATTTGTGTTGAATGGAAGGAACCTACAATTTTTTGCCGAATTAGGATGGCTGAGTGAGAAAAGAGCTTTTCATGACAATGAAATTACTATCGGAGCACTTTTCAATTCCTATTGATTGAATGCACTCTTTTTTAGGATGTGCAGATAATTGACAAACGAAACTCTGTCCGAAGAGCGACAAAGTCAGATTGGGGAAGTGCAATGTGATGTCATTCAGCATACAATATGTGTTTTTTTGTTTACTTACTTGAACACTTAGCCTACGCTGACACTAGTGCGACAAACCAATAGGATGCAAGAAGCAATGCGACAAGCGATTCGAGATGCGATATTAGATGCGGTAAAGTGCGCACACTAAAATCGATTTGGTGCGGTTGTTTCATATAATTAGAAACACTTTTCGCTCAAAATCGCTGGAAAAAGTGGTTGAGATTCAGCCTTCAATATGCGAAAAAACTTACTCGAACACTAAGGCTGTGAAGTACCAGTAAATTGTACAGTCAGGTATGAACATTCTGGTTTAATAGCCTTCCAGTTCTTTAAAAAAAAAAAATCTAGAAGAGTCTAAAATGATTCTGAACCAAAAATACAACTGTCACCACTCACCAGGTCTGTGCCGAGTGTCTGTAACCTGATTCGAGAAAATGTAAGACAGTCACAGGCGAAGTGCGTCGCAGGGTGGTTATCTCACTATTCTCTCCAGAGAGTAGTTTAAATTTTCAGCGAAAAGTTTCCTTTCCATCACCTATGCTGCTACCTGTTATTATCCAACCAGTCTAATATTGTCTCTATGCTAGGGGTTTTTACAGCGCCATTCATTTCGATAGTTATTGGAATTGGTGTCTATTCTATTCTACGTCTGATTTAAAATGCTAAAATTTTTTTTTTCGTTTAAAAAATTTTTTTTTTGAAACCTAAGCACTAATTTATTTAACTGGCAACACTGTTTCTAATAATTATCAATTTGACAATAATTATTGGCAGTATTTGTGGTCAGTACGTGTGTTTTTTTTTTCATCTTACAATGAAGAGACTTACTACCTCAGAACCATGCTTGCAAAATTTTCTAATTGATTTTGAAAATCATGATTCAATTCGAGTATTTTTAAGAGGTTTGGTTTTAGGTTGGCAGCACTTTTTCTCTTGATTGTCAATTTGACATTTTGGTAATATATAAAGGGCTTAGTGCGTTTTGTCATCTCACAATAGGCGTTTTTCTTTTTTAGTTCCGAACAGAGAAGTGAAACGTCAAAAACGTAAGAGTATTTCTTTTTCAGTTCAGCGACATCTGAACGCTCAAAATGCTTTTCTTTTTTCTTCAGAACATTATTTCGAGCGCGCTCTACGTGCTCGAAATAATATGACGGGGCATCTAGAGCAAGAGTCTGAGCGCAGCCAACTTCACATAGCTCAGTTCAGAACACGTTCACGCTGTTCGTTCTCCGTTCAGTGCACGGTTCGGAACTAAAAAAGAAAACCGCCTAATGAATGCATCCTTCCGAGCACATAGAAGATAATACAAATTCAAGTCGTACCCCCTTTGTCACGGAGTAGATAATTCTCAACTGTTGCAAACTCAAAAATAGCGAAAAGACGTTAATTTTTCTAAATTTATTTCAAACCAACCCACTAAAAAATGGCTTAGAGCGATCCCAGTTACCGGTTGAATTAGCTTGTGGACCATATGCCACTACCTTACCAAAGTTGACTCTTTGATTCTACCCTGTGCTTCAGAGCAACGCTTGTGGTTGCTTGTTAATGCCAAAATACGAGCCCAGTTGCTCGAAAACATCCATTTTCCAGTTTGCAGTGGATATGTCTTTTTAAAAGCAGTCAGTTGAAGTTGGCCCAGCCCGTAAATGTTTGTTACGGGTATACTTATCAAATGGCGCTGTCCGTACCCATTTTATATCAACCTGACGGAGTCTGCAAAGCATTGTTATTATAAATAACTTCCTCTAATCCAGTTCTGTTCCAAACTCGTGTTCAATTCAAATTCAGGTTGTAAACATGCCAAATAAGACTCAAAAATACAAAACATAACTATCAGCTTGAATGCTCGTAGACACAGCCACTTGTTGTGTTTGGGAAATTCTCCTTCCTTTAAGCATCTGTGCAACATATTTTTTTTTATCGAGGAATCAAGAGTAATTAATAAATCCTGTCACAAATTCCATATTTTTCCACTAAAAATCGTAACAATAACCGAAAAAAATTTACCGACAACCATACGTCGGTAAAACAAAACTACTTGTAGAATATAATTTTTAAATGGCGTACGGTTTGAGCCAATGTTACATTTGTCGTTTTGTTAATATGATCGTTCTTTTTTTCCATATGTATTTTTCAAATAATATTTCTCTAAAGAACAAGGAACCAAGTATGTAGCAGCAGCAAGCAAGCAACAGAAGAAAAAAAAACTAACATAAAAGACGAATTAATGCGACACGCTCTTTAGAATTTTATTGTGTGATACCCTCTGTAGATGGATAAATATCAATCGAAATACATCATGGAAAAAAGGAAACAGGTTTCTCTGGAGAGATGTACGACGTACCTACCTATACGAGTCGTATATTTTTTTATTTTTTTTATTTCTCGTCTTTTTTTTTGGGCAAAATCTGGTTTCTTCTGATGGTTGTTGTTTATTTTTATTCCTACCTGTTCTCCTTTATATATATTTTTTTTTTGATTTTTGTAATTTTGAAGATAAACCTCCCTCTTCTTAGGTAATCGACGCACAGGTAGTCTCGATCTGGACTTGCTTTGTACAGAAATCTTTAAAGGTAAAGGCTAAAGGTACCTCATAGAGATAGGCCTTTATTTGATTTAGTCTTGATTTCTTTCCAGAATACCTACGTTTGTTTGGGAAGATCCTGTTCCCTTCGGCAAAGGTACTTATGATGCGTCTTGGTTCTTCATTTTTTTCTTTTCTAATCCCTAAACATTCGTATTTTGGAAAAGGTTTCTTGTTTTTTGTACTTTTTCTTCTTTTGATTCAAAGATAAATATCTTGTTTCAAGGGTACCTTTACCTGTTTCGAGTTTTATTTTGTTTGTTGTATTTCATTTTACCTGCGATCAGGACAAGAAGAAGTATCTGTTTAGCTGTAGTTGTAGATAACTACCTGTTTCTGTTATTTTCATTTCGTGCAGTTTAATGTCTTTTTTTAAATGGAGAGAGAGAGGAACAAAAAAAGGGAAGCAGAGGGTAAAAACTCTTATTACGACATCCGGCAAAAAATGGGCAATTTATTTATCTACTTTTTCATTCGAAAACAATAAATCCAATACTGAAGGGCATCAAGTAGGTACATACTCAATCGAAAGCGACTAATAGGAGGCAGTCTGAATAGCTGGACTAGTTTTTCCACATCAAACACTGAACCCTGTTAGACCTGCCACCAAAACAACCCCCAGCTAAAATCTATAACAGCAAGTGAGAAGAAAAGACAAATTACTCTCCAATCCCAAGTCTTGTTAGTTTGTTACTAACTTTCGTAGTTTCGTTCGCGATCACTGTTGTGTTGTTTTGTGGCAATAATTCGAATCTTTTGCGTCGTCGTCGTTGGGCCTGTATACTGGGACTGGCTGTACAAACGTGTAAGATCGAATTGACTGACTTGACTGGTTGGCTGGCTTACTGGCAAACGCTTATACCTAAGTCTGGATTGGGATTTGCAACGAAAGAAGAGGGATTGAATGGATTGGTTGCATTTGCGCGTGGGAAGAAAAATACAGGTTTTTCAACTGTATACTTACTAGTCTTATACGTTTTTCCTTTTACTTTCCTATAGTCTTTATTGTAAGCTGGTTTTTGGTTTGGTTTTGTTTTGTCATCGTTACACATTCAAGACAGTAATCACAGAGTAACTTGAGTTATGTTATGTCGGCGCGCTTCATAACACACGAGTTTTCTTATATAAAAATGCAAAAATTTTGCAAGTTTAATTTCTGTGTTTTTTTCTTCTTCTTTTTTATTTTTCTTCTGTCTGTTTTCACAATGCTCGATCGTTACAACATTGTTGATGATCGATCGGGAGAGGGAGAAACGAGAATAAAAACAGCATTTGAAAATCGAAGTAGGTATAAATTAATGCGAGTTAGTTGTTTCCGTTTTCTCTTCCTTCCTAAAAATGTTGAGTAATGTACAAAGCAATATTTAAAACATTTTATACACCCGACTTCCGTCCCAATAAAAATCATGTAGATATGTGGGTACATACCTACCTTACCTACACGCCATAATCGAATATTTCATTTATTTTTCCAACAATAGTGAACTATTTTCGTGTTTGCAGTACAATGTGTTTGTTCAATTGTTGAATGTAAAGCTATCACTAGAAATGTGATGAAATTTAAATTTCTTGCATTGGAAATACCTTAGCTATGAACAAAGCTCATTATATATACGAGGTTTAGAGTGCAATCACACTCACGTTGACAGAAAATGTGCGCTTTTTGCATATTTAGGGTGCAATCGATTCAAACTCTACACTGGTCAATGGTGGTTTTTGCATTAAAACTTAATTTATGCTTTGAGGTATTGATATGAATCGAGATTGTTTCCCGTTTATCTGCATAACACAATAATCTTAAACCAAACACAAAGAGCATTGGGTGGTTGATTGAGAGTAGTTAGCTGGCAGAACTGTGTACACAGCATTTGCATTTTGGAGAAGTCAGCTATGGCTTCTGAGACTTCCTATAGTTGTTGTCCTGCAAACATAAAAAAAGCTAACCAATTCATGTTTATATAGCGTGTTTTAGTACAAAGATGGTAACGTAGTGCAATTATTTCGTTTTGGAACACAGCCTCCCTCATTCTTTGAACATATCCGATGCGTTAAGGTTTTTTTTTCCATAATATACCTATACCTCGTTTCCACTTAGAATCGGGTAATCGGATCGGATTATGATTCAGATTTCGATGCAGGTATCTACTTACCCACTAAATCGAGTAATATAGGTATACAACACACTATTTTGAATCGATCCAGCTACAAGAGCTGTATCGGATCGGGTAATCCTTTTTCAATTCGATCTAGGTATACACTGGCACTAATTCGAATTGAAGTGTGATTCAATTCTAAGTGGAAACGAGGTAATAGATACAGTCATTTTGCAGTGGAGCTCATCCTTGTTTTAGAAAAAACTGCAGTTAACTCACTACATTGTTCAGAATAGAACGAGATTAACACCGGCAAGGTAGTGCCATTTTGTTCACCAGCTAAATTAGATTTAGAGCCCTCGTCGTCATTTTTTTGTCGGTTGGTTTGAAATCAATTTAAAAAAGTGAATGTTTTCGCAATTTTTGGATTTTAGCAGTTGAGAAACTCCACTCAAAACTGCCGCGATAAACATTGTTTGCCATCAAAGTGAAAACTACAATTGCAGCCGGATATACCTGTTGATTCAAATAAGACGCCATTATTGATTTCAGCACAAAAATATTGAGGGTGTTTCAGGCAAAAAGTCGATCGATTTGACTCTCTGTATTATATCTACACATTGGCTGACTTAACACTAATTTGATACTCACCACAGTATGATCAATTGGTTTTATTTTTAAAGTTTTTGGTCTTCATGTCATACAAAAATGTAGGTAACTCAATACCAATCTGCACAGCTTACAGGATGATCCTCTACTGAAAATCTGATCCTTACAGAGCTATAATCGGACGCCCAGCCTGTAAACTCCCCATTCAAATATCGTTGTGTGGTATGTTAGTGCGGTGAATAATTCCTGAACATTCTTTTTGAATTTAAAAATTTGCCATTTTCTCACAAGTTTTATTACATATTTTCTCCGTTAAATCAATTTTTTCTCAATTCTCTTTCCAATAAAATAACACAATCTAAAGTGCATAGGTATAAAAAATACAACACAATCTGCATGGGACATGCAAGTTGCAATTAACTAATATTCTTGTAGCGTCATTCATATCGTCTAAAGCAGTGATGGGCAAAGTACGGCCCGCGGGCCAAGTCCGGCCCGCGAAAGCATTTAGTCCGGCCCTCCGACGATCCTTCGACATGAACAGTATATGGCCCGCGATAAAAAACGACGGGGCAGATCACTTATAACGAATTTTCTGAAGGTCTTCAAAATTTAAATGCTCCTATTTCAAAACTTTGCAATATAACTACAGATGGAGCCCCAAATATGCTTGTAAGAAACACGGGATTTTTAGGTATTTTTCGAAACCAGAATCCTAATCACAATTTTGTATTTTTACATTGTATAATTCACCAGGACGTGCTTTGTAAGGCTGCAATAGATATTACCCATGTACTTAATGTTGTTATAAAACTAATTAATACTATTCGGTTCCGGGGCTTGGTACACCGCCAATTCCAAGAATTTCTGATTAAGGTCGACGCAGATTATTCGGACCTTCTTTACCACACGAAAGTAAAATAGTTTAGTTGTGGGTATGTATTTGAACGGGTCTGGAATTCAAAAGAGGAAATACAAGATGTCTTAATGAAACAGACAGACAAATGGTCTTCGAAGACAAAGACTGGCGTATCGAATTTGCCTTTTTTAACGATTTACTCGAACACTATAACAAATTAAAAAAAATGCAAGGAAAGAACCAATTCATAGATGAGACTTGCGGGTGTTTACAATCATTTAAAACCCAGCTTTTCTGTTTTACAAGTGCATGACTAAGAACGATTTAGTTCACTTTCCGCGTTCAAGATCCGTGTCACCATTGAGTGAGAACAGACTGAAAGAATCCTGTCAGGCGTTGAAAAAACTTAACACAGAATTCGAAACTAGGTTTCAAGATTTTAAGAATATTCAGTCGTCGCTGGATGTTTTCTCGATGTCGTTTAATGTAGATCCAGAAAATGTCTCTGCAGAATTGTAGTTCGAAATTATTGAAATGTAGTGCAGCACCCATTTGAAACAACTGTTCCTAAATTCCACAAAACTAGAATTATAAAGAACACTACCGAAAGCTGAATTCTCGAAGATAATTTCTCACGCCCAGAAAATTATGGCGATGTTTGCTTCGTCGTACTTGTGCGAACAGACTTTTTCGACCATGAAATTGTGGAAAAACTCAATCAGAAACCGACTTATTGATGAACACCTTTTCGCGCTGCTGATAGTTACTTCGTCACAGCTTGAACCTTCATTCGAAAATATTATGTAAAATCAAAAGCAATTTCATACATCTCACACGCCTTCCATGGCAGGGCCTTCAAATAATAATTAAATTGTCGTTTTGAACATTTGTGCAGGTGTGTAATGGTGTAATGTTTTTTTTATATGATTAAAAGTTTCAACACAAAATGTATTTTTCAAATAATTTTGGCCCTCCTCTGCAGTTCCTAGAAATTTCTGGCCCCCCATTATGAAAGTTTGCCCACCACTGGTCTAAAGTGTCACAGTATCTTTTTGTTGGATGATCAGTGGCGACAGTATGTCGCCAGTACAATAGAATACAATGATGCATGCGACACCAGTTCCATTACAATTTGAAAAAATAAAAATAAAAAATAAACCCAAGTCAGCACAATCATTGTCACTTCTACTTTTATATTTTATCCTGATGGCTGGTGTACGTTTATATTTATTATGCACAAAGACATTTTGTTGTGTGTTGAAAAGGAAGAAGTTAGGTAGGTAGTCAGATTTTCATTCATAAGCATTATTCACGTTTTTTGCTTTTATTTGACAGATTTAGAAAAAAGCAATTACACCAGAAATAAGGTATGATATCGTTGAGCATACAGATTGAATTTCATAAAAAGTGTCAAGATAAGAATTTTTTACTACGACTGCAAATTATACATACATGACGCAGTAAATAAAAAAAGAAACAACAAGAACAGACACAACATAACATGGTGTGCACAAATTTTATATGAGAAACTTGATTTGATATGAAAATTTCCTGCGCACGTAAGTCGTTGTGCACTTGTGGGCAGTTGAATGAAATGGAAATTCCCTATACTGTGGGTGAGAACATATCACGTTTTGAGAAACAAAATACTACTGTGTTTTGTGTAATTCTGGATACCAAGAATGTGGTTTTGAGTGCGGGAAAATATGGGCATAAAGCGAATATGATTTCCTCAAATCTGTGATTACATGATGTTGTTTTTTTTTTTTTTTTATTATACAGTCGTCGATTCGAGGTCTTATCGAAAAAAGTAAATGTTTGTGCTGTTTTTGAATCAGCAGCAATTTGTTTTTCGACTCAATCACTTCTTCTAAGAATAGTCGGGCTTGAGACGCCACACCTCAGAGCAGCGTTCCGCACAATGAAACAACTTCAAACCTGACTCCATCGAATGATGCATAAAGTCACCAACTTACAAATGGGACTATGTAATAGAGTGCTATTAATACAAATGTGTGTATAAGTCTAAATTATGCAGCTTTGTCGTAGGTTTCTCGCAACGATGTTAGAAAGCAGTTTAAAGTTGCAGCGAGTGTGTTTTTTAAAGCCAAAATGAATTGGTGACCGTGGTGTAATAGCTAGCATGTCAGCCTGTCACGCGGTAGGGTTCGTGGTTTGAATCTTAACAGACAACAAAATCCTCGGGTATCACCTTTCGCGACTAATTGGCAAGTCTTACGAAAGTAAAATTCATTGCCATGAAAAGCTCTTTCTAGATTAGCCTTTCGGAATCGGTAGAAAATTGTAGGCCCCTCCATTCCCTCACAAGGCATGGTTGTGGAAAATGCGCAATGTACTATCGAAAACAGATTCACTTTTTTTGATTGATTGACCGTTTTCGGTCGGAGGTTCCCGGTATAATTTAGCTTGTGGACATTATGGCACTACCTTGCCACAGTTAACTCTCTGGTTCTACTCTGTGCCTTAGAGGATGTTATTTTCTTAAAAATTCTTCTTTATTCTTCATTGAATTCAGCAAAACTTAGAACTTCATCCATCACATTGGTGTAAAAATAACACTATACGCTCAGTATTTTTGTTTACTCACCACAGTCTGTTAAGTGGTGAGTTTTTATATAAATGCTGTTTTTGGCCATTTAGACCGAATTTTGCTTGAAAATTCTATAATTTAGCATTGTATAAGCTTAAAAAAAAATTAATAACCAGAGTACAACTAGAAGCGCAATTTAGATCATCATGGAGACCTTAACTTTTTGGCGTGTGTTTTTCCAAAAAAATTAAATTGTATATTATTTAACGTTATGGCTGAAAATTAAGCTTGATTATAAAGATAAAGTTTTATCATGTTTTGAGGTGGTCGGCCGCTGCGGCTGGCTCGAATAAATTCCAACTGAGAGGCCCAGTTTTAGACAACTTTCTGCAGCATTTGGGGCCGTAACCAATTCATGGTTTTAACGTGTTTTAATTCAAAGATGGTAACGTAGTGCAATTGTTTCATTTTGGAACACAGCCTTCCTCATTCTTTGAACATATTCGATATCAAAAGGTTTTTTTTTAATAGAAACAATCGTTTCAAACTGAATGTATTCTTTTCACTTTATGTTCATAATTTGGGATTTAAAAATATAGTTACCATAGTTATGTTCCAAATTCGAAACATTCATTTTTAAGTGGAGCAACATTCTTGGTTTTAGAAAAAACTACAGTTGGTTCACTACATTGTTCAGAATAGAACCAGAATAACAGCGTCAAGATAGTGTCATTTTGTACCAATTTTCGACCACTTTCTGCAGCATTTGGGGCCGTAAGTCAGCAATAGCCCTGTTCACACTGTACAATTAGTTGGACAAACCAATGCTTGATAGTGTGAACTTTTCATACGACCGCTTGTCCAATTTGTTGGATGGTTTTCAAAAATTTTTGAAAATCTAGAATTTGGAAGGAGTTGAAGGGAATGTGACATAAAGTTGGACGACAAGCTTGATAGGTGTGAACGAAAACTACATCAGACCATCCAACTTCCATCAAACGAAGTCTGTCCAACTAATTGTACAGTGTGAACTGGGCTAATAACGTGCCTGATATTCGCCGATCTTGGAGGTAACTCACTTGAAACTCCATATTATGTAAAAATCAGAATCCGCAGTACGCAGTGGTCGTACGGTTCCCTTTCAATTCTTCAAAGATGAAATGGCAAAACAAACTGAGCATAAACCAAGTGACAGCTGTCAAAAAGACCAACTCCGAAAAAAGTATTGCCAGATTTAAACAAAAACGCAGCAAAAAACATCCTTTACAAAATATTTCCGTGTGAGTCTTCTAAAATATCACTATAACCCCAATTACATGTTGAGAAATCGTATATTGTTTAAATAGTTTATTTTTCAATGACTTATTCAGTCTATATATAGTAACTGCCATTATGTACTCTGTTTCAATTGATTAAATATGTTCATTCAAAAAGTCATGCATATTCACAAGATAGGTGCTACTTCTAGTGAAATGCTGTTATTAGCTGATTTAATGTTTTAATTGAGAGGAAATTAACCGCATTCGTTGAATATGTTAGTACTTTTGTATACCTATAGGTACCTACTTTTCTACTGTTGAAGCTTCAGTCATTCACTTGTCTCCCATGATTGTTCATAACAAATAAATCATTGCCTTCGTAGGTATATACACAATAATAAACTTAATTAACTTATTAAAACAAATCAAAAACCAGAAGGAGAAAAAATAAACACCATTTTACAATGCTACCAACTTCCCGCGTCACATGACGTTTCTGCGAATTAAAAAAGAAAAACAATCATAACAACATCCTGTTCCATTGTATGCATATCATCATTGGCGCTGTCTTTATTGTCAGCCCACCTTGAGTGCCAAGATGAATGTTATTGCATTTTCTGTCTTAAGTTGTTGTTGTTGTGTTGTTTTTTCTTCTACATTATGAATATTTTTGAAAGAAAAAATCAAATACACATATAAAAACAAACTCACCTCAAATACAAACCATCAAGAATATTGTGGAGTGGCAAAAGAACAACTTCAAATGCAAATACGCCACTTTGAAAACGTGGCTTTAATGCAAGTATCGCTTTAAATAATAAACAAACAGATGTAAAAAAAAACACAAAATAAATTAACAAACAAACCGAGAAAAAATTACAAACGAAACAAGTGTGATTGTGAAACGCTGCCAACAATGACGGATCTAAGAAACCGGTATTCCATTATTTACTTGAAGCCAGCAGCACCACGGTACAACACCTCGCCATAGTAATGTGTGCCCCCCCCCCCCCCCCCCCTTAATCTGGTCTGGGTAATCCCCCAAGCCATTTTGTTGTCGTGTTCGCCCATTTCTCATCTCCTCCACACCGTGCGACGTGATCAGCCAGCATTCTCTACGCTACGCTCTTCTCCCCTATATCGTCGGCTCGTTTTGTTGTTGTATTCATCAAACTTACTACCCAAGACCGACCTTTCATTGTTATTTTATTATTTTGTTTTTGTCATGTATGGTTGCTATTTCAATATCCGCATCGGTTTCTGCTCTTAACCAAAATAAAAAAACATTAAATCTCGACTTGAGAAGTGATTTAAGCTTGTCGCATTTCATCTGTCTCTCTTCCTCAATCTACTATACGCAATAGATGACGACAAAACCAACAAATAAGACACAAAATCTACATCCGCATCGAGAAGCTTTTTGAGAGCGCTGCTGCTGCTGCTGCTGGTGGTTGGTTTGGTCTTTGGTTATACGATTACAAGATGATCATGACGAAGACGATTATACGTCCGGCTAGCAGCAGCATTGGCAGCCTAGGCCAGGTTATGCAATCTTTTTTTTTCTTTCTTTTTTTTTCAAACGACTTACCTCATCTGGTGCCTCCAACCACGACTCCGGTTGATGGTACATAATGTTAATAGACAAAAACAAAATGTGACGATGAGCTGCTTAGCCAGTCGTAGTAGAGAGAAAGGAAACATAGACCATAGACACTTATGTTGAATTCCTTTCACCAAAAGTATCGATTCGCCATCGATTCGGCGGCGATATTTTTTGCTTAAAAATGTTCCTTTGGAGAAATATCGATTCGGCGGCGATTCTTTTTTTGAGACGAATCTACACCGATTCTCACACAGATTATCACACACACAACTAGCTTGACAGTTTGGATATGTCAAATAAAGTTATTATTTATTGTGAAACTTTTGCGAAACAATAATCTAGCGCGCCCAATTATTTGATAAATTCAAAATTTATTATTTAATATTATAAGCACAATATATTCCCCATTGGATAAACATTGTCCCATTGAATTCAGGACAACATCGTAATCACATAAATTGATATGAGCTTCCATTTTCATTTATTTTGTTTCATTAGACGAAAGACCCGACACCAGACTACTGAAAATGAAATACTGTTGAATTGACAGATGGTACGCACGCACACATTTACAAAAAAAAATCGCTACGTTTTTATATTCCTTTCACCCAAAAACGAATCGAAATTAGTATCGCCGGCAAGTGGTTGAAAGGAATTCAACATTAGACCGTACCATAGCACAACATCACCGGCACAACCAGAAGAAAAGGGGCGGAAAATTCTCAAACCCGTTTTTCTAATGAAAGGGAAACGATCAGCAAGACCACGGAAAAAAAGTGTGGTTAAAAAATGAAAGAGAGAGAGAGAGGAAAAAAAAGAAAGTAAATCATTTCGCCGACTTCGCCGCTTTTGCCAGCCAGTTCCATGATGTTCATGTTATGTTATTATGACCTGGCCGAACTTGCATAATGCCTTGTTACAACATCGAAAATGTAATCACTTGAGGTCTTGGCTTGGAGTCTCTTTTTGTTTTCGTTGGTACCGACCTACCTGCGCCTGCCTATTTGAATTTGTGGAGCATGAAAAAGTCATAATTACATGAGACAGACCTTAATCGGTGTGTGCTTGTTCCAAATTAAGCTTAGACTTTGTCTTTTGGTTTGCTTTAAATGCTTTAAGTTCCTCCTATCTATGAACCATCTCATTTGGACAATCTATGTATATGTGTGTGTTTTCCTATTATTTTTTCTTTCTTGTTTTTATTTGTCTTCTTTTTGTGTCACCTTGACACTTTTTCCATCAATGGTGTGAAGTAATAATGCAAATTTTATGTGAAAAAATAAACGTTTAAATGCGAAACGTATATTTGCTGTGGCAATACAAATGGCATTGCCGTGTGCTTACATACACACATGTTTGAGGGCTTCTCTCTATTGCTCTAAGACCGACTATTAGTGGCACGTTTTTTTATATATTTTTTTTTTATTATCAAACACGAAACAAAAATTATACAAATAATAATGAGGCATATTATCTGAAGATGACATCCACCCATAAGCCATAACAAGTTGACATTTGTAATTTGACTAGTGGGAGGTTAAAGAAAAGAAGAAAAAAAACTTGTAGTGATCAAAACAGTTACTGATTAGTTGAGTTCTGTAAGGCTACAGTTATAAGTATACTTTCTTTGATCTCTGGAAGAGTTTAGTAAATTCTCTGTTGACATTTCTTTAACTTGTCAAATAAATTCATATTGGTAAGTTTCATTTCCATGAAATGTGTTAAGGTAGTTTATTAAATCGAAATAATTTTATTGTACTATTTTTTTTTATCAAATTGTGATCCGAGCGGCTGTCCACTGATCTGTGCATTGATGTCCGAGCTTTTCTTTTTTTTACTTCGAGATCTGTGGTTCATCAACTCTTCTCCACTTGCTGATTCAAAAGTCAACCCCAGTCATCTACATTTCTAATGCTAAGATCAATAGATCCTGCATTGAAGCCCGAGTTCAAACCATTCCACGTACCAACTGGTCTTGTTTTTGAGCGTTTTCAACGAAGCTGTTTTTGGTGGCCGTGTATCCGCTTATTTATTACCTTCAGGATAAACAACTCATTGATTTGTAAAAGTTTTTTTGCAAATTCAGCACCATTTCAAGATACTTTTAGTGGAAATTTCAGTAACTTAACGTCTCTTGGAGCATAGGGTCACCAACAGATTCCTTATCTCTCTGTTTGCCGAGCTGTGAGCACGATTAATAATTCTAGAGCTGAGCTCAATTTAAAAATAGCCGAGTTTTATTGGGAATCTGTATTCACTTAAGCAAATCATCGCACATGGGGGGAAAACAACAACGGCAACGGTTAGTGAACAAAAATACGTCACTTGCAGAAAGTGAACGACAGGGATGGCTGATAAATGGAGTTTATGGAATAAAAGCAGTGTTTTATTGGGAATTTCTATATTCACTTCATTTGCGAGTCTCAATACAACCTTTTTTGGCTATATTCACTTACCAAGTTCACTTTCCCATTCGACAAGTGAGTCCAATTTATGTCCACTTACGCTATTCACTTTAGAGTTGTTGTTTTTCCATGAGCGATGTTTTGCGATATTTTGCTGAAGTGAATATAAATTCCCAAATAAAACACGGCTAAAGTTGCATTGGTGAGTACAGCGCTTTAATGAGCGTATTAGTGAAGTGAATATAAAAATTCCCAATAAAACACCGCTAAAGTTGCATTGGTGAGGCTTTAATGAGCGTATTAGTGAAGTGAATATAAAAATTCGCAATAAAACACGGCTCTAATAACAATTCACATTCAATTTTTCCTTTGCCAACCCTGCTTTCCAAACTAAGTAACAGTTCAGCGTTGAATTTATTTCATTTTTTGTGGAATCGAAATGGAATAGTGGACACATTTGTTTGAATATCCAATCAAAATTCACTTTTGCGGAATCAAGCCTGTTGTTCAAACAATCCCCGAGACTTTTCAACTGTGGGCAGTATTTTTGGGTAGACGTGGTAACTGAACTCAATTACTTACTGCCTGTTACACGGAAGGTTCGTAGAAAACAAAAAAGAAATATTTTTCGACGGATGTCGTAGGTCCTCCGATACTTAATCCGTTGTTGTGAAAAGCGCTATACCAACAGAAAACAAAAAGAAATGTTTTTTCACGGGTTATGACACCCGTCCTCCGATACGAAATCCATTGTCATTTACCGCTCTTTTTCAATTATTCGTTCTGAATCGAAAAAAAATTGTTGGTCCTCTCCTTTTTCTCACAAGGCATCATTATGAGGTCCCCACACGTTGCGCCACCCTATGTAGTATGAGAAATGACAGTGATTCTGCCAAATAATTCTTCATAACTAATGCGGAAATACGACGCCAGTTTCGTGTGTTCTTTATCATACAATATTTTGAAAGACTGATGCTGTATTATCCCGTAATCGTGTTTGAATTCAGTGTTCATCAAACTGAGACTAAACGCTTCGAACGTATCTTGAACTGAGCGTGTCAATTTGTATGTGTTTTGTACGAGTTAAGTAGTCTCTTGCTCCGTCAGTTTGTTTTGAAAAGTGCGCAAAACACAAACTTACAAGAGTTATTTGAGAGTTAAAAAAGGGTTTTTGTAGATCTTGTTCGTTTTCACAATCTTTTTAAGTAATTCGAGGGAAAAAAGACAATTCGTGTTGGTACGTTTAAAACGAAACCACTCAGTAATTTCTGATGAAAAGGATTATTGCGTTTCCCATAGATCAATCTTAAACGAGCTTTTATTGCAATCGTTTTATTTGAAAATCTGATGGTGTTGCCAGACTTCGCTCGAATATTGTTTTGATCAAAAGCATACCGTGTTTTTCGAAAGAAAAGAGGAAATAATTTAGAACGTTTAGATGTCACTGAAGTGAAAATGAAATGCCTAAAAAGGAGTTATTGTCGTAAAATCAAATAATTTACATAGTACTGATCATAATAACTTACATACCTCAAATCCTGGAATTTTTAAGTTGATAGAAAATGTTCTTATCAAACTCCCACCTAATTTAGCTACATAAATTGATCATCAATGAATGAAATTCAAAGAAGTTCCCGTCAAGAGTCAATCACTTGTCATTCATAAGTTGGCTGATGTTTTCCTTAAGCTTTTTGACTCGGTTACAAAGACTCTTACTTTTTATTTATTCACACAATGCGGGTTATTATTTTTTTTTCCCTCTATTTTTTACTTCTCCGAGTAAACATTTCATATCTAATTTAAGTTTGTGAGTCCACCGTCTTACGAAAGCATTATAAGTACTTAATTCTATATAAACATTATCAGAATCTACGTCGCCTCATTTAATTTTTTTGTTAAACATTGATAAGACCATTAATTAATTTTGCTCCCCGCTCGTTTTTTTATGGATGGCAAAGCAACAACTTAAAGTGATTTGCTTGTTATTTTGAACTGAATTCTTTAAGAAAAGAAAGAAAAAAATATTGATAAGATTACACTTTATATTTCTACTTTATTTTCTCACTATCTTATCAAAGTGTAAACGCTTTTACTTCTCAATCATTCGCTACGACAACACCATATTATTGTGTATCTTCTGGCTTTCTTTTTTTTTGTATATGTACTGATATTTCTAGAGATATGTATGTGAATTGTAGTTAAGTTGTTGGAATTAAAACTATACGATCGTACTACTTTGCTTTAATGGGGGTACATAACATGTTTACATAATTCAAAGTGTATAGCCCATTATTTCGACATAAATAGTTAATACATATGTGCCTAATGCATTATAATTGTTTGTTCTTTATTGACATAAAAAGGAATTAAATTGATTCGGTTGATAATAACTTTTCCATGACACATGTTGACAATAAAACAAACAAATTTTTGTGGGGCGTACCTACTTTGCTTCGCTTTTATCGAGAAGGTACCTAATTTTTTCCGCTAATTTATTCATTCATAAAAGAGTAAATGTATTTAGAATGTGTTGTATCGCTAATTGAGTCAAACTTCATTTTAAAACGTATGGAAGATTACATCTTCAAACCTCAGCGCTGCACAGTGCTTCAAAAAATCAGATATTTTGAGAGACCAAGGTCTGCATATATTTATACATGAACTTCACTTAATTACAGAGGCATTCAATGTGCGAATCAACCTTAATGAGGTCATATGATTCATGAGTTTATTCGTATTTATTTAAACAAATGTGCCCTGCAGCTCATACTATCGATCCATCAATCAGATTTTTGGCATAGTCTTTAGCCATGTGACCTTTTTGATGTTTTTTGACGAAGCGCAACGTATTCCTTACGTTTTTTTTTTTTTTAAGATTCCTTTCTCATTGGAAAAGACTAATATAATCATAAGAGGTGATTATGATGAGTAAAAGCCGGCAAGGTAGTGGCGATTTTCAAACAAGCTACATTTCGTGAGTTTATTTTATTGTCACTTTTTTTATATAAACTTGAGTGAGCGATTTTTATACTATAATTTCATTAGAATTTGTCATAATAAACTTTATTTGTCATTTAAGTGAAAAGTTTATTGAAACAAAAACGCAAACTGTGATTTACCCCAGAAAAAATTTTGGGGGTATTTAGACGAGTTGACTCTCTTTTTTACCTTCTTTGTGATGAATATGAGGTGGACCGCAGATTAGAACCAGAGAGTACACAGTGGCAAGGTAGTGCTATTTTAACCGGGAACCTTCGCCGCCATTTTTACTGTGGGTAAAATTGCAATCAATTTAATTTTTAATTTTCGTTATTTTTGGGTTTGTAACGGTTGAGAATGTTGAAACCGTCATTCAAAACTGCCGCAATAAACATTGTTTGCCATCAAAGTGCAAGCTACAATTAAAATAAAGTGGAAATAATGAAACTCAATTGTAGCCGGACATAGCCGTCAATACAAACAAGGCACTGCCTTTGATTTCAACACAAAAATAATTTGAGGTTGTTTCAAAAATAGGGGGTAAAAGGTACTACCTGTATTATCTACTCTGTGAGGTGGACCATAGATTAGTTAATACCACAGAGCAGATAATACAGAGTATCCACTTCCACCCCTTCAACCCAAAACACCCGCAAAAAATTTTTCAATATGGCGTCCTATTTCTGAGTTTGAGGCTCTGTGCTCACTAGTATGAACTGGAAAAACTTAACTAAACGCCTGCATCGGTATGAAATTTTTTACTAATTTTTGTCTTTTTCAGTGAAATACTGGTCAAAATGTAAAAAAAATTGAATTTCTGCAACTTAAATTCATTTTTCTAAATTCTAGGCTGTATGAAAATTAAAAATTATAGATTTTTTTTGCAACCAAAAAAAAATTTTTTACTTTTCAAACTCAACTGACTTTTATCTGTGGGAAGTGAAGGCCAGTGAGATCATCCGGGTGGGGTCATCCGGTTTAGTTTAGCTTGTAGGCAAAAACGCACTACCTTGCTGAGTGGACTCTCTGGTTCTACTCTGTGGTTAATACAGAATGTTAACTCGTATTCTTTTTGCCTGAAACACTATCAATTGTAATGAAATTTTCAACATTCTCCACTCTGACAAAACCAAAATATTCCAAAAAAGAGTTTCACTTTTTTAAATTGACTTCAAACTAACCGACAAGCAAATAATGGCGACGAGATTTCCCGATCGAATCATACAGAGACAACATACAGAGAATCAACTGGCAAGATAGTGCCATTTTGTCCACAAGCTAAAATCGACCTGGAACTCTCGGTTTCCATTCCACTTCTTCTTTGCAGTCAACTCGAAGTTTTCAAACTTGAAGTCTACTTCGTTTTCAAACATACACGACTATCGGCCTCAATTTCCTGAAACCATAGCTTGTTAGTTTAATATCCACCATAACTCACCCCCCCCCCCCAATCTGCACATATTCGAAAAACTTCGTTTTAAATAAAGCACCACATATGGCAGAAGGAAAAGCTAGCTACTCGTATATTTGCGCACAACTAATAAACGAATGTTGTTTGTTGACTAGTTAGAAAAAAAGAAAGAAAAACATTCCATGACAGATTGTGCATCTTGGGTAATTTGGATTCCATTCGTTTGTTACTACAGCTGCTGTTGATATTTCTGTGCTTGTTGTCAGCCTATATCTTTTTTTAATAATTTATTTCATCATTGCCGTAAAAAAGTGTTATTTAGGTTAACGGAACAAATGCTTACCTACGTTTTTGAAATTATCATAAATTTATTTCCAACACGGAGAAGTGGTAACTAAAAGTTAAGTTGTTTAAACTTGGGTTTGTTAACGTTTAAGTAAGGGTTTTGACTGTTTGTGTTGTTCTATTAGCTTTTTTTTTCGTTAACTCTATTAATCGAACGCTTAATTTAATCGCAAAGCCTACACTAGCGTTTTCATTCTTGTTTCCTCTCGCGCATTTGTCAAGACAAGGAAAAATGATCATCGGTAGTTACCACATCATTAACAGTACGTTACTAGATATCTAGTCCCCGGCGTTAACTTACTTTCGTTTGGGGTGCTTTTTTCTCATGATATCAATTTTTCTTTTCTTTTAGAAACAAATAAGCACTGCAGTATCAGCAGCAATTTTCATAGCTACAAAAATTTATACTGAAAAGTCGTATAAACAACTCACATTACTCGAGTGTCGAATAACCTGTGAGAACTTTCGCCGTTAAGTTGGTATCATTTGCAAATCCAATTTTCATTTTTGGCTATGTTACCTGTAAAGTCGAAGTATTCTCAATGTTGCTATGACTATTGTGTTTTAAGCCAAGGGTTCTAAGCCCATTGCATTTGAAGGACCTTCAATTTGTTGCTTCTGACGGGGGGGTAAGGGAGCAAGCTTTTTTCATGACAATAAAATAATTATTCTCTGAGGACTTGCCGATTCCTTGCAAAGACTATACCTTCAAACCTTGTTTAGCTTGTTTCGCTTTCAACTTTTACTTTTTCCATCCAATTTCGCTGGCTAAGGTCTCTCCAACCGACATTTTAAATTTCAACTGACAAATTAGATTTTGGCAACCTGCCGCCGAATTGCCTTTTGACCAACATTTGTAGTTGTTGAGCTGGCGTCACTTTTCTTCATGGAATTACTATGGATTTCATATGCGAAACTTTAAACGATCAGTTTAATCGTTTTAAACAATGTTGTTATGAAATTGTCGAAGAGTCTGCAGTCTCAAGTATGGTGAACAAGTATTAATCTCCAACAGGATCAAATTGCATGACTTTTTGAACAAAAATGTTTTGCAGGAAACTTGACTGTATAATTACCTTTTTTTTAAAATAATTATAATTGTTATTATTATTGCGTGACTTACCTAAGTGCATATTCGTGTCATTCGAATTTGATAAGATAACAACTTTAATAAAATTGTTGATAACAAATTTGTTTAAATTTAAAAGTAGCTATGTACGTACGTTCCCGTGAATTTCATTAGTAATGTTATATTAGAGTCATATGTTTTTTTTCCTTTCTTTTTTTCGATTGTAAATCAATCTCGATTATCGCGTTAGATGGATGATTCACATTGGACAAACTTAGAAAAAGTGAAACAACATGTCTGGTAATGCAATTTCTTCCGTTTTTAGACCAACATTGCGTCATTTTTATGCAACTTGCTACGAGGATAAAATGATAATAAAATGTAAAATGGTTTTGTATTTTGAGTTGAAATTTCCGGCTTTGTGTAAACAGCATCATGAAGGACGCCTTTTGTAATACGCGGGATTATTGTGGACATACGACTATACTATATGCAAATATGTTATTCTGACGTTGGTGGATATTAATGCAATTAATTAAGCATGCATAAAAAACATCGTAAAGAAAACCGGCTCGGCTAAAAAAAATGTTTAAATAGTAGTTCAAGTTGTTTTTTTTTTATGAGTATGCATAAGTGTTCTGGCTTGGAGTTGTTTATCCTAAAGACGGTTTTGTTTTTAATAATCAAATGATGGTGAAAACCATAATTTTGGGATTAGACATGTTGTTTTAAACTTGAAATGTTGTTTTCTTGAATGATGTTCTCTACGAACCAGAATGTTGTCCTATTGTGAATATACCCTTTTATTTTGCACATGGCGTCAAGCTCGTTCGCTGAAGCTTTGGCGTTACCATTTGGTCCCCACAAAATCTTATTTTTTCTGGTGTTATAAACTCCGTGACCTTAAAGGGATCACTACTCTCTCACTTCTGCACATAAGTGATCCGCTCTATGTTACAACAAAGTGTGTTTTTAAACCTGAAATCATCCTGCACTGAGTG
Source organism: Melanostoma mellinum (assembly GCA_914767635.1). Classification (NCBI taxonomy): domain Eukaryota; kingdom Metazoa; phylum Arthropoda; class Insecta; order Diptera; family Syrphidae; genus Melanostoma; species Melanostoma mellinum. Next base: position 57,941,635 of record OU612059.1, on the reverse strand, counting down.
AGGGCACTTTTTCACCCCTAGGTTTGCCCAAAACTCTCCCTAAAGTAGTACTAGGTTTTTGCTGGTGCAAATTCAGGTAACAGGCAAGGATGTAAAATAGCATGTACTTAACGTCAAATGCCAGGTATTTATGGTAATTTCGGAGCTTAGCGTTTCTACGAACCGAAAACCCTAAGAACTGATGTCCACCTATGACATCTTCTAAAATCAAAGATAATTTATCGAAGAAACCCGTGGTCAACCCTGGATAAAGTTTTAAAAAAAATCAAACCTTTTTTTAATTTCTTTATCAACTTTTTTTCAACTTAAATTTGAATGTTGTTTTTAACTTTAAATGTTTGGCTTTAAAAGTATCCTGTTTCATTGTACCTCTTGTATTTTGCTCAAAATCTAGTGATTAGCTGTGCTATTTCCACTTCAGAACAACTGTCAAAAGACATCATAAAAATTGGAAAACGACTGCCTTAAATCACTTCGCCGTGTAGCATTGAATTAATTTGTATCTCAAATATCTGCTCTTTCTTCCATTACCTCTTTCTTTTTTTCTTTCTCTCACTCTCTCTCTCACACACACACACACACTCCTTCTTTCTTCCTCTCTTTCTCTCTCTCTGTTTCTTACTATCTCTGTCTCTTTCTTCATCTCTCTCTTTCTTCCTTTCTCTCTTTCTTCCTTTCTCTCTTTCTTCCACTCTCCCTCCCTCTTCCACTCTCCCTCCCTCTTCCACTCTCCCTCCCTCTTCCACTCTCCCTCCCTCTTCCACTCTCCCTCCCTCTTCCACTCTCCCTCCCTCTTCCACTCCTCTTCCACTCTCCCTCCCTCTTCCACTCTCCCTCCCTCTTCCACTCTCCCTCCCTCTTCCACTCTCCCTCCCTCTTCCACTCTCCCTCCCTCTTCCACTCTCCCTCCCTCTTCCACTCTTCCTCCTTCTTCCACTCTCCCTCCCTCTTCCACTCTCCCTCCCTTTTCCACTCTCCCTCCCTCTTCCACTCTCTCTATTTCTATCTTCGTCTCTCTCTCTGTCTCTCTCTCACTCTCTCTCTCTCTCTATCTCTATCTTCGTCTCTCTCTTCCTATCTCCCATTTACTGTCTCTCGCTCTTTCTCTCTCTCTCTCATTCACTGTCTCTTTCATAATTTTCCTCTCTCTTTCTTCCGCCCTCTCTTTCTCTTCCTCTATCATTCTCGTGATATTACCACTTAAGGAGCCATGCCCCACGCGTCTTCGAATAATACTTTTGCATTTGCAAAACTAACTACACTCACACTGTTTTCATTTTCAATTTATCTAAAAAAAAAACAGGCTTAAATTTATACTTCTACTTTTTGTACGAAAAAACATGATCGGTTATACTTACAATTCGTTCCCATAAAAGATTAGGATTGTTTATTTTTATTTTATAGATCTTCATTCATATTTATATTTATAAGTCTCTTTAAAATGTTAATACACGCAAAACTATCTCTTTACTGGTAAATACTTTCCTCCTTTCCTTAACTAAATATTAATTTCATCTATATTGCATATATCTTTACTAATTTTTATTATCAATTATTTTTTTCAGAATCAATCAACGTCTATTCATTTGCATCAGTCAGCACCGAATTCGGTGGCAAATACGCAATCAAACAACAACAACAACAGCAATAGCAACACAATTAATAATAACATTAGCAACAATACAATGTTGACGGTCACTCAATTGGCAACGACTGGTGTTTCAATTCTCAATACAAATGTTTTGAATAACAATTTGAATTTGACTGCAAACAATCAAAATGGAAATACGTCATCTGTTGCAGCGTCGGCTGGTCTTATTCAACATCATTTGAGTGTGTTGTCTGCACAGAAACAACATCAACAGCAACATCAGCAACAGCAACAGCAGCATCATCATCAGCAGCAGGACCAGGAACAAAAGGCGTATATCCATACGGCATTAACTCGTGCTGTTTCACATCCTCAAAATAGTGCTGCTAATGTTGTATCACTTGTGAATACGTTGCTCGAAAATTGCCACCGAAAGTTGGAAAGAACACAATCTGAACCATTGCCACAGGTTAACACATCGAGGTAAATATGATTTTCAATTTATTGAGTTTTTTTTTTATTGATAAAAATTCATCACTTATCATCTGTTTAGTCTGAAGAAGACAAGTCACGACTCACGATCTATAACCAATGAGTTTGAATTTAAATCTGAGTGACTATAAAGAAAAAATTGCGAATGTTGATGTTAAAGTTTACCTGGCAGAGACTTCGTGTGTTGTGTGTATGATTTCATTGCAAATTGAAAGCAATTGTACTCTGCTTTGTACCTCGTTTTTTTTATTAGCAAAGCTTTATCTCGTGCTGACGTCAGTTCCTTTCGAATACTTTGTCGAATACAATGATGTTTCTGTTTGCCTTACGGGCGAAGCACACATGGGCAGAAAGGTAACCTACCCGATAGGTTTTTGAATGCAGGGACTGTTTCTGTCAAAATATTTATTACATACACCAACGCAAGCTCAAAGTTCTGACCACAACAATGCAACATTATTTCATGCTTTGGTTAGACTTAGGCTTCTGTTTTTGATATGTACGTCTTTGACTTCATTCGTTCACAAGGCTCTATGGTATGGCTCCTCGCTCTGTTGCGCCACCCTATTTATTTATTTGTTTATTTTACGTCTTTGACACAGCCGTGTTCTGCTAAACGTATGTAAGCTTTTTAATTTTGCTATTCGAATAATTATTCATCAAGTTATACTGCTTGCTTCCTGGACCGTTCCTTGGTTGTAGGTAAGATCACAACAATTTATACGTCCATACATAATGTAAAGCGTGTTTAGGGAAGAGCTGCAGTTGATTAGATTCGAAAGTTTGGACTTTCAGGGCGAGTTGATCTTAATTTGTCTCCTGAAGACAAACACATGACTGCCATTTGACAGATTGATTCATTACCAGAACTTTATTCAACCAAACTGAAGCTATGGCGAATTTAGAATATTTTTTTCCCCGAATTTCTCTAATTGTTCATCCACATAAGATGATCGAATACATGGTCTGTAGCTTGAGCGATGAAATCTATTTGACTGCTTGACACACTCATTCAGAGCAGGGTCGACCTGGTCTTTATCATTTCAGTGGTCTGTTCGAAAAGAAAAGCAAGTTGATGGCTTTACTGTTAGAACTTTCATCGTATATTACTTTTTGTTATTTTATATTGCTCCAAATAAGTAAACCAAAAGAAAAGTCCTTAATGATGTAGAACGAGACTGCTAAAACACCATGTATATTTATATCGAAACTATTCGAACAGTGAGTAGGTGTGAGTATAGTGAGTACGTCCTCTCGACCTGGTTGACGAGTATAAAGTTCAACGATCATATTTTATAGGCCCCTTGGAAATGGGTTTGTTGTGTTACACGATTTGCAAATTGGATCTTGTTTCCAGTTTGTGGTTTGTAAACGAACGATGAATTACCTAACCAGTTCACAATTTCACTACGTAACTTTTCCCTTCTCTTTTGAGCATTTGGTGGGGACAGACCAACACAAATCGATTTGCCTGCCTTTTTAAATGCCCCCAAAACGAAATCTTTTATTACACCATAAATTTGCGCCATCTAAACAGTTGTGAATAATTTGTTTGTTTGTTTGTTTTCTTTACAGATACAAGACCGAGCTGTGTCGTCCATTCGAAGAAGCCGGTGAATGTAAATACGGAGAAAAGTGCCAATTCGCTCATGGTTATCATGAGTTGCGCAACTTACAAAGACACCCAAAGTACAAAACGGAATATTGCCGCACCTTTCATAGTGTCGGCTTTTGCCCATATGGTCCAAGATGCCATTTCGTCCACAATGCCGACGAAGCACGTGCAATGATTCAACAGCAACAACAACAACAGCAGCAGCAACAACAACAGCAACACCATCAACAACAAATCCAACATCAAAATCGTATCAATGCGGCATTTTCACGTCTGCCTCAGAACGCCTTCAACAATCATCCACTTCCATTGAGTCCTCCGTTATCTATGTCAACCGGATCTGATCGTGCCTCACCAACAGGCTCTCTATCACTCAGTCCAACAAATTCAATGGGCAGTTTCCCATTCGTCGATCAGATTAGTCCGGCTGGCTCGGTTTTCCAAACGGCATTTCCATACAATCACAGCCCTCCAGCCAGCCCAAATAGCCCAATGTCACCAGTTAACACACCACCACCATCAACCATAATGGGAGGCGGTGCCAACAACCATCAGTACATTAAGCCGATCTCGCAATCACAACACATTTCAAACAAATCTAGCTCACCAATTTCCATAGTTGCTGGTGGAAACAACACCGCACATAATAATGCCTCTTCCAATGGCACCAATTCAAGTGCTGCCAATTCTGCTGGCAGCGAGGAAGCACGCCTTCCTGTCTTCAATAGACTCAGCTCAACCTTGGATGCTCTTTCCAACTTAGTCCTTTAAGTTGGTTGAGTGTTCTTAAAATAAACACAGTACAGTGCACGGACACTGTAACAAAAAAAAAAATATGAAAAAATTGGACTTTACCTTATAATAATAATAATTATACACACATTTTACTCTTTGGAATTACAAAAACAACAAAATCGAACTGACCAAATCCACTATAATTATATTTGACTATATAAATGCCGCAAGTGAACATATTAGTTTTTATGTGTCAGCAAGTATATATATTTTAAAAATTATTTCTGTTCATAAAAATGTTTACTTCTTTTTTTTTTTAATAATATGTAATTATTATATATTTTATAATTTGAAATTTATTTTTGAAAGTTCAATTAAAATTTCCGACATAATATCTTTTACTCATTGTCGTTTGGGTACTTGTACATATGAAAAAAAAAACGAAAATTAAATTAATTTAAAGAACAATTCATTTTCTCTTATGAAATGAAAACTTGTTTAGAAGTGATATAAACTTACTAATTTTTTTTTAAGAAGTCTTGTGCAAGAGCACAAATCATTATAAGACATCAGATTCAATCATTAGATCGAGAAAGAGAAAGAGTTTAATTGTTCAGTTCTTGAATTGCAGCATAATTGGATTGTTTAGTTAAAATACATAAGTTTGTATATTTTTTTATTTTTTTTTTATTTTTGAAGAATTCACTGTTTATAGACCAACACACAAATGTTTTAACTTCGCGCAAGACACAAGATATTACAAATTATTATTCTCAAAGTGCCTTATTTTTTTTTCTTAATTTATTATTATTTAATACGATTGTTTTATAAGTCTTTCCATTTAATAAATAAAAAGAAAGAAAACGAATGTTAAGATCAAGTCATACTGTTGGAACTTGCTGTCTTCCGCTACACATTTATATTTATACACAAAACAATTAAATCTTTGCTGGAGATTAACAAAGAGAGAGAGAGAGAGAGGCGACGTTGAAACAAAGCACAACAACTTGTCGTCAGCCCACTCTCTCCCATGTTCCCTTCTTATTTTTTCTTCTAGTTATGTATTAATTTAAGTCATTTTGCAATTTTATATTAAATCATGATTAATATTCAATTTTAGCTACCACGAAATTCATGGTGTGTACCTTATTTATTTTTCATTAAACTTTGCGCATATAAATCTAATTTTTGTCTGATGGAAGGGCAAATAAAAATGCCACTCTGAATCGAAGCGAAAAAAGACAACAGAAAATTCTCAGATTGTATAAGTCATCGCATCGCGTTCTGCAAAATACAAAAACAAAAAAACGAAAACAAAAAAAAAAATCTTTCAACCCTAGGTGTTAAGCTGAATTATTTATTTGTAATGACATCCCCAGGAATATTATAAACAATATTTAAATTATACAACTTATATAAAAGACAAACTAAATTATAATTAAAATAACAAAAAAAAAACTCCTTAATTATCGGGCTTCCTAGTTTATTTCCCCTTTTTTGTTTGCTTCTTAATATTTAATTAAACAAAACACACAGAAATAGACATGGTTTTGTAAAATAAGCAAAATATTAATTTATATTTCTAGTTTTTTATATCGATCTTAGCTCTTAGACGAACGTATTTAATAATTTTTTTTTTTAATTTATAAAAACTATATTTAAATTATTACATGAATGGAGAATGTTGCATAATGAAAAATGAAATAAAACAGATTATGAATAAAACAAAAATCAAAATACTGAATTGTTTATTAAATTAATCAATACATTTACTTTGCATTGTGTCAGGATTATATAAAATGATTTAAATTCATTAGTGCTGTGTGTAAATTGTAAAACATCTAATAACTTCTTTGATATGTTTAACATTATATTTAGTGTTTTTTCTTTTTTCTTTTAAAATAAATGTTTTGCATTTTACAGAGAAAACAAAAAGTCAATTCTTCCACTAGTTTTAAGAGTTTATAAAAAAAAGAAAACAAAAAATATATTTTATGCATATATTTTGGGTTTTTTTTACATGAAATTGAATATATCTACAAACTAGTTACATAATTATGCATTTTCACAAGTGAAATTAAAACAAATTGAAACAAAAACAAACAAATCTTCCAAAATTATTGAAATTTAAGCTTTAACGAAAGATTCATGTGTGTTAACAGTGAGCCTCAAATATATTATATCAAAACAAAAACAAAAAACAAAAAAAAAACAATCTTAATTATTATCATTTTTAGGCACTGCAGCATACTTTCCGAGAATAGATTCCGCAGAGAGAAAAAATATTGATTTCATTTATTATATTATCTACATATAAATATATATTATTTGTAAACTTTATTTAATAAATTATTATTTTTTTTATACAGATACATTATTTGTTTGCCTAAAATATGTTATTAATTATATTTTCTTTTCTTCCAATATTATTATATTTGGGTTAGTTTTTTTCACAACGCTTTTCTCTTTATATAACTTATTTTTTATCTATTTTATTATTATATTTTTATATGAAATAGTTATTTAATAATATTATTAATTTAAATACAAAAATTGTGAGTTTGATTGAAATAAATAAAATCATTAAATATGAATAAAATACTGTGTCTTTTGTTTGGGAGATTTGAGGGGCTTTGTTTTCAGTTCCGGTACTTTCATTGGCTTGGTGTATCCACGATTTGTTTTGCGTATGCTTTTGCCAGTTATAAAATCGGGTTAGGTGACAATTTGATCAGCTGATTTCCTAATCTAAGCAAAGCTAATGATAAGAAAGTACAAGACTTGCTTAGGTGGGCATTGCAGTTCGAGGTCAACCTTCTTCAACATCTTCCGGTAACAATTTCGATTTTGGGCGAGCTCTCTATAGTTTTAAACTCTAAGTCGTTTGAGTTCTTCTTCCACTTTATTGCGCCACCTATGGCGTGTTATTCTCCTTCCGCAATTTCAATGCAATGTGCATTCGAAAACCTTTCGAGCGGGAGCGTTGATAACCATCCGCTCTAATACGTACTCGCGATACGTACTCTTTTAGCTATGCATATGCCTATGTCATAAGCGAGGAATACACTATACAATTATCGTACCAATAATCGTACATCGCATGGTATGATTGTATAATTTCTATGCGAAAAATTTCAATTGTTTCGACATCGCAATGTCTAATGCCTTGAACTTAAAACCTAATTCGATCGTATGCGATCCAAGGCGCATATGATGATTGCATCGTGTATTCCCCGCTATACAGCTCATTGTTACATCTTCTTCTTCACAACTTCAAGGCTGTCTTGGTTTTTGACCGAATTAAAAACGAAAATCGAAATTGAATTCGTACGGACTGAAAAAGTGTGTTCTTATTGCCGAACAGATTTAATACAGAGTAGTTCATCCTTTGTCATGTATAGCAAAAAATAGTGTTTTTCATAATTCATCAACCGAATTCAATTCCAATACTCCACAGGGAGTATTTTTATTTCAAAACCAACAACAGTTTTCTCATTCGCTTTCGATAAGGTCCATGCTTTCGAGCCCCAAAGCAAAATTAGGGTGATAAAGGTCTTTCAAAGATTTACCTTGAATTTTCTAGGGAGGGTCGATTGCCTTCTTAACCCAAAGAAGCAACGGTTGGCAAAAGTTATTCTGCGTTTGATTTCCACAATCCCCGAAATAAATCGTCATACTATGGCGCTCTAATAAGGATGACTTGATTACCTTACGCGATTCCTCCCATGAGTTGCATTTTTAAGAATATATTTGTGCTGCGGTAATCAAAATAATGACTGTCGAACGAATTCAATTTCGGAATCGGAAAGGTAATTTCTTCGCTCCACATACTTCTTCGGGTTTTCAGTTACAAACGAAGTGTCTGTCTTCGAAGAACAGCTTCATGATGGTTTTAAAAATCACGAAGCAATTACACATGCAGTGGTGGCCAAAATAATAAGAGTGAAACCAATTTTTTCCATTACCTCTTCCATAAGCTCTTCATTGTGCCTCTTTCAAACATAAGTTCTGCCATCAGAACCAAATAAATTTATCTTGGTTTCATCACTAAAAAATACATTTTGCCAATTTCTGTAAACGGATTGTGAAGGATTTACTTTTGCAGATCGTATACGCTACTTTATATTCTTAGAACTATGTAACGGAACCTTCAACGCAATTCGACCAAGTAAATTTTTATCCTGCAAACGTCTGCGGATCGTGCATGGGCTGATATCCAATGATAGATTTGCTTTTTTACCGTTAGATGTTGCAAAAGGATTTTAAAGCACCTCTCTTACAATCCATTTGTCCAGCAAAGTTGTTTTTTTTTTTGTGAAATTTGTTGGTTGACCTCGCTGCTTTAGCACTATAGCAACAACAAATTGAGATCGGTGAAGAACATCTTGAATAAAACTGATTGTTTTCGATCTCCTAGTTGGAGGATCAAACGGCGTTCTTCCTCAGAGCAATGCTTTCAGCGTCCTATTATTTAAAAATTAATGCGTTTCAAACACTTAAACAAAAGTCTAACGGTAAATTCAATAATTAAATTGCGATCGGAAGTGAAAAAGACCAGAAATAATGGAATTCTACACAGTAGTAGTAGTATTTATTTATTATTCATTTTTCACTTACATGCTAGTTACAATTGTGATTTTCAGAAAAAAAAAGAAGAAAAAGAATAAAACCTTATATTTTTGACCATTGCAAACCTGACATTTCTAAGTAAAACTAACGGTACATTCCAAGTGACCATCATTAATAGGTTTGTTCGTTGAAGCCCTGGGCTTGCCCTAAGGTCACCACAAAGCGTTTTTTGAGAAATCTAAATTCGCCCTGAATGTCAAATTGAGTGTTTTTTGAGCCAAAGGTTTGCCATAGGTTTTCCCCAAACTCGCCCTAGCTTTTTGCTGTGGCGATTTGAGGGCTGTCAAATGGCATGTATTTTTTCTTTAATGACAGGGATGTGTGGTGATTTGTGGTTTAGCGTTTTTTGAGGATTGGAAAACCCAGGTTTTTTTGATATCTCATAGGTTTGTCAAGAAAACCTGGGTCAACCCTGGGGAAAGTTCAACGAACAGACCTAATGTTTGGTAGCACTGGAAATGTTTAGCAGTCAGGTCAAAGAAAATTCGTATATATACTAGGTGTGACAAAAGTGTGGAAACCCCTGGAAATATGGCAGAATATGCGTTATCCGACGTATTTTTCGACGAGGAATCCGATGGTGACCTTGAATTTGACCTTAGACATAACCTTGAAGCCCCAGCGACCCAAAAATCGATTTTTCAATAATTTTTTATTGCAGATTTGGAAATAGCGCAAAAATTTACGAAAAAACATGTATTTTATTTTATTTTTCTCTCTTCCAAAACTGCAATAAAAAATGGGGGTTTCCATTTGAATTGATTTGATTTTTGGGTGGCTGGGGCTTCAAGGTTACGTCCAAGGTCAAATTCAAGGTCACCATCGGATTCCTCGTCGAAAAATTCGTCGGATATAGGGTCTTTGGTTTTTTTTAACGCATATTCTGCCATGGGGTTTCCATACTTTTGTCGCACCCTGTATATTTTGCTCCAATTAAAAAGTTTTAAGGCATAGATTCTATTGTAAGGAAAATGTAATAGTCCACCCTTATTATTTTGGCCACCACTGTATATGTAATACAAAAAACTACTTTGCTTGATTGTTTTTTATTGCTTTAATATTTAAACACTCCACTGCAAGTCTTAAACATATTCCATAACTAATTTTTGTCAGAACATCGCTATCATAAAAAATTAATTTTAAGTGATGTTGAATATGGGAAATTTTTCTGTTATTTTACTTGATTTGTTTCGCAGTCACTTTTGAAAGTGGTAAAACATTTGTTTTCGTTTCTTATTTTGATAATTTTGTTAGTGTAAAGATTTTTTGCAAGATGAATTCATTTTGAAGCGTGTAGTGTTCTATGCGAACAAAATATTCACCCTTATTGCAACAGGCTTCTGAAAATGGCAGACCAGCAAAAATTCGTGTTTCAATTAAAATTTAATATAAGCCTTCTCAGTTCTTCATTGCTCTTATCATTATAACAAATTTATTTTACCCAAACTCTCACTTAACGCCTATTACGTGATTTGTGATTTAGCGTTTTTTGAGGACAGGAAAACCCTGGTTTTTTGACCTCTCATAGGGTTGTCAAGAAAACCTGGGTCAACCCTGGGGAAAGTTAAATGAACGGACCTAATAGGTCTTTCCAGTCCTTAAAAAACGCTAAACGCTATCCCTGTCATTTAAAAAAAAAATACATGCCATTTGACAGCCCTCATTTCGCCACAGCAAAAAGCTAGGGCGAGTTGATGGAAAACCTAGGTCAACCCTAGGGCTCAAAAACACTCATTCTGACTTTAGGCTTCTCAGAAAACGCTTTGTGGCAACCTCAGGGCGATCCTAGGGCTTCAACGAACAAACCTATTATCATTATCGTTGAATGGTAATCTGCCTCAACTAAACCTTAAAGCTTTCAATACGTGCGGTGTGTGTGATCTTTGATGATTTTCGTTGGAATGAACACATATTTGAATCAACGACTTCAATTCAAATATGTGTTCATTTCAACGCTGCTATATGCTTTGGTTTGATTAAGCGACGCAGAACACTGTTTGTCCTTTTGGTATAAAATCTACATCCGATTATAGCTATATTTCAGCTCCCGCGTTTGATTAGGTGCTTCTCAACAACATTCCTGCGCTTAAATACTAGTTAGGGTTCAAACCAAACCTTTTAAAACTAATTGGTTTTAGTTCATTTTTATTTCTATTTTCATTGACTACCTGCTTTCTGGCCATTTTTTCAACTCAAACGTGAACACCAGAGGAACAATCTTTCAAAAGTCTGTACAATTACTCGCCTACCCAGACGATATTGACGTAATAGGAAGTAATAAGCGTGATGTCATAGGTGCTTCTGCGAGTATTGAAACAGAAGCGCGAAAATGGGTTTGATGGTTGATGAGGGCAAATCGAAGTATATGTTGTTATCAAACAAGGACACAGAACATCAACGAATAGGACAAAACGTCACAATAGACAGACATAACATACAGGACTTCGTCTACCTAGGATCCGCTATAGACACGGACAACAACATCAGTGCGGAGATCAAACGGAGAATAACTCTTGCCAACCGTTGCTTCTTTGTGTTAAGAAGGCAGTTGAGAAACAAAACCAGAAATACCACGGTAACCTTGTATAAGACCTTGATCATTCCAGTCCTGCTTTACGGTGCGGAAACATGGACCTTATCGAAAGCGGATGAGAAAACCCTTGGTCGTTTCGAAAGGAAAATTCTCCGAATGATCTTTGGTCCCGTATGCGATGACAATGTATGGAAAAGAAGATACAATTACGAGCTGTATGAGCTGAACCGCGACATGGGCATAGCCAGAAGAGTACGCATCGCGAGGCTACGATGGTTGGGCCATGTAGAGCGGAGAGACTCAAACGCTCCGGCTCGACGGGTTTTCGAAAGCACATTGCACGGAAATCGCGGAAGGGGAAGAACTCGTCTTTGGTGGCGCAATCAAGTGGATGAAGACCTCAACCAACTTAGAGTGCGAAACTGGAGAGAGCTCGTCCGAAATCGAAGTCGTTATAGAAGGATGTTGGTTGAGCATTAAGATTGATAGGTGATAGTTCAATTGTTGAATCAATTGATCCTCTTGATCATCGTCGCAATGTTTCATATCTCTCTCTCTGTCTTTTCTATAGGCTCAATGAAAACAATGCTCGAACGAAATAGCCAGTTGGATTCCTCTCCTTAAGCAATTTAACCGCAATACACACAAGGAATGCAAATCAGTTTTACCTCCAGCTCAATTTCGGGCGTACAGTGAAATATAGAGATTCATTCTTTAGCCGTAATACTCGCATGTGGAATGCTATACCTGACTCTGTTTTTTCCTCTCATTGTATTAATAACAATGTGCATCGGCACCTCCTTTTTAATCCTTTCCTTCTCGCACTATGTTAATAACATTATAAGGGTATTCATAGCCCCTTGATGTGCGCTTTTATTACAAAAAAAAAACACGAAATTACCACACATCCCTGTTGTTTGCAGAAAAACACATGCCAATCGAGGTCCCGGTTCGTAACCTTAAGCCTTAACTCGACCCAGCAGGAACCTAGTGCTACACTATAATGCGAAAGTAAGGCAAACCCGTGGCTCGATAAGTACTCTGAATGAAACTCAGAGCTAGTTGAGGTTTTCCAAAAAGCACTTTGTGACGACCTCAGAGAAAACTAAGGCCTTTAACGATCAAACCCTTTCTGTCTGTTTCTTTTTTTTTTCTATGTAAGGTTTGGGAAAAAGCACGGGAAAGAGTTCAAGTGTTCTGATGTTTTTGAAATCTGTATCCCCCCACATTAGTTTGCGTTGACTTGCTCCCACATCAAGTGTACGCAGATTTTCGAAAAATTATTGAGCGATAGTACGGCTATGGTAGCAAAAGGTCCATAGGTGATCTGTTAACTTATCTCACTGGGAATTGGACCAATCTTTTTTATTTCTAGGATCAATCGACTGCCAGTCCTCTGGCCATTTTTCATAATCGGAAGGTTTTTGAACTGCCAACCAACCAACAAGCAGAGCCGATATCTGCCAAGGTATATGAAATTCTGTTTCTTCTTGGAAATATCTGGTCATAGGTTCCTGGAAGCCCGGCAAGTTTCTAAAGATGAAGACCTGCCATTGGCAGTTATTAGAAAATACTGGTGATTTCAGATCATTTCTTGCTCTAGTAACTTGAATATAAAGTTGTTAGCCTTGCTGTTTTCGAGTGATAAACAGATTTTGGACAGCTTATTCATAATTTTATTTCCAGTTATATCGCGCGGCCGTCCTGAAATCAAATTGAAGTTACTATTAAATTCGGTTTTGTGACTCTCTGTCTTCAAAAATATCAATGTTTTTGTTCATCAGTTCGTGCGCAAAGAGATGCTGTGCAGCTTCACAAATTTGCTTGGAAGACATCGCCAAAAGTCTGAGACTTCTTTTTGATCTATTTATGGATAATTTAAGAAAACGACTGGCCCTACCTTTTTGCCCATTTCAAAACCATCTGTGAAGACAGAGATATGATATGCCTGTATTGATCTTCAAAGCGTTTCCTTGAATGAATGTGTGGTAGGATAGTTTGAACGCCTGAGGTGTAGTCCGTTTGAATCTCTTAACTAACCGGTAAAATTTCAAGCGTTCAAGGATTTGAAGAATAGCACTCCACCCTCTTTACCATTGATTGTGGCAGTGCTTTTGGCTTCAATCCGATTTAGAAATTCAGAAGCTAATTTCACTTTATTCCAGAACGGCATCAACCTTTTTTGTCAACGAAAAGCGCTAGTTTCATCTCAAATTAATTCGTTTTGACGAGTAGCTCGATATTGAGGAGGGGGTTAGTCATCTAACTCACTTTGTTTTGTTCTGTCTTCAGGATGTAATAATTGTCATGGTAAGGCATCATATTTTTACTACCGTCCCGTGCAGATGAACCCTTTTGTAGGTAAATACAACATGTACCTTAAATTCTTTAATCATACGAGTAATATAGAGAAATATTTTCCCTTTGAAATGCATAATATTCAATTTGGCATAAGCACGCAATCCACGCGATCAACTCGAAAGGAATCATTCGCATATTATGCGGGCTTGTAACCCTCACCTACTAATTCACTGAATAAGACGAACGGGGATGCATCACCATTAAAAATGATGCAGAAGTCAAAGCAGAATGTAATTAAGTACAATCAGGGGGTGACTCGTAAGTCGTATCGTAACTGCTGCAAGAACCAGCTGATGTGAAACTCTCAAGCGAAGAGATGCCTCGCCGACTCTTCAACTGATGATGACCGTGTCTGTAACGGTTGGTTTACTTTTTGAATAAAATAAAATTTATTTGTAAAATTTCTGCTGGCATCCGTCGCCGTCGCGTGGTCTGTAAAAATGCGGGTTGAAACATTTTCAATTTTGCTTTCATTGATTTGCATTCAGAATTTCAGTAACGATATGAAGATGTGTACTGAATTTATTAGTTTGCTATTCCCATGCCTAATTATGTTGGATATGGATGCAATTTAATGAATGGATTGGTGTATCTTTGTGTACACTGTACACACAATATTTTATACGATGAGTCACAGAGAACGATCAAGAACCTATCGAATAGAATAGGCTATCCCATATCTCTGATACCTTCTTGAACGATTCAGATATATTTTTCCAGATTGCTGTCGACAACAGCAGTGAAATATAAGAATTCAACTCTTAAAAACAGAACAACACTCTAGATATCGTTGCTAAACCATCGGATTTTGTTTTATCAAATTCCCATTCAACTTAAGTGACTTTATATTCTGAAACGATCAACAAAGCTAAAAAATGGGTACGACTGGGTCGCACGAACTTGCGATTGTGTGCTAAATACGATATCAAAATCTTAAGGCTGATTAAAAGGTTTAGGTATTTCCTCTGCATAATATAATTGGTGGGTACAGGGCTGCCGACTACATATTAATTTTGAAAATTGAATTAAATGACGCAAAATATTGGAAAAATTTAATTAAATATTCCAAAGATTTCAAGCGAATTTTTAAAAACGGCATTCTTTTGCAGTTGCTTATAAATTTTAACTCTTAAAATTTAGTCAAAATCGTTGGACCAGTTTTTTCAAAAAACGGTTTATTATATTTCACTTAAAAAAAAAGGTTTTTAAGAATCAAGTATGGCAAACTTTAAGATCCTGCTGGAAGTTGTTTTGACAAAAAAATTTAATAAGATCAAAGATATGGCTTCGAAGTTATTTCAAACCATCAGTTTTTTTTTTAAATTTATAAAGACTTCAAAAATTTTAAATTTTGAAATGCTGATATGCATTCTTTCTTAAACAACCTATGACATCTAAAATACAAAATTTCGTCAAAGCGAGTCAGCCATTTACGAGGAAGTTTGTTTTGAAAAAAGGTACTGTTGGAGGTACCGTTTTTAGATTTTTTCCAAAATTTTTTTATGTCATAAGTAAGACAATTCAAAACTAATTCTTCACACAAAATTTTATCAAAATCGTTGAAGCCGTTTTCGAGAAAAATAGTTTAGTTTTAGTTTATTTAGTGAATGCTTAACAACTGTAAGATACAATATCTTTGAAGGGAGTTATAGGCTAATTTTACAGAAAAGAGCTAGATTGAGAAAAAAAAAAATTTATCAAAATTCAAAATTAAAAATTATGAACAACAATTTAAAATTCCAAATACAATTTACAAAATCATTTATATATTACTTCGAAAGTGATTTATTAAGATTTAATATACGATTTTATTCTACAATATCTATTTCTTATAATTTAATATACACTTTACAGTCGGCGTCCTCTTTTTAGAATGGCGGTTCGTCTTCTTCAAACATCTGCTCTCCCCCTTTTTAGCTTTCTTCTCCTGAAGTTGGTTGTCGTTCAGAACAGTGTTGGTTGTCATTCAGAACACTGAGTACGAGATGGCGTTGGAAGTAGCTAAAGCTCATGTTACATTTACGTTATCAAATAAATTACATTACAACTCGGCCAATCTGACATTGATTGACCTCAATCACTGTAGCCCTAACAGTCAGTTGCCGCAGGCCTCGAATCCCGCACCGGTGTTACCCATCTCCGCAATCGCACTGCTTCTACGACGCCATCGTATGGCAGCTGCGTCAGCTGGCAGTTGTCGACGTCCCTGATGACGTATCTATCATTTGGCAAAACTTTGTGCACGACATAAGGTCCTCGGTATTTTGGTACGAACTTTTTGTTAGTCCCTACTGTGGTGTCAATATGCCTCACTACTACAAAATCACCAACTGAATACTGCTTCGCTGGTACACTGTGTTTCAAAAAGTATTGTTCATTATACTCCTGCGACTTTTTTATGGCATTAGATGCCTGTAGCCTAATTTCACTAAAATCACGCCCCTCTTTACTATTAAGCTTGTCATCTAAGTATTCAGTGAGTTCATCAACTATTTTCCCACGCTGGTCAACACCAAAAAGTAATTTACTAGGGGACTCCTTTGTGGAGCTATGCGTTGTGTTGTTAATAGCATATTCAACCTCAGACAACTTATTCGACCAATCTGAGTGATCAATAGGCTCACTTAGTTTACTTAACATATCTTTTATAACTCGGTTCACCCGCTCTACTTGACCATTGGCTTGTGGTGAAGCAACTGCTACCTTAACGTGATCAATGTTATGTTTCAGTAGATAGCTTGAAAATTCTAGGGAGGTGAAGCAAGTACCACGATCTGTTATGATGCGCCTAGGTCGACTATAATAGCTGAAGTATTTTTCCATTGAGGCGCAAACCTCTTTGGTGCTAGTCGAATTGACGGGATATAACCGTACGAACTTTGTGAAGGCATCAATGATAACTAAAATATGTTTTCGCTTTGACGTCAGGGCTGGCAAAGGGCCGAAATGATCCATATGCAATGTGTCGAATGGAATAGGGTTCTTTGGGATACTATACATATTGTGATCATTTGTTCTAGCTGGCGCTGAGAACATAATACACTTTACGCAGTTTTTTATGAACACCTCGATCTTATCTTTCATACCTGGGAACCAATAATTTTTTCTGATTTGATTATAACACTTCTCTATACCTAGGTGACCAATCTTTTCGTGGATCATCCTGATCACATTGTCTTCCATTTCTTCCGGTACGTAAAGTAGTAAATTATCTGTGTCCTGCTTACGAAAAACAAGACCGTCCCTCAATTCGTACTTTAGTAGTATCTCAGTCTCAAGTTGTCTTCTAAGTTTCTTGATTTTCGGATCCCTATTCTGAGCTACCTGAATATAAAAGTCCACTTCGTCTCCATTAATTGCGGCGACAGTGTGGTGTCTACTGAGTGCGTCTACATAGCCCATAGATGTGCCACTTCTATGCTGGATAGAATAATTATAATTTTCAAGTTCTAACGCCCATCTCGCTATTCTTGAGTTAACATGCTTTTTATTCAAGGTGAGCGTCAATGAATTACAGTCTGTAATAATCTTGAAGGGTATACCTTCTAAGTACACCCGAAACCGTTTAAGCGAGTATATAATCGCTAGCGTTTCAAGCTCAAAGCTATGATATTTGGACTCTGACGGGGTCGTTGTCTTCGAGAAATAGGCCACTGGGTGGAACTTCCCGTCATCCTGGCGTTGCAGAACCAAATCCGTGGCTACTTGCATCGCAATGTAACTCAGTTTCCCTTTGCGGATTAAAAATGGCTAGAACTGGGGCAGATACCAATCTACTTCGTAGTTCCTCAAACGCTTGTAGACACTCACTATTAAAATCATACCTAACTTCTTTGCCTAGGAGGTCCAATAATGGCTTGGCTATTTTTGAAAATGATGGAACAAAACGTCGAAAATATGAAAATAAACCTATACAAGACTGAAGCTCCTTCTGGTTCTTAGGTATCGGATAGTGTTCTATGGATTGAATGTGTGCATTAGTAGGGCGAATACCAGAAGCATTAACTATATATCCTAAGTAATCGATTTCGTCATACCCAAATTTACACTTACTCATTCTAAGCTCAAGTCCCTTTTCATAGAGTCTTTGCAAAACCTCATACAATATTGATAAGTGTGACTCAAAATCAGCGGTTGCTATAGCAATATCGTCAAGGTAAATAATTATCTTCCCTGTCTCTATCAGATCCTGAAAGATCTGGTGAATAAATCGTTGGAAATCGGCTGGGGCATTCTTTAACCCAAATGGCATTTGCAGATACTCGTACTGTCCGTCTGGAGTTACGAAAGACGTATATTGTACAGATTCATCCTCGACACCAACCTGGTTGAAGCCATCCTTCAAGTCCAGCAACGTAAACCATCGCTTGCCCTCCATATACTCAAGGCAGTTTTCTATCAGTGGGAGGGGAAAATTATCGCGAATGGTCTTTTTATTTAACGCACGATAATCTATGCACATACGCAAATCACCACTCTTCTTTTTTGTCAAGACAACCGCTGAAGCGTATGGTGACTTGCTGTGACGGATTATTTTGCGTTCCAACAGGTCGTTTATCTTTTTTCTCACCTCTGTTCGTTCATACACTGATAGTCGCCTTGGTGGACAATAAAATGGAGTATCATCGGTAAGACGAATCTTCATCTTATAATTATGAGGGCTGCGTTCTACATTTATGGGATGTAAATATACCCTATCAATCACTGCTTTTAATTCGTTTAACTGGCCTTTCCCTAACCGCGGGCAAATATCTATCTCTAATTCTGACATACCTGTATCTATAGCACACATTTGTGAGACACAAAGATCGTAATTTTCAACACAATGTACCTGCGGGGCGACATCACTAAAATGCACCGAGACACATTGACACTCTGTATCTTTATCGACTTCAAACAGCGGACTCTCAACACTACCAGCCGACACAACTCCACTACTGACTGAAGACCTACACTCAACATCCGATGGGGTCATCGATGCACTACAACAACTAACTATTTTATTCGAATCAACAAAATCAGGTGCACGAACACACGAACGTTTGGGATGTGAATCTTTATTTTTACACAAATTAACATTTTTGTTTTTAACATTAGATTTAATTTGCCTCAAGTGGATGTCAAATTCTCGTAAGAAATCACGTCCCAGGATCAACGATAAAGGCATCGAGTCATCTGGAAGAACGTAGACGGATATTTTGTGAATCCTGTTTCCAAATATGATGTAAGTTTGGATAATACCGTACGACTGAATTTTTCCACTCCCAATCCCTGAGTAACTCGTTGATTCTAGCTCGCTCGACAACTTGACACCACTGGGCACTAATGAACGGCGGATAATACTAACCGCACTGCCAGTATCAAATAAAGAAAAAACATTCGTAAATTCAGTACACCGAGTTTGATTATTACAAAAGGCTACACTTACCGTTTGCAGGGCATTTATTGTTCCTGCCATCTCGTCCTCATCGTCTGAATTTGTTAATAGGCGTGTGACTGCGGCAACGATCTTCTGATGTTTCCGTTGTGCTTTCGGGCAGCTGGAATGTTTGTGCCCGATTTCGCTACAGATGAAGCACGCATCAATTGGTCTAGGTGGTCTAGGACAGCTGCTCTTGTAATGTCCAAATCGGCTACAGTTGTAACATCTGACTTCGGAGAGGTTTTGTTGCCTCGCAACAGTGGTTGACTTCGGTTTGCTGACACTGCTGGTTGTTGTGACAGTATTCGTCTTCAGTTGACGGGACGTTGATCGCTTTTGCTCGTAGCGATCAAGTCTTGATAATAATTCACTAAACGTTTTACAGTCGTTCAATAGAGTGATGTTGGGACTTTCGTCATTGAACCCATCGATGATAAAAGTTAACAGCTCGGCCTCAGGAACATCAATTTTTGCTGCTATTGATTTCATGGAGATGACAAATTCCAAGCACGATTCGTTTGGGCGTATCTTTCGTTGCTCTAGTTCCCGATAGATGTCGCGGTGGGTAACTTGTCGCCCAAAAGTTTCGATGAGGGACATCTTGAGCTGCTGGTAGTCAACAACGCCCTGGGTGTTAAGGAAATCTTTTGCTGTTTCCTTCATTAGCCGGCGCACACCCAAACACATATCGTCCGGAGTGAATGAACGTGTTGAAGTGTACAGTTCATATTCCCTGAACCATTTCCTTATGTCATAATGGTTCTTTCCAGTAAATGTGTTGAGTGCGTTCTCCAGACGTTCGAAGTTCACAGCCTGGCTCTGATTACCTTCGCCTGTTCCCTGCTGTACAATGCGTATTTGTTGCTGCAGCAATGCCACTTCATACTGCAGTTTAAGCACCTTTAATTGGGCTTCGAGCTGGACCGCTTGGGATACCCCACCACTTCTGTTGGCTGCCTTGGCTTCATCGGCGACAGCGGACGTTGGTTCTGTGTTCAAACCAACCATCTTGCCGTACAAGGCCTTCAGTTCTTCTGACGAGGCTCCTGGGGGAAACTCCACTTCGGCTGCATTGAGTGCAGCTATCATTTCTTGGTCGCTGATTTTAGTAGACATAGTGAATTCTTTAATTTTTTCGGTTAGACCCCACACCTGAGATTTAATATACGATTTTATTCTACAATATCTATTTCTTATAATTTAATATACACTTTACAGTCGGCGTCCTCTTTTTAGAATGGCGGTTCGTCTTCTTCAAACATCTGCTCTCCCCCTTTTTAGCTTTCTTCTCCTGAAGTTGGTTGTCGTTCAGAACAGTGTTGGTTGTCATTCAGAACACTGAGTACGAGATGGCGTTGGAAGTAGCTAAAGCTCATGTTACATTTACGTTATCAAATAAATTACATTACAAAGACCTTTTTAATTCTTGTTGCGTTTTGGATTTCTCTAACATGGCGCGGTAATGAGTTCCAGAGACGGACGGAATTGACAAAGAATTGACGCTCAGATGTTAAATACGAATGATGATGATGAATTAACTGACGAGATCTTACCGAAGTTGCGGTAGTAATTTTATCAAAACAATATTGTGGTTGGCGTGTAATGAGTATGTCAGAAAGCAAAATTTAACTTCGAAGCTCAACATATCTGTCAAAGGACATCGCCAGCAACTTTTTAGGCAAATTAGATAATCTGTCATATCTTCGTAGGCCAAAGACGAAACGTTCGGTACTATTAAAGGCGACATTGAGTTTTCGCTTGCTTACATAGTCGCAATCACAGTAAATTTCACAGCCGTACATCAAGATTGGATTTACTAAAGTCTTTGCGAGAAGTAAACGTGTTTTAAAAGGTGTAAAAGTCTGAGTTACCCATAATGTACGAAGTACTCTATACACTTTGCCAACGAGTGTGTTTATATGGTCATCCCAAGTCAAGAAGCGGTTAAACGTCACGCCGAGATTATTTGCAATATCTACACAATTTACTGAGTATTATTTAATACAATTGGAGGAAAATACTCAAGATCAAGACTTTTTCTTGAAATAACAATGCATTTGAATTTTTTCGGGCTAAACATGAGACCGTTTAGGCCGGACCAACTTTGAATTTTTTCAAGATCTTTGTTGACACAAAAAGCTCCATGCTCTATGAGCCCAAGGGGACAGCTAAAATACAATTGAACGTCATCTGCGTACATATGAGAAGAGCAATTATCAAATAAAGATGGGAGTTCATTAACGTACATCGAAAACAATAGTGGACCAAGTATAGAACCCTGTGGGACACCTGTAATGTTCGGAAGGAAACTAGACAATCTACCATCAACTTAGACTGCTTGTTTTCTATAAGCTAAATAAAAATAAATAAGTTCAGTAGCACTCAATGAACAATTGAATTGATTTTGAAGCTTTTGACATAAATTAACGTGGTTGACTGTGTCAAAAGCTTTTGAAAAATCGAGCAGAACCAAAAAAGTTACCTCACCTCTATCCATGTCTATTGTCTTATATCCTAAGTTACGTTTAAAAGAGCGGTAATACAGCTGTGTTTTTTAGGAAAACCAGACTGTATTGGTGTAAGCATCGATTTTGCCGAAAGGTGAACGTTGATTTGTTTTAGTAAAATTCTTTCAAATGCTTTCTATAGAAACGGTAAGATGGAGATAGGGCGAAACTCAACTTTCGGAATTGGTATGATTTTGGCTTTCTTCCACCAATCCGGGTAAATTCCTGACGTGAGAATAGTGTTGAACAAAGGAGTAAGATAAGGAAGAATTTTTGGTAGAATAAGGTGCAGAAATTTTGGATGGATTTCATCCAAACCAACAGCATTTGACTTTATAGAAAGCAAAGCTTCAAATACATCAACACTATCTGCAGCACGGAAACCAAAGCCTGGATGGTCTGACTGGTCGGTAAATAATGACACATTCCCTTCGATAGGCAATTGAGCCAGTGATGATTGCACGGCAACAAAAGTTTCGTTAAGGGTATTACCATCAACGTTCATTAGGAGCCCACTTCTTGACTTGCCAAATCCCGTTTTACGTAGGTTTTCCCACAGTTGTTTTCCTTTTAACGAGGTACTAAGCTGGTGAAAGAGGATTTTTAATTTTTCTAATCGTATTTCTGTAATAACTTTGTTGCGGAGTGAATAGAAAGTACGCCTCAGCTCTGTCAATCGGTAACGCTTCCACCTAGAATATGCCTCATCTAGTTGTTGCGTTAGGAATCGTATATTCGAAGTGAACCATGGTTTATAGTTAGACTTTAAAATTTTGGTCTTTACGAAAACATAGTTTAGTTTAGTTTAGTTTATTCCATAATACAATATTGACAGTGATACCTTAAGATTCAAATCTTTTAGAGCATCAAATACGACTTTAACAATAAAATTGAATTTCACAACAACATAAGTGTCAAAAAGAATTTTGGTATTTGCTCCAGCTGCTAACTTGATGACTGCATATAAAAAATATCATCCCAGTTAGTTGCTCTTGCATGTTCTTCTAAAAGTTGAACATTGATGTTGTTAAAGTCACGATACAAAATTACCTTACTCGTGTAATCAAAAAGATCAAATCATGCTTGGAAAAGCATATTCATAATAAGTATCATATCGGTATATGGCAGGTACCGTTATTTAAAAACTTAGAGACTCAATTCCAAAATCCCTCTGTAGGCTGCCCCACAGATCCTTACTACAAATTTTGAAGAAAATTGGTTCAGCGGTGCTACTCTGTAATTCGTTTCGAAAGCAAAATTTCCCGAAAACGAATATTTTGTACTCTTTATTTCTAAAAATCATTCGAATTCGAATCTAATACTTTCGGAAAGGCAAATCCGAAAACAATTTTCTTAATTCTTTTTATTTATTTTTCAACTTGTTTGCAATTGGCTTTGATATTATTTTTGTTGCTTGGTTTGACAGATCTCTTGAGAAATATTTCGAGACATGACAAATCTATTCCGTGAATGAAAATATTAACAAGTACTTTTTCCGTCCCGAAAATTTTACAGAGTACGAATTCATAAACGGATCGAAAATAGCTTTCGAATAGACTTTCCTTTCAAAACGTTCACAGAATATGGCCCCAGGCCATAGACCCATATAAGGACATACAGACAGACAGGACCCACAGTTTTCGTATTCTCTATCATCATAATGTCAATTTTCATTGTTATTTAAATTTTTTTTCTGCCCGATTGCAAAATTTGCCTAATCTTCGTAAGTAAAAATCAACATGAAAAGAAATAAAAATAAATTTTCTATCAACCAATCACTTCAATAGAAAGTTATAAAAATTCTCGGATACCTTTAGCCAACTTTTTGGGTTTTTTGGTAGAAACGGGTGAGTGCCTCTGCTAAATGTTTAACACGTAAAAAACTACAAAAAGCTATTCGGATACCACTATTGAACGCTTCCATAGGTTTCGCCTGGTTGTGAAACTTTTTAAATAAACTTTTTTGACTGGTTGTCATCTGGTTTCATCTCAAGAAAAAGCTCATCAACATTTTTCAATTGGTCTTGAAAATTCGACTGTTCTGTCCAAATAGATACCAACATTGTAAATGGAGTCTATAGTACTTTCGAAAACGAAAATGGTCCCTGAAAGCCATCTATGTATCCGCCGGCGTACTAATATTCCCCTGTAATTTTTCGAGCGCCGGCGGATACATAGATAGCTTTGAGCGATCGTTTTTGTTTTCGATAGTACTATAGATTCCATATACAATGATACCAAGAACTGAGCTGACTTGTATGATTTCTTGAAAAATGAGAAAAGAATAACACACCCATATTCTCACGGGATCGGAACGGAAACGGAAACAGCCTGGAAAATTTTGAAAAGACACAAAGCCGGGTACGTTTTTCCTATGCTGTTGATTCCAGATTTTGCAGCATCAAATCAGTCATGTATAAAAAAAATAAAAGGGTTTTGAGAACGCAACCTTGCTCAACACCCATCGAAATAGAAAACTCATCTGATATGAATTTGCCGTTCCATATTAGGTCCATTCGTTGAATTTCCCCCAGGGTTGACCCAGGTTTTCTATGAGTTGTTAAAAAAACCTGGGTTTTCCAGTCCTCAAAAAACGCTAAAAATCACCACACATCCTTGTTATTTGAATAAAAATACATGCCATTTGACAGCCCTCAACTCGCTCCAGCAAAAACCTAAGGCGAATTGAAGGAAAACCCAGATCAACCCCATCAGGGCTCAAAAATTACTCAATTTGACATTCAGGGTGACTTTAGGCTTCTCAAAAAACGCTTTGTGACCCCAGGGCAGCACCAGGGTTTCAACGAACAAACCTAATGTAGCATTTAGAGAAAAAGGAGAGGATTAAGGAGACACCGATGCAGAATGTTAGTATTGGCGGATGCTTTAGGAGTTTCCGTTTCCGGTTTAGATGGTTTGGGTAATATGTATACACAAAAATTGTTGCCTGCAAAGACACCCTGCCAATTGCATTGACTGTGACAGATAAAAATCCACCACCAGAAGCAGCTTATTCTTTCCAAAATTGCATAAATAAGCACTGGGATAATCTCTTGAATGATGGCTTAGAAATTCCCTACACAGAATCTGTGAATCTTGCTCAAGAATTGCTGTCACAAGCTGAGTTGCCTGGGACAGAAACCAAAGCAATAATTCCAAATAACGTGGCCTTACCAGTGACCCCAATTCCTGGCCAGATGCAGTTGTTCCCTTGTAGAAATACAAAAAAATTGCTTCCAATCGTTATTTTTAATCACCAAATACAGTTGATTAGCACTGAACCCTGAACGCATTGCATTGGCTTGGTCCTGTAAAATGCAAGTCGCAAGCAATTTCTGAGCTGATGGCAGTGCTTCATTTAATCTATTTCGCAGTGCCGGAAAGAGGCGTTTTAGTACACCGTGCTTACCGTTCAACAACATTGCGAGTGCGTACATATAAGCTAAGCTTGATACCAGCTTTTAATACGGTTCATAGCCAATCTGGAATAATTTACCGACCGGTGTCAAAACGTAACTTCAAATTGAATGCATTTGAATTTTCTAATGATGTGCAGAAAAAAGAGTTTTGATTGAAGTCGTTAGTCAAAACCAGTTATTTTAAGTTTCAAAGTTTCAGAAACTAGTTTTACGATTTCAAGTTTTGTCTCATTTTTTATTTGAATAATACCGATTTGTTCAAAACTGGAAAACTCTTAAAAGCTAGTCCTACGTAGAAACTAGTTTTTAAAAGTGTGAATAATGTGGCTGTTAGACTTTTGACATCTTTTATTACGTATTTTCATTGCGAGTCATAATATTGCGGATATTTTCTCGTTGAAAAATAGAAAATACTAGTTTGTTTGCTTATTTGTCAAATATTTTGTTGCCTCAGGTTGTTACCCGTTTGTTTATTACGAGAATGAAAAATAGTCCCTTAGAAAATAACCACAGAATGTTGATATTTTACGTTATTTGATAAATGTACAAATTTATGTTCCTTTTTTTTATTGCATATACCATATACAAACAGAAAAAATAAAACTCGGTTGGATCAATCACTAGAGGTAAAATATGATATTAAATATTGATAAAATTTTGAATCCTCTCGGTTTTTTCTGATTTACTGCGCGTTGGTATTTTTTGATCCGAACTATGCACAATAGAATTTCCGACTTATGGTGGAAAATATGGCTTAGTTCCATAATTGCAAAAAAATGTCATGTTGATCTTTTTATTTCAAAAATTTGTCTATTTATTAAATTGGGAAATTTGAAGCAGTCGTTTTGTTTGCTGAAGCCTTAATTTTACCCTTTGATCCTAAAAAATTAGTTTTGAAAAACTTAAACTTGGGCTGAATGTCAAACTGATAACTGAGTGTTTTTTTTTGCGAGCCCCTGGAATTGCCATTAAATCGCCTCAGACACACAACGGCATGTGTCCGGCAACCTATGATTAAGTCGACGATTGGAGCTAGAACCATTTATTTTTTCCTTATAATGCATAGTTCATATACACACGAGCCTAATCAAACACTTAACCCTCCAATTCGGACTCATCGATTTGAACTCGAGATATTCAGTATCCACTTACTAAACAAGAAAGTATTGTTTCAGCTATTTTTGGCTACTTTAGGTCTTCCAAACCGAATAATCAAGTCAATTTTTTTTCTTGTTTTTCGTAACATTTCAACATTTTGAGGTCCTAGAAAGCTACTCGTATTATGACAATTATCGAATTGGCCCTAGCGACGTATCCGTTCGGAGGGGAAAATTGTCCGCAACGTCGGACGAAATCGGAAAAACTATTGCAATAAGCTGTCAGAAATTTCACAAATAAAGCAATTGATCGCACTTCAATGCAGTTCGCCTTGTGTGTTGAAATAATATTGGAGAAAAATTCCAAAAAGCTGTTCGGAAGAATACTTCAAAGCAAAAACGTCCGAATCGTACAAATCGGAGAATTTTCCTCTCCGAACGGATACCTCGCTAGGGCAGATTACACTGGTCAACAAATTTGTAAATTTTTTTGTCACATGAAAACTTTTATCAAACTTTGAATATACTAGGGCCACCAAACAATAATATATATGAAAAAAAATCAACACATCATCAGGTTTTCCTGTGACATCAAAACATAATATTTTCGTAAAAAGTACAAGAATCAGCCACACTTACAGAACTATTTCCTTATATCTAATCGATAATTATGATATTCTTGAATATTTGGTTTCTGGTAGGTCCCTTTTAAGTCTACAAAAATATTCTGCTAGCATTCTTGGACTACATTTCCCTTGAGAACGCTTCTCAAATAAGAAATCTTTGTACTAGGAGAAAGTAAATTTCAGTCATTTAATCTAGACCCCAAAAGCTCAGCCTGTTTTTTTAGATCGATTCAAAACACGTACTAAATCGTTTAAATCACGATTTGTCAACAAGTGCTTTCTTTTGAAGTTGACGGTTCATAACTTGGGTCACTATCTTTAGATACCTTATCATGCTGACTGAGAACAAATTCACAACGATATCACTTTTCGGTCGACTTAGAGGCATCGGCACAGGCAGTTCTACTATGTAGGATGGTTCTTTGGCTGAAGACAAGTTTGGATACTGGATAGTGTGTTTCGATTTGGTAGTAATGCCTTTTGTTTGACTCATTGAAAAATAACAATCACTAACATAATCCTTTGGCTCCGTCAAAATCATTGGTATAGAAAATTGAAAATGGCTAGGTTCTTGTTTAGCCCAATCTAAAAGAAGCCTCACACACGTTACACAGCATTTATATGGAACCCAGGATTTGTCTTGATTCCTCACAGGAAAACCAAAATAGTCTTGATAACTCTCTTCAATTGGTGATGTGAAATTTCGACGCTGAGATGTAAAAGTTAATTCTCCACACACATGACAAAATTTGGCTGGATTGTTCAAACACTTTCGTGGCATATTTACGATCTAACTAACGTAAATAAACTGTAATTTACCAAACACAATAGTTAAGCTACGTGCAGACGGCATATAAAAAGCCGCACATATGTGCGGTTCTGACGTCACATAAAAAGTTGTAAATTCAACGCAAATGCTATACGTAAATCAGTGTACGCAAAATCGCATATTAGGGCGTTCAGACGATGTGCAGAATCTGTCCCAAAAGCCGCACATTAGTTTGCGTTGATTTGCTCGCACATCAAATGTACGCAAATGAGTACGCAAATTTTGCGGTCGATGTGCGACGTATTCACACGATATGCGGAAATATCCGCACATCACCCATTTGCGTTCATATGGAGGTTTGCGTTAATTCAATAAATTGTTTGAATTTTGTGTTTTATTCATGGCAGGGTACTACGGCTGTTTTGGCATTGGATATGATTTATCTGCAATCAATTTTAATGATTTCATAATTAATCAGTAGAAAAAAAAATAAATAAAAAACTTAATAAATTAAAAAACTTAATAAATTAATAAAATACTCAAGTCAACAACAAAAAAAAATTAAAATAAAGAGACCCGATAAATACTTCAATACTTATTGTATTCATGAACACAAAAACAGCCTACTACCAACACACTTGGCTTCGCTCATTTTTTTTTTTTTAATTGAAAACCGATCATAACTATACTATACAACCACTACTGATTTGCGTAAAATATGCACATTTGCGTTGTCCTATTTTCGTGTCACCGCACATGATTTTGAAGATCGCACATGCACGCACATGCACGCAAACTGTCACAAAAAATGTGCGAGGGTGTTCAGACGATTTGCGAAAAAGACGCACATTTATGTGCGGCCTCGCCATCGCACATCATCCGCAAACCATTTGCGTGCATGTGCGGAGTGTCCCAAAAGGGTGTTCAGACGATATGCATCAATTGTCGCAAATTATGACGTAAAAATGACGTCAGAACCGCAAACGTGTGCGACTTTTATATGCCGTCTGCACGTAGCTTTACACAGTCGACTAAATGCAGTTAAGTAAACGAAGAAACATATATGAGGTCAGAAATTAATATGTAGCTGTCACAAGAAAACTGGATGTGATAGAAGCAAAACTGTAATATATTTTTAATGAGGCAACACCATCATATATAAAAACTAGATGACCCACCCGGCGTCGCTCGGGTCTAAGTTATTTAAAGTGTTGTTCACACCAAACTGTCTAGAAACAAAAGCTAAGAAGACTAAGTCTAAGAATGCCCGAAAATGTCTAGTTTCTCCATTTCTGTATGAATAGACTATATAGGCGGTAGTGTAGGTTTTAGAGTTCCCGTTTCCGTTACGGTTCCCTTTCCTTTACCCGACCCAATTAAATTATCTGGAAGTTAGAGCTCTTATAAGTGAACCAAAAAATTAAATTGCCCAAATCTAATAAAAATGTAACTTACACCGAACTTTTTTATCACCCCAACAATATTTTCTATGAAATGAATAAGAATCTAATGTATAAAATTTCCATGTCACCAACAATGTTATACATTAAATTAATAATAAATTTACTTTAGAATATAGTTCATATGACATTTACACTGAGACTGTAAAATCTAATATATAAAATTCTCGAGTCACAGTGTAAATTAAAGAAACAACGTTAAGGGTAGATGGCCCTTATCACTTAGGGGTTTGAAAAATAATTAGTAGCCGATTCTCAGACCTACTGAATACGCATATAAAATTTGGTAAAAATGAGTAAAGCCGTTTCGGAGGAGTACGGTAACTAACATTGTGACAGGGAAATTTTATATATATAAGGATCATAACAAAGTTCATGTGACAAAAACAGTGTTTACCAGTGTTATCACCCCAGCAAAAACCTCGGGCGAGTTGAGCAAACCCAGGTCAACCTAAGGGCTCAAAAAACACTCTGACATTCAAGGCGAGTTTTCAAAATACGCTTTGTGGCGATCACAGGGCGATCCCAAGGCTACAACGAACCAAACTAATAATTCCGAAGTTGTTGATCGCTAGAAGTTTATGGATTACTGTGTAACCGACTACATATTTTTTCCCTCTGACGAAACCAACTTTTTAAACTTTCCTTTGTCCTGAATTTTTTGTTCAAAAGGTTCGACACGACTTTTTGATTTAGTTTTTTTTTAAAAGGAATGGAAATCAATAACGCCACATATCTATCAAGTATTTTCCGATGTTAGCTATATTCCTATTGGACAGAACTGTAAAAGAATGCATTCATTTGGTAATGCTTTGCAAAAAGTCTCATTCATTTAACTGAATATTCGGAATGCTTTCGCATTCCTTATCGCAGTACTTCAACTTACAAAAATAACTCCCATTTAATTTTGAAGTTTTTAGTTAAGTTAAGTATTTACATGAAGTCAAAATACTCAGAAGATAAGTCTTTTTCATCATTTGACTGCAATACAAAAAAGAATGCATTCTTTTACAGCTCTGTTATTGGACTAGTTCACTTTGTTTTGTTCTGCTGTTTACAAATTCACATGTCAGGAATCGAGAGTAGAAAATTTTTATTAAGATTTGCTCTTCGACGCTCCACGGCCTCGCCGATGCATGTTCTGCAAACGATCGTCTGATCCTGACTGCCTTAAACTAATTGAGCTCGAATTACACAAATATATCAGACGTTTTCTTCAAAGGCTTTAGCTTCCTTGATTATTTAGTTTTAGATTAGAAGAACCTCTTATCATAAATTGACTAAGGCTATTATTATGAGTAGCGAATCGAACTAAAATCCCAGCGAATTCCTAAATTTCGTATTATGAGTAGTGCGCTTAAATGAAGTTCGCTTCAAATGTCAAAAAGTTATCGACCAATTCTGAGTAGCAAACGTTCGATATTGTATTCGCCAAGCGCGTCAAAATCGAGCGAACGAAAGTTATTCGTGATAAAGCAAGTGAACGAAGGATTTTTTTTTGTGTTTGTTTACTGTTTGGATGCATTTCTGGCAAAAATGAGTGAATTAAGAAAAAAGTACCTATTTATAATTTTATTTACTATCAAAAACAAGATACAAGATACTGTATCTTCTAATAAAGAATGAATACACAAGGATCCCCTGAAGTTGCGCCTTCAAATATAAATGCAACACAAAGAATGGAAGAAGCAATTCCCGAGCACGAGCTCCGCAAGATGAAGATACCCAGCATGTTCAAGAACCATCATCATCTGGTCAGCAGCGATCCCTGCCAGCTCATAAAAGAGGGGAGAACGTTTAAATGAAAGATAAAGTGCACATATGAAATTTTTAAGAGACCAAACTGACACACTAATTTGTTCCTTGCACTCTAATTTTCTTCTACATCTTCAAAAAACAAATCAACACTACTAATCATACTTATAATCAATTATTTTGTTGATATTAAATTGAGAAAGATGTTCTATTAACAGATCAACTTCAATTATAAGGCAATTTGACATATGACTATGAAATATTCACTTTTTTTATGTTGGCACCTATCACATCAAAAGCTAATATTGTAGTTCGCTACTCATTATATCACGAAGCTTGTAGTTCGCTGAACAGTTCGACTAAAAGCGAACGTTCGATCCGCTACTCATAATACGGGCCTAAATGAGGGTTTTACCTTTCTAAAATGAGATTGTGTTAGGCCGCGTTTCCATTTGTAAGAAAACTTCTGCAAGAAATGTCTGACAGTCTGTCCGACAGTGACTTGCAAGTGGAAACTGAGAAGCAAGTTCGATCGCGACAGTTCTTGCATAAGTTCTTGCGATTATTTGCGATTGCAATAAATTGCAGGTTGAAACAGGTTTGCATTGACTCGCGACAGTTCTTGCAGCTTACCGGAATAGTTTCGTATATATTGCACTCGCGGCTGGGTTGGTTTTTGTATACAATAAAAAATGAGCCCAAAGGAAAAACGTGAATGATCTGGCGAAGAAACAATACGGTTAATTAAAAGTTACAAATGCAATACGTGTTTATGGAATAACCGGCACGAAAATTATAAAAATCGAATTGAGAAAAATTCAATATAATCAATCGAATTAAGAAAAATTCAATACTTGAATAAGATCGCGGAAGAGTTCCTCACAAATGAGAATGAAGTGTATCGGAAGCTTCATAATTTAAGGAGCCAATGTCAAAATGAATTGAAAAAAAAAAGAATAGAAATTGAATCACGGAACCGAGTGTCCTGCTTTTTTATAGTAGGTCCCACTTTCAATAACAAAACTTCCAAATCAACTGCGGTCAGCCGAGTGAAATTGATGATTGTATTGTTGTGCGTCTTCTATATTTAGTTCGTTCAATAAATTAAAGAAGGCACGAGCTTCCCATCTTCTTAAAATCTAGTCGCGCACCCAAGTTGATCTCTTTTTCTTTTACATCAATAAAATTGTAATTGCAGCTGCTAAACGTTTAAGTCTTCTCGCCATGATTTGAATTTTAAGTAAATAACCCAATTTCTTGCGACATTAGTGACTCCCCAGTGTAGATACTTCTGCAATAAATTGCGACAGTATGATGCGCGAGCTTCTTGCAAGACATTTATTGCAGAAGAAATTGCAAGAATTCATACAGCAATGTAAACGCTACTGCAAGAAACTTCTGCAAGACTTCCGCGAGTTTACTTGCAAATGGAAACGCGGCCTTACAACGAGTACAAAGCAATTACAAATCACCATTAATGAAATCTTCCAAATGCTAAGCACATTAATTACAACAAGGTTTGTATACTCTCACTCAAGTAATTGCAGCTTGTATATTATTGAAATATTGTTTTTTTTTTTTCAAATTGTCCTAAAGCTAGAATACAGTTACTGTTTGTCTCGTTTAAAAAGGAATATGGACGTTTAGAAAAATTGTTTTAAATGCCATACAATACAAAGTTAGGTGTACAAAAATACCGTTGAAGAAACATATAAAAAATATAAATAAGCTCTGCTGACAAAAATACAAAAAATACAAAATAATAACCTCTATCTTTATGTCTAGTTGTACGCTAGTTGTTGTCTGTATTCCTAAATTTAATTTTTCAGCTGTCGTTGTGTTTTGTTTTTTTATTTTTGTCTTGTAAATGTTGCCAAAAATTCAAGTGTCTGGAAACTGAACTTCTGAAGGCACTTTGGTGGTCATCTTTCACATTCATCCAAACAAGAATATTGCTTTGTTTAAGTTTGTTGCATTGATTTGTGACTGCCCTTCAATACATGTTTGCTGAATTTGCCTGCCTGGGGAAATATTCAGGACAGAATATTTGAACCATAATGCCAGCTAGCATTAGAGCAAAATAAATTGTAACCGCGATCCACCAAAGTACACGCTCCCAACGTCGTACTTTTAAATTACGCAGTACACCAATACCAACGAGTAGACCAGCGACAGCTCCTGACAGATGCGCAATGTAACCAATTTGATCATGCTTATCATTGAGATGGCGCCAAACGGAAGTTCCCAAATCAGTGAAGCAGAATATCAAAAACACAAACAACTGCACGATAGCATAGTCCATATCGGAGAAATTCTGCAAGATTTCAACTATTCGATTACTTGGACATTAATGACTTGATGTAAGAAGATACCATTATTATAGTGGCAATGTGGGCTGTGATTAGAGCATATACTCCTCCCGAAGCCCCGGCAAGATATATCGTTGGACTGCTGAGAGAGGTACCCATGGAGCCGGCAGCAACACCAGCTAGATAGACTAACGCTACTCTCCACCAATGGTGCACCAGTTCAAGTGCTACTCCAAGGAAGATCTGAATGATGAGGTTCATGAACAGATGCATTATGCCTACATGAACAAACATGTAGCTCACGAAACGCCAAGCTTCGTATCGGCGATATGGATTGAAAATAAATAGCATCGCTGCTGGACCCTTAGTGCTTTCTCCAATGCGCTGACCCTGGTTCGGATCATCTCTGGGAATGGAAAAAGGTTTAATAATCAATTCTAAGAGATTATGCATATCAAACTCACTGTAAAGCTATGACGTCATATAAGAACATAATGATTTCTATCAAAGAGAAGATAACCATCGTAAGCGGCGGTGGACAAAAGGTCATTTGTCTTTCATAGGCTCCATCTTAGGACACAAAAGAACAAATATAAATACATGACTTGAAAAAAAAAACTTTTAAATTACTAAGTTTCTTACCAATTTGATCTCCCTGTAGTGGTGTACGTCGGGGAACTATTGCCCTGCAGTAGTTTTGAATATAACTAGTCAATAACCAGCGGTTGTCCAAGGACAATTTGTAAAACTCCTCAAAATCTAGACGACCATTTCTGTCCTCGTCAGACGTAGCCAATATGTTATTGGCCATTGCTGCCGGAATGTCTTGACAAAGTCCTTGGGCAATAAGGCGTTTAAGCTCGGGTAAATCGAGGTAGCCATCGTTGTCAGTATCGTGCTGGAAATACGAAATACTATTTTAAGATAAAAAATATAAATTTCTGAAAATTTCACGAACTACATTTATAAAAGAAAAGAATTTGAAAATGAGTCAACATTTGCACTTTCCGAGGCAATTCAATGGAGGTGCACTAGAAGTAGCATATCAAAGATTTTGTAGGGTTCGCTTGGACCATCGAGGAAGTATTCTCCTAGATGCAGTTTTCTTTTGAGGGAAAGTGCTAAACATTAAAAAGGATTGTCTTTTCTTCCTAATCATCTAAGCAGCTCCGGCATATAAAAAAGTTTAACAGTTGAAGCAATAGAACGTTTCATTTCACAATGCACTTTCAAACAGAATTATATGCAGTTGTGTATTTTTAACAGAAGTTGCAGTACAAATATACACAAGGAGAAGCATTCTTCAAATTTTTCCATTATTGAAGCAGATGTTTTGGTTTCAGAGGCATGCAGTGAAAGAAACACCTTTACGCAATGTAACAGTATTACACAAATAAAAAAACACTTGCTGTGGTTCATTTGTCTAACCTCGTTCCTTCGACGAAGATATTTAGTGAAACATTTGTTCTCAGTTTTATTTAAAGAAGAAAACATAAGCTAATGAACTTCCAGCAATGAGTCACTAACCGGAGTTGTACCTACGTGTAAATTAATACTGTCACGATATTGCGGTTAACTGCCTTGGAAAGTGATAGTGGGGTACCTACAGTATAAGCAATAGATTTATTTGCTTGGAATTGGTTAAACACTTGCGACGCATCATTAACTAAGTTCAACTGAGTTCAAACGATGAGATACTTCATAATTATAAAAAATAATTTCAAGTAGATACTTTTTTGCTGTTGAGTGAGGATCATCTTTTCTAAAGCTGGCTTGCCGAGTGTGTTTGCGCGTAAATTCTCTGAATGAAGTAAATAGACTTGGGTCATACTAGTTTAAGTTTTTAATGTAACAACGTCACGTTAACGTTATATCAATTTAAAAAAAATCCATTTTTTTGTAAACATTGTAATGTAAGCGTGATATTTTCCACCTTACGATACGACCTATGGAGAGAGAAGGATCAACAATATAAGAAATAGAAGATAAAATATTTTCATTATTATGTTTTGTTGTCTAAATTTCGAAAACATTAACCGTTCTTTTAGACAATTGGCAGTTCGCTGCAAATTATTTGTTTCTCAAAGATATGTTTGAAAGCAAATGTTAAATTAATAAATAGTGTGGCACAACCTTTCTCAGGGAGAACGCGAATGCGCTAGACTATACTTTATAAGAAATGAAAAGGTCCACATTTTGTTGCTGATTTCTGAGGGTTAAGTGAAAAACCGCCTTTCAATGCAGTGTTTCATTATTCCCGAAGGACTTGTCAATTAGCTATGAAGGAAGAACCTCCAACTCCCACTTTATAAGCAGTGTAAATTGCATGCAACACAGCAAAACTGAACACAATCAAACGAAAGTAGCCAACATCACAGACGAAGAAGGTTATTAAAGCAGTTAAGAATTCCAACAAAGACAATGGTGCTGGGCTAGACGGGATACCATATGATTTTTGGAAAAAGATAGGAGGCATCGGGCTTAGATGGCATCCCCAAGGAGTTAATAATCTGCCGAAGCAATAGAGGGAAAATTACCGCCTGTCAATGTACAAAGAGAAGGAAGATACACGATACACAGGTGTGGGGTAGCACAAAATATGAAAGCGTTGAAAAATTGCTACGATTTTATATAAAAAGGATATTTCAATTACCACCGAACCCACCGAACTACATGTTAATACTTGAAACGGGAATCTCTCCACTGTTTATTAAAACACTGAAGTTGAATGTTGACTACATATGTAAGGTCCTGCAGATGTCAGATGAGCGTCTCCCGAAAAAAGCAGCACTACAAGTGATACAGAGAAAATCAGGTTGGTTCAGAGAGTGGCTAGAGCTAGCTGAAGAAGAAGGTATAAATCTGGCACCTGAAGACTATCTTACGTGGAAACCTCTTATGTACCAATTGATTGCTGCAGTAGACGATCGATATAGACTGAGGTGCACATCCGAAGCAAAAGAATCCATCTATAGAATGTCGTACAGCAAGCTGGACTACAATCTTAATCAAAGGAATTATTTCAGACATGACCTAACAACGGATCAAATATCTATGATATTTAGACTTAGAGGAGAACTGCTCAATCTAAACTTCATTCCCCATAGAGAAGAGTTACCTTTAATGTGCGAATTATGCAATATGGGTGAAAGAGAAAACATTTTTCATTTCATGGGTAGATGTCCAGTGCCACGAGAAACAAGAAGACATGTCTTTGGAACCGATGTATTATCGGAAGAGCTGATCACTCATCATCTTAATGAAGTAGATGTTCCCCTGTTATATAAATATTGTAAAATTGCATTAGAATATAGAAACAGAATTATTAACGAAAATTTTTAAAGATTTTTAAAAGACATATATATATATGTTTATAAAATAAAAAGTTGTCAATCAGGCAGACGGCAAACAGCCATGCTATATATTTATTTGTAATATTTATGTATGAACATTAAACATTGAAAATAAAATCTAATCTAATCTAAAAAAAAAAATCTTACTTGCTTACTTACTTAAGGTGGCGCTACAGTCCGGGTCGGACTAGGGCCTCAACCAACATGCTTCTCCAGCCAACTCGGTCCCTAGCTAGCTGCCTCCAGTTTTGCACGCCAAGTTGGTTGAGGTCCTCTCCTACTTGCGTGCGCCACCTGAGTCGCGGTCTTCCTCTACTGCGCCGTCCCTCGGGATTGGATTCGAAGACTTTCCGGGCCGGAGCGTTGGTGTCCATTCGCTCTACATGACCCAGCCATCTAAGCCGCTGGACCTTGACTCGTTTGACAAGGTCAGTGTCGCTGTACAGCCCGTACAATTCGTCGTTGAATCTTCTTCTCCATTCTCCATCTATGCAGACGGGACCAAATATCACCCGAAGAATTTTTCTCTCGAAGCATCCTAAAGCGTTCTCGTCTGCCTTTGACAAGGTCCATGCCTCTGCGCCATATATAAGAACCGGGATGATAAGTGTCTTATACAGGGACACTTTAGTTGCTCGAGATAGGACTTTACTACTCAATTGCCTTCTTAGTCCGAAGAAACAGCGATTGGCAAGAGCTATTCTTCGTTTGATTTCAGCGCTGGTGTCGTTGTCTGAATTAATAGCGGCGCCTAGGTAGACAAAGTCCTTAACTACCTCAAAGTTATAGCTGTCAATCGTGACGTTCTGTCCAAGACGTCGGTGTTGGGTGTCCTTTCTTGATGACAGCATATACTTGGTCTTGCCCTCATTTACCACTAA
Source organism: Melanostoma mellinum (assembly GCA_914767635.1). Lineage (NCBI taxonomy): Eukaryota > Metazoa > Arthropoda > Insecta > Diptera > Syrphidae > Melanostoma > Melanostoma mellinum. The sequence goes on along the minus strand of OU612059.1, from coordinate 57,904,081 downwards.
GCCCATCTTCTTCGCTTCCGTCTCAATGCTCATAAACGCGCCATTGACATCACGCTGCGTTCTTCCAATTATGTCAATATCGTCGGCATATCCGAGCAATTGCAAAAAAAAAATCTAGATACACGAAATTACGGTAACTACCGCTCGATCGAACTGATATCCAACACTTAAAATCAATGAGCGGGTATTGGGTTTAAAAAATAAATAGGGTGGCGCAACAGAGCGAGGAGCCAAAGGTCCAGACATGCGAAACATCACGCCACATGTACCACGTGGCCGACTTTGAAAAAAAAAAAATAAAGCTATCTGATAACTAACGCGGGTTTGTCGGGTAAAAGCCAAAAAAGTACAAGATTCTTAATGGGAAAAATGAGCAAGATTAAGTCGCACGAACTCGCCATTATGTGGTAAGTAAAATATCAAAATTTATAGATAGAGCTTTATATATTGAGCTCTTAAGGCTTCGGAATGCTGACAAGCGCTTCTCTTCTGCCAATGAAAAGTGCTGGTAATCAACGATTAATTTTATTTGGTTTCGATGTATCAAGGAGCACGGTAGTGCCATCAACCAATTTCTTTGGCATTACAAATTTCTATACAGAAAACAACTCGGGACATTTTGGCATGTTGTTCCAATCTGTTGCCAAAAAACTTAAATTTTTGTTGTTTTTTATTTATTTCTGCGAAAAGTATGATATGATACTCGAGGATTCCACGTACCGTTGGAATTACATGAAAACTGACCACACTCTTCATAATAGCACGCTTGGAATGCTGGCATTGATTCATGGTTAGTGATGGGTACAAAAGGTCTCGCTGACTGGTTCAGCTGAGTCTGTCTTGCTTGCGAATCGGAAAAGTACTCTTCTGGTTTTTCGTACGACCATTCATCTGTGGGGATTTTTCAGTTTGACGGGACCTAGGGCGTATCGAGTTAATAAATTCCCTTCTGAACTCAGTGCAACTGGTTTTTATTAGTTCCTGTATGGTAACGTCACTAATCTCAGCTCCTCAGACATTAACCTGTTCACACTACTTTGTTGCGGATTTGTTTTTTGTCCTACCCCATTGATGGCTTGTTAATCGGGTCTACCCCCCCCCCCCCCCACCTACTTCCTGAATTTCGAGCTGCATGTAATGAACTTATAAGACTACAGACCGGCTTCTCTACTGAGTCCAAACGATTTGTCCTGCTGGATGGATGTAGCTACTCTGATTGAATTAGGCTTTGGGATGGAGGTAGTTGACTCCCACTGCAACTTGTCTCTCTTGGCCGATTCGCCTGTTTTGGAGATTGTCCAGCGATAGACATTTTCAAATTTTCTTTTAATTTTTTTACTATGGCACGGGTAACAATTCTATTGTACGAAACAAATTCATTTATTCCTTTCAGATTCCAGGATTCAGATTCAGTTAAGCCTGCACGTAGCTAACGGCATATAAAAGCCGCAAACGTTTGTGGTTCTAACGTCACTTTTACGTCTATCCATTTCCAGGATTGGGTTTGGATTTTCTGTAGTGTTCATTCAACAATTACAAAAAAATCTTGACATCTAAAAGCAACCAAGATTATTTCTTTGTATTTTGCAAAAATGTCAAACTGATAAGTGTGGTTGTTTCAAAATACCTACACAGAGAACTAAACTAATCTCATTTGTCTTTGTTGAGACGAGTTTGTATTTCTTTGGTCTCATATTGCATTTTTTTTTTAAAGTATTGAACAATTATGTCATCCTAATCGGTGGTTTGAAAATAAATTCTACAAGATAAAGGCTACCTTGAGGTTATCTTATCTGATAAAAGCGCGTTAGCTTTATACATTTATGATTCAACGAAACATTGTAACCATTTCAAATGCGGGTTAAGAACAAGTTGGCTTTTATATAAAAGAAAAAACATAACAATAAACTTTTTCGCGATAACAGGAAAGAAGAAATGGAAGCACTAAGGTATTACCATGCCTCATGCCGCATACTCAATACATTTCATACAGAATGTGAAAAATATTGAATAGAGCGATTATATCAGGCTCAAGTAAAGTTATTCGATTTAAGGGGCTAATCAGTTGTATCTTAAGTACTAAACGGAATTTACATAGACGCATCTTCTCGAACAGCCAGACTGCCATCGAACCTCTAAATGAACTCTTTAAACTCTAATGTAACATTGAACTTCTCACTATCAAATGTTCGATCCTTAAAAAAAAGATAATTCCTCTATAATTGCACCAATTATAGAGGAATGAGCCTCCTTTACGTTGCATATAAGATCTTCTCTGCTGTAATAGTTATTAGCAGTCTAAGATCCCACATCAACAATTCGATAGGTCCTTATCAATGTGGGTGTACACCAGAAAAGTAAACAATCGATCTTAAAAAAACTAGAATAATATCGATATATGACAGTATTTACAGAGACGAGCTGTACAAAGCTATGTCTAGTTTCGGCATTCCTTCAAAACTCGTACGACTATGCAGGATGACTTTGGAGAATTCACGCTGCTCCGTCAAGGTCGGAAAAGAACTCACCGAAACCTTTGATGTCGAAAAAGGCTTTAGGCAAGCCGACAAACTGTCATGCGATTTCTTCAACATCATACTTGAAAAGATTGTAGGAAACTCTAACGTAAACACCAGAGGAACAATCTTTCAAAAGTCTGTACAATTACTCGCCTATGTAGACGATATTGACGTAATGGGAAAAAAAAGAGGTGCTTTTGCGAGTATTGAAACAGAAGCGGCAAAAATGGGTTTGATGGTTAATGAGGGCAAAACGAAGTATATGTTGTCATCAAACAGGGACACCGAACATCGACGAACTGGACAAAACGTCACAATAGACAGACATAACTTCGAGGTAGTACAGGACTTCGTCGACCTAGGATCCGCTATAGACACGGAAAACAACATCAGTGCGGAGATCAAACGGAGAATAACTATTGTCAACCGTTGCTTCTTTGGTTTAAGAAGGCAATTGAGAAATAAAATCCTCTCCAGAAAAATCTAGGTAGCCCTGTATAGGAGACCTTGATCATCCCAGTCCTGCTTTACGGCGCGGAAGCATGGACTTTATCGAAAGCGGATGAGAAAACCCTTCGTTATTTCGAAAGAAAAATTTTCCGAATGATCTTTGGTGCCGTATGCTAAGACAATGTGTGGAGAAGAAGATACAACAACGAGCTGTATGAGTTGAACCGCGAAATGAGCATAGCTAGAAGAGTGCGCATCGCTAGGCTACGATGGTTGGGCAATGTAGAGCGGATGGACTTAAACGCTCCGGTTCGACGGGTTTTCGAAAGCAAATAGCAGGGAAATCGCGGAAAGGGAGGACCTCGTCTTAGGTTGCGCAATTAAGTGGATGAAGACCTCAACCGACTTAGAGTGCAAAAGTGGAGACAGCTCGCCCGAAATCGAAGTCATTATAGAAGGATGTTGATTGAGGCTCAGGTTCACCCGAACTGTAATGCCCACCTAAGTAAATAAGTAAGTATTTTACTAACCGGGGCGACAGTGCTTTTTTATTCGATTCCAAAGATGAGAAAATTCGTAAAACAGTAAAGCTCTTTGGAAGATGCGCACTGAGCTGGCCTTGACAACTCCGTTATTATTTGAGAGATGTACCGCCGCCCCAGTCAAACTCTCTACCTGTAAATGTCCTTGAATTGGATCATATCTGAGTGTTGGAGTTATACCAAGATCAACTAGTATAGCCATATATAACTACATTTCATCGAGACTTGTTTATGATTATATAACAAACTCGTGGTACTTTGATCATGAAGCTTGCATCAAAACCAAATACCATAAGACATATAAATACATCCGTATAGCTAGGAAATGATACACGTTCCATTCAATCAAGTAAGTAAGGAAAAAATAAGAGTAGTGGTATTTCATTGATGATAAATAACCGAAGCTATTCATCTCCCACTTATGATAAACCTCTTATGTCTTTTTACACTGCCAGACTAGAGTCCAGCTCAACAGGGTCTTCTTTCCCCGCTAATTATTCCAAGCCCATTCCCTTGGCTGTGGTTTCGCTAGATCGTAGATAAGAACGTAAGAAAAACTGGTTGGGCTTAACATGAGTACCATCCATTACGAATTAACTTCATGGTGAAACATCCCACAGAAGGGGCTTAATAGAAGCTATAGGCCAGAGCCCCAAAGTGAGCTTGTGGCACCTTAACAGGCAACACTCGGCCATGTTAAGGCTTGAACTATACTCCTTGCTAAGGAGCGATGCCGATCTAACAACTCTTGCGTTTTCAGGATCTTAGATGTTAAAAGGAGCGAAGACTTCAACCGACTTAAAGTGCAAAACTGGAGAGAGCTCGCCCGAAATCGTAGTCGTTACAGAATTATGTTGGTTGAGGCCCAGGTTCACCCCGAACTGTAAAGCCCACCTAAGTAAGTAAGAAGATGTTAAAAGGCTCCTTGAACACCATTGCGGCCGCGAATTCGGCAAACCACAGCCACCGCGATACTCTCACTAGGGGCCTACCTCCCAGGCCGGCTGGGCAATGCCAACCCATGACAAGTCATCAAGCTAACTCTGTTCCGAGGCTCCTAACTCCCGTGGTACCAGCTATTGAAGCTTTTGGTGGAGCTGTCGCAAACGTGAAGGTTGCTTCCATATGGGCTCAGTATTCCCTCTTCCAATTGTTGTGAAAAAACATCATTGTCATTCTTCTTAGAAGTTTTGTGCAAAAATGAATGCTTCTTCTTCCTTTTACGGTTTTACGAGCAACGTGATCTTGTGAAGATCACCCACTTAACTGATCCGAGCTACTGATCTGCTCGTTGGATACACCGTGTCGTGAAATAACTGCTTCCCAAATTCAAAAAATTCTACGTAAGGAATTAACAAACTTTTTAGGACAGTGTCAGAAGCTGGAGCTGACAATCTACTTTAAAAATACACAGCTGTTTGTTAAATGTGGTGCCCGAGGGGTAATGGTATGCATGTCTGCCTTTTACGGGGATTTCTTGATTAGCCGTTCGGCATCGTCAAAAAATTGTAAGTCTTCTCCATTCCCTGACAAAACATGGTTGTGACAGATGCGCTAGGCCCCAGGGCTCCCACCTCTGTGCACCACCCTATATTCGTTAGAAAATCAGCAACTATGCAAGAAAATCATTTCTTTACTGAACATTTTTCAAATGACTAGTCCGATTATTGAGCCACTCATCGACTGGCTAAGTCACAATGCAACAAAACAAGTCATTGCATTCAGAATGAAGCGTAACTTGCTTGATTTCAAACAATTTAGCGAAACTTTTCGATTATTTACTCTTGCTTGCCCCATACAAGGCGGCATAGACCCCTTTTTTGTTCGATTTGCCTTACTAGGCTTTCAATGGATATTTTTTAATTGCATTTAGAGATAAAAAAAAACACTCTCGCGCCAAAGATACACTCAAATCGATGGATCTCTAGTTACTAATGCAATAACAACACCATTCCAAACAAAGTGAACGCAACCTACTTTTGGAGAGAATCGAAAGAGCTCCTTCAGTGACACTGCCCTTAAATGGTCAAAACAAAACGAAGCACGCAACTTGTTCGCATTCTTTAAATCAGGTTCACAACATTAAGATACGATACGACTGCACCTTAAAAATATATCTAATCACACTTGGCAAATATTGATAAAGTGACTACACATCCCACGGTGAATCACCGGCCCTAACCAAAACACATTCAACTGGTTAAGACGTGAAACAAGTCTTGTGTAATTGTGGGGATCAATGAATTAAAATATCAATCTTTATACTTACATTGTCAAAAATCCTCCTTATCCTTTGTCTGTCCTCCGACTCTGGAACTGAGATGACCCGTTGCAGGGGAATTTCTTCCTGTTGGCGTGATCTACTTCCCAACTCAGCATCTCGTTCTTGTGATTGAAGGCGTTGCATATTTAGTTAGTTTTTGCTAATTTTTCACTTAAAGAATACTACTTCACGGTTAACTGAGTTGTTGCGAAAGGCCGGATGATTCAAGTGCAAAAACACTTGATCGATATTGTGTTCCACTTATCAGAGGTCTTTGTTGGAGAGCGCACGACTCATCAAAGTTTCCCGGATTTCTAAATGCTTCGGCTTAAAGTTACTCCGTGGCTAATGGAAAAACGCCGCGTAGATGAATGGAACCTCAGTGGGGTTATTGTTGAAGGTTATGAATATGAAAATACGACACGGGGAAGCTATAAACTACAAACCGATTAGTATGGAATGAAAAATGAAAATGATAACAAAACACTTGAAATGGGAGTCTTCTGTCTGCCTGCTTCGATCTCGGTGCTCGGTCTCCTCTCCACTGGGTGGCGGGCGCTTTCACTTTGACGTTTCTCCATTTAGCTGACATTCGTTTTTTTCTTGCACTTTTCGTTCTGCCTCGCCAGCGCATGACAGATAGGAAAATCGATGATTGTTATCGGTTTGGGTATAGGCTACAATGGTATGGTAGTGTGTGGTGAGGTAATATAGTGCTTATAACTGCCAAATGACTTTTTCAAATTCAAAGTTGATTCTATTTTAAGTTCATTACCAATCTAAAAACAGTTTCGAATTTCAATTAAAAGCACAAATTTGTTATAAGAATTTGAAAAATTACGATGTTAATTCGACAAAAATTACGATGTTAGTTCCACAATTAATCTTTGCCAGCAGCTCAAACAACAAAAAAACTCACAACATAGAAATCACCATGACAACCTCGCTGATGTGTCCCCAAACACAAAAACTGCAATAAGTGTTTTGTTTTCTTTTTCGGGAAACAATCTCAAAATGTACAAGAAAACTGTGAAGTCTTCAGCAATTTATCACATTAAAGACGACATCAAACATTTCCAATTCAACGTTTCCTTTCGCCACATCACATCGTTGCTCAATCTTCCAAAATTCGATGTTAAATCCGGTAAATCAGCAGTGGTGGAAGACGGCAAAAGTCCTGATAACGAAAAAGATGTATGGAAAATAGTGACTATCAAATGGCAGGAAAAGCTCTTTAGTGCCCAAGAAATTGAGTTTTTTCGTGACATCAGCAATTGCTTAACTGACACTCAGAAGTCCTATCATCGGTTAATCATTCAAGACGAACACAACTCGATTCTTCTTCCATCGGATCCGATTTTCACCTTCGTCCATGAGGATAACTATTCACTTGAACAAGAAAGGATTCCTACTGAGCAGTCCCCTGCTAGAGACACTAACTCCCAAGATGTCCTAATGCACGTGTATGCCGCTGTCAATAAGAACACCGTGCTGGTGTCATTGAGATGGCAACCATCACAGAAACTCTTGCACATATATCCGGATTTCAATAGTTTCCGGGAGAATCCGTACTTCATCGAAATCGATACGGATTACCGTCATCTCTATGCATACGGCATTGAAAATTCTTCAATGCAGTCCCGGAAAAGTCGCAAAGCTTCACCATTTGCTGAGCTAAAACTACCGGATATACCCCATTGGGAAGGTATTGATGAGCTGTCGACAAAATTTACAATGCCACCTAAACGTACACGACGAATGGCGATTCAATTGGAAATCCAAAAGGCTGAAGAATTTGAATACGATGGAATTCATGTGCGGTATCATATCCGTTTGCCGGAACGGACAATACTCGAAGAAGGCCTCTTGACTGGATGCACTCACACATCGCAAGCGAATAGTGATGGTGTTTGCGGATTTGGACACTGCTTGGAGATTGTTCTGCTCTGTGAAGAGGATTTTAAGGAGGAGAGCTTGTGTTATGTATATTTTGAGGTAGTATCAATAGACAGCTGGGAAAGAGAGCGGGTAGAAGGATATTCATATTGTAGTTTTGTTTTGGAGAAGGGATTTGAAGGAAAAGTATTGCAATGTCATAGACCCATCGAAGGGGGAGTGTTGGAAAAGTTGAACAGATACTTCATTGGCGGGAGAAGGAAGTTCGATTTTGAAAAATTCTACGGAGGTGATGGAGATTTCTGTAATCGTTACGGTACGACTATGATCACTACGGGAACTCTGGCTGTTCGTTGTCAGAGGATGTCACAGCGTAATCCTGAGCTGTTGAAGCCGGCTCCAGGTAGAATGGTTGGTATGACGCTGGAAGATATTATGAAGGCGTATAGGGAAGCCAGGAGGCGTTTAGAGGCTATAGTTGTGTAGAATCTGTGTAGTCAAAGAAAAATAAAATTGTATTTTAGTATGGAACTGTTTTATATCGCCCTTTTTTACTTACTCTTGCTGAAGTTCCCCAAAAACTTAACATGGTGTTTGTAGGATTAATAACAGCGGCGTTTGTTTTTTTGTTTACTGAATTCGTTTGATATTAAACAAGTTTGCGCATCTGCTACACGCTTAAAACTAGCTGATAAATATAAGCTGCCTGTGGACCTTAAAAAGGGAGATCCTCACAATTGCTCCAGTGATAGAGGAATAAGCCTCCTTAACGTTGCGTATGAGATCTTGTCTCCTGTAATACGTGAACGTCTGAAACCCCACGTCAACAGCTTGATAGGTCCTTGTCAATGTGGTCTTAGACTAAAAAAGGCTACAATAGACCAAATTTTCACACTACGACAATTCTTGGACAGATCCCGAGAATATAAGGGCTGTTCGTTGAAGCCCTAAGATCGCCCTGGGGTCACCACAAAGCGTTTTTTGAGAAACCTAAAGTCACCCTGAATGTCAATACGAGTGTTTTTTGAGCCCTCCTAGGGTTTACCTAGGTTTTTTTATTATTATTATTCCTTATTGTCTACGATTTTTTATCTACAGACTTAACAATACAATTAGTACAATATTATATACAATCGCTTAAATATCTACTATTATTTTTATGAGCTAAAAATGCTGTTAATAAGTTTTTAAAAACATTTCTTGGAAAACATACGTCTAAACAACAATAAGCTTAAACAAGTTGCAACAGTGGCATATAGGTTCACGTAATCCATAGTTCGTTCGATGTGGAACTTCAAATAATAGAGGCCTTGGTCTAAGTGCTCTAGACGGAGCATATACACATTTACAAGGGAAAGTAAGTTTGGACTATCAACAAAATTACATAAAACATCTCTAATAAACATAACACTATACATTTCCCTCCGTGATTCAAGAGATTGTATTCCCAACAAAAGACATTTTGACCTATAAGAGTGATGATTATGGTTATTAGCAGTGTCAAAATTAACAAAAAAATTTCTTAAAGCAAAGCGCAAGAAGTTTTTTTGTACTCTTTCAATCTTTGAAATATCAATTTGAGTTGTTGGATTCCAGACAACACAAGCATATTCTAAGGAGGGCTGACAATACTACAGTACAATGATTTAAGGGTATACAGATCAGAGGCTTCTTGTTTAAGGAATAGGAGGGAACAATAGGATACATGGTACGATTGTAGGACATGGAAGTACATTTATCAACATTCAATCTTAGATCGTTTAAGTTGCACCACTTAGAAAATAGATCGAGATTATTTTGCAAAAGAAAACGAACTGCAATATTTGAAACAACAGCGAAAAACTTAACATCATCTGCAAAAATGAGACATTTACAAAATTTTAATGTTTCAGGTAAAACATTTACATGCAGTAAGAAAATGGGGGGCCCCAGACGACTTCCTTCCGGAACACCCGAAGTAACATATATATCCTTAGAACAGATGTCATCAACTAGAACAATTTGTTTACGGCCATATAGATAGGACTTAAACCAACACAACAAGGCAGCTCTAATTCCATAAGCCTCAAGCTTTTTCAATAAAATTTTCAAGTTAACCCTGCTAAATGCTTTAGTAAAATCCGTGTATATTATATGAACCTGCTGACCATTCTCCAAAGCATTTATAGAGAAATTCGTGAACTCAACCAAATTCGAAATCGTAGACCTACCCTTGCAAAAACCGTGTTGAAAATCACTAGCATGTCCTTTTATCAAACCAATGAAAATATCTTTTACAAGACAATCCAATAATTTTGGAATTATAGAAAGCTTTGTTATTGGTCTGTAATTAGAGATGTCATCCTTCTTACCGGATTTGAAAATGAGGGTTATAACTGAGATTTTCCACTCATCCAGAAAAACACCACTGGATAATGATTGGTTGAACAGCTCTGTTATAGGGCCAGAAAGTATGTTAGCACAGTGCTTTAAAACAACAGGATAGAAGCCTAAAATATCTGGCTTATGCTTGGGATCAAGCTCATTTAAAAGTTTAAGAACATCTTCATTTCTTATTCTGAAATTACAACATTCAATAAAAGACGGTAGCGATCTTAAATAGTTTTCATCAACTTTATCTGTAATTGTGGAATCATAAACACTTTGAAAGTAATCAGCAAAAAGGTTAGCAGTTACATATGGCTCTGATGAAGATTTTTGACCAAAATGCATTGTTGAAGGGAACCCAACACTTCTACGTTTTGAATTGATATACTTCCAAAAATGATTCGGATTTGTTTTTAATTTTGATTCGATTGACTGAACATAACTGGAGTGCAAAAATTTAGAGAGAAATGCAAACTCTTTTCTGAGGCGGCAGAATAGTGTATATTCATTCAAGGAATCTGTTAGTTTATATCGTTTATGTGCAGCATTTTTTGCATTTTTAAGTTTTTTAAGACGGTTATTATACCACTTTGGGATAATGTTTGATTTACAACGAACAGAGGCACATCATTATTTAAAGCATCCACCAGAATATTTTTAAATTTAAAAGTTTATCGATAAATTATTGCTCTGAAACTCTGACTCCCAATTTATACAATCCAAACCAGATTTCAGTACATTCAAATTAAGCGGGTTAAACTTACGATAATGTGAATTTAATGCATTAAACTTATTGTAATTATCATAATTATAAATTGATATACAAAATTCGACAGCAGTATGAAACACAGTATTCTTTAGCAAAGGAATTGATTGAGATAGATTTGAATTCAAATCATCAGAAACAAAAACCAAATCTAAAAATCTATTCAATGAATTAGGAACATTATTAATCTGATTCAAATTTAAAGAAAAAAGATAATCAATCAACACGAACGAACCTATAATATCGATATACACCATCTTTTTGTCGATTTCACTGGTCTCCAATGCTTAACGTTTCCGGTTTCCGGCATATGATTGAAGGATAGTTGGAGAGACACTAGATTGGAGAAGATCATGGCAATCTCCTGCTATTGTAGCTTTCCGACGTCTTATCTCTTCACAGAGTTAATTCGCGACAGTCGTCAACAGAATATCCTCATTCGTGCCTTGGCTACAAGGTAGTGGTCCGAGTCAAAGTTGGTCCCTCGGAAAGTTCGGACATCTCACTGGAAGAGTGCCTTGCGTCGATCGCAACATGATCAATTTAGTTGATGGTTAATTGATCTGGGGATCGCCATGTACCTTTATGAATTTTGAGGTGCGGGAAGCGTGTACTACTTACAACAAAATTCAGCCCCGCAGCAAAATCGATTAGCCTGAGTCCGTTTTTCAACAAAGCTGCTGGAGCTGATGGCCTCACTGCCGAATTGTTTAAATCGGCCGGCGATGACCTGGTCAGGAGTATGCACCAGCTCATTTGCAAAATATGGTCGGAAGAAAGCATGCCCGATGAATGGAACCTCAGCATCGTTTCCCCGGTCCTCAAGAAAGGAGACCCTCTGAACTGCGCCAACTACAGAGGTATCAGTCTTCTTAACATCGCGTACAAGATCCTCTCTGCCGTATTGTGTGAGCGTCTGAAGCCATTCGTCAACAACCTGATAGGTCCTTATCAGTGCGGCTTTAGACCAGGAAAGTCCACCATAGACCAAATCTTCACACTACGGCAGATCTTGGAAAAAACCCAGGAGCTTCAAATCGATACCCACCACCTTTTTATCGATTTTAAGGCCGCATATGACAGCATCTATAGAGAGGAGTTATATAGAGCCATGTCTAGTTTTGGCATCCCTACCAAACTTGTCCGATTGTGTAGGATGACGATGGAGAACGCACGCTGCTCCATCAGGGTCGGAAAAGATCTCACCGATACATTCGATGTCAAAAAAGGTTTTAGGCAAGGCGATGCACTGTCATGCGACTTCTTTAACATCGTTCTTGAAATAATAGTGCAAAACTCCTACGTCAACACAAGAGGCACAATCTTTCAAAGGTCCGTTCAATTGCTCGGATATGCCGACGATATTGACATAATTGGAAGAACGCAGCGTGGCGCGTTAATGAGCATTGAAACGGAAGCGAAGAAGATGGGTTTAGTGGTAAATGAGGGCAAGACCAAGTATATGCTGTCATCAAGAAAGGACACCCAACACCGACGTCTTGGACAGAACGTCACGATTGACAGCTATAACTTTGAGGTAGTTAAGGACTTTGTCTACCTAGGCGCCGCTATTAATTCAGACAACGACACCAGCGCTGAAATCAAACGAAGAATAACTCTTGCCAATCGCTGTTTCTTCGGACTAAGAAGGCAATTGAGTAGTAAAGTCCTCTCTCGAGCAACTAAAGTGTCCCTGTATAAGACACTTATCATCCCGGTTCTTATATATGGCGCAGAGGCATGGACCTTGTCAAAGGCAGACGAGAACGCTTTAGGATGCTTCGAGAGAAAAATTCTTCGGGTGATATTTGGTCCCGTCTGCATAGATGGAGAATGGAGAAGAAGATTCAACGACGAATTGTACGGGCTGTACAGCGACACTGACCTTGTCAAACGAGTCAAGGTCCAGCGGCTTAGATGGCTGGGTCATGTAGAGCGAATGGACACCAACGCTCCGGCCCGGAAAGTCTTCGAATCCAATCCCGAGGGACGGCGCAGTAGAGGAAGACCGCGACTCAGGTGGCGCACGCAAGTAGGAGAGGACCTCAACCAACTTGGCGTGCAAAACTGGAGGCAGCTAGCTAGGGACCGAGTTGGCTGGAGAAGCATGTTGGTTGAGGCCCTAGTCCGACCCGGACTGTAGCACCACCTTAAGTAAGTAAGTATAAGAGTCCGTTTTTAGAGGTTTTTTCATGGAGCCTATGCTTATCGATTGCATTTCCAAAGATGTCCTCCTTCCCCAGTTTTGCGTTAAAATAGCCAAGATCGATTTTCACGTCATGTCTAGGGCACTGCTTATATGTTTCATCGAGGAGATCGTAGAAACAGTCTTTGGAATTGTCGTCTTTCTCTTCTGTGGGGGCATGGGCGCATATTAGGCTAAAGTTGGCGAATTTAGCCCTGAAGCGGATGGTCTTTATACCCTCATTAACTGGATTTCGGCTAATGACCTTATCCCTGATTCTTCCTCTAACTACAAATCCGCATCCAAACAAGCGCTGTTTCTGTTGTCTGTAGCAGTCGCCATAGTATACATATGTCGCAGTTTTTCATCTCCTTTATGCCCTCCCCTTTCCATCGCCCTTAATGGATGGTGGTTATGATTGAATTGTAGCAGTCCAGGGCGTCCGCTAATTCTCCAGCTGCATGTAATCGTTCGGTGATCTTATACGTTACACGTACAGATCCGAACGTCTTTGTCCTTTCTTCGTTTGCTTGGGTCGTCAACGTTGAAGTCATAATTGTTATCCGAGGGTGTTTCGAAACCGTGTAGTTTTTACGTTGGGTAGTTAACCTCACTCATAACCCCTAACCTGGAAGACCAGGTCCTTTTGGTATCCCCTTGGATGAAAAGGCTCGTATAATCCGAAAGCAATGCCCTATGGGCTCGCCAGGAGGTCATCCGCCACCATCTCTACTTCAAAACCCTGTCCTAAAATTTAAGGACCCTGAATGTCTTTCAAGCTAAATATGTCATTCTAGTCCTGGTACACTGCGCGGAAGCGTGGACCTTATCAATTGCGGATGAGAAACCCTTCGTCGCTGCAAAAGGAAAATTCTCCGACTGATTTCTGGTCCCAAATGCGAAGACAATGTGTGGAGAAGAAGATAGAAGATACAACAACGAGCTGTAAGAGTTGTACCGCGACATAAGCAAACTATAGCTATCAAGTGGAGGAAGACCAAAACCGATTTGGAGTGCTTCTTGAGAATGCTTCTGAACGCTCCTGGACGGTTCTTTTCGTCCAATGGAAAGTGACAATAGTTTTAGGTGTTCCATTAGCCCAGTTCACACTGTACAATTAGTTGGACAGACTTCGTTTGATTGAAATTAGATGGTCGGATGTAGTTTGCGTTCACACTTATCAAGCTTGTCGTCCAACTTTATGTCACAACTCTTTCACTCCGTCCAACTTCAAAATTTTCAAAAATATTTGAAAACCATCCAACAAGTTGGTCAAGCGGTCGTCACACTATCAAGCATTGGTCGTTCAAGCCAAAATCTGTCCAGCTAATTGTACAGTGTGAACACGGCTATTCGTTTTTCAAATGAGTACTTCCCCAAGTGAAACCAATGGAAAGTGACATAAGATCAGTTCGTTGAAGCCCTGGGGTTGCCCTAGGGTCGCCACAAAGCGTTTTTTGAGAAACCTAAATTCACCCTGAATGTCAAATTGAGTGTTTTTTGAGCCATAGGTTTGCCATAGGTTTTCCCCCCACTCGCCCTAGCTTTTTGCTGTGGCGAGTTGAGAGCTGTCAAATGGCATGCATTTTTTTTTAATGATAGGGATGTGTGGTGATTTGTGGTATAGCGTTTTTGAGGACTGGAAACCCCAGGTTTTTTTGATAATGCACAGGGTTGTCAAGAAAACCTGGGTCAACCCAGGGGAAAGTTCAACGAACAGACCTATAAATGTCGCAGCTTGTTCAATTTTTCACAAGAGTCAACTGATAGATTACTGTTGCTGGGAACAGTGTTGCTAATTCAATTAAGAGGCGGGAGATTCAAAAAGTAACGGACTTATTGACCCGCCAGATATTTCAAAACTCGTTTGTGTTTAAAAATGGTTTGATTACTTGAAAGCTTGGTTTTCTTCAAAAGTGAATGCTTTGTGGAAATCCCAACGGGACTAAACGAAGTATAAGGAACCATAGTGCGGTGTCAATTCTGGCCGGACATACTTAAAAGCCTCGAAAAAGTGCTCTTTACTTAGTAATTGAAATTAGTTGACTTCGAAGCTATAGAAGCGCAAAAAAAACGTTAATGACCATTAATAGCATATTGCGTTCAATTTTAAGCTTACCCTTTTTTTAACTCCACTGTTGCAGCTATTCGAATTTCATAAGCACATTTCATACACAACATCGAAATTCTCAACAGATCAGACTTCTTTAATAACAGTCAATCGAAAGACAACGCTTCTTATTTCAAATTCGTTTTATCTTTAAGCATCCACCTCCACGATAATGCCACAGTCAAGGTTTAATGTACTTAAATTTGAAATCATTCTCTATTCGTAGTAACATCCTGCCAAAAGCAATCTCAAATATTCAGTCTACAGGAAAGTAATAATAAATTCATACAATTTTGTCTGATGATAAAATCCAACCCTCAAATTCACAGTGAAGAACGAACACAGATCCAGCACCTGAAAGAACTCGATTGCACAACAGATACTTACCTTCATACCCCGATCCTGGGCACGTTTTAATATAACAACACAATGTGAATGTGCTGCAGCACATAACGAGAGTCGACGTCAAATGAAAACCAGGACACGGGGCTTTATGGACTAAAGTCTGCTTAAACCCCCTCAAATTCATATTTCACGTATTTATCCCGGGTCTGTGTGTTATTCCTAATATTAACTCACCCTCTTAACTGTTTATACCTACGTAGTACGTAAGAATCTTTTTTCTTCTAAAACCTGAATCTCCCTGACAATCCTTGTTATTTTTGTGACAAAATAATAGGAAAAATCAGCCCGAAGGATGCTGAGAGCCACCCACAGCTAACAGTTAAGCCAAATGCAATGTAACATTTGCCAGAACGCACGTGTACTTCTTTGGGGCGGCTGCCCTTAAGCTAGTCAATGTTAAAGCCGATAGACTGTTTAATTAAACATCCCACACACTCACAGCCATCAGACACACACACACAGATATTGTCGACCTTCCTAATTTAAAGGGAACATTAAATTTCTGAGTCTTGTTTTTGCTGCGCAGATATTTTGCAGTGGCAATTCCACATCTACGCTTTGATGTTGGGGTCCAGTAAACCCGCAACTCTATAGCAAGAATGTATACGACAAAATACCTACAAGCCCTTTGCAATGCAGAAAATGACGTGCACTGAAAGTTTTTTAAACTTGCCTCATTCTCATTCCAGATACCCTCATGCCTCCCCGACATGCTTTCGTTGTGTGTTGGGTTTTCTCGAACTTTATGTATTTGTATGGACTGGTGGGTATGAGTTTATGATTCACTGGGTTTTTGGGTGGCTTATGATTGTTTGTGTGAGTGTAGGTAGGGATATGAGGAGCTTTTAAGGGCTAGGCTCCAGATATACTGGCAGGCACTAAAAATAAGCCAGCTCCACCCGCCCGGATCATTCATGTCTAGTGAACAGCATGGCAAACGAAAGGGATTACGTTTAAAAGCTCTTGGCATTATTTAAAAAAAATTTTTTTCCATTGGTGTTGGTAGTCAGAATGGAAAAGTTGTCACAGATGCTGGTAGCTATGAGCCAGTCGACAGTTTTTTGCTTTTTTTTATGCGACCGATGTTTTGTGTGAACTTTTATGGTTAATGTCTTTGGATGTGTTTACTTTACGTGTCCTTTCCTTACTCTTATACTTGAGTCCTTAGATTTGGTAAACAGTGAAAAAGCTTAGTGTGATGCTCCGCATTTATTGGATTTGAATATAAATTTTGATCACTCAATTTGTGTAATGAGCAAGCATGAGCAAGAAATGAAGTTGTTTAGGAATTGACTGTCTTAACGAAATTGGTAAATAATAGTTTCTGAATGACTGGATATTTCAAGGACTAAAGCGCAGAGAGTTTAGAACAACAGCAAACTTGAGCCTTTGTTTGGTCGGAGCGGTATCACCTTCACGTTACTCTTCCTTAAGACCCATGCCATATGTCTGCACTGTCTTTCTTTCAGAGTCAACGGATGTTTTGAGTTCACGAACAAGCATTTTGGATGTTACTGAGCATCGAAACTAGAACTCTAACGAAATACTACTAATATTTTGAAAGCTTCCGCAGTTACCGATGAAAAACACAAAGGCTTTTGGAGTTAATGACAGGAGAGTCGAATCTAAACAACTTTTCAGGCTTAGAGAATAAGGTCTAGCGTAAAGAAGGACGAATGCAGAACTGAAAGAGAAACAAGTGTAGTTGCTGTTGAAAGTAGGAGAAGAGTCAAACTGTACAATCAAATTTGCGGCATAGTTAATACGTGATCACATACAATCTTCAGTTTTGAAGTAGAAGTCGAAAATGCCTCACACTCAAAGAATGCCAAAAAAATACTTCTTGTTCTTCTTTTTTCTTACGACGCGGCGCGGCGCCACGAGTATTGTTATACCTACAGGGTGTCCCGTATACTTCGTGTATTATCCTTTGGGGTGTGATTCTTGGTAATATTCTAAGAAAAAATTGTTTTACAGTAAAGCTCGTTTCTCAAATTTGACATCACTTTTTGATAATTTAAAAAAAAGCTAACTTTTTTGTACCCTGATTAATGTTAAATTCGATATCTCTGTCCATACTGTTGATAGAGACCTAATATTAGACTTAATTTTTTGTAGAAATAACAACCTTAAAGACTTTTTAGGTTTAGGGTAGCCAGATTTTCTTTTTTTGCAGAAAATGCCTGATAAACATAGAGTTTCATTATTTTTTACATATGAACAAAACATTAATGCAAACAAAAATTTTTAATAAGTTCACTCAAAACCCCATACATTTCATGATATTTGAAAAAATACAAAATGGGTAAAAAGATTTTTAAATTTTAGGTTTGTTTGAATAAAACAAAAATATGGGAACATTTAGTAGTTTTTTTTATGCATTTCATACAAATACAATTATAACAAGTGCTCAAAGTGTCTACACGGACATTTTTTTCATATATGAGTTCGAAGATACCAGGAACTTTAACCTTACTGAAAATCTGGCAACCCTAAGCCTATTGGAATACAATTTAATGAAATAAATTAAATTCGAAAAACGGGCTCTGGCATGCATTCAAAACAAAGAAGGGCACTTTGAGCACTTGTTATATATACATATATGGAAAAAGTGTTTTAATCGTTAAATCATTTTATCAAAATTAATCATCGATAGTTTAATTAAGATCGATAGTCGGTTATGGGCAATTGAAAACCCTCAAATTATTCGTCAGTCACCTTTGCATCCATTAAAAGGCACAGTCTGGTTTGCAATTTGGTCAGAAGGAATCATTAGATTAGACCTTCCTTCTTTGAAAATTAAAACGTGAATGGGGAGCGATATCGTAATATGATTAAAAACTTTTTTCAAAAATGATAAACAAACAAAGTAGCATCCCTGCCCGGCGAACACCAGTACTTCGTGCTGGGCTCTCTGCATGTTGAACTGACTTGATACAAAAAAAGAAATATACAACATACAAAGAATTTGTCATTGTTAAAAGTTTTTGAGTTGAATTGGAAGTCAAAAGACATGGAAGGATCAAAGCAGATCCATGACCATAACTCCTGAAAATTGTTGGCGTTTCGCCCAGGTACGACAGCGAGCTCATCAGTTAGATGCTGCCGTACCATTCTAAGACCTTTTTTCACCACCCTCGTAAAAAATTCTGTCAGTAGAAGAAGGTGTTGCTGTGCTAAAGCCTTTTTCAGTATTCTTTCGCCGTTTTTCACCTTTGGTTTCATAAATTTGGAAACCAAATGGTACTTCTTTTGGGTTTCATTTCCACCACTGCTGTAAGTGACAAGGTGTTGATCTTGTTTGGTGAACGCGCTATTTAATACGATAAGACTATGTGATTTGCATATCCCGGTTGTGAAAATCTAACTAAAATGCATCTTTTTCCATCTATTCACATTCATTTCTTGAATTGGTATGCCTACATCACCAATTTAAGAAACATCGAAAGATCAATAGACTTCGAAATGGTCAGCACGCTGCTCCTGCTCTTCCGCAAGAATCATATCTATTTTGTTTTTATTCTGATATTGTCCATATTCCTAAATCATATTTTATTCTCTTGTCTTTACGTCCCAAAAGCGAGCAAATTGTCCCATGTATTTTGCTTTTTCGTTTCTTGGACATTCAGGATGTATACCTGCCTCGTTCCATCTCTTTTAGTTCCAAGCTTCAACCAGAACATATTTGAAAAAATCTACTCGTTTCATTTAAAACTCATCCAATCCTTCGCAATATTTTGCTATGCCCCCGAAATCCATGTTGCTCTGTTCTGATTATTTAAAAAATTTTAAACAGTATCATGCCTAGAAATGGTAGTGTCATGCAGCGTAGTGCCATTGATATTTACAAGTACATACTTCCACAGTACACTAAATTCAAAACAGACTTCGCACATTTCGAACCAATAAGACTTCTAACGGTTTAAGGTTTTGTTTAAATAACCTCAAATTCAGTTTTTTTTTTAGTAATATCTTCTATTTTCAGATGAAATAGAATCAAAGCAGCAGTTGAGAGAAAACTCAAAAATCTGGGACACCCTAGTGAATACTCTACTTTTGAATTCGATTTCTCTCTCTTCCTACATGTGCAATCTCAAGAGTAAACTGAGCCAAAGATCTGCATACACACTTATGAGGAAGTTTTTTACGGGTGTCATTTCTTCTTCCTCTAGGAAGCGGTAGCTGCTACAGTGATATTCTAACCCACCACATTGCTCAAAAACTTGAATACCAAAAATTAGAAGTTGCCTTCCTTAAGTCACAGTGCTTAGTGCTGTTGCTTAATTCGCATATAAAGCTGCTATAAGTTGCAGCTTTATCTCTCGTAAACCATTTCAGTCGTGTAATAACAGCCATAAATTTATTAGATTTCCCTAAATAGCTCTGAACAGACGAATAGTTATGTAGTGAATAGTACTCTATTCTACGTTGCATAAATTCTTATTAATAAACCATTATAGTTATGATGTGTATATCTTACCTATTTATAACCTGTAATATAATTTATAGCATTGAGTGGTAATACAAAGGTGTACTTCACTATCGTAAACAAACCGGTCTCTGAAAGCCATCTATATATCCGCCGGCGTACTAACATTCCCTTGTCATTTCACAATAGCGATGACAAAATCCTATTCAATCGCTATACTATGTACCTAAATCGGCGTTCAGCATATTCTACCTCCATATTACGTTCAAAAGGCTTTATAAATAAGGTTTTCCTGCTCAGAGATATTATAAGAGGAACAGAGCGCTATTCACTCCCTATTATGGGTTTATAAATAAGGCTGTAAATGTATTGTAACGTTCACCAAGTTCGATAAATAAAACTTTACTTTCAACTTCTTATCTGAACTTTAATTAAACCACTTTTTTATTCGTTATACAATTCAATTGATAACCACATCATATTTTAACATCATTACTTCACAACAAAAACTGACTTTTGTATGCACCAGCGGCCTCTTTATATAAAAAAGCATACCACTTACCACCATGAACTTTCTAGATAAGACGAGAACCGTCAAGCAAATTTCGATCAGTTTATGTTCTACTCCTCCTCCAATCATTATTATGTGTGCAAGCAACCCTTTTTCACCGTACATTACCGCTGTCTCCTTCTGGTATACTCCTCCGTTATATTTCTTTGCGTCCGTACACACACTTACTAACCAACAAAACTTTTCGTGGAATTTTCATTGGCTGAACATTACCGTATTTTATTTAAGTAACTGTAGCCGAATTACCTCACACGTGATCGAGTAATATGTGACTGAATTATGTGCTTCTGGCATTACTTCTCGGGTCATCGAGCGCTTTAGGACAACAATTTGACATTCTTTCACCAGCATTTGAACGAATTGAAGTCGATAAATGACCAGCAGCCTGACAGGTTTGTAATATAAAGTTAATTTGGAAGTAAAAGTAGCACTCACTCAATCGATTACGGATGCGGTTGCTCTAAAGATTTCGTACGACTAAAATTTACTCACACACATAACCGTGCGATTTCCAACTGAAAATACTCAGAATAGGACCCTACACTACATTTCATACAACATACAAAAATTGTTAATGGTGAAGAAGGATACACGGATGAATCTTTATTACCGTTCACTCACTTCTTCACCCTCATTGAAGGCATTCTAACAATACTGTCTGAATTGAGAGATAGTTTCACCGCACTACACGAATGTGAAATGACTGGATTCCCCACATTTGATTCTTAGTTTGTCGTTTTCTTCCACTCAGCTCATGTTAATGAAGAATCAAATGAATGAGGTCAGCATACAATCGCCGCTAAGTGTATCTGTATCTATATTCGTTGCATACTCAACAAAAAAGGCTTTCTTTATTTGAAAAAAAAAGGAAACCCCGAATAAAAGCTCCAGGCAAAGATTCTTCAATTTCAAACAATGTCTTCCTTTAGGTACTCCCATCGACAAAACACCACATTCCACCAACTTTAAGAAAATTGATCGTTCTCAAAGTTTCGAACAAACATAAATCTCAAACTTAACCACCTTAAAGTTTAAATATCCCATAGAAAATCTTTTGCCTTCTGGGGCCCATGTCCCACCTTTTATTGGGCAACTTTTTTATTAGTTTATTAAAGTTTGTTCATTTCCCTCGCCCCCAAACAAGAAGAAAAAAAAAACTAAACTAATTCCAGTTTCCTGTTCACATCGGCTTCGGCATCGTTTTGAAAAGTTTCTTTCCTCCTGCACATGAACCTGTTTTAAATTCTTCGACAAGATAACCGAAAAGCAAAGAAAAAAAAAACAAACCTAAAACCTTAATTCTCAAACTCGAAAGTTCTTCCTTATTCCTTCAACAAAACTAAAAAGAAAAGCAGAAACATTTCATCCCAAATTGTATATCCTTTGTGGGTGCGGGTGTGTGTGGGTGTCTGTGTGTTTATTAATGTGTTTGTGTGTATAAAAGTGTTTGTTGCTGTTGGGGCCAGCACCAGCATACAGCACCATTTCCAACGAATTAAAGTTTTTGACTTTTGCAAGGAAAATTCCATTTCACATACATAAATCCTCATCTAGATACGAGATATCCTTGGGCTATAGCCCCAAAACTTTCATCCAAACTCAACTCACAACTATACTCGACGACGAACAAAAATAAAGGACGATAATGAAGGAATTTTATGCTGCGGGCAGGATTCCAACCCAATTGAATCAATATTAATCAAATGCTCAATTGTATAAGAAAGTGTGAGTTGAGGCTGTATATTTTTTGTTTGTTTGTGTGTATGTGTGCCTGCCAGAATCTGCCTCAATTCATGTTCTTAGTTCGCTTTAAGGGATTTTGTGGCAAGGAGAATATATATTTATTCCACCCAATGTGGGTCCATGGCTTGGGTAACTTAATTTTCAACTCTTCTTCTATGTCTTTGGTCTTTGGAAGATGAAGGAAGAGCAACGAGAAGTTAGAGAAAACTGCATACTCCTAGACTTTTGGCAGATATAATTTTGCATGATGGAAAATAGTTTGAGTTGAGTTGCAAGGGGGCTTTCAAAATGAGGCTTAAAGTAGTTTATGATTTCTCTTGTCTGTGTATAGTTGCATTCATACATGAATTCAAAATTTTTGAAGAGTCTTATTGGAAATTCATGTTTATGGGGTCTCCGTAGAAGGATTAGGCTTATGACAGGGCACTTCTGGTTAGTTTCTTATACCCTCCCACATAATCCTCTCGAAGAAAACAGCTTCTTTTTGGCCTTGTGCCATTGTGGGTAGCTCTAGGGCAACACCAATGCTAGAGGAAACAAAAGGCTTTAGATTAAATAGCTGGATCAGGTTTGTTTTATAATCTTTTTCTCTAGTTAAATATTACTCAAACTAAGCAATGGGCAATTACAAAGTTTTGTGTAAACAGTTATTCCACTGAGAAGGAATTGGTCATTTAAGCTCAAGGATTGTGTTGAGAAAATTGATGACATGATAGACTTTAATGCTGTTTTGGACTGTGATCCTGAAATAGAGGACTGCAGATGCATCATACTTTAAAAATCTTATATGGAAAATGATTAAAATTTCATCTTTACTTCGGTTGATTTTCAGGAAGTCTTCTTAACCTTACTGTTCCCTGCGGAGATGATGGCGATAAGCCAATCTTATTCCTGGCTCAGAGAAAATGTGGTATGTAAATAGACAGCTGTCAAGTCACGGTAGCAGGATACTGGTACTGACACCGGATTATCAGACTCTTTATATAAATGGAGATCTCAAAAGTTAGGTTAGCTAACCAGACAAGTTTACTGGTTCTGAAACAACAAAGTCTCGAGTAACAATAATAATTTTACCGTTGATGACACAGGCAAACGAAGAAAGGACAAAGACCTCTGGACTTGCACGTGGAACGTAAGATCCCTTGATGGACTACGTTCAGACGGAGAAATATTCGAAGCCATACGGCGCTGCATAGCCGATATATAACAAGTGCAATTGAATTGGCCAGGGATAAAGAAGATTAGAAACTATAGGTCAGTTTATGGGGCGACTGCTACACACAACAGAGGTATCGCTTACTTGTGTGCGTATTTGTTGTTAGAGGTAGACTCAGTGGTAGTGTTATTAGCCGAAATACGGTTAAAGAGCGTATTATGACAATTTGCATCAGGGCTAAATTCGCTAGTAGTACGAGCTCCTCCAAGAAACATTTATTAGCAATGCCCATGACATGACGTAAAAATCGTTTTTGGCGGT
The DNA here is from genome assembly GCA_914767635.1 of Melanostoma mellinum. NCBI lineage: Eukaryota > Metazoa > Arthropoda > Insecta > Diptera > Syrphidae > Melanostoma > Melanostoma mellinum. Next base: position 57,880,358 of record OU612059.1, on the reverse strand, counting down.
TTTAACGCAAAATAAGGAAGGAGGACATGTTTGGAGATACAATCGGACTCAGGCGAATTGATTTCGCTGCGGTGCTAAATCTTGTGTTGTTACGGTTCCTGCATTTCGAAAATCATTAAGATCATATGGTGATCCCCAGGTCAATCAGCCCTGAACTAAATCGACAATGTTGCGATCGACGCAAGGCGCTTTTACAGCGCTATGGATGACCGAGCTCTATGAAAAGCCAATAACTTTGACTCGAACCTTGTTGTAGCCAAGGTGCAAATGAGGATAAATCCTGTCGCAAAGCTACAATCGGAAGAGATTGCCAGTGTCATTTTTAATCGAATGCAAAAGGCATTGAAGACCAATGACGCTGTGAAGCTGAATGAACAAACAAATCGTCGAAACAGCGGAAAATACTCTCCAAAGAGACAATACCTCTTGGTTCTCTGAGGAAACTGGATAATTACAGTACAAAAACAGCAGTTCAGAGTCTGGATCATCTGTTCGACTCATACTTTCCTGGATACAGCCCAACCGAGATCAACGAAGAAGAGACCGCTCTATACTCTAGAAACGAACTTTCGACAGATATTATATCGGAAAAGAAGTTGAAATGGGTCATCAACTCCTTTCCCCTTTTAAATCCGGGTCAAGATAGAATGCTGCAAAAAAAGCATCGAAAGGGTCAATCCACATCTCAAGAACATATTTGAGAATACATAGTCTCAAATGGAGTTATAAGTACTAAAATATGGCGGGAAATCAAAGTCGCATTTATACCAAAAGCTGGCAAAACCAGCCATGCAGAAGCAAAGGACGTCAGACCCATAAGTTTGACCTCTTTTATACGTTTTAAAAACTACTTGATTTTCACATCCCATAATACGTGAGAGATATACAAAAAAGCCATTATTCCACTGTATTCGTGAAACAGGACTTTCTGTAGAAATCCTAAAATTATCATGTGGATGGTATACAGCCATCGTTTGACCCATTCTATCATATGGCAATTTGATCTGTTGGAATGCGCTGGAATAATCCACGAATCTATCCGAGGTACAGTACAAAGAACAGCCTGTATTTGCGTCACTAGAGCAATGAGAACGACACCAACCGCAAGCTTTTAAGTAATCCTCAATCTCACACCCCTTGTAACCTATATGTTCAAGAATCGGCAGCAAACAGCGCACTTAGTTATGCTAAGTCTTCAATGTCTGGAGGCAGACAGGACATGCACAGATTTTATTACGATATACGCAGACAACAATATCTAAACGGATTACATAACTCCATACCCGAACTTTAAAAAATCCCTCTCAACCAGATTCCCCAATACGCAGGACTGGGAGAATGAAACACCTCACATGAACGAGATGTCTATATCAATTTATACCGACGCGACGGCTCCAAAATGGAAGGTGGAACAGGTGCGGGTTTTTTTTTCAGAAAGCTTTAATCAAGCCAGTTCCTTCAGACTTCAAAATAACAGTAGTGTCTTCGAAGCCGAGATCATGGCAGTTGCTAAAATTTACAGGGGAGTGTTAGCACGCCGTCGGATACATAGATGGCTTTCAGGGACCATTTTCGTTTTCGATAGTACTATAGATTTTATATGCAATGGCATTGGTTTGATTTTTTCTTTAAACGTCAAAACAAACACATGTCGCACAATATCGCTTGGAAAAGTGGTCAGAGCCAGAGCAGTTTTCGTGCGAGCAGCTTGCGAGAGCCTTGCTACAGACTCGCAAGTGTCGCATCAAATACCGCTTCACTCTACGCACATGGATAAGAAAACATGATATTATCTGTATACTGAGGCCCTACATGGCGAACAACAAAGCCAACGAACATGACAAAATCGAAATTTTTCGCCAAAGGCGAGCGGCTCGCCAACTGCTTGCGAACCAACCCCTACACGATGGAAATACGGCGAGCACTAGCATGTTCGGCGAGCATGTTCGTCGTTCAGGGCTAGCTTGAGCCAGTGGCGTAGATAGGGTTGGGGATCAAGGAGATATATCCCCACCCATTGGGATCGATAATTTTTCAACATAACCAGCCATGAAGTAAAAAAAGCACACCGTGAAATCTGGTACCTACTTCATACGTGAATTAAGTCCTATTAGTACTCACAGGATTGTACATTCTATACTTTCGTTCTACGGCGAAAATACAAAGTCAACTTCATCTGAAAGAAATTATTATTTCAGTAAATCACCTAATCTTTTGAATTCTTTTTTTTTATATCGATTTTCGACGACTGGTATGAATAAAATCTTTTCTCTTAAAATCTCTAAAACAGCAGTTTACCGAACAGTATTAACAATCCAGGTGATGCTCTTGCAAAGCTTATACCTAGTGGAAAATCTTCGGAATTGTGATCTGGACATTTCTTTTTCGATCGGCCAAGAGTACGACGGAGCAAGCAATATATCTGGTCGATATAATGGTGTTAAGGCAATTATTCGCCAACAATTTGCTTCGCATGCTCTGTACGTCCTTGTCAATCCTTGCTTTATCTGTTTACAGCAAAATACCATAAGAGTCCGTCTAACCACAACTGAAGCAGTTGACAATTATTTCAATACAACGAAAAGAAAAGATATGTTGTAAGAAACAGTAAGCGAAAGCGAGGAGACTATACAAAAAAGATATTAAAAAGGCTGAATCTGACGCGATAGATCTCAAACTATCAAGCAGTTGAAGATTTTGAGGAGCTTTTTTCGTTTGTGTTCGAAAGTCTTGACCAAAGAAGAACATTAGAGAGTGACGCAAGGAAGTTAAAAAACGCTTTGGATTTCTAGTTTTTGATTTGCGTGAAGGTGATAAGTATGGTTTACCAACTCTCGTTGTCATTAAGTCGTGAATTTCAAAGAGTGAATTTAGACTTGGTCCGAGCTATGGATCTCGCCAAAGACTTAAGGGATCAACTAAAAACTAAACGGGCAGAAAATGACTCATTTTCGAAAATGTTTGAAGATGCAAAAAAAAGAAGCACTCCGGGAGTGCCGACGGAAGTGAAAACAGAATTGAATTTTCAGTAAATATTTTAATTTAGGTACAGGAAAATCTTTTATAATATACTTATGTAGATGTACATATAGAGGAACATCAATGAAACTTTTGAGTTTTCATTCACAATTCCATCTCTACAATCATCGTATTCTAATACTGAAATAATAGGTCTATGGTAGCTTAAATAGGAAACGAACAATTTTGTCTCTAATCTATTTAAATATATCGCAAAGACTGCATCAATTGTCGCTTTATATTTCATTGTACTAAGGTTGCGGTCATTCGTCATTGTAAAATAGTATTCTTCTTTTAAAAATTGAAAAAGTGGCAAATTTGTAGCATCGGCGAAGTTGATGTTAAAATCACCACTCAAAATTATTAGGAAATCATCAAATCTCTCCCCAATTTTATCGTGAAGGTATGCAGAAGCGTCTTCAGACTAAATAAATGAATTTTTATATAAAAACTGTCGTAGGTATTACACTTGAGCACGTATTCGCTGAATTATAAAAGCCTACTGTTATAACTTCCTGTCCATTTCCAGAGTGGCAACGACAAACACACAAATCACCGATATCAAAAACATTAGTACTAAACATAGGTACTATATAGTGTACCTCGTATGCAAATCCATATGATTTGAGCAAAATATGGCAGTTGTATCAGACAACCTTTTACAGATAGCTGCTCCTGCTGCTGGACGATCGTGCTTTCTGAAACTAGCAACTAAATTGAAATCTGGAATATCATATCTATATTTCTTCGTCACCCTTGTGAAATTCTGTTAAAATCAATACATTCAATTTTTTAACGATAGTCGATAGTGTCTACAGATTTTGTAACTGCGCTCGTAAACAACAACTGCGACAATAAAATGAAAGGACAATGCTTTAAGTTTAGAAACGAAATTAGTGAATATTTGAGTAATGGTTTTTCAAACTATTTTCATGCAACCATTTCAATTCCATCGATAAATCATCGCGATGAGTTGTTGATCTCTTTTAATTTGTTGTAAAGTTCGAATCATCGACCAGTGCGTCTCCTACTCTGCCATGATTCCAGCTTCACTCATCCACTTCATTGAAATGGTAGTAAAATATTTGGTGCTTTTTATTTTTTCTGCGTTGCATAAATTTTTCTCTGTCCTTCAATTCAATTCCTTTCTTTCTTCTCTGTATTTTTCCGAGTCGGTAAGTATACTAGGTAATGTTGCTATTCCATTCTTTTAAGTCATTTAGCAACCCAAAATTAATGTGTTTCTTGGCTCAATGGTAGAGTCGATGGCTAATATACTAAGGGTCTCAGGTTCGAATCCCAACCGTGGCCACAATTTTTGTTTATGTTTTCACTTTAAATAAATAAAAAAATAGAAGTCATTGCTGGGAATCGAACCTGAGACGCTGGGCTATGACGAACCCCCATCGCAAAAGTGCCAAACGCGCCTAAAGAAGTTTTCACTTCAAAAACAAATAGCTGAAGTCCTTGGTGTTGACGTTAAACGCAAACCGACAAAGGAATCGTTCGAAACCGTTGGTTCCCATTACAGAAGAGTATTTTCGTGTTACTGCCTTCAATCCTTTTCTCGATTTCTATGTAAGGAACCTTGGAAAAAAATTTTCTAACCATGAAAACATACCAGAAGGGTTTTTGATTTTTTTCAAGGATTAAATAGACAAAGCAGTTAAAAAATTTAATTTTTTATTTTTACCAAACATATTTGGCTGCCGAACCATCATCTGTTCTTGAAGAATTAAAAACTTGCAAGAGACATTCGATCCGAAGGAATAATACTTCCTCTTAGAATTCATTCATTCATTTACTGGCACAATAGGTTTCATTCAGACACCGCAGTGCCCGGAGCTGAGCAAGCTCTACCCGTCAATCTAAATCTAAGAATTCATTAGAAGCGCTCGATAGCTGCCCCAAAAAAAACTTTCCTAACATATATTTTATTCAGGATATTAGCTACACTGCCTGTCTCAACCTCAACTCCCCAAAGAACTTTCTCCTATTTAAAGTCACTCTCATTAACAAAACAGCACAAAGAAGCAAGACCAACCAAGTGAGATTCTTAAAAATATGTCTTTTTAAATAACAATGTGATAAGCTTTGGAAGTTTACTTATTTGCAAGATCGTTTGATTGGTTCGGCTGCTCTAGCTATTCATCGCGAAATACTTATAGCAGCAGACGAGGTCATAAGTGTTTTATCTAAAAAGGACAGAAATAAAAAGGATTTTATTCTATTATTTATTTTTTAAATTAATATTACTCAGCTATTACATCAATATTTATTCTAGTTCATATTCAAATTTGTGGTATTGTCAGAAGAACGTTTAGGCAAAGAATGACACTTTATTCATTGACATTTCTTAACCTAAGTAAGGAAGTATCTATTTAATTCTATGTACATAATATGTAATTCAAGAGAGAGAGAGAGAGCGAGAGTACCATCTTCACTTCGTTAATAGCCATGCGCTATACAACAAGTTTAATGCATATAATATATTATCTTTAAATAATATAATTTTTTATGGCTTCATTTTTTTATGAATTTAATGAAGTCTTGTTATTTGTGTCTTTTTTTTAAATATAAAAACTTAAAGAAATAAGCGAAGTAGGTCTATCCCCCCCCCCCCCCCCCCCCCATCTACGCAACTGGCTTGAGCCATCCCATATGGCTTCAGTTGAATCAAATGAATTCTGCATAGTTGGAGAGAACTCATGGACATCTAAACTTATGACGCACTAAATGATTCTAGCGATCCTACTCACATCGGCGCGGCGTCTCCAATTCTCCATCATTTTGTTGGACACTCTAAAAAATTCCATTAGGAGGAGGATTACTAAGATCCTTTGTAGTATCACAAAAGGTCAAACAGGCTTAAGTTTGTCTGCCTAACTGACAGCAACCATCTAACCAAACCTAACCTAAGTGGGAAACATTTGGCGCATGTACTGATGATGTGCTCGCAATGCCCAGAATTGTTATCATTCGGTTACTAGCAACAAAAAACTGCGAAAGCATAAGTATGTGTCCTGAAGTTAAAAGAACCGTTATCCAAGTTTTTTGAAATATTTCAAAAGAAGTGGTCAATATTGATGATAAGTTGAATTGAATGAAAACCCGAAAAATATGTGCTCATTCGCTGAGGACCATTGCTATTTCATAGGTACTAATGTTTTTAGCAATTTCATTTTTCATTAGCTTTCGGAGTGCCCCCAGAAAAACAATTGATAACGCTACTTTATTTATATTACAAATATCTCAAGCGCTTAGCAAATAAACCAGGTAATATAACCAGGTGCTTGTTACATAGAATCTGATTTAAGCTTCATACAAGCTTAACTCAGAATTACTCACTTGCAAACAAAAGGTGTATTCGTTGAATTTTACCCAAGTTTGTTTGACAAGCCTTTAAGTTGTCAAAAAAGAGCTGACTTTTCGGTTCTTAAAAATAGTTAAACCACGAAATCAGCACACAAATGGAGTACCTGTCATTTAAATAAAAGTACATGCCTATTGACGGCTCTGTTCGTTACCTGAACTCGTCTTAGCAAAAGTCTAGGTCTACCTTAAGGCGAGTTGAAGGCGAACCCAGGCTTAAATCTGTGCTCAAAAGGTAAAAGCTCTTAACTCTATTTTCATAGTTTTTCAGAAAGTGGATTTTTAACTTGCAGTATTTGTTTAAAAAAAATTAAGAAGGATGTGAAGAAACAGTTTTCAGTAGTCTTGCCTTTATATACACAATTATTTAAATAGTAAAACTAGATTTTGATAAGTGGAGTATTTAATGCTTTTTTTAATGTTTTTTTGAGTTAAGTGCTTTTACAAAAACAACTTTTTCAGTTTTTCATATACTAAGTATCCTAAGATGTTCTTCCAATTCGTATTTTTAATTGATTTGAGTTTTAAGTCAACTTAAGCTATTTTACTTTAATGAGCAAAGAAAATATTAGATATTCTTAAAAATATAAGATATCTTAAGTCGACATAAGCGATTTTACTTTATTGATTCATATCGAACTTAAGATATTTTACCCAAATAATTTCTGCCTATTATATGATAAACAAAATAAATTGATACATAAGACGAATCATCCTCTACTTAAGTTGTTTTACCTTTTGCAAAATCCTACGAATAAAACTTAAGCCATTTTACAAAAGGTCATAACTTTCTTGTTTTCAAAGATTAATCAACAAGGGTAAAAAAGAAAAATAGTTTGTGGGCAGAATATATAAGAAATGGATAAACAGCTAAAACCACTTAAGTCGACTTAAGAGCCTTTGCCTTTTGAGCACAGAAATAACACTCACTTTGACGAATTGAGGTTTTTAAAAAAAAGCTTAATGTGACCACAGGGTTCAAGAAAAGTTTATATTTAGCGCAGGAGTTAAAACAATTTTGTAAACCTCTACCTACACCAATGTCTTGTTATTCAAATTCAAGAAGTTGAACAGTGAAAGGTGAAACCATAAACAACAGTATCAGCAATTACTTCACCAAAAACTCAAACTATGTAAAATCTAATTAGAAAATCTTATCAAATGTCAAGATACAACCGAAAAACAGCCTTTAAAAATAATATTCGTAACTAAATACACACCATCAGGAGCCAAACATACACATTGCCTCACAAATTAACGTACAATCCTTTCTCACTACGACAATAATTATTATTATTATTTGATCTTGTAAGAAAATTAAACGAAAAGTTTAAGGCTGTCATTTCAAAGATTCAAGGTAAAGTCGTGGCAAGGACTTTCCATTGCGTCTCTACCCTACATCCCAATTCCGTTTCTAATTACGACACTTGTAGTATTAATTTTATAAAAGCAGCTGACTGCGTTTTGGAGTCAAAATGGGGAAACGTGGTGTCATTTAACTAAAAGAGGATGGATTAAGTTAGAGAGAGAAAATTAACTCAAACAAATTTTCTCGGAAGTATTTTCAGTGTTAGTTTCCAATTTATTTTCTTTGCTCCTAGTTTCGGAACACCAACACATACACCAACACCAATCTCGAAACTAAAACTACCGGTGAAAGGCTGTTAACGACAGATCAAAGATTAAGATACATAAGTAAAGTTCCATTTAGTTTTGTGCACTGCTAACGAGTTAAGTTTCTCGTTCATTATGGAAATTCTTTTAGCCTGATTGTGAAATGTTGCAAATTAAATACTAATGGGAATGAAGATTACGTGGCATCTAGGCTAGGTGTGTATGTATGTAAATGTTCTTTGAGCATAATACAAAAACAATTTCAAGGAAAAGTCCAATCATAAAGGAATAAATGAGCCTCAGTATAGTTTTTAGTGTCGAAAGATTTGAAAGTCATCTCGGTAGGGTGATACAAATTTTAATGGCAGTTAAGCCTATAATGAGATGGGCATGGCATGCTTAGGAATAGGAATTATAAGACGTGAAACGACACAGAGTCGAGGAGATTGACTTTTTTGGTTGTAAAAATATTCACAGGGTGTGCCTTCAAATAAACGAAGCCGCATTCAAATTTCAAAGAGCATAGCACAAAGTATGTGGGATTACCTCAAACAAATTGCAAGGACATAAAATAAAATTAAAAATAAATAGGGTGGCGCAACAGAGCGCATTTCTCACAACCATGCCTTGTGAGGGAATAGAAGGGACCTACAATTTTCTGCCGGTTCCAAACGGCTAATCGAGAAAGCGCTTTTCATGGCAATGAATACTGTAACGTGCGCTTAGTTCGCAAAAATAAAACTCTACCTTTCAATTTAATTCTACCACTTTATTCAGTATCTACTTTCGATATACACTTTATTCGAACTCAGCTCGAATTTTGGACTATCACTTGTATTTACTCTTAACTTTATCACTCTATACAAAAAACTGCCCTCTGGTTGCCTCGGGCGGGCTATTTATATCGAATGACATTTCATCTAGAACTCTCCAGTAACTTCCACATAGTCTCCACTCTACACTATTTTGGCTGTCAAACATTTTCTCTCCTACAATAATTCTACAATACTAACGGAGGACTTGCCAATTCCTCGCGAAAGGCGATACCCGTGGAAAAAACATTTTTGCCTCTGTTGGGATTCGAACCACGAACCTCTGCATTAACAGGCGGACATGCTATCCATCACACCACGGGTACCACGACCATTGCAAGGACATATGGTGGTTAAATAGTGTAATAGGGCCAGTTTGGGGCCACTTTTGGATTTACCACTTTATTATATGTATAATCACCATGCACATCAAAGGGGTATGACTACCCTTATAACGTCATAGAACACAGAGCGAGTATTTACGAATGTAGGAGAGGATTAAATAGTAAAGTAATAATCTCTATAATTATGTACTTGATGTAGAACTGATGAGCATTCCTGGAAGGGTGGGTATTTCGGGTAAATTGTTTCATGAGAGAAATGCGACTTCTATTTCACTAGAAAACTACAAAAAATAAGCAGTAAAGTAGAATGAGGCTGGTAACGTTTCGACGGTGTGTTTACGAGAATCGATCGATTCTACGATTGAACTATCAATCTTAACGTTCGATATGTATCGAATAAGCGCTTAATGTTTGGGGAGCATCTGACCAGATATGAAAATACTACTCTTGTTTTGGGCATGTTGGCTTTATAAATTAAGGGTTCGCCATCAAACGTTTTTTTTTTTTTTCAACTAGTGCTTACTTCGTGAATGGTAACACTTAGATCATGTCTGATTTGACAAATAAATTAGTCTTATCCTTCCGCTGAACAAATATGGTTGTGTTGTATACGCTCGAACAACGCTGGGAAATATTGCGACATTACTTTGAAAATCATGGTAATGTTGCAGAATGTGTGCGAAAATTGCGTACGGATTTTGGAAGAAGAGAAGCATCGTCAGCTCCGTGTTTTCGTTATCTTGTGAAAAAAGTGAAGGAAACTGGCATCCTCATCGGTAAACCAAAGCGTGAAAAGCCAAAAACAGTGCGTACACCCGCTACTGTGGCAGAACGTGTGCATGAAGCGCCATCAATATCAATTCACCGTCATTCTGAACAATTGAACATTTCGGAGACATCATTTGAGACGAACTTTGCATGAAGACCTTGGTATGACGCCATACAAAGTCCAATTGGCTTAGGAGTTGAAGCTAACTGACCATCCAATGCTTTTTCGCTTCGCTAAGTGGGCCTGCGATCTATTTAGAGAAGATGCCGATTTTGAAACTTCTTCTTTCACTTCCACTTGCACCACCTAAGACTTGGTCTTCCCCTTCCGCGATTTCCCTGCAATGTGCTTTCGAAAATCCGAAGAGCCGGAGCGTTTTTGGGTCCATCCACTCTACATGGCCCAACCATTGTAGCCTCGCGATGCGTACTCTTCTGGTTATGCCCATGTCGCGGTACAGCTCATACAGCTCGTTGTTGTATCTTCTTCTCCACACATTGTCGTCGCATACGGGACCAAAGATCATTCGGAGAATTTTTCTTTCACACGACCAAGGGCTTCCGCTTTCGATAAGGGCCACGCTTCCGCGCCGTAAAGCAGGACTGGGATGATCAAGGTTTTATACAAGGTTACCTTGTTTTTTCTGGAGAGGATTTTGTTTCTCAATTGCCTTCTTTACCCAAAGAAGCAACGGTTGGCAAGAGTTATTCTCCGTTTGATCTCCGCACTGATGTTGTTGTCCGTGTCCACAGCGGATCCTAGGTAGACGAAGTCCTATATACTACCTCGAAGTTATGTCTGTCTATTGTGACGTTTTGTCCAATTCGTCGATGTTCTGTGTCCTTGTTTAATGACAGCATACATTTAGTGTAATTCGTTTTGCCCTCATTAAACATCAAACCCATTTTTGCCGCTTCTGTTTTAATACTCGCAAAAGCACCTATGACATCAAGCTGCCTTCTTCCCATTACGTCAATAACGTCTGCGTAGGCGAGTAATTGTACAGACTTTTGAAAGATTGTTCCTCTGGTTTTGACGTTTGAGTTTCTTACAATCTGTTCAAGTATGATGTTGAAGAAATCGCATGACAGTTGATCGCCTTGCCTAAAACCTTTTTCGACATCAAAGGTGATGGTCGTTTTGGTGGCCGAGTGAAGCCCAGAACCTCAGATGCAGCGGTTCTGATGGCTTCTTGACACTAGTCTAATTGAAAGGATACTCGATTGGAAAAGGCATTGGCAATCTCTTGCGATTTCCGACGGCATATCTCTTCACAGCGTTAGTTCGTGCAGGTCATGAACAAGATATCTTCATTCGTACCTTGGCTACAACAAGTTAGTGGTCCGAGTATTCTACGATGTTACAAACCCAAAAATAGCGAAACTTTTCACTTTTCGAAATTGATATCAAACCAACTGACAGAAAATGGCGACAAAGGTTCCCAGAGTCGTCGATTCTTATTTAGCTTGTGGACGAAATGGCACTTCCTTACCGTAGTTGACTCTCTGGTTCTACTCTGTGGTTGAGGCCCAGTTTCACGCCGAACTGTATGCCAATGCCAACCTATGTATATAAGTAAGCAGAGTGGTTGAATCTTTACTACTTGTCGGGCTGCCTTCGTCTCGACGAACAGAGTTTGGTAAGTGTCAGCGCTTATTCGACTTTGTTGCATGTCCTTCAAATATTTTTGAGATTTTTATCGAATTAGGAATGTGTGACTAGTTGAATTGTGGGAACCCCCTTTTGTAAGGCCTCTAGAAACACTTGATTTCAACTTCAAACAAAAACATCGAAGAGATCAGGAGTGAAATGGTCATATGTTGGTGGAAACGCTTCTTATTTCAATGTCATTAGATACTGCTCTCGCACCTTACCAACTGTTGTGATCTGCTGGCACTGTGTTCGTATTCTTAGTCTGTTCAGGTACATAAAAAGAGATCAGAATTCAGAACCCTTCCTTGAGACTGCTGAGTGTGAAATAAATACATGCACAAGTGTCAAATTGCATGGTATGTATGCACATATCTCATAGTATTATTTTATACGTCTATTTAAAGACTTCAACTTTACTTGGTTCAATAAAGCAAACAAGCTCTGGAGGAATCTGGCAACAGATGATAAGCTCATTTTAAGAAAAATGAGATTTAAGTTAAAATAAAACACACTTTAATTAATTTACTTTTCTAAAATAGTGTCATAGTTGAAAGATATTGACTATCGAATCTCTATTACATATTACAAACGTGCGGTCACGTCCTTTGCATTAAATTTTATGGCGAAATAAAAGATTGAATTGAAAAAAAAAAACACACTTGCTACATACCTACATACCAAACAACAACTATTTATTAAGCTTAAGTACATTCTAGTTCAGCTTAAAGACTATAATACTGAATTTCATTGTCATTGCTTGGGTCCTGACTATTTTCTGTAGATTTACTTTCAAAAATCTCATCAACAACTTGCAGAACCCTCAAGCGAAACTTCCTATTCTGTCTGTCGGTCATCTTACGACAGTCCCGCAATAGACTCTTGAAAAATATCAAATCTGAGTCGTTTTCCTCTTCGTCGTTTGGCTTTTGACGTTTACAACGTTGTGCTTCAGCTTCCTCGAACATGTCAAAATACTTATAATCCTCTTGAAAATCACTATCATGTGATTTGTCCGGTGATGCTGATTTCGGTCTTTTATCTTTCTGGGTAGTTGATTTTATGGTTCCGCTGAGTTTAATGTCTTCAAGAAACGGCCCTGGTTTGATGTCTACGTCAATATCATCATCATCCCTATTCTTCTTCGATTTTTGTGAGGAGTTTTTGATAATTGCGTTTGAGATTTTTGAATTTATCTCATCTGTTTTTGAGTGACTAGGGTCTCTCTCCACTGTGCTTGGGATCACAGTTCCAGTATTTCGACCTGAAGACTTTATAGATGCAACAAGTTTGTTGAGAATATCTTCAATTTCTTGATCGGAGTCCCAGCTTTCATCTGTGCTAGAGTGCTGGTTAAGAGATATCCATTTTGTGATAAGATGATTTGAGTTTGTCTTATTTGTGATCGTGTGATTTGGCACTTTTTCATCACTTTCAGAGAGCTTTGGATGAAGCTTTGGGCCGATTGATTCACTTCCAAATCTTTCTTCTCTGTTAGAGTGATTTGAATCGATATCATCCATATTCGAAGAATTTGTATTGAGGTGATTTGGGTTGAGCTTATCTGCGGGACAAAGTTTTCGGCTTTTTTCATGCTTCGGACTTATTGTATTTGTGTCAGAAAAATTTGATCCCACTTCGTCTTTGCATAAGCGAGAGTCATTTGAGATTAAGTAAGAGTGATTCGAGTCTACATCGTCTTTATAAGAGATACTTGATTTTTTGGCTTCAATGGCAGTAGCATTATGGTCTTCGGAGTCACTGCTGGCTTTGACGTATGGCATCAAAAATTTCAAGTATGGCTTGAGGTAGTATTGTCTTTTGATCCGATTATCATCCATACTCCTTTTCATGCTCCTCAAAAATGCATTACGGATATTTCTCCAACGTTCGCGGCATGCGTCAGCTGAAAAGAAAAATTATAGAAGTTAATACGTTGGAATAGTTATGATCTTAACAAAATGTATGTATACAATCGTTTTTCGTTTCATTAGAATTTTTGCAACATAGTTTTGTACGGGAAAAGCAAGTAATTTTGTATAACTTTTTTAGTGCACCATGTCGTGGTGAGGGGCTTAAGTTCTTTGATGCCTACATCATTTGGGGTACTCTTCATTTTCCGAAATAGTCTCTGGCCAAGCTTTGGACATTTTATAAACAGCATATCTTTTGACTTACGTCTAATAGATTCCTAAATTCAAACTGCATCAAAAATACATCGGGTCAGGACTCGATCTCTGTAGAGTCTGAACCAAGGAAGGATTGTTATGGTATCTTCACGGATGATTCCTGAACCTATGCCTTTGCGTTTGCGAAGAGCGATGACATACTACTGCATGCCTCACTTAGGCACATACCTAACAGCCAGAATGTATGCTGTAAAACGTTAATAAGAAAATTACAACATTTCTGCTATTCCGTAGATGAAACACTGAAAAACTTGTTGACGTCACCACGGGGCATCTTCTCTTTACGAACTAGACTTAAGTGATTCGACACTCTGTGTATCTATATGTCGACACACTGGAGGCCTTTCTCTGTGACTTTCATGCATTTTATCGAATCAGATACTTACTTGACGAAGACTCAGAATCAGAAACTTGTTGACTGAGCGCTCCAGTCAGTATTTCAGAAAACAAATTTAAAAACCAATAGACCATGCATAAGCCGCTCAGTAAGACACAGGGCACATAAATTAATAACACAATAAAAAGTAGATCTTGTGACTCGATGAGTCTTCGCAGCTCTGAGACTGTTTTGAGGTAATTTATAATTAGATCTGAGTCTAAGCTTCATTAAAAACTTCTTTAAAAAACCACGGAATTTTTTTTTTTTAAGATATTCTGTTTTTCTTCAAACCTTCAATTCTACGAAAGTCTGAATTTAAAGACTTAATTTTTTATTACCTACACATTAGCTTTTTATATAAACTCACCGAAGTACTTTTATTTTAACCAAAGAATACTTGAGAGTTTTAAAAAGCTCACATACGCCCGAGTGAACTGAATTTCAGTGAAAAAATAATTTTCTATGTTTAAAGGTTCATTCAAACCAAGCGGTTTTGCAGTTGTGGCAGAAGGTAGAATTTTCAAGTTAATGGTGTACGTCTAATAAGTCTATTCTATCAAACCTTGGGTAAACTGCAAGAATAAAAGCTTTCATATTAAATGAGTGTTACGATAAATAATTAATATTTTTGTTTGTAGGAATGCGTTTTGTTAAAATAAAAGCATTTTTTTTTAATTAAATTACTTTATTTCATGTTTGGTAAAGGAGCCACTTTCAACTTAATCGACAGATCATATGGTTTTTGAAAGCTTTTAGCTTCGCTCGGCTTTTTGACCTATGTAACAGAGCTGCCTTCGTAAAAATTTGGTCAACTCATCCAATCTTCATTTCATAAGACAGTACGGCGCAGTCTTTCAAGTGGATACTCATCTGCTATTTTTAAAAGACTATAAGTTTCGTTTCGAGGATTGTCTGTGGAGATGTCAATAGCCACAGCCAGCCTGAGCTTGGAACTCCATTCAAACCTGTTTTAACTACTTTGAACTTGATCAAGGAATGCCAAACCTCTCTGGAGTGCAGTTGGATGAAACTAGTACAATTTTAAATAGCTATACGATACGTAAGATCGAGTATGCTGTAGTCCCGAAATGGTCACTCACTCACTCGATCACTGAAGCCTCGATAACGTGAGCTGTAATTCGTCCCCTAAATTCCTTGAACGGAAAATAAGTTTCTTATAAACTTGCCAGGCAATATCGTCTGCATGGGAGAGTTATTGTATTTTTAAAAGATTATGCTTCTGTTGTTGATGTTTGAGTTTTGTACGATCTTTTCAAGTACGATGTGAAGGACAACGTAAACGTTTAACAGAAATCCTTAACCCCTCTGATGTTCAAACTATTGGTCGAACCAAAGAAGCTATGAGGTCCCACAACAAAGTTAAGGAAATTTGACGAAGTTTAATTTTTATAAAACAAACATGCATAAACATTATTTTCTTACAATATTGCACTATGAAAAGTTTTAAATGAATAATTTACAAGTACTTCATAAAAACGGCATCTATGGTTCTGTAGCTTTGATGCTTTAAATACACATAATTTCTAGATTAATTTTATTTTAAAGTTATATTCTCATAAATAAATAAATAAAAAAATAAACGAATGGATAATTAAATAAATACGCTAACCCTTACATAGAAAATGAAAGTCTGGACCAAAATTTGAAGTCATCGAGGTAATACGTAGATGCAACTAGTAGACCGAGTCCCATATGAATTTTTCATAAACGCCACCAAAAACTTTTTTTGAAAAACTAACGACTGCTTTGAACTATATGTATATTTAACGACGGTTTCATTCCCGAAAGCTTCCGCAAAACCATCATTTTCCCTTTATTCAAAAAGGTGACGTAAATGACCCTAGTAACTATTGAGGTATATCGTTTATCAACACCATAACGAAAATCTACACCGGAGCTATTCTTGCCCGACTTTTGAACTGGACACAACAAAATAAACTACTCAGCGAGTACCAAGCAGGCTTCAGGAAAGAATACTCTACTGTGGATCATATTTTCACCATAACCTGCGTCACTAGATCCTATCTAGACAAGAGCAAGAAGTTGTACGCATTTTTCGTTGATTTCAAAGTGGCTTTTGACTCAATCGATAGAGACGCTCTTTTTTACAAGTTTAGCTGCCTTGGAATCTCCCATAAAATGTTGACAGTACTAAGACGGCTCTATGAAAACAATATGACAGCGATATGGAACGGTAACGAAGGGTCCAATTGGTTTAAAATGTCGACTGGAGTCAAGCAAGGATGCCTTCTAACTTCTAAGCCCACTTCTGTTCTCTCTTTTCTTAGATGACATCACAACGGCTCTTCCCGGAGGAATAATGTTAGCTGGTATCAACATCAAAGCGCTTATGTATGCGGACGAATCACCTCAAATGCTGCAAATGATGATAAATAAGCTTAAAATATATTGCGATCTCTGGAACCTCACAGTCAATACCGACAAATAAAAAACTTTGATATTCCGAAATGGATCTGGTTGATACGCCAGAGAAGAGAGATGGACCTTATTTCTACAGTGCGAGGAGGTTGAAAAGCTTTTAAGATATTTCCTCAAAAAGATATTCTGGCTCCCTGAGCATATACCTACGTATATGCTGCACTTAGAGACCGTACTCCCGCAACTATATATTTTCAAGCTGAAGATGCATCTTAACTATGTACATTAAAAAAGTGTTGGCGCTTCCAAATCATCGACTGCCTAATGCCATTGTAAGACAGCTGTTCCGAGAGAGGTCATAGTTCTTCGTAGAATGGTCTCGTTTGGAGGTGTTACATAATGTTCAGGTAGTGGAAAGTGACTGGAGAAACTGGGACCCGACCTTCCAAATAATGTTGGAAAGAATTGATGCCAAAATCTTCGAGAATTTTACGGAAAGAGCTGAAGAAAGTGAATCTCGTAATTTGTATAAGGCCTTGGAGCACAACCTTGGTGAAAACAACTATTTCCATGACCAGTGCGCAGTAGGTACCCGGCGTTAAAGACCATTTCAACCATTTTTAAAACCAGAGGAGAGCTGATACGGTTAAACTACCGACCATATGGCCCTGAAGAAAACACGGAGTGTACTTTTTGCAACCATAGAACAGTGGAAAACGTTCATAGGGATTTGCCTTGTACTGTCATCAATCTGTTATGCGCAAGTTGGAAAAAGCGCTCTTAACCAAAATGAAACTCTCGAAGTGCTAAATGGATCAAACTGGAATATTCTAAGTAGTTTTGTCCTAACTGCACAAAGTTATAGAAACCAAATTCTGAATTAAGCTTTCTAATCTTTTATATATTAACTTTAAATTCAATCATAGGTTATCGACAACACTTTTTCAATTTACTTAAATTAAATCAATGAAGCCTTTTTATTTTTAAAATATATATAAATTTAAACTTTGTTTAGATAATAAGTACTCTCTTTTTCGGGCTGACGGCACAGTCCAATGCTCTAATATTGTGAAAAATGTAAACCAAAGACAAATTAATATTGTAAAATAAAATCACACATACTACTAATACTACTACTACTACTAATTTAATAAATAAGCAGCAATTTCACTGGAAATATTTCAATCGAATCACAGCAATCATAGAACAATTTTGTAACGGTATTTTGTAAAATAAATTTAAAAATCATACATTTTATGTGATGCATGATCTGGGAAATAGGCCCCTGGTCCTCTTTTATACTACTACTTATATTGATGATTTGTGTTACATCCTTGCATTAAAGTAAGGCGGATCATTCCACCTGCGCACATTGAATTAAGTTCATTACTCTACCCACAGAACGAATACGAAAACGAAGGTTATAACCTTCCTCAATAGCCCTTGAATCCTTGTATGGGTAGATTACTTAATCTTACCTCATTTCAAACTGATTTCAAGTTAAGTAATTCTATTTTTAAAGTTAATCTTACTTCACAGAATTTTATGCTTGGTTTTTTTGAAGGGATGATCAAAGGAGTTCAAGAAACCGTTTGTAACCCTAGCTTTGTTTTGTTCTGAGTTAAGCTTGAAGACTTACCAGCTTCAATTGTTTCTAAATTATTTTAATCATTGTATAAAGTTTTGTTTATTGGCAAACTAAATTCTTTTGCAAAAGTTCCTTGTTGTTTAAAATCAGCTAAATACGTCAAAACTTTGCACAAGCTTTAGTAAACGAGCTTTTGATTTTACTCGTTTCAATATAAAATTTAGAAAGAGAATAACGCCGACACCCAACAACGAAGTATTTCATACAATCACAACTATAGTCTCTTAAATTTCACAGTTTTTTTTTATCAATACTTATCGTGTTAAGGAATTGGAGACATTTTGCCTTTTAAAAAATATCCTGGTGGTAGCTTTATCATAGGAAAAGCTTTCCATTGCAGTAAAACGAACCAACAAAGAACAGTTTAAAACAAACAATATTTGCTTCTGTTATAACCCTGTTAATATAATTTATTCTTACTAGGTTCTTTTATTTTTCTAGAAACTGCCATCCATGCCATCTGTATAAGTTTATTGTTTCGATTATTTCTACATCCTTTCGATTTCATGTCCCAAAGGATCGGACATGATTCCACAGCTTGCACAAATTTTATGTTGAATAACTGTTCAGCAGTCATTTTGAAATTAGGTAATATAATACCGCCATAAACGTATTTAACGACATTCGCCAACGAAACGCACGCTATAACTGCCTCATTAAACTTGTCGTCTCTCCTTTCACATGCCGGTCGCTATACTCTTGTTCAGCTAAGGGTTATTGCAATACCTAACTACATCCATGAGCTTGCAGAATGCACACTTGCACACGTGATACTGCATTTGCTGCCTAACAGGCGCACACCCTTTTTATAACATTTACCTCCTCGTCATAAGAGCCTTAAGGGTAAGTTATCGGAAATTTTATCGGACAGAGTTTGAGGAAAGACAAAACTAATTCGATTTTTCAGTAGCTTAAGAAATGGATAAATAGGGTGGCGCAACAGAGCGGGTACCCCGGGGCCTTATGTTGGGATTCAAACCACGAACCTCCCGCGTAACAGGCAAACATACCACAGTTGCTTACCACTTCAAATTGATGATACAGCAGCGGTTAGAGCAAATAACAAATTTTATTCAAAAGTTTAAAAATTTGGACTGCAATCAACTTTTACGAGCAAGTGCACACGCCAAAGAGTTCAGCATTAGCTACTGTTACCAATGTCTGCTACTGACTGCTTTTGATTTGATTCTATACATTTTTACTCCCAGCACCACAGCAGCCAGAGATTGCTTCGATTCTTTACATTTTCACTCCCAGCAGCCAGAGAAAACTTTTTATAGAGTGCGGTTTTCGGAAAATCAATACTCGACACGTAAACCCTGAAGTTGCTGCATAGTAAAATCGTCGAACAGAAAGGAAGTACTCAAATGGGAGACATGAGTACTTGCAACCCTTACACTATTGTCTTCTGTTCCGTATTCCCTTATACGAGTATTTGGAACAACACTCTCTTTTATGCTTCAACAGGTTAATGAGAAACTTATTGCTGACTTGACTGTTTTACTGATGTCTGATTTACATACCATTATCCCAACTTCACATCGTGTAGGAAATTAAATTACATTCACACTGCTAGGGAGAGCAGATGGGAGGTGTGTGGTTGTGATATTGTCATGCTCATTAAACGAAACTTTGTGACTTCAACCACGAAGCGTTCAATTATGTGCGTGTTAAACTTTGATTACTTTATAAGTGTTCAGCAGCAGAAGTATTAAACTCAAGTGAATTAGGTTTGCGAGACTTCTTTTGAATTTCATTCTTCAACGTTGTAAAGTCTTTTTAGACTCATTTTGACAGTTCTCTGAATCCAAATCAAGCGTTATTTTCTACAAATTAGATTTTTCAAATGATCCAACGTAAATATAATAAGCCTCAAATTGGTTGTTTTTTAGCTTTTTTAAACTTTTTAAAAGCGCATATTTAAAAGAATACGAAAACCTTGATATTGTTGCGAAGCAGTGTGAGCGCTAAGGGAGACGAAATGGTATCGGAGAAAGCTTCTGCAGTTCAGCGTTCCACAAGTAACTCTAGGCCTTATGGACATTGGCCTAGTTGAACATGGCAGTTCAAAGCTCATTGCAAGGACACGTCTTCCACTACGTTAAGAAAACTAGAAAGGAGATTTGAGAGAAATCCCAAAGCTCATCATTGCAAAATGTACATTAGCATTTTTTTTTTTTTTTTTTGGATTTCTATTTCTTAAAGTGGAAAAGACCACATAGTCCAATAGTGGCACTTCCAGCAGTCTCTTTGTCAAACCTTTTAAATAACGCTAGGTCAATTACATCTTGTTCTCTAGCAAGCCTATTGCCAAGATTGCATCTAAATCAGACGGCATTTGGTGCTGTTTCAAACCAGAGCATGGTAAAAAGGCTTCAATTTCGAACTGACCCAAATTTTGGGTAAACGCAACTTTCTATAGGAACACATTTCTTCTACACCAGCGTAGACATAATATCAGTACATTGTACTTCTGACTAGCCGGTGACTTACATACTTAATGTTGTTGGATGTGGAAAGGGCACTGGGAGGACAACAGGGTTATAGAAGCAAGCGGAATTCTGTGAAGCCACTAGAACATCTTAATAAATAAATAAATAAATAAATAGGGTGGCGCAACAGAGCGAGGAGCCCCAGGGCCTAGCACATTTCTCACAACCATGCCTTGTGAGGGAATGGATGGGACCTACCATTTTCTGCCGGTTCCGAACGGCAAATCGAGAAAGCGTCTTTTATGGCAATGAACCTACTAATGGAAAAAAAATGTTTGCCTCTGTTGGGATTCGAACCACGAACCTCTGGGTTAACAGGCAGACATCCTAACCCTCCCTCAACGGGTACCACAAAACATCTGGCTACGCAAAACTTAATCAACAAAAATATTTACATCTTCATAGACAGCCAGACGGCCATTGTTGGCACAGCTCTCGAATGCAGCGTAACGAACATCTAATTTCTCAATCCACTAGAGCAAGAAAGAAACAGAATCCAACAAAACTTTCTTAAGCCCACAAATGACAGGTGGTTATCTTTAGAAATATGCCAGGTTTCCAGAAACGTATGGCCAGATATTTCCAAGAGAGAAACCGAAATTCTGCTCATGGGTCACAACTCATTGGGCACCCACATGATGAGAATGGACATCAGCACCTCCGACTTATGCAGACGATGCCAGGACGAAGAAGAAATGGAAGGATAGTTCCACTTCCTCTGTAAATTCCCTAGTTCGGCCCACACAAGGGAAAACTCTTTCAGAGAACGCTTCTTCGACGAACTGGGTGACATCTCTAGCCTCCCACTGAACAGTATCCTAAAGCTCATTTAGGACTCCAAATGGGTCAGTGACGGTTACCAATCCCAATAACCCAGCCACCAACCCACTCCTCTGATATTCATCACGTCCCCCGTCCTACAACTCCCAATCCTCTGCTATCCGGGGAGCACAATGGATCCTTGATATACGAGTAAGGCCGTGTTGCCGCTTGCGGCTATTGTAATACCCTTATCCAACCTAAACCAATTGGAACTAAAGCAGTTTAGACGAAACAAAAAATGTTTGATTGACCTTATCTCTTTTTTTTATATTTTAACGGGACACCCACATGTGGTAATGAATCATGATAAAAAATGAGTTAGTGCAACAAAATGGGGACTTCGGGGCCTAGCGCTTTTCTCTCATTCATATCTTGTAAGAGAGTGGACCTACAATTTTTTGCGGAATCCGTGAGGCCAATGGAGAAAGAAGTTTTCTTGGCATGTATCTACTCTCGGAAAACTCCTCGCGTAAGACGATACCCGTGGAGACCATATTTTTCCTTGATGCTTCTGGGATTGAATCTCCCGCGTAACAGCCGACACACACACCACTGATATTCATCCTATAGCTGAAGTCATCAAACACAAAATCCAAATATTAATCAAGCAAAACATTCAGACAACACTCTTTTCATCGTAAAGCTTTCACTTCACTGGATTTCAATTCAATTAAATAAATTCCATTCAGGGCATTCAAAGAAAATCATGAACATATCCTTCATATCAAGCCTACAGCATAAATTCACACACACCTTTAAAATAATATAACTTGCTTTTGGCAACAGAACCACTGTAGACCAGTGTAATTTTTACAAACAACGAACATTTTAATAGTAAGCTTTTTGCATCAAGCAAGAAATAATTCCACAAGAGACATGGAAGTTCTGACTAAAAAGGACGCTGGACGTTAAGCCTACTCAACTCATTTAGAAATTATAAGTTCGTTCGTTGAACTTTACCCAGGGTTGACCCCAGGGTAACCCTGGGTAAAGTCCTTTGTCAAAAGAGAAACGGAGTTTTCAGTTCTCAAAAAACGCTACACCGATTAATTTCCACACATCCCTGTCATTTGAAGAAAGATACATATGCCATTTGACAGCCTTGTTCATTACTTGAACTCGTCCCAGAAGAAACGCAGTGCTACTTCAGGGGAAATTGAGAGCAAGCCGAGGTCTCAAAAAAATACCTGCTTGACATTAAGGGTGAGTTGAAGCTTTCAAAAAACAATCTGTGGCAACTTCATGGCTTTAACGAACACACCTTAGATATGAAAATAGACATAGACAATTATTTGACATGTGTGTGCTGCACCACCATTTAAAAACTTCTTCTCTTAATTGCAGCTGCCTGCTTTTTTCTCGTTAATAAGAAGGTCTTAACATTTTTAAACGGACAATATCTAAAAAGGACTGTAAGTTCATCTCTCACTACCAAACGAAATCCTCAGAAGAGAACCACAACCCGACTCCAATCATAAGCTTCACGGAATTCAATTCCGCTGTGCAATCTTGTTGTTCGTTCAGGTTCTCGTATATTTCCTATCAAAAAAGAATTATCAAAACTTAAAGCTTTTTTTACAATAACGACTGTACCTTCTCATACTTTTGCTTAAGGTGTGTCTAACTAGGATCGCTTCATATCTACTGTTTCGGTTCCATTTAGTTCGCACAAGGTTGCCACCGACCAACCGCAGCCGATGCAAATGGAGACAACGTCCCTTCGACAGTAAAAAAAAGATGGAATTTGGGTTCCTCGCGGTTCAGTTTCTGGTTCTCAAAGCGGAAATAGAAAACAAGTCAAACATTTAAAACAAAAATACACGTAAAAACTGTGAGTTTTGCTCAAACATTTAAAAGGATACTTTGCACATTAAACTAAAGTTGTGTTGTTTGTTTCTCACTTGGTTTCTTCATTTGCTTCGATATCTTCTTCCATGATACTCCAACCAATTCTAAATTTCCATAATTCTTTGCGTTTATGTCCCAAAGACACGGAAACGATTCCACAGCTTTTACAAATTCGACGTTTAATAACTGTTCAATGGCCATTTTAATAAACGGCAAGGTAGGAAGGTATATAACGCAATTAACTAAATTAACAACATTCACGAACGAAACACACGCAATAACTGTCTCATGCAGTTTTTCTCCTTTTTATCAGTGTTGCTCTTGTGGGAAGCTTGGGCCTTTAGCTTTTAGAGGTATAGGAAAACCAAATAACGAGCATCCATTTATGCACGTGCAGTATGCACACTTATACAGTTTCATTTTTCTCATGCAGTATTTATCACAGGCGCAGAAAATTGCTAAAAATTTACTTTACTCTTTGTGTATTTTAAAGGTATCCTTGTAGCTCTCACGAAATTTTGTATTTTAACATAGGACGACAGGACCTGCAGTCTGATGATGACAGTTATTGAATATTGCGTTGTCACTTATACATACATATATCTAGATGAAAACTTGAAGAGGTTGATAAGATGTTTTGGATAGAGACTGAGAGTTTGGTTTTGAATAACGTGTTTTGTCAACCATGTGTGATACTTGCACTTCTTTATTTTGTAGAAAAAACGCTTAGATTGTTTATGAAAGAAGTTGAATTAAAAACAGAGAAAACACACATTTTTATGACAATTGCATTTGGTGAATTAGCAAGAGTACGATATGGGTGGCGCCAAGATTTGAATATGCCATCTTGTAAATCAAACAGTTTTTCGAGATTCGCTTGAGTTTAAATGAAGCTTTCTTACGATTTATTTTTTTCCGACTTCAAGTATCGATAGCTCGAAAACTAAGCAAAATATCGAAAAATTTTATTGAACGTTTTCGATTTATTTTGGCTTAATTGAGCCATATTTGTTGGATTGCGATGCAACTGATATCGTATACCAGGGGTGGCCAACTTGATTGGACCCAAGATCTCATATTCACTTACGAGACCCTGTGCGATCGACCAATTACATACTTCTAGAAATCTTAAATGAAACAGCATGGTTCAGTACACTATCATGTAGAATTTTTTATTTTATTAAGCGAAAAAACATAAATGTGAATATATACTTAGTACATACTACTTAAATACTTATTTACGTAAAAAAAAAATTAGTGTGAGCATTGCGCCGGAGTATCATCCACTAGTTTAGCATAATCGGGTTTGTAGTTGGAGATTGCCAGCCTTAAAGAATCCAATGTATGAGCGTCTGTCAAGCGAGAACGTTGTTTACTTTTTGTTTGTTTTAAGTAGGAAAATGCTGATTCACATAAATATGTTGAACCAAAACACGAATGAAGTTGTTCAACACATTTCTTCAAATTTGGATATTTTTCATTGGAAACCAATGCCCAGAAATCTTGATCAGAGGATGACCTTGCTTTAAGAAATATGTCGCAGCGCAGAGTAATTATTTCGTTTTGTAACATGGTGTGCTCCATTTGAAATGTATCAGCAAATTTTGTAGCCAATTCATAGATATCACTTTGATCAATGGAATCATTGAACGGATAACTGATGAATTGAACCAAGTTCTCAATTTTTCTGAAATCACCAAAGCGAATTTCGAAGTCTGCTACCGCTGCCCTAATTTCTGTCGTATATTTCTCAGAAATGAAATTGTAGGTAGGATGTTTTTCCATGTGATCCTTGATGTTAACAAATTGTTCAAATTTTTTCTTCTCTATGTCAAGTATCATAGACGCTGTTTGACATTGAAACGCTGCAATAGAACTCATCATTTCTGTCAATGTTTTATTCTTTCCTTGTAGATTTAAGTTTAATGCACTCAGTTTTCCAGTAAAATCTGCCAAAAAAGCTAAATCACATTGCCAGTCTACATCCCACAATTGCTGATAATTATCACCCCTTTCATCAAGAAATTTTATTATTTCGTCCAATAGATCTCGAAATCTTTGCAAAAACTTGCCTCGGCTCAACCACCTTACATCAGTGTGCATTGCCAATTCTGGTTCCTTCTCATCTAATTGCTGTTTAAAGAGCCGCCTTTGGAGAGATTTTCCCTTTATGGAATTTACAATCTTTAAAGAAATATCCATCACATGTTTCGTGTTTAGTCTCTTACTAGCCAGTACTTGTTGATGAATTGATTGAATCAAATTTCGAAGTGAAATTGTAAAAAAAGTGAAGTAAATCGAAAAATTGCGAAGTAGATTTTATTCGAAAAAAGAAACTCATTAAAAACAGTATCAATAAAATAAAATTTATGTCTGGTCTACGTATTTATATTTTTGCCTTGCGACGATCGACTGGACTAACCGTCGCGATCGACCGGTCGATCGCGATCGACCTGTTGGCCACCCCTGTCGTATACTATCCCCGGTGAACGTATTCAGCGCCTCACAACACAAATCAAAAAGAAGTTGGTTTAGTTTGAAATGCCACAGCTACGGATATGATTTGCATAGTTATACGATATCCTCCAAACTTTCGAGGAAGTAAATATTCGATTTGTGATTTCTATGAGTCTTATGGGAAATCTTATCAAATCACATATTGGCCTCAGTAAGGACTTGGTATAAATTTCACAAAAGGATAACTTCTATATACCAATTGCATTTTCTTTTCAACACAAACCAATCTTTTCTTGTGGTCGACAATCTAAATATTTCTCTCCATACATTTGCATCTAACGACTTAAAAGCAATTGCATGCGTCAAGGAATGAAGCTTTTGAAATTGAGTCGGTGTTACTGCTGTTACTACATGTACGTTACTTTGAAAATGCTGTGCCGCCTTTCACCAGTATCAAGTACAAAGGGCTTTTAACTGAACTTTGCTTAGCTCATGGAAAAATCAATAGAGGACAATCTCAAATCTTGAAGCTCTGCATCTCTGCTTCCTATACGTAGTAACGGGGTAAGTTGGATCAAAGAGAAGTAATAAAAAGAGAGAACCGGGTGCTTGTAATATTGCAACTAATGCTAGAATAAATGCATTAGTTGCAAGATTATAAGTATTCAGTTTCAACAGGTTTCCTGGCACTTGATTTATATTATCATCATCCCGATTCCTTACTACGAGCTCTTATCCATTTTGAAATCGAGTATTTTTTAACGAGCATTGATGAAATGAACATGATGGCCATTAAAATTTTATGAAGTTGTGTAAGTAAATCCGAGCAAACCCTTGCTTTTGATGTTTTTTTTTTTAGTTTGTTGTTTTTTAGTTTACTGCGTCAGTTTTGCTCGGTTTTGGTAGATGAAATTTAGAAGACTCACCATCCGTTATGTGGATGCTTTTTTATCAAAGACTGAAGTAAGCTCGTCGTATCTGAGGCTTACCACAGAAGCAGCAAAACTTTAGCTCATTTCCGATGTTTAAAAACAGTAATCTTAATAAATAGTAAAAATTGAATACAATGGTTTTCATATTTAATTCAGATTCATAATTCTAAAGCTCTAGCGCTCTAGGTAGGTCTTGATTGGTTATAGCGGAGTCTCTTCCGGTGAGTAAATGTTCGACTCTGACGTCTGGCTGGGATGGGGAGGTTTCTTTCGCCTTTCCGACTTGGTTCGGGTAACTCTAAACTGGCATATGATGATGATTCTGGGTTTTCAAGCCTTAGTTCTCAGAAATCGTATTGTGGTAATGTTGCGTTTCGGTATTCTATCCTAGTATGGTGATACTTGAAATGGTACTGGAGGGTGCGTTTCCTGAGATAGCAGTAGTCTCTAAACTCACAGCATGATAGCACTGGACACTAAGTTTACAGCGAGAAAGCGCTGGGTGACCGATCGTGACCGCTCGTGGCCGCTCACTTGCAACGGTCGGCGCAGACTGATTTTTCTTACTTAATTATTTTATTGAACGCTATAAACAGGGTGTCTCGTAATTTGTGTTACATACTTTGGGATGTGATTCTTGGTCATATTCCAAGAAAAAAATTGTTCTACAGTAAAGTCCGTTTCTCAACTTTGACATAATTTTTTGACAATTTAAGAAAAAGGCTGACTTTGGTGTAGCCTGACCTGTGTTCAATTCGATTTCTCTGTCAATACTGATGGTATAGACCTAATTTAAGACTTAATTTTTTGAAACTGTACTTAAGTTGGGCTCCTATAAGATTAGGGTTACCACATTTTCAATTTTAAATGGTGTTCAAATTTTCTTCCCCAAGCAAAGTTTTGACTTTCAGGTCATATTTTTTAGAAAATGCCTGTAGTGCTGCCATCGACTTTTTTTTTATTTTTTACAGATGAGCAAAACAATAGTAAAAAAAACTTACTAATAAGTGCATTCAAAAACCCATACATTTTACGATACTTGGAAAAACTAAAACAGGTAAAAAATCTAATTCAGGGCTTTTTACGGAATTTTATTGCAACAGCTTGCAATGGGAGTAGTTTTCCAAGAATTGCTTGTTTTAAGATAATTTTTATGACTGATGAAAAAGGTTAAAAATGTATTGGACCTGCTACCAAAATCCTAATTGACTTACATCTTTTCAGGGAGATTTAAGTTTGAGGTATGAATGTTCAATAGGCAAATAAGTCGTATAAAAGAATAAGAAAACAACATCAGTTTATCAAAATAAGTCACGATTGCAGTTTGATCAGAGAGCTTTTTGAAATGCCTATTTACGAATACATTTTATTAGTATATGGGTTTTGCAATGGAAATTCAAGAATAGCACAACGAATATACCAGGATATCCTAACAGACGCCTTCCTTCTCAAAATGTTTTTGGAAATACCTTTCGAAGGCTTCGAGAAACTGCAAGACCTGACGCAGGAGCTGCAACCATAAGAAGAGTAAGACAAGAGCTACCGAGAGCAAACATCTCAATAAAATCCAAAAACGGGCTCTGGTATGCATTCAAAACGAAGGAGGGCACTTTCAGCACTTGTTATAATTGTATTTGTATAAAACACATAAAAAACTACTAAAAGTACCCATATTATTATTTATTTAAACAAGCCTTAATGCTAGGAATCTTTCTTTTTTTTAATTCTTAAACATTTTGTATTTTTCCAAGTATCATAAAATGTATAGGTTTTTGAGTGCACTTATCAATGAGTTTTTTTATTATCGTTTCGTTTATCTGTAAAAAATAAAAAAAACTGTATGTTTAACAGGTATTTTCTGAAAAAAATGACCTCAACGTCAAAACTTTGCTTGGGGAAGAAAATTTGAACACCATTTAAAATTGAAAATCTAGCAACCCTAAGCCTATAAGAGCCCATTTTAAAGATCATTATTTTTACAAAAAATTAATTATAAAATTAGGTCTCTACCATCAGTATTGAAAGAGAAATCGAATTGAACACAGGTCAGGGTACACCAAAGTTAGCCTTTTTCAAATTGTCAAAAAATGATGTCAAAGTTGAGAACAAACAATTTTTTTCTTAGAATATGACCAAGAATCAAATCCCAAAGTATGTAACACGAGTTACGGAACACCCTGTATTTACAATTTGTATTTATACTAGATAATTAATAAAATTAAAAATGATGATGTAAGAATGTTGGCACATAGGGGCCTAACCAAATACTTTGTCTAGAATTAAAATAATAACTTAATCCTAATCCTAACTTAATATTATAAATGTGAAAGTCACTCTGTCTGTCCGGCTTTCTATGTTACCGTCTCCTGCCCAAACTACTGAACTGATTTAAATGAAATTTTGTACAGAGATAGTCTAGAACCTGAAGAAGGACATAGGCTATATATTTTATCCCTATATTCCCACGGGAACGGGAACGTATACGGGAACTTAGAAACTACAACACCGATTTCAAAAATTTGCCCACCGATAGAATGCTCTACAATCCCAGAGTAACATAAACTTTAATTCATCCACATATTCCTAAGGGAACGGGAGTCCTTACTAATATTATAAGTGTGAAAGAAGCTCTATCTGTCCGTCGTTCTATGTTACCATCTCCCGCCCAAACTAATAAACCGATTTAAATGAAATTTTGTACAAAGATTGTTCTGAACTTAAGAACGGACATAGGCTTTATTTCATTCGAATATTTCCACGGGAACCGGTCCTCAATGTTATTATTAATGCAAAAGTAGCTCTGTCTGTTCACCTTTCTATGTTACCATCTCCCGCTCAAACTAATGAACAGATTAAAATTAATTTTTGTAAAAAGATTGTTCAGTACCTGAGGAAGGATATATGCTATATATTTTATCCCTATATTCCCACGGGAACGGGGACGTATACGGGAACTTTGACACTACAGCACCGATTTCAAAAATTCTTCCACCGTTGGAATGCTTCACTATCCCAGAGTAACATACACTTTAATTCATCCACATATTCCTACGGGAACGGGAGTCCTTACTAATATAATAAGTGTGAAAGAAGCTTTGTCTGTCCGTCGTTCTATGTTACCATCTCCCGCCCAAACTAATAAACCGATTTAAATGAATTTTTTTACAAAGACTGTTCAGAGCTTGAGGGAGGACATAGGCTATATATTTTCTCCCTATATTCCCATGGGAGCAGGGACGTATACGCGAACTTTGACACTACAGCACCGATTTCAAAAACTCTTCCACCGTTGGAATGCTCAATAGTCCCCGAGCAACATAAACTTTTACTCATCCCCATATTCCTTATGGGAACGGTCACCATGTTTACACGGGAACGGGAGTCTTTACTAATATTATAAGTCCGAAGTTAAATCTGTCTGTCTGTTTCTCTTTGTTACCATTATCCGCCCAAACTATTGAACCTATTTATATGAATTTTGGTACATAGACAGTCTAGAACCTGAGGAAGGACATATATGTTATGCAATATGTTTTATCACTGTATTCCCATGTGAACGGAAACTTGGAAAATACAGCATCCATTTCAAAAAATCTCCACTGTTAGAATACTACACTATTCCCGAGTAATATAAATTTAAGTCATCCTCCGGAAACGGCATTCATATTCCCACGAGAATGGAAGACTTTAGTAACATTATAAATCCGAAATTCACTCTGTCTGTCTGTTTTTCTTTGTTTGTTTATATTTACCGCCCAAACTACTAAACCGATTTATATGAGTTTTGGTACAGAGATAGTCTAGAGCCCGAAGATGAACATCCTTACTAATATTACAAATCCAAAATTAACTCTGTCTGTTCGTGCTTCTTTGTTACCATCTCCCGCCCAGAACACTGATTCGATTTAAATGGAATTTTATTCAGAGATAGCCTAGAGTCTGAGGAAGGATATGGGCTTAATAAGTTATCCCTATATATAAACGGGATCGACACCGTAAACGGGGACTTAAAACTGCTGGGTCGATAAAAGTTCTTTCACTGCGGGGTGATTTCTGTCAAATTGTCGATTAAACAGTGTTAATCTGAGAAGAAATGTCTATCTTGATCTTCAAATAAAAATTGGCAATCGGGAATGGCTGTGTGAAAGGTCGATTTCGGCGCCGACTAATTAGATAGTTAACCATTTAAACTAATAAATTATGTTTGATGTATTGGGGGATGTTGGCGAATGTCTATCAATAGACAATATTATGGACACTGAGCAAGTCACATCATACCCTATAGAGTTTCTCAATTTCTTAGGATTATTAGGAGTGACAGTAAGTTGGTGTTCCAGAAATCCAATAATGAGTAATCCAGAATTGTACACAGCTACAAATTTTACATCTAGGATGCGGCACTATAAAAATTTTAATAATGACTGGAACGACAAAAGGAGAAAATGTTTTGATTCCCCGTTTTCCTTTAGTTCCCACTGATTTGTCATTATAAATAAGGGTCAGACGCTTTAAGTTGCAGGTGTTCGTTAAGAAAAAAATCCCATGGCAACTTTATGTGGCAGAATCACGCGTATCAATCCCACAAAACCTTTTTATTTCGCAAAAGATGGAAAAAATAAGAACGTCGAGTGCAAACATATACTGAAATAAAATAATATAACAATAGTGTACTAAAACACATGAATGTGTCTTATTTGCAAAATAGATAGCCTAAAAAATTAAGAATGCTGCCGAAAGTCACTATTCCACGCTGACGAAGTCGCGGGCACAGCTAGTATTACCTATATAGCTGAAAAGAAAAGAAAATCTTAATAATAGGTCTGTTGACTTGGGCGATCTCGGGATGTTCCGTCCCGGTTGTCACTGGCGTCCCTCTGCATCGGGAGGTGGTAAGGGGTGGCATTAGTCACGGAAATATGCTGACTCAGGGTCAGCGTAGAAGTTGTTTGCTTCGTCTTTGGCTGGTACTATTTCTTTGTCCAAAGTGTTCTTCACGCTTATGTATCTTGACTCGGGTTGTTGGTCGTCATTGGTCATCCTTCTCATCAAATGGTTCGACTAGTTGTTGATGCTTGCAGCCGTTTCTGTCAATAACACGTATTGATCCAAGGGCATCATTTTGGCTTTCTCGTACACAAGCTGGTTGCTGTAGTGTTTTTGGCGCTAGTGGTCGAAAGTGAGCCGGTGCAGAGTCACAGAATTTTCATTTCGAGAATTAGGAGATTGTCTTGGAGGTTGTAAACCAGACTGGGCTGCCATAGTTGATAACTGGTCTCAGCAGTTTCTTGTACATCAGAAGATTCGTTGGCTGAATTAGTCCTGTTTTTCTTCTCATTCAAGGGTAAAGTCGGTGGAAGGTAAAGTTGGCCTTCTTCACTACAGCGCGTTAGTGCGGGTTAAATCTTATCATCTCGTTAAAGTTCATGCCTAGATACTTCCCATTCTATTGGGCAGTCAGTTTGGTTCTATCGGGTAGCGATATTGATGATTGGCTTTAAACCTTCTGAAGCAGACGAGCTTTGATTTACCTGAGTTGACTTTTATACCCCACTTACTATAATAGGCATATAGTTTGTGGATGTGAGTTTCCACTCTCCGGGCAGCTATGGATAGCGATAGGCGATAAAGATGTACAGTATGTTAGAGAGTAATTAGCGTAAAGCAAGCTTTCGCAGTCCCTTTTGTTAGGCTGGTCCAACGTCATTATGTTGAAGAGGAATGACCCTAGTTTCGATCCTTGAGCAACTCCTGCTCTGATGTTCTTGATGGCGGACTTTTTGCTTCCAATTTGTTTCTGTGAGAGAGAAAAGAAAAAATTATTACCTACTATTAGCGGAGCTGAAATATTTAGTAGGTTTCAATTTAAAATAAGTTTTTTTTTTTTTTTTGAAGTATGAACCTGACAGGCAAGGTTAAAATGCATACTTGTTGAAATTTGGATATGAAAACAGTTCGTATTGTTTAAATCGATTTATAGGGTAAAGTGGGGGAATATGGAACCCATTTTCGTTTTTCGCTATTACTATAGAACAATATACAAGATTTCTATTTCAAGCAAAAACAGCTTTATTTTAAACCCAAATCATAAATGCAAAATAAGAACATAAGAATTAAAAAATAATAATTTGAGGTACCCGTGGCGTAATAGTTAGCATGTCCACCTGCTAACCCAGAGGTTCGAGGTTCGAATCCCAGCAGAGGCAAAATGCAAAAATGTTTTTCCACGGGTATCGCCTTTCGCGAGGAATTGGCAAGTCCTCCGTTAATAAATTCATTCATAAAAAAAAAAAAATCTCTTAGACTTATCCTTACTTGAGCGTCAAAGCTGTTCAATTATTTTGAGCCCAACAAATTTTAATGGTAAATGCTTTTGTAGAAAATTAAATTTCCTTGAAAGAAAATCTTTTTGAAAATTTTTGTCAGACAAACCGTTTCGGAGTAATCAATTGAATTGTGGAAGGTTTTTTGATTTTGCTCTTTTATTTTAGAGTTTCTTAACTCACGTACAAATCAATATGTGAAAAATTGCAAACATTTTTTTTTAAGAAAATTTTTCATTTCCTAAAAAAAAAGTCTTTTTACATTTTTTCACAAAGTGTTTCCTTCAGAAGTTATTTGCGATTAAAGTTGCAAAAAATAAAACGTTCTCGTTTTTTTTTTCGTTGTTGATTCTTTTTTTACTCAATGTAGCAAACTGATAGTCAAGATCAGAAAATATTTTTGGCCCAGTCTAATGTACACGAAGATCAAAAGTGACATATAAAACACTTAATCCATTCATTTAGTTCCTTGCCGAAGTTCACACGGAAGTCTTCGGTTTCATTCGGTTCATAGTGCAATGACATGGCTATGGATGGCAATTCATAAACAGAGTGAACTACTTTAGCTAGTTTAATTGTCCTTTCTTTAGATATTGCACTGTTTTGCACTGAAAGCGGAATATGATTTCTTTGCTCTCACAAAAGGCTTCGTATTTGTAAAAAAAAAAAACAGCATTTTCTGTAGCTTTGTGAACGAAACAAACTTGTAGCTGTCTACACTCGCTTAGAGTTTAATGCCACTTTCCATTGGACGAAAAGAACCCTCCAGGA
This sequence comes from Melanostoma mellinum, assembly GCA_914767635.1. NCBI lineage: Eukaryota > Metazoa > Arthropoda > Insecta > Diptera > Syrphidae > Melanostoma > Melanostoma mellinum. The sequence goes on along the minus strand of OU612059.1, from coordinate 57,846,521 downwards.
GCGTCCAGAAGCATTCTCAAACCGTTCCATTGGTGATCGCTTCTCATGATTCTGAGGAGTGACAGCCGCTTCTCGATTTGAAATGAGAATCGACTCAGGAGTCAGGAAGCACTAACACATGTTACTCAAATGTTTCTCAAATTTTCCACAAGAAATATTTTCTATGTGCTATTGGTGTTTCACTCACACAAAGCCAACACGTTAAGTTGAGCAAAAACAATTTTAGGTGTTCCATTGGTTTTTAAAATGAGTGCTTCCCCGAGTGAAACCAATGGAAAGCGCCATAAGTCTTTTTGCTTTTCGGCAAATATGGATGGCGAGTCTTCTGATTATCATCTACTAAAACCGAGCCAAATGAAACTAAAAAAACTTATTTGTTAATTGCTAAAATCAAACTAAATTCTGCTCAGTTCTTCTTCCTACTCATTAAAGCCCGTATTCGAAATTTCTAGCCTTATAGAAATTCACAAATTTTCTACTTTGTGTGTCAGTGGACGCCAGATATCGGAATTGAAACAGCTACAATTTCCAAAGTATAGGTCTTATTATTAAGATCACGTAATGGGAGATGGAGAGATGACTTTCACAGTTGTCTTAATTTCCATGTTGTTAATGATCCAATAACTTCTTTTTGACCGCGTATCCCACATGATTCCATTAAAATTCCTCTTTTCATCTTCTCAACAAACAAAGAAAGTTGCCACTTAAATTTTAAAACGCTCTAAATTTTTATACAGCCTAAGCTCCAACTTCCATTTTTCACAATGGTCTCCATATACATCCCTAAGCCATACTCAAAGCACATCATCAATTCCTCTAATGCAAAATACTATACCATACTATGACTTTGCTCACAAAATTCAATTATAATTCCCATATCTGCCTAGCTCCAGCAAAATTCTCAAGACAGCGCTTCCATATAGTTATCCATCATCCACCATTGGTCTGTCTGTCAACAGATAATGACCTTTCTGAAGAATCTGTTTTGCGATCAACTACTAAGCCTTGACCCGCATACTATGTAGTCTGACATCATCACTGCGGCCGGCAACATAAACTCACATAATTTTCGATTTATGTTTTGTATTGCTGCCCCCAATGAACGAAACTCTATTCAAAAGCCAACGTCAGACAAGATTATACGATTACAGCTGCACAACCTCTCCTCACTTCCTCGTTGATCTTTAAGCTGGCTTAGTGGCGTGCGACCATAACATATTAACTCCGTCTCCGTGCACGACTCTACTACCAGTCACAGTCAAAGAGTCAATGTAAAAGATGTTTGTTCGCAGCAAGGCAGCAAGAGCCTTAGGCGTACCCATACTGATATCATGTATTATGTTTCCCGTATAGTAAAGTCGCGCCAAACTACTTCAAATACAAGATGTCTTGGTTTTCGAACAGTGTCCGCTGAAAGGGACCTTTGTTGTTTGTCCTACATAAAAGCACCGATAGCTTGTAGGCGAATGTGGATGCTAACTCGAATCAAGTCTCTTTCCTTGGATGATAAGCTTGAGTAAAAGTTTGACCAAAAAAGTCGCTTAACCGCTTGTTATGTATTTTTGATTAAGTTGTTTGGAGCTTAAACAAGTTGGTGAAATAAGAAGTTCTTCACTTGGCTCGCTATCCTGCCTTAATCAACTTCTGCAGTAGATCTGGTTGAGCATAGAAGATGGCAGCAATCCTTACCAGACACTAATGCTAAAGAGCGTCTACAGCATTTTAATTTAACTGAAGATGGAAGCGTTGCAATCTGAAATGCACATTTGATGAAAGATTAAAGTGTTCAACTGTCGTAAATTTATTATGTTTTTATTACGAATTTTTTGCTGATGTTGTACTGTCCGTGTGTCCGTTCTTCTGGATCGCATTTCGGCTGCAATGGTTGTTTACATCTGTGATATTCATCTGCTCAAGCTTCAAGAAGTAGCTGAAATCAATTCTACGCTTAAAACAAGGAAATCCCAAAGGGTATGAACAAATTAGAAATCTCTATTAAAAAGTCTTTCCGAGACTTGGAATCATTTTTCTGACATTCCTACTGAATGCATATTTGAAATTGCAATACTTTCCTACTGTTTGGAAAACAGGTAAGGTCATACCAATTCTCAAAGCGGATAAGAATTCTGTTAGGACTGACAGTTAAAGGCCAATTAGCTTACTCAGCAATATCAGCAAATATACGAAAAAATAATAAAAGAGAAATTGCTTAAGATAATTACAGACAATAATTTATATTCAAATGTACAATTTGGTTTTAGGAAACATCATAGTTCTTCGCATCAGGTGCTTCGAATATGCAACTTGATCAAACAAAATAGAGACCTAGGCTGGAATGATCTTACTAGATATTGAAAAAGCATTCGATTCAGTTTGGCATAATGGCTTAATTTATAAAATGATTTCACTCAATATTCCTTCTTTCCTGTGCAAAATTGTACTAAGTTTCTTGTCAAGTAGATGGTTTATGTTAAAAACAGTTCTTCAGAATTAATGCGTTTTGACTTTGGTGTCCCTCAAGGATCAGTTTTGGGACCGATTTTATATAACTTGTATACTTCCGACTTTCCTGAGTTACCAGACTGAGAAGCAGCAATTTTTGCTGACGACACAGCAATAATATCTTCGCACAAGTTAGGTCTCAACATTGAGACTAATCTAAGTAATGCGATAAGAGTATTAGAGGAATATTATAACCGATGGAAAATAAAAGTCAATGCTGAAAAAACACAAGCCACCTTTTTTACGAGAAAAAGAAAAGCTTGTTTTCTTCCCCAGCAATCAATTTCAAATCCTTGGTACTCCGGTTTCTTGGACAACCCAAGTTAAATACCTTGGCATCTATTTAGACCCAAAACTAACTTTTAACTGCCATATTACTCAAATAGTCAAAAAAATCAAGAAAGCAACCAACCTCCTCGTTCCCTTTATTTACAGAAAGTCTTCACTTTCGCAGGAAAAGAAAATAATAATTTTAAAAGTTGAATTTCAGGCCATTCTTTTTTATTGTTGCTCTGTTTGGAAAAATGCAGTGCAGTGGGGTGGCGCTTAGTAGGCGGAAAACAAGATCGGCCGCAGGCCATGATAAAAGCTAGCCATGATCTTGTTTTCCGCCTACTAAGCGCCACCCCATCCACCCGCTAGAATGTCGTCGTCGTCGTCGTCGTCATAATGTTTTATTATTTTTACCGTGCATAATTCATTCATATTGAATGGTATATAAGGAGAAAAATTTGCTTAGAAAGAATAAATGATTTCTATTAGTGATAGTGATAGTGCAAGTAATTCAAGTGTTTGTTCTTATAATTATTCTATGAAAAGTGAGTGATAGCTCCGAAAAAAGTACAAATTCGCGATCCAGTGGAAATAGAAGAAAATATAATATCGGAAAGCGAAGATATAGTGGAAATGGGGATTCCGAATCGGCAACCATTTATTTTAAACGATTCAGAGGAGAATCAAGTAGTGATTCCGAACACACAAGTTGTGGAGGAAGCAATATCGAAGGAAAAGAAGAAGAAAAGGAAGATGGAAGGTAAGTGTTTATAAAAATTAAAAAATTTGTTCTAATTTTATTTTTTTTTTTTAGAAATCAGTGGAATTCTGAAGAAGAAGAAGAAGATCGATGTGGAAGAGGAGATGAAGATTGCAACACAAATTCAGGAGAATTCAACACATATTTCTCTTCTATCTTTGCTGATGATTCTCTGGACCAAGAAATTTCTGCTGGAGATTACGAGTACGTTAGAGATTTTGACGTCTCTTTCCTTGAAGGAGAGACAGTACGAGGCGAAGAGGAATATCCATTTACTGATGGACTCGCTTCTATGTGTAATAAAGAATCTGACTCTCCAGAAACGAGAATTAGGAACGTGTTCGCTAAAGCATTTAGTTGCTATGCTGTTAAACAGCGAGTGGTGCACGACGTATTTGGAACCCAATTTGAGCATGGAAACTTCAAATTGGATAACGAATACGTATGTGGAAAATTTTCAGGGGCCGTCCCCATCATTGCGCACCACGGGAGCCACATCCATGTCATCCACGATTGCAACTACTGAAACAATTCGTGTAGATGTGCCTTCACCAACTGCTTCAAAGGGTACGTCTCTAGAAGATTCGCTAGACGAGTTGTTCCAAGTTGGAAATTCACGGTCCAGCATTGGATCAATCTGTCAATCTATCTCCAGAAGGATTCCCGGAAGTACATATACTATAACATCGCCAGGAGAACGTGGTTTCCAAGTAGTGAAACTAGATGTGTACGATTTTTCCAAGATCTGCAAAAAGCCGAAAACAGAATGGTGGAAGGAAGCGAATTATCGTTCGACGTTTATAATTCAATCGCCTTTGGATCCGAATTATCAAACAGTTATGAAGCTTTTGGTATCTGCGACGAACAACATCAACAAGATACCAGGAGTAAAAAAAGAGGAAAGGGAGACAAAATAATTGAATTTTTAAAAACACACCCAACAGCTCCAATAAATCATATTTTAAATACTTCTATGTGGTTGTCTTCTGAATTTAGATTTTTTGATATTAATTCAATTTTAATTAAAAACTGTTAACGAATTTTAAATAATTATATTAACAATTTAACTTTTCAGGAACTATATTTATACTTGAAGTCGGTTGAACCGCAAAATTTAATTTTTAACGCTCCTATTGGTAATTTCAAATAAATGAATCTGTTTTAATTTTAGAAGATATTTTAAATTTTCAGTTTAATAATGATTCTGAAGAGATTTTAAATTTTTTGACTAATCTTTTTAATGTTATAGATAAAATTGTGCCTAAGAAAAATACAATATTTGTATTGCCACCACCAAATGCTGGTAAAAATTTTTTCTTTGATCCATTTGTTCACTTTTGTTTAAATTTTGGCCAAGTTGGAAATTTTAATAGATATTGTTCTTTTCCTCTAATGGAATGTGTAGATAAAAGGATAACAAGAAAAAAATTAAAAGTTAGTCAAAACAAGCTTTTGAAAATGATGCTAAATCTACCTTGGCACCATTCAACTGCTGATCTCCACTCAAGAACCAATATTGATGATAATCGAAGGTAGAATTAACAAACTTACCATGAAATTCAATAACCAGCTTGAACTCGCCGCGAACAATTTAGTGAGTCAACTTATGATTGAATATTGAATTATTGTTTTGCTTAAATCGTCAACCGTGATATTATATTTATTTATACTTACATATATTAAATTTTTTAGCCTTTTGTCATTTATTCAAATGGGACAGAAATATATGTAATGCTCAAATACAAAAGGCTAAGTTTTTGCATGACCAAAAAATAAGGCAAAAAATAGGAAGCAAAAACTTTTGGTCTTTTGTGAAGAACATTAAGAACTCGTCCACGTCATCGGTCCCAACGCTCGTCTTCAATGACTCTCCGTATGTCAGCTCCTTCGACAAAGCCAAATTGCTGGCAGCCCAGTTTGCTGCCAACTCGACACTTCCTCATAGCATATTGACTCCACCTGACCTTGAGTCTAAAAATTATGTGATGAAGCAGATATTTTTTCGAACTCGCTCGGTTCCGAGAGTCCTCAGAGATCTCAGTATACATAAATCCGCTGGTTCAGATGGTATCCCCGCCGTTATTCTGAAGAGGTGTTCTTCTACGCTGGCAAAACCTCTGCGTAAACTTTTCCATCTTTCCTATTCTGCTGGGATTTTTCAGCAGATGGAAAACTGCATTTGTCCAGCCGGTCCCTAAAAAAGACGAATCTTCCTCCCCTTCCAATTACCGTCCAATTGCACTAACGTCCCTTCTTTCCAAGGTCACGGAAACGTTGATAAACCGTCAACTCATGAAATATCTCGAAGAACGAAAGCTTCTTAATGACCGTCAGTACGGCTTTCGTAGCAAACGTTTCACTGGTGATTTGACATTGTTTTAGAGAAAGTAAGATTATTGCGCTTGATATTTCTAAAGAAAGATGCTTGCTTTAAGTATCGATGAGTCTCTTCTTCGTTTAATTAGAAATTACCTTTCCGACCGTTCAATACAAGTTGTATTGGATGGCTTCAAGTCTGATACCCATTTTATAAATGCTGGTGTGCCCCAGGGCTCCGTTTTGTCTCCGACTCTCTTCCTCATTTTCATTAATGATCTCTTGTCTGAAACTTCTTATCCTCTCCACTGTTTTGCTGACGACTCGAACCTCAGCTTTTCATATTCGTTTCCAAATTCACGTCCCTGCTCTTCGGATGTGGAACTGGAACGGTTGTGTATGATAAGCTCATTGAATTCTGACCTTGACAGCATTGTTACATGGGGTCATAAGAACCGAGTAGAATTCAATGCTTCGAAAACTCAATGCTGTCTCTTGTCGTTGAAGCTTAACATTCCTCCATTGCCATTATCCATGAATGGTACCTGCATCCAAGAAACCGAAAAGCTGTCAGTACTTGGTATGTGTGTAAACGATGATCTTCGTTGGAATGACCACATATTTTAAGTCGCAAAAAACGCTGCTAAATGCTTAGGCTTCTTGAGACGATGCAGGAAGCTCTTCACCCCTTCTGATCTGGCTACAATTTATAAGGCCTTCATCCGCCCAAAACTGGAGTATAACTCCCATATCTGGTCAGGTGCTCCTCAAACATTTTTGCACCTACTTGTTAGGGTACAAAATAGAGCGTTAAAATTGATAGGTAATAGGTTAACTATAGAATCGATTGATTCTCTTCAACATCGTCGAAACGTTACCTGTCTGACTCTGTTTTATCGCTTTTTTCACAAGCAGTGCTCTAGTGAAATAGCCACAGTTGCATTCCTCCCCTGAATCAATTTTGCCGCAACACTCGCGTCGCTAGGAATGCTATTCAGTTCTACCTTGAGCCCAGCTTCGGGCGTACAGTCAAGTATTGAGATTCTTATTTTAGTCGCACCACCCGAATGTGGAATGCTTTACCTGGCTCTGTATTTCCCCTGCATTACGATTCACATAGGTTCAAAAGCAATGTGCATCGGTGTCTCCTATTAAATCCTCTCCTATTTTCCTAAATGCTCGCACTGTGTTCTATTACATTATAAGGGCAGTCATAACCCCTTAATGTGCGCGCTAATTATAAAAAAAAAATTCTTTGAATTTAATTATTTACCGATTTTGTTTATTTTTTTATTTTAATTATTTATTGATTTATTTATTTATTTATTTACTTATTTATTTATTTATTTATTTATTTATTATTTAAACAAATATTTTTTGTCTGTTTTTAATATTTTTCCTAGTTGTTTATTTAGTAATACTTGTAATTATCATTTTGTTGCTTTTCGTTTCTTTATTCTCATTTGTTTTTCTTTGTACTCTGCTTTTGTAACCTTTTTGTAAAGATCTACTAAACTTGAATTTCTTTGAATAACATTCACATCATTAGTCTTAAGCAAATTATTATTATTTTTTTTTTGCGTTTGTAAATTTAAATAGAGGTTTTTCCATCGTATTTCCTCTAAACTACTATATTCAATTAACCTTAATTCAAATAAACATTGAAAAAATATATCCTAGCTGAAAGATCATTGTATCAAATCACGGTAAAAAATCCAATGTTAAACTTAAAACGAAATAAAAATGTCCATCTATCTATCAGTCTTCGAAATAGCCACTCAAAGAAGTAGGGTTCGATCGCCGAAGCCCTTTGACGATACTCATTTAAAATTTCTCGTGAATGGCCACAAAATTCTGCACAGATGGCGACAATATTGTGATGGCCTTTCGAAATAACATTTCAAGATAAAAAGTTTTATCCAAGCAAACAAACATCGTTTGATTTGGGTTTTCTTTCCTTCAAAATCCAGCTTTTCAAAACCGTTTGAGATGGAACCTTCTTGAAGATTGTAAGCCACCATTTTTCGAGCTTCAAACTTGATTTCTTTCTCCTTTTAACATGATTAACTTAAATTACTCCAATTTCATTATCTTTTAGAGTTTTCTTATACTCGTTTAGTAAGACGCCATTTCTGAAATTGAGTTAGAAAACACCGCCAGCGGTAAAGAATATGGAGGACCCACAAACAGTTATTCGACTGCCTTCCTAACTTTTCTTCATTGGTTTTATAAACCATTGCAATATGACGATTTCACTCGGAAATAACAACACAGAACTGCTACGACTTATTTTTCTTCGCACATAATAAAAACATGTATAGGTATTTCGAACTCGTTTCATATTTATCTGAAGACGGTTGATGGTGTAGTGGTTCTGGTTAGTATTCTCAATCAGCCTCAGTGCGGCAAAAAAAATAAAACAAAACACGGTTTGAAATATTGAAGATCGCACCCCTGTTGCCACCAACCCACACGTCATGTCAAGTAGGCCAACGCCGCATGATGCAGGAAAATATTCATTCGCCGCATTACACGAATACAGTTTGCGTCAAATTTAAAATGTTGTTCTGCTTAAGACGGTTTAGTTTTTGTGCCTCCACGCATCCACGTTATGGTTTGTTGTTTATATCTTAACATTTATAGGGTAAATGTTCATTAATGTGAAGTGTAAAACACATGGTGGTAAAAGTTGTAAGAGCTTCCTTTGAAAGGAGTTTATTATTTAAAGTGTGGCAACTGAAATACTCTTTACCATTTACCTTCTTCCATACTTAACACTTAAGTGCTAGTTCTGAATGAGCCTGGTCTTCAACCAAGACTTATCGTCACCTGGCTCGAAACCTTGCAAATGCTTTTCTCTCTTCAAATTGAGTTGCCTTTCTTGCGACACCTTTTTGGGTGGTTCAATGAGACTATACGCATTTTCCTTTTGCGATCTACCTCTGCCTCTGGTTTCTGATATGTTTTCGAAGATTACAGCTGTTTTAAATCATTCGTACGAAAAAAATCCGTCTTTGCCTAGTGTGAAAGCTACAGCTAGTTTTATACGTTTGCTTTCAACGGCTCACGTACAATAACCGTGCCGGACTTCAACCGAACGGACATATGTGAGAGAAATCTTCCGCTCTGATTGTCCAAGCTGAAGTTGTCTTAAAGCACGAACTATTCCAGTATCAGGGCTTGAACTGAGTACGCTAACAGAGAGCCTACACCAGGTAGCAATAGCTATTTCCTCTTTTTCAGTGAAATCTTCTCTTTTTCACTTTAATTCGTTAAAAAATGCTTGTTTTTGCGAATTTTTTGTGAGAAACCAGTTCAAATTTCTTTATTAAAACTAATTCAAAAGAAATTTAAATAAATAGGGTGGCGCAACAGAGCGAGGAGCCCCTGGGCCTAGCGCATTTCTCACACCCATGCCTTGTGAGGGAATGGAAGAGACCTACAATTTTCCGCCGGTTCCGAACGGCTAATTCGAGAAAGTGCTTTTCATGGCAATGAATACTAACGGAGAATTTGCCAGTTCCTCGCGAAAGGCGATACCCATGGAAAACACATTTTTGCCTCTGTTGGGATTCGAACTCGATCATATGGATTGACAGGCGGACATGCTATCCATCACACCACGGGTACCACTTAAATAATTTAAACTATCTATACATTAAAAAGTGACATTTCGAGAATGTTGTGTAAAATTTTTACAAAGAAATATTTAAAAATACGGCAACGGCAGCAATTATTCGGACGTGCTTCAAAAAAAGGCGAGTTGCGGTGCCCCTCATAACTTGGGGCTGGATCATCAGAAATCAAAAAACTTCATTCGTTAGATAATAGTTTTAACCAGGTTATATCTAGAGGGTTTTTAGAAATTTTAATTCTTCACTTTTTTGGAACACTTTGAAGGGAAAAACGCGATTTTTCGTTAAAAAAAATCGGCTGATTTGTTATTGTAGAATAACAATTGTCAACAAATTTGAAAAACTCTTCGTCACTACCTTCTAAATTATTTAGAGAAATAGTGTTCAAAATTTCAAAAGGATCGGTGCAGTAGTTTTGAAGTTATGAGGGAGCACCGACTTTTTAAAAGTGAGTTGTGGGAAAAACGCTTTAAAGTTTTGAACACTCCATAAAACACAAAGAAAACACTATACCGGCAGGTATACAAACATTCGTAACTTTGTCAATTGCGAAATGGCCGATTTTCAACAATTTTTCGAATGAATCTTGTAGCTGAGATTTTCCATGAGTTTTTTTTTTAAGAAAAATAAATATTTTTTTGATGCTTTTTAGAGTTTTGAAGATACTTATTCAATAAACAACTTCTAAAATTTACTAGAAACATGATTCAAAAAACGCCTTTGTGACATCAATCAAGGCCAACCCTTCGGTTGAGTCCGCGAAGACAGCAGAGCTCTAACAGAATCTTTGACTTGCTTTAATTCAAACTAAATCTATATTTTCGCAGACATATTTAGAAAAAAAAAATTTTATTTAAAATATCCCCACATTTTTCTATTTAAAAAATCCAAACGAGAAAACAAAACTTCCTACGTTTAAATCCTTTTTGAATTGTATTTCCAAGGCTTGTATTTCAAGATAGGCTATGTAGTTATCGAGATATCTTATCCACCGATTTAAAAAACAAAGCTTCGAGAAAAACGTGTTTAAAGTTTTGAGCGCTAAGGCTAACTGACCTCGAGTGTGTGACTTTTCAAGTGTGTATCTCCAAAACTATAACTCGGATCGACTTGAAAATATAGAACAATATTCTATAGATATTATGAAGAAGCAAAAAAAAAGATATTGTAGAGTCGTGAAATCCATGCATCTTACCCCTGAATATAAAGACGTAACGTTTCTTGTCGCAATCGACAGATAAATCAGATGACTTTATTTACCGACGCTGGCCAATACCGAGGCTATGTAGGTTACTGAAGATTTTCTTAACTTCTGTTGTCTCTAGGTCTGATACATTTAACTTTTGAATCGAAAAACTAGGGTAATCTTACCCAAAATGAAAACATAGAAAAGCTTTGCTGTACATTTTCATCATTTCTGCTATTACTGGTTTTCTTCGTTTTCAATAAAAGAGAATGTACAAAGTAAAACTTCCACCAAACAAGCGCTTTGCCGATAAAAAGAAATAAAAACAAAAACAAGAAAACTCACATACCTACTCACAAAAATAACGGTACGGTGGAGGCGGGTGGTGATGCAAGATGTTTGTTTACATTTTTGCTTTATTTCTGATTTAGTGGCCAATGTGCGAACATGTTAATGCCGACACTGAGGTCACATTGTACTTTGTACAGGAGTGGACTTTAAAACACTTGTTGGTACTAAGATTTATGGTGCGTCTCTGCCCAAGTGCAATAACCTACAAAACTTGTGACTACAACTTTATTATCATCTGTCTCTTCTTTGGCAATTACTGCCAAGTTTGATTAAATAGTGTTGTGTAACTATTAAATATTTATATTAAATTTAGTCTTAATTAAACTTTAAAATTGAATAACTTTTGAAGGAGTGAATTTGTCGAAAAATTATAAGAAACTTTTTTTGTAGAACAACTAATTTTCTATGAAAATATGTACAGTTCATGCTGGCACTTTGTTTTTAGGCCAAAATATAAGATTCCAAAGCTCAAATTTTTTTTTTAATGTTATTTCAATGGGAAATAGAAATCTGCGAAGAGTGACCTCTAAATATTAATATTAAGAGCTTTCTTTTGAACAGACATCATACACCTCCTCGAAGGTACAAAATGGAATTGTTTTGAAAAAATAGTCACTTTTTTGAACCAGTCTAATGTATACTAACTAACTAGCTCATACAAATAATCACTTAACTTGATATTTCTTAACATGCGCTTCCTAGGTATCACTCAAAACACATGTAATCCTGATCCAACTGAATCTAGAAACATAACCAACAATATAAAACTGATTACAAATTAGAACCTGAAATGGGGCATAAATATAGCTTCAATCCATAATCGTGGACCCTACGACAAAGTATAGAACCCCAAATGAGCTCGAAAAAAGTTTTTTCTTTCCTTGAAGTGACTTCGAATGGTTGCATAAAAATGAACTAATACTCCTTTGAATTGAGCGAAGTCATACCCACAGAAGGGAAATGCTTCTATGTTAATTCTAAAGACCTTAGATGCTTAAATACATAAGTCTGTCATCATTCATTCTAAAAACACTAGAAGGAATGATAGATACACATTTGCGGAGTGCCATAAAATCGAATCTCCACTGCACAGCACAGCATGTGGCTACTGCAAGAAACAATCGGTAGAAACTGTTTTACAATCGTTGGTAAATACTATCGACCCAAGGAATATACACTTATTGCATTTCTCGTATCTAGGGAGCCTTTAACAACGTCAGTGACTATCAGTAGTAGTACTGCAAGGTGGAGTTCTTTCACCACTATTTTGAAACAAAGTCGTCAACGGACTCACAATGGATTTAAAAACTAAGCGATTCAAAGTTATGATATACGCTGATTACGCGGTATTAGGAGAACATGTTCAATCCTTCACTGAGCTCATGCAAACTGCACTTCACACACTACTTAAGTTTAGACAAAAAACAATTGATCTGGATGATAATATGTACCACAAAACTGAGCTCATCCTCTTCATTAATAATTGGATTTTCTGGAATCTTCTCAGACGAGGTACAATATCTAGATATTTTCCTTTCTAAAAAGATAGACTGCAGAGATCAAAAATACAAGAAAAAGTCAGAAAAGCAGCAGTGACTCTTTTCACCTATACAAAAAAGGCATTCAAAAGAAATGAGGAATATCTCCACAGATAACCGATTGGCTGTACACAGCGGTCGTACACGGTTAAAAATCCTGGGGTGTTTTTTAATACGGCCTTCGTAATACAGCCGTATGCAATACAGGAATAATTTGTTTTTAGTATTCCAACTTTATTAAACACCTTTTTTAATAATTTGGTATTAAGATTCAATATATCTCCCACTAAAATGCCCCTTTTAATACTTTTCCACTGAAATTTAACCTTCAAATATTAAAATCCAATAATTTGTTATTTGATTTTAGTAGAAGATTTGGATAAAAGTGACCACAATAAAATGTTCAAAAATAATGTATTGAAATTTAATACGTGATTGTATTAAAATTCATTAAATATTATATTTAACGCGAGACTGTACTGTATTACGCTTATGGAACAGTATAATCTAATACACAACAGTACTTATTTTTAATATTTCTGCATTACATTCAAGTAGAAACTGCATAGTTAAATAAAGTATTGGAATTTAATATTTGATTGTATTGAAATTCATTAAATTCATTAAGTGCGAAACTCTCGAGGTATTTATTTTGAACACATTAGTATTAGATTTTAATACCCACCAGGTATTAATTTTTAACCCTCCAGTATTGAACTTTAAGACTCAGATATTGATTTTTAACCTTTTAGATTAGATTATAACATCTTTTTATTAATTTTTAAATCTCCAGTATTAGATTTTAGTATCTTGGTATTAATTTTTAGCCCTTCAGTATTACATTTTAATATCGAATATAGTTTTGTCGAAAGATAAACTCCTTTAGTTTGTTTCAACACGTCGCGTCGGTCGTTAAACATGGAGTTCCAAATGGACAATTCAGTGACATTAAAGTGAAAAACGTGGAACAAAATACTATCACTTTTAAATAAAGTAAAAATCAGACGAATGAATCATCTGATTCTTTTGGCGTTTCAAATGAAGATATCCTTCTTACAAGTAAGTAATAAACAGCAAGTTTGATTTATTTATTTATTTCCTGGTGAGCGCAAACCGTGTCAATTTAAAATTTGTTTTTGTTTTCGTCTTAGAAAACGAAGAACTGGTGAACGGATTCACGGATTCACAGATTCGATGTAATGCGGTAGTATTCAGGCTGTGCCTGTTTCCTTGTGGTTCTTGGCACTGTTTCATCAAGAATCACCTAATCAAATCAAAAATTTTAAAAAACAAGGAGCAGCAATTGGAAGCAGTCTTTTTTATACAAGGAAGTAAGTAGCTTTTTCAATATTAAATTTACTGTAATTATATAAATAAAATTTTCCTAATGTTACAGGGATTAAAAGCATATATAAAAACAAGCTCAGCAGCGTACATTTCGGATGAGTACAGCCGAACAAATACGCTCAACGACTCTTCTCGAAAGGCGTTAGTGACGGCGGGAGCTGAGTACTTACGGTTAGTAAAAGGGAAAAAACCAAACAGTTTTCTTAAAAGTTCAATAGTATTATGCTTAAAAAGCCATACGAGCACTATGTTTTAAGAAGCAAAGTTTTCATATTGAAGGCTATTTTTTATGAATAATATTTGTGTTCAAACGCTTAAGTCATTACATAGTTATAAGATTTCTTCTTTTCAATAAAATAACCTTTTTACAAAAGAATTGTTTCTTTGTTTACTTTGAAAGTTCAAGATTCACAGTTTGATATTCACAGGATCTAAAGTTTTGTTTTGAAATCTAATAAATAAGTATTACTTTTTAATACTATGTGGATACAAAAGTAATCCAATCAAATCTTCAATAGTATTGAAATTTAATAAATAAGTATTAGTTTTCAATACTAAGTGGGTTAAAAAGTAATCCAATTAAACCTTAAGTTGTATTAAGATTTAATAAACTTGTATTACATTTAAACCCGCTTTGGGCTTAAAACAAGTAAGAAAAAATTGAATTTGAATAAAAAAATACACGTTTTCAATACCCAGCGTAATTAGTTCTAATATAAATGACCTTAAAATCAACACAAGAAGTGATGAATTTTAATATTTTGGTGTTACTATTTAATAATACGAACTTGTTTTTAAATACAAAACAGTATTGAATTCCAATATGTCTTCTATTGAATCTGAAAATTAAATATATTCAAAGTATTACATTTAAATACGATTTTGGACTGGTCATATATGCAACCTCAAAAATATTAAATTTAACGCCAGGATTTTTAACCGTGTAGGACCAATACTTACATATGGTGTTCCAGAACGTTTGATAGATTTGAAAAACACAGCCTATGGTGGCAAACTATATGCAAAATTCAACAATCAGCAAAAGTATATGTTAGTGGAGTTCTTCGCTCAATACCTTCGGCTGCTTAAGACATACTGCTTACTTTCGCATCTCTCAATAATAAGAGCAAGTAAACGACTGCAAGCACAGAAATTCGTCTTAGAGCCACCTCCAAATGGACCAATAACTCAATTGTCTATTCTATCATTCTGAATTTATTTATGATAAAAATAAGTCACTCCAACTACGCCATTCTCAATTGGTTTTGGACAAGAACTTCAAAGTCACCATTCCCCTAAAATCAACATTAGCCGATAAGGATCTAAAATAAAAAAAATATATAGGGTGGCGCAACAGAGCGAGGAGCCCCTGGGCCTAGCGCATTTCTCACAACCATGCCTTGTGACTTGTGAGGGAATGCAGGGGGCCTACAATTTTCTGCCGGTTCCGAAGGGCTAATTGAGAAAGCGCTTTTCATGAATTTACTAACGGAGGACCTGCCAATTCCTCGCGAAAGACGATACCCGTGGAAAAACATTTTTGTCTCAGCTATGGGATTCGAACCTCGAAACCTCGATAAGGATCTGCAACGAGATAATTTATTTAATTTTTACACTGCTAACTTGAAACCCGATGACAGAGCTGGTTGCGGCGATTAAATAGGTTCCTTTAAATTACTTGACAATATTTCCACGAACTCTGTTAACCGTTTTCAACTGTCGGTCTTGTCTTATGAAGACGACAGAAAAGTTTTACATTAATCTTGTGTGTAAGGTTACAGACGTTCCGGGTCCGGGTACCTGATACGCAAGCCGATGGTCTAGCCATAAATGGTACTTCCATGCCCAACAGGATAAACATTGGCATGCCTATCGCATCTTTGCCGCTCAGTGCATGGCCGTGCTCTTTCACAAGTCCAGCCGTGGTAAAGTGCAGTTTTAATTGTACAAACGACTCTAAAACAAAAAGCAAACTTTTTATTGTGTGTTTAAGAAATGTAATCTTTCTTATTGCCTGCAGATAAATACGCACGGCTGTGTGCACATGTAAACTTTTTTATTTAGATTTACAATTCTTACTTTGTTTAGTTCAAACATATAGATATCTTTTATATGCCAAAGGAAAGAATATTTTATATTTGTTCTTTTGATTTAGTTCTTAATCTTAGACATGAGTGAAAATCAGAGTTACCGCTGCAGAAGAATTGTATCCCGGTTTTTTGTGGCAGGTTTTGTGTTTAAAATCATTAAATTTAAACAAAAAAACCGTCATTTTTCAACTGACACAAATTAATTTGAATGGATTATGGATTAAAAAAAAATGTATGTAAGCGCATTAATAAAGAGGAAATGAACAATATGGACACGTGTTTGAAGAAGTTTGTCTCACGAATGGATTCCTCCACCGTCAAATGGACACAAGGCCGTCCGTCGGAGATTTTTCTTCGTGTTGGAAAGATTTACATATATGCTAGCTGCCATATTTGTAAAAACAATTAAGGGTGCTTCAGGCAAAGGAGGTGCGAATTTACTAGTACGTTCGCGGTGTTTATTTTTAATTATCATTTTAGTGTTTTGTTCAGGGCTGAAAGAGAAAGGCCCTGTACGAAAACACTAGCGTGCTTATGAACTCGCAGAAATTAGTATACGAACTATGAAGTACGATCAACGAACCAGCTTCCCACGCACCAATTCACAGGAATATCCCAAATAATATCGCTCTCTACAGGGTTTAAAAACGTATATGTTTCCACGTTAAAAACTTTGATTATGAAAACCCGAAAATTGTTATAAATATTTATGTCCTATGCCGTAGCAATTCCTCAAACATCAATAATTGCAACAAAATATGGAATTCAGTTTTAAGTAGATACTTTAGGTAGGTACTTTCAAAGAAACAGGTCAAAAACTCAGCCATGTGCACCACATACAAAGTTCGCTCTTAGCTTAAGGGCACTACATTATCCTACACATTTTATTACCAAAAATTGTATTCAAAAATCAACAATGGATATTGCGGTGAGGTCTCACCGGCAGGAAATGGTTAAAAGCTTTTACATTTGTCTTCTTTCTTTATTGCCGCCATTAAGTACCACAAAGTCATTGAAGACAATAATGTTGAAGATGAGATAGACTTTTAAGTTGATTTGACTCAAACTCAACTCCATTCCATTCAACGGGTTGGTTATATTTATATACTCGTACCTATCTTTGTTTTGTACTGTGGAGTATGGTTTGTCTATTCTCTTAAAAGGCATCTGGCGTAGGGGTTACAATGTGAATAATAATGTGACGAATACGACCGGGCAACCACACGATCATTATGATGATGACGATGGCCAATTTCGATGGAAATTAAGTTGATTAAGATGGAAAAGAAAACGAAAAAAAAAACGTGAATAATACCATCAGATGGCAATCGACATCGAGTGGTTTTCGGATTCGCGCGCAAAAGAAGTAGATAAATATGGGCAATCTACACGGAGGATCGAGGAGCGAGTATGGAAAATAAATGAAAGATCATTCGGGTTGCCAGGTTGCAAGATCAAACATTACCTATGCGCACGCTGTATATTCAGTTAGATTGTATGAGCATTAGAACTATGTGAGTTTTTACTACACGATCACAGCCACAAGTCATGGGGTCAGAATCCATTTGGGAAGAACTATCAAAGCAGCAGGGTTTGAGATTAAATGACTTGTTTGTGAAATAAACAACACGATGGATGTGAATTGCATGCTTTAGTTGCATGTAAGGGAGAGATGGTAGCGTGCAATACTATGCTGGTAGGACTTTGAAAAAGCAATGAGTCATGAAAGAAGGTGTAGAGTTTTCTTCCGTTTTTTGTATAGCTTTATCTGTATGTACATAGATATTTAAACACTTCGTTATCAATAAAGCAACTGTTTTACTTTCTACTTACCTTACTTACTATTGAAAGTGCTTTGAAAATTTAAATCCCAATATAAAGTAGTGTTTACAAAATCTGGGCCGAATTAAGTGATCGGTAACTTGAGAACTAATGCTAAAAATACATAATTCACTGACGTATTACTCGATCACGTGTGCGGTTACTCAGCATCAGCTTCCGGAAAGGTGCAATTTGAAATGTAAGGTTTCCCATTCGGTCAATAGTTATTACATACTTAGAAACATATTTCGGCTCAGAAAATGTTCGAACGAACTTGCCCTTAAATAAAAATTTCAAAAAAAGTGATGCAAGAATTCTACATAATCTGCCTTTGTAGTGTAAGACTGACAACAATAACTTTAGGAATTATGAAAACGGAAAGTAATTGCATCTATTTCTTCTTTAGACTTCAAAAGTTTAGTTCGCAAAAAAATCAACATAACCTTCAGACCAGTACTTTTTCTGTAAACTTGATTGTTTATTTTGTGTGTTAACATTCTTCCTCAATCAATAAGGACAACAACTGTACCTGGGACGTTCTTTAAGGGATTAGGGGTATAGTCAGAATTTTCAAATAAATCAATTTTTTTTTTTTTATTTCCTGAAAGTATAGTACCTATCTTAAATATTCTCTGAAATTTCGAAGTGAATCCGACAAATGTCTGTGGCTCACCGAAGAATTTTTTTTTTTAATGTCGATTTTTTATAAATAATTAATTGTTGGTTTTTTCCCAAAAATCGGGGGAAAAAATCCTGAGGCCGCCATTTTGTTAGTTTTGAAAAAAAAAAGCTTCGATCAGGCTAGAGCTTCTTATGTTTTCTTAAAACTGTATGAGTGTCATTCAAATCTGTCGAGGGGTTTTTGAGTTACAGGACCCATTATTAAAACTGTTCTACTCAGACCACCATAACTTGAAAAATAATTAATATTTTTTTTAAGTGAAGTAATGTTAAGGTATGATGAAATAATACTATGTTTTTACTCATGTAAGAAAAAAAAATTATTGAAAAATGGCTGACTACACCTAACCCCTAAAAGCTATAAAATGTGGCTTCTGCTATAGACTATGTTGCTATGGAATCTTATATTTTTGATGTTTTGGTTCAACTTTACTTCCACATTTCAAATTTTTTTTTGGTTGGTTTGAAATATAGTTAAAAAATAAAAAACAGAAAATCTCATAATAAAGAAAACACTATGGACACGACTGGGTCGCACGAACTGGCGATTCTGTGCTAAATACGATATCAAAGCCTTAAAACTGAGTAAAAGGCTTTGGTACTCGCTCGTCATAATATATTTGGTGGAACAGGGCTACCAACTACACAATAATTATGGAAGTTTAATTAAATCAAGCAAAGTAATGAAAAACGTTAATCGAATTGAGTAAGTTTAGTTAATAGACCAGGGTCGATAATTTTTGAAACAAAAAAAAATTATAGTAGGATGAAACAAGTTGTAAGAGGTAGAAAATAAACCAAAAAAAAAAGGAAAAATAAATTACGGGCGATCTGAGGTCGGGAAGGGGGCGGGGGGCGTATTTAAGGGTAAAAAACGGTTAATCTCGATTTCCGGTAAAACTGCAAGTGTTAGGAAAAAAAGTTAAATGGCAAAGTTGTAGGTATTAAAAAGATCTACAACTTTTGTAAAGACACTTTTTTCACATAACCTCAAAATGTATGTGCAAAATTCGAATAACTGAGTTTTTGGTTTTATATTTTTATCTTTTGCAAAAATACTTATTTTTTCACGAAATTCGGTGAAAACATAGGGGCCGTCCATAAAATACGTCACACTAAAATCAGCTTTTTTCGAGCCCCCCCTCCCCCCGTGTCACACTGTGTCACACTTTCTGTGACCCCCCTATGAATATTACGTCACAAAAGCGTATACCCCCCCCCTTGCACGCATGATAAAATTTAATTGATAGTGCAGTTGTAAGTTTAAATTTTTTTTTATAATAAATTAACAAAACGCTAGAGTCGCTCCAAAGAGCTAGCGCTCATGTTAGTTTATTGAGTGACAATTTATTGTATTAAAAATATATGCATTCATATGTCTGTATATTTACTTATACGAAATGAATTAATTTTATCATGATAACGATTTAAAAAAAAGCTAGTCGAGAGAAATACTGTAGTAACATTTTTTGATGAACGGCGAACGTTACGTTGCCGTAGACCCCCCCTCCCCCCTTGTCACATCTTGTCACACTCAGCGAGACCCCTCCCGCCCCCCTGTATGCGAACGTATTTTATGGACGGCCCCATACCTTTGTATATTCGAAACATACAATAATTTTTTTGATTTAAAATATTTATTGTTTCACCTTATTTTGACAAAATTTTGAAAAATCACCCTAATTTTCAATCGAAAAATCTCACGTCAAAATATCTGCTTTTTTAAAAAAATTGGTGTGTTTCTTGTTCGTTGAAACCTCTACTTTCAGATGGCTAAAAAAAAATTTACATTACTATGGTAAATGTTCTCAGAAAATGCAAATAATGAAAATAACCCAAATCCAAATTTTTTTTTTAATTTTTTTTTAAATTCAAAATTTACACATCAATTACTAGAAAAACGTAAGATTTCATGTTATACCGATAAACAAAAAAATTGCTACTCGAAATATACTACTATCTTTCCAAGTTCCCGCTAACGTTGTTGTTCCCGTATCGTTGCTGAAGCTCTTGACACTTGTTGAGTACATCAAAGTGTCAGCATGTGCACAGTTCAACATGGTCACAGAGACCACCACGTGGTTTTACAATACCCTTATTGCGTCTGAGCTAAAATTAAAATTTTCTTCGAGTCTTTATTATTTATTCATTTCTTCTTGTCTACATAATAACCAAAGAACTTCCACTTCATTTGCATTCGAACCCAATATTCCTTCTAGATCCTTATCTCTACCAAACTCCTAGAAGACGCTGTCACAGCTTAAGTCAAAGTGTATAGTATCACTTTAAATCAATTCCTTTGATGTAGATTAAGTTCAATGTGCGGTCATTTCCTGTGAAAAAATAGCTTGGATTATTGTAAAAGTAACACTTTAAACTAAAAAAATTAAAATTTCTATTCTTGCCAGTCGAAAATCAAAAGAGTTCTTAAAAACAAACAATCCAATAATCTTACTATTTGTTATTTAATATTGTCTGAGCCGCCCGGCGCGAGTTGCTCGGGTCTGTAGTTTCAAGGCTTCCGTTCTCATTCCTGTTTCTATTCCTGTGGGATTATAGGGATAAAATCTACCATAAGTGACTGAGGGATTATGTGGCATCCCAGTGCCGAAAGAGTTTTTGACATCTGTGTAGTAGCTTCTAAGTTTCCATTTTCAACCATGTTCCTGAGGGAATCTTCCGTTACCGTGGAAATATGAGAATGAAACATAAGGGATAATGTAACATCCTAGAGTTGAGAGAATTGTTGGAATCTGTCAAGTGACTTAAAGGTTCCCGTTCCTGTTTCTGTTCCCGTTCCTGTTTCTGTTCCCGTGGGATCATAGGGATAAAATAAAAAGCTTTTAAACCTTCCCTAGACCTACACGAACATTTCAAGATCAAGATAAGATAAACCCGTTCAGCCGTTCTCGAGTTTTAGCCAGACTAACGAACAGCATCTGCAACTGCAGCGCCATCTACCGGGCTGATTTGTGAATCTAAACCATCCAGTGCGCCACTCAAACGCATAAAGAAAAATTCATTTAAATCGGCCAAGCCCTTTAGGAGGAGTTCAATGACATACACACGTTCAGCAGAATTATATATAACAAAGATGAAGATATTCCAAAGGTTTCAAGCGGAAATCTAAAAACCCCAAAAAGTGATCAAATATAAATAAAAAAAATATAGGGTATACATCTTTTGGATGTATCTTAAAAGCAGTGTTTTTGTATAAATCATTTCCCACGAAAATATAAAGTTAATGTCCGCATCATGTACATAAATATACATAAATATTCTCTAAATAAATGTTCGTTATGTACCTACTCGTATTTTTGTTTCTCTGTTTTTATTTTCACTATCGGCCATTCGGCCTACAGATATGCAAACATACAAATAATATCTTTTGTGTAATATGCTAGTCGCCGCCAACTGACGCTCTCTTCTTATATTGTGATGTGACCTGCAACCGAATAAATAATAAAAACAGAAATAAAAATAGAAGACACAAGAACGGAGGAAAATAGTCTGAAAGAGAGTTGGCGCTGTTCCAACAATGTTTCCTTATGCATTTATGTAACTTTTTTCTTATTTTTAATTTTTTTGTTTTTTATTTTTGTTTAGTAAGAAAATTCAAAAAAAAAAAAAAAGACATTGCAGTCTGCCTGGCATAAAGGAGTTGTCGGCGGCGATTCGGCCTACGAAAAAGAAACAAATAAATAATTGGCTTGTGCATTTGGAGGAAGAGCAATATCGTTTTTGTTTTGATGTACAAAACTAAACATGGATACACACGACCGACGAGTATTCGAGTATCTTCATGCACACAATTTATATCGTTCAATTGTTTGCCAAAGTTTGCCTAGTGGAAGGTTGTTGGTGGCAGCAAACGAGAGAGGGGGGGAGAGGTGTTCCCACTAAGGCACCTCTTCTTTCATCCAGACGGCAGCGGAGGAATTCCCTAGATGGAATCAACGGTGGCGTCTACAGTTCCAGTCAGGTTGAACTACTTAGTGAACACCTTATAGGGCTACTACAGCATATTTGGAGCCCAGGCCTATAAGGAGCGGTTTATCCGGCTTCCCATCCTTGGAGCTATATAAGGATCTGGTCCTCCAGGTTGGGGGTCGTGCTGTCGGGGTGACTTCCCGGCCACGTAAAGCAATTCTTAGTTGCGAAGCACCAACAAGCCTCGGATACGGACGGATTTACTGATGACGAACCTAGCAAACGAAAAACGGACAACGAGCTTCGGATCTGTACGTGGAATGTTAGGTCCCTTAATAGACCACGTGCAGCCGAACAATTAGCGGAAGCCCTAAACTGCTACAAAGCAGATATTACCGCTATCCAAGAAATGCGATGGGATGGGCCAGGTAGACGCAGACTAAAAGACTGCGATATCTACTACGGCGATTGCTACCGGGAACAGAAGCAGCGACTGTTTGGATGTGGATTCGTTGTTGGAACCAGACTCAGGCAAAAAGTCTTGAGTTTCAACTATGTGAATGAGCGCATAGCAACAATCCGCATCAAGGCTAAATTCGTCAACATAAGCCTCATTTGCGCACACGCCCCCACAGAGGAAAAGGATGAAGACACCAAAGACGTATTCTACGAGCTCCTGGACAAAACATATGAGCAGTGCCCTGGCTATGACATTAAGATCGTTCTAGGAGATTTTAATGCCAAGCTAGGAAGAGAGGATATCTTTGGTGGAATAATCGGAAGATACAGCCTGCACGACAACACCTCCGATAACGGATTCAGGCTGATCGATTTCGCTGCGGGGCGAGATGTTCTGGTAGCTAGTACGCGGTTCCAGCACCTCAATATCCACAAAGGGACATGGAAATCTCCTGATCAATCAACCGTCAACCAGATTGACCACATTGCGATCGACGCACGGCACTTCTCCAGTATAGAGGATGTCCGAACATTCCGAGGGGCCAACATTGACTCGGACCACTACCTTGTTGTAGCCAAGGTACGACTGCGGATATCCCGATCCAAGCCAACACAAGGAAATACTGTGAGACAATTCGACGTTGGACGACTACAATCGCAAGAGATCGCCAAGTCTTTTTCCGATCGAGTCTCTTACAACCTCTCAAGGAGTCTTATGCCGCCAGCATCAAGTATAGAGAACCAGTGGCAGCACTGCCAATCAGCCATCAGAGATGCCGCCTCTGAAGTGCTGGGTTTCACACGGCCACCACAACGAAACCCCTGGTTTGACGACGAATGCCGGCAAGCACATGCAGCTAAACAGGAAGCATACAAAGCGGCGCTGCACAAAAAGACTAGAACTGCTTATGAGCTCTACAAGCAGAAGAGGAGAGACGAACACCGGCTTCTCAGACGGAAAAAGAGAGAGCATGAGAAGCGCGCGATCGAGGAGATAGAAGGGTGCCACAGCAGGAATGAGGTTCGGAAGTTTTACCAGAAGGTAAAAACAACAGCCTCTGGCTACAAGCCCCGAGCCGAAGCCTGCAAAGACGATCAAGGGAACATCGTGGTGGAACCGCAGTCTATGCTGAGGATATGGAAAGACCACTTTTCCAAGCTCTATAACGGCGATGATGGACCCAATTCCGCTGTTAGAGAGATAGAACCATTCGAGTTAGGCGACGTAGACCAAGAATTCCGCCAACCCGACCTGAACGAAGTGAAGACAGCAGTGTCCAAGCTAAAGTCCAACAAAGCTGCTGGAGCTGATGGCCTCACTGCCGAATTGTTTAAATCGGCCGGCGATGACCTGGTCAGGAGTATGCACCAGCTCATTTGCAAAATATGGTCGGAAGAAAGCATGCCCGATGAATGGAACCTCAGCATCGTTTCCCCGGTCCTCAAGAAAGGAGACCCTCTGAACTGCGCCAACTACAGAGGTATCAGTCTTCTTAACATCGCGTACAAGATCCTCTCTGCCGTATTGTGTGAGCGTCTGAAGCCATTCGTCAACAACCTGATAGGTCCTTATCAGTGCGGCTTTAGACCAGGAAAGTCCACCATAGACCAAATCTTCACACTACGGCAGATCTTGGAAAAAACCCAGGAGCTTCAAATCGATACCCACCACCTTTTTATCGATTTTAAGGCCGCATATGACAGCATCTATAGAGAGGAGTTATATAGAGCCATGTCTAGTTTTGGCATCCCTACCAAACTTGTCCGATTGTGTAGGATGACGATGGAGAACGCACGCTGCTCCATCAGGGTCGGAAAAGATCTCACCGATACATTCGATGTCAAAAAAGGTTTTAGGCAAGGCGATGCACTGTCATGCGACTTCTTCAACATCGTTCTTGAAAGAATAGTGCAAAACTCCTACGTCAACACAAGAGGCACAATCTTTCAAAGGTCCGTTCAATTGCTCGGATATGCCGACGATATTGACATAATCGGAAGAACGCAGCGTGATGTCAATGGTGCGTTTATGAGCATTGAGACGGAAGCGAAGAAGATGGGTTTAGTGGTAAATGAGGGCAAGACCAAGTATATGCTGTCATCAAGAAAGGACACCCAACACCGACGTCTTGGACAGAACGTCACGATTGACAGCTATAACTTTGAGGTAGTTAAGGACTTTGTCTACCTAGGCGCCGCTATTAATTCAGACAACGACACCAGCGCTGAAATCAAACGAAGAATAACTCTTGCCAATCGCTGTTTCTTCGGACTAAGAAGGCAATTGAGTAGTAAAGTCCTATCTCGAGCAACTAAAGTGTCCCTGTATAAGACACTTATCATCCCGGTTCTTATATATGGCGCAGAGGCATGGACCTTGTCAAAGGCAGACGAGAACGCTTTAGGATGCTTCGAGAGAAAAATTCTTCGGGTGATATTTGGTCCCGTCTGCATAGATGGAGAATGGAGAAGAAGATTCAACGACGAATTGTACGGGCTGTACAGCGACACTGACCTTGTCAAACGAGTCAAGGTCCAGCGGCTTAGATGGCTGGGTCATGTAGAGCGAATGGACACCAACGCTCCGGCCAGGAAAGTCTTCGATTCCAATCCCGAGGGACGGCGCAGTAGAGGAAGACCGCGACTCAGGTGGCGCACGCAAGTAGGAGAGGACCTCAACCAACTTGGCGTGCAAAACTGGAGACAGCTAGCTAGGGACCGAGTTGGCTGGAGAAGCATGTTGGTTGAGGCCCTAGTCCGACCCGGACTGTAGCGCCACCTTAAGTAAGTAAGTAAGTAATTGTTTGCCAAATGCTATTTTATTTTGCGAATGCCAAAGTCCGCATTTTGCTGTTTTTATTTTTTTCAATTTTGGTGTGGGACAACGGACAAGGCATAATGTTCTGAGCCAATGACTTTCCGCAACTTTCACTTTTCATGTGTTAAACTAGAGTAGAGACCTACGAAATAAATGAGTGCATGAGAAAATGCAATCAAATGTTTGCTGAAACGATTTAAAGAGCTTCGAAGTCTTGCACCGATGCGATGTGCGGTCATACATATGAAGAATTTTGTCTTGAATAAGTTGAACTGTGTGTGCAAGGACAAAAGAAAATATGAATTAAAAAAGTGGAACACCAAAAGGGTGGCAGTTAGGTTCAATGAATTGTTGAATGTTGTCAGAGCGTAACATTGTTGCGTGGAAGTATCTAGGTACAAAAAGTTTCCGTAAGAATAGGTATGTATCTGCAAATGAGTCGACTGATATGTGCGCTACCAACTATGTGCGATCAATAGAAATATATAAAATATAGTTCATACTAAGAGTATTGAAAAACGCTGTATAAGCATCAGAAACTGCATTTATGAGGCAAACGGCGTTTCTGCTACAAAAAAAAAACAGGTTCGAGCCCAAGAAACCTTGGTTCGACCTAACTTGTTATTTGGTCAGAATAACAGCGTTTAAACACCTCCAAGCTTTTAGAAAACTCAACCTTGATACTTGTAGAAATAATAACAACGCTGCTAATAAGAAATTCTGGAATTTATGTAAAATGAAAAAGGAATCGTATTTTCAAAATCTTGCAAACAGTTTAAAAAATGTAAACACAGCCAGAGCCAGAGAGTGGTGAAAGATTGCCAGAGAAATACGCAGAGTCACTTTTAATACGCCAGCTCAATTATCAGCCGCTGAATTCAAAATTTAATTCCAAAATCTGCTGTCCTCATCGCCAAACTATAGTTCCATCAGTTCCTGTTCACCTCTAGTCCTTACGCCTCAGCTAGACCGCATCATTGAGCTTAGTGAAGTTTATTCTTCAATATCGTCTTCGAAGGATCTATGGCCCCGGGTATGGATGGAATAACATTTCAATTCTATAAGAATGCAAGGCCGTCTCTTGTAATAGCAATTTATAAGTTATTCATTGAAATTTTTGAAGCTGCAATTTTTCCAAACTCGTTTAAAATATCGATCATATATCCACTGTTTAAGAAATGAGATACAAATGTGGTGTCTAATTATAGAGGACTCTCTTTCCTCGACACGCTCTATAAACTATTTACCACTGTTCTTCTTAGTAGACTAGCGACATGGTTAGAAGAAAACAACATAATTAACGATTTTCAAGCTGCATATAGATCAAACTACTCTACCGTCGATCAAGTTTATAATCTCTATGCGTTTTTCATCGATCTCAAAGCTACCTTTGATAATATCAAGATCAACAGAGAAGCGTTATTTTACAAACTTTCTGCACTAGGAATCTCAACAAAAATGGTATCTATTATCAAAGCACTTTATTTGGATACTTCGGCTGCTGTCTGGGATGGGAAAGTTTTGTCCGATTTCTTTGCTACTAAAAAAGGAGTCAAACAAGGATGCGTTCTTAGTGCTCTGCTCTTTGTTCTTTATTTGAATGACCTGAATGATAATCTTCCACTGAGTTTATCTAGAGATAAAACTTGTATCAACGCCCTCCTATATGCTGACGACATTGTACTCCTATCAGACAGTTACAAGAGCTAATTGACAGCTTTACAGTATATTGTAACAAATGGAACCTTTCAGTCAATCTTGGCAGGTCCAAAATATAAGAATTTTTCGAAACGGAGGACGCAGAGCTGCTTGCGAGAAATGGTTTTATAATGAAGTTACGGTATCGAACCAATATAAATATCTTGGTGTTGTGTTCAACTACAACATGTCTTGGAACGAACATTTAAATAACAGGCTCGCATCATCCAAAAACTCCATAAACGCTACTTGGTCCAAGCTGCTCAGAAATAAATCAGTTCAACACTCAGCGAAATTTAAAATTCACGATGCTGCTACGCGATCAATTATGTTGTACTGCGTTCAAGTGTGGGGATATAATAGCGATTTTTTATCTCCTACCAGATACAACGCCCAACTTTGCCTTACATATCGAGACAGGTTCTTCCTAAAGCGTTCCTAACAACCCTGGAGTTACATTTTTCTGGTATACGGAATATGCAGCATCATTCCAACGGTATCCAGAATTCTGTCGGAAGCAATTATTTGAAAGAAAATGTTCTGGGCTAAGGAATGGTTAGATCTTTTTCACGAAACGTCAATTGACTTTGAGTTCCACATAAATGTAAATGAGTGGAAAGGATTGCATAACATACTTTTGTCGAAACTTAAGGAAAAACATTGGAATGGATTTGTCAGCAATGCGAAGCAATCCCAATTTCACGATGACTACTGCAATGTGCTCTACCACGAAGTTCCAAACTACTTTATTGACGCCAACCTACTTGATTTGATCTGCCTTATATTAAAAACTCGCTGTGGACTCCTCAATCTGAATGGAAGAGCTTTCCAAAGAAACACCAATGGCTTATGCACACTTTGCAACTTGGATGCTTCTGAAAATACTTTTCACTTCGTTGGAGTATGCCCGATCTTTAGAAGCTATAGAAGAACATTTCTTGGTAATGACGTACTCTCCCGAACACAGTTTTTCAATGTTTTGAATGGCAGCTGCTACTCGAATCTCTATAAGTTTTTGAAATCTTCACTAAAATATCTAAATCTGATTCTAAATCAATTTACTTAATTTATATTACTAACTAAGCTAAATTCTTTATTGTTACTTTTTAACCTGACAGGCAACTTTATGTTATTGTCATAATTAATTTTATACCAGCATTTACAATGTTTTTGTTACACCTTTTTTATGGAAATAAAATTATATCTATCTATCTATAAAAATATCTAGAAATAAATATTTTTCAGAGCTTTTGAAAACGATGAAATTGCTCGAATGAACAGCTTTTAGAAACACTACTCTGGCAAAACCACTGGATAGGCTTTTCTATCTATACCTACTTTTCTTTTGGACTCTTTTCGAGCAATTGAAAAACTGCATTCTTCCAGACTTTCCCTCAAAAAGTTCGAAACTTCCTTCCTTTCCAATTATTGTCCCATTAAACTTACGTCCCTTCTTTCCAAGATCATTGAAACCGTCAACTCATGAAATATCTTCAAGAAGGAAAGATTATGGATGATCGACATTATGGCTTTCGTAACAAAAGGTCCACTGGTGATTTGATACCATATCTCATCGAAAAGTGGAGCCAATCTTACTTACTTTCTTCAAAACTACTTCATTGAAGTTGACTTTTTTTTTCGCTTTCGTTTCTTTCCTTTAATATTCTCGTAGGTAATGGATACCCTCGCGACTTTAAAATGTCTATTAGCGTATGAAATTCGACCAGGTGTTTTTTAGAGGATTTTGGCAGTGCTACGTGCTACTCGAAAGAAGTACATCCGTCGTGAAAGCAGAATTTGAAGTGTGGAAAGCAGCTATGACTATCTCATCCCCTAGTCCAAAATCTGCTTTGGAATGCTTGGATAAGTGCGATAAAAAATTATATCCAAATATTTACACGTTGCTGCAGATACTGGCTACCATACCTGTTTCCACTGCTACACCAGAAAAGGACTTTTTCAAGCCTACGGAAACTGTTTTCGAAATCCCAAAATAAAGTGGTGTTTGGGAAGTCAGTTCGAGGGAGAGATGCCATGGTGTGTGTGTGGTTTTCCCCCTTGTTCTTTATTCCTCTAAGATCGACACTACTAAATAGCTCACAACCAGTGCTGTCGAAAGTACTCCCATATTGTACTACTTTCAACACCTCCGTACTTCCATACTCCCGTACTCCTCCTTTCACATTCGTACCTACTCCTACTTTTTCAATGGCCTAAAATATCTTACACTTGCAGTAGAGTGTAATGTCAAGCTTAATAAATTTAGGGCCAGTTGCTCAATCGAATCATAAATTTAAGTTCTACATAAAGTTCTACTTTAGTATGGGGATTTTATGTAGAACTTAAGAATTCCGGAACGTCTCATACAAAAATGAAAACTTTATGTAGAACTTAAATTTATAATTCGATTGAGCAACTGGCCCTTAATTCACTGTAAATTTTGATCGTTTTTTAAAGAAAATTCGATTATGTTAACTTTAGGGTGTATCGTGTATGTCATGTGCCATTTTTTACACCTGTGTTCCTCAGCTGCAGCTAAAAAAATGACACAGAATATTGAGCTTTTCCTAAGAAACATCTTTAGCCGAGTTTTATTGGGAATTTCTATATTCACTTACATTCACTTCAAGTCTCAATAAAACGCTTTATATGGCTATATTCAACTACCAAGTTCACTTTCACAAACTCCAACCATCCCTGTTGTTTACTTCTGCAAGTGAGTTATTTTTGTCCATTTATGCTATTCACTAAGGAGTTGTTGTTTTTCCATGAGTGATGTTTTGCGATGTTTTGCTTAAGTGAATATAAGTGAATATAGATTCCCAATAAAACTCGAATTATGTTTACTTTTCACATAGCCCAAAGAAGCAAATCGAGTTTGAAAAAACTCAAGAATATTTTAGTTTTAAAAAAACATAAAAAGTAAAAACTTCTTTTACTAGATGGCTAGCTCTTGAACATGTTATGGCAAGAACACTAAAATAGTGGCCTGCGCTGTTACATTACTTTTTGGAAAATTCTTTTGAATCTTCTAACAGTAACCTAGATCTTGTTCACAAGATTCAAGAAAAGCTAAATAATATCACTCGTTTATATTTATTATTTCTAGCCTGTTTGGTTCCTCAGTTAACTTAACAGCTTAACTTAGAATTTCAATCACAGTCCGTCCTAATTTTGCCAAACATTACAACTTTCTACAAAACTATCTAGCAAAATTTTATTAGGTCGGGTTTTTTTACGTGACGAGTATCTGTAATCCTAATTTGTCTTAAAATTATTTAAAAAATATTGATTCTGTATACGTTGGGCCTAAGGCTGTACTTTTTATTAAAACAAAAAAAAAATTTAAATCAACTAATTGAATTTAAAAGTGTTTGCAGAGATTATTATAAAACCCTGTGTGTTTAAATTTCGAATCGAATCGATTTTTATGACAAAATTTTGAAATCTATACCAGGCGTTGACCCTTTGAATTTATCAGAAAGTGCGACTTCAAAAATTTCTTCTACTCCTTGCTTTGTTGAGCTTCGCAGCGGCAGAACGAGTTTTGTCCCAACTGTTTCTAATTAAAGATAGAAAACGGAACAGATTGAAACGCAATCATAAGCTGCGAGGAATTATCAAATGCAGTTGATTGCTACAAATGGATTCCTTTTCTAAAACAGCTTTTGAAATCATATAAAAAGTAAATTTTTTTTTCAACTAGTGCTTATTTCGCGAATGGTAACACTAAGCTCATGTCTGATTTGACAGATAATTAGTTTTATCCTTCCGACTATGAGAGGATGCCGATTTTGCCAAAAAAAAAAAAAATCATCTTTTCAGATGAAGCTCATTTTGGTCTTGGCGGGTATGTAAACAAGCAAAATTGTCGCATTTGGCGCACAGAAAACCCGCACACATACATTGAAAATCCGATACACCCAAAACGAGTTACTGTTTGGTGCAGTGTTGGTCGTCCAGAGGAATAATTGGGCCATTTTTCGAAAATGAGCAAGGAGTGGCCGTTACAGTCAATGGCGGTCGTTATCAGACCATGTTGAACGAATTTTCGTTCACAAAAATTGAAGAGGAGGATATTGGTAACATTTAGTTTCAACAGGACGGCGCTACGTGCCACACAGCTAGGGTTACACTCGATGTTTTGCGCCCATTAAAAAAAAAAAAAAATGATATTTAGCCTACCCTTTACACTAACCATTTTTTATTAGAATTATTTATTTTTGTTGTGTTTTTTTATTTCGCTGAAATGTTTTTTTTTTAAATAAAGCTTAAACAAAAAATTATTTATGAAAATGTCTGTACTACTATTTTTTTTCAAAATACTCCCCTCTTTTAGCTACAGTACTACCTTCAAATATTTTTATCCGGCAGCACTGCTCACAACCTAATGGATATAAAAGAGCGAACGAAGGCAAACGAAAATCATTCAACCGGTGCGCGGTGCGGTGCTATCCAAGCTGTGCTCATCTGTCTTCAGCTCTTCAGTAATAGTAGTCATAAGGGTAAGAATCAAATATTTTCGAAATTAATGTATAAAATAATAGGAGAGCCTAATACTTGTTTTTTTACAGGACTCCTTGCTGTTTCAAATACAAGTGGGGTCAGAGGTCCTCAATGATGCCTGTCAATACAAAGGCCTCACTAATCTATATGAACAAGTGCCGCCGGAGGGTCTAATTAATAACTATTACCACCAGGGACAGAGACTAATACCTTTTCGATCCACCGGACTCCTTTCCGTTTTGATTAAAAATGACTTCAGAATGGCTCAATAATATGTACATGGTCAATAATAAATAACACCTGTAGTGTTCTTAACTGGAAGTTTGTTCATTATTCCTGCGCATCTCTATTGATACCTTCTGATTCCGCAATTCCTATCTCACCGTATTTACGTCAACTGCCGAATTATTGCTATATTGGTTCCCGAACCTGGAAACATGTAAATGACCAATAATATAAGTATTTTTCCAGGTTCGGGAGCACTGTGGTGGACAGATGAGCAGAAGTTGCATTTGAAATGATTTTGTTTCGTAATTGAACTGTTTTTTTTTTTAATGTGAATATGTATCTAATTTAAGGCTAAATAAACTACATAAATATATACATAACTTAAAAATCTCTTTTTTATTTATTTTGATAAAAATTATCGAGGAATAAAGAAAACGACTGTTTGTTAACGTTGAAAAAGGAACATAAAGGACAGTTCTATTTATTATTTAATAATGAGTTTAACATCAAAATACAAGCAATCGATAATTTAAACAAAGTGGTTTGTAAAGTAGGAAGGTTATATTGAATGAATCAATATAAAAAATAACATCTCTTACAGCCAGCGTAAAAAAAAAGAAGTGGGTTTTGGAGATTGTTACTTTTAGGCTAAAATGGTCACTTAAGTTGTAACGTAACATTTAAAAAGGGTTACTACATACAAACGTTACCTACAGTGCGTTATATGGAGGAGGTAGGTTCGTAAATCATTAAAAACAACGTTATGTTATGCGCATAATAATAACTTCAAAAAGACAAACTCCCAAAAAAGTATTGCCAGACTGAAAACAACTCGTCTAAAAAGAGCATCCTTCACCAAAACATCTTCAAACTATCTTTGCAGAAACTGATGAATCAAAAAAAGGAATGTTTGATTTTTATTTTGTGTAGGTAAGGTAGTTATCCAAAAAAAGGCATGCTTTTTAGATAAAGGTGATAGAGAGTATTAAGCGCGTTAGGTAAATATCTGATAGGCATTTAACAGGGTAAAATTGTGAGCAATTTGAATCAAAATAACAAGCTTAGAAAAAGATTGCTTACATAAACGGGTTGTGCATCAAAGCGGGGAGGTAAATAAAAGAGAATTACTGTAGGTATTGTAATGCAAACCCAACATTTAATACTAATTTCCGGCGGCAGCACGTTACAGTATATAAAAACGCTATGTGAGCGAAGAAACAGTTCGAGTCAATGAAGTTTTCTAGTTTTATTCAAATCAAAAACTTCGCTACCATGGCAACCCTGTTTATAATTAAAGAGACGGCAACAGGATACCAAAGAATACGACCACATCGCGTCGTGAATCGTGATATTTCTCTGGTCAATACTCAGCAGAAGCAGAGGCAAAGCAAAGCAACATGATTCAACACTGTCCGGTTTCCATGTCGTGCATCTTCGTTTTTCGTTCTCTCTTCTTTAGTAAGCCGGTATTTTGTGTTTGCAATTTCAGGAGTAGTATGTATCATATACACACAACAGTACACAACATCACCATTCCAATACCATACACCCAACCCGCCAACACTATCCCAACCAACATTTAAGGCTGTTTGCGGCAAAATGGAAAAATGCTGTTCTCTTTTTAAGCTTTAAACATGAGAAACGATGATGAACGAAGAAAACGAGAAAGTTGAAACTGACAATTACATTACAAGTACAAGAGGCAATGTTGCTACATTTCTTCTACCTCCTCTCAACCCTCAATTCCTCTTCGCATTTAATACATCTTTAACCCATGATTTTCCAATTTGTTATCTAAGCGTAAATAAAAGAAACAAAAAAAAAAACGAACAAAAAAAGAAACAAGAATTCAGACAAAAATAAATAAATAAATAAATAAACGTCTCTCTCACTCTCGCAGATACATATTGTATTGCATGGATGTGAGATGTGGGCTAGCGTTTGTATTTTGTATATTTGCACTGTTTGGCTGTAAATATAATTTATGTGTGTAGCTATGTATGTATGTACAATACATGACTGTGAATAATTCTGGCGGCAATTTGATACTATGGAAATTGTATGAATTGATAATAAAATAAAAAGCACAGCGCAACTTCAACAATAGCAAGCAATTTGGAAGTTCTTTTCTTATAAGAAGAATTATTATGTATTAGGTAGGTAATAAGAGAGCCGCCACATACAGAAATGGGCAAGGGAACCTTCATTATTGATGGTTTGCTGCTCGTTAGGAAGGTATAGGTATAGGTACCTAACCTACCTACGTTTCTTCGAGATGGGCAGTTTAGAAGTTAGTAGAGAAACATACGAAGGTAGAGGTGAGTAGTAGGTATGGTGCGCCGCGTAGGCGGATAAATTTAGGTTAGATAAGGAAGTAGGTATGTAAATAAGATATAGCTAGCTAGATGGGTTCACATCTTGAGGTTGGTAAGGTCGGAATGGCCTAGGTTACCTGTTTTATAATTAATCAGACCAGGGCACTTACCTACCTAACCTAGATATTAAAAAGTACATATCTAACAACGATTTCGAAATAGTAAAACAAAATTAACTGAAAAGTTGACTAGGGGTTAGGTAGTCCTAGGAAGGTATGTACCTGCCTATTTAGTTTTAGTTTGGGAAAGAACCTTTGATCCTTTTTACATTGGTGGGTAGCTACAATCTACCTATCCCAAGCTATTTTAATTTGGGAAAAAACATATCATGGAGAGAATGAGTTTCTGGTGATGATTTGGACAATGATGTGTCCACCAATTGTGTTCATTACGAAGCTTATTTTGGATCAGAAGTTCACGTAAAGTAGGTACGTATGACTATTACCTAGGTAGCTAAAAGTAGCTTTGAGTGCAACGCATTTTTAAATGATTCCTTCCGCCATAGGTAGGTAGGTATGCAGCTTACATAAAAAAGTTTTTATTTTACCGATGGATCGGCTTTTCCGTCGGGATGTCACATAAAACCTAATTATTCCATGGGTACTAACTAACTAGGTATTTAACGAATAGGATTTTGTATTTCGCTGCAGACTGTTGTTGAGGAGTAATTCCATAATTTTCTCCGATTTATTTGAGAACCTCTTCTTCTATACTTTTTTAATTGGTTGAAAGGTCTTTCAGGGTCTTTCACTACTAGGACAAGGAATTGAAGTAGGTTCGAATAGTGGCGGATGAGTTGATGGCGAGCCAACGGCAGCTCTCGCACCCCTTCAATAGGGTACCTACTGCTTCCGGATTATTCGGAACTTCATGTCCAAGAGGACCCCAAATCGACCTGGCCCTAAAGGTAGGGGACTGTGAGTGGGGTAAACGCAACCAAATAAAAACTATATTGTTCCATAAAATCCAGCAGCCTCGGATTACAATAAATTATGATTTCATCGTGGACGAAATGAGCAAACGAAAAAAGAACAAAGACCTGCGGACCTGGAATGTAAGACCCCTCAACGAATTACGTGCTGCTGGAGAATTAGCGGAAGCCCTGAACTACTGTAAAGCAGACATAACCGTTTTCCAAGAAGTGCAATGAAATGGGCGTTGAGAAGATGAAAAACTGCAGCATCTACTCTGGCGACTGCTACAGACAGCAGAAACAACGCTTATTTGGGTGCGGATTAGTAATTAAAGAAAGACTCAGGGATAAGGTTATCAGCCAAAATTCAGTAAATGAGCGTAAAATGACCATCCGTATCAGGGTTAAATTCACCAATATTTGCATGAGCAGTGCCCTATAGACCTGATAGTGGTACCCGTGGCGAGATGGTTAGCATTTCCACCTGCTAACCCAGAGGTTCGAGGTTCGAATCCCAGCAAAGGCAAAAATGTTTTTCCACGGGTATCGCCTTTCGCGAGGAATTGGCAAGTCCTCCGTTAGTAAATTCATTGCCATGAAAAGCGCTTTCTCAATTAGCCGTTCGGAAATCGGAACCGGCAGAAAATTGTAGGTCCCCTCTATTCACTCACAAGGCATGGTTGTGAGAAATGCGCTAGACCCAGGGGCTCCTCGCTCTGTTGCGCCACCCTATTTATTTTTTATAGTGCCCTATAGACATGACGTGAAAATCTTTCTTGGCGATTTAAATACAAAACTAGGGATGGAGGACAACTTTGGAAACATAATTGTTAAGCATAGCCTGCATACCAAAACAAACGGGCTGAACCTTGTTGTTGGTAATATACGCTTCCCGCATCTCAAATTTCATAAAGGTACATGGCGATCCCCAGATCAATCCACCTCTAACCAAACTGACTATGTTATGATCGATGCAAGGCACTCTTCCAGTGTGATAGAGGTCCGAGGGGCTATAACTTTGACTCGGACCTCTACCTTGTTGTAGCCAAGGTGCCAAGGTACGACTCTCGCGAACCAACCCTGTGAAGAGATACGACTTCGGAAAACTACAATCACAAGAGATAGCTAGTGCCAAACGAGTGTCCCTCCTTGAATCTTATGCCGCCAGCATCAAGCATTGAAAACCAGTGGCGACAATGCCAACAAACCATCAGAACTGTAGCCTCTGAGGTTCTGGTTTTCACTCGGCCTCTAAAACCAAACCCATATGGTTCGATGGCAGGCAAATGCAACCAAACAAAAATCACAGCAAATGTTGATGCAAAAGCGAACAAGGGCGATCAGTATAACGAGATTTACAAGGAGAAAAGAAGGGAAGAACACCGAATTCGCAAAAAGAAAAAGAACCAGCATGATAAGCTCTAATTTGAGGAAATTTAGGGATATTAGGTTTGATCATTGAAGCCCTACGGTCACCCTAGGGTCACCACAAAGCGTTTTTTTGAGAAACTTAAAGTCGCCCAGAATGTTAAACTGAGTGTTTTTTTGAGCCCTAGGGTTCACCTAGGTTTTTCCTCAACTCGCCCTAGGTTTCTGCTGTGGCGAGTTGAGGGCTGTCAAATAGCTTGTATTGTTTTAATGACGGGGATGTGTGGTAATGTGTGGTTAAGCGTTTTTAGAAGACAGGAAAACCCAAGAAAACCTGGGTCAACCCTGCGGAAAGTTCATCGAACGAGCCTATTATGATAGGTATGAGATTTGGAAGTTTTGCCAAAAGGTAAAATATCCCGCCAGAGTGGCAAAACCAAAACTCGCAAGGAAAGTAATGATGGAATCGCAGTTTCTATTGAGAATTTGGAAACACCAGTCGGGTGATGATCAAGAATGCCATCCTCCCGACCTACAAGAAGTCAAGCTCGTCATCATATGTAATCTTAAAATAATAAAACTGCTATTGCAGGTGGCCTTAACTCTTAGCTATTCGAGGCAACTGGAGATCATTTCGAAAGGAGGAGGATGAGTTTTTTGCCCTTTGGGACAACCATTGAAGTTAATTTCATGGAATCTCTCAATTTCCTCAAACAATGACTCTGTGTTCTTTCCCTCCTTTCTCTTCCTTCATCGAAGCCCACCATTGCATTGGTAATTTTTTTTTTTTTTTCATCTTTGTCTAGTGGCAACCATGGATCTGACTGCAATTTATAAGCCCTACGTTTAATCTGGCCAACAATTCTCATGTTTGGTCAGACCCATCATGCGGTTCAAAACAATGCTATAAGACTAATAGGTTCAAGCTCATTTGTAGGATTGATGGGCTTTCTTGAATACTGTCGCAAATATAACATTTCTTTCACTAATATTGCTTTGCACTATTAGTTGCACTGTTCCACTCTAAACAATTTGGTTCCAACACCCGCCTCAAGAACTCGTCAGTTGAGCATAACTAGGCATGTTGCTAACC
Organism: Melanostoma mellinum; assembly: GCA_914767635.1. NCBI lineage: Eukaryota > Metazoa > Arthropoda > Insecta > Diptera > Syrphidae > Melanostoma > Melanostoma mellinum. Next base: position 57,808,633 of record OU612059.1, on the reverse strand, counting down.
CTCGGGTTGCAATTGCAATTCACATTGAAATTCAATGTGCAATGTTTCCTTCTTGATCCTCTCCTATTTCGCAATGTGATTTTAATACTCTTATGATAACCTCAAAGGTCAAAGGATATGCCCATAGGTATAAATTATAAAAATAAAAAGGTAGGTACTTTTCCTCTCCAATGTCAGGTTTTTTTGATTTTAAAATTCAGCTAAGCATTGGTCGTTGACCGTTCAAATTTCCTATAGTTAAATCGGCAAAAAATTGTGCTGGCTATCACACGTCAACAAACAAATCACCAACGCACCGTTTGATCATGCAAATTCTCCCCTATTCGAATATAAATGGTAAGTTAATAGACTATCGATACCGGTATCTCCATCTAAAAATGGTATCTATGTATCTATATCGCTCGTTATAAATTTAAAAATTAATTGTTCCTGTATCGCACACGGTTGGTATTAATAAAGTCGACCGACGCGACGCACTACGCGACACAACGCAACGAACAAAGAGATGAAAGACAAATTAACAATTTACATAAAAACCAGTGTTGTATTCTGAATAGTACCTATCTGTAGTTTATTGCCTATTTATTCGCTGGAATATTTTATAAAAGCTGATTTTTGATTAGTTTTAAGTATAGGTAGGTCTAGGTATAGTTCCGACGAAGTGATGTGGAGAGGTTTTAAAAAGCTCCTGCACGTTCATAATATATACACAAAGGCGCAAGTGGGAGGAAACTATTTGGAAACTGTTTGGCTGCTTCGTCGGTCGGTTGTTCCTCTAGTCAACTATTAATTCTGGAAAAATAAATGTGAACTGATTTTAAATTGGTCGATTATTTATTGAAAGTCACACTAAAGCTCATTAAATGGTATCGAAAATAATTGAAACATTCAAATTCAGCTGATTCATCTTCACCGATCGGTTAGAGTGCGGGTAGGTTGATATAAAATTATTTATTTCAATAGTATAAGCAATTTGTTAGAGGGGTCATTTTGCAATTGGTGCACGTCGCGGGCTTTACTGGCAGAATAGACGATGAGACTACGTGTTTTGTTTGGACGAAGAATATTTATTCAAATGAAGCAACTGACTTTAACCAAAAGAACTCGATTCGGACTATCGATTATGCGATGTGTTGGCTTTAAGAAACTAGAATAAACAAGAAAGGTCCAGGGTTCGGATATGTTCACTTGAAAGGACATCTTATAATCAAATCTATGTGTTTCCGATTAAGTTTACTCTCATCAGCTGTTTTATTAATCGGGTATAAAAATATAAGTTACTTACATACTTGCCAAGGTGAGAATTACAATTTGGGTGAACCTGGGATTCAACCAACATATTTCGATGACAGCTTTAATTTCGGGGAGAGCTCTCTCCAGTTTTGCACTTGGTTGCCTTCTTGCATTTGATTTCCCCACAAGACGACGTCTTTCCCTACTGCAATTTATCTGCAATATGCCTTAGAAAACCCATAGAGCCGGAGCATTGGTGTCCATCCTAGCCATTGTAGTCTCGCGGTGCGTACTCTTGCTATGCCCATTTCGCGGTACAGCTCATACAGTTCGTCGTTGAATCTTCTTTTACACCCATTTTCTTCACATACGGGACCAAAGATCATTCGGAGTATTTTTTTTTTCGATACGGCCAAAGCTTTCCTTATCCGCCTAAGCTTCTTTTGCGACTTCTGTTTCAATGCTCGCAAAAGCACCTATAAAACCATTGCCTTTTTCGCATTAAGTCAATATCGACTGTTTAAGCGAGTAATTGTACAGCCTTTTAAAAGATTGACGTTTGAGTTTTGTATCATCTTTGTCTCCTTGTCCAAAGCCTATTTCGGCATTAAAGACCTCGGTGAGTTCTTAACCGACCTTGATGGAACTGCGTGAACTGTCCAAAGTCATTCTGCATAGTCGTAGGAGTTTTGCAGGGATTCCGAAACTAAGCATGGGTCTGTACACCACGTCTCTGTAAACTCTTTTATACGCGACTTTGAAATCGATAAAACGATGGTGTATATCGATATATTCGAGAAATCTTTTACCAGAACTGCGTTATGCGAAAATTTGGTCTATTGTGGACTTTACTGGTCTAAAACCCCAATTGAAAAGGACCTATCAAACTGTTGACCTGGAGTTTCAGACGTTCAGATATTGCGACAGACAAGATCTTATTCGCGACGTCAAGGAGGCTTATTCTTCTACAACTGGCGCAAGTGTCTCCCCTTTTAGGGATCGGTTATACGATACTGAGATTCGATTCATCGGGCATACTCTCTTCCGACCACATCATGCGCAGACAGCTCTTACATATTTTATTCCAACTGATACCAAGCTGCCTTGAAAAGTTCGACATTATATGGCCATATGCACCTACAGTCTTATTTGGTTTAAGTTTACGTATTGCAAGCTTAACTTCTTCTATAGGTCGGGTCGATCATCACCCTAGTTGACTGGGGCATTCTGCCTGACAGCGGAATTAGTGTCTTCAGGGCTGTTTGAAATCTTGAGATTTGGTCTTTCCAGAACTTCAACAGCAATTGCGAATCCATCATTATGTTTCCTTGTTGGCCTTTACAGGCTTGAGCTCTGGTCTTGCTATCCGGGTATGATCTTTCTACTTTTCGGTAAAGCTTCCGAATCTCTTTCCTATCATTATATCTCTCAATTTCCTTAAAAGAGCACATCTCATTATATCTCTCAATTTCGTTAAAAGAGCACATCTCATGTTGCTTCTTTTTTTTGAGAATTCGGTGTCCTTCCCTTCTTTTCTCGTTGTAAATGTCGTTATACTGATCGCAAGCAGCCCTTTTTCGCTTTTGCATCAACATTTGTCGTGCTTTTTGTTTGGTTGCATTTGTCTGCCTGTATTCTTCATCGAACCATGGGTTTCGTTTTGGAGGCCGAGTGAAAGCCAGAACCTCAGAGGCTGCCGTTCTGATAGCTTCTTGACACTGGTCTTCAATGCTTGATGCTGGCGGCAAAGGATTCAAGGTTAGTTCGAGGAACACTCGATTAGAAAAGATACTGGGGATCTCTTGCGATTGTAGCTTTCCGACGTCATATCGCTTCATAGCATTATTTCGAGAAGCTCGCAGAAACGATTTCTGAAATTATAGTCTTTCACTTTGGTGGCGCGTCAATATTCGCTCACCAATTGGATTTTATCTGGTAGCTTTATCTCTGATTTCAACTCTAAGGTCAAATCCACACATAAGCAGTATCTCATCTACTTTGTACACTTCCCATTCTACTGTACTTTTTGGATGGCGGTCTTATCTGCTTTCAAGCAGTATACCGCTAAGTCTTCGAGCACAGGTAGCTCGTTAAGGGATCTTACATACCACGCTCACATCTGGACATCTCTGTCTTTTTCTTTTTTTGTCGTCAACGGTGAAATCGTTACCTTTGACTGAGGCTGTTGCTTGTTCGCGGACCAGCAAATGCTTACATCTTTGGGTAATGGGTAGTTAATCCCACGTTATACAAACCTCAACCTGGACGACAGGTCCTTCTTGGTCCCTTTGGGCGTAAAGCGCCGGTAATCCAGTGTCAGTACCCTGCGGCATAGACAGAAGCTCATCCTCAACAACATCTCTACTTCAACTTTTCTACGTCCTAGTATTGAAAGTCCCTGAAATAACTTAGCATAGCAAGCCGGTAAGTAAGTACGAAATTCGTCACTCACCATTGCAACACCAATTAAAGGGAAAGAGGTTTATCAATCAAAATGCTATCCATAATCCATATCCGTATTCTGAGGAAGAGAAGACAATTGCTAATGTGTACAACAGTGGAACTCCTCTAAAAAACGATGAGTCATTAAATTCGAACCTAGCCTTAGTTGATATCATCTCAATAACGCCTAGGTTTAATAACGCTCAGTAAAACCTTCTTTATTGGTAGCTAAACTTAAAGTTTAGTACCCAGATTCTGTTCAGTGGTCAGATATGAACAAACAAACAAAAACCCTGTGATATCAAACCAAAATGTTTGATTCTAGGTACATACAGACTTCAAAGCATGTACCTACCTATAGCTATTAAAAACCTCCAACAAAAAAAAATGTAGCTCCTAATTTGTAATTTCTTCTGAATTCCATTTCATCGAAGTAACTCATACTTAATTCATACGACACCCAAGGACCGAAGCCAAAGGAAACCATAACTAATTTACTACTCTGTCCTATAACTTCTAACTAGGAACCATCTCCGCAAGTTAGTAAATAATATAGGTATCCAATCCACTATTTTGCTGTCCCATGTAGGTACATAGATACATACATACATGTATGAACATAGTACATATCTCCAACACTCTACAAAACTATCTTTTTATTTTCTTCGTCTGCCAGTCATAAGTTACCAAAGTTGTTTTTATGAGCAAAATCAAAAAAAAACAGCAAAGTTGAGCAATAAAATAAAAGCAAAAAAAAAAAAAAGCGAAATAACTACGAAAAATCAAGACAAATCAGAAGAATTTCTCAACCTCTCCGGTTTGGTTCGTATATTTGTATCCTCTACCTATGTCAACTTTTCTCAAGAACCTATATTACTTTGCCTTGCCAATGTTGTTGTTGAGTTTATTGTATTGTATTGCTTTTTGTTGCCACTCTCCACCCTCTTTTCATCGATCGACGGGCAGTCCTCATTCCTCAAAACGAAAAAATACTACCACGCCATTCACATTGATTCCATGGATAAAGAATTTCCTTTCCCAAGTCCCAAAACCCATTACATTTATTTTTAAGTCTTTTTTTTTTTTGTTTTGTTTTCTTTTTTTTCGATTATTGCTTTGCTTCAACCTTCTCCTCCCACAGAACTATGACGGCATGGTTGCCGGTTCTTTGTAAAACACCTATAAATTATTTTTTTTGTGTAGGAACACTCAGGGCGGGGTTGGTATTTTGCTGGGCCCTTGAACCCAACTCGTTTTGAACGGGACGAAGACTTGGTCGTTTGAATTGTCCAATGTCAGTTTTTTTTTGCCATTTTTAAGAAGTGCTAGCGGATATAGTGGATTACTATTAAACGGATGACGAAAAAGTATTTGCGTTAGTCAGTATTATCCCTTTTCGTTTCATTCTCATCGCTTAACGCTAAGCAAATTTGTACGAGGTGTATTTAAAAAAATAACGGGAATTGTAAAATTGAGCAGATTCTTTGGTCCATTTCCGTTTTTAAAGGAAATATCTCATTAAAACACAACGGCTGCCACAGCAAAAGAGGACATGAATACATTTTGAAAACGTGAATGGTGCAAAAGTCAAATTGACTCCTCTCCTCGACTATATAATAAAATTATGGTGGTGCAAAATATAGAGGAGCTTGAGACCCTTTCGTATTCCTCACACGATTGCCTTGTGAGAGAATGCAGGGGACCTACAATTTTTTGCCGATTCCGAACGACTAATCGCAAAACGTTTTTCATAGCAATGAATTTACTATCGAAGGACTTGACAGTTCCTCGCGAAAGGCGATACCTGTGGAAAAACATTTTTGGCTTCTGTTGGAATTCAAACCACGAACCTCACGCTTCGCAGGCAGACATGCTAATATCCCACCACGCGTATAACTCTTTTAAGCGCAGCAATGGAAACTCTAGTTAGTTGATCGTTTTTGTAAGGTGCTACCATAGTTCTTTAAGGTATCTCAGCTTTGAGAGAAATTCTCAAAAGCTAATATCAGCTGTAAATACACAAGAAGTTGGAACTGAGCCCAATGAAAAAGGGAGAAGCATTTTTCATTATAGTTTAAGGGTTCACCCAAACCAATGTGATTTTGCAGTTATGGTAGTGACAAGTTCAGTTGTCAAATTACGTTAACATACCGATTTATGAGAGTACCCACATTGACCTGGCAAAAACGACAACGTGTGTTCACGCATTTGCAGTTGTCACTTAGCAAAAATCGTGTCAACAGCGATTCTGCCGCTACACCTATTGGTGTGGTATAGATACACTGGGCCCTATCACAAGGCCCGTCGTAGCGATTTTGTACTACGAATGCCAAAAAGGAAGCATCATAGACTCCCTCGTAGTAAATGTTTTGCTACGAAATTTTCTCTGTTGATAAAATTACTAAGATTTTAAAAATCTGTTGTGAAATATTCATTACAAAGATAACTCTTTCTGTTTGACATTCCTAGTCCGAATTTGTTACGACGGGCCTTGTGATAGGGGGGCTATGCGATGGGTAGCGCAACAGAGGGAGGAGCCCCGTGACCTAGCCCATTTCTCACAAATATGCCTTGTAAGGGGATGGAATTTTTTGCGAATTCAGAACAGCTAATCGAGAAAGTATCTCGGTGTAAAATAAGATTCATAGAAGAAAAATATACAATTCAAAAATAATGTTAGTTTGGGACTTTGCTGACGATATGAAGACAGAAAGTTGTCGCAGGGAAAAATTACGTCAAAGGTAAAAGCATCAAAGAATCTTGAATTAGTATTCTTATGATTTTACCTTGGCAAATCGGATTGCAGACACGTAGCGCAGATATGGTAAAAGCTGGTAAATGCTGCTTATAGTGAGAACGTCTTCTGACTTTTCTACGAACATCTAGATAGCTATACAAAGGTAAGATTGCTATCTGATAGCACAATAGACCAGTATTAGGGTCTGTGTGTTCCAGTTAGTATTTGAAGAATCACCGACAAAAAATACATACACTTTCGCACTGTAAAATGAAAGGATAGGGATACAAGAATTTCCGCATTTTTCAGAATTTTCCTTGTGCTAATGGGAACAGGATTGAAGGAAGACATGGCCAGGATCCTCAAGCAGAAGCTTTGGACATATATTTGAGACCCCTAAGCGTCCCCGCAAACCACAAACTTTTTATCGGCTTTGGTCGGGCTTATAATCAGTTTGAAGATGTTTGCAAGTCTGCATACTACAACGATTTGGTATCCCCCGATAAATAAGTTTGATGGCTTCTCAACAGCATTCCAACTAAACTATCGGCCGAATGCTATATGAGTATGAAATTCGTCGTAAATGCGCACACAGTTCGATTGTTTAATCGGCCGATGGTTCGTTTCGCTTCGAGTTTTGGCGCCGGATGGTTGTGCATATTTTTTTTTTCTATTATGGCGCCACCCTATTTTACTTAATTGCTGGTTGTAAAAACGTCAATTATCGGCCGACTGTTATCTCTGCTACGCACTCACCACCACCCCAACTGTTTAGTTGGCGTAGTGTGAGCGCCAGTTTTTCGTCGAGTTTTTAAAATCCCTGAAACCACATTTTCAAAATCATACAAAAGTTACCGACTTAACTTCAGAGGATTCTCATTGACATGAAGTCAATTTTGACAGATAATATCATCGAAGCAACTATCTCGAAGAAAGCTCTGATAAGCTCTAAAATGTGGTTTTCAGACTCTAGTCGTAGCTTGTGGCAAGTCCCACAAGTGGTGTGAAGTAAATAAATAGGAGAACTGTGATCTGTTCGAGGTTACGATACTAGTGATTCGTAAAACAACGCCTAAATTCCGTAACTAAGTTTGAACGATATTAAAGTCATCTGTCGTCGACTGTATCGTCAAAAGTTTGTTTCATTCATTCAGCGATTGAAGGATAACTATGCTTCAATTCCTGAATGAATGAAACAATCTTTTGACGATACAGTCGACGATAAACAAGAGCTTAGTAATGACCTGAAAAGTTTTTGAATCTAAGTCCAGAAAGTCGTGTTTGGAACAACCGGTTGCGCACTCGCGATTTCGTTGTAGCTCAATTTTCTTGACGCAGCAAGTCAGAAGTTCATGCTACTCAGCAATCGCAAAACTCTTATTTAAAATACTTATTTGGTGAATGCCTTGTCAAGTTTACATTCCCTTTCAGAAAATCTGGTCTTATTTTCCGTGAGTACATTTTGGGCGAAGGAAAATTTTGCTGTTACTATACTATATTATATTATACTATGGCACTTTCGTAAATTGTTTTTTTTTTCTATTTCTTTCAGCTGAAATCATGCCTCAAATACCACTTGTGGCGCCTTGAATCCCCTCATTACCTTCAATGCCTCCCTGGTAACACTCACACCAACAATGACTAAGTGTTGGTGCAATTTGGACAATTTTGTTGCCATTTAATTGTTGGGTTGAATGGATAACGTATTAGTGCTGAAAGAAGGGTACAATTTATAAGTAAGCCCTGGCCCTCTGTAGAGAAGGAAGAAGGAGAACAGTTAAATAAGAAAATGATAAAACAAACGTGCAGATGCCAGGTGGAATGGATTCAAGATTTATATAAATATTATATAAAAGGAAAAAAATTACAAGGAAATGGAATGAGTAATACCTGCTGCCGAGTGCAATGGATCTTGGATTTGGATCGTCGCATCCGTCGTCTTCGTCGCCACTCCGCAGTCCACAGTCCACACTATTCGTTCTTAGAGTGTCAAGATACTTTTACTGGAATTACACTTTCGAAATTATAATGCGAAATTGTGTCTGTCATTTTAAACGGCCAAAAGTAAAATGATTGCACTTAAGAAATTGTTCTTTGAAAATAAAGAATCCCAAAATAGAGATGCCAAGTGGTTTTATTGTCATTTTAATTAAAAAATATTTATACTTTACACTACTTGTTGTTGCTCTGATTAAATTAAATCTTCTCATGATAACATTGTTTGTATATAGGTATTTATGCTTTAGGGTTTATTACATATTTAGGTACACGGTAGGTACACCTAATAAGGAGAATTGGCAAGGAAGTGAACTACATAAGTTTGAAGGGAACACTAATGGAATATGGCTTTACTAAAGCTCTGATGAAACAAATCATAATAAAAAATAACTGATTTTCTAAGCTGATGTTAAGCAGATATAACAGTCGTCCTAGAAGATGATGCAAAAAGAAATTTCAAAGGTTTTACGGAACAAAGAAACAATCCTTATTTGAATGTGAATTTTTCATTCTAGGCCGATATAAAGCAGAGTCCACATAAAATGGTGGATCCCTAGTCGCGTAACTATTATCGTTTAGTTGTCTATCGTCGACAATATCGTCAGTAGAATGTTTTGAGCCTTGCGCAAACCAATGCGGTGAGTGCGTGCGATGCGATTGCGATAAGTCAAATCCCTATGTAATCTTATGGACGTTTGACTTAATGCATAGGGACTTGACTTATCGCAATCGCATCGCACGCACTCACCGCATTGGTTTGCGCAAGGCTTTATGGGGCTTTACTTCTTTCAAGTATGGGGTACGTTACATACAGTTCCACCGTAAGCGGGCGTATAAAGCGTGCAAAGCACACGGGTGACATGTCGAGATTTCTTTAACATCATATGTAGGTACTTGAAAAGATTGTACAAAACGCAAACATCAACATCAGAGGAACAATCTTTCAAAAATCTGTACAGTTACTCGCTTACGCAGACGATATTGACGTAATGGGTTTGATGGTTAAAAAGGGCAAAACGTAGTTTTGTTGTCATGAAACAAGAACAGAGAAGATCGGCGAAATGGACAAAATGTCACATTAGACAAATATAACTTCGAGGTAGTACAGGATCTACCTAGGATCCGCTACAGACACGGAAAGCAATATCAGTGGGAATATTAAACGGAAAAAAAAGTCTTGCCAGCGCTGCTAGTTTGGGCTTAGGAGGCAATTGAGAAATGAAACGCTCTCTAAAAACTAATATAAACCTTTCAAAGACCTTGATCATCCTAGTCCTGGTATACGGCGCGGAAGCATGAGCTCTATTTTAAGTAGATGAGGAAATCCTTGGGAGCTTCGAAAGAAAAATAATCCGAGTGATCTTTGCTCCCATACATTGGAGGGAAATTGCGGAAGTGGAAGACCTATAGAGCTCGCCCGCAATCGAAGTCGTTATCGAAGGATATTTGCCCAGGTTCAACCCGAACTGGTGAACCCACCTAAGTAAGTAAGTAAGTTCATAATAGGTAAGTTTGTTAGAATTCTGGTGAAGTCTCTTCCGGTAAAGAAAGGTTCAATTCTGACGTCTGGCTGGATTGGTGATGATACAGGGTTCAACAACTTGGTTCTGAGAAAATGACAAGTCATGGTTTTAGGTCTTGATATTTGTACTCGGAAGGTAAAACGGTGATCGGCAGAGCTAATTACCGTTTTGGGTTTCTGGTTTTCGTTTTTCTGAATCGAACTACGGTGATGTTGCTTCTTGGTTCTAAACCTTAGACTTGTGATCGCAACTCTAGACGAGAGATAGTGGTTACTGAAATGTAACTTAATGTGCTTTAAAGGTTTTGGTCTGAGATAGTAAGAGAGTCAGGCAGCGAGACAGGACTGTAAACGAAATTCACAGTGAGATACCACTGGAGCCTATTATGCTCACCCGTACCTCTTTTATTCGTCCACTCACTAGTCATATTAACCATTGATACTTAATCATTCGTTTTGATAATTTTTAACAACTGCAGTGCCGTGCGGTTGGAAACCTATCAGTTCGTTAAAGTGCCCTCCTAGATTCTTGTCCTGCATCTTTGGGCTGAGCTTAGTTCTGTCGGGAATGTTGATGTAGATGCTGTGGCAGTTTGTGGCTGATTGTGAACGTCTTCATCCTTGTATGAGTCTTCGTATGCAAATTAGCTCAGACTTAGGGTTTTCAGGGTAGTTTATGACAATAGTTTTGTTGATTGAAGCCCAGATTTACTCAAGACAGAAAACCATATTCTTACCAACATTTCATCGAGTTTATTTACATCCTGAAATTATCAATTTCCACTGCTCAAAATAACGTCACGAAGCATGAAGCAGATCGAGAGCTGCTCTACTAACCTATACTTTTCATCCGCTGAATTCTACCATATAGCAAAGCAATAACCTGCAGAACCCCTAAGTTTATGCAGCTATCGATACACAAGATAAGAGACCATTAGCATGGCCTTCCAGACTATGTGAAAAATCCTTATGATCCCAAGCAACGGACTTGGTATGTTCTCGAAGTACCCATACTCCAAAAAATCACACAGCAGCTACCGAATAGTGTATATGGAGCTCAAGTATCTTCCAAAATATAATCCATAGCATAAGATTCCAAAAGAGACTACACATAACATAACCAAACCTGGTTTTGATAGTTTGAAAAATATCAATGAATTTGTACAAAAATGCCAATTACATATTACCAATTACTGCACAGGAAAAAGGGGCTTCGAAGAAAGCTTAAAGCCCGAACCATCTAAATACTTGAGTCCCGAACGTGTTGATATTTATACGTGAAACGAAATAACCTAGACCGAAAAACATTAGGCGACACGAATCGAGCGAGGTGAGGGTTAGATTCAGAATCAGCATTCCATCAAAAGAAAATAAATAGGGTGGCGAAACAAAGGGAGGATCTCCAGGGCCTAGCGCATTTCTCCCAATCATTTTTTGAAGGAGTGGAGGGGACCTACAATTTTCTTGCCGGTTCCAAACGGTTAATCGAGATGCGCTTTTCATAGCAATGAATTTACTAATTTAAAACTTGCTAATTCCTCGCAGTGGAAAAACATTTTTGCCTCTGTTGGGATTTGAAGCACGAACCTCTCGGTTAACAGGCAGACATGCTAGTCGCGTCAGAATAACAAGAAATAACTATTAATAAGGTGGAATGCCTACCGTGTCTGTTGGTTACGTGGAAGGCTCAAGCCTCGAATCTCAGAATCATTCTCCGATAACAATTTCATGTCATTAAAGGCACTTTCTTGGTTAGCCATACTTCGTACTTCTTCATAAACTTTGCGCTTATTCCCGGGGTTTCACATTTTTAAATCTTTTTTAGCAAAAGAAACCAACCCGAACCAAATGCATAGAGTGCAAGAAACTTCCGTTAACAGATGACAAGCTGTTCGCTGACACACATACCAACATTATGTTATGAGAATTTTGAATCGTCATACCTAAAAATCGTGGTCCTAAAAATCAAGGCCCACATCGGCAAGCTCATAATTTTCAATAAATGTGGTAGATATCTGTATTAAATCATCCAAATTATGTGGTACGAATTAAACGAGTAGTTATTTATTTGGTTTTTTAAAAAAAAGAACTTTATTCTCACTAACTTAAAGTTGACTTATTATAAGACACTATAACTCTACGACGACTGCCTCGGCTCGCGTTCTGTTTCAATCTGCTTTTGGTATCTTCTGTTGTATCTTACTGGAGCTTGAGTACAACCCTATTGTTTATGCTGACCATCCGCGTCTCGCTGCTCTAAGAAGCGAATCTTAAGATAACAGTTTATGTTGACCACGCAAAGCTAGGGAAGGAGGACATCTTTGGAAACACAATCGGTAAGCATAGCCTCCATGACAAAACCTCTGAAAACGGACTGAGGCTAATCGATTTTGCTGCGGGGCTACGTCTTGGGGTTAGTAGTACACGCTTCCCGCATCTCAAAATTCATAAAGGTACATGGCGATCCCCAGATCAATTAACCGTCAACCAAATTGACCATGTTGCGATCGACGCAAGGCACTGTTCCAGTGTGCTAGATGTCCGAACTTTCCGAGGGGCCAACTTTGACTCGGACCACTACCTTGTTGTAGCCAAGGTGCGAATGAGGATATCTTGTTTACGACCAGCACGAACTAACGCTGTGAAGAGATATGACGTCGGAAAGCTACAATCGCAAGAGATTGCCAATGCCTTTTCCAATCGAGTGTCTCTTCAATTATCCTTGAATCCCATGCCGCCAGCATTAAGCATTGAATGCCAGCGGCAGCAATGCCAAGAAGCCATCAGAACCGCTGCCTCTGAGGTTCTGGGTTTCACTCGGCCCCCAAAACGAAACCCATGGTTCGATGAAGAATGCAGGCAGGTAAATGCAGCCAAACAAAAAGCACGACAAATGCTTATGCAAACACGAACGAGGGCTGCTTACGATCAGTATAACGCGATTTATAAGGAGAAAAGAAGGGAAGAACACCGAATTCTCAAAAAGAAAAAGAAGCAGCATGAGAAGCGCTCGTTTGAGGAAATAGAGAGGTGCCATGACAGGAACGAGATTCGGAAGTTTTACCAAACTGTAAAAAGATCCTGCCAGGCTGGCAAACCTCGAACTGAAGCCTGTAAAGACCAGCAGGGAAACATAGTTATAGAGTCACAGTCGCTACTGAGGATCTGGAAAGATCATTTCTGCAGACTGCTTAGCGGCGATGAGGACACAAATTCCGCTGTCAGGCAGATTGCCCCATTCAGCCTGGACGATGATCAAGAATGCCGTCCTCCCGACCTAGAAGAAGTTAAGCTTGCTATATGCAAACTTAAATCAAATAAGACTGCAGGTGCAGATGGCCTTGATGCCGAACTCTTCAAGGCAGCTGGAGACCAATTGGAAAGAAGCATGCACCAGCTGGTCAGCATGATAAGGTCGGAAGAAAGCATGCCCGATGAATGGAACCTCAGTATCGTATGCCCGATCCTAAAGAAAGGAGACCCTCACAATTGCGCCAATTATAGAGGGATAACCCTGCTTAACGTCGCTTATAAGATCCTGTCTGCTGTAATATGTTAACGTCTGAAACCCCACGTCAACTACTTGATAGGTCCTTATCAATGCGATTTTAGACCAGAGAAGTCCATAATAGACCAAATTTTCACATTACGGCAGATCTTGGGAAAAACCCGAGAACGTAATATCGATATTCACCATCTTTTTATCGATTTCAAGGCCGCGTATGACAGTTTCTACAGAGACGAGCTGTACAGAGCCATGTCTAGTTTCGGCATCCCTGCAAAACTCGTACGACTATGCAGGATGACTTTGGAGAATTCACGCTGCTCCGTCAAGGTCGGTAAAGAACTCACCGAGACCTTAGATGTCGAAAAAGGTTTTAGGCAAGTCGACAAACTGTCATGCGATTTCTTCAACATCGTACTTGAAAAGATTGTAAGAAACTCAAACGTCAGCCCCAGAGGAACAATCTTTCAAAATTCTGTACAATTACTCGCCTATGCAGACGATATTGACGTAATGGAAAGAAAAAAGCGTGATGTCATAGGTGCTTTTGCGAGTTGCTTCTTTGGGTTAAGAAGGCAATTGAGAAACAAAACCCTCTCCAGAAAAACCAAGGTAACCTTGTAGTTATAAGACCTTAATCATCCCAGTTCTGCTTTACGGCGCGGAAGCATGGACCTTATCGAAAGCGGATGAGGAAACGCTTGGTCGTTTCGAAAGAAAAATTCTCCGAATGATCTTTGGTCCCGTATGCGAAGACAATGTGTGGAGAAGAAGATACAACAACGAGCTGTATGAGCTGTACCGCGACATGGGCATAGCCATAAGAGTACGCATCACGAGGCTACGATGGTTGGGCCATGTAGAGCAGATGGACCCAAACGCTCCGGCTCGTCGGGTGTTCGAAAGCACATTGCAGGGAAATCGCGGAAGGGGAAGACCTCTTCTTAGGTGGCGCAATCAAGTGGAAGAAGACCTCAACTGACTTGGAGTGCGAAACTGGAGAGAGCTCACCCGAAATCGAAGTCGTTATAGAAGGATGTTGGTTGAGGCCCAGGTTCACCCCGAACTGTAATGCCCACCTAAGTAAGTAAGTAAGTTTATGTTGACCATCTGTGGTCTGTTTAAGTTGACCATCTGTGAAGTCTATGGTGTGACATTATTTTATAAGTGGGATGATTGGGGATGATTGAAGGTGTTAACTTACGTTACGTATAATAAAACTGTGTCCTTTGGAAAATCAGTAGACGGAGTCATTTACTGAGTTGGAAGCTGTAGATGCATCATATACCTATTTACTTTCCGAGGCGAAAGCAGTGAACACCTTCGAGCTGGGACCGGTCAACAGTTAGATTCGTCATATCAAAAATAGACTCGAGGAGAAAATCCTGGTGCAGCGCTGCGTCGGAGCAAGATACTCTTAAAGAACGATCAACCATGTTCATGTTCAATCTACCAACGCTATTTCAAAATTTGTCTTTTAATTCATCAACTTGGCAGCCCTAGTGTTTCGGAATAATCAAAACTTTCTCATAATATCTACCACCGAGCTGTTGATGGGCTCCAATAATGATAAAGAGCGAAGAATATCAAAATACCTAGTGAGTAGGTATGTACCTACTCATAGAGGTATAGGTATGTATCACACGTATCTAGGTTGATACATATACCTATATGTACATCATTGTAAACAACTTTATCGAGCAAATCTAAATCAAAACAACAAACTGAAACTTGCTTTTAGAAGAAAAAAGTTGACAGTGCCTTCTGGGTATGTACAAGTACATACCTACCTACCTGAACCAACGTTACAACATTATAATTTGAAAAACAAAAACAGAATTTTATTTCTCGCATATTACGGATTAGGATTTAGGATCCCGTCCATCGTAAGCTCAGGGGCTAAACATGCAAAAAGCAGCCGAACTTGTGTGTTGGCGTAGGTATAAAGTGCCAGAGGTGGAGGTAGATAGGTAGATTGCTTAAAATGTATTCGTTAAGCTGTAGGTATGACGAATCTACTAGCAAAGCAGGTTTCTCATTCTAGTTTAGTATCTTTTTTTTATATTTTGTTCATCTTTCACTTCAGGTTTCAGCTGACCTCTTTGTCCTTCCCTTCTGCATCGCCCTCGCCGCTAGCCGTTGTTAATCCTCTTATAATCCACATACATCTTGTCCGAAGACAGGAAAAGGAGAAATAACTGCAAAGCTTAAAACACAAAACACAATGCAAAACCAGATGATGTTACTTACGCACACTCGCATACCGTACATTATGTCCAGACATACTTCGATACATATATGAACCCATACACATATATATACTATATCTTTACAAAAGATACAATAAATCTACAAACAATGCCCGGGATTGACCGCAAAAACCTATGAGTTAGACGGAAGAAAGAGAAAATAAATAAAAATAAAAAAAGAATACAACATCTACCAAAATGGTGGTGTTTTTATACTTAATTCCCTTTTGATGATTGATTCTGTAGATGGTGTTTTGTGTGTGTGTTGTTTTTTTTTTTAGGTGGGGTTTTGATTCGTTCCCAAAACATGTGCACCGATGTGGCACAGGCACTGGCACTGGCACTCCATGGTGCAAATCTAAAATAAGAAAAACCAATTTGAAAAAGAATTCATAGTGTTACTGCTAGAGGAGGGGGTGAAATTACCGACATAGTGGGAAATTCCCTTCTTTTTTTTTATAATAATTATTAATTTCTATTGGGTTGGGTTTGGTACTCGGACACTCGGAGAGTCTTTTGACGTGGGACAAGGTCAAGAGCACAAGCCATGAGAAACAAATGTAAATGATTATGTAGGAAAGTAATAGGTAGGCACGTAACATCCACATTAGTTTTTTTTTTTTAAATTAATTTTCGCTTGAGTTGGTTTTGAGTGTTTTGACGATATTGCCAAGCAGGAAGGTAGGTAGGTAGGTAGTTACGTCAATGGATAATGAGGTTGGAGTTGGTACACTACAATTTATTACTTGCATAGTTGGGAAGGTTCAATGGCTTTGCCCTAAAGGTTGTGTGTCAATGATGGATTTATGATAATGGATGACGAATTGTATGTTATTATGTTTGGCCTTGCTTCCAGTACCTATACCTATACCTATACCTATATATATTTTACTATCTAGGTAGGTATGTACATATTCACATGCTGTCGGTTAACATGATTGGGTCCCGAATGTTTCTGTTATCAGCTTCACAGAGACACTTTTCCTTCTCCTTGGAGCATGGAGCTGCAATGGTTTTCAACCTATCCCGCCATAGCAATAGGTATAGGTACCCACGTTTGAATGATAAAAAGACTGGGCTTCACTAAGTTGTTGATCTTTAAACTAGCTTTCCACTCCCGATGCTGTAAAGTTTAAGGCACTGCTGCCAAGTGTTGTCACATAGTTTCCTTCCTCATTTTCGTTGTCTGTTCCACAGATCCTCTCTTTTTTTCATTATTCCAGTTTCAGAGCTTATGTTTCTAATGAATCTTGAGGCGAAGGCAGCAAAAAACTTTAGCCTTTTCGGGATGTCAGAAGAAGCTTCTCCAAGTTTCACATGTATACTAGAGGAAGGAAGAAATAAGCTTATAGAGTAGCGTAGTTATGATGAAATTTCACACAACAGAAAAGATTCCGAAACTTCTTTCTAATTTCGGTTACATCAGAGTCCGTCCATCCAACCCTATTCTTCTTATTCTTCCTTTTTCGACGTTTCGAGCATCGCAATCCCGAAAAGATTAGTTATTTCAGGACAGAAATTGGAATTCCAGCTTCAGCTTAGAAGGTCTCGTTTCCCTCTTTTGATTGGTATGCTCCTCGCCCATTAGTCATTGAACACCTACCTACCTTTGCTTTAAAAGATGGGGGATACCAAAATATAAGTAGATAGGATCATCTGATTTATGTAGGAGATGCTACGACGAGGAAGCAGAGGATGGACAATTAGGAAGACCATTCCTCTTCTTTTTTCTCTTTATGAACATCATGATCTTGAAGTGATTACAGTTTTCTGACTTAACTGCACTGCTGTAAGCTTCCCTTATTTGAATTGTTCCAATTCTGAGATCAACCAAATTGTAGAAATTTCAAATTTATGAGTTAAAGAGCCGAAGAAACTTCTCGAAAAAATAAAAACAGAACAACTCAATAAAATTTTGAACTTCAGTCAAAACTCCAGGTGGTGAGGCTCAATCTTAAGCACTTTCAAACTTTCATTCTCCTTCACTTACTACATCTCTAATCTTCACAGTGAGCAACTGCATTTAATAGTTCAGCTTTATGGGACTCTGCAATTCCCGTGGCGTAACGGTTAGCATTTCTGATGTCTGTTACGTGAGAGTTGGAGTTTCGAGTCTCTTCAAAAGCATCGAACTGTTTTTTATGAGTATCACTTTTCGCAAGAAATGGGCGAAGTCAAAAACATTTCTATATCCTCTCTATTGCTCAGGAGGGTATAGTTAAGAGAAATGCCCTAGGTTCCGTCTGGGATTACCAAGCTGCTGATACGGCCAAGGTGTAGAATATCTTGAATTTGATCTTGAATCTTTTCTTGAAATAAAACAATGGATCGATATATTTTGAAATTAAATTATGCTCAGAAGTTTAATGTTTTTTAGATTAAGCTTTAGAAAATTTTATAATGAAAAATCTAAAAAGGAAAATATGTTTTTCATAAACTATTATAGTGGAATGAAAAACTAAGTAATTAAAATGAGTGTGATGTTTGGCTATCAACACAAGGATCTGCTATTTTGCAGCAAACAAAATATTCCAACCATTTATCCAATCAATCTATTTTCTTCTTCTTCGACAAGATCACGATTATCATACGATCTCAAAGAGATCTCAAGTCACCCACTTAATTTCTTCACATCTCCTTTGAACATGACATTACCAACTGACCCGATCTCTTTCAATTATCTACACGACGAAACTTTTAACTCGAAGCCGTCCACTGATCTTGCTGCTTATGATACCATAAAGAAATAAAAATGTTTTTTTCACGGGTAGCTCCTTTCGCGAGAAATTGGCAAGTTCTCCGTTAGTAAAATCATTGCAAAGAAAAGCGCTTTCTCGATTAGCCGTTCGGAACCGGCAGAAAATTGTAGGTCCCGTCCATTCCCTCGCAAGGTATGGTTGAGAGAAATGCGCTAAGCCATTCCACCTTTTTATATGTATAATTTAGTCGCCGCTGAAAGCACGGGTTGGATCAACTTAACCAATTTCTTATATTGTCTTCACGTTTAACGGCTCTGGGCACTTAACTAGTGAGTTGTCTTTTTTAGAAATTATAAAAAGTAAGTAGGTATTGGGGGACCACGGCGTGGGAAAATTTTGGATGGTATGGTGCCCTTGAATTCGTTTGAGGTCACCGCGGTGTTATTTAATGGGATGTTAATGGGGTGTTTAATGGGTGTTTAATGGGTTTATGTTTTGTTTGAGGTGGCCGCCGCTGCGCTATGGGTGATTTTGGAATTTAATTTAAATTGAAATAAAAATGCACACTGCCGAGGCTGAGATTTGAACCGGGGCCTCTGGCGTGTCGCGCGTGTGACAGATGCACTAGGCTATCGGGGTAGTTGTAGGTTGATGTGTAAAAAGTCTACTTATGCGTACAAAAAAGTTATTTATAGAATCTTTTGGTATGTTGAGGCTTATAAAAAGTGTGACGGTTGGTGGTGGTTTGAATTTGTTTTTTTTTTTTGTTTAGCTTTAAGATAGAGAATTTGTCACGATCGATTTTTGGTTGTGCATTGATTGTGGATGAACAGCATGTCATTTTACAGCTTATCATGAGGTTTCTTTCTTTCAGGCATAGACACTGTTAGTTGTTCTATTTTTAGATTTTGTTGAAGGGAATTGTGACTTGGGAGTATCGTTTTTGCGTATTGTGTTTGCTGGACTGGGAGGGGAAGTAAAATATGAAAGGAAAGATTATGATGACAATGTATGTAGGGTTTTTTTGTTGTGAATTTCGATGGGTTGATATGGTATGGTAGCCAGAATGTGTAGGTAGAGAATTTCGAGCGATGTTCGATTGTGCATAGATTGCGTATTGTCAAGAAGATGCTCTGCAACTTAACTTGACCTAGAATTGCATACTCGCTAGTGGCCGTTGGTTGCGGATTTTTATTTTTTACTTTGGGGGGTTAGATTTCAGAACTGAAAATTTGAATTTGAAAAATAATCTGTCGGCTGTTAGTTCTATTTTTAGATCTTGTTGAAGGGGACGCCGCGCCGCGTGCTGCAGCAAAGAATATTTTTGGAGTTGACATTTTAATTTTAAGATAAGCTAGGGAAGCAATCGACCCGCCTACGCGATGAATAAAAGTGTCAACGAAGTATTCTTTTGTTCACATAATGCTTAAATGCATTTTGCGTTGGAAATTGATTGTTGCTTTTGCAATAAAGTATCTTGGAGATACAAAGAATAAGGAAGCTATGTATTTGTTCCTTAGGGATTGATTACTGAATTGTATGAACTGTGGATCTGGAAAAATTAGAGGAAAGAGTACTGTACTATGACACTGATTCTGTCATATATGTTAGCCGCGATGGAGAATTCGAGCCGCCTACTGGAGAGTTTATTGGTGACATGACCAATCAACTGGAAACTTTTGGCCAGGGGAGTTTTATAACAGAATTTGTCAGTGGTGGTCCAAAAAACTATGCGTATAAACTTTATAGTACAAACGATCATTTAGAACACGTAGTCTGCAAGGTAAAGGGCATTTGTCTTAATTTCCAATCATCACAAAAAATCAATTTTGACTCAATAAAAGAAGCAGTACTAAACTCTTCATCATCAGACAATGAAGGTATAATTATTAATTCTAATAATATTCGCCGTACACAGGGTCATCAAGTAGTGACTGTAGCGGAGACAAAAACGTATAAGGCCAAAGCGGAAAAAAGACGTTTTCTTAGCAATTACAGTTCATTGCCATATGGATTTAAAAGAGGATTCAAAAGATAATTTTGTAATTCAATTATGTTTTTCTTCTTCTTCTTGACTTTTTGAAAATAAAAATATAAATAAAATAAACCACCATGTTTTTTTTATAGAGTAATAAAATATTTTATTATTGAAAAAGGTATACAAATTGTCACGTGTTAGATAAGTTTTTGAACTTCTCCTGTCATTGGATTGTATTCAACTATACGATCGTGAAGAATAAGACAATACATTGTTGTTAAATCTGGAACAGGGGTGGACGTTTTGAGTTCAATTCTTACATCGACAGGTCCGTTTTTAATTGATTCATTTTGACGAGAACAGTCAATAACCATAATTGGAGCAATGTCTTTATATTCTTGTGGAGATAAGAGTGGTAGTGGTGGCTTCTGATAATATGATTGTTGAAACTTGCTGTACATCTCATAGAGAATAGCATATTGATTTAGATTAAACTTCAAATTTAAATCTTCACGAGGATATGCTTCTGAGTTCAAATATACTTTCACATTGCTAACATCGCAATGATCGAATTTACTAGCATCTTTGTTTAGATAGTTCTTACGCGCTGTTTGTAGTACAATTATAATATATCTAGGTTTTTCAAGTTGTGTTGAGGTTTTAACTGTCCACACATGATCCGTGTTAGTAGGTAGAGTAGGATATTCATACATTTCCCAATTTCTAAAATGCATTTTAATTGGTTTCGATTGAATTTGTTTCAATAGTACTAATTTATTGGAATCGGATAAGGTAATGTGAGGAACCCTCCATTGTAGTTTATGGATTGCCATTTTTAAATTTTCTTTTTCTGTATTAATGTAGGCATTTTCATCAGTTCGAGTTCGAATTAAAATCAATTCATGTCTTGCGTTTATAATGATTTTCTTATAATCCTCAGCAAATCCTAAAAGATTTTTCAATGGAATGCAAAAGTTAAAACTACCCGATGAAAGTGAAATACTATCCTTTCCAGTCCATGAAGAATTTTCCAAACTTTTACTTTCATTCTCATTTAATGATATAAAATTTTTTAATAATGTTGTAATACCAACATTTTTATTGTTTTCAATATCGATACCATTGAGTTCATAATGTATGTATTTCTTCAAAAAGAAATGGTATAGCATTGTTACATAGTTTTGCTGTGGAAGAAACTCCTCCATCTGCTTTTGTCAAACTTCCTTCTACATAAATGAAACTTTCACTGGGTAAAATGCACAGATCCTGCTGTTGTATAGGGATACGTATTTCATCACTGGTATTGAAGGATTGAAGAAATGCTGAATAACTATGATACTCAAATTTTGTAATGCTATTATCATAATTAGGACAGTGACTAATATTTAGTATTTGACTCATTTTATTATTATTTTTTCTTTTTATTATTTCAGGACAAATCCTAGTGATAGTAGAAATGCTTTGTTTTCAAGAGACAATCTTGATCTTGATCGGTTTGATGTCTTTTCAGAACTAATTGAATGATCACCTTTGATGTCATATATATAATTATTATAGAGTAACATTACGTTGATTTCGGTTTTAAATGTAATCGAATGGTTATTGTTTCTCCTCTAAAATTTATTAGATCACCGTCTTGATCTACAAGCCTTAATGATAAAGAAGTTATTTGCTTGACGTTCACAGGTAAATAGATGACATTTTTTGGAACCTCTATGATTTTATACCCTGCTCCTGCTTCCGGTGAAAATTCATGAATAGTGTGTACAGGAGTATTATTAAAATAGGAACCAACAATTATGTTGCACTCAATTCTTATTACGTTTACTTTATTAATGTCAACCGCTAAATCTGACATATGAGTTATACCTTGTTCAAGTACACGCTTACCAAAGCCCAATAATGTTCCAATAGACCTAGGTCTATTGAAGTAAATTATCTCATTACTCTCAACTTCTGCTTTTTTGCATTAACAATGTCTTAGAAATCAAGAACGCAATGTCATCTATTTCATAGGATCCTACTGGAATTTCGATTTCGTTTTCTCCAATATGGAACAAATTGTTTCGTTCATCCACATTTGGAATTGAGTTATATGTTTGAAAATCTACGAGGCCACAAACGTAATTCCTATTCAAGTTTAATGGTGGGAAATATTCAGCTCATAGATAGGAAGTTTCCCCGCTTAGTGTAAGTGTCAATGCCATGACGATGAAATAAACAATGAATATTTTTTCAAAAAATAATCTTTATATTTATTAGAAGTAACAATCATATAAGAATTTCAAACATAAATGACCACAATTAGTGGTATTGAAATCTTGGTACTTAGTATAATTGTATTTGATATTTAAACCTAAATAATGAATTACTTCAATAGGAGGTTGAAGATTCCCAAAACTATCAAAATATTCAATTAGTTTGCCTTTTTTACAATATGCTACCCAATGTGTTCCTGGTCCTTTTAAAGAATCTAGATTAACGATTCCACATTCATTTTTCCATGGCTTATACCGGGGTAAATTATCTCGCATAAAAACACCACGAAAATGAGCAATATTCATTTTTGCAAAATGAATTATATCCAATTCATTCAATGCACGTTTGGGTAGCGAATCTAAAAGTTTTTTGGCTGCACATGTAAAAATAATCCAAGACCCTTCTTATAAGGTTTTAGATGTAGTCCATTACCCATTGCAATAGATTCCATCTTTGTATTATGACGTTTCTTTTCTTCTAGATCTTTTTTAGCATTAAAAGTCTCATTCACAGCTTTAGCTATACCTGCAGCACCTCCAGATAATGCACCTAGTGCTGAAAGTCCTGCAAAAAGAGGAACAAGGAATGGTACTACTCCACCTGATTTAGGTACAGATATAACTCTTGGTGTCTTAATATTTTTGTTTCTCTTAATTATTCTCTTAGCCGCTGACAAAGCTATTTTAATAGCACTGTTTAAATTGTAGGGTTTTTTAGTAATAACAATTTTTCCCACATCTTTAATTGATTTGTTAAATGTGAGCTTACACTTGCTCTTTTTAGTTTCTTTATCAGTTACACCCATTCCAAACTTTACTTTTGCTTTCATCAAGTTGGTGACTAATAATGCGTTTGCTCGTTCTGTTATACCTGCGTCTTTTGATTTAACTCTTTGCCAAGCTTTTTCAGCTAAAATTTTATCTGCTATATGTCGTTCAGGAGTATTCTTTAATTTGGAATATGAAATATCGTGCTGTTTACAAGCTTGATCAAGTAAGTTTATCCCAGGATCGCCTTTAGCTAAACGTTCTTCCAATTTTGTTCCAGGCCCACAGTACTGGTAACCAGGTAAGTGAAGTTCAAATGGTAGTTTATTAATTACAGAATTCAATAAACCTTCTCCTTTCACAATTTCTCGTTGACTATTAGGTTGATTAGAAAAATCAATCATTTTATTAGGTATACAACGATTTGCAGAGGTCACTAATAATGTTATGACATTTTTTCAATAAAACCTTGATATATATGGGAAAATCATTTAGTTTTTGTCATCATGCGATTCATAAAACAACAACATCAGCTACCAATAAAAAACATGGATTTGGTTAAAAGAATTGAAACAAAAAAGCACAGTATATTATTGCCCAATAGCATTAGAGGTTTGATAACAGGTCCATCAAATTGCGGAAAAACTAATGTAATGATGACTTTGCTACAACATCCAAATGGCTTGAAATTTGAAATTATATATATTTATTCGAAATCTTTACAACAGCCAAAATATGAATTTCTACGAAGAGCCGTCCAACCAATAAAGCATATGGGGTTCTTTACTTTTTCCAATAACAGTGAAGTTATACCACCTGAAGAAGCTAAACCAAACTCTATATTTATATTTGATGATATTGCCTGTGAAAAACAAGACACTATTCGAACATACTTTAGCATGGGGCGACATCATAATATTGATAGTTTTTATTTGTGCCAGACATATACCAGAATACCCAAACATTTAATTAGAGACAATGCTAATTTTCTAATCGTCTTTAAACAGGATGATATGAACTTAAAACATATCTACAATGATCATGTAAATTCAGATATGTCGTTTTCAACATTTCAAAAATTATGTGCAGAATGTTGGAACATTAAACATGGTTTTTTAGTTATTGATAAAGATATGTCTTTGAACAAAGGTCGTTATAGGAAAGGCTTTGATAGTTTTCTGAAACTAAATACAGTGTAAATATACAGTTCAAAAGTTCGAAAAGCGGTTTGCAGCTGTTACGAGCGGTTTGAAGCTGTTTGGGGCTGTTACGAGCTGTTCGGAGCGGTTTGAAAAGCGGTTTGAAGCTGTTTGGGGCTGTTTGAAAAGCGGTTTGGAGCTGTTACGAGCTGTTTGGAGCTGTTTGAAAAGCGGTTTGGAGCTGTTACGAGCTGTTCGGAGCGGTTTGAAAAGCGGTTTGAAGCTGTTTGGGGCTGTTTGAAAAGCGGTTTGGAGCTGTTACGAGCTGTTTGGAGCTGTTTGAAAAGCGGTTTGGAGCTGTTACGAGCTGTTTGGAGCGGTTTGAAAAGCGGTTTGAAGCTGTTTGCGGCTGTTTGAAAAGCGGTTTGGAGCTGTTACGAGCTGTTTAAAAAGCGTTTTGAAGCTGTTCGGAGCCTTTTCTAAAGTTCTGTTTAAAGCGGTCTTACCCCTTCCCTATAAAACAAAACACATTATCATTTTGTGTCATATGTGCAGAAATGTTCTATGAGAACACTTCGTTACAGTTTACTGAACACAATACTACAGTTAAAAATCGATTCACACAGTTCAATGATCAAAGTTCATCAATTAAGACAAGTACCTGTAATATCTTTCTTAACTTAAATCCATTAATTCGATTATTTCGATGTATACGAACCTTATTTACGGATTGTTTTTATAAAAAAGCAAAAAATAAAAATGATGCATATAGATGTGAAACTTAAACAAGAACTTATTAAAACCACAGAAGCACTACGAAAAAAATACAAAGCTCTTAAACGGGGTAAAGAAGCTTACGAAACTCAATTAGAGGATGCTTTAAGACCAATTACTACTCCACTTAATAAATTAGTTAAGCAAGAGGAAGATCATGAGAAAAATATTTTTCAAAGTTCTACAAAGAAAATTGAACCCACTAAAAAGGAAGAAGAATTTATTACACCGTCACCTTCCATTAGTTACGCCATTACAGATAACAATAATAGTACTCCAAGAACCCATTTAGAACTTTCGAAGACTAGAAAAAGTCAACGCATTAAGCATCGGAATTTTGCAGAGCAGTTATCTCATGAAGAATTTTCCGATATTCCTAAAAAATATCTGGATCTATTTATTAACAATTCCAATTTAATTGATAATATATATGGTATATACTTGAAAAATGGAAAGTTATATATTGGAGATGGTGAGTTCAAAGTTCAAGGAAATGATATACATGTAAAAACTAAGAACTTTAAAGGGACACATGGATTATACGAGCTCCTATTCATGAAAAGACCAAACGAAAAAATATATAATAGTGAAGACTTAAACAACTATAAAACTATATTAACGGATACCAATTCGCATAGAGATTCCCATGATTCAGAGAAACAAGTACGAGGTAATCGTGGTGCTAAATACAACATAATAAAACATTTATTTGCGAATACCACACCATCATTAAGAAGTGGATTAATGACATTATCAAGCATGAAGAAAGACTTTATATATTGGGATGATCCGAATGAACTTGTAGATCGATTGAAGCTTTTAATTGGGTCACAACAAGCAGGGAATAATAATCACTCTAATGAAATTGTCTCAATTGTTGAAGAATTAAAAGAGAAAAACATAATTGTATAAAGACACACTGAAAAAATTCCTTACGTAAATACAACGAAAAACTTCGTTGGGCCAACGAAATTTTTCGTACTTTTCAGCCGATGAAAAAATTAATTGGCCCAACGAAGTGGCCTTCATACTCTAATGAAGCGCTTTATCAGTCAACGAAACTTTCGTACTTTTAACGAAACTTTTAAATTGACGAAATTTTCATTGGGTTATGATTTTCTACATCGGCCTACGAAATTCTTTATCAACTAACGTGTAGAATTAATTAAACTATGATTTTTTAACGTTGAATCCATTATTTTTCTTCGTCGATTGATGGAAGACATTCCATCGAGTAATAATTTTTTTCATACCATTAATTAAGATTTACATTGGTTAATGTAGATGTATTTATTAATTTATAACACTTTTCGTTGCGCTAATCCTTTTTTTAATAAATTTATGAAAGATACATCCGTCAGCCTACGAATATGTTTCATTATTTCATGAATATTTTTACGGGGTTACGTAATTAGTATCGTAGACTTATGAATTTTTTCCCACCATTCATGAACATTTTCATAAATCTACTAAACAAATAATCGTAATCTAACGAAACTTTTCGTTCTGTCAACGAATTTTTTGGTAGATTGATGTTATTTGAAATTGCTGGCTAACGAATTCTTTCATACCATTGATGAATTTCTTAATATATCTACGAAAGATATATTCGTTGGCGTACGAAATTTTTCATTCTATTAACGAAAATTTTTTGTAGATTAATGTAATTTGAACTCGTTAGCTAATGAATTTTTTCGTTCCCCTTATGAACATTTTAATACTCCTACGAAAGATATATTTGTTGGCTTACGAAACTTTTCGTTCTATTAACGAATATTTTTCGAAGATTAATGTAATTTGAACTCGTTAGCTAATGAATTTTTTCGTTCCCCTTATGAAAATTTTAATACTCCTACGAAATTTATATTCGTTGGCTTACGAAACTTTTCGTTCTATTAACGAATATTTTTCGTAGATTAATGTACTTTAAATTCGTTAGGTAATAAATTTTTGCTTACCATTCATTAACATTTTCATAAATCTACGAAAGATATATTCGTTCGCTTATGAAACCTTGCGTTTTGCTAACGAATAAATTTCGTAAATTCATGTAGGTATCTTACGAAATTCCTCATTTCATTTATGAATAATTTCATAAAGTGAAGCGATTTCTTACTCACCCATATTTGTCCTTTGAGGCCTTTTTAATAGTAAAAAGGCCCTTCATCTTTCTCTAAATCTGGGGAAAAGAAAATCGTTGAAACAATTTGAAGAGAAAACACGACCTGTGACCTATTAACGACAAATTGAAGAACTGTTGTAAATAAAAAAAACATTATATAAATAGTGCAATGAATGTAATTATTTTATTGTAAAATAGCGATACCCATAAGGGAATTTTTCTGGTTTTTTTTTTCACATCTAATTTTGTATAAAAATTCTTGAAAGAAATTATAAAAGTTTGTACACGCGAGAGGGTACTCTAAATTGAACAAATGAAATAGTTTGAACAAAACATCAAACCCTCTTAAAAATGATTTGAATGCATATTTAATGCCGTCAAAGAAAATGTAAAATTCTTTTAAATCTGTTATTGAATCACCAATCGCTATCAAAAAGGGCTGGATGCAGCTTGACCTGCTTCTTAGGTGTTCCAGATGAGGTTCTATCTCTTGAGGAGACTTGCACACATATAGGAAAGCCTCCTGCGAGTCCTTTATTGTATATTTGGTAGTGGATTTTTTCCCTGTATTATCTTTGACGACAATTCTTTGCGTCGGTGTCAGGTAGCCATGCATTATGTACATGAGCACCGCATCTTTCGAATCTGAAAAATTAAAAAAAAGAAACAAAATACTTAAACTAAGAAAAAAAATTTATAATATTTAAAATGGGAGAGTATTTAAAAATTTATTTAAAGAATTTTAGAGAAAAATTGTAATAACTCCTACTTTCATCCAGTGTTTCAGTCACCCACTTCTCAAGGAGAAGGACCAACCGCCTCTCTTTAATGTTCTGGTCTTTTGTCAAAAATGCACCGATTTTGGTGCGATGCTCCGCCCAATTGTCCAGGAGAGAGCTGGCATCGGGACGAAGGACGCTAAAATCCATGTCAATCTAAACAAATACAATGAAATAAAATTTATTTATAGCTTTGTTGAAGAAACTATTAAAATAAAATGAAATGAAAATGAAGAAATATGGATAAATAAAAATTACCAGTCTGAAACCAAGTGGCTTCTTATACTGCGGCCATTTCTCAAGAGCCTCAGTTGTTGATTCGCAGGCTTTTATTTCATTTAAACGGTGCTTTGAGCATGCCTGCCAGTACCGATCAAAATCATCTGCTGACAACTTCTCAAATTTGAGAGTACGGACGATTTCCTCTGCATTTGCTTCAGAATCTTTAAGTGAAAATAAGTATAATTTAGTATTGTACAAAAAAATTAGTCTTAAACAAAATTACCTAAGTTTGCTTTCTTTTTGGTTTCGGTATGACCTGACCTGGGTGATTGGCGGAACAACTTTTTGTTGTTCGAAAATTTGTTATAAATTCGGCCCCTAGACGACGTTCGGTAGTATGCCTAAAAAATAATTAGGAAAAATTCGTTGAGAAATAGAAATAATAGAAATAGAAATAGTTTTTCAAGTGTTTTGATTAAGGAGAAAAAAATATTATCTTACAAGATTTTCAGTGGGAAATCTTTCCACAATTTCCTTCTCTATTCTCCGGCTATCCCTGAGGCTGAAAACACACTGTTTTTCCTCGAAATACGATACTATCGTATTTATCAGCAGTTTTCTTTGTTCCTCTCCAAACTTCTGAAAGGAATTATAATGGTTCGTCAAAAACTGTCCTTTTGCAGTTGTATTCAGGATCATTGCCAGATTAATATAGTTTCCAAACTCCTCTGACGACGGACCTGGACTAGGAGAGTGGGGCAATGGTGACGAAACTGACCGGTTACTTGTTGGAGTATTCATAGGTGGATTATATGTGTCAGTCAATTGGTCTCTTTCGAAAGGAATTCCGATCGATTCCCTCCACTTTTTCAACCTATATTCGAAGAAAATTTTGTCTCCGGTAGAAATGCTGTTAAAATACAGATGAATGTGTTTCCTCTCCATTATTTTTAACACATCGACGAATACGTTTTGTTCTTTTTAAATAGAAACAACAATCAAGATAGTGGAAAGTTTAAAAACTGATTTCAATTTTCTTACCTATGAATTGGCTCAGTAAATAGCCTAAGTTCCAGCTGTCAAGAAGTTCTTTTAACTCCTTTTCCTTTTCTGACACTTCTTGGGAGTTTCCTTCTAAAATGTAGCTTGAGTTAGTCATAGTTTCGCTACAATTGTCGTTTGGCAAGTTTGAGTATTCAATAATGGAAAGCGCTTGTGAGTTGATTATGTTACTGAAATTAATTTGTTCTGGGTCTTGTACATTTGAAGCATCTATTATTTGATTTATTAATTGAAGGTCACTATTGTTATTTATTTGACGTTGTTCATTTGAAGTTACCATTGGTGAATTATGGAAACTTATTTCATTGAACAGATCGTCATTATTAGTTAAATTATTTGATTTTGCTTGGTTCATCTTGGCTGTTGATTGTTGCTTTTTCTATATATTTAGACTATAGTACTCCTTAATCCTGATCATTGTTCTTCCCTCGGCAGTCCGAATACAATTTAATGGTGGGCCGACGAGATCTCCGAAACGAAGGATTGAAAATTCTCCCAGAATATCAGGTCTTATGTCGTAAGACAAAAAATGTGGATTGTAATGAATAGAGTTAATTTTTTGACAAAAAAGGAAATTTTGTAAATTATTTGGTTTGAAAATTTTTAAAATCGTATATATTTGGATGTCATTGGTAAAAATTGCAACATAATATCCATTCTGGTACAAATATCCATCATGTTTATATTTTTTAAGAAATTTGATTAATTTCATATCAATTTTAAGCATTTTAGATATAGTATTACTATATATGCTGTTATCGTCATTGTTCTCGTTGCTCAAATTAATTTTATTTTTAGAGTCAGCACTTAATAAAATGCGAACTGTAATTGATACTTTTTTGCTAGAGTCGCACATATATTTTTACGTGATGTGGTAGAATTAGAGTACAGTTTAAACTGCCTGTGTTTTGACTCAAATCGAAAGCTCCAAAACGATCTGAGTGGGCCTGATTTCTTTAATACTGTTGGATAATGAGTCATATTATGATACTTAGCTTTAAGTGTGTCATTAAATAGGCGAACGTACTCAGAATTGTCTAGCAATTTTTTCACTCAAAAGTATTATGAAGTCTTCGTTTATAGCGTAGCAAAGGATCATGTCGATTATTTCTAGAAAGTTTAGAAGAAATGCCCAAACTTCATCATCTTCATGTATTAAGTCGCCCACCATTAAAGGAAAATAAGTAACAAATGTTTTCATTTCACGAGCAGACATTTTTAAATGTTTCTTTGATAAATGTATCGCTGTTATTTCACCACAAACATTATCTATTTCAATAGGCCCATAATCAAAATTCTTTTTTCTTGAATTAAGAGTTTCTAAGGTAAAATATTGAGCAGTTTCAATTAAATATTTTATTATATGACACATATTATAGTGACATACACCTTCGAAGATATCGTGCATTACGTCAACACTGTAGTTTTCAACTGTATGAAATGAAGGTATTTTATTAAATATTGATTCTTTCTGAATCCCGCTTTCTGTTGAATCTGCTTTATGAATATCATTTTCATAGTTTTTTCTATTTCGCATCAGAGAAACATTTTCAACACTTGCTGTTTGTGTGTCATTTTTCAACATTTTACATAATCTGCAAAAGCTTTTACTGATAAACGATCTGTTGAAATTCAGTAAAGAGTTAAGCCCAAGATTATCACCAAGTATTAAACCCAAAAGAAAGTGAACGTGAGTGGTACCTTTTTTTGTCGTAATATCAAGTCCATTAACTTCTAAAAAAGAAAGTTCGTCAACTAGGCTTTGCCAGCATTTTTCGTTACCAAAAGATTTAATGTCTTTAGCTTTAACAGTTGCTCCTAAATAAATGTTTTCCAATACCGATTCTTTCTCTCGCATGCAAGGAAACGAATAATATATGTTACTTATTGCGTGTTGACCACTGTGAGAGCCTAACGGGTTATTAATTTCAAAGTCGTGGTTATAAAGAAAATATGGAACTAGAATTTTGTTTGGATACATATCTGCTTTTTGTTTCCATAACTCACCCTGTACAAAATTTGTCACAACATTTGCTGATTTCAAAGTATTCATATTTGATAGAACGTCAGTAAGAAAACCTTTTCTTTCAAAAGTTTTTTTAAATTGAAAACGTAATGGCATTAAAACACCCGTCACTGTATGCTCTTTATAACTCAAGAACCCACCTTCATGAACAGCATTTATTGATTGATCGATAGTAAACTCTTCTATGTTTTGCAAATATTGTTCATCTTGAAGCCATTGAAATAAACGATATTCAGTTTTAGAAAATTGGAATGGATCTCTACATACAGCAACCAAACTAAGGATTTCATTATGAGTCTCTGGGCAAGAATTTTGTAACTTTGCGGTTGATAATGTTTTAAACATATCCAAAAGTGGATCTGTTATAAATAGTTTTATGAGATCTTGAACTTCGCAAACATCTTTTCTGGTGAAATTATTATTGCTATGCAATTTTAAACAAAATGTACTAGCCGATCTTAAAAAACTTTCAAAGTTCTTGTAATTTATTTCTTTTGAGATTTCTTCCGTACCTGTTTCTTCAGATTGATTGAGTTCTAAACCCTTACTCAACGTAATGCACTCGTCGGAAATTTTCTTTTTTTTAGCTTCAACCCCGTCTTTTATTTCTTCAGTAGAAACTATATTTATCCATTCACGATCCTTCACAATACTAAGTTTATGTTTTCGAAGAAAATGTCTTTTGAAACTTGCCAAACTTTGGAAACTCTGATAACACGGATTTTCTACACATCTGAATAAACTATTGTTATTTAAGAAATGTTGTTCCTTAAAATGTTTAATAAGACTATCAATTTCAGAAAAAACATTTTTACATATATAGCAAGTCATATTTGCGAAGGGGACGAAGTCTGTAAATAATTTTGCGTTTAATATCAAGTTGAAATTAACTACTTTTCTTATTTACAAATAAGAAAGGTACATATTATTAATTATTTGAATTTGAAAAGATCTAGGTATAAGCTGTGACTGCCATTAGTATTCGGTTCTTGCTCATATATTTTTCCTAATGAAATATCTTGTTTAAAAACAAATGTATTGCAACTTTACTTTCAGTTGTGATAAAGAAAATTGTTTAGATGAAGTAGCCAAGTGACATTTTCAAAAATTTGAGTAAAATGCGTTCAAAGTTTCACCCCTATTACAGATGACAACCCAACTGAAAATTGGGTTGTGTGCCCGTGTTATATAAATGAGAAGACAACCCAATTTGAGTTGAGTTGTCATCCATAATAGGGGTATTTATTATCGATGAAATGCACAATTTAGCTTTAGTGAAATAACCTTTTTAGGCAAAATTGAGAATTGCGGATGATACAAGAATTTTATTTTTAAAACAAATACTTCATCTCAAAGAAAAAACGAAAAATTAAAAAAAATGTCACTCAACACTTTGGTAATGAAAAAGTTCACTACAAAAATGTTTCCAAAAAAAGCTAACCGAAAAATACAAAGTAAAGTTCAATTGTCATGTAGGCTATTTATCGCATCTGACAGCTTAATAAACTAAATCTAGATTTTCAGACTGCTTTTCTTGACTGAAAAACTGAATCGGTAAAAACTAACAGCTGATGAGTGTCAACTGAAAAACTTAACGTCTGGCCAATCAGAGGCCGAGAATAGTTAGTTAATCTGAAAATCTAACTTGTGATGAACGCGCCCAATGTTAAGGGAAACATTATAAACGAATAAAAATTTCAAAAAACCGAGTATAAATGCAGCGTTGAAAAAAATTTTTGATAAAAATTTGGCATAGAATGAAGAATAGTAAATTAATATGCGTTTGGGCTTGGATAAGACACAATATCTGCTTCTTCTTCTCTTGGAATAGGGGATGAAAATTACAGCAAAAGTCTTACTGGACCTGTGTCCTGTACTGATTAAAAAAGACAGTTTTGAATACACACAAAACACAAGCAACCGATGTTGCGTAAAAATGTGGGCAGCGCAAAGGAGATCTTGAACAAGGGAGAATTCTCACACAAAAAAGCGCATCTGTGCACAAGCCTATTTAACAAACAAAAATACTAAACTGTACCGTGTAGGTATGCGCATACGAAAAATATGTTTTCAAACGAGATTTGTCATAAACTTTGAATTAAATCTATTCAAAAAGGAAAACAGACAATACTTTTTCTATTAATTAACATATTCAGTGAATGAGTTACACGTTAAGACACTATCAATAAACTAAGCAAAAATTAACACAGTTGATTTCAAAAAAGCGGACACTGGTCTTCATATGCAAATATTTTAATACGAATATGTAGATATGCAGCAATTAAATTTTTTAAATAAATATCGTGAGGTCTTACCTTTTTTTTAAACGCTGGACTGCTAAATTTGGTATTTTTTAAAACACAACACTTTTACTTTTAAATTTTAATTTCACTTGAAACAATACTATGGCACAATAGACAATACACTTGAAATTGAAATAAAACTCTGCTCTGCGTCTGTAGTCAGCACAACCGGCACCTCCAAAGAACGAACTGAGAATGATAAAACAACAGACGCCGAAAAATAATGAAGCGCTTGAGTGTGTATGTAGTGTTTTGGTAAATAGAGGCTATTTTTTCTTATGGCTACGATTTTTTTTCGTAAGGTTATGTAGATTGTCGTAGCTTGAGGATATTATTCATTAGACAACGAATTATTGTAATAGAGGTAAGTAGACTAGAGTAGGTCTATGCAAAACATGGTTATGTGATGAGGTTTTTTCATAACATGACGAAGTTTTTTATGGGTTGATTAAAATTTTTAATGAAGTTTTAAAAAATGTTCATAATGGAAGCAAAGAATTCATACACACATGAATTTTCTACATTAACCCACGTTACAGGTTTACGAAAAAGTCAATGGTTTATTAACTTGTTTCGTAAAGCAATGACAGTTTTTTTATTGACTAATGATGTTTTTCGTTGATAGATAAAAGGTTTGATAAAGCAAGTATTTATTTTAATTAAACGATGCATCATTGCGTTAATAAATGTAGAATTTCACACCGCAATTATTTTTATAATGCAAGTGTGGCAGGTTACCACCTATACGATTTGAAGTTTGAGCAAGATAAATCTTTTGATTGAAATGTTGACACGTTGGGATTTACTTTAGAAAAATCAAAACAGATACACTTTCGTAAAAAACAAGGTCGTTTTTATGAAAAACCAGGTGTCGTTAATTTTTGTAGAGGGATTATATTACAGTGACTCTGAGGGTGTAAGAAATTGAAATTTGGTCATCAATTTACAACGCATTTTAAATTTCTCCTTTAATTTTTGGCATGAAATTAACTCCAATTTATTACAAAGATGGTGTACAAGTAAGACATATAGTCTTTTATAGTACTATACCACATTGTAATTTGATATATACAGCTTAAATCGTATTAGATACAAACAGTGAAAAAAAAGAAAAAAATACTAGGTATGTAGTTAAAAAATAATTTCAATGACAAAATTACTGAATACAGTTTTTTTTTTGTTTATCAAATAGACTGATTGAAGTAGCGAAAAATGGCATTCTCATATTTTAATTGTTTTGTCGAAGCTGGTAGGGAGCTCCAGAGCTTAATAACATGTACTATAAAATTAACAGGATGAATTAAGAAAAGTGTAAGAATGTAAAATTCAATTCATTATTCTTTCAGACTACACAGAGCACAATTTATTCGTTTTTGCACATCTTGTTTCATGAAATTTTTCTGTTTCGAAAAAGATAAAGTTAACTGAGGGAAGTAAATGGAAAGTTTTTTTTAAATACAAAAAAGTTAGTCGAATCTGACGCTGTTATTTGTTGTGTTGAAACAGCTGTAACTTTTTCAATTTACAACATAATTTATTGAAACAGGATATACCTACTGTAAGGCCAGACTCAAACATTTTATTGACAGATTTTGATGGTTTTTCAGAACTGAATAGTTTAAAACAAACATGAAAAAAAAACTTTCTTCCGAAAATTTTTAACATTTTCAATATTTTCTTTTATTTCTTATTCGAAAATTTTAATTGCGATCATTGTGTTTTTCAAAAGTTTTTCAAAATAACGTCTATTTTACGATTTTTCCTATGAATTTTGCTTTGCACACGCACACAAAGAATTTGAAGTATAGTTAAAACCATAGGCAATAAAAGAACAAGACCGCAAACCTCACACACACAATTGCATCAGTCCTTAAGCTGACTTTACAAACACCACTCTATTTTCGGATTTCATAACTAGTTTGAGATCCGAAAATAAAGTGGTATTTGTTATTTCACTAGCCCAGCTTTACACTTTTTTGTCTCTAGTTCTTTGTTTTCTTTTGAGCAGGTTTTTTCATCGATCTACACTTTTTTCGCGTGAATAGAGAAAGGACTGAAATGGATATATACAATACACATATACATAGAAAGTTGCAATGATTCAGTATCTACTGTTCTTTGTTTCTTTTGCTATTCATTAGTAGGTGCATTTCTTTTACATGCAAAAACAAAACCATAGCACAGCAAATGTGATCGAAACCTGTTTCTCGCGAAGAAAAGAGAAAGGCGTTAAAAAAATGTTTCAAGATTTGAGTTTTCTGTACTTTTGGTTTTTTTTTCTTCAATTCTATATGAAAAAAGATTAGAGAGAGTAGTTGAAAAAGAAAACAAGTTTCTAGCACTGACGCTAAGACTCTTGGACCTGGGACTCTATACGGGAGATATATACACAATTCTATATGTGCTCAAAAAAGATTGGAGAGAGTACTTGAAAAAGAAAACAAGTTTCTGTTTCTGGCACTAACGCGACGCTCGGACGCTGAAACTTTATCCAAGGGAGAAATAAAAACAATCCCTGGTTTTTACTTTTATTGTGTTTCATTCGGTGTTCTTTTTGTTATACTTTAATCAGTATTAGGATTTGCAATTCATTTTACAATTTTATTAAATATTCTTTGCTCTACTTGCAAACGAAATTTCTTTTCCTTATTATGACGGCAACCCTTCGTCCTGACACCAATTTCGTTGAGCAATGCGTTTCGTTCATACTTTATTAAAATTTTTCAACAAATTATGAAGTTTTGCGTTCGAATACGATGCGACGATACTAGATTCGTAGGATAATAAATTAATTTTTCGTTATTCAGTGAAAAAATTATCGTTGAGGTATGAATTTCGTTCATACTTTATTGAATTTTTTCAACAAATTATGAAGTTTTGAGTTCAAATACGATGATCAGATTCTACGAAAATTTTATGTAGAAATTCGTAGGATAATAAATTAATTTTTCGTTATTCAGTGAAAAAAATTTCGATGAGGTATGAATTTCGTTCATACTTTATTGAATTTTTTCAACAAATTATGAAGTTTTGAGTTCAAATACGATGATCAGATTCTACGAAAATTTTATGTAGAAATTCGTAGGATAATAAATTAATTTTTCGTTATTCAGTGAAAAAAATTTCGATGAGGTATGAATTTCGTTCATACTTTATTGAATTTTTTCAACATATTATGAAGTTTTGAGTTCAAATACGATGAGCAGATTCTACAAAAATCTTATGTAGAAATTCGTAGGATAATAAATTAATTTTTCGTTATTCAGTGAAAAAAATTTCGTTGAGGTATGAATTTCGTTCATACTTTATTGAATTTTTTCAACAAATTATGAAGTTTTGAGTTCAAATACGATGATCAGATTCTACGAAAATTTTATGTAGAAATTCGTAGAATAATAAATTAATTTTTCGTTATTCAGTGAAAAAAATTTCGATGAGGTATGAATTTCGTTCATACTTTATTGAATTTTTTCAACATATTATGAAGTTTTGAGTTCAAATACGATGAGCAGAT
Organism: Melanostoma mellinum; assembly: GCA_914767635.1. Lineage (NCBI taxonomy): Eukaryota > Metazoa > Arthropoda > Insecta > Diptera > Syrphidae > Melanostoma > Melanostoma mellinum. The sequence continues at coordinate 57,771,303 of OU612059.1, read as the reverse complement.
TCTACAAAAATCTTATGTAGAAATTCGTAGGATAATAAATTAATTTTTCGTTATTCAGTGAAAAAAATTTCGTTGAGGTATGAATTTCGTTCATACTTTATTGAATTTTTTCAACAAATTATGAAGTTTTGAGTTCAAATACGATGATCAGATTCTACGAAAATTTTATGTAGAAATTCGTAGAATAATAAATTAATTTTTCGTTATTCAGTGAAAAAAATTTCGATGAGGTATGAATTTCGTTCATACTTTATTGAATTTTTTCAACATATTATGAAGTTTTGAGTTCAAATACGATGAGCAGATTCTACAAAAATCTTATGTAGAAATTCGTAGGATAATAAATTAATTTTTCGTGATTCAGTGAAAAAAATTTCGTTGAGGTATGAATTTCGTTCATACTTTATTGAATTTTTTCAACAAATTATGAAGTTTTGCGTTCAAATACGATGAACAGATATTACGAAAATTCTATGTAAAAATTCGCAAAGGAATTAAATTTTTCGTCAAGGTATGAAGTGAAATTTTGTATATCAGTGAAAAAATTTCATAGAGCAAAAAATTCTTTCCATTGGACTTTGTAATTTTTCGTAGGTCAAAGCAAAGTTTTAGTAAATCTATTAATTATTTTAGTAATATGAAGGATTTTCGTAAGAAAAATGAAAAATTTCATCAGGTCATGAGAGAAATTCATTATTCAATGAGACGTTTTACGTATTATGCTCATTTACATAATTTTATGCAGTTTTTCGTTAAAATAACTATGAAAACGCTTCATTAAGTGATGAAACACTTAATCAAAACGTTTTTTTCAGCTCAAAACCGGCAAAAACAGCGTATGAAGCGTTTCGTTAAAGGAACACATTTTTCATTCTACGAAAAATTACATATTTTCGTTAGCCCAACGAAATTGGTCGTATTTTCAGTGTATGAAGCGAATTTCGTACTATTACGAAAAATATTTTTTTCAGTGCATATTATGAGTAAAGACAAATTTGGTCGTTTTTCCAACAGAGCTAGAGTAAAGATTGGGCCGCGAGGATTGCAGGGAGAGCGGGGTCCACAAGGTATACCAGGACCACCTGGCGAAGGATTCTTCAAAACAGAAGCTGGAGATTACGATTTAAAATTGAAAAGATTACAAAATATTCAGGAACCCTATGATAAGAGAGACGCTACTTCCAAAACCTATGTCGATGAAAAAATTGAGCACATGCAGCGAAGCTTTCAAAACGAAATCCATCATTTACGACAACAGTTTTTAAAAAATGCATATATTGTGGTGAAAGATTCAGCAACTGGAAAGTAAAATCAGTTTAATTATAGACATCACAGTGTCAAGTCACAATTCATTCGTTATGTCTAACATTAAATATACTTTGATTATTGAAGATATTTTAAACTTGCTTAAGTATAATCAGAATATCTTATTAGAGGAACATTATGAGGAATTTCTGAACACTAGGAGTTTTTTGAACCAGTTTGAAGGTGTATCATCGTCAGAGTCTGTCAATGGATGTCATTTTATAAATTGCCCATGGTCCTCGAATCAATGTAAGGAAGGCCCAGACACATGTGCTTGCTATATACTTGAGAATAAATTATTAAGAATGAAAAAATTGATATTATTATATAAAAGATTACAAAATAAACAAATATAAGAATGAAATGTTTTTTTCTTTTCAATCAGTTTAAAGAAAGATGAGTAAAAGAGATGTTGTCAATGAATTACATAAACCTGCTCGGAGGAATTTTAAAAAAAGGCGAGTTATTATTAAGGGATTAGATGATTTATGGCAAGCTGATCTAGTTGAAATGGGTGTCTATTCAAATGTTAATGAAAATTTCCGATATCTTCTCACGGTTATTGATACATTTTACAAGTTTGCTTGGACAGTTCCCATCAAAAACAAAACAGGGCACAATGTCACTATTGCTATGCAACATATTTTCAGTAAAGATACACGTACCCCCAAAAACTTACAAACTGATGATGGGAAAGAATTTTTCAACGCCTCTTTTCAAAGTCTCATGAAAAAATATAAAATCAATCATTATTCATCATTTACTTCACTTAAGGCATCTATTGTTGAAAGATTTAATCGTACCTTAAAAACACTTATGTGGAAGGAATTCAGTGCAAGTGGTTCATATCGGTGGATTGGTTTAATAGATATGCTTACTAAAAAATATAATAATTCTATTCATCGAACAATCAAAATAAAACCATCCGAGGTAAATGCTGCAAATGAAAGGCATTTACTCTCAACAGTATATAATCATATAAAAATTCATATCCCCCCGAAATTTAGAATTGGAGATTTTGTAAGAATAAGTAAATACAAACATGTATTTGATAAAGGATACACACCGAATTGGACAACGGAAATCTTCAAAATAATCAAAGTGCAACATAAAAATCCTGTCACATATCTACTAGAAGACTATGAAGGTACTCCAATTAAGGGTGGATTCTACGAACTTGAACTACAAAAAACAAAATTTCCCGACACATTCCTAATTGAAAAAGTTCTTCAAACGAAAAAAAATCAGATATTTGTTAAATGGCTTGGGCTTTCATCCAAACACAACTCATGGATTCCTAAGAAATTTAAGAAAAACTAAACTATGTAATCTCAATACCTACACAAGGAAATAAATGAACTTAAAATTCAATAAACGCAGTCATCCCCATAAGATTCTACAAAAACCCAGCTCACAGCTCTGAAGATGTATGAAGATGTATGAGATGTTTTAGATAAACACGGTAGCCGCCCAATACTGTAATAAAAGTCGAAGGAAAAAGCACACCGTAAGTACCTTAGCCTAAACACTTTTCAAAGAATTCTCTCTCTGATAAGAAGAAAAAAACATGATTTTTTTATAGCTTTTAAAAAAAGTTTTATTTCTTTAATTTTTAAAATTTTTGCAAAAACATATATATTTCTATAGGGATGATAGGTACATCATCCCCAAAACCCAGCTCACAGCTCCTAATGTTTAAAATCTTGATGAGGTGTGCTACACTCTGTAGCCTCTCCAAGGTTGGCACCTCTCTAACCAAACGTATTTCTTCCTCTAAGGCATCTTGTACATGCTGCAATTCCCTACAGCCTTGGGAGAACTCCTTCAGATATTTTTCAAAAATCTGGAAGATGTCAAGAATTCCTTCCTTATCTGTGGAACTGTGACGGTTCTTCATTTTATTGTTCTTTTTTGATGACTGATACTGAAAACTTTAAAACATTTGTTTTTATACTTTTTTTCGATAATTCGATTCCACTTGTGCATGCTAAGACACATAAATACTTCCTTATATTTATCAACCCCCCATCAGCTCCATTGAAATGCCAGATCCACATTCAACGATCAAATGCATCAACATGACCAGATCCTCTTTCATAAAATCTACAATTCAAAATTTAAAAGAGTAAGCAGCCACCACTAACCGACTTTTGTGATTATTCAAACATAGTCAACCATTCAAAATTCAATCCATTACCATCCGTCACACACACTTTTTATAACATTCAACATTGTGCATGAGCATGTCATTTAACATCTTAGCAGCATGTTTTTGTCACAATCCCCTTCAACAAGATCTAAAAATAGAACAACTAACAGCAGACAGATTATTTTTCAAATTCAAATTTTCAGTTCTGAAATCTAAATCTAAAAATAGAACAACTAACAGTGTCTATGCCTGAAAGAAAAAAACCTCATGATAAGCTGTAAAATGACATGCTGTTCATCCACAATCAATACACAACCAAAAATCGATCGTGACAAATTCTCTATCTTAAAGCTAAAAAAAAAAAAAAAAAAACAAATTCAAACCAACACCAACCGTCACACTTTTTATAAGCCTCAACATACCAAAAGATTCTATAAATAACTTTTTTGTACGCATAAGTAGACTTTTTACACATCAACCTACAACTACCCCGATAGCCTAGTGCATCTGTCACACGCGCGACACGCCAGAGGCCCCGGTTCAAATCTCAGCCTCGGCAGTGTGCATTTTTATTTCAATTTAAATTAAATTCCAAAATCACCCATAGCGCAGCGGCGGCCACCTCAAACAAAACATAAACCCATTAAACACCCATTAAACACCCCATTAACATCCCATTAAATAACACCGCGGTGACCTCAAACGAATTCAAGGGCACCATACCATCCAAAATTTTCCCACGCCGTGGTCCCCCAATACCTACTAAAGTACTTACTGAGTCTACATTCATACACACATAGAATGGCGCAAAAGAGCGGGGAGGTCTGCTGCCTAGCCCTTTTCTCACAAATATTCCTTGTGAAAGAATGGAGGGGCCCTACAATTTTCTACCGGAAAGCACTTTCGATTGCAATGAATTTGCTATGGGACCTCCCGCGCAATAGCCAGTCATGCTTTATTATACAATATAATTATATATATAATAGCATTTACAAGCAATTTGACGAATCTATGCTCTTCTGTTTTTGTTAGCAAAGTTCCAGGGCCTGGTCTTTGGTGTTCATCAGGAGCTCCATCTTTAAACCTATCATGAAGAGTTGTAAGAGGCTTCTCGTATATAGTCATAGAGCTACCCCTCTTTAAAGCGGCTACTTATGAATATTTTCGTTTTTGACGTTGCATATTTTCCTATTCCTCTTCAATAAAACCGTAGGTGATATTTCCCTCTATTCCATAAAGCATAGGTAAAATAAGATCGTCGAGAATAGGACACCATATATGTTCTCAAGTGTACCCTAATATATGTTTAAATCGATTTCTCTGTTAAAACCTATGGTAGAGACTTAATTTTGGACTTTATTTTCAATAGAAATACTAATCTTTAAAACTGTATTAAAAATGGAATCATATGGTTTAAGAGTTGCCAGATTTTCAATTTTAAATGGCGTTCAAATTTTCCCCTAGCAAAATTATGACTCTGAGGTCATTTGTTTTTTTCATAAAATGCCTGATAAACATAAAGTTTCCTTAATTGTTTCTGATGCACAAAACAATAGTAAAAATAATTCATTAAAAGATAAGCGTACTCGAAAACTCATAGGTACATGTAATGATATTTACAAAAATACAAAATGTTTAAAATTAAAAAACAGAAATGATTTCTTGACATGAAGTGAAAAAAGTTTGAATGAACAATAATATGGGTAGTTCAAAGTACATTTTTATTTTTTATTTTTAGCTAACAAATACAGCTATAACAAGTGTTCCAGCGTTTTGAATGCAATGAATTTCATTGTGGATGTTTGTTCTCGTTGACTCTTGTCTACTTGCATCAGTGATCCTTCAGAAATACGATGTTCTAATTCAGTTACGGTAGCAATTTCATATGAGTAAACAATTTTTTTCATTCGTCCTCATGCAAAAACATCCAGAACAGTGAATTGGTCTATTTCCGCATATCCATCAACCACCGGGTTTTTCATCCAGCCAATCCTTAACTTCATGAACATAGTGGCCGGTTTACCATCTTGTTGGAAATATGATGAAACTAACTGACGCAAGGGAAAATATTCTAATGGGCCAAGTAGATTATTTTGTAAAAACTTCAGATACCTAGTAGTATTAATTCGGGGAGGCAATTTGATTATTTTATTTACAATTACACCTGCCCGCATATGGACACAAAATCTGTGCTGAAACGATCTTTGCCGTCTTGAATATTTGATTGTTTGAAGCCCATGTAGATACCTATGGGGATTATGGAAATTCGTAATAAAATCTTTTGTGTATTAAAATTGATCTGTCCAGAGAACTTAGTTTATAAAGTGGTTGCCATCCAAGCTTTGTCAGGTGCTGCAATAAAAGCTCTGTTACCGGCTTATGCTTCAATATTTCTGCATTAAAAAATTACCCTATATTGGCGAAAGTATGCGAAAGTATGACGAAAGGTCCGAATAAAATTACATATTTAAGAAAAAAATTCGCAAAAAAAGTCTTTTTTATATTTTGAAACCTTAAACCCCAACCCCCCTTAACTTCTTAAAAAGCAAATATTTTCGATTTTTAATCGCAATTTTTAGATAGATTTGCCTATACAGTATAACACGGATATAAGAAACTCCGAGAATGCCAATTTTTTTTTGCTTATATCCGAGTTTTTCTTATACGAAAACCTCGGATATAAGAAAAAACTTTCTTATACAGAGTGTCCCGTACTTCGTGTATTATCCTTTGGGGTGTGATTCTTGGTCATATTCTTAGAAATAAATTGTTTTACAGTAAGGCTCGTTTCCCAACTTTGACACCATTTTTTGACAATTTAAAAAAGGTTAGGTTTGGTGTACCCTGACCTATGTTAAATTCGATATCTCTGTCAATATTGATGATAGACTTAATTTTTTGTAGAAATAACAGCTTTTAAGATTGTATTTAAGTTTAGCTTTTATAGGTTTAGGGTTGCAGGTTTTCAATTTTAAGTGGTGTTAAAATTTTCTTCCCGAAACAAAGTTTTAACTTTGAGGTCACTTTTCTGCAGAAAATGCCTGATAAAAAAGAGTTTCTTTATTTTTTAAATATGAACTATGCGATAAAAAAAACATAAGTGCACTCAAAAGCCCATACATTTTATGATATTAAAAAAAAATCAAAATGGGTAAAATTTAAAAAAAAGGTTTCTTCAATTTGAAGCTTGTTTGAATAAAACATTAATATGGGCACTTTTAGTAGTTTTTTTATGAATTTCATACAAACACAATTATAAAAAGTGCTCAAAGTGCCTAACATTTTTTTCATATAAGAGTGTCTTCAAGTGAATATTTTCCAGTAAATTGGGTATGACAACATCCTTGAAATTTTGAGCTGCATTCTCATCGGCAGAAAGGGATTTTTCGTGTAGTTTTTTGAAACGAATATTCTAGCTTTTTTTCCATTTAGGTATTAAGCCAGCCTTGATTAGTAGTCTATTGATTATGTCATTTCTTAAGGAACTCGACATTGAAAGGACTTTTATTGCATGAATCTATTAATGGGTTAATTTTAGAGAAAAAACCGAAAGTGCTATTAAATTAGAGGGTGCGAATCGGAGACATGGGTTCTAAACCATCTTCATTCGTTTTTTCATTATATCTCGAGAACGAAGCAAAATTTTGGTGCAATTCCAAGGATCTTTTTTAAGAGAGCAGATTTTCCCATCGAATTATTAAGAACAACTTTTTATCCAAAATAATAAAATTTCCAAAAAAAAAAATCAATTTTTGCCAGTTTTTTAGTTTTGTCAGTTTTTTTAATGGCATTTTTTTCTGGTTGCAGATAGGTATAGGCAATGCTTCATAAAAAAGAAAGTTTTCTTAGAAATGCTATATCAAAGAGCTTTCTATGTTTGAATTTCACCGAAATATTGTCACTTGAACATAGACATTTATCTATAGTCGATTTTCATCCTTTTTGTACTGACAGACACTGTTGCGGAAGGAAAAAATTTAATGAAGTTTCTTATATGAGTCTTCTTTTATTCTAAAATTTTCAAGGAGTGCATAAAATGAGTTTCTTTTAACCGAGTTTTTCTTATATACGAGTTTCTTTTATACGTCTGAATTTGAAGAGATACTAAAGGAAAAGACACGGTGCTTTCGATTGCCTATCTTATATGCGAGTTTTTCTTATATGAGACTTTCTTATATCCGTAAAATACTGTATAATCAAAAAATGAGGTAAAACCCATGCACAAAAATTCTGTTGACCGGTGTCATTTGCATTAAAAATTGGGTTTCCAACAAGTGCATTGCAAATTTTTTTTACTAGGTAGGTAGGTACTATCAAGGGTCGGACTGCAATCACTAGACACTGGAGTCCATTAACAAACTGATTTTTTGTAAAAAAAAAAAAAAAAACTGTGCTGTACCTATGTTTGGAGAAATTTTCTTACAAAAGTGAAAAAGGACTAGCAGAAAAAGTTATTTTTTACATGAACGATAAATAGGTAAAAGATTTCAATCTTCTACAATTTGGCTGACATTTTTGTAAGTTAAATTTATTTCATAAATAAAGTTATTATTAGAAATTAACAAAACAAAATAGGAACTTTCTTCATTAAAAAAAGCAAAAAAACATCATTCAATTCCTGAAAACAAACAAAAACTTCTTACAAAACTATATTCAGGAATCTTTGCTAATCAAAAAAATAAACAAAAAACCAAAAATAACATAAACTAAACATAAACTCGTAAAACAAAACAATATTTCTTCAGAAAAAAAACTTTAAGTCTAGCACTTTCAAAGATTCAGTTTAAGCTTGAAGTCCTATAGTATAAAAGAAATCAGGTATAATTTTATGTATTTGAGTCCAGGCAAATATCACAAACAAAATTCATGTTCATAGCGTCTTCATAAATTCCTAGACGCAGACGCTTCAAGGATAACAAACACTAGATAGACTGAGAGTAACAACTGCCTTGCAACAAAAAAAAGTTTGGCCGTGTGTAGACTCAAAACGATCGGACCGCCTGTATCTAGGGTCTACCATATGTGTTCTTACGGTACACTGCCTAATAGGAAGACACGCCAAAAGACTTGGTGTGTTTTCCAATGATATATATAGAAGCTGCATAGACGAAGACGAGGAAAAAACAGTTCAATACCTTCTTTGCTCATGCCCTGCACTACTTCATAGAAGAAAAACTCATCTCGGTGAATTCTTCTTGGATGATACTAGCGACTTAGCTTACATAGACCCTAAAAGTTTTTCAAAATACATTAAAAGTTGCGCGTTGTTCGACAAGCAGGTGATTAGCCGGCTAGTCCCGAAATGAAAGATTAATGGGTGATCAACTCGTTAATCTTACATCGGGTTTCTGAGATCAGTAGGTGATTAACTTGCTGATCTCTGTGGTATCACAATGGACCCTAGCGGTCTAAGTGTGTCAGGCAATATTACTCATTGGCTGACAGCCACTTCCACCTAACCTAACCCTAGCACTTAAGATGATACCACAAGGGACAAATATCGCAACCTATGTTCTTAAACCGTCTTCTTCAGTATCGCTTATAAGAATTTCTTGGCATTTGTTGCATTTAATAACTTGTTTCTTAGTTTTTCTCTTGCGTTCAGATGATTTTTGAGCTTCATTTTCTTCTTTTTTTCGTAGGGGCTTTTCTATGGCTTAATTTTTTTTCGGATTGTTCTAAAACCCGGCCATAGTAAACCTTTGACAAAAAGAGGTGGCCGGATACTAAAACTTGACATATTTAATACAATTTATTGGATTGTAGAGGTAGGCAAATGTATTATGACACGTTCAAATGCGAAAAAAATAAATTATTCGATTTCAGGTAAAGTTCTAGTACCCGGCCACCCTGGCCGGATAAGGGGTCAGTTATAGCGATCAGGAAAACGAATCAGGAACAATTTTCAAATGGAATAATAACTATGTTTTCGTTGCAATTGAATAACTAATGTTATACCAATCAATAGTAAACTGCCCAGAGAATTTGTTTTGACAATAAAATGTTCAGTTCAATAAATAGGTACTTTCCCGTAAAATTGTATTTTTCTTTTTTCCTGATGGAATTGAAACAGGACAACAGAAAAATACAAATTGAACAGAAAATATTTGTTCTATTATATCTTTTTTGGGCACAAAAAATTCTTTGGGTGATTTGCCATCGATTGGCATAACATTTGTTATTCAATTGTAACGAAAACATAGTAATTATTTCCTTTGAAAATTTTTCCTGATTCGTTTTCCTGATCGCTATATCTGGCCCCTAACAGAACATCATAAGAAATTCTTGTTTCAGTAACCGGCCACCACATTTTTAGTAATTTAAAAGAAAAAATTTATATTTTTTTATAGTTTACGATCAATAAACATAATATTTATTTAAAAAAACACAAAACTGATTTATTCTACTGATTCGGTTCTACTAGCACTCGCGAACTCAAACTAGCACTTCCTGCTCTCAGAACGAACTTCACAAACCAAATATTTTTTTGCCATGGATCTTTCAAGCGCAGAGCAAACAAACTTTACCAAAGCATTATATGGGCCTGGAATAATAGTCACAATGTTTTTGCTCATGCAAATAATGTGTTATTTTCTTATTATTTCGTATTTAATGGAAAGTGGCCGGGTACTAGTGACTGGCCGGGTAATGGTACACCTACCCTACCTATATTCGGAGCAATTTTCTTACATCTACCGATAAGTAAAAAGGGACTAGGTATACTACCTATGCCGGCACACATAGGTTTTTAATCTTTTTAAGGTAAGGAAAATAACAAAAATTGTTGTTTTAGATGTTTGAGAACTGAGGATGTTCGGTACCTAGGTAGGTACCTACCTTTCACCGGCTTTTCGAGAAATTACATTAAGTTTGATGATCCTTTTTTCTTGCCTATGCTTTTTCATTCCCACTGCCAACTAATAAGCTTTGTAGGCATATGTATACCTACATACATATCTACCTACGCACATATGTAGGTAGATTTCGCGAATTTAGGCGGCCAAAAACATTTTACTGTGATAACAGCTTTTAAATGGGGTTTTAGTAATTAAAAGAGGTTATTATAAACTGAAACACTGTATTGAGTAAAAGAAAAGTTAAACATTAAAAAAAAATATATATATTCCATATGTATATCTTAAAAAAAAAAAAAAAAAAAATACAATTTTTTTATACAGGGTGATTCGCATAAGGTGTGACAAAAAGATAGGGTGTGTAGGTTGGACCTAGACAAGCAAAAAATCGTATGGGAGGGGGGGTCCATTTTCCCCCGTTTAGGCGGGAGGAGCAATTTAAGAAAAAAGTCACTAAAAATTGGAAACAAATTATTTCAAAATAACGGTAGTACCTACAGAGTCGTACTATAGCATTTTGAAAAGTCAAAAACTTATACATACATTAATTTAAATTTAAAAATAAGTTGATAAAATAAATAGTTTTTGAAATATTAATTTTCAAAGTCAAAATTTTGAAAAAAAACATAATTTTTTTTTTAAACCACTTTTTTTCCAGATTTTACGTAATTAAGTAGTATTTTTTTTGGCTTATTTTCAATGCTCTTATTTATTTTTGATCAAACACAAAAAACCGGATGTCAAAATAACCTGTAGTTTTTGAAAAAAACCAAAAATTACAAAAACGACTTTTTTAAACTTTTTTTATAAGTTTTTTTTTCGTTATTGGATTTTTAAGTGAATTCTCAATAAAAAAAGTAAAGAGAAAATTCATCCTTTATTTCGTTAGTTCACTTAAGAATCCAATAACGAAAAAAAAAATTTTAAAAAAGTCGTTTTTGTAATTTTTGGTTTTCTCAAAAACTATAGGTTATTTTGACATCCGGTGTTTTGTGTTTGATCAAAAATAAATAAGAGCATTGAAAATAAGCCAAAAAAATACTATTTAATAACGTAAAATCTGGAAAAAAAGTGGTTTTAAAAAAAAAAATTATGTTTTTTTTTCAAAATTTTGACTTTGAAAATTAATATTTCAAAAACTATTTATTTTATCAACTTATTTTTAAATTTAAATTAATGTATAAGTTTTTGACTTTTCAAAATGCTATTTGGTGACCCTAAAACGAAGAAAACTATATTTTAGAAGCATTAGAAAAAATAATTTTTTTTCTCGTTTTTTTTACAAAAAATCTTTGATAAAGGATTTTTCCGAGATTTGCTGTTTCTAGCGGCTAATTTTTTTTTTACTATAATAATAAGACCCTGTTTATAGCATAAAAGAGAAAAAAACAGGTGGGACGGACCCTGAAGTATAATTAAAACTCTTGAGAAATCGAAAATCAATGATAAATTTTTACCAAAAACCTCTTGTCTTACAATTGAAGAAAAAATATGACAATTTCTAATAAAACACCATTATTATATATAGTTTTAAAGATTGATACCTGAATTATTCGAATTCATCACTTTCATTAAGGTAATTACCTACCTCCACAAAACAAATTTGGACTTTGTAACACAAGTTGCACAGAGAGCTTCGAGAACTGTAACGTACACCGAGAACGGAAGTCAAGTTTCAACTACCTGTAAATAATTTATGAAACATTGCCCAAAGGTGGGGATAGTTTTGATAGATTACTGGATGTGTCTTCTAACGGTACCGGTCAAAGTTTTACGGCTAAATTGACTTTGAAAATATGACTTTTGGCCGCCTAAATCGTCGAAATCTACCTATGTGCTACGCCTGGCTTCTGCTTCATTTTCATCTGGCACACGGCCCTGTAGTTTCTGTTCAAATAGGTAGGTATCCCAATCCCAGAGGCAATCCTCTTAAAACTAAATCTACGTTTCAACTTTAACAATTCCCACTTTTTTAAGGTTGCAATTCTCTGACGACGTCATCACTTCATCCTCCTTACTCCACTCTGCACTCTGTCTATATCTCTACGAGGCTCTAGGTACTTTACCTACCTGTAAAACTACAAACTTGCACAATTCAATTTGTCTACCTTTAATTATTTCTCTACATCGCTTCCCATTTTCCTAACATCAAATGCAAACAGCACAGCAATACCAGTTTCTTTTTATTATTCTTTACTACATCATCCCAACCTATATGTGGCTATGTATGTATGTATGTATTTTAAACCTATAAATCATTGAGCATGGTTTCTTCTTCCTAAACGAAAACACTCTTTTCCCCCCGGGTGTTCTTATGTATGTAGGTAGGTCTGTATGTATACACACTGGACTGCACGCAATCTTCTACCGTATCTACATTTTCAACCGTACATACATACCTACACCTACATATCTACATACATACATACATTTCTCTCAACAACAACTGTTACTATAAGAAAAAAAAAAGTTCAAATAAATAAAAAAAAAAAAAAATTATATTCACGCACACTAAATCCCGAAGAATACAACAACAACAAAAAAAAAAGAAGCCCCAACGAGAGAATGGCAAAACAGACCGACGTCGCCCGTCGTCGACGTCGTTCCCGTTCAAAGAAAATAAAGTTTCATTATGCGCCATTTTTCTTCTCCCATCTCCTTCTAATACAATTTCACTTGGACACTTCTGTCTCGCTCATTCAAACTTGATTCTTTCTTTTAAAATACTTTTAAGTGATTCCATCTGTTTGCCTCATGTATGTATGTATGTAGGTAGGAATGTATGGATGTTTTATTATTCCTTCGTTTCGTCTTATTTCGCAAAAAATAAAATGCAAAATAAAAAGAAAAGGAAATGAACTTTGTTAGGTCACTTGAAACGAAACTCATGTTCGAGTATCGAGTACATTTGGAGGAATGCAATTTTGAATGTGAAACTGAAACAATGTACAACAGACAGCAAGTCAAGCGATGAATAAGAAGAATCAAGATGATTGACGCGAAACATTTGCAAAAACTTTATACACACTCACATATCTCTGCTTGTCCCTACATACATATTTACATTTAGTGTTCAGTTCTGTCAATTTTGTAGAGATTTTGATGGTTTGCGCTGATGTCGTTCTTCTTTGTTCTTTCACCGCACATTTCTTTATTCTTGATTTAATTTTAGGAGGGTGTGTGTGTGTGTGCGACTCTGATGGTAGAAAGAATGCTCTTATTTACCATAGTAAACGGGATATACGGGTTATTTTTATTATTCACCCCGTCCATCGTTATTTCCCCTCCACGAGGTTCATACACCAACATTATGAGAACTATTAAGCTACGTTGCCACTTTTCCCTCCAGACAATTTTCTCATCACTTGCGACAATTGTCAATTGGCATAAAGAATCATCTGGTCGAATGGAGTACCCAACTTAATGATTCCTATGGCTGCTTAAACTAAATGCAATCATAGTTTTCTGTTGCAGGAAGAAAATGTATTCCAATTGTGTGAGAGATGAGAAAACTGACAACACATCGTGGTGAATATCTTGATTTCAGTTTGAAAAAGAATTAGCCGCACTCACACATACCCATCTAACGAAATGGAAGAAAGAAAAAAAAACAACACCGTATTCGTTTGTATCTCACTACAAGCAGTGTGGTATAGTTTCGCTTGGCTGTGTGCGTTGTATTGCCCGCGTATCGTCGTCGTCGTCGTCGTCTCCGTCGTCGTTGAAACCACCAAAGACGTCAGCACCAGGGCAACCAATACCATATACACGTACTCCATCTATGGTGAATTTTCGTTAAAATAAATTTTTAGCAAGATATAGATTCTCTTCGGCCGTGCGTTTTGTAATCCGGGTGAAAAAAATTCAATTTTTTGCGTTTAAATGTTTAAATTTATTGCGAAAAGGTAATTCAATTAATCCAATAGAATGTCGTCGATAATCTAAATAAAAAATTCGCTAATTATCCAATTAAATGGCAATGGAAATTGGAAAAAATCCTCCTCGATATTCATTTTTCTTTTTCTTTTCGAATTATATTGGTCGTATGTACGTACATAGTATATTCTGTTTGGTTCTTTTCGTCTCGTGAAATCTTGTCTCCCCGTAGCAATCTGGGGGTCTTCGGTCTTCAGAAATCGTCTATTTTTATTTCTTGATCGGATTTTTGTCATAATTATTGAATAAATAATAAAATTAAATATATTTTTTACCCAAATCAGGGTAAATTGTGGAAAAAAGGGTGTTTCTCGTGTTGGAAAGTGTGTGGTGTATTAGAAGATGTATGTGCATGGAAAAATCGTGCTTTTTCCTCGTTATTTTTGTGGCAAATACGAAAAAGAAAAGTGTTTCCAAAGTGCGTTATCCAAGGGCTGAGTGCTTTAAATTGTTTAACCAGAAAGCCTAGTCTTCATATTTTCTGGATTCCCTTGTTTTTATTGTTTTTTGATTTTCACTTTCGTGGTGTGAAAAAAGAAGCAGTCGAGGAATTGTCTTTTTTTCTGGATTTTATTTCGTAAGCTAAATCAATCGATTTTTGTAGAATTTTTTAAATAAAACAAAAGAAACTAAAGTGCGGTGGAAGTTTCGTCGCGTTAAATTTGTTTTTCTTTTTATTTCACTCCAATTTTGGTTTTTGTTGAATATTTTGTCCTGAATCGATTTTTCATCCTCCCTCTCTGGAGTGCGGCCTCACCTTAAATTTCACACAAAAAGTGCAGTCAATCTTTAAACTTTTCTGAGATGCAAATTTGTTTTTCAAACATGCTTTTGAGGTGTAAAATTTAAAGAATTTAAAAAATATGAAAATTTTGTAAAAACAGTGAAGCAAAAATTTAAAATTCTCGTTTGGAATGAATTTTTTGGGTGAGGTCACGATTCTTTTTTTGTGTTTCTTTTACTGCGCCGAAGAAAACTGTTAAAACTTTGGATGAAAAAATGAAATGGTTTCCGTAAAATTGGATATTGTACCAGAATTTGGAATAATTATTTATTTGGTAAGTAACAAATTGAATTTTTAAGTTTTTTTAATTTTTTATTGTGTTGAACTGTCGTCCCAAGTGGTGTCGAACTTTTGTTACATAAGGGTTGGGGGGATTATCGATTTTCCGTAGGGTGTGCTTTATATCTACGAATAGAGTGACTTATGAAATTTTATCGATTCGCTTGAAATGAATTAATTTTTCAAAGGATTTTGTAACATTTGAGTTGAGGGTTGTCTACTGATGAGAATTTCTTAGATGAAGATTGTAAATTGTGCTTCGTCTGATGTTCTGACTAACGAGTTTAGTACCTATTTCATCACATTTTAGCGATTTCTTTCTGAATAAATTTTTGTTAAGTGGTTTTCACGGCTTCAAAATATCGATTATTTTTTCATTGACTTATTCAATTCTACAATGTCTATAGAATATTGTGCTAAATTTTCAAGTCGATCTGAGTACATATGTAATATTTTTTGAAATACAGCCTTGAGAAATCACACACTCTTTTTCAGCTAGTCAAAACTTAAAACACGTTTTTCAGGAAGCTCAGTTTTTAAAATCGATTGACAAGATTTTTTGAGAACTACTCAACCGATCTTGATGAAATTTAACACACGTCTTCGAAATACAATTCGCAAGTACCTACCTATGTATTTGACCGAAGGATTTTTTGTTTTTTCGATTACATTGGTACAGCTTTTTTAACAAAAAAAAAAAAAAAAAAAGTTCGATAATTTGACCGAAGTTTTAATTTTTTGTAAAATGCCAAGATTCTAATCTTATTTTTTTTATTTTTGTTTTTCTCTCGTTCAAGTTCTAGTTGATAGTCGCAAATAAAACAGATTTTTTGTGTTATTTTTTTGTGATGATAAGTAGGTAGGTAACTACAGTTAAAAGCTCTGCTGTCCGCATTGTAGCACACTTTTTCCGAAATGTTGTCGCAGAGGCGGAATTTGGAATATTTTTTCAAGAAAAGTTTAGAAACAGTTTTTTAACCCTAGAAAGGTAACCTTGGTCTATTCGATTTTATTTTTTCTTTTGAATGGTCTTTTCGATTGCATTTTTTTTTTTGTGTAGAGCTGTAACCCTAATCAGCTCTAAGTCCTAAGTGTTTGAAATAAGTGTTTTTTAATAAAAAAAAAAATTAAACATATTTTATTTAACATAACAGGAATAAGCTAAAACCTTTTTTGTAAAAGCGCAGTTGAATATCGCTTCGTCGATTCAACGAATAGTTACCTTAAACGTTTCTAGGGTTAAATGAGTACCTATCTTTAAGACTGTAGAAAATTTGGTTAAAGTAAATCAATTGAAAAAACCGTTTGATGGAAGTTTTATGGTCGGTTCAAGTCAAACCTGTCGTCCAACATTATGACATATATTTCTCTGCGCTTTCCAACTTACAAATTTCAAAAATTATTGAAAATCATTGACAAGCGGTCGTCTGGTCTGAGGGCTCAATTTATTCAAAATTGGTCGTTCAAACCAAAGTCTGTCCCACTAATTGTACAATGTGAACTCCGCTAAATAAACAACTAGAGATAGATAGATAGATCTATCTATCTAAACCACTACTATGAAACAAAAAGTTATTCTTTTTGAATTGAAACGAGACAAGTTTATTCAAATTTAAATTCTAAAGATTTTTAAATTTGTTCAACTTTAGTTGCGATGCGGGTCATTGAATCTTACTTAAAAAACCTTTTTTAAATAAAAAAAAGAGTATGTACTTACCTCTACCTACCTCCCTATCTTTTTTTATCAATCAAAACGACTTTTTTTATTTTATATTTTTATAGCTTACGTCTACAAGAAAATTTTTCAGATTTGAAATTATTTTTCGAGCCAGTTTTTCTACTGTCTTTTCCAAAACTACCCTCGATTTCTCAGGTTCTACTGAACCAATTTACTTGAAATTTTCAGTCTTCTTTATAAACTTGTCTATGAAATTACTTATATCCCCAAGTTTTTATTTGTACTATTTTTGAAAATGCCGAAACAGTAAAAAATGAGGTACAATTGTTCTTTTTTTCAGACAATTTTTTGCCAACTTTACCGTAGTTCCAGACATAGCTAAATCATTCTAGCTTAAAAATCTTTTTTTTCATGGGTATTGCTAGGAGGGTTAAAATCGTGGGTATGGTGCCGTTTTTCTAAGAGCCTACATTATCAGCTGCAAGTGGGTCCCGCAATTCTGTCTGTCTGTTTGTCTGTATATGGATTTACAGCCTTAACCAATGGACCGATTTCCTTCAAAATTTGCAGTTATGGTCTGTGGAGCAGCCCTTGGAATTGAGTCTCTTAGGTCTTGAAATAACGGTACCATACAACCGATATGATAATAATTTTATTATTCTTGAAAACGGCTCCAACGATTTTGATAAAATTTTGTGTGAAGCATTAGATAATTTTGGATATTTTTTTTTCTAATGATGTAAAAATTTTTTTCGAAAAAAGCTAAAAACGGTACCTCCCATAGTACGATTTTTTTCAAAACCATCTTTCTCGTTAATAACTGACACGATCTTGACGAAATTTTGAGTTTAAAAAGTTGTATAAATTCAAAAAAGAAATTTGATTTTTGGAAATAACTTCAAAACTATTTTGAGTTTTTTAAATTTTTTTTGTCAAAACAACTCCTAACAAGATCTAGAACTTTGCATACTTGACTTTCAAAAAACAATTTTTAAAAAAAAAAAAAACGAAAAATACAAATTGCAATTGCAAAAGAATCGCTTTTTAAGTTTTTAGCTTGATACGTTTAAATTATTTAATTTAATTTTTTCATTATTTTGCATGATTTATTTCAATTTTCATAGTTTATGTGTAGTTGCTAACCCTGTTCCACAAAATATCGAGCCTTTCCAGCAAAATTATCGTAAGCGACATTTTAAACAAAATGGTTTTTCTTATGCTTTTCAAAAGTTTACATTGTTTCGCAGTTTTCTGCATTTTTAGTTTTACATTATAACTGTTTTACGACAAGTTTCAGCGAAAATAAATTTTATCGTACAAAGAAAACGTCTTCCTATAGAACTTCCTTTTTGTCGCTTACGATAAATTTGTTTTTGTCGCTTACGATAAATTTGCGGGAAGGGCTCGATATATTATGAAGAGCTAATACAAAAACCTTTAGCTCAGCCTTTATATTTTGATATCATGTTATGAACACAATCGCAAGTTCTTGCGACCCAGTCGTGCCCATTTTTAATTGCCATTATGGGTACTAGGTAGGTATACCAAATTTTGCAATCGTGCATTTTTTTTCTAAAGCACCAAAACAAAATTTTTAAAAAAAAAAGAATGTTCATAGCTATTGTGTGAAAATTTTTTGACCCCCACCCTAATTCTCAATAGTTAAAGCTATGTCTGATGGGGTTAAATTCTTGCTGTCTGTGTTTTTACTGTCTGGCAATACTCTGGCTTTGCCGTTTTTATTATGGAAAAAATCCAATCGAAAATTTACGATTAGTTGTGACTTCAGGTGTCGATATCTCGAAAACGTAGACAGATATCAAAAAATTTTACTCTTCATTTTCGTATTACTTTGGTTTAAACTGTTCACTGTCAGATGACGCCGACACGGAAATGACTCTTCCAAATTGTGTAGATCTAAGTCCATGAAAAATTAGGCGAGTTTAGAGGCTTTTTTTTAGAAGTTAGTGGATAGGATGTTTTGCAGTTTTTTTGGAGTTATAAAAGTATATTCTCTGCAAAAGTGTTAAAAATAACGGAGTTATTTTAAAAACTTAAAAAGATTATTAACCCTAGAAAGTAACTTTCGTCGATTCGACGAACATCAATTTTCTTTTTTTCATTTTTCTTTTGACTGCTCTTTCCGTTTGCATTCTTTATTCGTGTAACTTCATCTCTGTGTGTGTTTTTTCAATATAGGTACCTACATACATTTTTTAACATCGAAGGCAACAACTTTTCTCTAAAATCGCAGTTGAATATCGCTTCGTCGATACGCGAATGGTTACCTTTGACGTACTAGAAATATGGTTACCTTTCTCACCACTTTCACAGGATATTTTTGAAGATCTAAATTATCATATTAGAAAAAAAAACATTTTTTTTTTTTAAAGTGTCACACTCGTGTAACCCCTTAAAGTTTTTTTTTTCTAATAAAGAAAGAGAGGCCAACAGTCAAGGTTTTAATATTCGCTCTTCATAACATATTTGATAGTACAGGGCTGCCAACTACGCATCAATTATGAAAATTGAAAAAAAAAAATATATGGAAAAAAAATTTATTAAATACTCTTAAATGTTTTAGCGAAAATAAGAATGTTTCCACAAAAAATTAAAAAAAACAATCAAAGATAATGTTTTCAAAATATACAAAAAATATTTTTTTTAATTAGTTCAAATACTTTAAATGATAATACGAAATCGCTGGTGGTCCATGGGCACTGCACTTATCTGGCAACGTGGACTGGCAGCCCACAAATGTTTATAATTTTTTTTTTTAAAACAATACTGCAAAGAGACACAATGCTTTATATATTGTAAAATTGCATTAGAATACAGAAACAGAATTATTAATGAAAATTTTTAAAGATTGTTAAAGACTTATACATTTGTTTATATAATAAAAAGTTGTCGATCAGGCAGACGGCAAACAGCCATGCTATATATTTGTAATAATTGTAATTTGTTATATTTGTATAAATAAATAGAAATTCATTCATTCATTCATTCATTCATTCATTCATTCACAATGCTTTGTTGCAGTCGTTTTCAGTATAAATAAAATTTATTTTTTACTTGTCTTGTTACTTGTCATCTCGTGCACGCAAATTGTAGAGACAGATAAAATGCGCCGGGTAGAACGTGTTAAGCAACCTACGATTTCTTAAATACAAAATTTCTTCAATATCATGTTAAACATCAACGAGGAAGTTGGTTTTGAAAAAACGGTACTATGGGATGTACCATTTTTAGATTTAACTTAAAAGCTCAATATGTATCTCAATAAATATCGATGTTAGCATATTAGTCCTCGAATACATTTTTTTGTAGCTGTTGTCATAGTTGGGGCAAACAACAAGAATTTCACCAAAAATTTGGTTTCGGTGGCCCGTACTACCTCGCGCGCCGGTGTGAGTTTCGACTTCACCGTACTGAGCACTTTTGTAGAGCATTTAATTCTAAAGAAAAACTACTAATGTCCTGACTATTGCATAAAATGCCTCTGAACTGTATAATTTTGAAGAAAAAAAATTAAAGTTTACATGTATTTTAAACGGGAAATTTTTTCATGCCTTGGGCGAGCACTTAATATCAATTAATTTTTTTTTAGGTATTTCCCACAAAATGTTGGGATAAGATAAGAGTAAAAAAAAAGTAGTCGAAAAAAGCACCCTATTGCTTTAAAGGACCTATAATCGCAAGTAATTATAACTTTTTCACTCTCAGCTGACATTTTAAAGGAGATCATTTCTGAAGCTGTGCAAAGGAAAAATTCAGTCAGGTATGCACTGACTCCTTACAAGGTGTGGCTGAATTCAAGCTGTTCTCAAATTTATTGTCTTTTTCTAGAAAGGAAATACTCTTAATGACTTTCCCTTAATGGTGGTTTTGATTTGCAATAAAAATAAGAATTGAGATAAGAATTGCGATCAATTCTTGTTCACGTCCTGTCTGTTCATGAAAAACGCTTTCTACTTTAACCCTTCAAAATCGTCAAAAAGGTTTAGGTTCTTGAAATGCATTAGTGTTTTAGTGTTCAACGTTTCCATAGCTTTGTTTATTTAAGTTTTTTTTTTAAGTTTAACTCCTTAACTTAGTTAGTTAGCTAGCGTCAATGTTGGATCAAGTGTGTGTAGTTTTATAAAAAAGTTTAAAAACATCTTCTCAAAGAACTTGTCTTGAATAATTTAAAAGAAAACGGAACTCACTGTGCGTAAATTTAACTTTTTCGTATAAGCGGTTCAAAAACAAAAAATAATTCAATTTAATTAAAAGCTCAACATTTTAACAACTAATTATATTAAACTTTCAATGGATAATCCAGTAACAACAAAAGACGATGAAGTCGTCGAATCAGATTTACTTGATAATTCGTTCGTTGATGTCGATCTGATGGAAATCGTCGATCTCATTGCCACTCGACTCCTTGACGAGGTTTACAGCAATCGTCCAAATGGAACTTTCAGCAAGCGAAGAATAAATGCAACATACTCAAGAATTTCTGAATTTCATACGAGAGACTGAAGCAAAAGAAGAAGAAGAAGTTGTAATTTTTCAAAGCTCGACCTGAAAATGCTCTGCCATCAAGTGCAAAGCTAACTGCAGTCGTTGACATAATATGTTCTCCGTCGACCTCTGACTAATCATCAGCAATAGAGTAACCACAAGACGTTTAATATTCTCTCATCTTATTTAAATAAAATGATGACTTTATGTAGGTAACACAAACACATTTTTGTTTTACCTAAACATTAAGTGATATTCTGCAAAGGTCGGTCATTCTGTGGTTCACATAATTGCTCTTCTTTAGTAATTTTTCCTTGTATATATTTTGAAATTATTTGTAAAGTTTTAAATCGTATTTCATTGCGAGTCTTGAGTTACAGTTGAACAATGGATGATGGTTTTTTTACAGAAAACAATAATCTGTCCCAAGACTCAATATCTTCTTAAAAGATGTCCCAAGTTTTAGCTATGGTATCCTCTTAAGTAAAGTAGTCTCTTCTTGGAACCATAAATTTGTGTTGGCCTCTAAAAACATTACAGTATTATACGATGCTTATTATCAATTGTAAGGGCCTGTAATGTCCATATTAAATGAAAATTATAAGCCAATGATCCTTTTGAAGGACATTCCACATCAAACAGTATGCTGCATTGAATGTTACTTGTGAACTGCTCTTTGAATTTCCGTTGCCAGTTTTGCATCTCTACACAGTAATCATATCATTTTTGGGTCTCAAAAGAAAATTGGTGCTAACATTTTCGCCTGACTATGCTTTGCATTGGTGGGTTCTCTGGAAATGAAATGATTTTTCATGTTCACTTCTCAGAAATTTCACAAATTTCCATTTATCTTGGAACAACTCCCAGTATCAAATTACGCTAATCGCTGACTCACTGAGAGTTTGCTGAACTTAAGGCAGCATTGAATGAGATTTTCTTGAAAACCCCCTCCAGGTGGAAAAGAGTGAATCTATCTTTTCTCAGAAAATAGCAAACCACAATTTCAATAGTCACAAATCACGATGGTTGTTAACTACCTGATTCACCCCAAAAATCACCATACACAGCTTTGCAATAATAATTTGAGTATTGAGTGGAAAGTTTTGCTTTGAATGGAACCTTGTCCACCCACTATTAGTTGATGAAAAATCACAAAAGCTTTTTGGCTTCCGTTACAAACTGAGTTCCAGCATTCAAGTGAACATTGATAAACCTGTTTCTCTTCTGTTATCTGAATAATAAAATGCAAAGAATTGTTTCTCGGAATGAACGAAAAAGTAATGTTGTGCAATGGTAGCGGGACCATAGGGTCGGTTATTAGGCCAATACTAATTATGCGCTTGAAGGCCGTGCCTAGAAATTTTGGAATAGAATAATGTTAACTTTTAGAAGAACTGAAAAATATTCGGTGTCCACCTTTTGAGCACAATGACCCAATTTATTAACTACATTATTGTCTGAAAACTGCCATAAGATATAGTTGAGGTTGTTTTACAAATCTATGGAAACCTCGCGGACTAATGTATTTCAAGGACCTGTTGTTTCCGAACATCTACGTTTTTCATGGAAGTGTGTAATTACTCTCGAAGGACTTGCTAATTTTCCGCGAAGGACGATAAACGTGAAAATCATTTTTTTATGTTTCTGGCATTCGAACCAGAACCTCCCACGTAAGAGGTAGACATGCTAACCAATTCGCCATGGGCAGCCTTCAGACCTTAATAGCAGTCCATTGTACTACCAGATACCAACCAGATACTCTTGTTATAGCTTTCCAGATGTTTTTAGAAAACAAAAGCCATAAGACGCTGCATTGATAAAGAGCCTAGGTTAACAGCTCTAGAAATGTCTGCGGCAGACCAAGCGCTGGTTCAGGTCCTGAAAAAGCCATCTAAGATGCTTGCCCTGCAAATTCATCGGCTATTTTGTTTTCAGTTATGCAGTG
Source organism: Melanostoma mellinum (assembly GCA_914767635.1). Classification (NCBI taxonomy): domain Eukaryota; kingdom Metazoa; phylum Arthropoda; class Insecta; order Diptera; family Syrphidae; genus Melanostoma; species Melanostoma mellinum. The sequence continues at coordinate 57,747,867 of OU612059.1, read as the reverse complement.
TTGGCCTGAAACCCAAAGAAGGAACCTAGTTTTACAACCGCATTCAGAGAGGTCTTGCATTCTTGGATTACTCTTTAAAAAAGACTTCTCATTATGGGTCTCTAAAAAATTTTGAAAACAAAACCCACGGCTGAGAATGCTACAAGAGACAGGGGGATAAACACATTGCCTGAGACTTTTTGGTACTTTTTTTCAAAACAGTTTGGCGGCTTAGTTCAATTTTGTTCAAGAGATTTTTCCTCGATTTTTTTTTCTTTGAACTACCATGCCGTCTGGTCAATGACCGGGGTACGTGGATACCCGCCACGTTTAGTGTATCAGGCAGCAAATTTGTTGGTAAGCGTATTATGAAACTTCGTGCTAAATACAATACCCCACCTGCCTCGAACTTCGAACATTCTGGAATTTGGGCTGTCCCGCCTCTGCATAAAATATACGTTCATAGAGTGGCGAAACAGAGCAGATAGCTTCGGGGTCTAGCGCATTTCTCAAAACCATGTAAATGAATGGCAATTTTCTGCCAGTTCCAAACGGCTAATTGAGAAAACGCGTTTCATGGCATTGAATTTACTCCGGAGGACTTGTCAATTCCTCGCGAAAGTTGAATTTTTGTTTCTGTTAGGATTTGAACCACGAACCTCCTGCGTAACAGGCCGACATGCTAACCATTACACCCCTCTAGCCCCAACAATAAATTCTTCCTTCGAAACTGAAATGGAAACTCAGGTATGTACCAAGTAATTGACCGAATGGTTAAAATGCGGTTTGATCTGTTTTATGAGTTCTTCTGTTAAGAAATTGAGTTATAATGTTCTCAGAACTTCTCGTTCAATTTAAAGTTCCCTTCTTGTTAAAAAAAATAGGTTCGAAAAATTCTTAAAACAAAAACTTGAAACTGAGGAAATATTGCAAAAATCGACATAGCACGAAAAGTTGCAAAATGTTGCAGGAAATATTTACACTTACATTTACATGAAACCCACTCAACACATAAATCTGCGGAGTAGGGGGTTGCAGCCGGGCGACAAAGAACATTTGGCTGATACACAAATACGGTCATTCTGTCTCTGTTTTTGACGCTGAATTTGTTAACACATCCAGTTACTGCATTGGAAAACAAAAACCTATGACGTAGATCTCTAAGAGCGAAAAGATCGATATCTTTGTCAACCATTACTGGCTCTGGAGAGTTGTTTGCAGCTTTCATTGTTGTTTTCACTATTAAGTGGTCCTAATGATTAGCGTGCCTGGATGTTACGTGGGAGATTCGAGGTGCGAATACAAAAACACCAAAGGGCGCCTTTCGAATTGACAATTTCTCTGACAGTAACTTCATGCAAGGATTAGCTGTTCGGAATCGCCAAAAATACGTACGTCCCTTCCATTCCCCTTTTTTTAACTAGATAGGGCGAAGGTAGATCAAATGTTCATTGACCGGACTGTAACTTTGAGTCACCTTTGCTCATGTCAAGAATTTTTTTCATACGTCTTTGAGATAAGTCGATGAATAGTTTTGACTGGCGGTGGCAATTAGAGTTGTTCCAGGTGTGGATCATGTTTTGCCGTTCCCAGGTAACCAGTTCATGTTTAATGCTACTGATTGGGAGAATTTTGAATTGGAATTGAAAGCCAAGTCTAGCTAGGCAGTAAGCCTCTTCGTTGCCCGCTGGGACACCTTCATGTCTAGATTTGAAATATAAGCTTAATATTGTATAAATTAAAAAAATTTAATTATAAGTCGGCTCACTTGGATGATCTCCGGATGTTCCGTCCCGGTTGTCGCTGGCATCGTTCTGCATGGAGAGATTGTGGGGAGGGGGGCATTAGCCTCGGAAATATGCTGACTCAGGGTCAGTGTAGAAGTTGGTAGCTTCGTAGTTGGCTGGTTTTATTTCTTCGTCCAAAGTGTTCATCACATTAAGGTATCTTGGTTCGAGGTGTTGGTCCTCACTGGTCATCCTTCGGAGTACGGCAGCCTATGTTGATTCCAGCCCTTCTGAAGCAGACGAGCTCTGATTTAACTGAGTTGATCCGTATTCCACACTTACTTTAATAGGCATATAGTCTGTGGATCTGAGTTTCCACTCTCCGGGCAGCTATGGATGGCGACAAAGATGTGCAGCATGTTAGAGAGTCATCAGCGTAAAGAAAGTTTTTGCAGCCCTTTGGAGTAGACTGGTCGTCATTATCGTCGTTGAACAGGAACGGCCTTAATTTCGATCCTTGAGAAGTTCCTGTTCTGATGCTTTTGGTAGCTGACTCTGCGCTTCCGACTTGAACGAAGAAGTTCCTGTGGGAGAGAAAAGAAAAAATTATTTTTATTAGCGGAGCTGAAAAACAAGTAGGTGGAGAGCATCAATCCATGCGCTGTCGAAAGCTTTTTCGAATCCAAAAAGCAAGCGACGGTGACCCGATGACTGTTGAGAGCTACGGTGACGTCTTTGTGCACTTTCATCAACGGATGTTGATGTAGGGTTGAATGCATAGTGGCATTCGGCAAAGTGGCTGACGGAATTTATTTTTTGAAAGGTCAGGTTTTAACACAAGGAACTACACACATAACGATGTGCCGAAAATCTAGACAAATCACAAGAACCCTTTGTCAAAAAATAAATTCATACACACAAATGTTGCTTTTCTTAAACAGAAAAGTTTTCTTAAATAGAAAGGAAATCATTCACAAATTAAAAGTAAAATAATCCCAACTATACCAACCTACTCATATATTTACTCACAAACAGCGGAACAAAAATACATCAAATAATGCGAAACGTGCTTACAACCGAGTGATTAATTAAGGCTAGGTGTCCCTTGCATTTTTCGTTAAAATTTGAAAGGTGCGTTGACTTATCGCTTCATAACTTTTGCAATTTTCTTGATAATTTGATGAAACAAAATGTACTGTAAAGATGAAAAACACACAAACATTTGTGTATCTTTTAAATGCTGAAAGTTATTCCGTAACGGTTTTTATAGGGACTGGAAGCCATTTTTTTTATTGAAAATTTCGATTTGTTCACTATATTGGTCGGGGCATCCGTATTTATGAACTTTTTATTTTTTTCTTTTTCGTTTTATAACTAGAAAATATATATGCAACTAACCTCCGAGCGTTTTTTTTCAAATTTTGTCTCCTTATATGAAAAAAATCTTCCTCAATTTGTTGTAATTTTTCGGTTTTTAGCATACTCTTTTGGTAATAACTTTGCCGTTTATTAATATTTTTTCATGAAATAAAAAGGAAATAGTAGATAGATATTAGGCGCATCTTATAAAATCATTGGTAATAGTTTAAAGTGTTTTGAAACAGGTGTTATGATGAGAAGTTGGTGAAACTGCCTTTTTTTAGCTTATAAAGCATGGGGCACGGCGTGGGTGTTTTCAAGTACATATATATATACATTTTTTTGAAGGTAATAAAGCTCCCGAACTAACCTCCGAGCCCAAAATCAATATTTTTTTCTCCAAACCGCTAAAATTCAATTTCAATAAAGTCATATTTGCAAACGATTTCTGATTAACGAGAAACCAAAAGAACCTCAATTTTTTTTTGGTATTTTTCTTTGATATAATCTCAATCAGTTTCAATTAAAAAATATACTCTTGTGGTCACAGAATTTGAAATATTAATTCTAGAAAAACTGTCTACTTTGGGTTTTTTACTAGAAAATCTTGCTTAAAAACATATACATACGCATTTTAGTTCCAAGCAAATCCGCCACCAAGTTTAGCGCCGATTTCTCTTTTTGACTGTTCTCTGTTCTCTATGATTTGAAAAAGGAGTATCGCTCAGATGATCTTATGCGTTGTGCTTTATGCATGCATACCTATATCATCTATATTCTATACCTATGACCTTATTTTGTGATTTTTTGTGCTATTTATTTCTCATTACAAACTGTGTGCCTGTTGTTTTTTTTTTGCTGGTAGAGTAGCTTGCATTGTAAAAAAAATAGTTTGAAATGAGGAAGGATTGAATGAAACGGACATAGGCAAACGCACAAAGGGAAAGGGGTGAGAAAATAGCACCACTGCACTTATAGAATGGAATTTCTTGGTCAAGTGTACGCAACTTGATGAGAGTGTGTTTCATTTTTTTCTTCAGCTAAAAATTTTGTATTTGACTAGGTAGGTAGTTATTTTGTATTTGAGAACTTCTATTGTTTTGTTGATGACATAACGCGGCATGAAAATGTATGTAGGTATAGGTCAGTATCTTACATAGGCATATAGGATTCAACTTATTTGGAATAAGATGTGCGTTTGGGTAAGGTGTATGCGAAATAATTTTTACTTGCGATTATAGGTACTATAAGGCAAGTCTTGCAATCGTGCAGAAAAAAAATTTTGAGATAACAATTAAACATGACATTACGATGATAGAGAATACGAAAAAAGTGGTTCCTGCAATTCTGTCTGTCTGTCTGTCTGTCTGTCTGTCTGTCTGTCTGTATATGGATCTACAGCCTGAACCAATAGACCGATTTGCTCCAAAATTTGCGGTTAGGGTCTGTGGAGCAGTCTACAGAGGGGTTTTTGGAATTGGGTCTCTAGGGCTTGAGATAACGGTACCTGTCATACAACCGATATGATAATACTTATTTTTCTCGAAAACGGCTCCAACGATTTCGATAAAATTTTGTGCGTAGGATTAATTTTAGATTGTTTTTCTTATGATGTAAAAAAAAAATTTGGAAAAAGCCTAAAACCGGTACCTCCCATAGTGCGGTTTTTTTCAAACCCGATTTTTTCGTTAATAGCTGACGCGATCTTGATGAAATTTTGGATTTAAGAAATCGTAAGCTGTTAAAGAAAGACTGCATACCAATACTTAAAAAAATTTAGTTTTGGAATTTTTTTATAAATTTTTTTAAAAAATTTTGATTTTTAGAAATAACTTCAAAAGTATAACTTTGATTTTTTTCAAACTTTTTGTCAAATAATTTCTAAACAAGATCTAAGACTTTGCATACTTAGCTTTTAAAAAACTGTTTTTCAAAAAAAGTGAAAAATAAAAAACCGTTTTTTGAAAAAAAAACTGGTACAACGATTTTGATTAAATTTTCATCGTTCCCTATGTATTAGCAATTGCAAAAGAAAGGCGTTTTTAAATTTTTGGTGTTAAGTAGGTTGTCCTGTTATTTTATTTAAATAAAATAAATAAATAAATAGGGTGGCGCAACAGAGCGAGGAGCCCTTGGGCCTAGCGCATTTCTCACAACCATGCCTTGTGAGAAAATGGATGGGACCTACAATTTTCTGCCGGTTTCGAACGGCTAATCGAGAAAGCGCTTTTCATGGCAATGAATACTAACGGAGGACCTGCCAATTCCTCGCGAAAGGCGATACCTGTGGAAAAAACATTTTTGCCTCTGTTGGGATTCAAACTCGAACCTCTGGATTAACAGGCGGACATGCCATCCATCACATCACGGGTACCACCTGTTATTTTATTAAGAAACCTGAATTCACATAAGCTTTGCAGTGGCACGCGTTTGCAGGTAAAATCACTGAAAACTTTCTTAATAGAGTGCACAATACTCACAGGATGTGGTACCGGAGAAGATGTATTGATTCCCCGAATCCCTCTGATACCATCGAATTTACCCTTCCAATTTAAACGCTTGCAATTTCCGGTGAAAACATCTTTTGGAATGACCATTAATAAATCGCAGGGTCAAACCTTTAACGTTGCAGGCTTAGATTTGGGCGTTGACTGTTTTTCACATGGCCAACTGTATGTCGCTCTTTCAAGAGTAACTTTCAGAGAAAATATGTTTTTAATTTTATACCCGTACGAAGCCATTGCGGGCCGCTGTGTTTTTATATACAACGTTCACAGTTTTTCTGTAGTATCAGCATTGTACCCGTGCGAAGCCGGGGCGGGTCGCTACTCAACTATAAATAGGTTTGAGGAATTGCGAGTTCATTTTTTCAAGCGGGGTATACAGAGAACTATAACTCATATTCTACCTTATACTTTCAGCTTAAATTTATATTTATCAGTCGATATATATGTTAGTAAATTATAGTAAATTTAAAGTTCTATCTATTTACTGGTCATTGAAAAAAATCCTAAGAACTCCCACAAAAAAACAGGCCGTTTCATAGGATGACTTCTTTAAATCTCAATTTGCTTGGTTATGGCCCACAAGATTACTGTTTTTGTTCAAATTTCAAGTGAAAAAAAAAAAATAATAATAATTGTAACGGAAAATTCAAATTTAACTTGAAAAATTTTGAATTTTCTTAGGGAATTTTTTGTCCTTCGATTGGAGTTTTCAAAAAACATCCATTCCTTTATTTTCTTGAAATATATCTTCTTGCAAATGAAATTAAAATGGATACAAGTTATTGGTAAAAAAAATAAAAACAATAAATAAAAATAAAATAATAAAAATAAATAAATGAAAAAAAAAATGAGTACCTATTATCTAAGTTCCCAAGTTATCCCCTTTTTCATTAATTTTGCTGATCAAACTAAGCCAAGAAACTGACCTACATTTAAATCACACAAATATCATGTTTTCCACATCCGCAAAAACACAAGATAAGAAATATCGACCCTACAACATATTCATTATTTTGTAATTACATAGGTATATGCATTTATCTCAGCAAGCAAACTGACAAAAAAAAGAACCGGTTTTCTTACTTTCCTGACTTGACACAATACATTTTCTATTCTCAATCTCAACCCATCCAAAAACAAGAAGTCGTAAAAAATGTTCATTCGGACATATATTGTGTACATGCATATGTATATCTTCGTCGTGTGCCTTATGATATCTGTTTTTTTATATGCCTACTTGCATGCTCGTATAATGGTCACCCCTTTGTTCTGCTTATGCAAGTGCGTAATTCTTTTCTAGTTTCTGACTGTTGCCGAGACCAAAGAGAGAGAGAAAATAGGGAGAATTTGAAATCACACGCGACGATGGCAAGAGGGATTACTTTTAAGAGAATAAAATGATCTACTAATACAAGCAAACACTTTTACATGAGTTCTGAGTTCGCTAAAAATGTCCACCTAGCCTTAAACACGAACTTTGAAAACAACAAGTTCCTGATATTCAGTGCCCCAATTTTACTGATTTTGTTGATAATCTGCGATCACGAAAGTGTGTAGTTCAAGCGTGATACCACGCTATAGTCAATTTGAATATTTGTATTATGTATTTTATGAGTAGGTAACTAAGTATGTAAATAGATCTGCCATGCTACGATACGAAGGAACAACGTCATCGTCTTTGTATTTTAGTTTGTAATCTAAAAATAAAACGTAGGTTTTTTCGAACTGATAAGACTTGCTGATTGAGATTAGAAAAAAGAAAAGGCAAAATCGAAAAATTACCCATTTGGCCTTTAGCAAAATGAGCCTTGAGATAAGAAAATGTGATTTTCTTATTTTCTTGATCTCGTGCTAAGGTCTTAAGTTGTCAACAGATCAACAAAAAAACTAAAAAAAAAGAAAAAATCCCGCAGACTACTGAGCGATGTAGTTTTGTTTAATTTTTGATTTTGAGCCGCGCAACAAAACAAATTTGTTTTGTATAACTACAAAAAATGGGCGTTGTTTAAATATTTGCAGTACTTGAATGATAACGATATCTGCAGTGTTGTCTACAAATGGAATTCTAATTATGCAACTTTACAGACAATGAGTCTTAAAAGGTCGTTTTGATTAGTTTTCGTAGCGTGTTACAGTTGTGAAGCAGATAAGTGGGAGAGCTGTGATCCCTTCGGGGTCACAAAGCTCGTAAAAAAAAGAAGAAGAAGAAGATTGGTTCGTGAGATGAATTGGCAAATGGCAAGTTCAGAAACGTAGTGAAGTCCGGTGTAAGCTCAAAAAATGAGTAACCGACTTACTATGCAATTGGCAATTTTCGATTGAAAATCAACGTTCGTATAAGCAATATCGGCAAAAGATATCAATAGTCGATTTTAAAAGCATATTGGGTGTCCAGAGACGTAAGACGATCTCATTGTCAAAGCTTCATTAAATAAATTAAATAATTAAATAGAGTGGCGTAACAGAGCGAAAACGCCTTATACCTTGTGAGGAATGAAGGACATACTATTTTTTTCCGATTCCGAATGTTTAATAGAGAAAGCGCTTTTCATGGCAATAAAGTTGCTAGCGGAGGACTTGCCAAATGATCGCGAAAGGGCGATCCTGGTATTCGAACGCATACTATTACCCAAATTTTCGCGACCTTGTTGATGGTTTCGGCCTGTACCTTGGATGATATTGGCCCCAAGTGCTTGAATTGTTTCCGGGCTGTTGGCATAATATCGGTTTCCAGCAAAAAAGAATATCCACAAGGATCAAATCGCAAATACACAACGGCCTTTTTACATCGCCATCACATTTCGGCCAAAACTTCTTCTGATCAAAATAAAAGTTTTTATTATTTTTTCTGTCTTTGTTCAAGCGCATCAAAGGAACTCCTTTTGTTCTGCGAAGGTATGACACCGACTTTCTGTCACCATTTTAAGTGACAGCTGTCAGTGTCAAAATAACTTACTATTTAAAAAGAAACCACTAGATGCTCCACCATTTAAAATAAACCAGAGCATAGTACAGTGAGACTCTGCTAAAAATACTCAAAATTCTCATTGGTTCTAAGTTCTTACATCCATGCTATGCTTTTTTTTTATAAAACCCCTCGAATTTGTGGTTCGGTGTACATGTGTCCTTTGTACTTTCGACAGCTAGTGTCCTAGAGATTAGCTATGCTTATAAACCCTTCACGAACAAAACAAGACAAATAAATATTGTGTGGTTTGAAACAAGCTTCAGAACCCCTTTTCTTAATAAAATCGAAAAATCTAGGGGCAATCCCTGGTAACCAGCATATTTCGACTAAAGCTTCGACCTGTTCAAGCCTGCTCAGAGACAACTTTATCAATCTGTACGTTAGCTTTTAGTAAGACTGTTGCTTAAGCCTGGCTCGATGATTTCAAGGCAGACATTTGCATTCAATATTCCTTTTCTTTTAAGCTTTTCTACTTTAGATCCTGGTGTCTTCATGCTGAGCGATAGCATTTGATAGCACACCTCGTTAGGCACCTACGCGCCCACTTGCTTCAACGACTTCTTTTTATCTCTCCTTTTTCTTTCCATCGTTACAAGCAGCGTGATCTTGAAAGGATTACAACTCTCCCACTGAACTGCTTCACACGAGTGATCCGCTTCCGCTAATGGGGTACGCCATCTATTTTAAAGGCTGAGAACTAAATGTGGAAAAGAATATTTAGAAGGGGAGAAGTATATGTGTCTTAAGCGACAGCCAAACTGTCCTAACGTTTCTTCTTAGCCGTTTAACTAATTCCAAATTGATCCAGGAATGCCAGTTTCTGAGTGCCTTTTATAGGCACTTTGTAGTTTTTTAATATTTTTTTCTCATTTTAAGTCAATTTCTTATAAAACTGCTTCTCTTAGCGGAAGGAAATGGACCCCGGCCATTATGATATTTTTTCTAATCTGGACCAACCCTATCCGTACTGGAATTTTATCACATCTTATGCAAAAGACCCTCTACATACCCCTTCTGTTCGTGTGTTCTGACTGTTTTTATTTATAATTGAACTTGGTAACTAGTGCTATTGTCTTTTGTCTTCAATCGCGGAAGGGGAAGACCTCGTCATAGGTGGAGCAGTGGAAGAAGACCTCAACCGACTTGGAGTGCAAAACTGGAGAGAACTCGCCCGAAATCGAAGTCGTTATAGAAGGATGTTGGTTGAGGCTCAGGCTCACCCCGAACTGTAACGCCCAGCTAAGTAAGTAAAGTCTTCAATGTACATATAACCCTTACTATAGAGCTGAAATGACAACGAAAGTGTCTAAGATTAGGTGTTTCTGTTTCCAGATACAATAGGTTATTTCTTGACAGACAAAAGATTCTTTCCCAAACTTGAGTTCCGTATATAAGAATTGACATTGCTAGTCGACGGAATCTGTATAGTGTTAGATATGCTTGTTCTTCATATACTGCTTCCAACCTGAGGTTGTTTCCTGTCTTTTTTTTTTACTACTTTGCATTACAGTTGGGGGTAAACATGGGCTTGGACCAACAATATCGGTTTCGTACGAGCACTCTCTGCTTTGCACTCTAAGCAAAATTACAACAAAATTGAAAACGAAGCGAGATCGCTATGTTGCTTAGCTTTCAAGGTCTTCTTCCTTGGTTGCGCCACATACGACGACATCTCCCCCCTCCCGCAATTTCATGCAAAGTGCTTTCAAATACCCGTCGAGCCTGATCGTGGGTATCCATATGCTCTGTCCCAGCCATCGTAGTCTCGAGATGTGTACTCTTGAAACTATGGTCGAGGTCGTATCGTGGTACAGCTAATACACTTCGTTATTGAATCTTCTCCACACATAAAGGACCAAAGATCATTCGGAGTATTTTTCTTTCGAAACGATCAAAGGCTTCCACGTCCATTTTAGATAACATTCATACTTTCAAGACGCGAGCAGGACTGACTAATGGTTAACTTGGTTTTTATTTCTCGATTGCCTTCTTAACCCAAAGAACTGCGGATTGGCAAGAGTAATTCTCAGTTCAATCTCTTTGCTTCCATTATTTTCTCTCTTAGTGTAATTTGGCTTTATCAAGACTACCAGACTACTGAATCTCCGTCCTAGGTCCACAAAACGTGTTCATCAGAACACTCCTCTGAACAGCAACGTTCCATTTTTTTTTCTTATACATACTCATCAAGGGCCTGCTAATTGATTTGAACAATGAGATTGGAGCTATTGCTGATCTAATTCAAGTGTAATTTTGCCCATCTGGGAGTTTTCTTCAGTTAACCCTTGAGTTTAACTTCGGGCGTACAGTCAAACGAGACAGATTCCTCTTTCGTCCGTACCGTACGAATGTGGAAAGCACTACACAGCTGTATTTGCGCCTTTCATTACAATATTCAAAAATTTAAAGCTAATGTGCTTCGATATCTCCTTTTAAATCCTTTCCTATTTCACTAACGCTCGTACCTACGAGATAATTTCCGACTGGCCTAAAAATTGAATCAAACATCGAAAGTTTCTAATGAATCGAGTATCAGGATAGAACTGGTCATGGGTTTAGTCGTCTATCGTCGATTGTAGTAGGTATCGTGAAAAGATTGTCTCATATAACTTCGTTTTCAGCAATTGAAGGAAGCCACTTAGTACATAGAATTTAAGCGATAGGTACTCGTCTCAAACCAGAGGCCGAATTACCACATCAGTGATCGAGTGAGTGAGTTCTATTTTACGTTCAAAATTCGCAACATCAGTCTGCTGTTCATTTATCAACTTCAATTCATTCAAATACTGATGGAAGAATATCAAATTGTGATGATACTTAATGCTCGGTAATGTGAAAAGTAGTGCCAAAAACCCATAATTCAGTCACGTATTACTCGATCACGTGTGTGGTAATTCGACCCCAGGCTCTGGATTCCGTAACGTTTTATGTAGGTACTAAGAAAATGTATGACCATAAGTAAACTAGCTTTCTATCAACCGCTCAAAGCGATATTACAAGGAAAACCCTTTTGGCGATACAATCGCCGACATCTAGACGTTCCGAAATCTTGTCCACATCCTGATTACAACCCATCATGATTTTTTTACAAAAACCGAGAAGTTTGATGCCCATCCATCCATATTCTCCCTTAACTTATCTTTCAAAGGTATGTAGGTACCTACTTATACCTATGTACCTACCTGCTTACATACCTGTAGATAGATATGTAGGGTTTTAAAGTGCATCAAAGACCTTTAAACAGTTAGGTATACAATTACCAAGCATCCATGAATGGCGCAGTGGTTCCTAATATACCTACCTACACTGTGAACAATAAGCCTTATATGCGTCTCGAAAATCCGCATTTGTTACCGTTATCAACTTCATCCATTACCAACATTATTCCCCGCACTCGGCTCGTTGGTAGGTATTTATTTACTTATAAAAGATAAATCCTGTTATCAATTTATTATCAATGTTCAAACAGCAGTTCACCGTAAGTACACACACACACGCACAGTTGTACTCAACATAGGTACACCCTTATATACCTACACACTCAGATTGAGTTCAGCTGGTAGGTAAATACATAAACAAGCCACATTTTTTTCTTCTCATTTTTTTTTTCCTCTTTATTCTGTCTACTTAATGGGATACGAACATGACACAAATCAAATGAATAAAAAAAGAACTAGATTGCTGAATTATAAAATATACATTAATGTATGTACCTACATACCTACGTTGCTACCTACGTCGATTAAGTTTGCATGTATGTATATGTGTCGGTGGTGTGTAGGGTAGGTAGGTGTTGTGTTGCTGGTTGTGTTCTTGTTTAATACTGTATCACAGATTGCTGCGTTGCCAGTCTTAAGTTGTATTATAACACAAGGAACGACAGAACACGGAATGGTATGTTGTCACGTTTCGTGTCGTCTAATCGTCATGGTGGTGGCTGGCTGGCGCAGCAGCTCTTCTTTTTTTTTTTGCTCTGCCTATGTACCTACTTCATTCGACCTAGGTACTTTCATTTATATACTCATTATCTGCCGGTATTTTTGGAAAAAGAAAAGGGAGGACAGAAGGAGGCACATGTTTTGGTGGTCGGAAAAGTTTCGCACTTCACATGAACAAAAAAAAAAGGAAGAAAAAAATGTGATTAGGTTGGTATTGATTATTCGACTTGGTCTTGCTTTATTCTCCCTTGGGAGTGTACCTATACGTTTACTTGGTTGGGATGCTTTGCGGCTGCCGCCCCTTAATTGGAATTGATATTTTCATGTTTTACACCCTGAGGAATAGGTTATACTTGCAAAAATAGTAGGTACATATGGGTGGGTATTTGTGGCTGGTATGTAGATACCTACCAAGCTGATGAGAAATCAAGAAACAAAGTCCAAGAAAGGTGCCAGGACTTTTACTTATTTGATGCCGAATTCTTTTCCAAAAATGTTTGAAAATGAAAAGTATGAGAAAATTTGTTTGGGTTTAATGTGAAGAAATCAAAAAACAAAACAGAGTCTGAAAGGGTAGGTATACCTAGCTGGGTTCAGTAAAAAGGAGCTTAAAAACTAGTTTCTGTGACGTTGTAAGTGGAGCTTTGTCCCTGATAGTTAGGAGCCATCTCTTTGAGCGTATTGTTGAATTTGAGGACAAGTGGATTTGTTTCAGAAGCACTCATGGTATGAAATACTTACTTACTTAGGTGGGCATCACAGTTCGGGGTAAACATGGGGCCCAACCAACATCTTTTGATAACAATTCAAATCACACGATCTTGTTGGCCAGTTGACAGGTCCATTGAATATTTCCTTCAATAAATAAATTGATTGTGACGTGCGCTGTGTGGCATGTAGCGATGTCTTGTTGAAATTACATCTCATCCACATTCATGCCATCCAATTCGGTGACAAAATAGTCAGTTATCATGGCTCCATTAACGGTAACTGGCTCGCCAGCACCATTTCAGAAGAAATAGGTATGGCCCATAATAACTCTATCGGCCAATAGAGAACACCAATCAGTCAGTTTTTGTGGATGTAATGGCGGCTCAAGGTACTCTTGTGGACAATTTTGCTTGTTGACGTAACTATTCAAACAAAAATGAACCAAAATCTTGCGATGAAAATCAGCATCGAGATTAATCTCATTTTCAGGCCATACACCAAAATCACAACGCATTGCATGGTTTCGCGGCCATGCAAGCGTTTTTCTTTTGTCAACAAACAAAACTGAACATAAATGGCATTAGAGTTGGCCGACTTGACCACAAGATTAAAAAAAAAAAACATCCAATACACAAGGAAATATCTGCGCTACGATTAATTATGTTGATTTCGAATCAATCATAATTATCCTTTATTTGCTTCTCACAAGCCATCCGCCTTTTTTAATAAAGTTTTTTTTTTAATAGGTATTTCTCACAACCATACCTTGTGAGGGAATGGAGGGGACCTACAATTTTCTGCCGGTTCCGAACGGCTAATTGAGAAAGCGCTTTTCATGGCAATGAATTTACTAACGGAGAACTTGCCAATTCCTCGCGAAAGGCGATACCGTGAAAAAAAAAACATTTTTTTTGCATCTGCTGGGATTTGAACCTCGAACCCCTGGGTTAGCAGATGGACATGCTAACCATCACGCCACGGGTACCACATCCGCCTTCAGGGTATCAAATAAATCTGCCAATGGTCTGCATGTGCACCATGGGCTTTGATATCGGCCCGCCTAGCCAAGTGTAAAAACGTAATCATTTTTTCCGAAAATGGATTTCTACCGAGTAGATCCTAAAAAACGACTGCTATCCCGTTTATTTCAGTATTTGTTGCAGTTCTTTTTCTCGAAGACTGCGACTTAGAAAGGTGAAAATTTACAAACGCGTATTGGATTCATTAAATCCAATTAGTTTAAAAAGCCAAAGGAAATTTACTAAGAGCAAAAAATGTCTAACGCGCTGATAACAAAAAGCGATTCTCATCAGGTAGGCCTCTGACATCACAGACAAAGCTAAGCTGGGGGTGGGTTCCATAACACAATTCATCGATCACTTTTCTGGCGTTTGATCAAATAAATTTATTATTTTTCGTTTCATAGCAATTTTCTCTAGACTTTTCTGTCTTTTCGCTTCCAAAAGCTGCGAAGAAAGCCAATCTTCTTGTCTGTCTTACTCACTGTATTCATGTGAGTGTATTCGTTGTTGTATCTAAGCTGAACTGATATTTTTCAACTCAGCGACTGCTTTCCTCTTGGAAGAAAGTCGAGAAAACGAAGATCCTGCACAATAATTTAGCGCTATCAAAATGTTGCGATCAAAACTACTGATTAAGTTCAAAAGGTAGCCGTCGCCGTTCGGAACCGGCAGAAAATTGAAGGTCTCCTCCATTCCTTCACAAGGCATGGTTGCAAGAAATGCGCTAGGCCCCGGGTTCCTCGCTCTTTTGCACCACCCTATTTATTTATTTTAAGTTCAAAAGGAAATTTCTGTTTGGTCAGTATGTATTCCACTATGATAGAGACGTTAAGAATGAGGATATTCATCATTATAGGTACGTCGCGGCTTTACAAATTATTCTGTTTTTTTTTCGCGTAGATTTTGGGTGGAAAGGAATGACCTTAAAAGAGTCATTATTGCCTTACATTCAGAAAATTTTCGTTTATGTATTTTGGGCTCCTCGACCGAAAGCTAATGTGGGTGTTAATTTGTCGCACTAAATTGTACGTTGTGGTACCCGTGGACTGATGGTTAGCATGTGTCTTTTGCGTGGGAGGTTCGTGGTTCGAATCCCAACAGAAGCCAAAAATGTCTTTCCACGGGTATCGCTTTTCGCTGGAATTGAGCAAGTCCTCCGAAATTTAATTCCATTGCCATGAAACTCGCTTTCTCAATTAGCCGTTCGGAATCGATGGACCAATATAGGTACGCTCTTTTGCTCAACCCTATTTATTTATTTTATAAACTGTACATTGCGTACTTTGACACGTCTTCATGTTGTTCGTGTATGTAATGCATGGTACGTGTTTGTACTCAATTGTTTCGTGCTATGTGTATGCGAGTCTTCAGGACCTTCTGGGCTTCTGGCTCGACATACCGATGTTATCCTCTAAGTCTCTCCGCTGTTTCGATGGAAGGATGACGCGAATGGGTTCATACCAAAAAAGAAGAGTTTTGTAATGGTCGAGTCTTTCGAACTTTTGAACAGCACAACAGGCACTTTTAAGTTGGAATTATAACTATTTCAATATGGTGAAACGGGTCATCAGATTACTTTGTTCGGTGTTGTTAGTTCTCATCGATGTCTGATTATGTCTCAATAATCTACCTTGATCTAAAGCTTGAATTCCTGAGTCACAAGCGAACTGAAATGAGACAGGCAGTTTTTATTGTTAAACTATCTAATCCGTACCAAGTGGCAATAAAACAAAACACGTTGCTCTTTCATTGTATAGCAACATTATAAACGTTTCTGAAACTTAATAGCTTGTTAGCTTGTTTAGCTAGCAGAAGCAACTTACAATTTTTTTGGATATTGGAAAGTAAGTTGGAATGACCTATAAATTTTCCTCATATACCTACGCCTTGGTATAACTACGTTTCTTCTTATCTGCTTTTGCCATTTTCTGTCCGCGTCAGGTCCTCTGAAACGATCTGCAGAGAAGGAGGTATTAGTGTCGGCTTTGGAAGTATTCAACCTGTTACACATTTTGGATCAAACCTGCGGTCTAATTCATCAAAACATAATCATGATGTCGCAGCTGGTAATAGTTAGGCTTACCATCTATCGGTACATACCAATCCCCATCCCATCGAGTTGAATTTGACATATCCCCAATGGAAAATCATGTTTTTTTCTATGTCACACACAACTTCCAAACGTCACTGTCGATGAGAAAAAAAAAACAAAAAAACAAAAGAAGACATGCCGCAGTCATTCACACAAAGCGCCTTGGCCCCGCACAACATGCAAACATTTGCACACTTTCACATGACATCGTGCAATGTTCTGGCATCTATTGCTATAATTTCCCGTTCACGTTTTCTTTAATGTTTAACTTCTTTTTTTTTATTATCATTTTTTTTTTTGTTCATGCCATGCCCCAACGGCGGCCATTTTGTTGAGCTTTTCTGTGTGCTCTGCTTGTGGAGGCTGATAGCTGAGCTGTGGGATTTTCTTTTCGTCTCGTTTTCGTGAATTTTATTCGTTTTTTTATTTTTCTTATTTTGTTTTTTATCTTTTGCTGTAATTTTTTTTTCGCCTTCAGTTTTGCAAAGGTAGGTAGGTAGGTATACAGCATACACTTGTATGTACATCGGTTGTAGGTTCTTTCGTACTCGCTGCTTTATTGCCGACAAAATGTTGAATTGAATGATTGGCATGACAGTGTCGGACGGAAGAGTGTGGTGACTTTCTATTTTGATTGTTATTTTTTTTTTTTTCATTAATTCTTGCGTGCTGGTGGAAAATTGGGATAGGGTCTTTGAGTTAGACAATCGTTCTTTATGGTAAATTGTACCTAGTTATTGTTTCTATTTTTAGCTTGACAGGAACATTGTGTCACCTTTTGGCATTAGGTAGGTACATAGGTTGGTTCCTATACGTGGATGACTATTGTCATTTTCATTTTTCTCCGAAAGGAAAACTCAATTTATTATGATTCATTCGAATCAAACAAAAGTCGTTTGTAAAGGGCATGAGAGTGATACCGAAACAGAATATTCTGAATCTGCCATTCTACGTATAGTACCAGGTAGGTAGGTAAGTGTTCAGGCATTTATCAGATTTGAAAGTGAATGAAAAGTCAAAGCCAGTCAAAGAATTGATCAAAGATCTTTGTGCAAGAAGTTTTGGTCCTTTCGAAAGAAAGTAGGTTATAAGCTGCTGCTTGGGCCTGCAAACTTTGTTTGGGCTTAAAAACTTAATTCTATGTCAAGCTAAAACCTTGATGCCTAAAAGTACGAATTCTTCAATTCTTCTGAAGAATCTGTTGATTGATTTATGGAAGCAAGGCAGAAATAGAGAGACTGAATGAAAATTATTAGATAAACGGATAGAGAAAGAAAGAAGTAGAAATGAAATGACAGATTAATGGTTGATCAACTCGTTAATCTCACATCGGGTTTTTGGGATAAGTAGGTGATTAACTTGCTGATCTCTGTGGTATCACAAAGGACCCTCGTGGTCTTAGTGTGTCGGATAATGCATGTACGTACATACTCATTAGCTGACAGCCGCTTCCACTTTACCTAACCTTTAATCAACACATTTAGTCCAGCATTTTTCAAATTTTTGGAAACATGAAATAGTCGTAGGGGTTGCAAAACGGCGCACGGTTGCAAAACGGCGCAAAAACTCGTTGGGATTGCGGCTGAACATCACCAAACACTCTCCTGAAGTGGTCACATGGTTGCGCTTATAGTTGAGTTCGAACAACCACCGGACCCATCGCTTGGAAAGCCTTTTCATATAAAAATATTCATGTTAAATGTGATGTCCCCTCTCAGTTGAGATGCCTTCAGTCTTAGTCACCTAACACACTTTCATTCTCCGATCGTCCAATATCAATCCATGGTTTTTGTCGAAGATGTTTGAAGACGTTCTGCATTACTCGTGCCGATACTACAACCACGGTTGCCACTAGCCAAAAATTATGTGTCCAAAAATCAAAGCAAAAATGACCAAACGTAGCTTGAAATGACCAAAACTATGATTGATTCCGATGAAGAAGGAAGGGAAGAACACCAAATTCTCACACGGAAAAACCAGCATGAGAAGCGCTTATTTAAGGAAATATAGAATTTTCATGAAAGTATGTACTTCAGAGTTTGCACCATAAGTTAAAAAATCATGGCACGGTGGAAAACCAAGAACAAAGCTCGTAAGGACCACCAAGCAAACATAGCTTTAGAACCGCATTCATCTCTGAGGATCTTGAAAAGTTAATTATTGAGACTCATTTTAGACGATTTTCAAGAATGCCATACTTTAGATCAGAAGACGTTAGGGTTGCAAACTCATATGTTAGCTTAAATCAAATAAAACTGGATTTGCAGACGGTCTCGACGCCGAAACTTTCAAGGAAACTAGAGAATAACTTGAAAGGATAGTGCACCAGCTGCATGATTGGGAGAAGGCATGCTCAATGAATGGAAAATCTTACAATTGCACCAATTATAGAGGAATACTCCTCTTTAATGTCAGATGCGATGTCTTGTCTTTGTCAACAAATTCGTACAGCTCACGGGAGATCTTGGAAAAAACCTGCGTATGACAGTATAGTTGCAAAAAACATTTGTTTTTAGTTTTTAAAACTGATTTAATCACGAGGTCAAGCACGTGTCATTTGATATCAGTGTTTGCTACCTAAATTCTCCCCAGCAAAATCCTAGTTCTACTTCAGGGCGACGCAGAACTAAAAAAAAAAATAGCTTGGTATTAAGGGTAAACTGACGTTTTTCAAGAGAACTCATTGCGGCTACCTCGCAAAGCAATCGTTGGATGCAATTTTTACATAATTCGGTAAGAAAACTGCTTTACGTATTCATTTCAATGTTAAGGACCCATAAACTGAAGTGTTTCTCTTATTTCATTTCGTTTAAAAAAATGACTAAATGGAATAAAAAGTGACCATGTGACCAAGTAAAAAAATAATGACAAGATTTGGACATTAATGACCAAACTGGCAACCGTGACTACAACGGAACTCCATAAACCACTTTTTAAACTTGGAAAATTAAGCTCATAGTCTTTCCTTGCTTTCGGCAATGGTTTTTTTTTTGTTAAGTGAGCAGCATCACATTTAAAGTAATTGTGAGGGAAAATCAAAAACTCATGATATAAAGAGAGATAAAGAGATAGAGAGATAAAGAGGAGATAGATAGATAAAGAGAGATAGAGAGATATAAAGAGAGATAGAGGGATAAAGAAAGAGAGAGAGATGAAGAAAGCGAAAAAAAGAATAATAAAGAGAGACATGAGGAAAGCGGGAAATATAGCAATAGGGAAAGAGGGAAATAGAGAGATAGGGAAAGAGGGAAATAGAGAGATAGTGAAAGATAGGGAAAGAGGGAAATAGAGAGATAGGGAAAGAGGGAAATAGAGAGATAGGGAAAGAGGGAAATAGAGAGATAGGGAAAGAGGGAAATAGAGAGATAGGGAAAGAGGGAAATAGAGAGATAGGGAAAGGGGGAAGTAGAGAGAGAGAGAGAGAGAGAGAGAGAGAGAGAGAGAGAGAGAGAGAGAGAGAGAGAGAGAGAGAGAGAGAGAGAGAGAGAGAGAGAAAGAAGAATAGAGATAGAGGAATAGACTGAAGACTGATGGACAGATATATAGAAATAGTCAAATATAATGATGATGGGATCGAGCAAGTGGAAGTTTGGTTGGTTTCCGCGTCTTTAACATCTAACGTCTGACTGTTTCGAGGGAGTTCAAGGTTGAAATCTCAGAAACATTTGCTTCTTTTATTAGATTGTTTTCGCTCGGTTGTCGCCTTTTGAGAGTTATTGGCAAATTATCCGAAAGTAATATCTCAAATAAATAATTAGGGTGGGAAGTACCTTGGCCTAGAGCAATTCCCACAACTATATCTTGCGAGGAATAAAGGTGACCTACAATTTTATTCGCATGTTTCGAACGGCTAATCGGTGACATCTGCTGTGCAATTGCACACGGAGCACTAGCCAAATCCAAGCAAGGGGCGATACAAGTTCAAAAAATTTTTTTCTCGAAAATCCTACGTCACCGGCAGATTACGCCATATGTACCGAAATTAATAACACTGCCTTGAAATGCGTTTTTTCACTCTGTCGGTCGAAATCGGCGAAAGTTTGTAAATCTCTCCATTCCTCACAACGTTGGAAATGCACTGGACTTCGTTGCTCACCGTGCACTACGCCTCCCTTGAGATTGAGACACGAAAATAAAAATAAAAAACTAAGTTAAAAAAAAAATTAGTTTAAAAATACAACTGTTTTTGCGGTCTAGTGAAATTTCATTTAAATTTTCTTCAAAAAAGGTGAATCATCAAAACCTCCTTTCGTATAACACAAATGGAAGCAAAATACTTTATCGTTATTCATTTTGTCTTGCATTCTCGAAATAAAAGCTCTCCAAATTGTGTGGGCATAAAACAGGAACTCCATAGAACTTTGAATTTATTAAAATGCTGAAATCATTCAATTAAAATTCAAAATATTCTTATACGACGAATATTTAAATTAAAACTTTCACCAATCTACCGCAGCGTGCATTTCCCCTTTTAAAACAAATGCAAACCATGTGACGAGCAAACATCTATTTCTATATCCAGTATAAGTACCTACTCATTCTACAGAAAAAAAACACGCTAAACAACCAGCTACGATTAGATCAAGTCACGACTCAGATAAGTAGAAAGAAAATAAAAATTTTAATAATATTGTTAACAATAAAAATAAATATCTACCAACACATGCATTTCGTCTTTTGTAAAGAGATAAGTACGTACTACCTTCTACCTACCTATCTATCAAGAGAAAAAAAACCCCAACTGGAAATTCAACAACAAAAACACTTGACAACAACAGAGCTTAATGAAAGTAAAAAAAAAAAAAAATTAATAATTCAAATAAAGAAAAAAAAAAAAAATAAATTAAACAACTATTTTACCTTTGGGGATAGAAAAAAACTTCAAAATTTTATTTCCGCTGCTAGTCACAGCTTGTTACGAGGTTTGGATTGGCCTCTAGAAATGACAGCCGCGTGATAATGACAACAACAATAAAAATAAGTATATTTTATCGTTCAACTATTGTATATTTGATGAGCTTTTTGTTGTTGTTGTTGGTTTTTTCTTTAAAGCTATTCATTTGCTGTAAAACTATCTTGCGCGCATTTTATTTTTCTTGTCGTTGGTTGTGTTTGAAGTTGTTATGATATGTGTTTTGTGTGGACTATGCGAACGTAGGTCAATGAGCTGCGTGCTCTCACTCTGAATTGCCGGTTGACATGAATCGATAATAAAATGTGTGATAGGTATTTTTTTTTCCTTTACTATTTTGTCTTTTCTTTTCTTCTTTTTTTTCATTTCAAAGCTGTGTATACAATAATTAAGCTCATTGCTATCGATTTTCAAGTTAATTGATTGAAGGGTTTCTTATTTACAAAGAATTTTGTAAGCCATTGTGTTTGTCTAGGTGGGCTTTGGAATTATGTATGATTTATGGGGGCTTTGGAAGGGAGTAATATACTATTTCTAGTATGAATAGGAATGTTCTTTGACAGAATTGGCAGAAGGTCTTTAGATTCGTGACAATGTGAAGGTATGACTTGAAGTTTGACTGACTATTCATTAGCTTTAGTTTAGTTAAGTTTATTTAGTGAATGCTTAACAACTGAGAGATACAATATCTTTATAGGTAGTTATAAGCCAATTTTACAGAAAAAAGCTAGATAGAGAAAAAAGAAAAATTTATCCAAATCAAAAATTAAAAATTATGAACAATTTAAAATTCCAAATACAATTATTTACAAAATCATTTATATATTACTTCGAAAGTGATTTATTAAGACATTTTTAATTCTTGTAGCAAAATTAAACTTCGAAGCTTAACATATCTGTCAAAGGACATCCCCAGCAACATTTTAGGCAAATTAGATAATCTATCGTATCTTCGTAGGCCAAAGACGATACGTACGGTTCTGTTAAATGCGCCATTGAGTTTTCGCTTGCTTACATAGTTGCAAATGCAGTAAATTTCACAGCCGTACACCAAGATCGGAATTACTAAAGTCTTTGCAAGAAGTAAACGTGTTTTAAAAGGTGTAAAAATCTGAGTTACCCATAATGTACGAAGTACTCTATACACTTTGCCAACGAGTGTGTTTATATGGTCATCCCAAGTCAAGACGTGGTCATACGTCACGCCGAGGTTATTTGTCCACATAATTTATTGGGTAATATTTAATAAAATTGGAGGAAAGTATTCAAGATCAAGAGTCAAGACTTTTTCTTGAAATAACAATGCATTTGGATTTTTTTGGGTTTAAAATGAGACCGTTTAGCTCGGACCAACTTTGAATTTTTTCGAGATCTTTGTTGACACAAAAATCTCCATGCTCTATAAGCCCAAGGGGACAGCTGAAATACAATTGAACGTCATCTGCGTACATATGAGAAGAGCAATTGCCAAATAAAGATGGGAGTTCACTAACGTACATCGAAAACAGTAGTGGACCAATTATAGAACCCTGTGTGACACCTGTAATGTTCGGGAGGAAACTAGACAATCTACCATCAACTTGGACTGCTTGTTTTCTATCAGCTAAGTGAGAATAAATAAACTTAGTACAGCACTCAATGAAAAATTGAATTGATTTTTAAGCTTTTGACATAAATTAACGTGGTTGACTGTGTCGAAAGCCTTTGAAAAATCGAGCAGAATCAAAAAAGCAACCTCATCTCTATCCAAGGCTTGTCTTATATCTTCAATTACGTTTAAAAGGGCGGTAATACAGCTGTGTTTTTTACGAAAACCAGACTGCTTCGGTGTAAGCATCGAGTTTATGGCTGGCTGATGAATGTATTGCACAAGAAAGTTGATAAACTCTACTGCATTTGTAAACTCCGTAACTTTTTACTAAGATCTTGTTAAATTTGTTCTCTGTTCTTTTCCAATTCATTTTTGTTCTGTTTTTGTGATGATTTTCAGGAATATTTTCATTCAAAAGATAAATACTGAGCTTCCTAGACTGAGTGCTAGGAATTTTACTAAGAAGCAACTTATATATTTGTTTTAAAATTTAGGGTTTTCATTTGCAATAAACCCATAGGAAAAATTTAGTCCTGTTAGGTCAAAAAATGCTGGTAGATCTCGATCGAATCCATAAGTAAATCCAAATTCATAGGCTGAATTTTCTTCTAGTCACGTGGAAGTTCGAAGCTACAATCCCGAAAGTATAAAATTGTCCTTACCTTGGCAGGTGTAAGTACTAAGAGCCCTTACACTGACACGAAACGCCATTTTTCACATCAACAATGATTTGCAATCCTCACAAGGTTTGACTGATAGAAATGCGCTCTAAATTGGGACTCTCCGAGCTCTATTGTGCCACCATTTTTATTTATTTACTTTATTAAAAGACGCTTATAAAATATGGCCTGAAAATAGTTACGAATTTGAATTGCAAACTTCTTCTTATGCGTGACTTGAACGAACTAATTTTAGTCTCAATACTTGGATAAGATGTGATTTGAATAGAAAATTGATTATTATTGAATTATATCTCAAACGCGAAAGGCAAATAGTCGAGAATAAAATTACTCAGACTGCTTGCAGTTTTAGGGTATGATGTGCCTGTATTTGCTCTCCTTTTTGGACCTGAGAAATCTTTTGGCTAAAATGCTGCTTTGGCTGTGTAAATGCTGCTTTGTGTAAAAGTTCGGTAAGCAACCAGGAGCAATGCAAAAATCTATCCATGTAAACCTTTCACCTACAGAGATCAGAGAAACACCCTTCATCTTCCAAGACTAACTAAAAAAAAAATCTACTCTGCTTTTTTGATTTTTCAGTCCCAAAATGCATCACAACTGTTTGCATTGACATTCATAAATTACTAGCTGACGAGGCTGGGGCGCGTAGCTTGGACCGTACGGTGACCGAACTGAGTAATTTAGGTATAAAGTAGTTCTGGGGGCAACCGACTTAAAATGAAAAACTGGTGAGAGCTCGCTCGAAATCGAAATTGTTGGCGAAAAGTTTTGTTTCGGGCTCAAATTCACCCCGAACTGTAAGGCCAACCTAAGTAAGTAAAGTAATCTGGAGCAATGAAGCGCTCTAAAGGTGAAACAATTTTTGGAATTGGTTTAATATTTTCCCCAGTTCTCGTTCCCTTTGCGTTCCCGAAAGAATATGGAAAGCCATTTCTTAGGTTCTAGACTATTTTTGTTCCAAATTTTATTGAAACCGGCTCAGTCGTTTTGAAGCCTTTTCTATACACTAAGTTCTCGATTACGTTCCCGTTGCCTTTCCCATGGAAATATGGGTTTGAAAAGCATTCTAACAGTGAAAGAATTTTGAAATTGGTCGAGCAGTTTCTAAGTTCGCGTTTATTTTCCGGTTGTCGTGGGAATATGGGGATGAAATGCACATAAAAGCAGCAGAAAGCGATTTTGTAAGGTTGTAGGATTCACGTCGAAATAATTATGTAGGATAAGACTACAGTCCTTATGATCACTGGAGGATTATGACGATTTTTCTGTGTATTCGTTGATGATGGTACGAAAATTGTGGTACAGTTTTCCCGAACGTTCTTTGGAAATTGATCAGTACAAGAACTAAAGCTGCTCGTCCCGAAGAAAACAAGGCCAATATTTTTTTTTCCTGTGGGATGTGTTGAAATCTTTATTAGACTAAAACCTTTTTCTGATTTCAACTAAGTGCTAAACTTATCTACCTTTTTTTCAAAGGAGCTGCTAAGTTTTGTGTTGTAAGTAATTTTCCAATAAAAGTTTTTGCTTAACCCGGTACTTCAAAGCGTTTCCGTTTACCGCGACAAGTCGGATAGAATTGTTATTAGCAATCAGTTTACTGAATCGGGTACGCTTTTAAGCGTTCTCTGAAACCCTTTTCTAGTTTTTAGTTCGTATCGATGTTTGGGTAGGCTAGGTCAGGTGTCCGCGTACTGCAGGAGTGGTTAATTTTCATCAAGGATGAAGCAGAGATGTTAGAGAACTGTGATCCCTTCGAGATCACGATGCCCGTAAATGCGAAAACTAAGAAGAATATTAGGCTATTGTGGCTGTCAGGCCGGCTGACACACTGATGCCTGCTGGGCCAAAAGGTGATACCACAAAGGATTTAGACTATCTTCCTATTAACAAAACCGTTTCGGGCTTCCAATTTAGCTGGAGAGCCGCAAAACGTTGATGATTAAAGAAAGGAGAACCGCAAAATGAGAAATGGTTTTCTCTTCCGTCTTATCCATGCAGCTTATGCAGAATTCATTTAAGGCAATTCTTAGTTCGCGGCATGACTTCCTATAAAACCGTGTAATGTAATGACACCTATCGCCGTGCGCAGAGGTTATTTCTATGGGGAGAGGACAAGTCATTCGATTGCAAACAAAACCCGAGCAGTAATGCAACTCCTTCATTTATTGCTATATATTCATTTAGTTCACGTAAACTGATTGAAGCTCGTTATCTGCTTGGTTTTCATCCATTCACTAACTTTTAATCAAAAGCGTTTGGTAATTTTGTTACAGTTTTGTTTTGCTCAGCTAAATGTAGCGATAATTCTGTCTTCTGATTGAATTACATCATGTGTTGATAAAATGTTCAAAGTAGGACCTAAAACACTTCATTGTGGTACCTCAGCCTTGAAGTCTGAACATTAATTTGCGTGTCTATAACGACAAAATTCTCTTCTCGGGATATTCTTTAAAGAATTATATGGAGTAGCTTCAATAACTTTTGTCTTAATTTTAGGCATTCTTGTCACACCTGATTGTCGAAAGTTTGTGAGACATTCGAAAAAATTGATGTTTAACTTTCTTTTCTTCCTGAGCTTTCCGTTTAGTCAGTTAAGGAGCGTTCGCTTCTAAAGGTGCGTCCCCAGTTTTGCTGAACGGCACCAATCATCAATACTGAATCAGTGTGAACGGCATCCGCCCCCTCGGCTTTCCGGAAAGCCTACCCGAATTTGAACCGAATGAAATGGAACCGATTACCGGTTGGCATTGTGTGGACGTAGCTTGAAACCTAAGGTTAGGTTTAGATATGAATATGGTAAAGTACCTGCTTTAAGCGGTAGAGAGGATATACATAGATTCCTATATAAAGAATAGGACCCAAATATCTACCTTGAGGCATTCTTGAATCAAGTGTAAATCTTTTTGAACTAAAAATGAAACTCAATCAACTGAACAAATATCGAAGCTTCGGAAACAAAAACCAAGAAAACTGTCGTTTGAACCAATTAATCGCTACACACTGTTGCCAGACAACCTCTGCCAATAGTTAAGTATACCTACTTAGTAAAACTTTGTACATCCATTTACGCTAATTGCCATCTACAAATGAGTTTGCTAAAGACCGCCACTGCCGCCCATGAAGTCTGAAAAAACCAGTCCATCTTATAAGCAAATGACGTCAATTCTGTTTGCTAACACAAATCATTATTTAAAAAAATAATCCCACATCTTGTCTATTCATGCTCCAACAACAATCAATCAACCAAGTGTAATAAGTTTGAAAAGAAAATAAGTTAAACTTCCATCGACTAAATTGCAAACAACTGGATAAGACTCTAACTTAAGATGCGCAACGAACACAAACAAAGATGTACATGTGTATTACATACTTAAGCTAGCAGAAGGCGTCAATTGAGATGTGCAATATACACAATTGATACACCAGACCATACTCGTTCTACAACATTTAAAAAAAAAAAACATCCAAACAAACACATTGTTCGTATCTTTCTATCTAATGTTTGCCAAAAGCAAAAAAAAAAAAAGAATCAAATTGCACTTAGTCATCATGTGGTTTTCAATTTTTTTTTCTTCTTTTCACTTTGGAGTGTATACAAAAAAAAAATATATTAAAAAAAAAAAACAGAAAAAAAAGATAAATAAATACAGCGACAATGAATGCCCATTAAGTTGGTCTTTGGTGCGATTTTGTGTGTCAGATTGTGTAGAACGACTGTGCTTGTTATATTGCCTTGGAGTTAAGTGTGATGTAGTCATGCGAGTGTATACTCTCCAATTTGCAAATCGAGAAAACATCTGAAGATTGAGTTAAAGCCATTTTTTGCTTGTTCTCGTGCAAAAGCTTGTTCATGTTGAATAATGAACTGATTCTTAGAATGTTGAGTTAACAAGGAATGCAGATAAGTGTTTCCCCCAATAGCGAGGTTGAAGTGTACTCGTATACTCGTATAATCGTATTCAGTGGCGTTGAAGAGAACACATCGAAGGCACTCTCTAATTTGGTCTACATGTTTCAAACATATGGACGTTTAGCTGAATGAATTGGTTGTTCATTTGTTCAAATTGAATACAGAATCCCAGACTTGGACGACAGAGAGAAAAAAAGTAGTTACAGCTTGAAGAAGACGGACGGCTTTGACAGAGAGTACCATTGAAAAATGGTAACAAACAAATTGCTATTTTTTGCTTACCTTCTGGTGGGGTTTTTGCGCGCAGTTTGTGTGGTTAGAAGTTGTGGAGTTCATTTCGTCTGTTTGATTTACTATCGCACATTTCAATATACGCAAGTGGACTTGGTAGTGTCCGGGTCAACGAAATGTCAAAATTGATAGTATTTTCATCGATGACAGACATGCCTTCAGTATCTTAAATATCCATACGTTCCGAGGAGTCTTAAATAGGTAAGGACTCCTAGTAGTAGTAGTAAGTTGCTGACATCCATGATTAAACAAAACGGAAGAAAATCTTGCGGGTCAATTTACCTCTCAACAGGTCTTCCGCCATCCTCAGTTGTAGAAAATCAGTGGAAACACTGTTAATGTCCAAGATATTGTGATGTACTTTGTTCTCTAGAGCTGGGGTATACTCGTCGGGTCCAGGGTCGATCAAAGAAAACACGTTAAACTTCGGGTACGAAGGTCCAATCCTTTTATTGGTCTTAAAGCTAGTCCAATATTATATTTATTAATTCTTATCTCTAATGCTGGTGATCGGTGGTTCCAAGGCTGGTAGATCCTTAGTCCTATGCTGGCGAAACGGTCATCAAGTACGGGCTTTTAATCGCTGGTAAATCAACAGTCAAATACTGGCACCAACAGGCAAATCCTGGCATCAACTGTCAAATACTGGCATCAACAGGCAAATCCTGTTATCAACAGGCAAATCCTGGTATCAACAGCTTAATAGCCGGCAAGATAAAACCCAAAAGTCTTTAAGAGGCTAGTGGGGGATTGGTGCTAGGTACTCCAAGGAGACCTTGCTAAAATTGGGAATCTCTGGGCACACTACGTACCCCTGGTTTTCCTTTAGTGGAAGTAGCCTGTACTGTAGATTGGTACTTTTCCAACATGGGCTGACTTCTCCTTCTCGATTTCAGCGATTTTAACGATTTTTTATTGAACAAAAGGATATATACAATTGATACTTAACTATAATACGTTTCTTAATAATATGATTAATTTTGCTGTGTTGGCACATAAAGGGCCTAACGATATACATTGTCGGTTATTTAAATTAAGGGTAAAGCTTAAGTTTATGGTTATTAAAAAATGTAATAATTTGTGAGATTTATATAACTGTAGGAGTGTTCAGTTCCTGTTGTCCTTGGGGTTAGTTGTGGTGGAGGTGGAGGTGGTGGAGGATGGTGGTGTAGGAGTTGGATTGGGCGGGCGGGTGATGTGGTGATGGGGCAGCTAGCCACGGTGGTGGGTTGACGCTGCCTCAGCGTAGAAAGCCATTGCCTCATCGTTGATGAATGTGTCGTCTTCCATCAGTGTCATCGCATCGATGTATCTCGGGTCCGGGTGTCGATCTTCTTCTGTTATCCTTCTTACTAAGGGGTTCGGATGGTTGGCCAGGTTTTCCAGTAGGCGTCTTCCAGATTGCACCAAGTATTTGTCTATGGGGATGACCCTTGCTTCTTCATAGAGCTTTCTGTTGCTGACGTTTTTCCTGCGCATCGGATCGTAGCCAAGCCCTGTGCATATGCGCAGAACCTTCCTCTCGAATACAGCCAGTTTTTGCATTTTCGTCGTGGATATTGTGAACCAGACGGGAAAGCAGTAGGTGATTACAGGTCGTATTAGCTGCTTGTACAGCAACAGTTTTGTATTTTGGCTGAGTCCATTTCTTTTGCGCATCAGCGGATGGACGCGATGAAAAGCAAAGTTAGCTTTTTTGACGACTGCAGTGGCGTGCGGGTTGAAACGCATCAATTCGTTGAAATGGACTCCTAGATACTTGACCTGCTTTTTCGGCCTGAGTTGTGTACCGTCGGGAAGGTTTACGCAGATTTTGTGGCAGTTTGCGGCTGATCTCGAACGTCTCCGTCCTTGTGTTGGTCTTCTTATGCAAATTAGCTCGGATTTCGCTGAATTTATTTTGATTCCCCATCGATTGTAGAACTCGAAGAGCTTCTTTACGTGGTCTTCAACTCTACGAGCAGCGATCACAGGTGACAGTGAGTGCGCGTAGGTCAGTGAGTCATCCGCAAAGAGAAGGTTGGTGGTGCTTTCTGGTTGAGGTTGGTCGGAGGTGAAGATGCTGTATAGGAAGGGACCTAGCTTCGATCCTTGAGCAACCCCTGCTCGGATGGGTCTGGTTGAAGATACGGTGTTGTCTACTTGCACGTAGAAAGACCTGGAATGAAGAAAATTAAGCAAAATTTTAATTAATGAACCTGGAAAGCGTAAAATGGTTAGTTTGTGGATAAGTCCGTTTATCCAGACACTGTCAAATGCCTTCTCAACGTCCAAGAAACATCCAACTGTTGTTTGGTGGTTGTTGAGTTTCCTTATAACGTCCCCTTGGAGCTTCAAGAGCGGATGAATGGTAGAATGTTTCTCCCGGAATCCAAACTGCATATTCGGGATGATGCTGTTGTCATTACAGAATGCCTTGAGCCTTCGGAGAACCAGATCCTCCAGAATTTTGCTGACGTTGCTGAGTAGGGATATGGGCCTGTAACCGGACACAATGTTTCGGTTTCCTTTTTTGGGAATGGCCACGATCTTCGCCTTCTTCCATCGCTCGGGAAAGTGGCAGTTGTTGAGGCAGTTGTTCATCACAATGGCCAGGAAGATCATCACTGTTTGAGGAAGTATCTTAAGAACGAATTTTGAGATTTTGTCCGGCCCAGCTGATTTTTTGGGGCGCCCACTTTGGATCAAATCTAGAATATCTTCTGGAGTAGTGAAAATGGTGCCTTCACTGGGATCACGTGAAGGGTTTTCGTCACTGAAAACGGTTTCTTCGATTCTGCTTCCTTCAATCAGCTGGATGGTTGAGTCCACATCGTTTAGGAATGCGGGGTCAGGAGGAGGAGTTGACACGAAGTTTTCTTCAAAAAATTCGGCAAATCCTTCTGCTTTGTCCTCGGATGATGAAACTTCTCCTCTGTTGGTGGTGATCTTGTCTGGCATATCTGGCCTTTTGCCGACTATCCTGTTGATGTTTTTGAAGGTATCCGGACCAGGTTTGATGTTTTGCAGTCTCTTTTGGAATTGTATGTTGTTGTGGTGTTGAACTGCATTCCTGAACATTGTGTTGGTACAGTTGAGCTCGCTCAGCCAAGACTGGTAATCGGAATTACTTGTGTTGAGTTCTCGTTGCCGAATCCTCTGAAGTCTTTTCCTCAGTCGTTGTCGATGGTGGTACAAGTTCTGAATGTAGGCTGGTAGGTGCTGGTATCTATCCTTGGATGTTTTAGGCTTCTTTTGGCTATCTAAGGCATTTCTGATGACTGTTTCTAGGTCCTCGATTGCAGCATCGATTTCCGTGTTTTGCAGGTTTCTATTGGTTGGTGGGATAGTTATGCTGTCCTCGACATCTCTTTGAAGCTTCTCAACATCCAGCTTCGTGTAGTTGATGAAATACTCTGGTGGTGGTTCTGAAATGATAAAAGGTTCATTAAGGTTAATAGAAATTTGTACCGCTTCGTGGTCAGAGTCACTGAGTATTGCCGTGCAAACAAAGTTTCTAAACTCGGGCAGTACATGCACAAGGTTGGATGTTGCTAGGAAGAAATCCAATGTTGAAGGTGTCCTAGGGAAGGTCGGCTTTGGTTGGGATATAACAACGAGATTGTGATTCTCGCTATTGTCGTCCAACCAATTGGTAATGGCCATTCCTTCAATACTGCATGTGGTGTCCATCCAAAGGGTATGTCTAGCGTTGAAGTCACCGCCTATCAGCCCGTATGTTCTTCCACTGATGAAGTTGTTGAGTTTTTGAAGATCGTCTTTGATGTCGTTGACGCTGGATGAGCACTTCGCGTAGATGCTCACTACTCCAAGTGTTTCATCGTGTCCAAGTTGAACGGTGATAGCCGTGGCCTCAATCGTCTTTAGCCCTTGGATGGTATGCTCGGTGGTTCCAGCTGAGACTTTCTCCCGGATGAAAATGGCAGTGCCTCTATTTGTGTCTGTTTTGTCCTTTCTGAAAGTAAAATATTTATTCATATTAATATTGTTCCGTTTGGTTACGTTGGTTTCTGAAATGAGAGCAATGTCGG
Source organism: Melanostoma mellinum (assembly GCA_914767635.1). Lineage (NCBI taxonomy): Eukaryota > Metazoa > Arthropoda > Insecta > Diptera > Syrphidae > Melanostoma > Melanostoma mellinum. The sequence continues at coordinate 57,716,149 of OU612059.1, read as the reverse complement.
GGTTGTGTTTTTTTAGAAATAGATTAAATGACGTCCTCTTTTCTAGGCTGTACAGCGAATTTACGTTGTACGTCATGATGCGGAGCCTCTTTACTTGCATATTTGGAATATGAAGGTGGCTAAGGCCACGGACTTATCTTCTTCACTCATGCTATCGTAGCTGGTGGGTATTGCCGTCTTGGCTTCTTTCATCAGGGTACCAAGGTCGCTCCCAAATATCCGCTGTGCCTCGTTGTTGAGGTTGATAGGTGAGGTTGGTGTCGGTCTGGTGGGCCTGGCTGGGGTCAACTTGGGAGTTTTGGCTGCAGTTGGTTGTTGCTTCGTGGATGTGGCTGACTTGGGCGAAGGTCCGCTTCTGAACTTGAGGCATAGCTGACGGCTGGGCGGGTTGCCATGGAGATGGATTTGGCGGCGAATGCCTGCTGGGCCTTCTTCTCGGCGACTTCCTTGTTCCTTTCAGTCAACTTGGCCTTAAGGGTTGGGCACCCCTTGAAACTTGCCGGATGTCCTTCCTTTTGGCAGTTTGCACACCACACATCCAGTCCTGTGTTGGTAGTCCGCTTGCACTGACCTGGCTCATGCACCTCCTTGCATTTCACGCAGACGTATTGACGCCCACAGTTGGTGGCAACATGTCCAAATCGTTGGCAATTCCTGCATTGCACGATATCGTTGGACTTAAGTCTCTCCCAGTGGACCTTCTGGTTCATAATGAGTGTCTTTGTGTAGACCTCGCTGAGCTGGCAGGTTTTGTCCAGTTCCACGACGAAGTTGTTGTAGGACTTTCCTTGTGCCCTCTTGGCTTTGAATTCGGTGACCTTGATGATAGGGAGGCCCTCTATCCTGAGTTCATCTTCGACTTCAATCGCAGCGTAGGAGTGGTGGATGCCATTGAGGAGAAGTAGGTTCTTTCTATCTTCCTTCGGTGTGAAGGAATTGAACTGAATCTTCCTCTCCTTGAGGAATTTCTTAATTCCTTCGAAAGATTGGCGGCTTCCAGCGTTGATAATTGTTGTCTTTGTATTGCGGTTTTTGAACGTGACTGGCAATTTGTTCCCTTTGCAGAACCGGCTTATCTCAGCAATGTTTCCTGAGAAACAGAAAATTGGCGGCATTCCGGGACCCTTGGCTGGCTCGCTTGTTTTTGGTGCTCCTGGTGTTGTGGAAGTTGATGGTGGGCTGTTTTTGGCTGCGAATATTTTCTTTGAAGTTGTTGGCGGTGGTGGCTGAACGGTTGGTGCTACTGCTGGCACCACTGCTGGTGCTGTTACGATGATTGGGGTAGGTGAAGTCGAATTTACCGACCCGATTGATGATGGCGGCTCCTGTTTCTTCTTCTTGAAGTCTTTTTTGGCGGCTGTCTTCTTTGATCGTTTCTTACCAGTTACCTCGGTGAACTGGTCGTCCTCGTCGGATTTATCAGATTTATCTGCCTCGTCGCCAGTCAGGCAGATAAGATCTTCGTCCTTTCCTTCGTTTTCAAAGGTTTCCTCCATTGGCTGTGGTCCATCGAGCTGTATCTGCAGCTCCTTGACGAGGCTGCTGAGGCGCTGTCGGTGCTCTATCCCCAGATCGGCTTTCATCCGCCTCAGCAAAGTTCCGAGAGCGGTGATTGCCGTTTCTACGGTCAGCTTCTCCATTTTCCTGAAATGCTAAAAGATTATTAAGACTTCCTGGAAAAATGAAAATGATTAGTTATAAATCCTGCAAGAGATTATATTTTCCAGAAAGGGATAATTCTTTCCTGGAAAAAACAAAATATTAAAGGATTAGCTTAATTATATTTCCTAAGAAATGTAATTAGGATGGGATAAACCCTATTACCAGTCCGGTCCTTCTTCTTGTTCAGGTACCTGGCAGGTAGTCGGTGAGTGTCCCTTTTTTTGTTCGGTGTGTTTGGGTATTTGGGTATTCTTAGTCCGCTGTGTGTACGTCCTCTCGCGATGACGGTGACTGAAGTCTGTGACTTCTCCTTCTCGTATTTCTCAGGATGCCTTATAAAATTATCTACACCTAGTGCGTGTGAGTTCTATGGCATGAGTGAAAAATATCATGTGACAACAAAGGTATGTGTATTGGCTGGCGGTAGGGTGTATATTTGTAACTTCGTTATAATATCACTAGACGATCATAACGAAATCCCTGGTATGACGAAGGGTTCAGGCTGGTTTTTGCAACTTTCTTCCCAATCAATACCGCAGACTCGAACTAGAACAGGTGAGAGTCATGCCTTTAAGTTTATTGGCATAAAAGTTAAGAGTATCACCGGCTTAACAGATGTGTGCCTGTTTCGTAGGCTAACAGAAGGACCAAACAGTTTTTCCACGGGTACCGAACTTTTCGAGGAACTGGTAAGTTCTCCGACGGATGTGTCTTAATGCACACAATATGGCCTTATACGAGTCACTTGAGTTACAAAAATGATTCGTGTAGTTCGTTTAGCACGAATTTTCTTAGTAATTTGAAGGGAAAAAAGCAAATCGTGTGGCTTGTTGGTTCGTTTAAAACGAAACCACTCAGTCATGAAAAAAAGTAATTGTGTTTCTTACTGCTAAATATAAAGCGATCTAGTTGGAGCGCAAACGTTCGCGTAGTTCTTTTTCGTACTTTTTGAGTGATTTGAGGAGAGAAAACAGATCGTGTGGCTCGTGTTAGGTTAGGTTAGGTTTGAATGGCAATAATAGGTTTGTTCGTTGAAGCCATGAGATTGCCCTGGGGTCGCCACAAAGCGTTTTTTGAGAAACCTTAATTCGCCCTGAATGTCAAAGTGCGCCTTGGGTTTGCCATAGGTTTTCTCTCAACTCGCCCTAGGTTTTTGCTGTGGCGAGTTGAGGGCTGTCAAGTGGCATTTTTTTATTTTAATGATGTTGATGTGTGGTATTGCGTGATGGTGATGTGTGGTATTGCGTTTTTAAAAGACTGGAGAATCCAGGTTTTTTGACAACTCATAGGGTCAACCAAGTTCAACGAACGAACCTTTAGGTCCATTGTGATACCATAAGAATTATGTGAGTGAGTACTTTTTGATAGAGATGAAGGGTATCTGTGTTCGCCAGATCGCAGTTGCAGTTTCATTTTGAGGGAGAGTGCAGGCCATGAGCAGAAGAGGTGTAGGACTGTCTCTTCCTCCTTCTCATCTAAGCAGCTTCTGCAAAAGTCGTTGCAGGAAACGCCGAGTCTTATGGCATGTCTACCTATCAGACAATGTCCGGTAATGACATTGATTACGGAGCTAACGTGCAATCTGGTTATGGATAGCAAATGTCTTGAGTGTTTTAGATCTAGCTCTGGCCATATCTGTTTTTTTGCCACACACGTTGTGATATTTTACCACCTCTGTCCATGATCTGTTCAACCATCTCCCTTAGAGACAGGTGACAGTTGAGGGCGGTTACTGAGTTCGTAGAAACAGCGCCGAGTGATTCGAGGGCTGCTTGACTGTCTGAGAAGATCCGGATATTCGTTGAGGATATCACGTTTTCTTTTAGCCACGATATGACCACTTTAATCGCCAGAATTTTCGCTTGGAACACGATACAGTGGTTTGAAAGGTGGGATGAGAGGCCTACATTGAGTCTGTCTGAGTACACTCCACAGCTGAACCCTTCTTCGGTTTTTGAACCATCTGCATAGATTTGAATCATCTCTCAAGAATTCTTCATCTTCCCAGATAGTTCTCGGTGGGATTGAGACTTAGAACTTGTTTTCAAAAACCAATTGGGGGATGGCGTAGTCGGAGTGACAAAGGATTGATCTGAATAGATTCTGGATTTAAGCGTGACGGATATTATAATCGGTCCATTGGGAAATAGCTCTATGAATGGCTCGTGTTGGTTCGTTTGAAACGAAATCACTCTGTCATTTCTAGTGAAAAAGGTTTCCTAATGGCCAATCTAAAACGAGCGCCCGAATGACAAAACTAATAACATTTTAAAATTCAAGCGAATCCTGGCAACACTATGAGATTTTCTACTCAAATGATTCCAATAAACCCATTTGTGATTAACCAATGAGAAACCTTTTTCATTAGAAAATACTATGTGATTTCGTTTTAAACGAATTTACACGAGTCGCACGGTTTCTCCTACTCAAACGGCTCACTTGAGTTCGTGCTACACAGCATAAAACGACCCTCATCGTTGGTGCAGAAATGCAATCCAAAATTGTACGTAAATCCACTAACAGATGTCATAAGCTTTGTTTCTTTACTTTGTGCACAGAAATTCCCAATTTGTCATCTGTTTAGTAGGGGCGGGCAGAGGGCGTTGGGGCAAAAGTCTTTCAAAAAGTGACAAAACGAACACAAAGTTAAAAACGGCTTTTGAAAAAATTCACAACAACGCTTCAAGAAACGTGGGTTTGACGTGACTGTTCACAATTTTTGTCAGAATTTTTCATGGCTGAAATTCGCAAGGGGATGGGGGGGGGGGGGGGAAGATCGGGCTGGATAGGGGAACTTTTGTACCCTTTTCTCGGAACAACTAAGTCAAATCGCCGTGCTGGAACAGAAATTGACAAATTTTAGTAGATTCGTCATAACTTATAGTAGGCGAAAGTAGTTGTTATAATTCACACTCCGTTCTTTTATAAAAAAGGTTGAAGGCTTCAGTTCTAAAGATAGTCCGACTGTCGACGCCACTTGTTGGCAGTTTCCCTGCCTATATCTTCACCCTAGGAAGCGCAATGGATCCAATCACATCGAAGTGGTTGATGGGGCCGTAATTAAGCATTTCTTCTTTTGATTTATTGAATTCTTAGATTTTAACAAAAACGTGCTTTATTTTCTTCCAACGTACTTTTAATTTGAACTCGTGTTCTCGGTTTCTTAAAATAAAAGAAAACCTGCCACTCCAGTCCAGACAACGGCTATGCGATAATTTATTTAAATGCCTTGTCTTACTTTTTAAAATTCCAACTGCCACTGGCTGACATTGAACGGCGAAAAAAAAAATTCGAGTTACTCACCTCTGCGTCGTTGATTCCATTAACCTTTTATCTTTTGTTTGACCTTAACTTGGGTTTTCAAGTTCGGCATTATGCCACTTCATTCAATAAATTTGTTTGTTCAATTATTTTCTCATTTTGGTTTTGTGTGTATACTTTTTTCATCATCATATTAAATGATGTATACCTATATACGCGCGTCTTTGCGCACACCTTATAGCCATGCATTCAAGTATCTTGTATCTTCAGTTCTTCACAGAGACTCTTGTGTTGTTTATTTTTAACAATAAGTACCGTCAACACAAAAATGAATGTAAGGTGGTAGCGCGCTAGCTTATATACAAATTAATTTCGATTAATTATTCTCAAGGTAGTTTAACAATAAATTTATTCATATAGACCCACAGCATATCACACTGTTTGTGAATTGTGATTGTTGTGCGTACCCGCACTCAGTACACAGTACACAGTGTTTGGCTTCTAAGAAACTTGAATAAATGGGAGTGTATTGTGTACCTACTAGGTGCGGGTTTTATTTTTTTATTATTTTTTTTTGTTTAAATTTATTTTTGCTCACTGCTCATATGTCTCAGTGTTCCTTTCCAAAATCAGATACTTGTAGAATGTTAAACTCTCATTCTTCGTTTTGTGTCTTGTCAGGGAGTACGAAAAAAAAATTGATTGCACGTGCCTCAGAGAAATTTGAATAAAAGCTGAGATAGCAAAGAATAAAGTTGAAGGCAACATAAATTTAAAAAAATAAAAAGTAAAAATAAATAAAGAACGAAGTAATGACGGAGCGGATGTCAGGGATTTTTTTTTCTTCTTTTTTCGTTTGTGTGGTTTCACTTAATTGCAATAATTTTTTGCAGATATAATTTGTTTATTGAATTTGTAATCAAATGATTCCGAACACAGTCTGGGAATGGGAATGATGAAGAGCGATGCTGTAGGTGGTCCTATTGTTGGTTTGGGGTTTTTAAATTGAGATATTCGTTAGCTCCATCGATAAGTACTTTGAGAATGTCACAAATATGTGTGAAATTGGTTTTCTTATTTACTTATTATCATTTTTTGAGTCAGCGATGAAGAGTTCGCTGAAGTAGAAAGGAATAGCTTTCGGGATAGAATCGTATTTTATGTCTTCGCTTAAAACCACTCCCTTTCACACCAAGTTGATTGATAGACATTCTCTTGAATCTTGAAATGAGCTTTGGCGCAAATCTCACAACCTCTATGAAGATGATGAGAAAATTTTTAAGAAGGCAAACAAAAAATCCCCGATATTAGTGTTATTTCGATGTCAGAGAGTTATTATTTCTCAAGAAAACCAATCGAAAAAAACGACAACCACGTCATGGCTCCGTTGAGAATGCGGTTTTATATCATAAAAGTCCAGAATCCACCAAATTTTCACATTGTGAGAGATCTAGAAAAAAAAACCCGTGAAAACAACTCACCGAGGCCATTGATGTTGAAGAAGGCTTTCGACAAGGCGACAAACTTACATGCAATTTCTGCAACATCATTCTTGACTTTATTGTACAAAACTCAAAGGCCAACACCAGAGGCGTTATAAAAATAACTCGTTTACGTAGACGATATTGAGGTAATGGGAAGAAGGAAGTGTGATGTCATAGGTGCTGTTGCGAGCATTGAAACAGAAGCGGCAAACATGATATAATGGCCAATGTTGTAAAACGAAGTTTATGCTGTCATCAAACAAGGGGAAAACGTCACAATAGACAGACATAACTTCGAGGTAGTACAAGACTGCGTCTGCCTTGGATCCGCTATAGACACGAAGAATAGCATCAGTGCGGAGATCAAACGGAGAATATTTTTGCCAATCGTTGCTACTTTGGTTTAAGAAGACAATCGAAATAGTGTTATTGAAAGATGTTCGTTGAATCCCAGGTTCACCCCGAACTGCATTGCCCACCTAAGCAAGTAGTTAAGACTATCAAGGGATGTCGAGTTGGAACTGTGAATCGTAAGGAGTTGTTTTTTTCAATAATAATATCCAGAAGACGCTTGTAGCTGCTAACTGTGATAGACATCTGGAAAGCGTTGCCACCGTTGGAACTGTAGAAGCTGAAAAAGCAATTCAAATAGTCTTTTTATGTTTATGTTCAAGCCTCTATATATCGGCTCAACAAAGCGCCAGTAATGTTTGGCAGAAGAAAATTGTAAGTCTTTCTTTTTAAATGTTTCTTGAAGAGCTCCACAGGGTTCTATACTCAGACCGCCACTGTTAAACAGAAAAGGAAGCACTATGCATTACATGGGGCAGCTACAAATTTGTTTTAAAAAATGCAATAAAGTGAACTAAATTTATATTTTTAAAGTATCTTATCTTTATTAGTAAAAACAAGCATTCCCACAAAATTTCATTATTGTGTAATCGTGTTACTTACCTGAACAGAATGGTGCAGCAGTAGTAGCAGCAAGCAGCACTGTCAAATCCAAAACAAAAAAGCAACTGAGGAATGTAGTAAAGTTCGTCTACAATAGTGTAGCATCGTCATGTAGACGTCAATTTTGCTGAGCCATTTTGTTTTTTTTTTTTTTGTGTGAAACGTCAAAATGCAGCACAGGAGCGCACTCAAAAGCTGAAATTGAATGAACTTGTGGTGCTGCTACTGCACATTGTGTTCACTTTTAAGGCATTTGCATACTTTTAACTTTGACAGTGCTGCTTTTGCTGCTGTGCTTAAAATGTTAGTTTATTAGTTTAACATCGTCTCTTCAAGATTCCACACAAAGAGAATGTTCAAAATGGTCAAATCTCTGCTTAGACGCTGGCAATTACATCGGGTGTTTCATTTCTACTTATAATTAATCAAACAAAAAAACGCACTGTTTTGGTTATACAGCTTTCAATCTTTAAAGGAGTTCTACCAACGTTGTTCAAGCGTAAACCGACTCATTTCGTCCAGGGAAGGTACGCTACTGACTACCTGTCATAAAGTTTGTTCGTTGAAGCCCTGGGGTTGCCCTGAGGTTGCCACACAGCGTTTTTGAGAAACCTTAAGTCGCCCTGAATGTCAAACTAAGTGTTTTTTTAGGCCTGTGGTTGACCTGGGTTAGCCTTCAACTCGCCCTAGGTTTTTGCTGAGACGAGTTGAGGGCTGCCAAATGTCGTGCATTTTTATTCAAATAGGAGTATTTTGTGGCTTAGCGTTTTTTGAGGTTTGGAAAACCCAGTTTTTTTTGGCAATTCAAAGAGTTGTCAAGAAAACCTGGGATAACCCTGAGTAAAGTTCAACGAACGAACCTATAATTTCTAGCTGGAAATAGCTGTCAGTGGAAAACAAACATATGACTTAAAAGGAAACCACTAGATGGGCCATCTTGTATTTGTTCTCTCTGTGGAAGAAAACTTGTAACATTTTCGATTGAACTTTTGTTAAATAACATCAAAGCCTTCCCTTCCATGTCATAATTCTGAGGGCTTTTTCCACCCTACGTACGTAAAATAATTTATAAATACCCGTTGGTTGCAAACACAAATATTTCTTTTTTATAACTCATGCCTCTTCGCTTGGAAGACAGACTAGTATCTAGTATCTTACTTACCATCATCGGTTCTGGAACCTTTGCTGAAGATCGGATAACAACATTTTTCTGGTCCAGTTTCTGATGTGAACGAATTTTGAGGAAAAGTTTCTCGTATGTGCTTTCGGTATACTGCGCTTTGGTATCAACGTCGTGTGTCAAGAGATGTGCTGGGTCTGGGTTCCGTAACTGTTTATGAGGAATGAGACTCAGCAGTGCTTCGAAAGCAGCTTTCGGTGTGCTGATGAAGGCCCAAACACAGCCCGTACATGACTCTCGTAACAATTTCGCTAAATAGAAAGGACTAGAAAATCTTTGTAAATGTGAATGTTTTGCAACAGGTACTTTGACCTTGTTAATAATTTTATCGACAGTGACCGATTCCGTATAGAAACAAGGACGTCTATCATGCTTCTTAGTCCGAAGTCGTAGTCCGAAATTATTGCGGTGGGGCTTTTAATGGAGGAAATTGACAATCGTTTGAAGCGATCGCCATATGGATTAGAACTGTGTTGATCAACAATGATTCGAAATTTTCGACTCGATTATCAAAATGTAATGAGGATTTCAATTACGAAATGCGGACATAAGCGATAGAAACTTTTTGTCAGTACTTTTCATCAATCTCGCTCAATTTCTGTATCATTTAACTCAATCCCAATCAGCTTAATGCCTGTCCAACTCTTTCAGGTAATGCACAGTGTAGAGACAACAATTTCCATTTGAATTCTGATGAAAGGTATACATTTTTGCCAAATAAAACATAACCTACATAATCAAGGTAAATTCTACGTTGTAAGCTCAAATTGTTTAAACTGGCAACTTCTCTGATGGTAACTTCATTGCCATGAAAAGCGCTTTATCACTTTGCCATTCGGGGTCTGCAGAATCTTGTATAGGTCCACTTTCATTCCACACCTAGATATGCTTACAACTAATGCGCAAGGGTTTGTTGAGCTATTGTCTAACTCCTTTTATTTATTTAATTTGTTTTATTTATTTTGTTTGTTTATACTTTAAACTACATATAAATTTACCAAAAACTTTTTTCTGACCAATATTTTTCTATTTTCGTTTCAGATCGACAAAATTCGGAAAAAGTTTGAAAACGAAAAACACCATACGAACATACAAATCTGATAAGAAAGAAAGATAATTCCTCGTCTGCATCCTTAAAGTTTTTTAATTGCTTTCCATGCACAATTACATCATATGCCCCACCACATAATTCAGCGAGAACCGAATTTAATTTTGTTTTTTTTTTTTTTTTTTATAAAAATTCGTGCATTCGCAAGCGCCTACGGTTTCGATCTCAAGCATCTAAGAGCCCCACGTTTATTGGATACTTAGCGAATTTAACATGCGGATTTGCTCTTATTTCAATCACAACGCGTGTGAATCATAACCACGTCGTGTTTCTCCTTTGCTAACTCTCGGTTTTTATAATTTTTTTTTCTCCTCCCTACAGGATGTGAAATTGTTGGCTTAAAACTTGTGTTCCACTCTATTTAAGTTGTTTTCATAAATTTTCCCATTTCAAGTAAATGGAAAAGAAAATCAGTTAAAAAGTAAATAAATAAGATTAAGCAGATCATCTCAACATAACAAAATCGCATAATCGACGAAAGCTTAAAAAAGTAAATAAAAAATGAAAAATATAAAATTCCTTCTCTACTTCGTATGTAAATATTCAAAAATATGAAAATTCAATAATAAAAAAATTTATTTAAATAAAATTGTCTGAATGAAAAAAAGAAAGAAATTCACCGCATCCCCTGCAACCATAAAATTTTCATTAAGTAAAAGTGATTGAAAGAGAGAAAAATAAATATGAATACAAAATAAGATGTGTGCAGTTTTTTATAATTAAAAAATAATAATAAAAATAAATATATATAAATAAATCTATTTATATATTATATCTCTCTGTATAGTCTACTACTTTAAGAATAAAGTTTTTTTTTTAAATCTACACCTTAACGCAAGTTAATAAAGAATTGTTTAACACAAAATTTTCAATAAATAAGAAGAATAAAAAAAAAATAATCTGTGAAAAGTTGTGTAATCATTAAATTTAATTCAAATATAAAATAAAGCAGAGCCTCTAAATAAGAAGAAAAAGAAATAATTGTTCTGTTTCGAAAAATTGATAAGCGAAAGAAGAATAAGCAAAAAGTGTGTGCGTGTTGTGTTTGTGCTAATTATAAATTTAAATAATAATCAATATTTATAAATATAAAAGAAAAGAAAATTAATAATATGTTAACACTCGCGTATCTTGATAATATGATTACGCTGTCGGCATGAAATGGAAGCAGCCATTCGGTCTTCAGTGCAGGTCGGTGGTCCACCGCCACCCGGACAAAGAGGTGGTGGCGGAAGTGATAACGGGCCATCGTCACAGCAACAAAATCAACAAGGAGGTGCTCCATCTTCATCACAGCCGCAAGGAAATATGTCGGCCTATCAAAGAATACCATCAGGAGCATCGCCGATTCATAGGTAAGTCAAGTTAATTTATTTTCTTTATAGGCATACAATATAGGAGTTACAAAAGTGATGCCAAGGTAGTGGAACAGAAAAAAATATATCGCGTTGTATAAATTTATAAGCATTTACAATCCTAGATCAGAAATCAACATTCTGAAGGCTAAGAACGTGAAGAACGTAAATCATGAGCCACAGTCAGGTTGCATTCCTTCCCTGAAACAATTTTGCCGCAACACCCGCCTTCCTAAGCGTGCTCATCAGTTTTACCTAGCGTCAAGTACAGAGATTCATATTTTTTTGTCGCTTTACTCGTATGTGGAATGCTCTACCAGAATCTGTCTTTCCCCTGTATTATGATTCACAAAAATTCAAAAGCAACGTGCATCGACGTCTCCTATTCAATGTTTTTTTTTTATAAAATTAACATGCTATTCAATAGCCCTTGTTTATAAGAAAGGTACCCAGGACTTGATTTTTAGGTAGTATTTTAATAAGGCTTGCAAATGAAAGTCTGGCGAGGCTCGGTTCAGTTGAAAGTACCTGCCAAATAAGCTGATAGACTTATGTGAGTTCTTGTCTGGTCAAACTAGGGCCTATTTACAAGTCTGGAGGAGCTCCTATTATCTAGGCTGGCACATCATTCAGACACCGCAGTGCCCGGAGCTGAGCAAGCTCTACCCGTCCACTAAATCTATTATCTAGGAAGTCATGTCGTTTTTAGTTGCCCCAAAGTAAAAGTAATGGTGATCTTTTTCTTCCTCATCATTTGCGGCGCTACGAACTACGTGATCTCGAGGGGATCACAACTCACCCACCTATCTGCTTCACATTTCTGCTCCGTCTGTGGCGTACGCCGTAGATACTGAGACTTGGTTCCTTGTCTGCTAAAAACGCTGACGATCTAGCAAGTTTCATCAGTGGAACGTGCTGCACGACTATAACGTCTGCAATGTAAAACACTCATGAAAGTTTGATTTTATTCTGATAGTGAAATAATTGAAAGCGAAATTACATGAAACAGTCTTTTGAAGATACAATCGACGATGGACAATGGACGATATTCGTGTAATCGCCTTAAAAGTTACTGAATTCAGACCGTGACTAAATTAGATCGGCTTTGTTTAGAGATTATGATGAAATGAGACTCCGGTTCTGGTTGCTCATTTGCGCTACAAGTTCGTAAGACGAAGGTTTGTTTCCGTTCTACTTTAACACTTCCTTTTGTGGCAACCTCCGATGTGCCCCAATGCAGCCATTTTGGCCCCTCTTTTTCATCCTTGCCAGTAATGATGTCGAGAAGATCATCCAATGTTCTTCTATCTCACTTTACGCGAAAGACGCAAAAAATTTAAAAGTCATCTCCTACGATCGAGGTTCTCTCCAGCTTAAAAATGACCTTGATTCATTCGTCACTTGGTATTCTAAAAACTTCTTTGAATTGCCAAATGCGAGGCAGTAACTTTTTCTCTTTAAAGTAATAAACCTTCCCCCAGATCCTTTAATCTTCAGAACCGTCTTATAAGCCGTGTGCAGTTTATCCGAGATTTAGGTGTTCTCTGCGACGGCGAATTAAATTTTCATTCTCGTATTGAGGAAGTAATATCAAGGGCTGATTCCGCCCTTGGTTTTATCAAGAGATGGTCCAAGGAGGGAATTGGTTACCCCCTTGTAACCAAATCCTTCTTTATTTCCTATGTTCACCCTCTCCTTGAGTATGTATCGCAAGTGTGGGCTCCATATCAAGCGGTTCATATCTCAAGGATCAATAGTGTTCGTTTTAAGCTCTTTGGCCTTCGGGATCTCCACGACGTTAGAAACTTTACCACCCTGACTCCTTACCGTGAACTTCTCGCAATTATTAATCTCCACTCCCTAGAAATCGGAAGGAATGTCTTTTGACATCATATTATTCACCAACTTCTTATTGCTCCTCCTTTTTATACCTTATCTCCTTCAAGATTAATTCCCGAAAGGTAACATCATCCCGCATTTTTTTCCTTCCTGCTCATCGTACATCTTATGGTCTCAACGAAGCCTTAACTCGCATGATGAGTAAGACTGATTCTGATCCTTTTCTTTTCAACCTCAATCTTCCAAGTGCCTGTCTTAAAGTCCTCCTTTTAAACAGTTTCTCATCCTTGTAGTTTAATTTAGTTTTACACTAGTTTTAATTAGTTGAAGTTTAGTGTTGAACTTATATTAAGCTAATAAATAGGGCGGTAACCCCACCAAAATTAAAAATTTAAAATTGACCTCAGCATGCATCGGTGCATGTCTCAGGCCGACCAAATGCAGATTCCGTTGCATTTGTCTGTACCAGGAGTAATTTGGTCTGCCTTTTCCTTTTGGTCCTTCGAAAATCTATCTGATATTTTTTGAGGGGGTTCTCTAAACCTCTCCTTTAAACATGACAATACAAACTGCGCCGGTCGTGCTCTATTTTTTTCCAAGTATTTTTGATGTGAAAGGATCTTGATACTTCTAACACGATCAAGCTTTGTTACTTCCACTGTCATAGGAAGCATATTCATCATAGAATATGGCGGCGTTTTTTCGCCACCTCATCTTACTCGATGATTGATGTCGTTATCACAAATCGCTTCACTTCTCATCCAAGATCCCAGATATTTAAACTTGTCACACTTGGGAAGCACATTTTCATTCAAATAAGGGCTCTAGAATATCCCTGTCTGGATTTAAAAACGGGCAACACAAGAACTGAGTCTTTTTTGGTCTAGTAACGGTACTCACTATCCTCTAAAAATATATCCTTTGCGTTCAGCGTTACTTGCAACGTTGTAGTATCCTCACTTATGGTAGTTCAATCGTAAGCAAAGGATAATTGATGTACTTTGGTGTCGTCTACTTTATCTTCTAGGAAGTGGTCAAGAACTGTAATAAACAGTATAGGACTCAAGACGCTTCCTTGGTGTATTCCTACTGTGATTTGGAATGCTTCAGTGACCCCAACTGAACATTTTACCTTCGTGACCGGTCCTTAATACATTTCTTTGACAATCGTTCATAGGCCTCTGGAAGCATCTCATCTCATCTCAGAGGCATCTCATTGTGCGAAGGCCACCGAAATTAGATGTCGTGGTTGTCGATCGAATGCTTTTTCGAAATTAACCAGCTTAACGTGCAAATCCTCTAAGAAACCACTGTTTTTTTCCATCAGGATTCTTATACTTTGGATTGCATCAGTTGTTGACCTGCCCGCGACGAGACAAACGCTCATTCTTTATCAGACTACCGCTCAATGGTCTTCAAAGTGCGTGACATCAACTTGATGGAACTTTTTGAGTCGTTATGAATCAAGGCGATTCTTAAACCATTGTGCGATGTATCCCGCCCATAGCGTTTTTAGCCCCCAGTTCATCAATTTGATGACAGAGATGTTTCCAAATAAGTACGGGAAAATCTTCAAATATGTCAATTATCTGAACGAAAAAAATAAATCTATAAAAAAGACAAAGAGAAAATTAATCTTGGTGTCTCTCTGACATTTTTTAACCCCTAGTTTGTCGCGTCATTTTATTTAATTTTTCAGACAAAATCATAAAGGTTTTACGACTTAGTCTTTGTAGGACTTTTTTCTGCAAGCTTTCTTTTCTAGACAATTTGAACAAAAAAAAAAAAAAAAAAGAATCGACAATAAAGCCTAAAAGTCATTAAATTTTACTTTGATACTATCCCAAGCAGAGGCGTTTTATTTTCCAACATCAAGTTTTTTTTTTGTAGAATTTTGCTCAAAGATTTATCTTCCATCCACACATGTTTATTTTGTTAAGGGCTTTGTGCTGACTCAACTCTCATAACTGAGTTGAACCAGAAGTCAAATAAAATAACCGCCCTCTGCCCTGTTTTTTCTTTTTTATGTTTTTTTTTTTCTTCTTTTGTGTTTTTTTGGCTTATGGCATAAATGTGTTGGCTATTTAGTATTAGTCCTCCATTTTTTGATGGCGTGCTATATCCTGTCTGTAAAAATGCACATTATTGCTGAGTCAACGACATTTACCAACATGCCACGGATCTTCGTGCCAAGCCAAAGTGATAATTAAATTTCGATGACTCGGAGAAAAGAATCCTCTAGAAGTGGAAGGATAGGAGAGGAAATGGGTTTGGCTAAATGTAGTAGTTGGTTTTGTGTTTCTTTTGGAAAAATGAGACTTTTCATTTGAAATGGCAATCAATACATGTTTTGTTTTCATTCATATAAAACAACAAAGGATAGTCATCTATCTAGCTTTATCTGAAAGCTGTGACAACATGAGTCGATAGGTTTACTATCAGTTAAACGTGTGCGGTGATAGAAAAAACTCCGTCAACATTGCAAAAATTACGTGTTCCTTTTTCGGAGGCCTTGGAATCACGTTTGCCTCAAAGACAACATAATTCTATTGAGCTTGATTCTGTGTGTTGGTAGATCCTTTTAACTTGATTGTCAAACCAAAGACAATGAGGTCTTCCCACTCCTCTAATTAAAATCGACCGGAATTTATTTTCTGGAAAAATGTTTTTGACACACTCCCTGATAAAACGAACTATGCGTAGGTAGGTGGTACACCTTCCTATATTTAAAACCTGACCAAACCAAAGCCCCAAATTATATCCATTCAAAGACTTGAAACACACGCGATCGTTCTGCAATATTTAAAAACAAAAAAAAAAAATCTTATCAAACGACGAAGCTGGCAAGCCTAGCAAGAAAGCAAATTTGTAAAAGAACCTTGACCGTTTATTTTTGTTCTTTTTTTTATTTCTAATTTACCACACTACCAACTCATTAAAACTTCAAACAGCTCTCCCCCTGCCCCTTATCAAGCCATCAATCTTGCCTCCATCTTAGATTACAGATAAAATAAAATAGAAAAAAAAAACAAGATTAAACAACAACAAACCTTGATATTCGTTTTCACTTCAACTTTTGGCGCGCCGTTGGTATTTTCTTTCAGCAGTCGTATTTTTTTTTTTTTTTTTAATTATCTAACATCAGTTTTGGGGGAAATAATATACAATTTACAAGGGGAGGAAAAAAAACTGAAACACAAATTTTCAATGGAAGTTTTTTTCCTCTCTCTCTTTCTTTCTCTCTGAATTAATCAATTTCTTTGTTTGACATCATAGAGGCTATGACTTCAGAGACGTTTCTCTGATGAAAAGGCAAGAGGCTTGATTTTTTGTTTTTTACTTTTGTTTTTTTGTCTTGCCTCTTGTATCTCATTCAAGATTGATTGACTCATGGTTTGTTATTTCACTTTTGCTCGTTGTTTTTTTTTAATTTAAGTGGGTATTGGTATAGTCTTTAGAGTGTGGAGTAGAAAGAGCCATTTGCCAAAGCCTTTGTTTGGCTCAAAAAAAAAAAGTTGTTTCAGTTCCAGTTCAGAGGATTGCCTTTTTAAAAGACGCAAAAAAAGCTATTTTGCATTAAAGGGACGCTGACCCATAAAGTTCTTGTTTTTTTTGCGTCCTTTTTCATAACAATCGCAAGGCTTTTGTTGGAAGAAGGAAGGCTCTTCCACTCCTTTATTAAATCAAACACTTCGACGAAGTTTGAGTCTTCTAAGTTCTAATGCCATGATGGCACCATTTGCAAAAAAACCGGAATTTATCCCATGAAAGGTTACATAAAACAACACACTGTCCGAATCTAGTGTATTCGATTGTTGTTCGTTTCCCATTATTGTATAGTCGACGACTGTCTCCTGCCCATCAATTAATCCTAAGAAAACAAGAAAACCAACAACACTGTAGGTTCCTATAACAAAAAGAAAAAAACATTTACAATTTTTCATATTTCTCACTTATCATCTCACAAAATGTACAACAACGATGGAGGAAGAGGAACAAAAAAATAAATGGCTACACTGGATGTACAATACAACAAACAGTATAAAGTCAAGGCCAGTCTTACAGTCGGCTTTTTTGTTGTGCTAAATAATGGCTTGTTTGAGATCCTATGCGAACATATGGCGGATGTCTCGTTCAAGTTGAATACAAGAGGGAAAAAAATTCGCAACATAAATCAAGTCGGTTCGTACCTATTCTTTTTTTTTTTTTCTTATTATTTGCAAGCAAACATTCAGCACTTAGGCCGGAAACATTTGTGATTATAAAAACAACATGCATGAGAGAGGAATGAAGTTTTCCTTTTGCCTTTTTTTCTTTATTATTATTTCACAAAATTAGTACACACATAGATACATGCTTTTGATTTAGAGCCTGAAATGAAAACTCTTACCTTATAACGAAAGATTGAAAGGGAAATTTTAAACGATTTGCCTAGCCTAGTGATGAATGGAGTTTGCCAGGCTGATTTGTTCAACTCGTAGGTATTCTTTTTGCCTCTATGCAAACACAAGGTTCCTAGTTGTAAAAAAAAAACAAATTTGGTTTCAATTGTGGAGTGAAAAGGGCATCGCTGAAATGAGTTTCAAAACCTTTCATCAGAAGGCAGCAGGTCCTGAATGTTTTATAAGGGGGTTTGGTCATAAGGTTCCGCAGTGTACTTAATATTAAGCAACCACAAAAGTAAGGGTAGCTTAAGTTGTGTCAAGTCCCAGTAGTTTTTTCATAAGACAGCTAATTTGTGTATAAAGAGTCTTTTTGTCGTACTTGCATCGTTATCTCGAAAGAGTGGTCGTGGTGCAATGGTTTAATGTTCAGTAAATAGACCGGACGCGTGGGCTCGAATCCCTCCCTGGGCATCAAGTTTTCTCTCAGTCTCCACGCTTCCGCTTTTCGTGAGGAATTGGCAAGTCCTCCGTAAGTAAATTCACTGCCATGAAGAGGGCTTTCTCGTTTTGCCGTTCGGAATCGGCAAGAAACTGTAGGTCCCCTTCATTCCCTAACAAGGTATGGTTGCGAGAAATACGCTAGGTTCTGGGGCTCTTCGCTCTGTTGCGCCACCCTATTTATTTATTTATTTATAAAGGAGTTACCTTGTTTTTTTTTTTTTAAGAGGCTTTTGTTTCTCTTAACCCAAAGAAGCAATGGCTGACAAAAGTCATCCTCCGTTTGATCCCCGCACTGATATTGTTATCCGTGTCTATAGCGGATTTTAGGTAGACGAAGTCCTGTTCTACCTCGAAGTTATGTCCGTTTATTGTGACGTTTTGTTCAATTCGTCGATGTTCCGTGTCCTTGTTTGATGACAGCATAAACTTCGTTTTAGAACATTGACCATTAAAACCATTTTTGCCGCTTCTGTTTCAATACTCGCAAAAGCACCGCTTTATAATACGGTAGGGGTTGAAGGATTGGGAAAGGTAGTTGGATGAAGGAATAGGATTGGGATAGGTAGTGGGAAAGTAGAGTTAGAGGAAAAAGTATAGAGTTGCAAAGGAATATGGAAAAGGAAAAGAAAGGATAAAGGAAAAGTGAAAAGAAAAGAAAAAGGAAACGGATATTGGAAAAGGAAGGAAAAAGGAAGTGTGGTAACGAGGGGACCTGGCACGCTTGCGAGGCGCGGCTCAGCTCGCCGGATTAGGGGGGGATCTTGCCCCTTCGCCAGACGGAAACCACATTACAAAAACATATAACGCTTTTTTCTTCCCATTACGTCAATATTATCTGCGTAGGCGAGTAATTTTACAGACTTTTGAAAGATTGTTCCTCTGGTGTTGACGTTTGAGTTTCTTACAATCCTTTGAAGTATGATGTTGAAGAAATCGCATGACAGTTTGTCGCCTTGTCGAAAGCCTTTTTCAACATCAAAGGTCTCGGTGCGTTCCTTACCGATTTTGACGGAGCAGCCTGAACTGTTCAAAGTCATCCTGCGTAGTCGTGCGAGTTTTGCAGGGATGCCGAAGCTAGACATGGCTCTGTTATAGCTCGTCCCAGTACATACTGTCGTACGCGGCCTTGAAATCGATAAGAAAATTGTGTATATCGATATTATATTCCCAAGTTTTGGCTAAGATCTGTCGCTAGGTGAAATTTTGGTCTACGGTCGACTTTTCTGGTATAAAACCACATTGATGAGGACCTATCAAATCCATTTAGTTGTTCACATATTACAGCAGACAAGATCTTATTCGCGACGCTTAAAGGAGGCTTATTCCTCTATAATTGGCGCAATTTTGAGGGTCTCCCTTTTTTAGGATGTGCATATACAATACTGTGGTTCCATTCAACTGATCTCCAGCTGCCTTGAAAAGTTCGTCGACTCCACAGTAGCAACTGCGACTCTATTACTTTGTTTCCCTACTGGTCTTTACAGGTTTTAGTTCGGGGATTGCCACCCTGGCATGATCTTTTTAACTTTTGGTAAAACATTCGAATCTCATTGTTATTATGGCATCTCTCAATTTCGTCAAACGAGCGCTTCTTGTGCTGCTTCTTTTTTTCTCTTAATAATTCGGTGTTCTTCCCATCTTTTCTCCTTGTAAATTTCGTTATACTGGTTCATTGCCTATCTTCGACTGTATTGTAAAACATTGTTTCATGTGACTAAGCTGTCAGCGATTTAAGGATAACCATTTAACTATTTAATAAAGTAAACAAATATGGTGTCGCAATAGAACGGTGAGGGTTGGGGCCTAGCGCATTGCTTTCAATCACACCTTGTGAGAAAATCGATGGGGCCCACAATTTCTTTGCATATTCCAAACGGTTAATCGAGAGTGTACTTAATGTTCCTCGCTGAATTTCATCGACGGCATTGCCTTTATAATCATTACCGAATTAATACTACGACAAAGTTGGAAGAACTGTTTTCACAACATCATGGTTTTGTTTGTTGATATTGATATATGCCTTTGCTATACAGATTATTTCTTACTATAGCTCAGATTCGTATTCCAAATCAGCGAAGCCCTGTCTTGGCTAAGAGAAAACGTGATAGCCCAAAGGGATATATGCATTTTCTCAGACAGTCAGGTGGCCCTCAAATCCCTGGCGTCAAATTTCTTCAACTCTATTCTAGCCCTTAACTGCCGATCATCTCTCAGGGAAATGTCATTAACATTCACCTGTGCTGGATGCCGGGGCATAAAAACATTCCAGGAAACTGCAAAGCCGATGAACTCGCCAGAAACGGAATACTTCTGCTTTTCTTACCGATAACGGAGAGTATTGGCATACCAATTGCTACATACAAACTCTTACTCAAGCAAGAAGCATACAAGAAAAAGAAAACTAATCTGAGATGATCAAGCCGTTTTACGTCTAACTCAACGAAACAGATCTGCCTAAGCTAGATCTTAAGCGGTCGAACGACTTGATCTCTCTCAACACATTAGTGCGATGATAGGTGTCATTATAGGACACTGTCTTATTGGAAGACATGCCGCAAGACAAGGAGTCGTCTATAAAGATTTTTGCAGGAGCTGTATGTATGAGGAGGAGGAGGAGACTATTCCGCACCTTCTCTGTCGATGCACAAACGTAGGATACACCTAGGTTCGTGTTTGTTTAATGACCCTTGTTATCTTAGTCGTATCGATGGTGTCTCTCACGCTTCATTGTAAGCTCAAAATCGTTTTATTATTGAGAAGATACATTAGATCCATTGTGGTACCATATTGAGCACAACAGGCCTAAGTTTGTCAGCCGAGCTGACAGCCACTTTAACCTAACCTAACCTAGCCTGTGGCGCAACAAACCCATGGAAATCTTCCGGTCTAACGCATTTTAAGGGCTCTTTAATATTTCAGCACAATTCCTATTGCCGAGACAAGTTTTGGACTGGTCTACTTATCTAAAAATTTAACGAACCCTCGACCTTTTATAATTAACCATATCGAGGTATCCATCGGAACTTTGTAACGCATACTTCGTTCTAAGTTGAAATTACATTCGGGGTGTCAGTTTTCGTCAAATGTGTCACTCGAAATCCCAATTGATCTTACTGTGCGTATTTTTTTCATAGTTGTTGTAAATATGTTCAGGAACAGCTGTTCAAGGGGATTGTACAATTTAAAAGCTACACTACAATTAAGATATTGTATCTTACAGTGTAAGCTAATCATGAAATAAATAAAATACTAAATATTTAAATACTAAAAATACTCGCTATACGTTGCGATTGCGTTTCACGATACTCGCTCTCATTTACGACTTTCATGGACCCATTCTCGTAACTCATAACGAGCTATTGTTTTGAGTTTCGTTTTTTGTCTCACGTTTCGTAATTCGTAATACGGACCTAGAAGTGAAAATTCTACATTTCGTATGAAATAGGAGAGGTGTCTATTCCGACGGAAGCCTCGATAGGGCGTTTGGACATTTTTCCTTCTTTTTATCGAGAACAGCTGTTGGTTTTTTTTTTAAATACCAAACCGTTTAAACCAAATTTTCCCTCAAACAAATCGAAACTATTTTTCTATTGATAGAGTGAAAATAAAGCAAATTCTTCCTCACAAATATGTTGGTTCATCTTATATTTTCTGCACCGTTAAATGTTTGTCTATTTTTAGCTTAGCTTTCATTTCAAAGTCTCTTTAATAAAAATAATAAACAAAACATTTATTTTTACATTCATGTAGCGCAGCCATTGGGCCACGTTCGTTTATTTTTTTCTTGGTTTTTTTGTTTGTTTCTTTTTTGAAAAATCAAAAATAAACACCGGCTATATGTTTCGATGATGCAAGTTTATTTGAATCTTAAGTTTTTTTTTTGTATAGAAATTACGAGTTATCTCTTCAAAGTGTAAAGTGGCAATTGTAGTTAGTTATTATTACGGGTTGTTATATTTTTACGATCAGCAAAATGTGTCAAGGAAAGAGATTACAATTTTAATAGGAATTATGGCGCTTGTCTTGAGGTCAGCTTTTATGTGCAACCCTTAAAAGCAGTTGGACGACTGCTATCATAAATTCTCGAAAGCCTTTCAGCATATGGAACTATAAGCTGTCTTAGCATAAAATTATCATTATCATTTCCTCCTCTTCGACAGCGGGTTTTCCATACTTAAACCGCCGGTATGGTATCGATGTCAAAATTCAATATTCTTGAATAAAACATCAATGAAAGTGTATACCACAAATCAAACCAGAGAATCGGTTTGGAGTGTGTGTGTGAAAACACGAAAGCTCTCGAAATGGACGAAATGGATTTTTTTGCTGAGTATTTGCAATATATATGCTAAGCATACAATCCAAAGCACATGCATTCGCTTTCAACAAATCGTTGCCTCCTTTATTTCTGGTCGACTGGCAGCCAGGTAGGTAGGTAGGTAGGTACTTGAATGTTCCATTAAAAATGTTACCTCGTAATGCAGTATATTCAATTTCCACAAGGCCAAATGAAATGACTTTGCGATATTGTTCCATATCGTAGATGTAAGCACTTTTCTATTGTGTTTGTGTTTTTTTTTTTTCTTCTTCTTTTTTTACTTCTTCCATTTGAATTATTTATTTTTAGAAGAGAGGTAAATTAAGTGTTCAAAGTGCACTTCTGGGTTACCTTTGTAGAAAGGAAAACATAAAATGTGTGCTTGTGGTTGTATGGTCGTTCGTATTGAATGTATCAATTTTCCAGTGATGGCCAGTCTTTGATATGAACAAGGCAAGGCTTTTCTCGAAATAAAATGAGCTGAAGCGAAAAGACTTTCTGTGAGTACTTATCGTGATATTTGGAAGAGATAAAGTTGTTTGAGTCAGATGAACAGATGATAGGACAGAAAAAGTAAGAAAATCGTTCCTTCAAGAAAAGAAAAGGGCGGTGAGATTGACAGAAGCAAACCGACAAACGTGATGTGTCTACAGTCTTTGCTCACTATCAGAATAAGCATTACTTTCATCTTTCGGTATTGAAATATTCATGGTATGGGGTGGTCAAAAACACAAAATGTTAATTTACTGGTTTGCCGAATTCTGTTGAAAGTAGGAACTGTTTTCAACAAATTTGATTGACTTTTGGGGTCGAGGTTGGTATCCATCAGTGGTTTTTATAGGCGTTATACAGAGGTACTTTTATGGTATGTTTTTGGGCAGGCGAAGAAGCACTTCTGCTAAGTTGATTCAGGCAACACATTATGGGGAATCAGTCCAACCAAAAAACATGTAAATGTAAGCAGTTAGAGGTGATTGAAGTCTAAAGTGAGCCTGGATAGGGGTGTTTACTGCACCCTATTCTTTTTTATGCGATCAATTTATTAAGCCACTGGAGACTACTTCAACCACATATATTGTCCGATCCGGATTGGTATTGCCTGAAGGCTGACAACGAATGAATCATTAAGGGCCGAATTGTCTCATCAGTTAACGAGTAATAGTCCGTATTGCCTCATCAGTTAACGAGTGATAGTTTCTGTCAAGATAAACAAAGAAAAACAGCTGTCAGTGTCAAAATAAGGTGTGATTTAAAAAGGAACCACAGTGTGACCACTTTATATTGACTCTACCAGCAGAAATGTAACCCAGTTTTCAGCCCAATGTCTCAATATTGGGCTGGCTTCTCCTTCTTTTATTTTTCTTCCTTTTCGGCGTTACGAGCATTGTGAATTTAGAATGCGCCGGAAAACCTTCCATTTTAGAATTCTGAGACTGACTTCTTTGTTATTAAATAAAAAAGAAGCAAAATCTTGAGCAACTTCCGTCGGTGGCCAATCTTTAAAGCGACAAGCTAAGCTATAAGCTAGCCCTATACAACAAAGATGTGGTATCCGTAGGGTGATGGTTAGCATGTCTGCTGTCAACCCAGAAGTTCGTGGTTTGAATCCCAACAGAACCAACAATGTTTTTCTCGGGTATCACCTTTCGCAAGGAATTGGCGAGTCCTCCGTTAATAAATTCGCAGCCATGAGAAGCACTTCCTCTATTAGGCGTTCGGAACCGGCAGAAAATTGTAGGCCCCTCCATTCCCTCACAAGGCATGATTGTGAGAAATGCGCTAGGCTCTGGGGCTCCTCGCTCTGTTGCGCCATCCTATTTATTTATTTTATTTTATATGACGAACATGCTCGTTTGCCTTATCCGTTACACGACGAACACTTTTCGCGAACATTCGCTTTTGTTGATTCTTCAAAGTAGAAGTATGTGGCTAAAGAAGCTGAAGAAGCTTTCTTGAATGAATAATACATCCGCCTCGCTAGGAACAAACATCAGTTTTACCCAACCTCGCGCATTCAATTAAGCATAGAGATTCATTTTACAGTCAAACAACCCGTATGTAAAATGCTTTACCAAACTTTGCTTTTCCCCCACATTACGACTAAAAAAATTTTAAATGCAATGTGGATCGCTGTCTACTCCTACTTAATCCTCTTTTACTTTCCCAAATGCTCGCACTGTGTTTCATAGCATTATAGGTATATATATATTATATAGTAAATTATATTAAAAACAAGGTAGCGCAACAATGTGCCTAACCCTTCTGTCAGAACCATATCTTGTGAGGAAATGAACGGTTAATCGAGAAATTGCTTTTCATGGTAATGAATTTAGTGTCGGAAGACTGTTAATTCCTCGCGAAAGGCGATACCCATAGAAAAACAATTTTTGATTTCGATTGGGACTGGAACCACGAACCTCCCTCGGAACAGGCAGACATGCTTACCATTACCCAACGGGTGCCACTCCGCTTATTGTTTCTATATACAGTTTGGGAACTGATACTTTTCTTTGAACAGTTCAGTTTTATTCGACTTCAACTTCAATCTTTGAAGAAGGGAATCATTTTTCATTGAATTGAAAATTATGCTTGAATAGAATCAAAAAAAAAAAAAAAAAACTCAAACATCGCGTAGAAGACTTGTGGAAAAGTGCTAAAGACGGCTTATTGTGAGAAACACAGAATGTAATGTAA
Source organism: Melanostoma mellinum (assembly GCA_914767635.1). NCBI lineage: Eukaryota > Metazoa > Arthropoda > Insecta > Diptera > Syrphidae > Melanostoma > Melanostoma mellinum. The sequence goes on along the minus strand of OU612059.1, from coordinate 57,691,408 downwards.
GGAACAAAAATCTTGCCATTGGTCCAGAATCTCAACACTGTGAGGCTGAAGACCAATCACGCCAAGAGGCTGACATGTGTAGCAAGTTTCTATTCAAGTTTACCTCTTCGTCAAGTACCTTATCCACTTTGCATTTTCACACCAAAATTTTCTTTTTTAACCAACTTTTAATCGAAACAGAAAGACGAGAATGTTGACGGTTTGTTAACAGAGTGAAATTATATTTTATAGCAACACCGCCTCGCTATCGTCGTCAGAGTCAACGCGATGACCCACCATTTACTTTGACAGTTTTAGTTTAAGGGAAGTTCTGCTTATCGCTTTATCGAACAACGATGTACAATTCAATCGATTCTCTAATAAAACCTTAAATACTTAAACTAAATGAAAAATAACAATATAGAGGATGTTTTGCGTCGATTCGGCAAAATCTCAGGACGAATAGATGAGGTCGAGACAAGATTTTGAAATAGACCCGCTCCAATGAGCTTTTGTCGTATATTAAGCAAAAAACCCTGTAGATATGTACATCGAATTTCAACTATTCGACTTCTTCGGCGTAGCTCGAAGTATGCTTCATTAATTTTTACAGATGTCGCTGTTCCTCAATAAACTTTAATCCGTACCTACTGCTCTATAAGTGCAGGAGTTGGAAGGTCACATTTGCTGCCACATAGAAGCTAGAAGAAACATAGGTTTAGAGACATTTCTAGAACATCAAGTAGACTTTCTGTTTCAACTGCATTTCTAATGACATAGGGTAAACGCACTAGTAGCCGGACAGTGTTAGTACCCGGACACTTTCACCTTTTTTTGCGATTAATAGATAAATCACACAAAAAAATCCACAAACAACAACAAACATGGGTTCTTCAATGTGTCCTGTACATGCATGCAAAGTTTCAGGTACTCGAAATGCGTACTTTAAGAACTACGCGTCATTTTATTGCTTAAGGTTTGAAGGTGCGGTCTCGTTGTCGATTTAGGTAAAAAAAAAATAGTAGGAACAGTTTTTAATAGTAAGCAATTGAACAAGTAATAGTTAATTTATTGTAATGGAAAGTCATTGGTTTCGTTGGAAATATGATTAGCTAAAACAATTTGCAAAAAAAAACCAAATTTAATAAAATCTTTGCCATTATTTGTGGTGTCCGGAAACTAACACCAAAATTGAATATGTTTTTCAGTACCCAGACATGCTGTCCGGGTACTAACACAGTGCGATTATCATGCATATTCAGTACCCGGACAGGGGTTGTTTCTTAAAATAATTGTGTATGTATACTGAAACAAAAGCGTTCGGATACTAGATCAGTCATTTTAAGAGATCAATCATTGAGAGATTTAATCATTTAAAGAGACAAGCCCTGTATGGATACAAAAAATGTGCGCTTATCTTATATTTTCAGTATCCAGACAGGGCTTGTCTCTTAAAATGATTGTGTCTGGGTACTAAAACAAAGGCGTCCGGGTACTAGATTTTGCTGTCCGGCTACTAACGCAAATGGAACTTTTCTGAATTGTTATTTTATTAATTTTAACAGTGATCTCTTTGCAATCGACTTAAACGCCATATTATTGAGAAATGTCTATTTTCTTACAATCAATAAAAGTTTCCGCGGTAGCATTTATGGTTTCAAAATGGTTTGTAGTCAAAGTTGAGAAAAAAGTTAAGTGTCCGGGTACTAGTGCGCTTACCCTACATGGCAGCTTTTAATATGTATTTCAGATTTTTTTTTTGTATATTGTAAGCCAATTTTTGCAAAATTGCCCATCAGCTCCCTTACGATTTTTCTCTCTTCTCGATCCAACCTATACACGTTCTAGTATTTTGTTACATCATATGCAAATCACACTGTAAAAATAAATATTCAGCAAGAATAAGATTTTGATTTATTAATCGAATGTCTCCAACGTCTGCTCAGTAAACACTTTCACAAAGATCTTGATCTTCTTAGAAGAAAAAAACACTACAGTTGCGAGATATTTTTGCATATCAAAAAGGGGTAGACAAAAACAAAGCATTCAGAAAAAAATGCTTGGTCAACAAATTTAATCCAGGCAATTAATCGTTATCATTTTTCAAAGAACAGTCATTTTGTTTGTTGTTCGCTAGGAATTATATTTATGATTCATTGCCCAAAATGCTTGTGCCTATTTATTTTAGCGAAGTAAAATTAGAACAAAAAAATAGAAAAATGTTATTTAATTTGAAATTGGATGAATCGAAATTGTTATCTTTACGATGGCTTACAAAAAACACTTTCTTTTAAGTGAGGAATGGCGTTTTTATGTTACCGAAATTGTGCTTAGAAGGATTAGTATTACCCTACGTTAGTAGTGTTAAAAATCTGGGGGTTATATTCAACCAAAATCTCAACTGGGAAAATCACATTGCTAAAACAGTTTCCAAGATATACGGTTCCCTCCGTGCTTTGTATCAAATTGGAAACTGCCTTCCGTTTAGAATTAAAGCAATGCTGATTAAGACACTCCTGTTTCCAATTATTTTTTATGCCTATCCCGTTTTTTGTGACCTAGATAGCTACTCTTTCCGAAAGTTGAAAGTGGCTATTAACAGCACAGTAAGGTTTGCTTATAACATTGGCCGAAGAGAACACATTTCTGGTTATGTTAAGGCTTTCCTTGGAATGGAATTACAGAAGTATCTCGAATCTAAAACATTAACTTTTCTATTCACTCTAAAGGAAAACAAAGTGCCCGAATATCTTTTCCAAAGATTACAATATCCATCTTCCTCTGAAAGAAGTAGAAGTTTTGTCACACCCATCTCGAACTACACTATTACTCAAAAAAAATTCTTTGTTTACGCTATAAGACTTTGGAATTCCCTTCCGCTCTATGTCAGGAGGTCTTCAAATATCAAGGATTTTCAGGAAAAACTTAAACAACATTACTGCACATAAGCGTTGTAAAGCAAAAGAGAAGTAAGGAAGGAAAAGCGAATGAATAATTAAATATAAATATATACAATTGCAATATGTTTCAATTAGATAAATAAATACATAACAACATGATAGATATATAAATAAGAAAAATAAGAAAGGTTTGAGTAAATCATAATTTAAAGTTTTTATTAAATGTAATTATTACCTTGATTTATTGTTTCACAACTAAAAGATAATATTGTATCTAAGTGTAAACAAAATTTATATAACAATTAATACAAGAAATAGGGCTTAAAACTTGTGACTTATTTTTTTATAGCAATTTCGTGTATTTCTTTTTGTACAGTGGTAGAAAATTACTTTCCTTACTTACTATCACATTGGGCTCTACGGGTCTAAGTGTGTTAGCCGAGCTAACAGCCACTTTAACCTAACCCAACTTACTCTGTTACACATACTTACTTTCACCTCCTATAAACTTGAAGATGAAAACCTTGAGCCATCGAAATCCGATATCTTCTATCTTTTTAGGCGTGACTGTCGGATGTTTGGCTTAAATGTAAATTCAGCTTTCTTACGTTCTTTCGAGGAAACTGATCAAAAGGTCATCACAATACTGTATAGAATTCTGTTGTTATCCCCAAGAAGCTATCCTTGGGCAACGCTTATGATCTTCTTTGAACGACTCTCCTGAGCATTTATAATTCTTTGAACGGTTTTTTTTTTTAATTTAGTTGCCTTTTTAGTTTGCCTTTTTCAGCTTACCCAACGGGTAAGATCACTTTTGGGATGCAGATAAGTGTAAGAGCTGTGGTCCGACAACTTCGAGATCACCATGCTCGAAAAATTAAGAAGAAAAAGAAAGTTGCTCCCTCATTCGAATTCTTTTGTGGTACTTTCTGAATATTTTGGTTTCATCCAACAGCCAGGACGATTTTCTTTTCCCAACACACGCTCGTTGTCTTTGGATAAGTTTGGATAAGTTTTGGTACTTCTTCCTCGTTCTTTCTTGCAGCTTTTGTATTGCACTTCTAGGCGAGCCTTTTTACACACGCTCTCTTCCCTTCATTTAGTTCTCAATATTTTTCCGTAACGCAGCGCACCTCACGGTCAGACCGCTTTTGTAAAGGCCTTTTTAGACGATCAATTCTCAGTTCAGTTTTAAGTTCAGTTAAAAAAAGTCTTTCTATTTATTTTTCTTTCTATTTTATTTGTAAAAAATCAAAATCAGAAAGGAAACTAAGGACTGAACTGAAAACTTATGGGAATTCCATCAGTTTCAGTTTCAGTAAAGTTTCAGTCAGTTTTTACATTTAGACATCAGTTTATCTAAAAGCTTAACTGATAGCTCAACTTAATGCTTTTTTAGACGATCATTTCAGTTTCAATTGAGGTATCAGTTATGCTTTCAGTTAAACTTATGTCCTTATGCCAAAAACTGAAGCGTTTAAAGGACCTTTTTGACGGTCAGTTCTCAGTTCAGTGTGTTATAGAGACAGTTCGATGTTCAGTTGAGATTTTTTTTATTTGTAAAAAAAAATCAAAATCAGAAAGAAAACTGAGAACTGAACAGAAAACTGATGGGAATTTCATCAGTTGTCAGTTCAGTTTTCAGTTCAGTTATCAGTTCATTTTTAAGCGTTTACAACACATCATTTAATCTGACTTTCGGCTGCTCACAAGCCAAAAAGAAAGCTCAACTGAGCGCCGGACTGACGTTTAAATACACTGTCCTTTTTAACTAAAATGACAACTGAAGTGATAGCTGAACTGACAACTCTGATTGCCTAAAAAGGTCTTTATAGGGCAAGTGAAGTTTGTTTTTGTTTTTAGTGGATTTCAGTTTAGTATACTATTAGCTAGATCAGTTCTCTTTTCAGTTAGTTCTGTTGACGTTTAAAGAGCATTTGGGCTAAATACTCAAATAAACAATAGAATTTTGAAAAATAAAATGCGAAGTCACGCTATACGAACTGGTAGAATTCAGAAACTGTGCCGAATAACCGCACACGTGATCGAGTAATACGTGACTGAATGATGTGTTGTCGGCATTCTCTTTATCGAACACTTTAGAACCACGCTTTCACATTCTTTTATCAGTATTTGAACGAATTTAAATCGATAAATGGACAGCAGACTGATGTTGTGCAATGTAGAGAACTTTGAAAGAAAGATAGTTCTCACTCACTCGATCACTGATGCGGTTATTCGACCCCTGTTTATTACGTTGCACGTATAGAAGAAATAAAACGTTAAAATAAACGAATATTAATTCATTCGGTCATTGGTCGCTCTCTTCTGATTATTCCTTAATCCCAAGGAATTGAGTCTATGGACTCAATTTCATTGTTTTTCACGTTTCATGTTTCCTACTTACTTAATAAAATTCTATACTCTTCTTTCGAAGCTTACGAATTCTTTGAAATAAGTAGAAATTTTTCTACAGCTTAGACTTTTGTTGCTTTCGAAAGTTGAGAAGTCATCCAATTTGATTAAACTGTCAGATTTTTTGCTTCTAAAAATCAAAATCTCAACTTCTAGTGACTAAATTTAAATTGACGTTGAAATAAAAAACACCGATTGGGATTGAATTTGCGATGGGGGAAAACAAAACCGGAAATTCTCATTTTATTACGGAGCGTAATAAATCCATCAATAAATTGTTGCTTTGCAAAACTTTTTCATCAAGTATGAAATTGCTCCGTTTCCGACTTAAAATCTTCAAGAAATCCTCCAAAAACTTTGAGTAATTTTCTCTAAAGTAGTTATGTTCTTTTTTTTTTCTGCATTGAAGCATCGTGATCTCGAAGGGATCTTAACTCTCCCACTTGTTTGCTTCACCTTAGTAACCCGTCCGGGGCATGCCTCTACGTAGACAATCCTCTCGGTTTTTGATTGCTACACGTCTAAAGCCAACCAAATGATGATGTCGTTACATTTGTTTGTACCAGGAGTGTGTGTTTTGGTCCGTATCTCTACTTTGACCATGACAATGCCAACTGATTCGGTAGGTTTCTATTTTTTGCAAGATGGTATTCCTTCTACGACTCTCCCTTTCTCAAAACTTAGTTCTCAACAAAACTGCCTGCACTTTGACGATCTGCTTTGATTCTTTTTTTAACTTTCTTTCTAAAGGGTGTTTTTTTAGACGTGCAAGTAGAAATAAACACATTTAATTTAATGTTATGCGGCCAAGAATTTAGCTTCATTATAAAGATAAATGTTTGGCATTATGTTTTACAAATGATTTCAGGCAAGAGGCCCCCGCGGCTGGCTCGAACAAATTGTAGCCGAAAAGCTCAATTTTCGACGACTTTTGGCAGCATTTTGGGCCGTATGTCAGCAAAAACGCGCCGAATATCCCCTTCCAAGGCGTCAATCGTCTCGGGCTTATTTGCATAGACAAGGGACTTCACTTAATTTCCAAAAAAAAACTGTCTAGCGTTGTTAAATCGTCCGATCTTGGAGGTAACTCACATGTTTAAAACTCGAAACTATGTAAAAATCGTCGTCGACATGGCTTTTGTTGCAAACTTCGATTTTACGTTGGTTCGTGTACAAGGCAACTTAACGTGACTCCAACTTAAAGTGAAAAGTTAATTTAGGTTGAACTTTTACTCGTTTTGAGAGTAAACAAGATCATGATGTCAACTCGAAGCGAACACAACGTAACGGGACTGAAACCGAAGTGTAATTGTGATTCAGACATTAATTCTTTTACGATGAAACTGAGCATAGCTCAAGTGACAGGCTGTCAAAAAGACCAACTCTGTAAAATGAATTGCGGGATTGAAAACCACACGTCTAAAAAGACACCCTTTATTTACTTTACTTTCCTTTTAAATTTATTCAACCTCAAGTTTTCTAAATCTCAACAATAGAGCTTATAAAAGGTATGTACCTATTTGGTTAGAAGCGCGCATTTGTACGAAGAAGAAGTTTGCCAAATTTCTACACTCCACGAAGCGAAGACAAAGGAGCAGCCTTCAGCAATAAATCATTGCTAATGTTCTATAGGTACCTACCTATTATGAGAGACTTTTAAAAATCGCAAATCGTATTAACGGCCAGCTATGGCCAAAATCATATAGTTCAGGGAACGCCACTGAAAAGCAGTAAGTACCTACCTCTGTGAATACAGCCTTATTCCATTTAATTTTTTGCTTCAAGAGTACAGAAAGCTCCTACCCGCACACAGTTCCAATGGGAGCTGCAAGCAAACAAACGAAAAGAAAAGAGAAAATAAAAAAGGAATAACGGCGCAACAATATTAGAACATGCTCCATAAAAAAATTAAGCCCACACAAATGAAATGAAAATATAAAAATTCTTTTTAACAGAGCAACCCTCATCCCCGAGCTCCGACTCACCCATCAACCTTCAGTGTTCACTCATACATTGCTGTTTTGGAAAACCCATTATCACCACCTACAGTTATTTTTTTCATTTTTTTTTGTGAATAAAGAAAATGAAATGAGGAAAAGCCTGCACAATATACAGAAACCCGGTTGCCAGAGAAACCAAACCGCCTCCTATAGAAACACATCAAACAAAAAAAAAATAAGACAAAAACCAACAACAACCAAACTAGAACGGAGGGGGTTGTGTTTTGCGCTACTCATTTGGCAGTCCCAGTCTTTTTCGCTCTCTGCATTTCATATATCTATGGGGGAGACACTCCTCCGACATCTCTCACCCTTGCAGCTTCATGGGATGGCAAAACCAGCAAGCAAACTAAAAAGCATAGAATGGCAAATGAAAAAGGGAAAACTAAACAAAAAATGCCCACACCCTTTCATGGGAATTTTCCTCATTTCTCATTTTTGTTTTAATTTCTGCAGCATACACAGCAACAGCTATAAAAGAACCATGCGTGTTTTTTGTTGTTGTTGTTTCTCCTTTTTTATTTTGTCTTATTTTTAGTAAAAACGAAAAATAAATAAACAAGAAAACCCTCCAGCCATGAACTTTAATTATATACTCGTACCTACCGACCGACGTACCTACCTACCATCCGAGGACCGAGGGAGTTGAATGTTTATGTGAATCCATACAGTTGGCATGGTTATGAGAGCGGATCTGTGTTGTGTGGATGTAATAAAATCCATAGCCGCACTTTTATGGATGCAAAAAATTAATTGGCTGAAAACCCTAGTTTTTTTTAACTTTTGTACCATAGGGATAGAGTCAACCTCACAGAGTTTACAATTCCAAATGAAAATATGATTTTATTATACTTTGCCAACAATTGAACCTTAAAAAAAGCAACAACAAAAAAGCAGAAAATTAAAAGAGGTTTAATAAAACATAATGAGCTTGCACGAAAGGTTACATAACATCGGGCTTAGAAATTAGTTCATGATGCTGAATTGGTGGATGAATTTAGAAAATAGATCCAATTGTTAGAATGGCTTGAGATGTGTGCGATGCACGTTCAGGAGGCCATACTGTTTTAATCTGATAAAAATGGATTTTTTAAGGGCAAAAAAAAGCAGAAATGTAATGTGAAGTGTCATGGATTTGCAGGATGAAATCCCATCGAATTTGCCCGCCATCTTGACAAAGGGGTGTAGATAGTTCTCCCTCAATTTATTCAAAATCGGAAGTCTCATGAAAATTTTTTGTAGAAAAATTATTTGTCTATATTTTACTGTTGAAAATGGAACTTGTAATTGAAAAAAATTTTTGGGCCAAACGATCTTTAGAGGGTAGGTATTGGCGTATTGCGGAAAAGATATGCTTACACTCCCTTCGCTTCTCGCAGACTATGGTGAACAGGAGATGCAGATTCAACGATGCATTTCAATTGACGCGTTTCACAATTGGGTTGAAAATAAATGTATAGGGTGCTACCATCAGTGATGTGCCTTATTTTCTTATACCCACCCGTAAAATGCGAGTAATTCGGCAGATGACAATGAAATGGGTAAATATTCACAATAGGGTAAACGCACTAGTACCCGGATACTTAACTTTTTTCTCAACTTTGACTTCAAACCATTTTGTAACCATAAATGCTACAGCGAAAACTTTTATTGATTGTAAGAATATAGACATTTCTCAATAATATGGCGTTCAAGTAAATTGCAAAGAGATCATTGTTAAAATAAATAAAATAACAATTCAGAAAAGTTCCATTTGCGTTAGTACCCGGACAGCAAAGTTTAGTACCCGGACGCCTTTGTTTTAGTACCCAGACACAATCATTTTAAGAGACAAGCCATGTCTGCGTACTGAAAATATAAGACAAGCACACATTTTTTGTATCCATACAGGGCTTGTCTTTTAAAATGATTAAATCTCTCAATGATTAAGTCTCTTAAAATGACTGATCTAGTATCCGAACGCTTTTATTTCAGTATCCATACACAATTATTTTAAGAAACAACCCCTGTCCGGGTACTGAATATGCATGATAATCGCACTGTGTTAGTACCCGGACAGCATGTCTGGGTACTGAAAAACATATTCTATTTTGGTGTTAGTTCCCGGACACCACAAATAATGGCAAAGATTTTATTAAATTTGGTTTTTTTTGTAAATTGTTTTAGTTAATCATATTTCCAACGAAACCAATGTCTTTCCATTACAATAAATTAACGATTACTTGTTAAATTGCTTACTACTAAAAACTGTTCCCACTATTTTTTTCTTACCTAAATCGACAACGAGACCGCATCTTCAAACCTTAAACAATAAAATGATGCGTAGTTCCTAAAGTACGCATTTAGAGTACCTGAAACTTTGCATGCAGGTATGGGACACATTGAAGGACCCATGTATGTTGTTGTTTGTGGATTTTTTTGTGTGATGTATCTATTAATCGCAAAAAAAGGTCAATGTGTCCGGGTACTAACACTGTCCGGCTACTAGTGCGTTTACCCTATAACCAAGGTTGGAAAAACATTAAAAAAATGTTGACATTCAATTCAACCCAAGGAGTTGAAAAGGCGGTGGCGGGGCGTGTTGAAGAACGACCGAAAGTCTTCGAAAGAGAATCTTAAAGGAGTAGGAGTGTCATCAAAAATGATATTATTAGCAGGAAACAGAAGATATAAAAATCTAAAGAAAGCTGAGGCCAAATTACAGCTCACTATCAAGTGAGTGAGTCGCTTCAGTGATCGAGTGAGAGAGAAACCATTTTGGAATTGCAGCATACTTCATCTCACATATCGTAAAGCTAAAGTGTAGGTACTAGGTATATCGAATATTAACTACCATGAAATCGAATGAAATTCCGTTCGATTACTGATGAGAAAATGCCAAATTGTGGTAAAATACATTACTCGATAACGTGAGCGATAATACCGAATTCCGTCACGAGTTATTCAATGACGTGTGTATTATTAATTCGGCCCCTGGTTGGAAAGAAGAACCTAACAATACTTAAGTCAAGAAAACTTGGGGTTGATTTGATTTTTTGCAATATATTTACATATTATATTAGGAGCGTTTCATTGAAAATCTTATAGCTTGTGCAGTAACGAGTCTCAATAAAACGCTGTACTTGCTAATGCAACTATAAACCATAAACACCACCATTAAAGTACCATCCCTGTTGTTCACTCCCGAACACTGACTTATTTCTGTTCACTAATCGTTGTCACTTATCGTTGTTCACTAATCGTTGTTGTTTTCTCATGTGCGATGTTTTGCGATCTTTTGCAAACCTGCAAATAGATTCCCAATAAAACACGGCTACTGCTTTGTGGAAAAGGTTTCTATATTTTTCATTTTGTTGTAACTCAACATTAAGAGGCGTTTTCGTTTAACCGATCACAATGATTCACATTTAAAGGGTGACCAAATACAAGTTCCCCTTCAAAAATGCAATAAACTGTGTTGGTTTCGGACTGCAACGCACGGATTGCATGGATGAAATTGGCATAAAGCCTGAGTTGTTTTTGGATTGTTGGCATAACGTCGGCCGTTCCTAGTTCGCCATAAAAAAGTTCAAAGTGGTGGAATCGTAGCTTGTCATTTGATGTAACTGTTTCATTTCGGCCAAAACTTCTGTTCAAAAAGCCGCACGGTTTGGGCTACACGGCTTTGGAAACAAAATTAAAATATCTCCCACTGTTCAAGTGTAAAGCGACTCATATAGTCATGTGAACGTATGATACTGACTCTCTGTCAAGATTTCGAGCGGTAAACAGCTGTTAGTGTCAAAGTAACTTATGTTTTAAAAGAAAAAATAAGAGAGATTTTGAACGTATACATAACTGTTTATTAATTAAACCTACCATGCTTATTGATTGTAAAAACAATTTCGGCCGATTGCTTCACAGACTTACGTACTAAGTTTACTAAATGACGGGTCTTACTAGGGCAGGTAAGCTATGGACTCGTTAAGTCTGCTTCTTCTTCATTTTCGGCGTTCGGCAATACGAGCACCGCGATCTCGAAATGAAAACAGCTCTCCATCTTCTTCTTCTTCTAGTCTGGTCTGGTGCTGGGTTACGCCCCGATTGGTACCTGAATCGAAGTCGGGCCTAACTCATTACAAGAACCTACAATTTTATGCCGATTAGTTATATCGTTTCGCTCTCGAGATCAAAACTGTAGGATTTGAAAAAGCCAAATACTTGCAATGATAGGACACCCGCTTTTTCCATTGATCAGCCTGCCACGAATTGTAAAGTTAATCCAAATTGTTGCCCAGGCGATATGTACCAAAAACTGAGGCCGAATTGCCGCAACAGTGATCGAGTGAGTGAGTGTCATTTTTCTTTCAAAATTCGCTTTAAATTGCACACTTTTAGTCTGCTAAACATTAATTGATTTCAATTCGATCAAATGCTGATGAACAAATGCCAAATTGTGGTACTGAAGTGCTCGATAACGTGAGAACTGAGAACTAATCGTCAAACTCAAATAATTCGCTCAAGTATTATTCGATTACGTGTGCGGCAATTTGGTCCCTGGTTATACAAAAGGACGGATCCATAGAACTATTTTAAAAAATGTATCCTCAAAGTCTATTAATACACTGACCACCAACATTTCCCAAATTACTTTATATTTTAAGCTCTTGGCTAGTAACTTACTCACCAATGTATTAGATTGAAAAGGTTCTTTTCGTTGGAATAATGAAACTTTCCTTCGCTTCTTCTTCTTCTTCCTTTTCAGAGTTACGAGCATCGTGATATCGAAGAGATCACAGCTTTTTGCCTTCGAATGTCATAGCTTACCCTCGTTGCTCGTTTATGTATCAAAACTTCTCGCTAACGATACTTCTTCAATATATTCATCTGAATTTCTTTCCTGAAAGACCTACTCTGAACCTGTACTTTTGAAATATCTCCAAATTCAGCTTTTAGGCAGGTTATTTGACTAATGAGCTGGGTACTTTTTTCCATTGCTCTAAAAACTTGTCAGATTTGATGCCAACGTTATTTGTCAAAGTTCCCCCACCCCCCTCGAGGGTTCAAAGACGCTGCCGAAATGTTTACTATTATGCCGTAAATAATATCGTTAGGATCAAATTTAATTCTGGCTCACTGCCGATTAGATGCTGCAAAATTCGCCTTCGCCGAATCACTTTATTCTGGGAGTTACCTATGTGATGTATGGCAACGTTTTTCGATTTAAGCGTTTGGCACACAAAGAACTGTCGAACTTTCTATCAAACTAGTTGCATACTTCTTCCATTGTCAAGTTGCATTGACCTTACATTTTAGGTAGTCCCTACGAGGTATAAGTAGCTTACTAACTTACTTACTTACTTACTTAAGGTGGCGCTACAGTCCGGGTCGGACCAGACCCTCAACCAACATGCTTCTCCAACCAGCTCGGTCCCTAGCTAGCTGCCTCCAGTTTTACAAGCCAAGTTGGTTGAGGTCCTCTCCTATACTTGCGTGCGCCACCTGAGTTGCGGTCTTCCTCTATTGCGCCGTCGGTCGGGATTGGATTCAAAGACTTTCCGGGCCGGAGCATTGGTGTCCATTCGCTCTACATGATCCAGCCATCTAAGCCGGTGGACCTTGATTCGTTTGACCAGGTCAGTGTCGCTGTACAGCACATACAGTTCGTCGTTAAATCTTCGTCTCCACTCTGCATATGCAGACCGAACCAAAAATCACCCGAAGAATTTTTCTTTTGAAGCATCCTAAAGCGCTCTCATCTACCTTTGACAAAATATACATATATAAATAGCTACATCGTTTAATTCGAAAATTATACTTTCATTTTCTCATTCTGAACGTACCAACCTATAAAACTAATTTTAGTGCCCTCGCGTAAAGACGGCCATTTACAAATTGCACTTATTGTCAATTACAACAATGTTACCCTATTAATTCTATAGATACGAGACGACGACGCGACGCGACACGACGTTGCCGCCAACAGCTCAACGACGCGACGTTTTTTCCCATCATCCCCATCCGTGTGGAGGCATTAGGCTGTGCAATTTTCATTATATCCGCCGATTGTACTGTCGCTGTGTTGCAAACCTTATTTTATTTTTACTGACAGCAATTTATTGCTATGAAGATAATAAATTTTACAACTTTAAATAGTTCTCCTTATCTCCTGGAGGTTGTTGAATTTAAGAGCAGATTTGACAAACCTGATCTTATTCTGTGTCAGGCAGGAAATTTACAATTTCGACAAAGCGGCGCAGTAAAATCTTGAAACAAAAGAATCTGGAATCTCATATTTCCCTCGACATCTTTCTGTGAGTGTGCATTTTTAGACAAATAAATGTGAGGGAAAGAATTAAGTAGGTAGGTAAACAATTGTTGCAAAAACCGACAACAAGCACCTGCTCTTGGTTTGAACAAAGCCAAATAGCTCATATGTCACAACTCACAACCGTGAGGTACACAACAATTCTAAAAGTGATTTATTTCCAAAGCGGATCTAGATAAATCTCTGCTTGTACTGACAATGAAAATTGTACAAAGATACATATACGTACTCTATCCACATGAGTTTCATACTAAACTATGTCTGTGTTTAAATGAAAAGGTCATTGTGCCGCTGCTCTTATATACATATATATTTTTTTAATTCAGTCTGCCTCTGCCATTAACAAGTAGTTAATCGATAGATAGAAAGACAAGAAGCGCAAAGTTGAAGGAAACTTGATATACTGCGTTGGCAAACAAGCCGATCGTTCCTCGATCAGCGCAGCGATAGCGAGTATAGCTTTTTTCTTCTCAATCTTTTTTTTTCGTCGACTTTCTTGGAAATAAAGGGAGATTTGTTCACCTGGAAGGGGAAATGATTAATGTATCATCCACATTCACATACAAAGTCTTTTGTTGTATATACGAGTATGTAGGTAGGTAGGTAGGTACCTGCCTAGATATGTTTTGAATATAAATTTAAAAGCAGACAGGAAAACCATACAGCAGACGTATAGATAGCTACAAAAATAAAAATAAAAATAATAATAATGATGATTGTGTGTGAGTAATGTGCGTTCGGCAGAACGAAAGGGAAACGGATGTGATGCGTCAGAGAGTTGGAATATTGTGCATAGTTGGATGGAGGAACTTCCTTTTATTTAAATTTGTACATATTTTTTTTTTTGTTCTTCATTTTGTGGATTTATTTTTAGATTAAAGGGGAAGAAAATACAAATTAGGTCAACGAGCACAGTGACAAAAGGTATTTTTCAAGTGAAATGTTGTGCCGAGTGTAATTTAAATATAGGCACCTACGGAGGTATACCTTCCTATATATGCCTTCCATTTTGATTAATGTTCTTTGAATGGTTTTGATCTTTACGTCGCAATTTAGGAAGGTATGTACCTTTGGGCCTAACGACTTTAGGTAGGCATGTAGGTACCTACACCAACGAGAAATGGAACCCACAACACGTGTTCACGGTACTACGGTTTTTTAATACGTTGGTATTTTAAGGATTATTAAATCTGCATTACTTGAGTGTGTCCGTGGCTTTTCCACATAGATAATATGGAATTTGGAATAGGTAGGCTGGCACTGACAGGAACATTTCTTGAGAGGTAGGTGGGTACCTACCTAATACCTATCTACTTAGCTTTCTTTAGTCGGGTTCCACAGAAACTTGCACCTGGTAAACTGAGGTTATTTAATGCCTATAAGTATTGTGGGTAGGTATACTGACCTTTTTCTTCTTCTCTTTGCTAACGATTGGGCTAACGCAAGTGAGGCTCCTACATTCCTCCAAAAAGTACTTGACGTTATGAATAAAAGCTTTAGAAGTTCGTGGATACCGATTTCGTCGAAAAAAAGTCGTCACATTGCAGTCGGGGCTCTAGTGCGTTTTTTTTAGTTCAGCTTGATTTTTCTCTTTAAAGGTATAAGTACCTACCTACCATTGAATATAAATGAATTATGCATAATAATAATAAAACATTATGACGATGACGACGGCATTCTAGGGGGTGGATGGGGTGTGGCGCTTAGTAGACGGAAAACAAGATCGACTGTTATCGGCCGCAGGCCATGATAAAGCTAAGCCATGACATATTTTGAGCATTTTCTGATCCAGACACTTATTTGAATGGGAATGTGCCTCCCAAGTATGAAAAGTTTAATTATCTGGTATCAGTAATCAATGGAGAAGCAAGTTGTGATGAAGACATCAATCATCGAGTAAGCGTAGGCTGGATGAAGTGCCGAGAAAACTCGGATATCTTCTGTGATAAAATAAATTCTCCATGAATTGAAGGGAAGACTCTATAGGGTGATGGCACCTGAGGTCGGCCATCTCCAGTAGTCGGCCACCACGTCGTAAAATACCACAAAATAGTAAATTCTTTCAGATAACTTCCAAACAAAAAATATTTTCCATTAGGTCAACTGTTTACCTTTCTTGCTGCAAAATTTCATTCGATTGCAGCTGCTGGTTTTCTCGTAGAAAATGTTACTTTAAGTCGAGATTTCGTTTGTGGTCCATTTGTGCTTTTTTGAACAAAAAAAAAATAGTGGAAGTGGTTTTTTGAAAAAGGTTTAATTGGCAAGATATCGAAGCTAAGTGCACTATGTGATCATTTTTAGTTAGTTTATAGTTTATATTTGAATATTTTCGCAAAATATCTTTAAAAATTTTTTTTAGACGCGTTTTTCTCAAAACTACTTTTTCAAAGTCCGTATTCACTGTCATTTCAAAAGTACTTGACCGATTCATTTCAAACTTTTTACACATTTTTGACATATAAAATACCGCCCCCCAACGTTTAGTAAATTTTTTTTTTACATTAAGGGTGTTTTCTACCCCGGAATTTTCTGGCGGAATTTTTATTGGAAAACAACAGTTTACGCTTTAAATGGCCGCCAAAAATTTTTAAACGAAAAAAGAAATTATCAGAGAACGTTTAAGGGAAGATTTGATCATAATTTGACCAATTTTTCTTGGTTTTTTATTTTCAAATAATTTCCAGCCTAGTTATGGTGAACAAAGCAAATTGTTTTTTCTCAAGACGTTCTGGGGAAAGCTCTGTTACCAGCTTATGCTTCAATATTTCTGCATGAAAAAATTACCCTATATTGTGGAAAGTATGCTGAATAATGTACGAAAGGTTCCAATAAAATTACTCAATCCATATTTAAGGAAAAAATTTGCAAAAAAAAGTTTTTTTTTTACCATGAAACCCTAACCACCTTCCCCCCCCCCCCCCCCCCCCCTTTAAGTTATTAACAGTGTATTTGAAAAATGGAGACATCAAAAAGTAAAAGAACTTTTCACAATTACTCAGAAGATGCATTTTCTTCAGCACTCAAGAAAATTAGAGTGGACAATTGTTCGCTAAGGGAGGGAAGTCGTGAGTTTGGAGTTTCTAGAACCACTCTCCAAATCGAATCCATGGCAGAGAAGGCCAAGAAAATTGGGTCCCGACGTTTCTTAGACGTCATCCAGAATTGCCACTCAAAATACCAGAGGGACTGTGAAAAGGGTGAGCGGTTGTCACCGAAGAATCGATACAAAAATGGTTTCGAGAGCTAAAAGAGTATTTGGAAGAAATAGATGCGGTAGATTTTTTGGAAGATGCGTCTCGAATCTTTAATGGCCATGAAACATCCTCCTCCGTTTTATTAAAACTGTTTTTTGGTAGGTAGTTATTAAATGCTTAACTGCTTCTTAAATATTTTTTACAAAAGCAAATAGTATGAAAATATGAACTGGCCGACTACTAGAGAACTATGCGGCCGACTATTGAAATTGAACGGGCCGACTACTCAATAATCACTCTTTCATCTCAACAAAGGTTAATAACTTGTTTCATTTAGTATATATACTTAATTCGTATAGAATTTCCAAATCTACATATTTCAACTTATCATCAAAACTAATAACTCTATCAAAAATTTAAAGAAGTTATTTTTAAATGCTAATCAAAGACAAAAAAAAAGTTAACTGGCCGACTACTGGTGCCTTCACCCTACAGCAATTGTGTGTCCAGCACTGACATACGGTTCGCATTTTGAACAATAAACGAAAGTGAGAGTAAGTTAAAGGCACCTGTAAGGAGAAGATAATCAGTTTGACAGCAAGAGTAACAGAGCTTGATCCTAAAAGAAGTATGTACCAAGATCCGTGGAAGCCTTCACGTCAAAAATACCATCTTGGAAAAAATAGATCACGACAGGCTCAGTTGGTATTGTCATTCAATTCAATGGAGAAATCCAACGAAGGAAGAAACAGTAAGGCAGTCCAAAGCCCTCTTGTTACAGAAAAATGCGATTAAATTAAGGTTGGCCGAAGACATGAAACAATTCAAAATCGAGAGATTTGCCGACGCTTTCTGAGGTCAGCGCGGCGGCGGCGGAGCTGTGATCTCTTCGAGACCACGATGACGCAAAACGAAAGAAGATCGAGTATCTATCTATTGATTGGCAAATATTTTTTCTGTAGGAGTTTTTTCTTGTAGACTGAAACACTCAGACCTAAATACCGGTACAGAGTTTACTAACAAATGGCAACTTTCTTCTGTTCTTCTTATAGCTGTTTGTATAGAAGCCAGATAACGCAGCCATGATAATTAGCCTAGGTTATCAACTCACACAATGTTTTTGCGAAGTTTCTGTAACCTGATTTGGGATAATGCAGGATAGTCACACTTTTTCATCATCTTCTCCACAGGATTCGCACAGCTGGGTGTCACTTTAGCCTTACACGTATAAATGCTTGGCGAAGTTTTCCACAGCCTTTTCAGCTACGAAATTGCAGTGAGTATTGGATATTGGGGAGTGGAGTGGCAGTATTGGGGAGCATACGCTTAGTCTGTCTGTATGCAATGGAGGCATGTCATCAACGTTTGGGCTCTTGACAAATCCAATAATTGATGGAACCCCTCACCGAGGACCACAACACACAAAGTGCTTATTCATGTCCTAGGAATGCTATCAGAGGTTGTTGTCTAGCAAGTGTATTGACAATTGCTTTTTTTGTATGCCGTGGTGGTCTAGAATTCAAAGAAGGCTCAAGAATTTAGTCTCCTGACTTTCAAAATTGAGTAGAGTCGCACAGTTTGGCTGCAAACACAATTATTTCTTCACATTCAGCCGTTCTTCGTAACTTACGTTTGTAGCCATTTTTGAATAGCATGCTTCTCCGCTTCTTCTACGTATAAGTATGTCCCTTACAAGGTGTGCAGTCGTTTCATCCATCATTGGTTCTGGATATTATGTTCCAATAACAATCCTTTCCTGGTTCAGATTCTAGAGTGATTTTAGCCGTAAACTTAGCATTTGAATCAGCGCTAACGTCGGGGCGGTGTATCCATTACCCCTGGGTTCAACATGTTGCTTGTAAGGTCCCCAAAGCTTCGCTCTTAGCTGTGCCAGAAACCATTCTCGTTACAAATAGAAGACGGTCCTGAGCGTACATTTCGTGATGTATTGATCAAAGGAAGGGAAGATGCACAAGACATCGTTATTTGAAGTTTGGTAAACGAACAAATTTCGTATTTACGTGTGAGCTTGTTCTAGCAAGCAATTGACGCATATGAGATGTTTGATCTTATCATATTTGTAAAGATTTAGAGCACTGTTTTCAGTGACAGATCCAATGTCTGGTCAAATGTTCCCTTGCATTGCAGAAAGGAAGACAGTGCCTTTTTCGACTCGACATGTTTCGACCAAAAAAGCTAGTTTTTTAAGGATTACTCCAAGTTGTTTGACTTCTTTTGAAAAGGGAATGATGACGTCTGTAAGTGTAAGTTGGTTTAAACCAGTCAATTTTCTACGTCTCGTGAAGAGACCAACCTCAATTTCGAGAAGATTCAATTGAGTTTAGCGTGTCCTGTGTTCTGGAACAAATGGATTGGTTCCAACCGAAAGCCCGGCTATGTCGTTGAAATATGCTTTGGAGTGTACGCTACATCCATTGACCATTTCAAGCAGAGTCCATCAGCTAATACCACAGAAGAGTACATAAAAAGCCACATTGCGGCCAGGCCTTATATTCACTCTTGTGGTAGCATTTGCTTCAACTATCACTATTCTAACATTCATTTAATCCACAAAATGGTCCGTTTGTACCGTGTTCTCGTTGCACATCCAAATTTTAACTGTCAAAAGCAGGACCTGCTGACAAGTCTATGAAGTGTGTTCTCACATAAGATTTCCTTGTTGTTCACCAAGTTGCATCTGAGACAGAGCATGGTCTTATTCGCAGTGAGGTCATGTGTCTAAAATTGTTAGATTGGGTATTCTTGCTTACCAGTTTTTGGTGTCAAAGTGACACAGAAACTCTGCCAAAGGTTGCATAATACGCTAAAATGAAAGTTTGGTAGTAAAATAGATATTCAATTGAAAATAGCGTCTGATGAATAACAAGTGATGAAGAGAGGTAAAAAATAATCAAAAAGGTTATTGCAACAAAACGGGGAACCCCTGGGTCTATCGCATTTCTCTCAACTGTACTTTTTAAGAGAATGGAAAGGACCTACGATTTTTTGCCGATTTTGAGCGATTGATTGAGAAATCGTTTTATATGGGTTGAATTAACCATCAGAGAAATTGTCAATGCCTCGCGAAAGGCGATACCCCGTGGAAAAACATTTTTCTCCTTGATGTTTCTGGGTTTTGAACCTCGAACCTTCCATAGTTTTTGGCAGGCACTTAAGTCATAACACCTCGAGCCCCATAAAGAGGGTAGTCTGTGCATATTTTCTAAACCATTCCTGTCTAAAAACATAGTTTATCATTTCTACAGCAGACAATTCGTACCAGTAACCGACCAGAAACCATTGACCAACCACTTTCACTCAAAGGAGGGCTTATAGTAAAATATTTATGACTTAAATAAGTAACGGTTGCGTGATTATTATCACGTCTGCTGTTTACCCAGAGGTTCGTGGTTCGAATCCCACCAGAGGCAAAAATGTTTCTCCGCGGGTGTCGCCTTTAGGATTTCGCAAGTCATTGGCAGAATATTGTAGGTCCCCACACATTACCTTACAAGATATTGTTGTGAGGAATGCGCTAGGCCCTGAAGCTCCTCGCTCTGTTGAGCCACCCTATTTATTTATTTTTATTTTTAAAAGAGTAACTAGGTGTGCATTGTGGTTTTTAAACCAAAATCAGTATGAAGTTCTTTTAAAGTTCGACATTTGTAAACATCACAGAACCGTAAAAAAATATGCAGGTACCTACTCTATAATTCTAAATCACAGTTATGTACGCTCTATTTTTCTATGTCTTTTTCTCCTGCTCGTCTTGTCTGAAGCAAATTGTCGGATGTAAGTGAATTTCCTGGTTTGGCTTCTAAAAGTTGCAACTTCAAATGAGTTTTTTTTATCACTGTAAAACCTTGCAATAAAAACGATTGTTTAAAGTGAAGAAGGTGATGATCTCACAACTTTCAGCACAGTAATCTAAATGTAAAACCTTTCCATCTCAACCACTTTGAAATATTTCGCCCATTTGTTAAAATACAGTAAGTCGCTAAGAAGCTTGAAAAGGGTTGGGTTCGATATCCCGTTTTTTATAATCCTGCTTTTTATTTTCCCGCATTTAAAATCCCGTTTTTTAAGCCCGTTTTGTTATTATCCCGCTTTTTTAAAACCGTTTTTAAAATCCCGTTTATTGAAATCCCGTTTATTAAAATCCCGTTTTTATAAGCCCGCTTTTGTAATCATCACCAGGTGTTTTATTTTAAAAATCGCGCGATTTTTAAAATAAAACACCTGGTGATGATTACAAAAGCGGGATTAAATATTAAAAAGAAGAAGAATATTTGGTCTAGATAATTTTATTGCAAACATTATTATTGTTTTAAAAGAAAAGAACATAATACATAACAAAAATGTAATTCCAAAAAAGATCACAACAAAAAATAACAAAAAAATGATTACAGTTGAATATTGTGAGCTATACGACGCAAATATTCAGTTATTTAAGAGATAAATAGATGTGTCCCAGCTTGAATAATGTATAGCATAGCTTGTATAATGCATAGGCATTGATAACAAAAAAAATGTTCAAACAAAACAAGAAATTTTATTGTTCTCTTGCTTACGCAATAGTTTTTTATGCAGAAAATGCAACAAGAAAAACAGTTATCAGTTATATATTCAAAGATCTGTCCCAGTTTCTCTGTATAATGGTATTAATAAAAAAAATGTTCAGACAACAAAACTTTCAACATTTGAGAATTGATATGTAGTGTTTAAATGAACAATATTGAATAATACTTATCCAAATATAAAACGGGCTTAGCGGGATTAAACGGGATTTTAAAAGGCGGGCTTTTGATAGACGGGATTTTGATTAAACAGGATTGTCACGAACGGGATTTTAACAAAACGGTATTTAAGAAGACGGGATTATAAACTTTTTTTTGTCGGGATTTTAAAAAACGGGATTTTAAAAAGCGGGATTCCGATACGCTCCCGCTTGAAAAAAGTCTGAGTCAGCTGTCCATCTGCATTCCCAAAAACTTCTGCGCATTTCGAATATTAAGTTATTAGTAAAGTGACTGTTTTTATTTCTACTTAACGCCAGCTCACTGTTGTGTAGCGGTAAAAGTCTGTAATTAAAATAGCGTTTCTATAATAATAAAGAAGCAAAAAATATTTCTCACATTTTTAATGACAACCCAGCGTGTTATGCAACCTATTTGGTGGCATGTAGGAAGGTACGTGTTGTTTCTCAGTGTTGTCATAGGTTCGCCTACGACAATTTTTATTGTGGAAATGAACAAGGAAAGAATAAACTTGTCATTCATGCGATTGTTTTCGTTTGCCTTACTTTTTTTTAAAGTAAGAATTTCACAAAGTCAGAGCTCTGAATTATTTACGAGTAATTATAATCCTCGTAAAAGCTGCCAGTCATACATTTTCCCATTGTTTGCTTAAATAATAAACAACCAAACCACCCTCTCTCTTTCTACCAACCTGCCTCCCAGCCTTCCCCTCGTGACCCATGGAAAGATATTTTCATTGAAAATATTGTATATGTCATTTACATCCAAAAATAGAAACATGAGCACAACAACGAACGAACGGTTACGACTAACGACAGCGTGTAACATTAACAATCACGAAAGTTCTAACAACCTTTTTTTTTGTTGTTGTTGTTTAGTTTGTTCAAAGTACGGGTTGAATGTGCTGAACTTTAATTCATATAAGCAAAGACTTATAGTTAGGCGCATATACACTCAGACTTATAGATACAATGTTCGTGTAGGCAACAAAACGGTTTTAATGGCGGCAGTCGTTTTAGGCTCGTGTGTGATTTAGCTGTGCACTTATATAGGTAGGTACAATTTTGCCTATTAGTCACGAAAACAAAATTATGAAGAAAAAAAGAAAAAGAAAAGGAAAACGCGCATTAAGCCAGAAAACAAACAGAATAACTTGCAAGTCTTGAGTATGGGAAACCAACAATCTGACGCTGCTGCTGCTGTCATGAATATCTTTGACGTGCGTAATCGTTAATCACGTTATCGATTTGAGAATGGGGAAGGGTCGTGTGTGCGATAAAAATATAAAGATAGAAAAAATACAAATAAAAAAAGGAATTTGATAAAAGTATTTTTATTCGCTTTGTTTTTATGAGGGTTATAAATTTTAGCTAATGCATAGTAAAAATGCGATAAAATCCGCACAAGGACACAGACGACGTTTTTACTGCACAATCTGAACTCATGAGACGTTTCTTGGAAGTTGCTGATCAGTGATCAGCATTTACTAGTCCAATTTGCTTTTTTAACATCGAAAGGCCTAAAAATTCGAACCAAACGAGTAAGCGAAAAATCAAAGCAGACCGGTTGGCTAGAGCTTGCACTTTTTTAACAAGAACTTAGTTCTTGTTCTTGTTATTTGGTAAATTTAGTTACTTACTGTAATGCCCGCCGCATTACAGTTCGAAGTGAACCTGAGCCGAAATCATCCTCTTTCGTCGGCAATTTCGATTTCAGGTGAGCTGTTCCCAATTTTGTTCATCGTAGTCTCTCGATATCTACTCTTCTAGCTATGCTCATGTCGTGGTACAGCTCATGCACGTTGTTTTAGAATCTTCTTTCTCACTCATTGTCTTCGCATACGGAAGCAAAGATCATTCGGAGTGTTTTTTCTTCGAAAAGACCAAGATGAAATGAGATGAAGCACATGCTTCTGCGCCTTATAACAAGAAAACAAGGTCTCTTAAAAGATTATTTAGGTTTTCTGGAGAGAATTTTATTTCTCAATTTCCTTCTTAACCCAAAGTAGCTGCGATTGGCAAGAGTAATTCTTCGTTTGATCACCGAACTGATATTGTTTTTATTTTCTATAGCGGATCCCAGGTACCAGGTGGTACCCGTGGCGTAATGGTTAGCATGTCCACCTGCTAACCCAGAGGTTCGAGGTTCGAATCCCAGCAGAGGCAAAATGCAAAAATGTTTTTCCACGATTATCGCCTTTCGCGAGGAATTGGCAAGTCCTCCGTTAGTAAATTCATTGCCATGAAAAGCGCATTCTCAATTAGCCGTTCGGAACCGGCGAAAAATTGTAGATCCCCTCCATTCCCTCACAAGGCATGGTTGTGAGAAATGCGCTAGGCCCAGGGGCTCCTCGCTCCGTATTTATTTTTTTATAGCGGATCCCAGGTAGAAGAAGTCCTTTGCTACCTCGAAGTTATATTTGTCTATTGTGTCGTTTTGTCAAATTTGTGAAACAACAATAAAAAAAATGGAAATGAATAAACTGAATTGTAGCCGAATACAACCGTTTATTCAAATAAGACAGCATCTTTGGTTTCATGTTTTTTTTCGTGTCTTACACAGATTCTAGTCCTAGGTAGACGAAATGTGGATGTAATACCTCGATTTTTTGAGTCTTACTTTGTGACGTTTTTTTCTATTTGCTCGATATTCCATGTCCTTGTTTGAAAAATGTATACACTTCGTTTTGCCCTTATTAGCCACTCAATCGTCACCTCATGAAATATCTTGAAGAAATAAAGCTTCTTAATGACCGACATTTTGGCTTTCGTAGCAAAAGGATTTGATGGCATATATAACCGAAAAGTGGAACCAATCCTTACATTGTTTTGGAGAATGTAAGATTATTGCACTTGATATTTCTAGGGCATTTGACAGAGTTTGGCATCAAGCTGCTTCATCGAAATTTCGTGCTTTTGATATCGATGGATCAGTCTCTTCTTCGTTGGATTAAAAACTACCTTTCGGATCGTTCAATACGAGTTGTGTTGGAGGGTTTCAAGTCTGATGCTCACCTTATAAATGCTGCTGTGCCTCAGGGCTCCGTTTTGTCTCCGACTCTCTTCCTCATTTTCATAAATGATCTCTTGTCTGAAACTTCTAATCCGCTTAACTGTTTTGCTGACGACTCACCCCTCAGCTTTTCATATTCGTTTCCAAATATTCATCCCTGCTCTTCGGATGTGGAACTGGAACGGGTGCGTATGATTAGCTCATTGAATTCTGACCTTGACAGCATTGTTTCATGGGGTTACAAGAACTGAGTAGAATTCAATGCTTCGAAAACTCAATGTTGTCATTTGTCGTTAAAACTTAACATCCCCGTTGCCATTATCTATAATGGTATCCGCATTCAAGAAACCGAAAAGCTGTCAGTACTTGGTATGTGTGTAAACAATGATCTTCGTTAGAATGGCCACATATTTGAATTCAGCAAAAACACTGTTAAATGCTTAGGTTTCTTAAATTCTTCACCCCTTCTGATCTGGCTTCTATTTATAAAGCCTACATCCGCCCAAAAGTGGAGTACAATTCCCATATCTGGTCAGGTGCCTCTCAAACCTCTCTGGGCTTACTTGGTTAGGGTACAAAACATACCGTCAAGATTGATAGGTGTTAGTTCGAACGTAGAGTCGATTGATTCTCTTGGACATCATTGAAACGTTGCCTGTCTCGCTGTTTTTTATCGCTTTTTTCACAAACAGTGCTCTAGTGAAATAGCCAGTTTGCATTCCTCCTTCTTAACTTTTTAACCACAACACCTGCCTCACCCCCCGAATGTGGACTGCTCTATCTGACTCTGTTTTTCCCCTACATCGCGATTCACAAAGGTTTGAAGGCAATGTGCATCGGTGTTTGCTTTTTAATTCTCTTTCATTTTCCTGAATATTTTTGCACTGTGTTTTATAACATTTAATTAAATAAAAAAAAAAAATTGCAGCTTTTGTTTCAATGATCGCAAAAGCGCTTATGGCACCACGCTTAATTGTTTCCAATAACGTAAATATCGTCTGCGTAGACGAGTAATTGTATGTACAAACTTTTAAAAGATTACAGCCCTGGTGTTGATATTTGATTTTGATCTTTTCATATGATGGTGTTTTAAAAGTCGGACGACATTGTTTTTTCTTGTTGAAAGCCTTTGTCGACAACACCTCTGTAACTTAGCCACCTTGAAAATACAGTGCGAGTGCTTCAAATCCATAACAGCGATTCCTCTTCTTTCACATAATCCATAAAGGTGCTTCCACACTATGCCGAGCGGCATCAATCGGCACATGCCGATCGGCAATACCGACCTAGTGTGGACATCCCGATCCGCCTTCCTCCTTACCGAAAGCCGAACCGAATTCGAACCGAATGAAATGGATCCGTATGCCGGTCGGCATAGTGTGGACGCACCTTAACGCGCTTGTCAACCTGTGACCTAGCATTGTCCTGCATCTGTAAGAATTTTTCTTTGAAGCGAATGAAACGACATATTCTACTAGTTTTAGTTTTAGTTTTATTTTTAGTTGTAAAACTTTATTCAAAAAGGCAACTTTTTTTTACAATTTACAATTTGATTACCTTAGTTTAATAGGTTTTGTCAGTGGCCAGAAAATACCAGAAAATTCTTCGAGTTTGTTAATGACATACGAGTAGTTGCTTAGCATTTACCGATCCTTCCACTGTACACAGCTCGGTTTTTTCACTCAGAGAAATTTCTACCCCCTGATTGACTTACAACTCCTTATCGTTGAAGAAAACTTTAGTCCAGTAAGCATCGGTCCAATTTTGGCGAATAGAAAACTCTAATCAGCATCATGTCTGCTCTATCGCGTTACTTGGTACTTTTTCACAATAATCGTCGAATTACCTTGAACATTCACAGACCACAACTGTTCCCTTTATGGTTCAAGAGATCTGAGACAGCTCAACCGCTTTTGGTGCAGATCTCGAATACTTTGAAGCAGCGAATATTGGTCATCTCTCCCAAAAATTGCTCTCGACCGATTTGAGCCTTGAAACCGAGTGAAAGAGTTAAGAAATTATTTGCTGCAACTCTGCCGGTAATCACAAAGTCATTGAGGTTTCTCTCAGCCTTTAGTAAGCTTGGTTTTCTCGTAAGAGTTGGTTTCTCTCAGCTTGGTTTTCTCATAAAACGAGCGGCATACCGCACATTCCGACCGTCCTCAACTTAATTTGTACCCTTGCGACTTCTGTCGTTACTTCCTTTTTTTTTTTGTTTTTTACAAAAGTCGATTGCTATTAGTCCGACGCAATTTCTTACAAAATCAATTAAAAAAGTACGAAACTCAAAAGTAGTATGCTTTACGTCTATTACGAAATAACGCCTTTTGTTTGATAGTTGCACGTAAACCAAGAATAGAAAAGGCATTTTTGAAAACAGACATAAGAAATCAAGCATCTCAACTCATCAAGCAAAACTTTGAAAAACCTTTCAAAAAACTAAGGCATGTTGCCATAGTGTTCAAAACAAGTGAAAAATGTGAGTTCGTAACTTTTTTTAAGGAATGTGTTATGCGACGTTTTGAATGTCAACTCAAAGACAACTTCGTTACTTTTTTGTAGTTCAGATATTCGAACTGCGTGTCTTAAACCTAAATACATGTTTGACATTTAATAAATCAATTGAAGCACCCCTTTGAACCACTTTTGGGGCAATGATTTTTACGTCATCAAACCTTATGCAAGATATGAAATTCATTTCTATTTTAACAAATAAAAAGGCTATAGGTTGGAGGATGGAAGGATTTTATCACGTGTATGTAAAGGGTGCTTTTTTAGAGGTATAAAAAATGAAATAAAACACGTACGACTGAGTTTCATTGTCATGGTATTGGTTTTAAATAAAAGTTATTGTTGTGTCATTAGTTCTTACGTATATATTGGCTTCACGGCTCCAATGAAGGGTATTTTTCAAGAATCAATAGTGAATATACTCGAACCTTTCTTACGTACACCCACATGACGAAGCTCAGTGTGCCTAAAACTGTAGCTCAAAGGATAGAGTGTGGGGGTGAACAATTCAAGAGAAGTTAGCCCGAACCTAGCTTAAAGACAAAAATACTTATTTGATCCTTTTGGAAGCTCAAAATGTAATACAGTAATACCCCGAACTTAAGTGATAGGCGAAACCGAGCGCTATCCGTGTAAGTCGAATTCGCAAAAGGCGGGGTTGAATTTTTGTACTTTCTTGTACCTACGCTTCAGTTCCGCGCTAGACGTCTGATCCTGTCGTAAGCTGAACAAACGCACTTGTGCAGTCGCGGAGAGTCAAAAACAAACGCTACTTGAAAATTCAAAAATCATGAACCTCCACCGAATTCGCGTATGTCGATGTTGCCTACATCGGGGTATAAATATCTATTTGATTTAATTCTTCATTTTATTAATCTGCAGCTTTTAATAAGAAAAATAATACAAAAAATTCCATTTTACAAAATAAATTTTTTGTCTTTTTTAACGACTTGAAAAAATTAATGTGCGCCTTCTAATTCCTTTTGTTGGTTCGTCATAGTTGCTGATTTTTTGCAATCAAAATTTGGCGTAGGTTTCTTTGTTCTCCCAAGCCGAATTAACAAATGCGTGGAACTTGAAATACTTATGCAAAGTTTGACTTTAATGTCAATTGCTTTTGTTAACAATCTAATGCCTAACATCCCATTTAGTCTTATCGGTTATCACATAAATATGTGCACTTGAGGCAGCAAAAAAAAAAAGAACTTTTGCGTAGCAACCTATGCCTTATCTGTATATACAACAGGAAATGATAGCCGTGCACTTGATAGCATTATCAATTAATAAAATATAAACAAAAACAACTCTCTTTTTACCTATCTATACATTTACACATAGACATGTATTACTTTAAAAAAAATGTATTTATTTATACAAATTCATGCATATATTTGAATAAAAAAGTATGACAATGGGATTGAAAGTTTCAATTTTGTTTTAATTCTCGCAAGTGACCTTCAACGAGGTTTTCTTTCGTAGAATCCAATTAAAGTATGACTAATGAATTGATTGCACAGAGAAAAGAAAAGAATAAAACATTTTAATTAGTTGATTATTCATTGACAAATCAAAAAAAAAAAAAAAAAAAATTAAAATAAAAACAGAACTCCCAACAGTGTTGTTTATTTTTCTTTGTTCAACTTTGAATGTCGGTCACAGCAAAATGTATGGGTGCACGTCTGAGACACTACGCCACTATTTACGCAATGTGAGACGATTTATTTATATTTTCTTAATTCTTATAGCATGCTGCTTTTTTTTGTATCTTTTTCTCTCTCTCTCTCACACACGATTTTGTTAGGGAAAATAAAAAATTAAATAACTTTTTGGCACATTTCCAGGACACTCTTACATTCGGTCTAAATATAAAAATGGTTATATGAAAAGTGTTGTTGTCAGAAAGCATTTAATTGGCTCCCGCTCCCCTTCGTTCATCCCCTAATTCGTGGCTCTGCTGAGGTGTATCGGAATAATTATTTGTTTTCTTCAAATCGTTTAAAGCAATTTGGCAAAAAGTCTTTAAAGCCTTTATAACGCCACATGAACCAAGTGAAGTGGTTTTGTTTATGTATTTATGTTTTTGTTTAAAATTCTTAGAAAAAATTTACGATTATGCGAATCGAAATAAAGACTGTTGTTTTTTTTTCTTTTTTCATTTGAAGTGAGTGTGTGTGTGTGTTGTTGTTGTTTGTAGCCCTGACGTGGCTTGAAATGTGTTCCAAGAATTCCAAGTAAGATTACGATGAGCATAAAATATTTCGGAAACAATGCCTATCATCATCTATCAATATAATCAAGCTCAAGAGGAAACTAAATTCTAGCTCGTAAAATAAATAAGAAGGATTATTAGAAGTGAAAAAATAGACAGAAGACCATTTGTTCGCAAAAGTCAAAGCTAGAGTTTGAAATTTCGCAGACGTGAGTACAAATTAAAGATTTTAACAATATTTGTGTTACCCACGAAGCTTTATGCTGTGCGTGTTTGAATTTCTAATAGTAATTTGAGTTGTAGTAATGTGTTAGCTATAAAATTTTAATGCAATTTTTTTTTGATTTCAACAAGAATGATAAGGGTTTGTTTCGATTGAAATTTCAAATTTTATTTAGAAAGGAAATTTTTATACATTTTTTGCATTTTTTAAAATTTTCGATATTTTTTAAGTCCTTTGAAAGTTGATTCAAAATGGATTGTATAGTATAAGCCAGTTGTCTTCTTCCTTAATTATTATATAATTTCGAGTATACCCTCGTCTCGTCTAGACTAACAAGCTTATCGGTTTGTGTTTTAGAAGCATTTCCCCATGCAAGTACTCCGTACCTTAATCAGGATTCAACCAGAGAAAAGTAGACTTGCTTTGAACATAAATATTTTGTAAAATATCTCTTAAGGAGCAAACAGCACTTCTCATACCTCGGTGATTGATACTCCCAGATAATTGAATGATTTTACTACTTCGATTGCATTCTCTTTTTAGCAAGTTTGACATATTGGGTTTTGATAGAGGATACATATCTCACCTCTCGCTGACTTGGTGTGCGAATATGAATATATAAGCTTGGTTTTGGTAGCATTTACGACCAATCCGTAATCGTGACACCATCGAGAAACATAGATTTAGATTAGATTTTAGATTTAGAATATTTTATTCATTTCAAGCTAAAAAAACTAAATTAACAATTGAAGTTGATAAGTTGAAAATATAATAATAGTGTCAATTCTTAACATTAACAGTTAGTGATTAATGATACATCAGTAAACAAATAATTCAGAATTGTAATAAGATGTGGGTTAACATCAGTGCAATGAATCTTAATAAGCTAAATTTGTTTAACTTTCAAAAATAAATTCAAGATAACGATATAATTATACTCTTTGATACAGAGGAATTCAAATGATCAAATCAAAAAAAAAAAAAAAAAAATAATGAAATTGAAAATGCTAAAATAATGATTCAATACAGTTATAACTTAAGGTAAAAAGCCAGCATTTAACTTTTTTGATAAAAGAGGAAGCAATTACAGTTTCTCTAATACTCAACGGCAACTTGTTGAATAGCTTTGGAGCTGTACTTGTATAAAAATGTGCAAAATGGTTATTATGAGCAAACGAGACACAGACCATCCTCAGATTATTAATTCGTAAATTATAAATTTGAGAATTTCGGCTTGGAACATTACCACTTTGTATAAAAAACTCCTTCAATACTTTAAACACATATAAATGTCTCATTGGAAGAATATGCAGTTCTTTAAATAACGGCCAGCTTCTAGCGTATCTATTCTTTCTACAAATTATTCTTAACAAATTTATTTATTAAAATGCTTTTGAGATGTCAATAAAGGTCCAAAAGTATTAGTATACGAACCACCCCAGCTAGTAATGCCATATTGTAACTTTGAGTGTGCAAGGCCATAGTATATGCTACGTAAAAAAATCTTGTAAAAGATAAAATTTTCGCGTAACTAACAACATATATAATTTTAACGACTGGATATGTTCCTTCCAGTTCAACTTTGAATCAATCATAACACCTAAATATTTAAACTGATTAACTAATTTAATACTGAAACAACTACTAGAGCACTGCAAATTAGAATTAAAGTTTTCTGTACCCCACTTATGAACAGGAAAGGAAAATTGTTTACAATCATGCGCATGGAAGCAATGACTAAATTCAAAGAGACTATCACCCGATATCTTAAAGGACATTAACTTTGTTTTCTCATTTATAAAAAGACTATGCGAAGTAAACCACAGCCTCATAACTTCAAAATCTTCTTCAATTTTAGCAATACAGTCGAATAGAGTGGTTGATTCATAAGTTATTGCTATGTCATCAGCAAAGGCGGTTGAAGACCCATTTAGAGTAAGTTTGAAAAAAGAATTAATATAAACTAAGAAAAACAACGGTCCAAGTACCGAGCCCTGGGGTACACCATTTTTAAGAACTCTTGGTTCACCTAAGACTCCGTTTATTTTAACTTTTTGCATTCTCCCTTTTAAATATGACTAGCCATTCAAAAGTGTTTCCACCACGAAAACCAGCGTTATAAAACTTACTCAACAGCAAGTTATGATCAACCATGTCAAACGCTTTAGTCATGTCAATAAATAAGCCCATCGTTGATTTATTGTTATTGAGACTACGATAAAGTTGACTACAGACTCTCAAAATTGCATCTTCAGTCGACATTCCTGCTCTAAAACCGAACTGGTTGTTGCAAAAAAATTTATACTTATCTTAAAACGACAAAAAACGAGTCCTTATTAGTTTTTCAAATATTTTTGAAAGTGTGTAGAGTAAGGAAATAGGCCTATAGTCCTCCCCAAAATTTTTTCTGTTTCCCTTTTTAAACAATGGAATAACCTCTGCACTTTTCAAAATATCAGGAAAGCAGCCTTTTTTAACACTGCTGTTAAAAAGGAAACTCAAAACATCAATGACGTGCCAAACGATATTTTTTATTAATGCACTTGAAATTCTATCATTTGTGCATTAATTTTTATTTTTTAGACGCATGACAACATTGTAAATTTCACTGCCGGTAATATCAGTAAAAACGAAACTGGTAAACTGTATATCTTCACGAATATTGGAAACACTTAAGCAATTGCATGCTGAAGAACTTACGAAAACTGGTTTGAGCTTTTCAGAGACTTCAGTAAAATACTAATAAATACGATTCTATAACACCCTCAAGTTCAAAATTTTCAATTAAAACCTGGCTTCTATCATTTCCTGAAATTCAACAACTCGCCATTTTTCTCTTACATCACTACCTGCCTTTGCAAATAAATCAGCATAATAATTGTTGCGTGTGTCTTCAATTTTTTTTTACAACCGATTTGCAATAAGAGTCGTAATACTTTTTCAACTTAATATTATTTCGATGTTTTTTCATCAAAATCCTGTTGCATTATAGAAATAGCTGTTGTTAGACACTTGTGTCTTACAACAATTGCTATGTTGTCGGCGTATGCAAGCAAAAACGATCCTATTCTTAAGAACTTGTAGAAGCGCATTTGTTAATAGTATAAAGAGAACTGGTCCAAGTTTTGAACCCTATGGTACACCTTGTGTATGAACCCTTTCTTGTCTCATTGCAATTGCAACTTTAACTTGAAAAGTTCTTCCTATGAAGTAGCTCTCTATCAATTTCCTTTTATGCCAATTTTGTAAAGAACAACCGGCAGTTTTTCGTGGCTCAACGTGTCAAATGCTTTGCAGAAGTCCACGAAAATGACCAATACGTGTTTTTTTTAAAGAGATAGAGATAGAGATAGATAGATTCATCATGCTTTTGCTTTTTGTTCAATTCAAGCTTTAACTTGTATGATTAAAAATTGCTACTAAAATATACCTGTCTAAAAGTTAAGACTAATTTTTATTTGAGCCTGTAAGCGTAGCACAATAAATATTTCATTTTTAACGTTTTAAATTTGCAAACATAACTTTCATACTCTTGTCTCTTGTATGTAAAATCGTATAGGTGCGCTGTCATAATTTTTTAGGAGTATCACAGGAGCATACACGAAGAATGAAACTTAAGGTTGATCCCTAAGTGGTGTATTCGATGTTCGTCCAGTAGTAGAGAACATAATACGTAAAGCTGGCTAATGTATATTCACGTCCTAAAGTTTTTGACTGTATTCGTTTTTCAGCAAATCTATTGACAAAATGTACAAACCGCAGCTTTGCATCTGAGCCTCAACCAATATCTTTCGATATTGACTTCGATTTCGGGCGAGCTGTCTCCAGTTTTTTTCTTTAAGACCGGAATAGTATTTCGAAAACCTGTATTGAGGCATGGTTGTAGGAAGTATGCTAGGCCCCGGGGCTTCCTGGACGGCGTTTTGTTTGGTCAGGCCTTTAGAATAGCAAAAGGGAAAAATTCCTTTGTTCAAGTCCTTGTATATTGTAATTCGAAGACCTGTGTTAAATTTTATCAATATCAGTTGAGTAGTTTCCAAGATTTTCTATCGATTTTAAAAACACACTATCAAGATAAACGTTTCTGGAGTGTCTTAAGCGCTAAGGCTAGCTAACCTCGATTGTGTGACTTCTCACGGCTGTATATCCAAAAGTATTACTCGGATCAACTTGCACATTTTGGACAATGTTCTTGGTTAAGTTTAAATAAATGACAAGTTGTGAAGCCCATGAGATCCCTTACTTTGTATATCAGTTTAAGAACTTCAAGCTTAAATTATAGAAATAAAACATTTTCACATATTATGGAACAAAGCTACTTGTAAATGCAATATTCCGAGTCACGTTTTCGAAACTGGAATGCAATTAGAACAACCTTTTCAACAGCACAAAAAAAGGAAAGAACGAAAATAATGAGACGCTAAACTCAAAACCAAACCTGTCTTTGAACAGTTCTTAGGTTGTTGTTGCCTCCATCGTTGTACAAGCATTTTTTATATATTTTGTTGTCTTTTCTGACAATCAGTGGTAATCAACTTAATGCAATTATAATGATATAGCCCAAAGCCCACCATTCAATCACGAAATAGAAATGAAAAGTTCTCGTTGAACAGCAAAAAAAAGTGCCGTCATTACGTATTTCATGTAATGAGAATCACCTTCAACCGTGCTTCCCTTTAATGCTATTATAAAATAGGCAACACACAAAGTGTATCCGACCGATACACATGTTGTTGAGTGTTTCGTTTCTGTTTTTATTTTTATGTTTATTTGTTTTTATTTTTTTTTTATGTCAACGGCCTTGATGCAAATTATTACAATCGCCCTGTGTGAACTGTAGAATCCACATGGTATGCAAAATAAAAATACTGTCGTGCAACTATTGTTATGTGCTCTTATAGCTTTATCCATTTGTTCATTATGCCATGAATGTGGCTGGGTGTGTGTTTGTGTGTGTCGATTTGTGTTGGTGCTACTTGACTATTGTTTAGTAGCAAGTAATGCGATTTACTTATTCAATGTTGAAAAAACGAAGAGAAAAATAGAAAATTCTCACTTAATTGATGACATTAAAAGTGTCAATACACTCTACCCAATGTGAAGTGGGTTGGAAAAGAGTGAGGGGAAATCGAAATCTTGAGTGGGTGAGGGTTATTTAATTTACGTATTATTATTTACTTTTTTTTTCACTTCGAATTGCAAAAAAAAAGAGAACTTCGTGATGTGGTTCAGATACTTTGCATTTGTAAGTTTATAATTGGAAAATAATTAGAACAGCGCGGTGCGGTGACAGCGGCGGCGGCAGGCGGCGTGGTGGCCTAACAAATAGAGAGGCGATGTTTAAATTGTCAAAGTATTATTGCTGACTTGTAATTATGACATTGTCAAGCAGAATGTGTCAGTTGGATAGAAAATGTTTACGGAGAGTTGTGGGAATGTTTTTAATTTGTACATGGTGTTCTAGCTTCTGATCACGATCACGTTTTTTGTTGTTTTCTTTCTTCTTTTTTTGCTGTAGCCATTGAAACGATAGGATAACAATTGATAGAAGATGGAAAATGTGGTATAGTAACAACTAGCTGCAAACATATTTGACAGAAATGTCATTCATTTGATGCGCTTGATGCTTAAATATTTATTTTTAGTTTTGTGTAAGTTGAAATCATGTTATGATTCGAAAAAAGTTGACGAATGCTGAGGGCAAAAGCATTTTTGGTGTTGAAGTAGGTGATATAGACATAGAAGCACATAAAAAATTCGTCATTTCAATTCTTTGGCAAGAAGTTTGCGGTGGGAATGCGTCTGTATTGTAAGGAAGTTACAAATCCTTAACCTACCCCAGATAAGAGTTAATCGACAACAATCCACATCAACACCAATAAGATGCAGCTATCGAATATGGATGCTGATATCACATTTTTCAATCACTGCCATAGAACTCACATGCACTAGGTGATAGTTCTATAAAACTGAAAAATAGTTGAAATGAGGAGACAGTCAGCCAGTCTTAAAATAGGTACGAATTAGGTGTTCAGGCTAGTCCCACGAAAGTAAAACCAGGGTTACGTAGTGTGCCCAGGGCCCAGATTCCGTAATTCTTCAGACGATTTTATCGTTCAATCGTCTATCGTAGATTGCGTTCAAAAGATTGTTTTACATAATCTTGCTTTCAGCTGTTGGTGAAAAGCTATTTTACTATTGTCTTGGCAACTTTTTCAAGGTCTTAAACATGTTTTTTTTTCTGCCGAAAATTCAGACGATAGTCGTCTAAAACGTTACAGAATCCGGCCTCAGAGCTTTGTCACTTTTGAACCGAGTCTCTTTTTGTTATACGAACCATAACTCCTTCCAATAGCCTATTAAAGACTTGGGTATTTTCTTGCCGGTATTTGACTGTTGATGTGCCACCGATTGAGCTGTGCATGCCTGTATTTGGACTTTGATTTGCCAGCTATGGGGCTGTTGAAGCCTATTTTTGACGGTTAATTAACAGTGTTTGACTTTGGTTACCGATCGCTAGTATTAGATTGGACTAATTTTAAGACCATAAAAGGATTGGACGACAGGGTTTAATAAGTTTGTACAATCATTTATTTTTTTTGTTAGAAGAAACCGAGAGCAGAAAAATTACCTCGCTTAGTAAGTTCGAACGCTTTCAATGTTGAAAGTTTGGGACAAAAGTTATTAAAGACCAAAAAATTAAGACCCAAAAATTGTGAGCTTTCACGGCATTTATAAATTTTTTTTGAATTTTATAAAACTTTGATGCAAATACTTTGCGATTAGAAAGAGATTTGATTGACATTAGAGCTTGTCAATGATAGGGCTTGCAGCCATTTTCGTGATGAGACTTCTCGAAGGTTCGAGGTAAACTGGTTTGAGGAGCCTTTTCTTAACAAAGTTTGAACGTTAAATTTGCTTTGTTGTATTCTTCTTGAAGTCTGGGATGTTATGATGCTTTTCATCTAAGGTTGAGGTAAGCTCGTCGGATCCAAGGTTTACCAAAGAAGGAGCAAAACTTTAGTTTATTGAAGTTAGTTTTATTTCCGAACTCTCAAAAATAATTTTATATGTTTGTACAATGGCTTTAATATTTAATTCAGGTTCATAATTCCAATGTACTCCTGTAGGCCTTGGTAGGTTCTTGTAGAGTCTCTGGCGATGTGTATTTTTAAAGTGTGGAGTTGTTCACTCGAAGTTGAGGTCATGTAAGAACCTAAGAATATTCGAAGAAGAGGTGTTTCTGATGTCAAGGGGACTAGTGAATCCTTTTTGGAAATGTTTTTGCCTGTATCTGGCTTTGGCAGGGCATTCACATAAAATGTGTTCAGCTGTCTTCGAGACAGAGACGGTAGGTGTCGTCCTGGCTGATGCCCAGCCCATGTTTTAAAGATGATATCTGAGAGAGCAGTGTCCAGTGAGGAAGTCAGTAAGTAACTGCGTCACGTTTGCTCATGTCAAGAATTTATTTCATACGTCCGTCTTTGAGATAAGTCGATGAATAGTTTTGACTGGTGGTGGCCATTAGAGTTGTTCCAGGTGTGGATCATGTTCTGCCGTTACCAGTTCGCGTTTTATGCTACTGGTTGAGAGACTGCAGTAAAGTTCCGGCCCTTTGAATTGGGATTGACAGCCAAGTCTAGCTAGGCGGTCAGCCTCTTCGTCAACCTGTACACCTTCTTGCCTAGGCACTCAGGAAAGAGTGATTTTTTGTAGGTCGCTAATTGAGATATACATGTCAGGCAGTTCCAAACTAGTTTGGTTTCAATTTTGGTTGAGGGCAGGTCCTTTAGGGCTGCCTCATTGTCAAAGGAAATTAGGATGCGTGATCTTCGGAGGTTTCTTCTATTGCATTCCCTACACATGAATTCTATATCTATTACTTCTACTTGAAAGGTAGTTGTTGTGCTACCAAGGGATGTAGATGATGTGAAGTTGTTACTGTTGGAAGCTGCTTTAAAGAATTAAAGAGTTCTTCCATGTTGAGCGGTTTGGAAAGATTGCTTCAAAGGGGTGGTGTAACATTATGCGTCTAGGGATAAAGTCAGAAGAGTGAGCTGCAGGCGATACCAGTATTGGGAGCACCTGCAGAATGGGCTGTAAGTTTTCTTCACTTAAGTTGTTTGTGAGATGAAGCTTTAGTCCGCTTAGTGCGGCAGTCTTCTTTACACTTGGGTGTAGCGGAGGAAAATTTAATAAACTTTCTAGTGTTAAAGTTGTACTTGTAATACCTACACAGGCTAATCTTTGTTGCTTTTATAAAGCTTTACGGGCATAAACTTGTTCTTTTTTTTACCACCACTCGAAAGAGTCTAGAACAAGCTCAGAAAGCATTAGTTATTACTTTTGGTATGGTTTTGTCTAGATGTGGTTTCTAATTGAATATGCAATTTCGAAAAAGGTACATATCTGAATATTTAAACTTTCCAGGAAATGAAAAAAACTAATTATTTTCTAATTAAGTATAATATTTAGCAAAAATATTTTTGAGTTACATTTTAGGGTATCGTAACCCTCGAAAATTACAGAAATATATCGATGTTAACGTTATTATATATGTATATTTCGATATTATAAATTCATGAGATGTGCGATTTTCGAAATTTATCACGTTGAGTATTCATAATTTAATGGTGGATGTGCGGTTAACGTGTTTACTAGCTTTAGACTACTCAGTGACTGATGGATGACGCAATAAGTTCGTTGTTTTATATCACAAAAACAAAAGAGACAGAACTATTGGGGCGGTTAACGGATTTATATTAAAACAATAAATTCGAAAAGGGCACATCTCTCTCAGAGTTGTAACTTTTTCGAAATTATTTCTCACATCTACCATAGAAGATAGAACGAATATCGGAGATATGCTTTTTCGAATATAATAGGTGCATACAAGTATTAAGAGCACAATTACATGAAAAAACATTTTTGACAAAACATCCGAGATGTGCCCTTTTCGAAATTGCATATTCAATTGTTTTTGCTATCCAGGGTTACCCCAGATATTTGACCTCTTTGGAGAAAAATTATTTGAATATTATTTAGGGAGAGTGTTTGCAGATCGATTTTAAGTCTTCTGGTAAAGGGAATGACGACTGTTCTGGTGGGATAGACCTGTAGCCCTTTGCTATTGCACCAGTCATTGACTCTGTCTAGGGCACATTGCATTGGGTCTGTGACCTGTGCTTCTTGAACAGAGATGGCCACGTCTTCATCGTCGCTTTGTGTGTCAAGGCCCGACTTATTGAAGTCGTACAGAAGCTGATCTATTACAGTTGACCAGAGAAGGGGTGATAGAACACTCCCTCGGAGACAACCTTTAACAGCATTAACTGTTATTGATGTTTGACCTAGTGTTGTGGAGATGATTCTGCAAATTAACATAGATTCAATCCATTTAATGGTGGGTGTCTCGATTCCGTTGGCAACAACACTGCTGTTTTTTGCTAATATCTTTCTAATTTCCCAAACGCATTTGCTGTTGTAAACCCATTTGTTTACAAATTCCCATTTTTGAAATCATTTGCTTATGTACTTATTGCATTTCCAATTCGCAGTATTTTTCCTGACTAGAAGCCTCACAATTTACAAATTATTAAAATAAATATGCACTCCGCCCAAACTTGTGTTGTTTTCTCAAATTGTTTTTCCAAGCTTACAAATGCGGAATTGTTTTATGCGTTCATCGTGTTTGTTTTTTTGTAAAATAAATGTTGTTTCGACCACCAAAGTCACACTATATTTTATTTTCAAATAGAGAAATAAAATGCAAATAAATGAATGTGTAATACAAATGATTCAGCACACAAATGGCAGTCAGGGTAATTAGCAGGAGAAGGGCGCTTTACGACGCGACGTGAAATCTGTAATTACATCGAGATATTTTACAGCACTATGCGAAATCTACTAATTGCTTAATAAGAGTCATAGGTTGTATATTGTTGATTTTTGCTCCCTCTCTCTTCCTTTACACTATTGTTTAGTTGGAAAAATTGTTCATCGCAAAGGAATTTTAATTAAACATGGTTTCGTCTACAACGAATGAACTGTGGAGTGTGCTTTGTAATTGTACAATGTACAAGTAGGTACAACCCATTCACGATACAATGTATGTGCTATAATTGTTATATTTTAAGCTATAATTGGTGTCTGTATGGAGTTCGAAATAAATGACATGTGTTTGATAAGTAGTAAAATTGAATACATTTGCATTACAAGGAGAAAATGACTAAGAAAAACATTCTACCGAGATTGAACTTGACTTGAGATTTGTTTGGTTTCGATTTGGAAGAAATGGACACTTGGGGCCTTATTCTTCGATTTGATATTTACTATTGGACAGCCAACTGCTGGTATAGAAGCTCCAGAAACACATCAAATGCAACTGAGCGAATTGTTGATGCTCAATGAAAGAATCGGCTTCGGGCTTTATTTGTTTCATCATCAATGAATAAGTCATGACCGTTATGACGACACCTCTCATCAGGCGCCTTGTTGGAGAAAGCCATAAAAATCCCTTTAAGCCTGCAACTGAGCTCAAAAAAGGGCTGAAAATTACAGCTTGGTGGACTACCTCTAAATAATAAAATCATTATAAATTTCTTTCAATATAAACGATATTTTATTTTGAATTGGTAGTG
Source organism: Melanostoma mellinum (assembly GCA_914767635.1). Lineage (NCBI taxonomy): Eukaryota > Metazoa > Arthropoda > Insecta > Diptera > Syrphidae > Melanostoma > Melanostoma mellinum. The sequence continues at coordinate 57,651,261 of OU612059.1, read as the reverse complement.
GTGCTATTTTTTACCGCGTTTTTATTTGAGTTTTTGAAGAAAAAAAAATTTTTTTTTTTAAGTTGATGAATAAAAGTAAAATTCTTTTTTAAATGTGATTCACATTTTACCTTAAAATATTGGCATAATCTTCATTTTTAAAAGAAATTAATTTCTCGTTGTGGTGCTATTTTTTTTTTACCGCAGCTGTAGTTTCTATATGCTGACGGCTTTAAGCTTTTTTGTAATGTGGAAAATAAAAATTGGACTGGCACATTTTTATTTCAGCAACGTTTGACCAGTCTTTTGTCCTCGTTATTCACAATTCAAGGTGAACTAGGAAATCACCACTATTATTTTTCTCCAACAGTATCAATTTCGAGCGAACTCTCTCCAATATTGCACTCTTAAGTCGGTTGTGGTCCCTTTCAACTTGATTGCTCCACCTAAAACGAGACTTTCATCTTTTGCGACTTCCCTGCATGTGTGCTTTCAAAACATCTTCGAGAAGGAACGTTTGTCAATTCGCACTACATGTCCCATCTTGCGAGGCGTACTCTTCAAGCTATGCTTATGTCACGTTTCTGTACATACATTTCTTTTTTTAAATTTTTTTCGAAACGACGAAAGGCTTCTTCATCCGCATTAGTTAAGATCCCTGCTTCTGCGCCTTATAGTAAGGGTGGGATGATCAGGGTCTTATAAAAGCTTATTTTGGTTAATTGGGTTTTGTTTCTGAATTGTCTTCTTTGCCTTGAGTAGCACTGATGTTTTTTTTTTGTCGTGCCTATAGCAGATCCTAGGTAGTCAAAGTTCTCCACTACCTCGAATTTATGTCTTAAGTGATGTTTTGACGAATTGGTCTCTCTTCTTCAGCACATACTTTGTTTTACCCTTATAAATCATTCTACCCATTTTTGCCGCTTGTGGTTCTTCTTCTCATTACGTCGTAATCGACCGCCGAAGAATTTTACAGACTCTTAAAAAACTATGCCTCAGTTCTTGGTGTGTAAGTTTTGCACAATCTGGGCGAAAGTTTAAAAAATTCGCATGACAGTGTGTCGCCTTGTCGAAAGCAGTTCTCGGTGAGTTCTTTACCGACCTTTACGGAGCAGCATGAACTTTCCAAAGTAATCCTGCCTTGTCGTACGATTTTTGCAGGGATAATCGGCTTTGTGCAACTCAGAATTTGCTGCCATAAACGGCTTTGTGCAGCTCGTTTCTGTAAAAACTGTCATACAAAAGTATCCATATAAGTGGCGTTTTGCATAAGATGTGACAAAAGCCCTGGAAGGATGGTTGGGTCAGGAGAAGAAAAAAGTCATATGGGAGGAATGCGGCTGCTATTTTATAAATAATCTAAAAAAAATTCTACATGACAACGAGTTGATGTCAACAAAAAGCCTGTGTGAAACACGACTGTTTCGACCATAAAGTTAAGATCTTCTACGGCTGCTCGCTGCTGTATATCTCGTTCTCTAAGACGAATGCTTTGAACCTCCCGAACGGAAACAGTCGTCTCCGTCCAGGGTCCGTTTTACAAAAAAAAAACAACACCCTTCGTTATCGTTACGTCAGTTGTTATGTTTTACGATATTCGCTGTCAGTTACGAGTGCTGTTGGCGTAATCGGGGCTTATGTCAATTGTTGCCTATTGTTGTTTCGGGATTCGTTTTTCTGTCTTGCGTGTCCTTGTTCGTGATACGGGCCCTGTGTGGAACTTCAACTGCTCTGATAAGTTAACTAACAACAGCTCAAAGACAAAATCCGCACAAACGAAACCGTCATATGTGAAAGTAGCTTTAATTTTATGAATATATATACCATACCGCTTTTTTCGAACTGAAGATATCGTCGTTTTTGTGAAATAGATCTTTTGAGCAATCTGCTGGAGTGGTATTTCCAGATTTAGCTTTTGATCTTTATGTGACTTGAGTTCTAAGTTGCCTTTCTGGCATGATCTTCATACCTTTTGGTAAAACTTCCGAACCTCATCCCTATTATGACAGCTCTAAGAAGAGCGAGTATTTCTCACGTTCTTTTTTTTTCTTTTTGAAAATACGATTATGTTGAAAGAAACTGCTTTCTGCCTTCGGTCGAGCCTGAGAACGAATGATAATCCGGCCAGTTTTTTGTTGGAATTACGCTTGTATTTTTATTTACGTTTATTTTTATATTTACACGTATTTTCATTCACACGTGTATTTCTTAACTACAATTCTATAAGTGTTCTTGGTGGTTAAGTTTAAAGAATACACCTGTTTATGTGCATTCAGCTTAAGCAACAAATCTTTAATTGTAGTAGATTTATGTTACGTACATTTTATGTAAGAGGTCAAGGCGATGGGGAAGTCCCTCTTTTTTTCTCTTTTGACTAAAATAAAACCTTCTTTTACTAACTTCCAAGAAGATCGGAAGATCAGATCTTTTTTCTGGTTTTCGCTGGGTTCTAAAACAAAATGTGTGTGAGTATCCGCACAAGATTCTCAAGTCTATACGGAAAAGGGGACTACTCAAAAGCGCCCTAACAACACCTATGATTAAAAATCAAAATATCTAATTTTTTGAGAAATTTTTAAACTAGATCCTGGCTCACTTTGTACTGCAGCTGATCCTTATTTCGAACATTTATTTACTAACAATTTGTTTACTATTATCTCACAAAACATTTTTTTATTCTCTTTTCAGGTAAGACATTTACTTCGTTTTGTATTATCATTCTTCATCGAGGCAATTTGATTGTAAGTTTTATATCTGTTCACATTTTTGTTGTCTGCTCTGTCCACATGCATTTATAATGTCCAAGTTAGAGACTATTCATCTCCCCAACCATAGGCGGTTCAAAACAAATGAATGGAACTGTCTGTCTACTGCTGCTGATATGTAATTTTTTGTATAAAACACACAATGAGCGATAAAAAACACGTGCACTCTCGTAAATTTATTTTACTGTGAAGATTAGTTTCATGCCATTTGGCACACAGTTTCAGTAGGTTCTTGAGTTTTGTGTAATCCATTATCAATTTGATTTTTTTTATTTATTTATTTTATTTCTGCGCATAGCTGTAAAACGAATACAAATCCATACATACATAAAAAATTAAAGTCTCTAAGTATAGAGATAGAATGACTCTCAAATAGCTGCAGCAGTAACGTGATTCCAGGAATAGATACGCTGTCATGCGATTATTTGACAACAATGAAAGCGTTACTCATTCATTTTTGAAAACCATATTTTTATATCACACTTTACAACGTAGTCGTATATTTCGGTTTGTTGGTGTTTTTGCGCAATCGAAATTGAAGGAAAAAAACAAAGCGTAATCACATCATCTTTAGTGTTACGACGATAGCCATAGTCGTCGTGTTATCGTTTGATTGGAGCTATGTAATCAATGGAATTATAATAAAACTGATAGGCCAGGTACTTCAGATTGATTGTTTTTGTTTCTGTTTTTTTCTTTTAATCTAATCATATAAAATAGAAACTTTGAAAGGCATAATGTAATAAGCAGGTGTAAGCTTTCTTGTGCTCGATTATTTTGATAGCGATGTCTTATCGACAACATATTGAAATTGGTTTTTTTGGAAAATATTTTTGGACAAGATGAAGAGCTTGTTTTCAGTTACCGGGATTTTATTTTAAGAGTTTTCAATAGAGGCTATGGCGGCCTTTCTCGCATACAATTTACTGTCTACTACAAAGTTGAAGTAGGGAGTAGGGACTACGCATTAAATGCCGTTCCTGTTTCCCCGGAAGGAGAAGTTAGTGTCACTCAAATCAATAAAACGGGTTTGCTAAGAAAGTCCAAGAGTTGTAAAGTAAAAGTCTAAAGTTACTGCAAAAGACTGAAAGACTTAAAGTTGTGTTAAATAACGTAAGGTTGTGTTAACACAAAACTTCCATGTAAAGCCTATTGAAAAGCCAATAAAGAAGAAACGTTGCGTTTAACATGGAGCTACTCTGTGGTAGATATTCAGTAAAAAAAGCAAACCGGTTTTCTTAGGACTTTCTGTTGAAAACTTGCGGTTAAAGTCAGTTAGGGCGCAGTAAGCTAAACAAACTTCATTTAAGGAAGGCGAAGAGAAGTAATTGTCCCGAAAAAGGAATGCTTATAATGAGACTTGAGAGACATTAGGCTTACGATTAAGGATTTAAGATTGAGTGAGGTGTTGCTAAAGTGTAAATAATATAAGACGAGGAATCCCGTTAAGTGACAAGGCTTCCAATAAGAACCTGAATGCTTCTCTTAGGAAACACAAAGCTTCTGTAAAAGCCTGAAAGTTAGTTACGGCCATAATAACATTCACTACGTCGCTGTTTTTTGTGATTCAAGTCAAGAGTGAAACTTAGAAAAGTTATAACCCAGTGTAAGATGTAGACTTGAGGTGAAATTCAGATTATGAGATTATGAGACTTGAGATACCTAAGCAAAGCTCATGTTGGGACTTCATTGCGGGTAATCACTTAATCAAGATTTTCGGGAATAAGTTATGGACTCCTTTTTTTCACAACCATACTTTATGAAAATTGGAGGAAACCCTTAATTTGCCGATTCCGAATGGTTAATCGAGAAAGCGCAATGAAATTACTAGCAGAGGACTTGTCAATTTCTCGCGAAAGTTGATACCCGTGGAAAAGCATTTTCTGTTCGGATTTGAACCGCAAACCCTCCCATGCAACTGGCAGACATGATAACCCTGTTCTTTCACCGTAAAGAAGCATGAAGCTTTTGTTTAGACAAACTAAGTTTCCTTTAAAGACTTGAAAGCCAGTGTAACTAAATGAAAATGAATAGGGTGGCGAAATATAGCGATGAACCCCAGGACCTAGCGATTTTCTCACAATCATGCCTTGTGAGAGAATGGAGAGGACCTACAATTTTCTTTACCGGATCCAAGTCCAAGTCAATGCAACGTAAGCGTTAATTACGGAGCTGTTTACTTAACGTTCTACCCTTATTTTTTCTTTAAGAGAAAATCTTGTAAAGAGACAAGGCCTGCCCGATAAGAGTCTTGTAGTCTAAGAATTGACAAATCATTTATGTGGAAGGCTATCATTTCTTATTCTTCTTCCTTTCTACGGAGCTACGAGCATCGTGATCTGCAAGGGATCCACAAATCACAAATCAGTGGGAGATTTACTACTACTTCCTCAACTTCTCGGCGTCTTTCATAAGACACGTGGTTGGTTGGAAAAGTTACAAATCCCGAGCAACCGCTTAAAACTCAAAGCTCTAGTTCAAAAGACGCTATATGGATTGGTTGAGGAAAATCTTATAAAAGTTAGTACTTAAAGTATTGCCCTTCTCGATCTTCAACTTTTAAGCTGAGTAGGTTTTGGCTTTCGCATGTATAAGCATTGGCTTGTAGTTCCATTCGGTTGATACCTAGAAAAAATTTGCTTCATTTGATGCTCTGCCAAAGTTAAGTACGGGCTAAATAAGGGTTTTTCTTTTTTTAGTTCCGAACAGTGAACCAAGCCGCCACAAACGGAAGAGTATATAGTTCTTCTTAATTTCAGTGACATCTAAGCCCTCGACCTTTATTTCTTTCTCATTCGGAAAACTTGCCCAGTGTGTTCAAAATAAAAGATGAGTAATTCAAATTGATATACTCGGTTCAGAATACATTCGCGGTATTCAGTAAAAAGTAAATTTTAAAAAGTCGATAAGCCGACTTTAACCACAAAATCGAAAGAAAATCTATGCCCCAATAATAAGACAGTCAATTTCCGTTTAGAATGACTCTTTTGCAACCACATACTTTGGATCTCTAACTTCTAATTAAAATATATCTGTCTTCAGTTGAACAACATACTAACCTTTAACCACTTAATCTTTGTGTACAATAAAAGACTCTAGCACCTGCCTATGAATGGATTTTATAGTTACAAGTTACCTCATAAGCGACATTAAAAAGTAAATAACAGTGATTGCTAGAAAATTGTTGTGAATCTTGAGGTTCATCCGGCTTAATGATTTAATTACATATTTTACAACCCAGTTCGCAACAGGTTCTTGTTTTATACGAATAATTACAACAGCATCAGCTGCTGTTGCATATTAAGTGCAGTTCACACACAATCGATATCAGACGACTTTGGAATTGTTGATATGACAATTAAAAAATGTAGTACAATACAACCAGTCGTAATTCTTGTTTGAAAAGGTAGATATTTATAAATTATAAGCATGTTTGTGCTTCATTAGCTCATGGATCTGAACCAATAAACCAATTGAGTAGTTTGAGAAAGAACCTACTTCTAGCTGAGTGTTATTAGCTATTGCTTAGTTAGTCGAATCTACCGATGAACTTTTTAATAACGGATAATTGGCATTTCGTCGATCGACCTCTTAAACAAAATGCGCTGTCAAAACACAGTGCAAGCCATGGACATTTTTCTATAGACTTTCTGCTTGATCGTTGGGAGCGCAAAGGATCCTTGTGATCCGAGTGAGATGTCGTGGCTTGCCCTACAATGGAATTTTTCTGATTTTTCAGTAATTGCGCTATGAGTATTCTGATCTCGAATGGATCACCGATTGCAACTCTCAAGCTTGTATACTTTCCCGTTCACACCGTTTTGACATAAAGAAACGTCGACAAGTCCTTGAATTGTTCCACGTCTGATGCTAGTTTATTATAATTAAGCGTTGAAGTTGTTGCATTTGTTTGTGACTTCTAGAAAGTGGCTTTGAAATCGTAAAGTTCCGCAATGTAATATACGAATTTGAGTGAGTTCAAAAAATCACGAATCGCTGAAGGTGCATCGATGTCAAAATCTTCTTATTTTTCCTTTACAAAGCCCGGAGCACAGTGATCTCAAAAGGATGGCAACTCTCCCAATTATCTGCACACTTATTGATCTCGGATTACTTACCGATTCCTCGCGAAAGGTAATAACTGTGAAAAATCATTCTTATTTTTCTGGGATTCGGACTTCGAACATCCACGTTACGGGTAGACATGCTAATCATTAAGCCACGTTCACCACCACAGAAAATAGTGGTGCAGGGTAGGTGGTCCAGAATTTAGGTTTTGGGACTTATCACTATAGTGGTCATAAGACGCGCATTTGAATTTTGGTTTTTGCTGTGTCACGAGTGCCGAAAACAGATCGCGGGTCTTTTGACGACTTAAAAGTTTTAGTTTTTTTTTCTCACAACAAAAAAATTTGTTTGAAAGATTTTAGTCCCAAGGGTTTTTTGCTGTCATTATTGTCAAAGTGAAGCTCTGAGCCTTTAGAATCGGTTGACAGCTGATCATGGAATCTGAAAGTGATATAAATTTCGAGGTTATGGCACACCAAAAAAGAATTAAAAAATAATTATACGATCGCATTGTGATGTTGAGACATTTGGCCAAGCGTTAAAAAATTGCCCAAGAGAAAATCAATTGGCTTGTGGAGATAAAAAAATTCGCTCAAAACATTTTTACGGGTATTGAAAAGTTCAAATAAATTAATTTATTAGTTTTTCATTAAGGACTTATCTTCCAAAAGAGATGTTATTACCATAATAAGTTCCGGATTTTTTATCCCAACACAGTAAGTTATAAAAGCCCTGAAAATCAAATTCGAAACTTTTGATCGTACGATCATGGATCAAATCAATTATGGCACGTGCCGTTTGAAATGTTGTTCCGTCTTGTTGAAACCTCAGTTGCTCACACCAATAAAGTCTATCCAAAACAAGATGTCTCCAGGGAATGTGAATTTAGGCCTGTCTAAATTATTCTACTCCCTTAAACGCATTTATCCTGGGCCGGATGGATTTGGTAACGTTTAAGATGACTATAGTCCAAAGTGATACCCGTGGCGTGATGGTTAGCGTGTCTGCTTTTAAGCCAGAAGTTCGCGGGGTTCAAATCCCATCAGAGGCCAAAAATGTTTTTCTGTTGGTATTGACTTTCGCAAAGAATTGGGAAGTCCTCTGTTAGTGAATTCATTGCCTTGAAAAGCTCTTTCTCGATTAGCCGTTCGTAACCGGAAGAAAATTTTAGGTCTCCTCCATTCCCTTACAAGGCATGGCTGTGAGAAATGTGCTATGCCCTGATGCTTCTCGCTCTGTTGCGCCACCCTATTTATTTATTTATTTTATAGTCTAAATTCTAGATACTCAAAAAACCTTAAAAAATTACCAAACATTATAAGACGATAGTAAAATAGCTGTTCTTCAATCGCTGAAAGCAAAGTTACAAGAAACAATCTTTTAACGTTAAAAAGTCATAAAGACATGGAGGATATAGAGATCCATTGACCTCAACTCCAAAAATTAGCGTTTCCATGTCGATGATTTTTTAAAATCTAGTTCAACTTTTGGTAAAAAACAATAAAAAATATTTTTTTATTATTGTTTAATATTTTTACATTTATTTAAATCTTTTGACGATTAAATCGACGATAGACGAATGGACAATAGTAGCCTACAAAATTACGAAATCCTTCTTTTTCGAAATAAATCTGCACAGTTTGCGTTAGTTGTTCTGTCCAAAGAGTTGGAAAAACAGAGTGTCAACTCGTACCCACTTTGCCTTAAACCTCCTGAAATTTTTTCCGAGGTAAATTCAAGTACAATTTCGCATGGCGTTCTATTTGGGTGTATCAGTGTGCATTTGAATTTTATTGTGTCCAGTTTTTTGTGTAGTTTTCGCTTTGAAATGAAATAATATTTATTACGGAATGAGGCTTTCGACAAAACCCAAAAATATCAACAAAAAAAATTTTTTAATTTTTTTAAATTGATGTCAACAGTCAAAAAATGGCCACGAGGATTCCCAGTTGAATTCAGTTGACTATCTGGTTCCGTTCTATGGTTCAGTCGTCAGTCGACTTATGATGAAATGACAAACCAAATTTAGAATAAATCACATGTCAGACGACAAAATAGCTATGACTGAAAAAAGGGCTGCCAATTCGTTTCTCTATACCTACCTCTAAACTCCAGAGCAGCCGGAAAAAGTTTTGCTTTCATATGTTTTCGTGGTCCATATTTTTGGACTACTTTTCTTGGAATATATAAAAACCTGCCTCTACCTACGCTAAATTGAAATAACTATTTGTGAGAAGGCCGAAGTAGATTCGAAAACAGGCATCATCCATCTCAAATAATGAAACCCTACCTCAACATAGCGCTCGTCTCTTAAAGTTTCCTAGGAAGGTACGCATCTGAAAGCTTCACGGCAAAACTGTTATGACTTTACAATTGAACTACAGCGGTATGTGAGGTTGGTAGGTAGGTAGTTGATATCAACTTGGCAACGATGCTGACGAAAACTTCAACATGAACTTTTAAACTCAATTTCGTTTATTTTTAGTTTTAATTTGCCTACACATGTTCAAACAATTAATTTAACATTCAAGTTGCTCCTCAAGAACCCAATCCCAAGCAAGCACAACGAGCTGGATAGGTAGATTGTAGATACCTCTATCTATATTTACATTTTCTCGTGAGCATCATATTGTTAGTTTTGTATAATATGAGCAGCCATCACAAGACTGCACCCAGATAACTGTCTTTAACAAAAAAAAATATCATATAAAATAACACATAGGTAGGTGCAGGTAGGAAGGTATATCTATAGTTCTGTGGGTAGGTAGAAAATTGCATTTTCCAAAAGAGTTCAGAAGAACAAAACCCCCAGAGAATTCATAGACAGAATATAAAACGGATAGAGAAAAACAAAAGAAAAAAAATAATAAAAAAAAAAATAATGGAAAATGATCCCATAAAAACCAGAATACCGCATAATCAGCTTCAGTTTCAGCCTAATAGCCAGCACTCCTTCCTCGTTGCTTGCTGCTTGCTTTGCTAGTTGCTGGTTCTCTTCGGCACGTTGGCTGCTGCTGTGGCTGTGGCTGTTATTCTGTTGTTTTTCAGGCTTCTCTTATAAAACCGGCTAAAGAATGTCTGTTCGGTGGAGGCAAACCAAATACCCAAACCCACAAAGAATATGGATGTGCCTACCACCACCTACCTCCTTCCTTTCTCCTCTGGATTTTAAACTTGGAAACTCACTGTATACAGAAACAGATTCAAAATGCTTGCACCTAGTATAGTAGGTAGGTTGGAACGGGTACGGGTACCTACTCGTCGTACCTCATACCAACCTATGTGATGGAGGGAGAAAGAACTTACGACGAACACGATGACGACGATGTGGATGATGATAATGACGATGATGATGGTGATAATGCTGACAGCGACGGTGAGACGTGAGATGCCACTTAAGCGCTATACCACTCCACAATCCACATAGCCCATCCAAAGCAGCAACATCAACAGCCAACACATACCTTGGTTGGAAGGTACCCACTTTAAATAAGGAGCGATGGTAGAAGAAGTGTTTTTTTGTTTTTTCTTCTTTTGGTTCTTCTCTTACATATGTATCCTATATACATGGTACATAGTCTTGTTTTGTTAAAGTGGATTGCAAAAAAAAAAACCCAAAGAAATTATACAAAAGTAGCAGAACAACTTTTTACAAAAACAATGAGAAAAAAAACCAATCTCCGCATAGGGTAAGGTATACTCTTGCATGACTGGAAAACGTGTACAATTTCAACCTGTTTTGGTATTCTTATCATGTAACAGGGAATAACCTCATCTTTTTTTCTTTCTTTTGGTTTTTTTTTTCGTTACCTTCTTCTTTTACGTTTAAGTATTTATTTCTGCGGTTTTATGTTTAGCAGGCTCTCGGTGTGTTTATGGATGTGTCTAGGTCTGTTGTGGCCTTAGATATAAAAATTCTCATGGACTTAAGGCTTTATTGAATTCTTTAAGACTTGAAATAAGCTGATTTATTAAAAAAAAAAAAAAAATACGATTGGTTGGTGTAAAAAAAGTAACAGGAAAAGCAAACAGGGTGCTTTGCCGAGGGTTCGTCAACCTGAATGTATTCCGCTAGCGAGTTTGACTTTTGAATGATGTGAAATGTGACAAAAATTGTGACATGAGAGGTTTGACAATCGTTTTTGAGGTCAAACCAGACGTCACTTTAGGCAGGTATGATGAAATTTAAACTTGAAGCAGCCAATAGTTTGCTTTTTTCTTTCTAGAATTTGTAAGGTGGTCAACCTCTTTGAAACAATTAAATGGATTTCATGTTGTGATTTGTGAACAGTGAATGTGTGTAGGTATGTCAAGGTTAGATTCACGATGAATGTTTTTTGAGATAGGTATGCTTTTCATTCCGCTGAGTTTATGGTAGACAGTTCGCTTATTTGGTGGCTGAAGGCATTTTTGAAGAAAAAAGTAGGTATTTCTAACTAGAGTTTTTGCACAAAGACGGAGTTAGGTAGACTTTATTAGTTGGTAAAATGACTTTCAACATTTTGTTACGTCATTTCGTTGCAATTAGTCATCATTTGTGCGATAAAACCCCCTGCCGTTTTTGTCTACAGTTGACTGTGAGGAATGGTTTTGGGTTGAAAGCACGCCAGCTTCTTTCATTCCTCCTGGAGTAAGGGCTTTAACAATAAGATGCTTCCATATAACCCAACTTGCGGGAAAGAGGCCTAATCTTTGACCACCTTTGATTTAAAACTGTCTTTTGTTTGCCACAAGTCCAAGATGTTACCCTTAGGGTTGTAGTTAAAGTATTGATAGAAATTTATTTAATATTTATGTAGGTGTGTCACCAATCTTACTTCGTTGGATAATGTCTTCTTCCTTCTTTTTTCGGTGTTACTAGAAACTTGAGCTGATGAATCACAATACCTATGTCATAAGCAACAGAGCGAGGAACCCCGGGGCCTAGCGCATTTTTCAAAACCATACCTTGTGAGAAATTGACAATTTTTTTTTTTGATTTCGAACGGCTAGTCAGGAATGCGCTTCTCATTGCAATGCATTTCATCAGAGGACTTGCTAGTTCCTCACCAAAGGCGATATCCGTTAAGAAACATTTTTCGTTTACTGTTGGGATTCGAGCTACGAACCTTCCATGTAGCAAGAAGCCTTGCTAACCTTTTTTTACAGCTTTTCAGATGTTTGGAGAAAAGCCAAAAGACGTTGCCATGATAAGGAGTCGAGGCTACCAGTTCTCACCATTTCAGCGCCGAGTGTGTGTTACCTGATGTGAGAAAATCCAGGATATTTACAGAGGAAACGGTCCGCGGTGTCATCACAGAGTGTGATATCACTTGAGCCTAACAAATTTAAATGCTTGGCAAAAGAGAAGTGGCCTGTGGCAATGCCAACAAGCTTTCTACAATTCTGCTAAGAAATAGCAAAAATGTTTCAGTCTTCTCTGAGGATCCCGGCAGACCAAGCAACGGTTCACGTTACAATCCTGAATTTATTCGGATCAATCCCCTGTCACTCCGACTACACCATCCCCCAATTGGTTTTTGATAATAAGTTCCAAGTCTCAATCCCACCGAGAACGACCTGGGACGACGAAGAATTTTTGGGAGATGATTCAATTCATTTCTATACAGATGGTTCAAAAACCGAAGAAGGGGTAGGCTGTGGGGTGTACTCAAACCGACTTAATGTAAGTCTCTCGTTCCGCCTTCCAAACCATTGTAGCGTGTTCCAAGCGGAAATTCTAGCGATCAAAGAGGTCCTATCATGGCTAAGAGAAAACGTGATATCCTCAACGAATATCCGGATTTTCTCAGATAGTCAGCAGCCCTCAAATCACTCGGCGCTGTTTCTACGAACTCAGTAACCGCCCTTAACTGTTGCCTATCTCTTAGGGAGATGGCTGAACAGTTCAATATTCACCTTATTTGGGTGCCGGGGCACAGAGATATCGTGGGTAACTGCAAAGCCGATGAACTCGCCAGAGAAGGAACCGTTCTACCGATCTCAACCAGCAGGTTGAATATTGGTATACCAATCGCTACATGTAAACTTATGCTAAAGCAAGAGGCAATGGATAGAACAAATCATAGGTGGTACAATATCACCACGTGCGTGGCAACAAAACGGATATGGCCAGGTCTAGATCCAAAACGCACAAGACATTTGTTATCAATTGCCAGATTGCAAGTTAGCTCCGTAATCAATGTCATCACCGGACATTGTCTGATAGGAAGACACGCCATAAGACTTGGCGTTCCCTCAAATGACTTCTGCAGAAGTTGCTTAGATGAGGAGGAGGAGGAGACAATCCCACACCTCCTCTGCTCATGTCCTGCACTCTCTTTTAAAAGAAAGCGGCATCTAGGAAAATATTTTCTTGGTGATCCAAGCGATCTGGCACACACAGATCCCCTGCATTTCCTTCGCTTTATTAAAAGCTCCAAATGGTTTTGTTAAGTGAGGTACTCCCTCGCATAATACATATGGTATCACAATGGACCTAATATTGGTCTAAGTGTGTCAGTTTGTTTTCCTGACAGCCATTTAAACCTAACCTAACCTTAGCAACGGTTCAGATGGTAGTTTGTTAAAAGAAGGTACATTCTATTTGGCAGTATGTCAATGTTTGTCAAACTATCTCATCTATTGTAAACGTTCGTACCCCACGAGTGATTCACAAGTGTGAAACAGCTAAGTGGAAGTGGTATGATTCCTGCAAAATAGCGTTGGTCGTAATTCCCAAAAAAAAAAGGAAAAAGTGTCTGCACTAGTGAATAGCCATTTTTTGCTATATTAGCAGTGTTGTTTTTTTTTGTGGTACCCGTGGCGTGATGTTTGCCTGTTAACCTGGAGGCTCGTGGTTCGATTCCCAACAGAAGCCAAAAATGTTTTCCCTCGGGTATCGCCTTTCGCGGGGAATTGGCAAGTTCTCCGATAGTAAATTCATTGCCATGAAAAACGTCCTTTCTAGTTGCCGTTTGGAATCGGCAGTAAGTTGTAGGTCCCTTCCATTCCCTCATAGCGCATGGTTGTAAGAAATGCACTAGGCCCTGGGGCTCCCCGCTTATTTTAAAAATGTTGTCAAAACGTCATCGGTGTAAGCCATGCATGCCAATGGCTTAACGTATCTGATGTTGCAGCGACAGCTAAGCTCTCTGCTTCGAAAGTGATTCAGGAATGCAAGAGTTCTCTGAATGCCGTCGGAAGATTAAATTCTTTGAATCTAATTTGGGTTCCAGGCCATCACGGCATAACTGGAAATGAGATTGCCGGATGAACTTGCTAGGCAATTATCTCAGACAGTTTTCTCAGGATTGGATCTGCCAAGACCACAGCCGTAGATGACATGCCTCCAGATGCAGACAGACCAAACGTATGCTCCCCAACGTAAATAAGAAGATTGCAACATTTTTGCTAGCTCGTAGCAGAAAAGACTGTAGAAAGCTTATTGGCGTTGCCAACGGGCACTTCTCTTTTGCCAAGCATTTAAACGTGTTAGGCTTAAGTAATACCATACGCACTGTGCATCTTGTGGAAAAGATGAGGACACCGCAGAGCACTTCGTCTGTGAATGTCCTGCTTTTACTCGGCGCAGACATGGTGAGAGCTGGTAACTTAGGCTACTTATCATGGCAGCGTCATTTGGCTTTTCTCCGTACATCTGGAAAGCTATAACAAATAGGTTCCTATCTGGTAGTACAATGGACTGCTATTTAGGTCTGAGTGCTTCAGCTGGTATTTTAAAAACCTCAAACAGAAAAAAAGCCATGCATATAGGATTGCTACTGTTTTGTGTCTGGTTAGCGATGCTCGATGTTTGACGTTCAAATTCCGGTTTGAATTTTTCTTCCATGCCTTTTTATAAACGAACGGCGAGTGATAACCTTAGGTGTAAAGCCTCCGATTTCGATTTGAAATTCGTTCTCAGAACAGCAGTGTGAATCTTAATGGATCCGCACTTCTAACTCCCAAGTCAATTAGACCTTTTTCGCCAATGAAAGCGAAGGCAATGCTCAAAAAGATAAATAACTTTCAAATCTTTTATTGACAATAACTTGTAAGTTAAGGAATCTTCAAGTTACAAAACACATATCACAATTCAGTGACATTGAGCATCTTCGAGTGTAAATGGAACTAGTTTCATATTGAGACACTTTACACCACACAGCATAGCACAAGCATTTGTAGAACTTTTAAAATGGTCGTTGAAGTTCCGTTCGTTTGAAGAAAATCGCTTTGCATTGTGATTGAAACCGAGATTTAATAGCGAACGGTGTTGTGTTAATCGTGGCTTAATGGTATAGCGTTTCTAATTGTTGCCTGAGGTTCGAATCTCAGACACATTTTTTGACCTTCATCGATTTAAATTAGGAATTGGCAAGTCGTCCGAAAGTAATTGCAATATACCATAAAGATGGCTTTCTCACTTAGTCGCTTGGACGTGGAAAAAAATGTGAGGTCCCCGTCATTCCTCAGAAGCTATGGTTACGCCCCCAGCTCTCCCCGGGCATGTTATGCTGTTTATTTAGTTTCGAGACAAACATAACGAAGTTATTCTTAAACTTCTAGAGTGATGAGCCCTACGTTTAAGGGACATTTATCTCAACCATACCTTGTAAGGGAATGGAAGAAAACTACAACTTTTGGCCGACTCCGAAGGGCTCATGTCATAAAACTATACTGTCAGAAGATTTATCGAGTCCCCGCGAAAGGCGATGCCCGTGGAAGAACATTTTTTCCTTGATGTTTCTGAGATAAAAACCCCAGCACTCCCACGTAATAGGCAAACACGCTTACCATTACGCCACATGCACCGAAAGCTTTCAAAACTGCTTTCATTTTACCCAACCATAAACACATTTGAATATTTTATATATCTACAGAAAGTAAGTGATCAATAGTTGGTTTATGTTGCCATTATAAGAAAAAACTTGTAACCTGGAATATTTTTCTTCTTCAAAAAACACACATATCACCAATCCAAGATTTTCTTTTTCTGAGAAGGACGCTCTTAAACTTATAACTAATGTCCTTGACACATAGTTAGAACAACTGGGCTCATTTTAAACCTCAATATCTTCAATTTATATTCTTCATTTCAGTTTTAAAACACATGTACACATTTATCTTCATACAGGAAAAATGCAATACACATAAAAAAAATCATTGAATAATATTCTCTTTCATTCATTCATACACACACATACATACGACGATACAACACACTAGCAAGTGATTTCTGTTTTATTTTATCATCTTGTTTTTCATTTATTTTAGCTTTTTCATTTAATTGAAACGTTTCGTTGCCATATGTGGTCTGCGGGTGGAGATGGAGATACATTTAATGAAACTATGCTCTTAAGGATATTAAGAAATTGCTGCCATGAAGCTTTCAAAAGCAATTTATTATGAGGCCATAAAAAAACGGTTGCAGTATTTTTACTATAAAACTGGCATTTAAGCAAACTGAGTCTAGGTATAGTCCAGTTGTTTTTTCTTTTCCTTTTTTTTTGTTTAAATTGAATGATTCATCAGAGTGATTTGGAGTAATTTATCAAATGAAAAGAAAATTTAAATGTAATTTTAATTGATACTAGAAAAACGTTGAATGAACGAAGCAAACCAGTCGTTATAGAATAATATGTAATAAAAATCTGTGTTTTTAGCACTCACTCTTTACTGAAAACGATTTGAACAAGATCGTATCATTGAAACATTTTTATGTTTTAAAAAAGTAATTGAAAGTATGTCGCCGGTTTGCACTTGTTTTTGTCTAACGATTATTATTCTTAAATGTCCCGTACAAAAACGTGTTAATGGACTTTTAATTTTGAATATGAGCTAGTACAAAAAAGCTTAAGGGACGGGTCTTCTGTGAAACTTTTTCAAAGTTCCTATAGTGACAGCTCTTCTTCTTTCTTTTTTTTTAGCGTTACTATAGCATCGTGATCTTGAAGGGTCACAGTAAAGAAGCACTGAAATTAGGGAAAACTTATCATGTAACTTAGTTTTTTTTGTCATAAAGCACTGAATACATTAGCTGTACTTTTCTGCCCGGATTGTACTGCATCCAATCTCACTTTTCCTTCTTTTCGGCCTTTACCATGAGTGTTTTGATTTATCTTTCGTTTAATTAACTCGAAGTGGTGTCTGAGCGTTGTAGGCGATCACCTTTTGACGGGGCTCTTAAGAACACCATAATAACAATTTAATCGGTCGTGGTCTATTGTTTTTAAGATGTTATTTTTGACGAGAAGGTTTCAACGGATCTTGCTACTTCTAATACGATCAAGCTTTGTTATTCCTGCAGTCATACGGAGCATCTTCTTTGCAGCTGCTCATACTTTCTGTTTTATATCCAACATTGTATACCGAATGTGAGTGTTGAGTTCACAACGGCGTTGTAGATCGTTCATTTCAGCTTAGAGGGCATTTTTCTGACACAAAAGATGTAGTCTTTTTGCCACTTCATTCCCTTAAAGTTTATATGATATTTTATGTCTTCATCACTTCAATGTTGACCATAGATCCCAGATAGTTAAACTTTTCTTACTTGGGAAGAACATTTCCATTCAAATAAATGTTCAGAATTGAATATAAAAGATCAGAACAAGAGAAAAACAAGTACTCACGACTTTTTAGGATGAAATCGGTACCGGGCCTAGCGCATTTCTAACAACCATGTGAGGGAATATAGGGGACCTACAATTTTCCACCGGTTCTTGAGAATGGTTATACCTGCGTAACAGGCAGACATGCTAACCATTAATCAACGGTCACCACCCAATACCCCCTCAACGGTCTTTAAAGTATGGTATCAGCTTGATCGAACAGTGGTTATGTCAAATTCGTATGTATATCTGCCTTTTATTTGCCTATTGCCAGAAGGTTACTCTTCCTGCATTGCTAAATCTGACCATCACCTCTTGGAAGTTTGGAGATAAGAATCGTACGACATCTAAGCTCCATGTCCCCCCATCTTTTTCCAAAACTCATATAGTATCTCTTCTGGTTCAGTACATTTGTCTTTTTTGGAGTTTTTAACTGCTTTACTAACTTCGGGTATTTGTGCTAATTTATGATCGGCCTCTCGAAAGTGCTCTTGAGAAGACTGTTTAAAAAACCATCACAAGACTGTCGCCAGCTATGAATTTTATCGTCATTCACAAGAAGCTGTCGTTGAGCATCATTAATGAACTTCTTCGAAGGAATTTCCTGACCATTTCTCCTTTTTTGAGTGACTATTTTGAAGATCTGTGCCTCATATTCAAGTTACCCTGTGGTATTTCTTGAATAGTTTCGTTCAACGGGGGCAGACATTTCTGGCAGCTCCCGATGCATGTCTTCGTTATCTTTGCTTGGAAATGGTTCACATATCACTTCTTCTTTGATTCTTTTAAGCAGCTTCTGATCATGCTTTGACAACTACGTTCTTCTTATTTCCTATTGCTTTAGCATCATCATTCTGCCACCTTACTTCTTAGGCTTGTTAGTAAAGTCCCTTAAAAACCTCTAGCAATGACTTGGCTCCATCTAAATTACAAGTCACAAAAGGCTGCTTGCCAGCCGCCTCCTACCAGCGGTAGCAGAAGAAAGTAGTGAATGGCAACCCGGTCACAATACTCGCCAGCTTCAATCTGCAAACCGTAAAAAATTAGTTTTTGGTCTTTGTTTTTAATATTTAAGCGAGTTAGAATATACTTTGAAAGAAAAATTTACTAGATACTACGTGCTGCGGTATTTTTTGTTTTCCAGCCGCTGTTAAATACTCGCCGGCTGGCAGCGAGTGTGGTGCATTTCGTGGTCACTCAAAGCTGATCAGCGGCTGGCAGTAGCGGCTACTTGATTCACCGCTGGCAAGCAGTCGTTTGTGCTAAAGCAAGTTTGCTTTAGCGAATCCTTCATAATCTGAGCTGTGTTTCCTACATTTTGGACTGTGTTGATGGTGTTACACAGATATCTTTGCATATTCTGAATGGATTTCTCGCCTTGTTCAAATCATAAAACTTCATTCTGAATTGATTTCTTTCTCCATAAAAAATTATGTCAGCAGAAGACGGTGTTGCTGGGCGATAGGCTCTCCCATCATCATCCGAGTTGAAGTTTCATAAATTTTGCTCCAAAATGCTAGTCAGTTTATGTTTCATTGCCACCACTGCTGTAAGTGGCATTAGACCATGTGACTTGCACATTAGGATATCTTCACTAAGATAAGGTACACTATCCCGTCCCTCGATGGCAATTCTCATAGCCCTCGTTTGCCTTCCCAACATGTTTTTTTTTTTCAAATCTTCGCCAAAAAACAAAAAAGTCTGTTGCGCATAGACAAAGTTACTGTTTGGTGTGCTCTACGTTCGGAAGGTCTCATTGGTCCGTTTTTCTTTGAAGATAGTCAAATCATAACCGATTTTGTTCTATTTTGCCGGCGGTTGAAGATTATAACTTAGACGTTATGTAGTCCCAACAAGACGGGACAATAAGCTTCACAAAACAACCAAACAAGGCTCAATATTTTCTGATCGCGTAAATTCACATTTTGACGACACGACGTCGATCGATTTGCCCACCAATATCATGCGATTTGGCAAAGTAAGCAAAGACGTCGTTTACATGAAAAATTTCCAAACTCTAGACGTAGTATAAACCAACTTTGCCCTAGTTTTGGCCGAGATATCGGAAGCCTCGAATCTTTATATCAAGGCCGCCCTTTGAATGATATTGTTATCCACAATTACTGTCCAGGTCCACAAATAATGACCAGGGGGTCAATTCCCGATCTGTGAAGCTGTGAAGTGAAAAAAAATATATCATTTCAGTTTTCATACAGTTTTTTCATTTTATCACTTCACGAACCCATTCTAAGCGATTCCGGATTTAAAAAGTACTAAAATGTTCTAAATGATAAATTCTGACAGTATTCTCTCATTTTCTCTCTCATTTCAATTGGATTCCAATTGGATTTTTCATCGTCTGAGTTTTGCGGCCATTTTTCATAATTGAATTTTTCACCGACTCATACGGCAATGAAAAGAAATTTATCATATGAAAAAAAATTGACATTTGAGGTTGGATTTTCACTAATCGAGAATCGAATTTTCGGTGAAGCTGTGGTAAATGTTTTCACTTCACAGCTTCACAGATCGGGAATTGACCCCCAGGTCCACAATAAAAAAAAAATTTATAAAAAAAAGTGTCGCTGTGTGTGTGCTTTGCTTTCGAAATCGAAAAATCCACGACCCTCTGCCGACCGTTACATTGGCATTTGTAAGCATTTTAAGTTTTATAATGTGAATACCTATTCATGCACCTTTCGGCCTTAATTAACACACAAGCAAGTTATATAAATGTTCCCATTCTGGGCTGAAGAAATGCAAAACTTTTCTTGTTTTCCCTGTCCTGGAAATATGTGGAAATAGGTAGGGGCTGCCTTTGAAATGTAACTATTCTCAGAAGTGACCTACTTTTTAAGAAAGGTTCAAAAAAATTATTTGTTTCCATTGAAATCTAAAACACAAGATTCCAAACATTGTTTTTTCATAGCTGAAAGAAAAACGTTTGGAACAACAAGTTTAAAGTTAAAGCCACAAACAACAGCATGTAACTTTACAACCCTGACACAAACTATACATACGATCTCGGTAGGTATGTACCTAACTACCCCCGACTTTCCAATCGAAATCAGACTTGAAATGAAAAACTAAAAAGAAATAAACTTTTCCAACTTTGCAGAAGTTTTGCTTCAGACGTTGGTAAAAGCAATTTAAAAACTTTTACTCTATGTGAATAAACCAACGAAATGTTGATTTCAACTTCAATTGACCCTCGTTAGATGGAATTTTTATTATTTGTCTTCTATATTCTCACTCAAATCGACTCTTCTCGTTTCGGTTCGTTGGGAAAAAGCAGAAAATATACGAGAATATATTTTATCCATAGAAAATCACCATTCCATTGTGTATGATGCCATGTGCGATTATTGATTTTCTCTAAACAAAACGTCTTCCTTTTTTTCCTCATTTCCAATTCACTTGAAGTCTGCGCACAAATACCTACCAACTATAAACAGACATCTCCTTGTTGTATAGTCCAGAAACGTGCACAGATGGTTAACAACAACAAAAACAGCAGTAGTCATCTATGTAATCAGAATCGAAATAAATTCCCGGGGCAAAGTTACTCTATATACTTAAATACCAAAGGAACCACATCTCCTTCTTCCATATTTCTGATACCTATACATGCCTTTATGTAGTACATATTATATACGTAGCCAATCCACCCAAACCCGGTCTTCTCGAGAGAAAACAAAATTGCAAGAAAAGAAAGAACTAAAGTAGGTGGAAAATAAGTATCTTCGTGCGGAATCGAAATGCAGAAGTAAAAGCCAGACAAAGACTTCAGAAAAGAAAAGAAAAAAAAACAGAAGAAATCCTAAGAAAGTACTTATTTACCAAGAAAACTTACAAGATCTTGGGTTGGTTTACATTAATCTCTTATCTTTATTTTTACACAAAAAAGGTTAAGTAAACATAAAATTGAAGAAGAAGAAAATAAAAAGAACTACAACTTTTATGAGTTGGAGAGTCATAGATACATGAGCAAATGTCAGAAGTCATAGCACCGACAGCTCTACTAAGTGTGAGTGAGTGAATATGTGAAATTAAAAGATACAACAGACCTTATGTAATGTTTTCTATGGGTTCTGCTACTTACAGATCAAATGTGATAAAGTTTAAGTAGAAGAAAGAACGACACTGATGAATTGAGTAATCTTAAATGAAAAAGAAAGATGTGCAATTGGAACTTTCAGAAGTGTGATGATGACAAAGATCTTCAAATTGATACGAGAGTTTGAGAGTTGATTAAAGGGTGTATGTACCTTGCAAATAATTCTCTGATGTAGTGTGTTTCCACAAGACCCTAAATTGCGTAATTTCGTATCTTTGGCTTAGTTGGTTTCCCTTGCCTCCGACTTAGCTTCGTACGATATAATTTGGTGGCTATGTTGATTTATGGTACCGAAAAACTATCTTCATCGATGAATTGGAACTGGAGTATGATGTACCACAAGGTTGCATTCTTAACACAATACTGTTTGTTTTCTGTGTTGATGTGGGTAGCAAAGGCTTTATTGTAGTAGAAGTTAAACTGGTAGAGGTGCCTGCGTCGTTATGGTTAGCATTTCTGCTTGTTAAGTAGGAAGTTCGAGATTCAATCCCAAAAACATCAAAGGAAAGAAGTGTTTTTCCACAATTATGTATCTTGTTTCACCAAGGTTTGGCAATTTCTCCGATATTAATTTCATGCCATGAAAAGTGCGTTCTCACTTCGTTCGGAATCGGCATAAAATCGTTGCTCCTGGAATGCGTTAGTTTCCTAGTTTTTTATAGCTTTGTTGGGCCACCCCATTTTAGAACTAAACATTCATACATTCATACAAACATACATTAAATATCATGAAAGTCAAGCGACATTACTGCAGCCTTGCAGCAGCAAGCAGTAGTAGGTACTCCGCTTTATGGAGCCTTGAGAAAAACGTAGCAAATGAACAACATTTTAAAATCGCACCTAATTGTATTTAGAGTAAAGCTTTGTTGATTTTATTTTTAACGACTAAATAACAAGCAGGACCTCAGTTTATCATAAGGCTTAGCTTAGCTTAAACGAAAATTGTAAGGAATGCGCTTCATACTATACAATTGAGTGGAAATTCGATTGCAAGGAACCCTTAACCGAAGCAGCTGTCATGAAAAAAAAAAAAATCTTAAAGGCTTTTTAGACGATCGTCTTAAGGCTTTTTAGACGATCATTTCAGTTTCAGTTGAGGTTTCTGTTAAGCTTTCAGTTCAACTTATGTCCAAACGCTCAAAAATGAACCGATAACTGAACTGACAACTGATGAAATTACCATCAGTTTTTTGTTCAGTTCTCAGTTTTCTTTCTGATTTTGATTTTTCTCAAATAAAAATAAAACTGACGTCTATTTACTGAACTGAAAATTGAACTGATAAATTAAAATGAAATTGAACGTCTAAAAGGGCCTTAAAACATTACAGAATCGTCGTTGGTTGTTTTTTGAGAGATGTGATTACTTGGTTTGAAGTGGTTTTTATGAATAGTAGTTGGTTTGCTTGAATCTGTTACACGGAGCAGTAATTGTAGATAATCAGCTTTTTTTCTCCAAACACATCTAGTCGAACTGAACTGTTAGTCTTCTGGCAATACAATGAGTTTTTTTTTTTTTTTTTGTTACACCTGGAATCTGCCACCGAAAAGGTTCACTTGGATCTGTTCACTTGGATCAACTTATGAAAGACCAATCATCTCCTTAGCTTCAGTTGTTTGATGGAACAAATTCTCACGTAAAAACTGTATTGCTTTGTTCGCCAAGCTTCATAGAAAAATATGTATGAGACCGTTTCCAGCATTCCGTGTCCTAATCTAGACGCTGATTCTTTCTCCCCTTGGATACCAACATCATGAGATGTACTCTCAAGAATATATTTCGCTGACTTGAGTATTTCGCTTGCAGCTATATTTTGACTCACGTCTAATTGATATGTCGTCCGATGTGATGAACCCAAGACTCAGACTATGTGGAAAACACTAATCAACTATCCGTCGGTCGGTTTTGTACTGGTTCACTCTTGAATCTAAACCAGGAAAGCATTGGTTTCGTATCCTCACGGATGGTTCAAAAACCGATGTTGGTGCTGGTCTTTCTAATGGCCTAACTGAGCCAACGCTTGGTCTGCCAGGGTCCTCAGTGAGGGCTTCAATCAACGATTGGATCTTTGAAGACCACAATCTTAGACGGCATGTCTCCATTGAATGCAGACAGATCAAACGTACCCAAAGTTAATAAGAAAACTGAACCATTTTTGCTATCCTGTAGCAGAAAAGACTGTAGAAAGTTTGTCGGCCTTACAACGAGGCACTTCTCTTTTGCCAAGCATTTAAAAGTGTTAGGATTAGGAGATACGAAATTCTGTGAATCTTTTGTTGAAGGTGATGCAGTGGAGAACTTACTGAATGTGCATTTTCTCAAATCAGGTTGCATATACACTCGCCGCTAACATGGTGAAAGCTGGTTACCTTACCACCCTATTACGCGGTAAGGTTTTCTGGCTATTTTTGCTAATATCTGGAAAACTATATCAATAGAAGGTCGCTATCTTCTGGTACTAAGTTGGACCGGTATTCGGGTGTTAGGGTATTTAAAAAATACGTCTTGCTTTGCAGCATACCTGCCTATACGACATTGGTTCATGATGACTCCTATCAACGTAGTACCTTCTATTGAAAGAGATTAAGACATTCGACCGGTTAAGATTCAGCTCGGATCTGATTTGTTACGCGATGACTCTTGGCTACATCAGATTGTTTTTTTTTTTTTTGTTTGTATGTAGCAATGTACGTCAAATTCAAGTGTGATGAACATTGGTGTTCCGTTTTTGACAAGTTCATCCATCTTTCCAGCTCTCTGGAAAGTCTCATACCAAGGCATGGCACCCAAGGAAAGGTTAATGTTGAACTATTTTGAAAGAGATGATGGGCAGTAAAGGGCTTAACTAGAGCCTAAGGAATTTGATACCTAGTTGTTTGATGGCAGTTGATGGTCATGATATGACATTCTTCTTCAGTTGCGACTACGTCTTCGTCTCCGCTTTTAATCAATCCTGAAAAAATATCAACTTTAAAAAAACCTCAACTCGGTTAATGCTTGATTCACTGTTTGTTGGACAATACTTTACGTTCGTGTTGTCTGGGGCCAATTATGTAACTAATTCACTTTCGAATCATTCGAAAATGTAAATGAAAGTGAAATCGGATTTCAATTCTTCCAATTGCTTTCGACCGACAAAAAGTTTCAAGTTTCGAATAAGATTCGTATTTGCTCATACGTCTTAAAGAATTGCAGAGAAGAAATTTTGGGCATTTGAACACTTTTACTGTAGACTCAAGTTAGATTTTAGGTTCCTGGTTATTTTTCAACCCAAGCTTAGCATAATAAGGTGCAATCATCATGCCTCCTAAGAGTAGCAGTCTATAGTGAGTAGAACCACTTCCGTTTTGGGTGAAAAGTCGGAGCCAAATAGAATTTCGGGCTAATAGTGAAGCGACTTGGAGTTCGGTAAAACTTGAGCTACGTGCAGACGCACATATTTGCGGTTCTGACGTCAAATAAAATTTTGAAAACTCAACGCAAATGCTATACGTAAATCAGTGTACGCAATCTCGCATAAATGGGTGTTCAGACGGTGTGCAAAATCTATCCAAAAACCGCACATTGCGTTGATTTGCTCGCACAAATTTTACGGTCGATGTGCGACGTGTTCACCCGATATGCAGAAAAATCCGCACATCATCCATTTGCGTCCATATCCCGGTTTGTGTTAATTTAATAAACTGTTTGAAATTTTTGTTTTGCTCATAGTTTCGGATTGTAGACGCAGCTTAAACCGTACATAAATTTAAAAATGCTGAAACTATTTGAAAATGTCGAAAAAAGTGGGTTACATTGATGTTTTGTCATTGGATATGATTTATTTACAATCAATTCAAATGTTTTCATAATTAATCAATAGAAAAAAAAAATTACAAAATAAATAAATAAAATATTTAAGCAAAAAAAAAACATCATGCTCAAGAGATCTAATATTTCAGTATGTATTGTATTGTATTGTATTCATGAACACAAAAA
Source organism: Melanostoma mellinum (assembly GCA_914767635.1). Taxonomy (NCBI): domain Eukaryota; kingdom Metazoa; phylum Arthropoda; class Insecta; order Diptera; family Syrphidae; genus Melanostoma; species Melanostoma mellinum. The sequence continues at coordinate 57,625,767 of OU612059.1, read as the reverse complement.
CAGCCTACTGCCCACACAATTCGCTTCGTTCATTTTATAATTTTTTTTTTAATTTGAAAACCGATCACAACTATACTTCAGAACCACTATTGATTTGCATAAAATATGTACATTTGCGTTGTCCTGTCTTCGCACAAGTCACAAAAAATGTGCGAGGGTTTTCAGACGAGATGCAAAAAAGCCGCACATTTATGTGCGGTATCGCCGTGTGTCGCACATCGTCGGATATCCATTTGTGTGCATATGCGGACTGTCCCAAAAGGGTGTTCATACGATATGCGTCAATAGTCGCAAATTATTACGTAAAAATGGCGTCAGAACCACAAACGTTTGCGGCTTTTAAATGCCGTCTGCACGTAGCTTCAGTAGTGAATGACCACAATCACCGTATAGATTTGACCATCACATAATATGTACTGTCCTTTTGTCTTGACTTGTTCTATGGCTTTTTTTTGTTAGGAACGTATGTGGGACTACTGTTAGTGCTTAAAATCGAGCAAATGGTCTCCATGGCTAGCATAGTATGAAAGTATAATTTTCGACCACTTCATTTGCTTCAATTGCTTTACACAATGGCGAATCGACTCATTCGGGACCATTTTAACACTGCACTTTACAGTAGCAATAACTGCTACAGTGTGCATTGTATGGCGTCTTTATGGATGCTTAATATCAACTTAGTGTGCGAGGTACGAAAAATATCCGAATGTTCCGAATAACTTGTTCGGATGGACGATTATGTGGACATAGCACACGATAAGTTTAGAGAACTGAACGAAGGTTTTAACTTGCAAGCGTTGTTCTGAAAGTAAGACCGTTCATTATGAAAAAGCAAATACTTACCACAAAAATATCCCGCCAATTGTTAATGGTACTCGTGGCGTGATGGTTTGCGCATGTCTGTTTGTTAACCTGAAGGTTCGTGGTTCGAATCCCAACAGAAACAAAAATGATTTCCACGAGTATCGCCTTTCACGAGGAATTGGCAAGTCCTCCGATAGAAAATTCATGCCATAAAAATCACTTCGTTAATTAGCCGTTCGGAACCGGAAGAAAATTGTAGGTCCCGTCCATTCCCTCACAAGGCAATGGCTGTAAGAAATATGCGCTAGGTCCAGGGGCTCCTCGCTCTGTTGCGCCACCCTATTTATTTTTATTTGTGGTGCCTGTGGTATAATGGTTAGCATGTCTGCCTGTGACCCGGCAGGCTCGTTGTTCGAATCCCAATAGAAAACAAAAAGATGGCTAATCCTCCGATAGTAAATTCATTGCCATGAGATTCGCATTCTGGATAAGCCGTTCGGAACCGGCAGAAAGTTGAAGGCAACCTCCAATCCCCCACAAGGTTTTTCTTTGTGAGAAATGGGCAAGGTCCAGGAACTGCGCACTCTGTTAAGTCTAAAGTTTATGTATTATTGGAAGGATCCGAATGAATAATACAAAAAAGTCCTTCAAATTCCGACTTGGAACCTAGTAGGCATCTACCAACAGTGGTTTTTCGTAAAAAAAATTGTATTTTGACTAAATTTTGAAAAGTCTTCATGGTCCACCTGAGCCTTGAGATGCCAACTTTTCTACTGTTTTCTACTTTACCCACCTACCTCCACCTCTGCCTGCCTGTCCCGTAAAAAATGACATCAACAAAAAGTGAAGACGGAAAAAAGAAAGGGAGAGAAAAAGGAAACAATAAACAACTTTAAACAAAAGCCGCTATTGTTTTACTTTATAGACACAGCAACATTAAAATAAAGCAATCCCAGATCTGAAGATTGCAGATACAATCACAGCAGCACAAAATATAAAATGGAAATTCTTTAAGAATCTTTTAAGGTTCGACGACGACTACAACAAAAACTAAACCTAACTATACTCCGTCACAGTGTGCAGCTTTATTTTTTATTTTTCTGGGTTCTGTCTTCTTTTTGTTGTTGTCGAACCATGTGTTTTTTTTCTACTTTTTTTTTGCTCTACCGTCTTTCGCATTCATTGTCCTTGTGCGTGGTTGTTTGTAATAAAGCAGGAGGTGCCTTTTTACATAATTTACTTTAAACTAAGATTATAGGTACATATATATATAAAACTTTTTGTATTCTTTTTGCTACAACCATCGTTCGCTCTCCCTCACTTGGGTTGGCCTTCTGGAGAGCGTCATGACTTGCCCTTTATTATAGCCATATAACGGTTTAATAAAAATGAAATAAATGGCTTTGTCTGCCAAATGTAGCAACGAAAACGAAGTCACGAAGGGCAGGCAACCCAAAGGAATGGGGAGTTTCCTTGTTATTCTTTTCATGTTCTTTTTTTTTTGTTATTGCCTTGGGGAGGTTGTGGTGAGGACGAGCGGAATTTCTTTCTTTTTATACCAACCCTCATAACCCCTAGTCCATGCACGTAAGGTAGATGAGTGTACTGCCACTGTTTCGACAGAAAAAGAAAATCCGTTTTTGCATGGTAGGAACTTTGTAGGTGTTTGGGTAGATGGTATAAAACTGCTTTTTGATCGTCCTTTGCTTCCCAATATCATATCAATGCTTGAGCCTCAATTACACAACTCCAAGTAAAGAAAACCGTCGTGTCACATGTTTTTGCGTTGCGACGAGAACGGTGATGATGAGTACGACGATGACGCGACATCGGCAACGGATTGTGTAGTGAATACAGGGACGAAGACAAGTGATTGAGGCCCATCGAATAAAAATAAGGTTAGGTGTAGGTATATGGTATATGTATGTACCTACATATCCATCGTGTGATGTTGAGCGAGAGAAAGTAGGAAGAGAGATAAAAAAGGGAAGACATTCCGATTCTATAGACTTGAATACAATCAAAATTATACCTTTTTGCTTACCTATATACCTACAAAGGTATAGGTACAAACCTACCTATTTACATATCTGGGAATCCTGCTCTAAACTTTTCCTTTATTATAATTTTTTTTTGTTTGAAGGGCAAGAAGTGGTTTTATTGAGAAACGAATTCAAGGGATGAATGTTGGGATGAGAGGGGTTCGCAAAAAATGAAATGAATTCCCACAATGTCACTTGCTCGTTGTTGGAATTTATGAGATACACAAAATTTAAGAGTTTGTTGACATTCCACGTCCACCAAACTCTCTCGAGTCCCGAAATTAATTTTAAAGGAGTTTGTATCCATCCCGTTTTTTCATTTCATAAAAATATAGGAATTTATGTGGGTAGGTAGGCCCTAAGTAATGTTTCGAGAGCCGTTAGTAGCTCAGTAGGTGGGAAAGTAACAGGTGGCTTAGTTAAAGTTTGAGATGAAAGTAAATAAAGGCTCTCAGGAGTTGGTTGCTTGAAAATAATTTTGATTGAAATTTGGTACCTGCCTACCTGTGTTAGTAGGAATGTAAATTTTAAAGCATGGAATATTGGATGAACCTTTGTTAAATTTAAACCGACTTAAACTTTGGTGATATTTCTCATTTATCCCTGGCTTTCGTATCCACCTTAAGGATCTAGTTCGGTTTCTATTAGGCCTACTTTTTTTTGTTATTCTTTGCAGTTTCCATCGCAATAAAAAAACAGTGAAAAGAAACTGGTGTTCGTTTTGTTTGGGGCATACCTTTTCAGATATAGATAGGTGCAAAATGTTGGACCTCTAATCGACAGTTTCATTAAGCATCGTTTATGCTGGAATGACCAAGTTTTTAGAACTTTCGTCCAATCAACGCTCCTTCCATTTAGAGAATAAATTTTTGAAGAAAATATGAGCATTCCACACGTAGCTTACTTGAAAGCTTATTGAGAACCAGTAAGTACCTATGTCGAAGAAAGCATTCAAGAAAGTTAAAGAGTTCGTCAAAAATTTTTTGATACTGAATAGTGAAGAACATTTTTGGAAGAGCTTTCCGGTCATGGTGTGCCTACCTAGGAGACAAAGAAAAGGAAGGGTTTGCTTTTGCACCTTCAAATATAACACAAAAACATTTGTGAATAGCAAAGTAGTGTCTAATAGCATTGAAACAAAGTACGGAAATCCTCGGTGATCGATTCTGGGCGGACTATTGTTTATGATATAATCCAGCGATATGAAAAAATCTCTTAGACACTCCCAAGTTGTGCTATTTGATGATGTCGCATTCATTTTATTATCTGTAAAAATGGCAGACGGTGAGAAAGTAGTACCTAAGTTAAAGATTTTTTTTTAGATTGCTGAGATACCTATACAAGGTTTATTGTAACAATAAGTTTGTGAAGATGATAATTAGGAATCAAATAAAAAAACACTATTTGAAAATTATAGACACGGTTGTGGTGTCCGTCGCGTTCTAGTACGTAGGAGGTTGGTTGTTCGAATCTCAAGAGAAACCAAAAATATTTTTCCATGGGTATCACCTTTTGCAAGGAATTGTCAAGTGCTTTCATAGTGATCTTAATTGCTATGAAACGCGCTTTTCAACTAGCCGTTCGGAATCGGCAGAAAATTGTAAGTCCCTTCGATTCCCTCACCATGAATTGGTTAAAAAACAATTGGATGCGTTTTGGGCTTTTTGTTTCTTTCGAATATTTTTGGGGGTTATTAAATTTACAAAATTTATTTATTGTCGGAAGATTTCAAATTCATCCGACTAATAACTTCGGAGACAAAACCTTTTGAAGTGGCGCTATCGTCTGTTCTATGGTCATTCAAAACTTAAGGCGTTTTTCTCAGAACTTTGTTTATAAAGTCGCTTGTCTAGATTTCTTGAAGACTATTCCACCAATCTCGATGAAATCTTAAATAATTTTTTCAGATACAATTTACAAGGACTGTATTATTTTGGGTCAAAGGAAAATATTTGATCATCAAAAGCTGGTGCCCTGACTAGTCTGGTCTTGGTCTCTGGTCTCTGCTACTTTATCACGAAAAAAGTTCTATTGAAAAATTGTCAACCTTGGTTTGCTTTTCAATTGCAAAAGTTTATCAAAAAAATATTAAAAGAAAAATCAAAGAATTAGTTGTTGGGAATTGAAACTGATCGTGGAGTAATATCCTTTTACTCTTCTTCCTTTGCCGGTGTTACAAGCATCATAACACCCACTTAACTATTTCTGTTTAAAACGTTGTTACTACTGCGTTACATCACCATTTTTGGCTATGACAACTTGAATTCGCTTGGCTTTGTGTCCAAGAGTTTTGTGCAACCATCAGCTTTAAATGATTGAAAAATATTGTAGATTGTCTGTCTAGGTTTTGAAGATCCCTTGTTGGTTGCCGACTTGGCTTTTGTACCGAAGAATTTTAATGGGTAAAGATAAGAAGCCTGGATGACCATTTCATTTATGGAATGGCTGCAACACACGTTATTGAGTAGATCGTGACAGAATTATGTGACTTTAGTATTACAGGATTACAGCTTATGTTATCCAGCAGATTAGTTCCACAGTTTGGTATTTTCTCAATATTAATCGAACGGAGTCTGATTCGACAGATGAAGTAAATAAAAAATAAATGAAAAGGCCCTAGCGCATTTCTAATGACCATGCCTTGTAGGGTAATGGAGGGGACTTACAGTTTTCTCTTGATTCCGAACGGCCGGCGTGTTGAGGAAGCACTTTTCATATGGCAATGAATATATTTTCGAAGGACTTGCCATTTCCTCACGAAAGGCAAACTCGTAAAAAATACTTTTTTTTGGCTTCTAATGGGATTCGAACGACAAACCTCCCGTTTTTTGAGAAAAAATAAATAAGAAGTTTAAAAAAGCTTCCATAGGACGATAGAGAATGACAAGAAGAATGTTCTATAATCTGTAAAACTTTGAAATCGATAGCTTGAAAACTCTCCTCTCGGCAGCGGATACCGTTTTGAAAAACACCATTCCGAGAAAAACGCGCTTAAACTTTGAGATCAGAAATTTTCAGATAAATAATTCACTTACGATCAATCGGCGATGCTAGGTCCATACAACATCCCTTCGGCTTCTTCGTATTCCTCATTTAGAGAACTGAATACTGCGCAGGTAGGAACACAACAAAAGGAATAACGGTTGAACGACCGGACGGAGGCGCAGATGTGACGCTCCTTTCCCTTTCTCTAAGAAATGCTGTATAGTGACGACGAATTTCGATTTAAAAATTTAACACCTTGTTGTAACTATGTACTATCCGATTTTTTGAAAATTTCACACTGAAATGATTCCTTAATTTGTGAGCTTACTTCTTCTTCTTCTTTTTCATTTTCGGCGTTACGAGTAGTGATCTTGAAGCGATCACAACTCTCCCACTTTTCTGCTTCACACTAGTGATCCGCCTGTGGGGTACGCCGCGTTGACCTCAGAAATCGTCGGCAAGCCTCCCGGTTTTGGATTGTTCCATGTCTGAGGCCAACCAAATGCTGCTGTTTTTGCATTTGCTTGTACCAGGAGTGTTTTGGCCTGCCTTTTCTTTTTCGTCGCGAGTTTGTTGAAACGTTGTACGATATTGCCTTTTTGACGGGGTTCTGCGGATCTCTCCTTTGAACATGACAATACCAACTGAGCCGGTCGTGCTGAATTTTGTCCAAGATGGTACTTTTGACATGAAGGCTTCCACGGATCTTAGTACTTCTAATTCGATCAAGCTTTGTTACTCCTGCTGTCATCCGAAGCATCTTCATTTCGGCTGCCGTCAATTTGCTCTCATACTTTTTATACATTGTCCAACATTGTGAACCGTATGTCAGAGCTGGACGGACAACTGCTGTGTAGAGTCTTCCCTTCAGCTTAGGGGGCATTTTTCGATCACAGAAGATAGCGGAATTTTCTCGCCACTTCATCCACCCTACGCTTACTCGATGATTGATGTCGTCATCACAAGATGCTTCACTATTGATCATAGATCCCAGATATTTAAACTTTTCACACTTGGGAAGCACATTTCCATTCAAATAAATGTCTGGAATAGGCTTGTCTGGATCAGAAAAAGGGCAGCACAGGTATTCAGTCTTTTTAGCGCTAATACGGTACCCATTTCCTTGCAGAACATCAATCCAAACGTCAAGTGCTCGTTGCAGGGATGTAGGATCCTCGCTAATGATGGCTCCATCGTCAGCAAAGAATAATTGTTGTACTTTATTGTCCGTTACTTTTCCTTCGAGCAAACAATCCAGAACAGCAATAAAGAGCAGTGGACTCAAGACACTTCCCTGATGTACACCTACTGTTATTTGGAATTCTTCTGACTCCAGCTGGGCATCTCACTTTTGTAACTGCTCCCTCGTACATGTCCATAATTATTCGCACATAGGCTTCAGGAACTCCTCGGTGTCTGAGGGCCACCCATATCAGATCTCGTGGTTGTCGATCGAATGCCTTTTCGAAGTCAACCAACACAATACGCAAATCCTCTAAGGCATCTCGGTGTTTTTCCATAATGATCCTTATGCTTTGGATTGCGTCTGTAGTTGACTTACCCGCGACAAACCCGCATTGGTCATCAGACAGCCTTATTATTTTCCGCAGTCGGCTATCCAAAACCCGCTCAACGATCTTCATAGTGTGGGACATCAACTTGATCGAACGATAGTTGTCACAGCTTCTGGTATCTCCCTTTCCCTTGTACATTGGGAGAAGAAAACTTTCCCTCCATTGATTAGGCAAACTGTCACCTCTTACAAGTTTGGAGATGAGAATCGTGAGCCATCTTAACCCGATGTCTCCCATATTTTTCCAAAACTCATATGGTACCTCGTCTGGCCCAATCGCTTTGCCTTTTTTGGAGTTCTTAACTGCCTCCCTAACTTCTTCGACTGTGACGTCGGATACTTCCGTAAAGTTAGGTGCAGCTGTTGGAAAGTGGCGCCGAGGAAACTGTTCATTCAAAAGATCATCACAATACTGTCGCCACCTGTGAAGAATTTTGTCGTCATCCACAAGTAGCACTCCTTGAGCATCATTGATGAACTTCGGCGAACGAATCTCCTGCGCATTTCTCCTTCTCTGAGCGGCTATTTTGAAAATGGTTGCTCCCTTATTCAAGTTGCTTTGTCTTAGCTCTTGGATTGCCTGATTTGCTTCAGCAGCTGGGGCAGAAATCTCTTCCAGCTCTCGATACAGGCCCTCCGTGCTTTTTGCTTGAAGTTGGGCGCACTTTTTCTTCGCTTCTTTTCTGCTGCTCTTGTATTCCATTTTGAAACGCGCTTTTTCATTTGTATTTCTTGAGGGGCACTTCGACCAAGCTTGGAAAGCTGCTTTCTTCTTTCTAATCACTGCTTTAGCTTCATCATCCCACCACCAGGTTTCTTTAGCTTGTTGGTGGTGTCCTTTTGAGACTCCTAACAGTGATTTGGCTCTCTCTAAGCAGGTTCGCTGTAGGCGATCCCACATATTTTGTGCCGTGATTGCATTTGAAACTGCGTCGATGGTATTACACAGCTGACTTTGCATATACGAAATGAATTGCTGTCCTTTGGTTTTCTCCAGATTGTACCACTTGATTCTCCTAGGAGCCTTTGTTTGTTTGACTTCCTTTACCGCATCCGTAAAAAATTCTGTTAAAAGAAGACGGTGTTCTTGAGCAGCAGCTTCTCCTAGTATCACTTTGCAGTCTTTCACCCGAGATTTCATGTAATTGGTTACCAAATGGTAGTCAATCTGGGTTTCATTTCCTCCACTGCTGTAAGTGATAAGGTGTCGGTCTTGTTTGATGAACATGGTATTTAGTACGATTAGACCGTATGACTTGCACATACTTAGAATATCTTCACCAGGAGTGTTCCTGGTGCCGAATCCCAAACCTCCATGGCAGTCTTCATAATCCTCGTTTGTCTTCCCGACATGTCCATTCAAATCTCCTCCAACAAACAAATACTCTTCTTTTGGGATGTTCTTAAGTAGGTTATGAAAATCAAGCCAGAATGCATCTTTTTCCTCCTGCTCACACCCTATTTGGGGAGCATATGCACTGATTATATTCCAGACCTTTCCTTCCATCACCAATTTAAGAGACATCAAACGGTCACTGGACTTCAAAATGGTCAACACGCTGTTACATAAACTTTGGTCAAGGATGATACCGACTCCGTTCCTACCTTGTTCCGTTCCATAGTAGAACATCTTGTAAGCCTTGGTCTTTGCATCTAAGAAACGGGCTTTGTTTGCTGTGTTTCGCCATTTCGTTTCCTGAACACACAAGATGTCCACTCGCCTCCTTCTCATCATCTCTTCGAGTTCAAGACTTCTACCAGTCATACTTCCAACGTTCCAACTCGCGACTCTAAATTTTCGTCCAACTCGTCGCATTACTTTGCTAGCCCCCGGAATCCGTATAGCTCTGACCCGAACATTGCTGCTCGGTCCAGGATCAGCTCCATTCATAGCAATGGAACTGCCTGGCGGGGTAGTGCTTCTTATGTTTGCAAGTACTTCCATAATGCTCAAAATTTTTCAAAAATTTTTCTATCATCCTTTTCGACACATGCATGCTCCATTTAATGAGTTTGATTTCCCTTTTACTACACCGGTGATCTCCAGTCGTGTAAACCCCGGGATCTGCATGCATACTTGGGGAGAGTTTTTAGGTGGTATGTGTGTCGCTAGACTCACTTTGATGTTAGTCGTCTAGATATGATTGTTCCTTTAGTCGCCTTTTACGACAAGCGGGGAGGCGCTGCAGTGCTATTCTAACCCGACACTGCACGGGGCAATTTGTGAGCTTACTACTGTAAGGATATATTATAACGATCTCAATAAAGCTACCTCTTCTGCTAGTGCCCGTGGCGTACCTGAATACTAGTGTGTCTGAATGTTACGTCGGAGTTTCACTGTCCGAACCCCAGAAAAATTAACAAATATTTTTTACGCGTATCGTCTTTCATGAGGAATTGACATGTCCTCGGAGAATAAATACACAGCCATGAAAAGTACTTTGTCGATATGACGGTCGGAATCGGCATTAAATTGTAAGTCCCTGAAGTGCGTTAGATCCCGTGATTTCCATACCCTTGTTGCTCCAGATTTTTTATTTATTTTCCAACCTTAAATAAAAAGTTAATAACCTGTTCTAGATCGGAGAAAATCAACGTTTGGAAGTTTAATTACAATTTTTCTGTTCCGAACGTGAATCTCTCACGTCTGTAAGTTGGACACACTCCATGTTCGACGATATTGCTTGTTTATATATGTAATCGTTTAACCACTTGTGGCTGCACCCCCCATGCAACCTAACCTAACCTAACCGCGTTTAGATCCAAATACACTTGCCCAGACATAAAAAGACATTTCAACATTTTTTCGTCCTCTTCCACCATTTGTATTTTTCGGCAAAATTCCAAATGAATCGGCAGGTCTGCCATTTTCAGTTTGTTAGCCATTTGAATTTTATAGAGAAATAATTTTAAATCTTTGTGAATAATAATAAATTGTGAGCAATGACCGCCTGCTGATACTCATTTGAGCAGATAAACTCTTTTCCCAAACTCTGTTTTGTATGACAGCAGCAACAGAAGCGATAGTTTCCTGGGTTTGAACTGAAGGGTTTCGATGTTAAGATCTTCTTACCATTGTCCCATGCTCCGAAGAATTGTTATTAAGCCTCATTATGGTCCATCTGCTCGAAAGATTCCTTCCAAACGTGCGACTAAATTCTATTTTCACCGAAACTACGGACTCTAGTCTCCAGTGATAGTGATAGCGGTGGAATATCCAAATTTTTGTTTCAGTGTCAAAGTTATCAATTTTTGTTAAATCGAAATAATAATGTACAAAAAAAAAAAGAAAAATAGAAGAATTAGGCGCATTTTTTAAATAGTAAAAAAAAAGTAAGGTTAAGTGTTTTTTTTTTTTGTAGCGGCTTCCATTAGCAACCCTGTATTTTTCATCCGTTTTTAGATTTTAAATTTAACAACTCCAAATAAAAAGAAACGTTGTGTCCGTAACGTTTTACAATAGATATTTGGTTTGGAAGAGCCTTTAACCTTCCCAAATGTTCTTGTACTTTTCATTACAAGATTTTAAGTAGAATTTTGAGGAACTCCCAAAATTCAGACTAACCGCTCATTTCAATGCTCCTATCTTTCCCATTGACATTTTTATCAATTTATAATATTAAAATAGAATGAATAAAGTCAAGAAAACCACAGTCTTCCAACTGTAATTAAACTCCGCATTCAACTGATATCATGAAGTTGGTTAAAACATTTTTTATTTACATTAGCTGAATGCTCTTTTTCCTCAAAACGATGGACACGCGCTGAACGCACTCTACGCGCCCTGCTGTCACACTGACAGCTACATACCTATGTGACAACTGACAAGCAAGTTATGTTCATTTGCTACTTTTATTTTTATTGTGAAGGTAATTTGTTTTCATTCCACACGAGTTTCTATTTAAGTGTTTTTCTAAATTCTGCATTCTGTCGTTTGATCTCTTGTTAAATGCTTTGGTAAGTTAAAAATAAAATATATAACTGCATATTTTACACATCGACACCTTAGTATCTCCAACAAAATGCACGTGCATTGCTTGAATAAGAAAAACGTGTTTATAGTTTAAACGCCGTCGGCTGAAGGTCCATATCAGCTTGGTTCAATTTGGATGTCGGTATACGGTATACCTACCTAACTTGTTGTGTTTTTAAAATGTTTTTCAAAGTTGTTTGTTTGTGTTTCTACCTACATACCTACCTACATCCTTGTCAAATTTGTCCAAAAATGCCAATCAAAAAAATCCTTGCATTCAAAAGTTGTCGTGTTGCCCTTTTGATCAGTCGGTGGGGTAAGTGAGCTCCATTTTATCTAAGTAGGTACTTACTACTTACCTATCCAGAAATAACATATACCTAGGCTTGTGTACCAGTTTTCAGGGGAAAAGCAGGGTGAGGTGCAGGAATAGGTACCTATACCTGGAATTTTTCTTGTAAAATCTATGAGGAGTAACAAAACTCCTCCACTGTCAGCAGCACACACATCCACGCCACCCTTGGGGGCATCCAATTTTATTTTAATGAATTATTAATGCTCCACTCAGGAAAACAGAGCGACTTGGTTGCAATACACTAATAGAAGTTCGTAGCAAGAGCATGGCACACCAACAGGCGACTCAGCAAGAGCTAAAAAGATACCCACCGGGGAAGGGAAGCTATAGGTATAACTAACCAACTATGTTCCTACCTAACTCTATTCCCCAAACACAGGATACGATGCCGGCTGTTTCTTCATGTTGGTCCCATGCCATGATGTGCAAGGATAGCTAAGCCAAAAAAGGAACACCCCCAAGGAGTTCTAACCTAAAATAAAAAGAGAACAGCAACGTAAAACAAGAAAGTTGCATGGCTTGTAATTATTATGCGACGACACCTTCATAAAAATGTCCACAAAACAAGAAAAGGAAACGTCGTAGCCGAGGTATAATTGAATGAATAATAATGCCACCAGCTCGAATTTAACAGAAAAAAAGTAACAAAATCCATGCAGATAAACAACTCCCAAGTCTCCCGAACTGTGGTGTGTTGGGGCTAGTGCATGTTGTGGGGTTCATCAATTTTCCTTGTTCCTTCTATCAAAACTTTTTCTACGTTTTGCGAAATGTGGCAACGTTGCCAAAAAGTTCCACAAAAAAAATAAACAATTCAATAAAAATAAAGTCGTTCTACACAGGAGGCATGAGAGGAGAATCGGTTTTATATACGCTGCTCAAATTTGCATACAGAAGTGTTTGCCTGTGTGTTTCTGGATGTGTATTGGTTTGTTGTGCAAAGCAGAACAAAAACCTGCCAAGTCTGGTGAATTTAGATTAGATTTCCCCTGCGTTAGTTTGTGTTTGTGTGAAATAATGGCAGGCGGCCATCATGGTTTTCCCACACAACCGCGCACATGCCAAAGCAATGGAATAGAAAGAGATGATAGAACTGCTGTTGTGCATGGCGAATGCTTGTATCGTTTTTTCATTATATTCGGCCATCTTGGAAAGACTTTTCACTATCTCCTTCTAATCTATTAGATCGTGCTTCGTGCAGCTAGTAAGAATGTGAGCCGTCTCGTTTCAACTACTTAATCGGTTCACTAATGTATTCGTTGCGGTGCGGTTCATTCGGTTAATGAGAAAAAATTTGCTTGCAATTCATGTTGTCGTTGTGGATTATCATTTTGTTTTTGTTTACCAGCAATTTTAGTTCGAGAGTTGAGTGGAGTTGAGGCTCTCTGTGCTTGCTGACCGTGTGGATTTCAAAAAGATTATGGAAAATTGTGCAAATTGCCTGTCTATTGATGGATTATTAGGTGAAATTCTGGAGAGTTGTCTTTTTTTCGAAAATAGTTCAGCTGTGCATGGATTTTGTAAACAACCCAAACAACCAACGTGGTGTCTTCTTAAACTACAAACATCAATGCGAGTGATGTGTGCTACAAATTACATAGTCTTGTGTAATCCAAATGCAGGTTCAGAAATTCGCGCTTAATTGTAATGAAGAAACTACTTAGTTGTGCTTCTGCGACCAGGGTAAGAATCTGAACCTACATGCCTGGTCCTTGGGAAACGCTAATTTGGCTGATTTTTCGTACCATCTACGACTGGTTTTTTTTTTGGTTTAAGTTCCAATTTTTGGGTTAAGACGGTGTGAAAAAGGTATGTTTATCAAAAATGTCTAAAAATTTGAATCGACTTTTGTTATGTGTGTAGGTAGGCGTTTACCACCTACCTTAGGGCTCGGAACTTAACCGATTTAGAATTACTACTTTGATTAAGACGTGTGACTAAGGAAAGTCTCAAATTTTTCATTGGAACTTGGTTCCATTTTTTTGTTTACTTTTTCTTAAAGCTTTCAATTAGAAGAAAGTTTTAACATTTGTCCGCGGTCTGTTCGTTGCTTCAAATGGAAAGGATCGTCTTTCGTCTCTAAAGGCGATAAGCAAGCTGCAAGAAAGAAGCGAAGTAGTACACACGGAAAGGATATATCGGAAGGTGGAAGAAATATCTGAGTTCATTAACTAAACTACAATTTCTTGTGGATGATAACAAAATTGTATACCTACCTATGTTGATAGGTAATTTTGCTCGAGAGCACTTTGCAGAAGCTGAACTTAACGAAATTACGTTAGGTTAGGTTAGGTTAGGGTTAGGTAGAATGGGGATGGGCTGACGGCTGATCTTATTCCCGTCACACTTAAATCAATGTACATCCATTGTGATACCCTGGAGTATTGTAACGTCCTTGAAACCTATGAGTTTTATGTTTGGTCAGTGTTTAACCATTTTGTGGCCTTAATGAAGTTTAACAGGCTGCTTCTTGAAGTGTCTGATAATTCTTCAAGTTCATTGAAGAACTAATTATGTATCACCTAGAAAATTTTTCGTAAAGTGGCAGATTGCTGGGCATTGACAAAGGAAATGAGTGGTGTCCTCATGTTCATCTTCGTCGTTGCATCCTCTGCACAGGTCATCGGTCCAAAGACCCATTTTCTTTTTGTGGTAACCTAGTAGGTTGTGTCCAGTTATGACACTGATAAGCATTCGTAATGAAAGTCTATTCAATGAAAGCAGCTTTTCAGATCCTTGTCATATTTTGGCCATAGTTTCCTGGAAGTAACACAGGAATCTCGGCATTCCCATCTTTCATTGGATTTTCGCATTATTTTGTTACCAATGATCTGTTTAATTTCACAGGGTGGAATCCTGATTGATTGAACAATGAGAGAAGGGTCAAGTGTTGATCCTTTTCTCGCTAGTTTGTCCGCTTTTTCGTTTCTCGGTATACCACTATGACCAGGAACCCAGCAGAGTCTAACGTTATGCTGCGTGCCAAGAACCCTTAGCTCTTCGCGACAGCAAGAAACAAGCTTTGATTTGATAAGAGTGGCAGAAATCGCTTTTATTGCTGCTTGGCTATCAATGAAAAAGTGATATCATCATGTGATAGCGCCATCATGGACACCTGTTTTGCAACGTTTATAACTGCCAAGATCTCGGCTTGGAAGACGCTGCTGTGATTTGGAAGTCTGAATGAACTGGCTAGGCTTAGGCTTTCTGAAAAGAAACCTGCCTCTGTTCCAACTTCCATTTTTGAACCGTCGGTATAGATTAATATAGACGTCTCGTTCAGGTAAGGTGTTTCATTCTCCCAATCCTGTAAGCTGGTTGTGAAGGATTTTTTAAAGTCCAGATATGGAGTTATGTAATCCGTGCAGATATTGTTATCTGCGTATCGTGATAAAATCTGTGCGTGTCCCGTTTGGCTGGTTTTTCAGACATAACACTGATTTAGTCTAAGTGCGCTGTTTGCTGCCCCTTCTTGAACATAGAGATCAAGAGGTGTGAGATTGAGGATAACTTCCAAGCTCGCGGTTGGTGTAGTTCTCATTGCACCAGTTACGCAAATACAGGCTGATCTTTGTACTTTGGTTAGGGTTTTAAATGTGTGGATTTTTCCAGCGCCTTCCACGTCCACGAGACCAAATTGCCATAAGATAGGATAGTTCTAAGAGGTTAGGCAAAGGTGTGGGCAAGAAGAGCTTCCACTTGGAAAAAGAAGAAAGAATTAAGCTTTAATGGCTTACGATTCTCTACTTCAAGCTTATACCTACATGAGAGATGATTGATAGTTTGTATAAGCAATGGGGGCAAGTCAGATGTCTGGTCATTTGACAATGAGGAGCTAAAGATGCATATGTGCGGATGATTGAGTATATGTATTAGGAAGTAGTGACGATGTTAAGATGTCCATGTGGAGTCACCGAAACATTCCATGTCATAGGAGGTGTACATAAAGGCCCCGATTGCGGTTGTCGATTGACTAATCGATACTCGACTTTTGTCGATCGACATTCTTCGATTTGACGGTCGACAGCTTTCGTTCATAATTTTCTGGTCGAAGAATGTCGATCGAAAACGACAAAAGTCGAGTATCGATTAGTCAATCGACAACCGCAATCGGGGCCAAAGCAAGTGTTTTGAGTCCTCTGCTCTTTATTACAGTCCTCGACCACCACTTGTTGACTATGGAGCCATCATAAGTGATGATCCAACATCTTTGCAAGAAGCCCATAAAGTATGGGAGTTTCAAAGGGTAGTGGGTACCGATTAAGTCCAAAACGATCTGAATACTTGAGTTCAATATATTCTGATACAGACATTTATTAGAATGAAAATGTGCTTCCCAAGTATGAAAAGTTTAAATATCTGAGATCAATGAACAAAAGCATATTGTCTTGGCATCTGATATGATAGCAAAGTGCCCCCTGAAGCTTAAACTGAAGGGAAGACTACACCAAGGTTGTTCGTGCAACACTTACATACGTTACACAAAGCTGAACAATGTGGTTGGTAAAATAGAGCACCACTGACTCAGATGGTTCTGTCATGTTCAAAGAAGACATCCAGACAATGACAGGGTAATATCATGAAACGTTCAAATAAACTAGCGAAACACCAAAAGGAAAGATTGACTAAAATTCACTTGGGTGCATACAAATGCAACGACCTTTGCTTTTGATAGATCTCAGACATGGAACAATCCAAATCGATACGCTTTCCAACGATTTGTGAAGTGAACGTTGCATATTCCTGGGTCGGATTACAATTCACAAGTGGGAAGCAGAAATGGGAGAGTTGTGATCCCTTCTAAATTACGATTTCCGCACCATATCTATACCTCATGAGCGGTTTATAGGTTCCTTCGTCGCCTGGGGTCGCCCTGTAGTCGCCACAAAGCGTTTTTGAAAATCGCAAACTCGCCCTGAATGTCAAATTTAGTGTTTTTGAGCCCCGGAGTTTCCCTGGGTTTGCCCCCCAACTCGTGTATTTGTAGAAAAATTTGTTCATTAATTGAAAACAAATTAATTTTCAGATGTGGCAACAAATTTTTTTCATTTTCTGACTTTTCTGAAAAGGTCTTGGCAATAAATTAAATTGCTGCAGATCCAGTTTAAAGAACATTTGCAAATTTATTCATTGGCAGACAAGTTTTCAGTTTTAAAATTTTTTGACGGATGCAATGTGACAATGAGCTGAAAATTAATTCGCAGATCTAATATTTGATTGTTGTATACACGGTTTGCAGAAATCTAAAAATGTTTGCAAATCTATTGCCAGCTATTTGTCCAAATTAGTTTGTAGACTTTTATCAGCCAAATATTTGGCAACAAATTTGCAGACATTTGTAGATTTCTGCAAACCGTGTACACACAAGATGAGTTGAATGGCTTTTTTTTAGATCAGAACAGCACAGCACAGAAGCAGTGAAAAACGTCAGGCAAGTTAGAACAAGCAAACTTATCAAAAAAAGCAACTACCAATTTTTCTTCTTATCTGATATCAATTTAATTAAGCGTATTTTCGTCACGAATAAGTAATTTTATTTTTAGCACAAAGTTAGGTGCTATTTTCCTGATTTTTTTTATATCTTTGAACTTTTCATAACAAATTAAAATTACTTTGCGCTAAAAAAAACTACTAGAAAATATCAACAGCTGCTTTTAACAGTTCACCAAACAGAAAACGCTAAGCTAAACTGTTCTAGAACTGGAACAAAAAATGATCAGAAAGATCAGAAAACAACAGAAAATTTCTCATTGAACACCAAAAGCCTTTTTCTGTCTGTAACTGTTCTAGAACAGCTATTGAACACTCTTACAGATTATATTTTCACTTCATTGTCAGCTCAGTTTCACACATTGTCAGACGTTTGCAGATCTGACAATGATTGTCAGACCTACCAATCGTGTACACTCAGCTTAAGGAACGGCTTTCCATCAGCGAATATTTCGTTGACGAAAAAGTGACTCTTTTCTGTAACTATCGCATTGCGATAACATCGGTCAAGAAACGGACAAGCAGTCTTTTATTCGACTAAAATGTGTAACAAAGTACTGTACAAAAATGTTGGTGTGAAAAGTCAAAATTCTTTACATAATTCTGCGTATTTGTCAGAGTCACTTAAAAATTCGAAAGAAGTTGATAAAAGTCTGTATAGCCCTGTTCACACTGTACAATTAGTTGGACAGAACGACCAATGCTTGACAGTGTGAACCCTTCATACGACCGCTTGTCCAACTTGTTGGATGGTTTTCAAAAAATTTTGAAAATCTAGAAGTTGGACGGAGTGGAAGGGTATGTGACATAAAGTTGGACGACAAGCTTGATAAGTGTGAACGAAAACTACATCAGACCATCCAACTTCCATCAAACGAAGTCTGTCCAACTAATTGTTAATTGTTATCATGTGAACAAACGATAAACTAGGTTTTTTTTCAGAGCTGAAAGCCACAGGAGCTAGTGCTCTATTTCTACATTAACATTGTAATTTTTAATTCTCTTGTTAATAAATTTTAATAATAATAGGTTTGTTCGTTGAAGCCCTGGGGTTGCCCTATGGTCGCCACAAAGCGTTTTTTGAGAAACCTAAATTCGCCATGAATGTCAAATTGAGTGTTTTTTGAGCCATAGGTTTGCCATAGGTTTTCCCCAAACTCGCACTAGCTTTTTGCTGTGGCGATTTGAGGGCTGTCAAATGGCATGTATTTTTTTTTTTAATGACAGGGATGTGTGGTGATTTGTGGTTTAGCGTTTTTTGAGGACAGGAAAACCCAGGTTTTTTTGACAACTCATAGGGTTGTCCAGAAAACCTGGGTCAACCCTGGGGAAAGTTCAACGAACAGACCTAATAATAGGTTTTTTTCTGACGATAGATTGGTCAAAGCTACGTAAATCAATTAATTTTTATTGGAAACTACTGTCACATCCGACTTGGACTGTCTTGATTTGTTTCATAGTTTTGATCATTACGTGATGGAAGCACAGACTCAAAGAGGCCTCAAAGAAGTTAGAACAGGCAGGCAGTATATATCTCATACCTCAGTCAATGTCAATTTTTAAGAATTAATTGATTTTTAGATCAGAAAGTGCTGTTAAACGGTTCCAGACAGCCTCATTGGAAACATTGAAAACAACAGAAAATTTCTCATTTAGCAGCTTACTTGAAAAAGCTTACTTTTCTATCAGGAAAAGTTGAAAATATGGTCATTCAGCACTGCTGTAATAATAAATGACATAAATACTGGCGTCCATGCTTATTTTGACATTCTATCCGATAGAAAGTTAGTCGAATTCGAAAGAAGTGCATTTTGAAACTCGAATGATTCGAAGTTTAACATCTGAAATTTTGAATCATTCGAGTCTTAAAATGCTCTTCTTTCGAATTCGACCAAACTTTCTGTCGAATAGAATGTCAAAATAAGCATGATCGTGTCAGGCAGGTTCTAGGTGTTGAGAATTATTCTATTTGACACGATCAGAAATCCTAATTCACTCAAATGTTATATTAGTTTTGTGAAAACAACTACACCGAAGTTCTGCCAATAACACAAACGATTGGAAAAGTTTCTGACCACGTATCAAACTCATGGTGTTTCTAGTGGTATGTGGAACTCAAACCGTGCCACTATCATTTGATGTTTTCAAAAAGGATCAATAGCTACCCACAATCGGTTCGTTCGTTGAAGTTCTGGGTTCGTTTAAGATCTGGGTTCGTTGTAACTGTGGGTTCGTTGAAACTCGGGTCCGTTGAAGCTGCTGACTTACCTACGACAAACCCACATTGGTCATCGAAAAGTCAAATTTTTTTATTCAGTTCATTGGTCAATATCTGCTCAACGATTTTCATTGTGTAGGAAATCAGCTCTTTACTCTTCATATTTAAGTTATAAAGCTTGGAGATGGGAATCTAGAGCTTTCTAAACTTGATGTCTCCCTTTTTTTTCAAAAACTCGTATAGGTAGCTCGTCTGGTTCATTAGCCTTGGCGTCTTTTAAATTCTTACTTAACCAAAACGCTAGTTTCTTCGACCGTGATGTTGTTGGGTATATTCTTTGAGTTAGGTTCTGTGTCTGAGAAGTACTTTCAAGAAAACTGTTAGTTAAAAAAACCACCACAATACTGTAGCCATCTGCTTGATTTCCATCAGCAACCGAAGCAGAAATTTCTTCCGATACATGCTCTACGTGGTTCTTAGGTTTCGAGTATCTTCATTTAACATTGAGGCTGGGTTTAAACAAACGAATTTTGTGTCTCCCAAAGTTCCTCTAAAAATTAAAACCTTTTTCTCATCTTTTCGCTGAGATCAAAAGCTCGTACTCTTAATTTCACTTGGTACAAGGTCAAAGTATGATTATTAAAATAGAACCCTCATTTTTATTTTAAACCTTTAAAGAATTCTTCAGAGAAGAGAACTTTATAAATATAAAATATCCAACCTTTTCCTTGCTAGTAACAGCAAAAGTAGTGAACATTTTATAAACAATCAAATTGCCTCTTTTTCAAGTAAAATTTTTTAACTACAACAAATGCAATTACAAACAAATCTAATAAATATCTTGTTTTTTGTGATGTTCTGATTTTACAGGCCGGTCGATACACCGCAATCTTATGCGAAGGGTGGCATTGGACCGCCGCCCCCGCAACAACAACCCCAATCACGTTCGGCAAC
The DNA here is from genome assembly GCA_914767635.1 of Melanostoma mellinum. Lineage (NCBI taxonomy): Eukaryota > Metazoa > Arthropoda > Insecta > Diptera > Syrphidae > Melanostoma > Melanostoma mellinum. The sequence goes on along the minus strand of OU612059.1, from coordinate 57,605,373 downwards.
TAGTCCCCTTTCACCGCCGCGCCCTGGGCCGGGTGCCACAGCCAATACCTATCCTAAATTTGCGGACGTTAACGCAGTACGCGAAGCACCTCATCGTTACATACAGCAAAGCTCGTACAGTATCGGTCCGGTTGCACAATACCGCGAGAGTCCATACACTCGAATACCTCAAATGCCGCCAGCACAGGTCCAAGTCCAAGACTACCATCGGGCAGCGGCAGCTGCAGCTGCAGCAGCAGTTGCTTCATCACCCGTTGTCGTTTCGAGCAGCAACAGCCTACCAACGATTGTATCTGGCGTACCCACCGCCAGTACGATGGACGGTACGGTCCAATACTCCCACGCATCATCCGGCCAACTGTTGGCCAGTGTCGGTGTAGCCGGAGGAGGAGGTGGTGGAGTAGGCGGTGGTGGTGGTATGTTAACTGTTGGACGTCAGCGCATCCCCGGTGTATTGCTGTCGCATTCGCAGTCACCTTCTGTGCAATATGCCACGAGTGATTATATTGCACATGCGCGGCAACAGCAACAGCAACAGCAACAACAGCAACAGCAACAGCAGCAACAACAACAGCAGCAGCAGCAGCAGCAGCAGCAGCAGCAGCAGCAGCAGCAGCAGCAACAGCAGCAATCGCAACAACAAGCTCCTCCAGATCCTGGAGGACAACCGTACAAGAAGATGCGACTCAGCGACTCTAATCACCTGCCACCTGTTTCGAGTATGAACGTAGTTGGACAACAAAGTATACCCACGCAACAACACCCGCACTCGCAGCATCATCATCAACAGCAACAGCAGCATCAACAACATCCGCCAGCGCAACTACCTACCCAGCAACAGCAATCGCTACCCCAGCAATCCCAACACCCTTCGCAACCATCATCGCAACAACAACAACCCCAGTTGCAGCAGCAACAACCACCCACTTCATCTCTCATAGTCAATCGCAGCTCACACCTAGTTCAGTCGCATTCACAGCAACCATCCTCGGGTCCTTTGTCCTTGCCTCCGGCTAGCCTGAACAACAGCAGCTTACCTAATAGCGGTCATCAATCGGCCATTATAAATATTCCAGCGACACAACAACTGAAGATTGAGACGCGAGAACAACAGCGGCCACCGCAGACGACTGAAGCCTACCATCCCCAAGTAGAGGCGATCTCCCCCACACTGCCAAATGACACCGCCGAAGAGCGTCGTACCGCCAAGGAAGACCTGTTGATGCAAATCCAGAAGGTCGACCAAGAGATTGTGAACGCCGAGAATACCATGGCTAGCCTAACCAAAAAGGCGGAATTGCTGCAGGAAGCCTCGAGTAAACCCAAAAAAGCTGAAGAGGAGAAACTAATGCAGCCTAAGCGACGCCATCAAAGCTTGGCTCACAAGATCTATGATAAAAATCGCAAGATTGCCGCTGCCCAACATTCCATTCTGAGTTCGCTAGGTCCGCCTGTTGAGCTGCCACTGTACAATCAACCATCTGATGTGGAAAGTTGTGCGGAGATTATCAAGCGCCACCAAGCAACAATGAAGTCGCGTTTGCTAGAGCATTTAAAAAAGGTGAAACACGACCGATACGTGCACAACACTGGTCTGGTTGAGAAATACGCCCAAGCATCGCAAGAATGGCTGAAACGGGTGGAAAAGTCTGAGTCTAGCGCTAAGCGAAAAGCTCGCGAGGCCAAGAACCGAGAGTTTTTTGAGAAAGTGTTTACGGAGTTGCGCAAGCAGCGTGAAGATAAAGAGCGCTTCAATCGTGTCGGGTCGCGGATAAAATCTGAGGCTGACTTGGAAGAGATTATGGACGGGCTGCAAGAGCAGGCCATGGAGGATAAGAAAATGCGATCCTATGCTGTGATACCACCACTGATGTTTGACGCCAAGAAGCGGCGTTCCATCTACCACAATGAAAATGGCGCGCTGTCGGACATGGTGGCTGACTACAAGGACCGCCAGAACGTTAACGTGTGGACCGCAGGCGAGAAAGAAATCTTCAAAGAAAAATTTCTTCAGCATCCAAAAAACTTTGGCGCCATTGCAGCTAGTCTGGATCGTAAGTCTGCGCAGGATTGTGTTCGCTACTACTACCTCAGTAAGAAGACAGAAAACTACAAGCAGTTGTTGCGAAAGTCCCGACAGAGGACGCGTAGCTCGAGAAATCCTCAGAAATCACAACAGGCGCAGAGCCAGTGCATCATTGATTCGCTTACGACCGGAGTGACGACGCGTCTTCAGCGCGAACAACAACAAAAGACTGGTGGACGTGATCGTTCCTCTGCCGCACACTTGTCGTCGCATAGTTCGTCAACAACATCAACAACGGCGACCACGACTCCATTAACAACAACAGCGTCAACGACGACCCCATCATCGTCGTCTACAACCAATAGTTCAACAACAACCACAGCTGCAAGTGGTTCCTTAGCTTCAGCAGCTTCGTCGTCGTCGTCGTCGTCAAAATCGTCTGGTTCTCCATCAACAACTACGACAACAGCAACATCTTTGCCAACGTCGTCAAAGCCTAGCGATTCTTCTGCACCTGCAACAACAGCTACATCAACGACAACATCCACCACAACCACCACATCTGTCACAAGTTCCAGTGCTTCTGCATCAACTGCAACCACATCAAGTACAACAACCTCAACTATTGCCGTTGCAGAACCATCCACCACAGCCACCACAACGTTGACAACCACTGCATCTGAAACTGCAGATTCGAAAACGAATAATGTCGACCGGAAATCTCCGTCGGCTGTAAACAACACTTCCTTTTCGAACTTGGTGGGTGTTGGAAAAGATGACAAGGCCGAAAGTGCTGCCAATTCTATAGCAAGTGCTGAAACCAATGGTCCGAAGACGGCAACCGCGACGGATGTGAGTGGTGAGAAGTCGAATTCCACCACTGGCAGTTTTACAGAAGAGAAAAGTAGCGTAGACAAGGCTGGTTCTGTGTCTGTGGCGATGGGTGAAAAGGATGTGGCTACGGCACCCAAGTCAACCACTCCCAATGCTACAGGAAATGGAAATGGAAATTCAAAGTCTTCTGTAGATGGCAATGTTACACCAGTTAATTTGCACCAACAACAGCAAAGTAATGCAGCGGTTTTGAATTCCAGCACACACATCGCTGGAGCACCAAACGGCATAAAATCCTCATACGCTGCCGTGTATGCATCGTCTCTTAATGACATAAAATCATCCACAGCAGCATTAGCAGGTGTTCCAGTCGACAAGGACCCCAACGCGTCGTCGTTGAAAATGACCGAAAGTGGTCTCCTGCTACCGGGACAGAAACTAAAGGCTACCGACACTGATGGTGGCTGTGATAATAACTCCGATGTTAGGTAAGTTACATAACAGCACATTATTTCACGATTATGCATTCTTCTTAATTTTTCATAAAAAAAAATCAATTTCTATTTGACTGCATTACCACGATGCTGCCTGCATAGAACCCAATGAAGCCGTGCGTGATTGTTGATTGTTTGTTTACTTTTGCCCCGGAGGAAGTGCATTTCGTTGGAAATTCTCCACTAATTAGAAGCTAACATTGATACTCTTATCGCATGGTCTAGTGCGTTTGTTTCGCGATTTTGCAAGCATTAGATTAGAGATTATTAGAGGAAAATACCACACAAATATGGTTTTTGATTTGTTTATTTTTCTCTCATGTTTTGGAGAAGGGCTTCGAGAAAATTATTAGCTGGCTTTTATAAATCAAAAAGGGTGTAGTAGTTGAGGGTGGCAAACGCAGTGTTCTGTTCGATAAGTGAATGGCTGTTATCACACGTCAGAAGTCTGTGAGGCATTTGTATTGTTTCTAATTGGTAATTGATTGTTTAACAAGTCATCGTTAGCTGTGAAAGACAATATCTGTCTTTGGGTGAAATTGTTTTCATTTTATTGCTATTGTCTTTCGATCCCAAAGGAATTATTGAATTTTAAATTTTTAATTGCTCAAAGAAATTATTTTCGTAATTAAGATCGGAAGATGGGAAAAAGAAAGAAACCTTTCGGCAGTTTTAGTTAGAGTTTTGTTTTCTACTTCTTGTGGTTTTCTAATGGCAATAGAACAGAAGAGCTTGATATATATGCATATAAGGAACCTGATAGTTAGGTATTGGTTTATTGTCTTGCTGTAGACCAACTTAAAGTGGTGCAGGTCTTTTATACATCAACACTTTTCATTCGGCTAAATAACTGAAATGCCGGTTTCTTGTTTCAGAACAATTTCTTAAGCCTTACGGTTTGTTGCATAAGTTTTGTTGCAAAGCAGTTCATTTACCATCTGAGTAGCGATTTAGAGCCCAAATCAATCAATTAATCCACGTTAATTAACAGCTTTATTTAAAGGAAACAACTGATTCCATTTTCATCTTTGGTTGATCGTCTTCTGAGAATAGGTCATGTTATCTGTCTGCACGGCTGACGCATTTAGGCCCGCTTCAGACCAACAGTGGTACCACAAGAAATCTAGTTTATCCTCCTAGTAATGGAATCATTTGTAGCTTTCCATGAAGCGAGAAAGTCGCAAAGCTTCGATATGAGTCAGATCATTAAGATCATCATCAAAATGAGATCTCAACACCCATTTGAGATCATGAAGCTCGGACAACCGGAGAAAGGAAGAAGAAGAAAATACGACTTTAAGCTTAAACGGGTCATGAATAGAGAAATTTATAAATGATTTCCTCCTCCTCTTAAACCATACAGCTTATGCAAAAGTCATTAAAAGCGATTCTTAGAATGTTTGCATTGAACCAAAAAAAAACGATCTTTTTCGTCTGGAACAGTTTTGACCAACCTTGTTGGTCACATCTTTTTTAACTTGTTTTTTTTTCTTCAAACGATTAGTAAACGAAAACAAGATAGGAATGGAGAATTAAGATATGAAGGGAGATTGAAAGAGAGGATGAGAGAAAAAGTGGAATTATAGTCAAAGGAAGACAGCAAGCAAGAATTTATTGATAGTCAAAAAAAGAGAGAAAGGAAGAAAGACATAGCGGAAATAGAGTCAAAGAAAGTATGTAGTAGATATGAGTGCGAAAGTAGAAAAAAAGAAGAAAGAGAGAGAAAGTGAAACAAAGAAAGAAAGAGAAAGAGAAGGGAAAGAGAAAGGGAAAAGGATTAGAGAATAGGAAAAGGAAAAAAAGAAAGGAAAGGAAAGGGAGAGAAAGTGAATTTTAGAAATAGTAAAAGGTCCTATCTCATTCCTCTTAATTTTTTGAAAAATGGGAGGGACCTACAATTTCTTACAGTTTAAGGCAGTCTAAGAAAGAAACTTATTTTCATTATGCTATGTCCCCACCTGTCACTGAACTTTTTCAACTCAAAACTATCCCAACCTACATGAAAAATAAAAAGTTTACCATACAAAATGAAATTTTTTAGTCACTGGGGGTCCAAACTACTTGAAACCAACTTCGCTGAACGCACTAATTCCAAATTCCAATATCCCAGTGTATTTGACGTTTAAGAGAATAGAAGTGAGTGGAGAGAGAATGGAATCTCTCATACGTCGGTGACGTTCTGCTGTATCTGCTCTATTTAACCACAAAAACATCAACTCAACTTTTTCTCTTGTGGGAACACAACTAGGTTAACTCAAACTATTCTGGAATGGAACCTAGTTTAAATCAAGCTGGGGACATACGAGGGCAGTCCGATAAGTAGCCTACAAAAGAAAAACCAAAATTTTGGAAAAGTGTAGATTTATTTTTCAATATAATCTTCTTTTAGTTCGATACACCTAACCCAGCGATGGTCCAACTTCTTTAACCCATCTGAAAAATACGTTTTCTCGAGTTCTGAAAAGTAAGCCTCCGTGGCGGTGATGACCTCAAATTTCGACACAAATTTCTGCATGGCAAGGGATTTTTTCAAGTTTGGAAATAAAAAGAAGTCGCACGGGGCCAAATCTGGAGAATCCGGTGGATGGGGCAATAGTTCATAGCTCAACTAGACCAATTTAGCCGCGGCTCTGAAGTGGGGCACACAGTTGTGTTTGTTGTCTGGAGTGAGCAAACGCGGCATTAATCGCGCCGACAGCTTTCTCATGCCCAAAATTTCATGCAGGATATGACCCATGCGGTCTTTCGAGATGCCTACTATCTCAGCTATCTCGCGCACCTTCAATCGGCGGTCTGCCAATACGAGATCGTGGATTTTTGTCACATTGTCCTCTGCGGTAGCCGTTTTCGGGGCACCTGGGCGTTAAAAACCGACGTGCGACCACGTTGAAACTCGTTGAACCAATTTTTGACGGTCGCCATCGAAGGAGAAGAGTCACCGTACACGTAGTTGGTTTCGCTCTTTGATTTCGTTGCGTAATTTCCCTTCCAAAAACAAGAATCAAATCACTGACCGATATTGCTCTTTTTCCATTTTTCTAAAATCTGCTGACGCGTTTGCTTCCACACGCGGTCAAAACAAAACTACGAGTCCAATTTGGCTGAAATTTCGACAGTAGCCTTCTACAAAAATGTACTACACTATAGTGTTTCTCTTGCGATAGTGGGCGGAGAGGCTAAGTACTTATCGGACTGCCCTCGTAGCATTAATCCTACTAAGGGCCGGTTTGTTGAGAGCGGGTTAAATAGGAAATTTGGTTATCAAGCATTCTTCGTAATCCATGATTAAGAATCTGTGATCACCAAAGAGTGTTTGTTCAACTTTTTTATAGCTTGGTTAATAAATCATGAGTTATTCAAAAATCGTTCCATTTTCCAGTCTATATGCCAAAACTTAATCAAGGAAATTATTGAAAATACATACATTTTTTCATGATAGAGTCAGTTTTTTTTCGGTTGTCAAAACTATCGAGATTTGAATTTAATTTCATCCTGGTGACATCAATTGATTTAACAAGTGCTATGTTTTCTTCATGAACATCTCGTAGAATCTCTTCATTAAAAATAAAATAAATATAAATTTATAGAAGAATTTACTCCATTTCAAACAATTCAGTGACGATGCTTATTGATTTCCAAAAAAATATTTGATATGATATGTCAGCCTGACAATTTTTTATTTTGAAGGAATAGCTGTGATATGAACAGAAATTAAGCATGAAAAATCATTAATCGTTGTTAAATGGAGCTAACCCAGAAAATTGACTGGTTACCAAAATCATTTATTGAAAGCTCTGATCAGAGATTCCTTGATTGAAAATTTCGTGCACAAACCGAATTCATGATTATCATCTGGAATAATCATTGATTAGAAATAATCAAGCTTGAACAAACCGCCCCTAAGAGAGTTTATCGATGCGATACATGGGGCATTGAACAAAAGACAATTTTGTCTTGTCATATCTGAAAACTGAATTCGTATTGTGTAGACTGCTGTAGATTGACGTTTCGAATTGACGCCAGTTAAGAACATATACAATACATAGGTATCTACAGAAGTCTCTTAACTGCTTCTTTAACTTTGCTGAAACTATGAAATCAAACAATATACATATTTAACCATATATGTAAAGAACTTTTTGTGCCAATACATAAATAAGTAACCAGAACAGAAACAGGGCGGCCGTGGTGCAGTGGTAGAGTGTTTAGTAAATAGGCCGGACGCGTGGGTTCGAATCCTGCTCTGAGCATCTACTTCTCTTCCAGCCTCCCAGTTTCATCTGAACTCTGCCCTTGCGGTTATGTGAAATTACAACCCCCTTATTTTTCTATACTGCACCACAAAAAAGGGAAGGCTGCTACCCTGCTAGTACAATGGACCGGAAAATTGGGTTTGAGTGCTCCGGATTAGCAAAAGCCTCCTCTTAAAAAAAAAACAGACACAGAAACCATTCTCAACCATTACTTGTGAGAAAAGTTGTAGCCTACAATTCTTCCCTGATTTTGCGAGAAATTAATATCAGAGGACTTATTGAATTCTCGCTTAAGGTGATACCTGTGAAAAACGATTGGATGTTGCCGGGATCGAACCTCGATCTCTCACGGTCACCACATCGTCGCACTAGTAGAAATTAAATACGTGGATTTGGAATGCGTTCAAATATAAAGAAGTAAATGTTAATTCATTTACATTCAACAATCACACCATTTTTAAGAAAAAATTTAAGAAGAAATGCAATCTAGGGTTACTACTTTTAATACAACCATAACTTGTTAGCCTAATTAAACTTTTATTTCTTTTTTTTAGTGAGCCCAAAAAGAAACACCTTGAAGTGGATACTCTTTCGACTCCTGCCAATTCAACAAATGATACTGCAATGGCAGTAACGTTGAATGAAAACAGCTCAACCGAAAACAAAGGTAAGTGTACACAATATAAAAAAATGTATGGATGTGTGTATTTTTTTTTTTTGCAAGCTGTCGCTGTACTTAAAGTAAAGTTGTCAAATAATCACTGAATTAATATTTCTTTTTTGTGTTGTTGTTGTATGCCTATATACTCATTTGTGAGTACATTTTTAAATCTCTGCAACATAATTTAATTAATTTAATGAAATTGTCACTGTGAGGCATTCTTTATTTATTCATATTCTCTCGTTGGGTCTGCTTGTTTTCTTCTTCTTTTTTTATTTTTTTGAGTGTGTCCTCTCTCTCTGTCGCTCTCTCTGTTTCTGTCTCTTTAACTACGAAAAGAGGAGATAGAATTTTAAATTAACTTTATTGACAATTCGAGAATAAATTCAAATTAAAATTAAAAAGGACGCGCAGCTATTCATCAAAATGTAATAAAATGTTCTTACACACACCACCAGGGATTGGATGATGATGATGATGATGATGATGGTGATGTGCACAGAAAACACTTAACGCACTGGTTCATTTCCGCTGGTTGCTGTTTTTTTTTTTATTATATTTTGGTTGGTTTTGTTTTATTGACGAGGACTTTCTTCCTTTTTTTTCTCTACTTTGGTGTTTACCCACCACAATTCGCTTGGTTCTTTTACCAATCAACCATCAAAACAGAGAAATAAAAACCGGGGAATTGAAAAAAAAAAATCTCACCAGTTAAAAATATTTTAATTAACTGCCCAGCTCCGCTGAGCATGAAATCACGAAATTCACTCAGAAAGAAAGGGCCAGGAAATAGCTGAAGGTGCGGTGTTGAGAAGGAAATGGAGGCAGGAGGTAGTATTGGGTAGGAGTAAGAGTAAAAGTTCGGGATGTGGTTGATGGATCGTTGGCAAAGAGGTCTTTGCATTTTTATTTGATTTAAGGATATTTTAAAATTCCATAAAATATCCATATGGACTTGGTAGGGGTAGGAAATGGTGATGATGATGATGACTGTGATACTGTGAACTGAAAATGTGGGTGAGGGAGGAGTGGATGGGCAGACAGCGCAGAGTGAATGGAAATTGACTGAAGCTGGTTTGGCAGAGTTTGGTTGCTCGCTTTGGTTGATTGCAACTACTTTATTCCCCAAACAGGACGAATGGACACAATTTTCGTATGAATACAGAATGAGCGATCAAAAATAAAGAACTTACAAAAAAAATTGGTTAAATCGTCCTTCTGTAGAATTGCAACCACCAAATTAAAACGCTCTGTGGATAGTAGTGTCTACCATTGCAAAAAAAAATAAATTTAAAAAAAACCACACAAGCCCACACTGAGTTGTACAGTGATACACATCCTTCAGGCCCTTGGAGATCAATTTGTAGGTAAAAATATATAAAATTAATGAGTGACAGAACAGGAAGTATATGATTGCAATAAAACAAGCGAAGGGTTTCTTTTCTACCCATGTCGTCCCACTTGCTCTGTAGAAAAAGTTAATTAAATTCAATTTTTTAAATATTCATGCAAACAAATTGTCAATTAATTAAAAGAGAAATAAAAAAGATACACATACCCTACACATGTATATCTATGTAGATACTCGGAACTGGTACTGGAAAGGGGGGTGATAGATATGTGCGAGCGGAGATTTATGCCACTACTTTGGTATTCCCTTTTTCGGTACAGTTGAGGTCTTATGCTTTTTAACACGTTTGTTAATTTGCTTGTGATATGTTTGTGATGTGAGTGACACAGTTGTGCGCCTCAATCGGAATATATCTATATGAATACTTGAATCAGGGAGCAGTGACATATGAGTGGACATTTTGAAAGGTGATAATTGTTTCTGACGCAATTGAGAATTCTCTGTAGTACTTTCAAAGTTTTATTCTTCTTCTTTTTTTTTTTGTTTGTTTTGATTTCTTTGAGTGTGGAGCGTGATTGTTGAGCGAAGTCAGTCTTTGGAAAACGAAATGGATTATCAACTCAAAATTGTGGCTTACTGATTTAATAACAAAGGACTCTTTCCGCGATAGAAAAAGAAACGGTATCATTCCAATGCAATCATCTAAAGGATATCTCTTGTTTTGTGGAGGTGCTTTGTATATAGACCATGGTAGAAGACTCTGAAAATAGTAAAAAAAAAAAATGCGACTTCATATAAATTTACATATAATGAAAATGCAGCAATTACTTTTAAGATAAAGTCAGCTTTGAATCCAATTTTTGATATTAACAACAACAATTTTCGCTTAAAAAAGATCAAATTGGAGTTTATAGATTGGTAGATTTTTATTTATAAACGCCATTACATCCCCAAAAACTGACTGTTTGGTGTGTTTTATGGGCTGGTGGAGTCATTGGGCTATACTTCTTCTGAAATGTTGCTGGCAAGCTAGTTGCCGTTAATTGAGACTATTATAGAGCCATGATAACCGACTATTTTGTTCCCGAATCGGATGGCATGAATGTGGATGGGATGTGGTTCCAAAAAGACGGCGCTACATGCCACACAGCGCAATTAACAATCGATTTATTGAAGGAAACACTCGATGAGCGCATAATTTTGCGGAATGGACCTCTCAATTGGCCATCAAGACCATGTCGTTTGACACCATTGAATTATTTTCTTTGGGGATATGCGAAGTCGCTAGTCTACATCAACAAACCAGAAACGTTAGGGGTCTTGGAAGCCAACATTCGTGCCCTTATTGCCGAAAAAGTGGTTGAAAATTGAACCCCTGAATGAATGAATGAACCAGGGTTGCAAAAGCTTAAGCTAATTTATAGTTTAAGTGTGGATTTAATTTACAAGCTTGTTTGTGAGTTATGAATTGAGAAAGATTCAATTCACAAGCTAGTTTTAGAATTATGAATTGAGAAAGATTCAATTCTAGCATAAAACCAATGAACCCTGCCTTTTTAGGTTTTTAAAACAGAATGTCATATCAACCATATTAAATGCTTCAGTAATGTCAATGAAAAATCCAGCAGTACAGTTTTTATTGTCAAGGTTAGACATTACTGCTTTACAAAACTGTAAAAATGTATCTTCAATTTGGAAACCATTGAGATGGATGAAACAATTCACTTCTCTTCAGATAATCCAATATGTACTCTATTTTTGACAAGCTTCTCGAAAATCCTTCCTAAAAAAGCAAGATTGGTCTGTAGTTGGAAATTTCTGTAGTAGAACATTTTTAAATAAAGGAACAGCATCTGATTATGCAACGATGACAGTATATAAACCAAAAAGCAAGTTACTTCCTTAAGATACTAGCTAGAAATATCATTCACTCCACACGAGTTTGTGTTTTTGAGAGTGGCATTTTTAAAGCAAAACTGTTGCTGTTCATCGGCTCATCTTTGGTTTTGGTTTTTTTTAAGGTGAAAAATAAACATAATAAAGTTAGTTTTGACCACTGTATAAAAAAGGAATAGTTCCATTAAAATCAAAGCTTTCCATTGGATTGGTTGCATTTGGTGTTTAGTTTTTTTTGGTTTTTATTTTTTTTTTATTTTATTGTAACCCTAATATTAAAATGTCTCCCCAATTTCAATCATAATACATATTGAACGATGAATATTTCAACACCTGAGTTGAGGGCTGAATTTTAGAATAAGCCGATTAAAAGTTCGTTTTACCAAAAATGTTAGTTTTAAAAAGCGAGGTAGTATACTGCCAATATTGCAAACTGTTAAGCATTTGCTGACCGGAATTACTTTTTTCTTGTATAGATGAAGCCTTTTCATCGAATAGGTAAAATTGAAAAAAAAAATGTCTTCACTATTCCCTATCTTACGCTAAGTTTCACAATGTTAAAGAAATTCAACTTAACCTGGGTACGTGCTTAAAATAGCGATACTCGCGACAAATCTCTTGTTATCGTTTTTTTTTTGTTTTGAAATTACGTTTTACGATACTCGTTGTAATTTACGACTCCATATGGCAGTCGTTTTGTTATCGTTCTGACATTTTCATGGATCCATTCTCGTAATTAATAAATTGGTCTAAGTCGTGACTATCGTTGTTTCGGGTTTTGTTGTTTGCCTCGTGTTTCGTAATTCGTAATAAGGACCCTGAACTTCAGTTTAACTCGCTCGGTTTCACATTTTAGTCTTAATTTCAGCCCAACTAAGCTAAATTTAAATACATATCATGAGTGTGTGTTGTCATAATTGTACATATTTTATTGTTGCATTTGCCAGTTCTAAATTCGCGCCCGATTTTGCAGCAAAATATTAAAGACTACGAAGAATAGTTCAAACTATTGAACTGAAGTTCAAGCGGCAGAATCCGTCGTTAAAATAAACTCAGTTTTATGTTTAAAGAAATATTCTGAACGAAATTGTTGAACTAAGCTTCTCTCTCTGTTTGGTGAAAGGTGAAATTTTTGTGTGCTATTGGATTGATCTTTCTCTTATTTAAGGGATTCAAAATTTTTGGGTAGCTACAGATGCGACTACAGATCTGATGATCATCGTATAATTGCTGGTGTTCTAAGAGGTTCTGTTTTAGAACCAACTTTTTTGTTTAGCTCCAAGGACCTGTCGGTTGTATGGAATGTAGAATATGACATTTTGGAAATAGATTTCCATTCAAGTGGTTTGGCTGGTAAACCAAGTATCAGGCTCTATGGCATCAGTTGTTTGCGTTGTTATTTTGCAAGAAAAAAAAAAAAAAAACGTGCGATTTGTGGTTTGCACTCGAAAAGTATAATGGAGACAAGTAGCATTATATCTATGACCAGTTTATGTGTCTATGTATGTGATATCCGTAAATGTGTAAGTAAATTACAAAAGAAATTCGATGTCACTGAACGACAGCATACTTTGTTGATGGTGACAGCAATGCCAATGTTGTTTTCGGAAAAATACGGCCGCCATCAACAATCCACGCCAAACAGTGACACTGGTGAATCCTTCTTAAACCGGATAATTGGCTAATGTGGTTTCTTGACATATCTTAATCCGAAAATAGACCTCGTCGATGCGGCGCATAACCCATGGGCTGATAACTAGTGTAAATCAGATAAGTGCGAGAGCTTTGATCTCTTTGAGATCATGAAGCGTCTGGCTCCTTAAAAATTCAAAATCTAATCTAATCGAGAAGGGAAGGGAGAAGTGAAATAGGGATTGGTCTGAATTTTTTGATTTTATAAGGCGTTTGTTCGTTCCTAGCTTAACCACGATATCATATCTGATGGGGTGCATCCAAATCTGTTTTTGCATATCATGATAAAATACAGAATTAAATCATCAATATTTTCCTTGCAATACTCGTATTTCATAAATGCTTATGACCTTTTCACTATGATTTCTTTTAGAAGTAAAGTACTGTCGACGAGGCGCGTCAGCATTCGCAGTCCGAAATTATTACAACGAGCCTTGTGATAGGAGCAACTGTCAAACGGTGTGAGTCCATTGTACACTCCACACGAATTGGAATGTGTTGCCTCAATCTGTTTTTCTTATAAAAATCAAAATTGAATTTCCTGTGGCAGTTTATAAATTTTTGCTTCGGAGTTTTATAAAAAAATGTGAACTTCAGACAGAGTCCTCGGATTTCTTACACTATGACGCAAATCTACAAAAGCCTTATTTTTCACGAGAGATTCTCCAAACAGAAGAATGAGTAAAGCACAGTCACAACAGTTATATAGACTTCCGTAATATTATCAAAACTATTATTTCTATCATTTCAAACTCAGCTGCTGCATTTTGAAGTGGTTTAGTTCAGCTTTGACTACTAAATTAGAACTACTCAATTTCACTTGTAATCACTTGAGAATGACTAGTCCTTTCTGAATGAGGAGTCCTTATGGATGACGTCGTGTCCTTTTTTTTATATAAATTGGATCACCACTTTGTGTCGAAAATTTCAAAGCCAACACTAAAAGTAGCCAAAGAAATCTCTGTTACCTATTATAAACTTGAAGTTTAAAAAACTCAACACACTGTCATCACATTTCTCTTATTAAATAAATTTTTATTAATTTTTAAATCTCTACAAATTGAAATAAAATTTTTCTAAGTAAATGCCTTATCACACCCACCTAATGCTCGCTTTTGCCTTGTTCGGTTTGGGAGTTTTCTTCATTTGCATGGCACATCTTTCGATGTTTGTGTACAAAATAATAACTTGGAAACTTACTGCCACATGTCTTACATGGATAATATTGGACATTCATGTCTAAAGGACGTACTTCACGTCTTTGCAATTCTGTTGCTGAATTAGTGACCATTGCTGTTGTGATGTTGGTTTTTTCGTCCTTTTCCATTTCCGTGGCTATGGTTGTCGTCGTGGTGGCTGTTGTAATTGGTAAAATTCCGGCAGTGGACGAAACAGTTCCCGATGTTGACGTGGACATCGATGACGAAGATTTATTTCCACCACCACCATTTGCAGCAGCAGCAGCAGCACACTCCAATGATAGAGGATTCAAGTGCCTTTTGGCATGTTTCTGGTAGCAATATTGTGACTTGAAGGTATGCTTGCAATACACACAATTGTAGATCTCGCCGGTTTTTGAATTGTTTGAACAATTTGCAGAGCCTCCTTTAGCATTTAGGTCTTCACTGTTTTCGGATTCCTCGGAATGCATTTGCCGTTGGCTAATTGTCTTGGCCATTTGCTGATGAAATGAAAACGACACGCTTTGTTGAGTGCGTTCTTGGGCAGGAGCGAATTGCAGGACATCAGGCTTGTGTCCGTAAGCATCGTTGAGGACACGTCGAAAACGTATTGGGCCGTCACAGCTGGCCACATCAATTATAGTTTTATTTTCAGTTTCGATTGGGGCGGGTGCAGGTTCTTTAGCTATAAGTGGTGTTATTTGTTGCGAAACCATCTTGTTGCGATGTTTTTCGGCGGAGCGTTTAGATTTATGATATCGTTTGGGTGGTGACGAGTATGATGCCGTCGGTGGTGAGGTCCGTTTTGGTAAGGCATCCTCACAAGGAGTTGGTGGAGCATGCCTAGGCGATGCCACTGCAATAGATTGCGTATCGCTTTCAGAGAGGTCGTCTGCTGCAGGTGGTGGAATTGGTCCAGGAACGTAAGGCTGCTGCAGGCTCTTGAACGGAGTTCCAGTGCTTGGCAAGGAAACATGCTGCATTGGCGGTGCAATAAAACCTAGATTTGGTACAGATGCCTTGCTGGCAATTGGTCGGATGATTTTATTGTTGCTGGTATTTGTGTTGGTACCCAAAAAGTGTCCATTGCTCAGGTATCCCTCGGACTGAGCACGTGAAAGGAAAGCCCTTAACAAACAAGAAAACAAGAAAAATGGATTTGAAAAACACAGTTACGCGTGAAATTTAATTTACCGGCAAATCTCGAGAGCCCGCGGCATGTGCAACACATGTGTGGCTAATAAAACACCAAAAATGTTATCGACATTTAAATCCAAGTATCCAGTGTACATGTAAGTGAGAAGCGGAGCAAACTGATCTGCCGTCACATTATTGAGGAACAAGACCATGTCGGCTGAACTTCCGCCTGCACTTTCATCCAAACGTATTGCCGAGCGTAAGTATCCACTATGCATGCTCAAAATGATGCTGTGTGCCACAAAACGGACACTCGGCGACGGTCCAACTTCGAGGACAATGTCTGGTGGAGTGGCAGCCATTGTTGGAGGTGGAAGTTGTGACAATGCTGCCGCTGAGCTAACAGATGAGCCCGTCAACCAATTAGTGAACATCCTTATTTTTTTGTTCTTATATTTCTTTTTTTGATACCAGAAAAAACACTTGCACCCCGAGATGCCCAATTAATTTGTGCTGCCTCGGTAATAACTCAATTAAAACTGAAGTCCTGTTCACTCGTCTGTCAGTTTTTATACGCTAAAAAGAGGCATTCAATGTGTTTCTGGATCTGAGGGTTGGATATGGGAGAAGATGGGGGCTTTTACCATCTCTTACTCCTTTCAGTAGTGTCCATGTCCATTCGCGTCGTGCTGCCATCAGAACATTCCTCGTCATAAATTGTACAAAAGGACTCGCTCTCTTTTAATGGTTCTCTCTTCTGAGAGTGGATTCGGCGCGTCTGTATTTTTTCATGATTTTCACGTGCAATCCTTGTGCTGTGGCGTGTGGCCCCTCTCTCCTTGCTTTGGAATGGTTTGTTTACTTTTCTGTGTTTCGAGGAACTTTTTTAATTTTTGGTTTTGACTCGTACTCTTCTCCCATCACCCCCCTCCATCTGGTTAAGGTTATTTGTATTTCTTCTTTCAATTGATATAATTTAATTTGATTTCTTTTGGTTTTAGGTTCAACTTGATGAAAGCGGTTTGTTCTTTTATTTCTCTCTTTCTCTTTTGGTTTGGTTTAGTTTTGTTTGGTTGGTTGCAAAGGGAAGTGAAGGAGGAATGGGAAGGTTGAAAGCGTGTACTTGTTGTTCTAATCGACGATATGGTTTTTTAAATGTTTGTTTTGTAGTATTTTATGTGGGCTCAGACATGTATCAACAAATAATCTTCATTTTCAAATGGGATGATGTTGTTTACTATGAAATGGAGGATAAAAGAGGGTAACGATTCAAATGGATAATTAGACTTTTCCTCGTAGAGGTTTGTTTATTAGTTGGTAGAATCCAGATTTATCAAGTGGGATTTAAAACCTTTTTAGATAATTGTGGCGGTGTGCTTTGACGTTATTAATGAGTTGGAAGTTGGATCTTCTTATTTTAGCTTTTAGATCAACACCTCGAAAGCTTCGTGAGCATTTCAAGCGAATTTTTAAGGATTCTTGAATTGAGTCGAATGTTTATGCCAACAAGGCTGGAGAGGCAATATATGACAGACAATACCCGAAATACTTCGAAAAGTCATAGAGAATATCGTAAATCTAACTCATTAAACTTTTACTTTGGCGGTCTCCAACGACCACTTTGGCATATTAAAACTGATCGTACAACACTTCCTTTATTGAGTCTCAAAAGAAGGCTAACCTTCTTGCGATGCATTCGCTGCAAATTCTAGAAAGAATTGACTGCTGTGTAAGCTTCTCCATCTGTGTAACTGTACAGACCTGTTTGCGAGTGAATGGAGAGAAGCATTCAATTTTTTTAACCTCTATTCCACCTGAACCTATGTTCGGGTTTGGCAAGTCTTCCGAGATTATTTATACTTCCATGAAAAGAGCTAGAGCTCTGTTTTGCAACCCTTTCTACTTTTTTGCACTTTTTTCCTCTTTTCAGCCTTACCAAGATTGTTTGCCTACGTTTCCTATAGATGGCGCTATTATGATTTAACATCGTTTCGTGTTGCGTGCCGCACCCTTTCCAAATAAAAACCTATTTGAATCTTTGGATGGCGTTTAGAAAAGAGCTTTGAAAATTAGGGATAGGAAAATCGTGTAAAAGTATGTTTTTTTCTCTTCTGGCTACAAATTAAACGTGGTATTAGCGCTTCTAAGAATGCTAATCTCGTAGGTACCCTTGATGTCAGATGTGTACAGAAATTCCTTTTTAAGCAAAAAATGGCGAACGTTACAGAAATTTGAAAGTAATGTACCTCGCTAAATCTTGTATCCTCTATAATCTTTCTAGCGCTCACTTTCTGTGCTTTTTCAACAGAACGAGTGTATCTGTATGCATCGAACAGCAGTCTAAAGTAATTTGAGGGCTAAAAATGATCGTGTAGCTCTTGTTAGTTCGTTTAGCACGAACTTTTTGAGGAAAATGAGAAAAAAAAGGAATCATGGGACTTGTCATACATAGGGTGGCCAAACAGAGAGGGGACTCCTGGGGCCTAATGCATTTTGTCACGGCCATACCTTGTGAGGTAATGGAGGGGTCCTCCAATTACATACCTGCCGGTTCCGAACGGCTAATCAAGAAAGCGCTTTTCATAGAAAATAATTCATTATCGGATGACACTTTTTGGTTTCTGTTGCATTCGAACCACGAACCTCCGTCCGGTGCAACAGGCAGACCTGCTAACCCTAACGCCATTGGCACCATTCGTGTTAGTTCGTTTAAAACGATCCGAACGAAACAAATACAAATACAGATACAAAAAATAATTCCGTTTCGTATTGGTCAATCTAAAACGAGGTTATTGCAGTTGTCGGAGTTGAAAACCTCATGGTGGAGCTCTTTTTGGTTCGTTTGTAAGCGAAACCATTTAGTCATTTCTGGTGAAAAGGTTTCAATCTAAAATTAACTTCGATTGCGTTGAAAGTTTTGTGGCTTGGAATCAAAAAAAAAAAAAAAAAAATTGTAGGTCCCATCCATTGAGAGAAATGCAGTAGACACCGGGGTGATTTCCTCAGCAGAAGGATTTCCTGAAGACTTGGCGTTTTCAAAAAAATATTTCTCATTTGTCAAGTACATACGTAAATGTTCATGGCTAAAGCTTCTATGCTTGTTCTATCGAGATAATGATGACACTACGGAACTCTTCTAAAAATGTTCGTACCTTTTATAAAACCAGGTTGAATGAAGAAACTCGTTCCTGACATGCTCAAGGATGGAAACTTAGTATGTCAAATTTAAATTTCATGTTTTCTGTAGAATGTAGGTGTCGCGTTGAGTGGTCGAGTCTGTTGTGTCTAAATGAAGTCTCCTGGCGACACTACTATTTGTTGTTTTTAAAAACATCTTCTAGAGTTTCTTTGTCTTAAACTTTATCAAACATTGTTCCTTGTCCTTGGCCTGAACTGCACGTTTTACATTTTTTAATTAAAATTACAATCTAAAATTAAATTCAAATTGAAAAAAAAAATCGAGACCGAAAATAATGTTTAAGAACAGAATGAAATAAACTAAAATTTCTGTTGGAGACTTATTTTTTAATTCAATAAATGGCATTCGAATGCAAACAGAATCCTCAGGCAATATTTTCTTTTCCCTTCCCATTCCCATTCAATTCATCTTTCGTTTATTGCTTCTTCCTTTTTTTCTTTTTGTTTTATTTGATTTTTTTTCATAATTTCGATTTGGCAAGTTGTGATATAAAATAATTCTTGAGGCAAGAAGAACCTGGTCTCCATCATCGTCGATTTCTATATTCAATTCCTTCCCGCACTCACTCTACTCCGTATTGAACTAATGGAAATTTAAAAGAAAAATATAAAAAGAAATAAAAATAAACAAGAGAAAAGCGATTGAAAGTGCACCAATCCTTCTTTTTCGTCTTCTCGCCCTCCTCTTTTAAGCATTTGTCATCGAAAAAAAAATGAAAGAAAGAAAAAGCTGCACCATTTTCTTTGGATAGAAAGAATGTTTGCTGTGTTCCAAAGAAGGACCATAAAAAAGTGAATAAAATGAATTCCCAAAGCGCAATCATCTAGTTATAGTGTTTCACTTTGAATCATTGATACATTTATTAATAATGCAGAGATTTTCCAATAGTGGCTTAGGATGATATCCTTAAAAAAAAGAAAAAAAAAAAAAAAAACAAAGAAAACAGTTGACGGAAAATGTTGAACAAGTAATCCTGATGCAAATCATGTCGTGTTGTTTGTCTGCGACTTATTGGCTTTTTGGAAGTACATTTTGTAAAGACGTATTTTTTAATGTAGCACTGGGGGGTACTTTGCTCGTTAAGTCGAATTTTTAAATTAATATTTTATGTTTCATATTTCTTTTCAAGGTGTTAGACCACTGGTTAGGAGTTAAGATTAAAAAAGCTTACTCAGATTCACTTTTTTTGTTCAATGTAATACTTTGTGAAATAGAAAAGCAATTGTTTGATAAATATGATTTTTCCGGAGCTAGTGCATCAGCCATTAGTGAGTTTTACTACTCATTTAAGGACAGAGATTGTTCGAAAAAGATCTTGCTTTCTACTTCTCGCAAAAGCTAGGTCCTGAAAACGTTGCATTTTTTATCAATGGAGTAATTGCAGAGTGTGCTGTTACCTTCTATTCATTTTCCATAGCGTGTTTGGCCAAATAGAAGTTGCTTTTAATAATGTAATAAAATGAACAAAATTAACACTTACATTAACATTTACATCAAACCTATTCCGCACATAAATCTACGGAGTAGGGGGGTTGTAGCCGTGCATCAAAGACCATTTGGCTGATACACCATAAGAGAACAATAACACATGACAACAGCACGCAGTAGTAGAGGACGGTCCCCGTTCTTATCACTGACAGCGCTCATTCCGATGTAAGAGCTGGCTGTTGTCATGAACAAAATTTAAATTTCTACGTGCATTATGGTTTTATTAGAAAGAGTAAGCATTCCCATTAATTATGGAACTCAACGTCATTTAAGTGGCTGCTTTGTAGTTGCCCATTGCTCTATAACGCCCACCGTTAGACGAACGTTGTTCCCAGCCTCATTTTCGAAGAAAAATAGTCCAAAAACTGTCACCCTTTGTAGATGTATAGGCTCCTCGACAATAACGTGCGAGTTTTCCGAGCTGTGGCAATCTCATTTGGAAACGTAGCCACCGAAATGGAAATTCGCATCGTCAGAAAAGATGATTTCTCAAAATCGTTGTCCAATTCAAGCTGCTCTAAAACCCGAACTTGTAAGCAAAAGCAAGACGAATATGGCATGGTGGTGCGTTTTTAATTTCTGAGCAAATCGGACCTTTTTATCAAATAATCCGAAAATTTTGTGCAGAATTCTCCTCTGTCTAGTGCTTGAAATGTCAATGGTGAGTTGATGTTCGTGTATTGAGTATCAAGCGCTCTACTATAGCACCAAATGAAGACTTGAAACATGAGTGTTGCCAACTGGTCACTACACTAGCATTCCAGTCTCAGGATCTTTTTGCACAAACTTACGTATACAGCAGCTGACTTGTTTCGGTCTAAACTCTTTTCAGAAAACGCACTATTTGGTCTACAGAGCACTTACTTTGGAAATAAATTTTGGGTATTTTCAAACGTTGTTCAAGCGTAGAACGACTCATTTCTTTCCGCGTCGGTATGATTCTGACTTTCTGTCAAGATTTCGATTGGTAAACATCTGTCGGTATCAAAATCACAAGCCACTAGATTGCCTACCATTTACTTATGATCTCAGTTCGAAACAACATTTCTCCGATTTATCTATGAGTTGCACGGACCCCTTATCAAAAATAACGAAACTCGTTAACCCTTTGTGATTTTTACTTTGCAATTACGTTTCACGATACTCGTTGCCATTTACAACTGCTTTTGAGGTCGACAATAACGAATTCGTTCTGACATCTTCATGGATCCATTTTCGTAATTCATCATCAGTCTACGTGGCTATCGTTGTTTAAAGTTTCGTGTTTTTCGAGTCGTGTTTTCTAATTCGTCATACGGGGCCTGTTAGCTTTTGATTAAGCCATGGATATTAACAAATATTTTGTGCAAGTTGGCACTAGTCACTGAGATGCCAAAATTATCGTGGCGCCTTCTTTTTAAGAGAGCTTTTTTTCTTCAACATTCTTTTCAAATTTTGTGCCACGACCATATGTTCGGTAAATTGTTTGAAGGAAACCGTTGTTGAAATCAATTTTTGCATAATTTCGAGTTTTAAATCTTTGAATTACCTTGAAGATCGTGTGATTTAAAATCGCTGGACTAAGTCGCTTGTCTACGCCAATAATCCCGAGACTATATCGACGCCTTGAAAAGAACATTTGGCGCGGTATTGCTGACATACGGCCCCAAACGATCTAAAAATTGTTCGACTTCTCGGTTTGGAACCAGCAGTTTCTATTGGAATGGTCTTCTTCTTCCTTTTCAGCGTGATCTCTAATGGATCACAGCTTCCCCACTTATCCGGTTCACACTAGTGATCCGCATATGTGGTAAGCCATTTTGCTGAATTGGGTTTCTCTTTCGTCCTTTTCCCTCGTTACAAGCATCGCTACCTTGAATGGATCTTAGTTATCCCACTTATCCGCTACACACGACTTTCATAGATAAATAGAACTTTTCAAAGGTTATCGGAAAATATTTTCCCTTTTTTTAGAACGTGGGTAGGTCTTGTTAACTCCAAACCCCATGTACTACTGGTGTTCAATTGACGAGAAGGAGAGAGAGAGAAACAAAAGGTACCTGGAGTAACCAAAAACAGTCGATACCTTAGAACGTGACAAGTTCTTATACCAAAACCAAACCCAATGTCCTACTGCTGTTCAATTGAAAAGAAAGAGACTGGAGAGGTCGTACTCATTTGGGTATATCCCAAAGTTCAATTACCAATTTCAATTTGTCACTTTTCAAGATAAACCGAATGGTAAGTTGGCAGATAGAGAAGAGCCATTTCCTTTTTCGCTATCCATTTCACTAAATCTTATCCTCCCATGTTCAAGTCTTTTGAAGTGACTTGAAATTCCCATCCCGAGACGAAATACTCGTTTCAGGAAAAACAGTTTGTTCCAAAAGCAATCCATCACTTTGCCTACTTAAAAGCCTATGGCGGTCTTTTTCATTATCTGTTCATCTCTCATTTATCAGTTTCAAATATCAATTTAATTTATTCTGATTGTTAAACTAAAGTAGCCAACAGATTTGCGCTCGTTTTCGAAAACAAAAAATATTACACGAAATTGCAAACAAAAAAACCTGCATCGTCTGCACAAAATAACACACGCACACTAAAAAATATTAAAAAAAAGTTGCAACTTGCCATTCACTGTCGATGATTTCTCTCTTCACAACAATATTGAGTATTTTATTAATTAAAAAATTGAATTAAACATATATTTACACACAACAACGACAGTCTGACGATGTCGATGGGTTGCTGGACTGTGTGCCGCTTCCCCCCTCTCTCTGCTTATACAAAAGTATTACATTGGAATTACCAACAGATTCGATACAAAATAATAAAATTAAAAAGAAATCCAGTCAAAATAATAGTGATAATAATAAAAAAGAAGTAGTTAAAGTGTATATGTACTTTCAAATCAAAAATTCATCATAATCATTTTTATCGAAGGGTCGTCGTGGAGTGAGAGGGGAGTGTGGAGGTAGATGTACATAGGTACAATGGGGGTTGTGAGGCATGGAGAAACCGACCGACCGGTCGACAGAGAATACTCTCCATAGCTTATCCGGGGTTTGCAGTGTAGGTATACAAATATGGAATATTTACAATATTCGGATCAGTAGACTCAATGTTTGATATAAATTAATTAATAAAATCGAGATGAGTGCAGTTGGGAAAAGGTTAGCACAAGCCTATAACCAACCCACCACCACCCACACGTCCACAAAAGAAAAACAAAAAACAAATCAATAACAATATAGCTGCCGTTAAAATGTAATTAAAAATTATTCTCTAAACAATAACAATATTGTGAGTAAATAATAATTCTCGTCAAATTAGAATTTACATTTTTGATTCTAATTTGAAAGTTTTTACATTAGGTAGGTTTTCAATAGAATAAATACCTAATTTCCGATCCGTGCTTATAAAACAAATAATTTTTGGCAATGTGTGCATAAATAAATCGAAGTGTGCTTTCAATGACAAAATTTTGAACTGCTACAGGCACTCACCATGCTGCCGCCCGCCCAACCCTGCACGCTTACCAAACCGACCGTTTCGAAATTGAGTTTACATCAGCGAAAAGTGCTGCGTATAAATATGCATTGACATGGTGTCGTTCCACTTGCAGATTTATCCCATAATGGATATTTGGGGGAGGGCGGTAGTGGCGAACAAGTGAACATGTTTACATATACTCGTATAGGTTGTTTTTGTACATGTTAACGACACGACCTCTTATGACAATTAAAACATAATTGACGGTCAACATAAATAACTGGACTGTGATGGTAAATACGATGCTGCTCATGCTCTCGTTTATCTACTCGTTTGTTTGACATGTCCCCGATGTCCATCCTCGCTGCCATTTTGCTTTTCAAAAGTCTAATTTTCAAAATTTTATACCCCCATATACAACACCCCATTTAGCATTTACAATGGACGGGTTTGCCAGGTTGTGGAAAGGGCGATGTCCAGTACAGGCTGTTTTACATCGTCTCGTCTCCCTGGAGGATTTGAAGAGTTCAGCAAAATTCAGATGACGACGACGACGGAGACGAGGATAACGACGAAGCGCAGAACACTTTGTTTTGTCGGTCCTGGCATGTCACTCATAGGTCTATGATATGAATATACATCCAGTCAGAGAGCAGGAGCAGCATAAAGGTATCTCTCATCTGTTCATTAGTTCCTTCTATTGCTGATGGTAGTGGTGGCTGGTGGGGTAGGTGTAGGGCTTACAGAAATGAAATTGGCGGAAAAGCCGATTCAAAATGTTGTTTTGTGTGAAGGGATTAGTTGAACTTAAAACAATTACTAGCTCTGCACTCACACTCAGGTCATCGAAAAGGGAGATTTTGTAAGTATAACTGTGCTGTGTTGCTGAGTGGATGTATGGGCACATAACAGAGGCATGGGGGGATAGGATGTATCGCGTGGACGAATCAGTTTTTGATGGCGTATTAGTTTTAAATGCCATTTGTCCTAGCCGCCTTCCTGTATCTACACAATCATTGATGGGCTTTTTGTTGTTTGTTGTTGCATGGTTGATAGTTGGGGATACGGGAACGAAGATCATTAATTTGTTTATTGCATTTTAAGTGATTGGAAAGGTGGTGGTGGCGGCTGTTGTGGTGCTGAACACTTTACCAATAAAACAAACGAGTTCATAAAATTTGTATCTCCATTGAAAGAATTTGACTTTTAACGAATTTGAGGATGGGGTGTTTGGGAATAGAAATAATTGTCAGTGTTAAATTATTTTGGTTAGAATAATTGACCTTAATAGAAAGAAAAGTTGTGTGTATATTAACTGTGCCAGAGCCCAGGTGAGATTAGCTTAACCGATTGGTAGGCCTGTGCTGGCGGCATAAACAAATTGAAATCAATTTGTATAGGTTCAGTTATTTGATGGTTTTTACATTTGAATTAAATAAACATTTTTACATTAACCTACACCGCAGATAAATCTACAAACAAGGGAGGGGTTTGTAGTATGGGTGACAAAATCCTTATGTCTGAAACACGCAAAGGGACATAGTTATTCACGTTTGCGAGGGTCGTACAGAGTACAGGCGGTCGCAAAGACCTTGGTCGATTTCGACAAGTGGCTAGTCGTAGATCGGACGACAATAACAAGAGACCCTCGCATGATACGTTGAAAATTTCTAAGGACCTTGCCACACAACCAGTCGGTCCTATAGAAGGTTTTTTTTTCTCTTCAACCCTCTTACTACTTCGAAAACGATATGGAATGCATGGCTTCTATGTATGTGGTCGCTGGTCGGAAGACTAAATTCTTTCAGTCTTAGTTGGGTTTGTTCCCGGCAAGAACTGCAAATGAGATCAGCGACCAGGGAAGGATCCCAGACAGCTTTCTCATAGACCTAAACCAGGACTTGAACTACCGGGGTTCTCAGCGAGAGCTCCAATAAACAATTGAATCTGTCAAGAGACCGCAAAAAATGGATGGTATGCCTTCGTTGAATGTAGACACACTAAAAGTATGCTTCCTAGCATTAATTAGAAAACTGCTACAATTTTTCTAACTCTTAGCAAAGCAGAAAAAACTGTAGGAAACTTATTGGCCTTGCCACGGAACACTTCTCTTTAGCCAAGCGTGATAGGTTTTTAGTGGTACTACCTTCTGAATCCTGTATAGAGAATGATGAGCCCACGAAGCGATTCTTCTGTGACTTTTAGGCATTGTCTCGAATCAGTTTACAGACACTTAGTGCTGGTAACTTAGACATCTGGAAATCTATCACAAAAGAAGGTGGATTTTTTGTACAGAAAGAAAAAATGATCCACCGGATGCTGTCATGAAATTCATTAGAGTTGACAAATGCTAGTGGAGGTCGTTATCAGTGATATGCCAGTCTGGGCAACGACTGTCGTGTGAATGGCCACCTTTGTTTGCAAAAACAGAAATGACAGCAGCTTACTGGTTTTGACGAACTGGTCAGTCACTTATACAGGGTTTTTGTCAACTGTGATGGATTTTTCGATGGTTCAACAGCTCGAAATGAGCATGTATCTACTTCTTAAACAGTCTTTTAATTCAAAGCGTTATATATGATGAAAGTCTTGTAAAAATTTGTTTTTTATACTCATTTTGTTTACCGTAAGATTTTTTCTTTATATCTCCGTGACTGTCGTTTTGATAAATGAGTGTCGTTTTCTTGAGCGACTATCGTTTTAAAGTATTGCTCGCTTGATAATGTTTTCTGAGTTGACTATCGTTTTCTTATGCTTTGTTTTCTTACGTATCATTTTCTTGGTGTTTATTTCCTGGTTTATAATGCGTTTTTCTTTTATTCCGAAGGGTTTTGAATTTTTTGATACAATCGATCTTTATTGCTAAAATGATGTATTGTGAGAGACTTCCATAAAAAAAATGTTGCTGCCAATATTAGCTCCCTGATCTTTTCTTTCAATTGAAGACACCCAATGAATTTTGACAAAAGACACGACATGTCCGACTCGAACTCATCCAGATCAGTACGGAATCATTATCAACCTTTTGAGAAAATTTGCTGTGCTGAGGCTGGTGTGGTACCCGTAGCTAGATGGTTAGCTTTTTTGCCTGTTACGCAGGAGTTTCCACTTTTTTCCACGAGTGTCACCTTTCGCGAGGAATTGGCAAGTCCTCCGATATTCATTGCCATGAAAATCGCTTTCTCGATTAGCCTTCTGACAGAAAATAGAAGGTCCCCTCCATTCCTTTACAAAGCATTGTTAAAAATAACTTTTTTTTACAACCGAAAAAATGTTTAAGAAAATATTTTAGAAGTTATCCTTCAATCGCTTAAAGTGAAGTAACATGAAACACTCTTTTGACGATACATTCGAAACGATCCAAAAATTTACGGGTCGAATTACGGCATCAGTGATCAAGTGAGTGAGTACTATTTTTCTTTCAAAATTCGTTCGATATTACACAACATCCGTCTGCTGTTCAGTAATCGACTTCAATTCGTTCAAATACTGATGAAAGAATGTCAAATTGTGGTACTGAAAACACATAAATCAGTCACGTATTACTCAATCACGTGTGCGGTGATTCTGTTCCTGTCTTTAGTTTTTCGCGTGCTGTAGGTTGGAGTAGTACGAAAAAGAAAAAAACGATAAAAAACCACTTGTTGCCTTTTTAGTGCTGCTTATTTATTCTTCAATTTTTGGGTGTACCTAGTCCAAAAGACAAGTAGGAGAAGAACTTCTGTTTCACAATGTCTAAACACCAGCAAAGAAAGAGAAAGAGAAAAGTTTCGAAATGAGAATCTCATGTGAGACTATCCAATTCTTTCGATTAAAATCAACTTTGGTCAACGTGAGTTGTTTGGTTTTGAGCTGTCTTCATTATCCAGTTTCTTCTGTATTTGGATTTGAATTTATTGAAACTTTGAACTTTTAAGTTATGAATTTCGTCACTTACTATAAATGATCGCAATAATTGTTCAACAAAAGTCGTAGCCACCTATGAATTTAAACACCCTACGCCTCATCCCCTCACCCCTCACCGCTACACCCTAAGCTAAGACAACTTTTTCCCCTTTTCAAACTTTTCTTCTCACTTAGGAATAGTGTGATCCTTAAACTGGTTAGTGAGCTAACGAAAGTCAAAAATATGTTTTAGGTTCACTTGTATTCAAAAATTCAAAATCCCAATCCAACCTTCTCTCTCTCTCTCTCTCTCTCTCTATCTGACCTCAAGCCAAACACAAAATTAATTAACTGCCCTTTAGTACGGTTGAGTATATCAAAGAACGAAATAAGAACAAAGACCAAAGAGTTCATAATGTAAACGTTTTAAATTTTAATAAACCACTTATGTTAATTTTTCTTTAGTCCTGTTTGTGGATTTTTTTTTTCTCTTGTTCTTCCTTATGAATTTACTTTGCTCTATTTGCTCTTTGGGACTTGGAAATAGATCCAGAGTAATTTCCTCAGTTAAACCTCAGCTACCACATCATACCACACTCTTTGGGTATGTCGTATAGTCGCTTGCCGCGAATAAAAAGGGATAACTTGTGTGCCAACATCAAGCACACACAATAGACTCTTAACTCAAAAGAAATTAATTTGAAGGGCTGAGGGGAATAGGACCAACAAGAGATGCCGTCGTCGTCGGTCGTCCTACGCAAATTTTTTTTGTTCCGTGCTCTGTGAAAACATGAAACTGCTTTGGTTATCCGACTGGAAGTCCTTGGGTATTTCATTTTTTGTTCATTCAACCGCTGGCTGAAGGGTTCCCCGCCCATCTGCATGGCATCAGTCGACGGTTTTTTTTTTTTTGTTTTTGTATCTAAAGGCGCATCTATAGTTCGAGAGTTGAACTGATTTGTTTTATGAAATCTAACAATTTAAGGAAACAATAATTTGGAATCTCATGAGAAAGTAACACTTTAAGAGTTTCAGCACAAATTCTCTGAAATGAATGAGAGATTTGATCGGGACTCATTACATTGAAGGGATAGTCTTCTAAGTCAAACCCCGAGCTTTAAATAAAAAAGTAAAATGGATGTCGCAACAAAGCTTGCACATTCCAAGGACCTGCAATTTTATGCCGATTGCGAACTGAGTTAGAAATCGCCTTTCATGGCAGTGTGTAACTACTTTTTTCCGATGTTTCAGGGATTCGAACTGCACAAACCTCCAACTTAACACGTGCCGCACCTTACATTCGCTTAAATGTCTTCGACGTTATAAATTTTACCGATTTCCAGCCCCAACCCGACTAAAAGCTGCTTAACAAAGCAATATAACGTCAAAGCCTTGAAATTCTTTAGAGAATACCAACGTAGATCAATTCCTTGAAAACAAAAGTCTTGCTATCAACTGTCATATTCCATGAGTCAACCCTACGAGCATGTCTTTGCGACCCAGTGAATGATTAATATTCCCTTTTTTGTGTGATTTTCTATTTCCCTTGTTTACATTTCGCCAATTCTATTTTGTAGGAGGTTTCTGTTTCCATTTCTTTGTCATAAGGTAATTGTTTTTAATTCCTTTTTAGTGTTGGGGGTGTATAACCGTATACTATATATAGCTCGCTGCCAAAACAGTTACCCCTAGGGTGGCAAGGTTTAATTTGGCAAATAGAATTATTAAAAATGCCGTTTGGTGAATTTTTAAAATTACTTCGAGTAGTAGGTACTCTCGAAAAGCAAATGCAATGCACTATGTGATGGCGTCCAAACGAAGAGGTTTTGGTTAAATTTGAGTGGTCGTCGGTCTTCTTTGTGTGTTTGCAAATACCCTTAGGTTAGTTTTTTTTTAAGTTGTGGCCCCCCAAACAAACTGGCATATCTAAAAAGGTTTGGTTTTGTTGAGTGTACTCGACCACTTGTTGCCAAAGTAGCTCCACACCACAGTAACGAAAGACGAAAGCACTAAAAAATCTTTTTTTTTGTATATCTTATGTTGGCTGGTGGAATAAGGGGGAAGGGGGATGAGTAGGACTGTTGGAGTTAATTAGCTAATTTCATAGTTAAATATTAATAATCTGTTGTGATGTGTAAATACGCTGTTGGCTGTTGATTACATTTCTTTATTTTTTTCTCTCTCCTTGAGTGCGCTGTGCTAGTTCTTTGATTTTTTATGCCTTGATTGACTTATGTTAAAGTACACGTTATTGCAACCATGAAGGGGTTTTCAACTATAATGAACGTTAGGAAGTGTGACAGATTGTCATGATTGTAATCATGTTGACGTTTATTTAAGCTCGCAGGTTGTGGATTTTTTTTTTTTTTTGATAGGTAGACATGATGAAGATAACTGTGTAAATGTTAGATTTGATTGGTAAATTGAAAACTGTAGACAGACAATTTGAATCTTGAAATATTTAGAACTGTGGGGTTGTAAATCGGAAAACTTACAAATGTCTCAGGAAGAAGGACTACGGAAAGGAGACTAAACGATGTTTGTCACATAAGTTGTTGAAATTTTACTTGATTCGAAGAAATAAAGCTCAGGTAAACTTTCGAAGGAATAAATTTGATTACCAGAATTATGGTTGGACATGGACACTGTCAAAAATCAAACACTCTTAAAACAGGCTACCTCAGCATCAAGATTAAATGAATCAACATAATACTGATACTGATACACTCCCGTAGAAGAGAAAGGCTATACAATTCCGTAAAATGTTTAGACGAACTCCATGTAAGTAATGCCCTAGACATGATCATCATTGGTGATTTTAAAGCAAAACCAGGGAAGAAGTAAATTTTTGGAAACACTATCTTCAACAATGACAAAGCTTCCGAAAGCGAACTCAAGCTAACCAATTTTATGCAGGGCTGGATCTAGATGCTAGCATAGCTCATAAAGGTACATGGTGACATGTAGATCAATCAACCGTCAACTAAATTGACCATGTTGCGATAGACGCAAGACACTCTTCGAGTGTTCTGAACTGGCCAACTTTGATTTGAACTACTGCCTTGTGTTATAGTCAAGGTACGATGGCGCTTAGATCTTCCGTTGATTGTTTAAGCTGCTTTCAGGAGCCCTCCAGAAGACATTTCTTAGTTTAAATCTTCTGGATTGTTCTTCGTTTTGCTTTGGTTTAACAAGTAAGATTTGCTTACATTCTTTATTGTCTGTTTCATACGTGTTACGTCTCACAAAAACCGCTTTTTATTTTCGGTATTTTTAAAAGTACATACATACATATTTAAAAAAAGGATACTAAAATTACACAAAGATCCGAGCGCTCTAACTTTACTTTCGGGTCACATTTACGTAGCTATCTCAGTATCCCTTAATATTACGACTTTTCGTTAAAGAAAAAGTTTAAATGCGTTTTTCTCGGATTCATGTTTTTCGGCGGCTTGTTGATATCCGAAATGTAAATCTCCGAAACTACTCAACCGAACTTTACCAAATTTTAACCACATGTTCTTTTAGACTGTAGCTATAGCGCATGTAATATGCTTTTTGAAATTTTGGCGAAAATAGTAGAGGGTAGCCTCTTTAAGGGGGGCAGTAGTACAGTGGTTGAGTGTATAGTGGCGGTGTCATACCGAAATCAATTTTTTCTTTTCAGCCTCCCAGTTTCACCTTAACTGAGTGACACCACCTTCTTTCCACTATTTCATTACAAAAAATGTTGGGTTGCTACCCCGGTAGTACAATGAATCGGTAATTGGGTCTTCCTTAAAAAAAAAAACCATCGTCTCACAAAAACCACTATACACGTAGCTTCTATAAAAAGTACTAATATCGTTTTTGTGGTACCCGTGGTGTGATGGATAGCATGTCCGCCTGTTAATCCAGAGGTTCGTGGTTCGAATCTCAACAGAGGCAAAAATGTTTTTTCCACGGGTATCGCCTTTCGCGAGGAATTGGAAAGTCCTCCGTTAGTATGCATTGCCATGAAAAGCGCTTTCTCGATTAGCTGTTCGGAACCGGCAGAAAATTGTAGGACCCTTCCATTCCCTCAGGAGCATGGTTGTGAGAAATGCGCTAGGCCCTGGGGCTCCGCGCTCTGTTGCGCCACCCTATTTATTTATTTATTTATTTATCGTTTCACAAACATTGACTATCGTTTTACAAGAACGGCTATCGTTTCACAAAACGACTTCCGATTCATGAAAGTACCTTCATTTCACAAGAATGACTATCGTTTCGCGAAACAACTATAGAATATAATTTAACAAAGTAGAACGGCTATCGTTTCACAAAACGACTTTCGTTTCACGAAAACTACTATCGTTTCACAATTGAATGACTATCGTTTCGCAAAAACTGAATATCATTGCACAAAGAAGAACAAGAAACCCACGAAAATTATACTATAGTTAAGAAAACCGATAAAAGTCGTTGCACAAAATTGACTATGTCTTCACAAAAAACGACTATCGTTTCACAAAAACAACTATCGTTTATCCCAAAAACTATAGTTGCGCTCAAAGACAAGGGTTTTTATGATGAATCATAATTTTTCAGCGTCTTGCAATTGTATCCAAACTTATATCTTGTATAAAAAAATAAAGACAATACATATAGGAAAACAAGCTTTTTTTACACAAACAAGTCTGTCATGTCTTCTTCAGCAAAAATTCATTGTTAAATTCACACAAATGGTCAATAATTGTTGACTATCTGATTAACTCCATTCCATAATCTTACGGATGAGTTACAATCTTTTCATCCAAACACCATTTAACAACTGTTGTTATAATCTCTCCCATTCTCAGCTTAAAATCAACTATTTTAAGAACCCCTCTAGAACTCTAAAAACCTAACACAAAACCCAAACAGGAGGATTCAAAGTCCAAATACAAATAAAAAGAAAGAAAGAGAAAAAACATCTCGAGCAAGTCGTTTCTCGAATCAAGGCGCACCATGACCACCCTTGGCAATCGCATCGTATGCCAAATGCCAAGCCATTCATCCATCTATATGAAGTTAAAATCATCGTTTTTTGTTATTTGCCAAAGGAATTTTGTGTCAAGTTAGCGCAATTAATCTCATGCACACGTTAATTAGCGCCGTTGGGAATTGAGTATCTATAGAAGGATTATGTCTACATGTACCTGTGTGTGTGTGCAATTGAAACAGTAGTATTGCTTTTCTACCGTAGAACTTTGGGATGTAGTTTGTTGCTGGAGTTTTCTCTAGCTCTCTTTTATACCACTTACATAACCACCATCGCACCACAAGCGCCCCATCGAGTAACATTTATTACAAATTTTGCGAATTTGGATTTGGGATTTTGTGCGCTTCTTGCTACTTTACTACTCTTGGGCTGCTGCAGTGGTGTGTCTGTGTGTGTGTGTTATTTTGTAGAGAGTAATTCCTTGATCAAACAGAAGAGACGATGGATGAACGGTTGGTTGTTTTTAATGACGACGAAGGATTAACGAGTGTAAATTGGGTTTTTAATTAGGCTAAGATGAGCATAATTATGAACAAATACACTGAATGCTTAATTTAATCGTAAGTTTGCAGTTCTACAAAAAAAAAACAAAAAAAAAAAAAATGGTTTCCGTCGTTGCGTTGGTGGGGTTTTTCTGCTGAACTTATTGCTTGAAAAAAGTTTTGTGATTAAATTCATTTATTCAGTCAAAAGCCAGCTCTATCTATATTAAAAAAACCGCCAATGATGTTGATTGAAGAGACCCTGTTTGAATTTATAAAATTAAAAAACTTTCAGACAATTTTACTTGTGAGTGCTTCTTGATTTTGGACTCTTCATTGGTGCTGGTACAGACAAATGCAATGAAATCTGCATTTGGTTAGCCTCCGGCATGAAAAATCCAAAACTGGGAGGCTTGTCTACGCATTGTGTGAGGTTAACGCGGCGAACCCCACGAGCGGATCACTAGGAAAAAGCAGTTGAGTGGGAAATCTGTGATCCATTCGAGATCACACTGCTCATAACGCCGGAAAATGATGGAAGGAAGAGTTGCAATTCAGATCTATATACTTCGGGTTAATGCAACGTTTCTCTAAATTTCTTGTGCTCTCCAAATGTAAGGTTCTTTAAATAGACGTTTGTTTCATCGGTGACTTCCTTTTTACACTCAAGCCTGATACTGTGTATGGAGCCATGTGGTTAACTTTGGAAACTGAAGAAAGTAAAGGTGCTTAATCTGTGGGAGAATAAGCTGATAACGATCATTTCAGTTTCAGATTCAGTTGAGCCTTTTATAAACGACTCAGTTAAAACTGATAAATAATGCAAAACCTAATGCATTAAACTGAAAATGACTGATACGTCTAGACAGGCCTCTCACGTAATCAATGCGATTTTGAAATCGCAACTGCGCTGGGCTCTGAAGCATGACAATGCTAGGTAGGATCTAGGATGGAACTTTTTCCTTTCAGCGTTGCTGTGAAATCATCGTCGTTGGATTTAACAGCGTTGCATTATGTGAAACAGCGATCGTTTTCTATGCTGTGAAAAAAAAACTCCTTGTTTTCGAAAGATGCGATTCATGAGATGAACTTGGAATTATTCGGCTTCGATTCTGATGGCATGTTCTGATGATTCTGTTACGTTTTCGGTTAACAAACGGCGTGGTTGATCATGAGCTGTTTTTATCGTCAACATTTTTCGTCTATTTTTTGGCTCTTTTTATGTTCGCACACTTTCTCTCGCTGATCGCTCGATAACATACCACTGATTTTATGCACTATTTTTAAGTTTTCCAAGAAAAAACATACGCTTACATTTCCAAATCTGTCTACGTTTTTGTAAGTGAGGCTAATCATCTATGGCATACTTTGATACGATCTCAGTTTGATAGGTCAGTTCCTTGAGCTACTGAATCATAAAAGATCATTCCCTGAAGCCAAATCAGCCAATTTACAAGAAACTTTCAATAATCTCATCTACTCTGTAATTGTGGGGCTTACTGTTAAGTTTTCTAAAAAAAAATAAAACGAAAATATTTCAGTTCAAATACGAGAATTTAGTTTTCTCTTTGCGTGGGTAAGAAATGCACTTTTAAAAAGCAACCCCGATCCCAATTGAATGGAAATTATTCGTGCAGTTCATTTTTTTGCCCGAGCATCAAGTCACATTTAAAACATAGCGTTCGAAGTCATCGTTTTTCTATTATCGTAAATCTCAATTTTTTTTGCAAAGCCCTTCCTGCATAAAGCAACCAATATTCCTAAATACCACGTTTTTCTGTCTTCTCAAATTCTTTGAACAGCAAGTGAGGTGGTGATCGCAGGCGATCGATGAAATATTGAGATTAGCATCAACTTATTTAATTCGAATGAGAATTAGGCTTTATACAAATACATATTCAGTTTTCGACCTGATAAATGTGTGTTGACAACGATTCCTTTTCCCTACAAGATCCGTTCCGTTTACTTATATTATTTATTTCAAACACAAAATTGCGTCTCCTATCATGGTAGATAATTCTCCTTTCATATCCGTTTACGTGAATGCACCCTTAAGGACCTATAGAAAGAAAACAAAAGGGTAATTACGTCATGCACTCACGGTAAACAGAAACACCTTTCCTGAAAATACACATTTCTATTCAAATCCAATAGGTACATATAACGTACGCTGAACAAAATCCCTTTACAAGAATAAATCTTTCAAAACTATGCGCCCTCGTTAAGTTCTGCTTTCCTTAAACCATCGTGTATTTGTCTTCTTGTGTGCCATCGTTATTTGAACATCATTAAAATTTCAAAAAAAAAAAAAAAAAGAATATACATGACGACTTTTACTTTTGCACTACCTCTCTAAATCGTAATTGTCATGTCCTCGCGATAGCAACACGAGTTCTCTGAGCGGGGATAAATGTTCTTGTTTCAATATAATTTGTTGAGTGGTTTCGAGTGGTTATGCTTGTTTAAGCATTACTCAAAGTACATATTATAATAATTAATCTATATATTTCTTTCTTTCGTAGAAAAACTGAATCCCTGCTTTGTGTGCAAAACTGAAGCGTGTCCTCGTACTCGTCCATTGAAGAAGGGACGTGGTCAACAATATGGCATCCCAGATGAGACCATACCAGTTGGAGCGAGAGTATGCAATTCCTGTCAGTGCAAGTCAGTGCGAAATCGTCATCCTAATTGTCCATTGCCAACATGCCCCAATCCCAAGGACCGTGCGAAACGCTTGCACAATATACCACCACGATTATTTGAACTGGCTTCGGATATACGTGATCCGATTATGCAGGAATTCCAAATTCCAAACAATGCAAATCGTTGCTGTTCGGCGTGCTTGATGCGAATTCGTCGTAAACTTGATCCACATGTGAATCTTACTGACGAGGAACGAAGAACGGATGGCGATGAGTCTGATTTGAGTACGTCGTCGTGTGATGAGCGTGATGGAGGTAGTGATACTGCTTCAGTGGATAGCCCTGAAAATCATGGACGCCATGCCAGTAGTTTGCAGAAGGACCAGCAAAAGCAGAAATCATCGGATTCATCGAATGCAGCGATTGCGATGAGTAAAATAGACGATCGTCTGTTGCCACCACAGCAAGCTCCAAAGAAGCAGAAAACCTCGGAAGAGTATGACAGCTCGGCGACGGAAACAGCTGACGAAGAAAACGAAAACTCTCCGGCCAATCGGCAGAGTCCCAAAGTGATATCCAGTTCAGTAGGATCGGCAAATGGTTCTATGGTTCCACCAGCAAGTGGCAATGGCCAACAACAGCAGCAACAACAGCCAAATGGTCCACCACGGCCCGGCGAACAATCAATGAATGTTCAAGACTTTGTCTACAGTGTGATTGAAAGATCTTTGAAAACGGTTGGGCAACCAAGTTCACAGATAAAGAACTCTACGTCACAACAAAAGACGAACAATAGCTCCCAACAACAGCAGCAACAGCAACAGCAGAGCTTGGGAGGAGCCAATAGCAATGATGTGACATTTGTACGCGAATTTCGTAGTGATGGCTCGATTGTAAAGCAACAGCAGCAACAGTCACATCAACAGCAACAGCATTTGTCTCAATCTTCTTTACAACCGCCAACGACATCGATTCCAACTACAACGAATCTACAGCTGTCCTCCGCTTCAGCGATTGCCGTTTCCCGGCAATCAGTTTCTGCGGCGGAGAACCTTGCAACTTTGTCTGTCGTGAACTCTCATATGCATCTACCACCGCAAATTATTAACCATCCCCATGGTATTGCGGCTACAATAACACCTGTCAAAGTCCCACAACCTCAATCACATGATCTAAGAGACAAAGACGAGATAATTTACAGTGTTCAGCAGCGGTCTAGCGAGCCTGAACCACAGACTCTAGATCTATCGATTAAGAAGCCCGCAAGAGACACAGGTCCCTCTCCACAACACCAACACCAACAGCAACAGCAGCAGCAACAGCAGCAACAACAGCAGCAGCAGCAGCAGCAGCAGCACCAACAACAACAACAACAACAGCAGCAGCAGCAACAACACCAACAACAACAACAGCAGCTCCAACAACAACAACATCAGCAGCAGCAGCACCAACAACAGCAGCATCAACAGCATCAACAGCAACAACAACAGCAACAGCAACAACATCAACAGCAACAACAACAGCAGCAGCAGCAACAACAACAGCAGCAGCCTCCACAGCAGTTGCATCTTCCAAAACACGTAATTGGCAATAACTCAACATCGATTTATCGCACTGGTTGTGATGCGTCATCAGCGCCCTCGTCGTATCTGGCCTACCATCACGCAGCTGCTGCCGCCGCTGCAGATCTCAATCGATCGACCAACAAGTCGTCTGCAGCATCTTCGCTTTATGTGTCCCAAGTACCTGTACCGATATCAATATCACAGCAACCGCCTTCAGCGGTCGTTCGGCAACAGCAGCTACCACCTCCCAGCCACGCGCAGCTGCAACAATCTGGGCCTTCTTCGGGTAAAAATAAAATGCCTCCAAAATTGTCACCGCAAATGCATCACCCAGGTCATCCCCACCAACAATCGCCAAGTCCCAGCCAATTGGTGTCAGCTAGTGGAGGACCTAAGGGATCCATTACCCATGGAACACCAATGAACAATGCCCAGCAACAAATAATTGTACAAGGCAGTGCTGCATCCACACTCAGTCCGAAGTTTGAGGGAATTCTCCGCCAGACACCCCCATCTGGTGGCGGTAGCGATAGCAACAAGCTGGGCTCCATCACCCAAGGAACACCCATACATCTGCCACCGCATCATTTACAAGAAAGCAGTAAGCGGGTATTTGAATACTACAAAACTAGTCGTCAAAGTCCAGCGCAACAAGGTGCTGGTGGTTCCGGCAATCCACAGCAATCGATGCCGCCTCATTCGCAACAGTCTAGCCCGCAGGCCCAGAACTTTGTAAATTCGCCGTATGCCAGGCCAGTATCGTATTCCACTATGGAACAACCACAACCGGTCCTCAGTACACGACAAATAGTCATGCATGATTATATGACCTCGCAGCAGATGCAGGGTCAGCAAAGGAATGTGTCTCGAAGCGACAAGGAATCTCCGTCGCCGCGAAATAGTGCCTTGGGCGGATCGCCTGCGTTGATTTATTACGACAAGGAACGTGGACGACCAACTGAATATGGGTCAAGTCGTGCTTCCCCAGCCGATCATGCAAATAGGTGAGATAAATTTTCTTAAAAGTAATTCAAATTTGTTTTTAAACATGTGCCTGTTCTTCTTGTATTGCTCCACAGCACTCCCAGTCCACATCGAACACCACCACCCCAACGCCAAGGTGTTATTCAGCGGCACAATACAGGCTCCAAACCACCATCACCTGCAGCTCCGCCAAATCGAATGCACGCCATGCCCCACAACTATCCACCAGGTAAGATTGTTTTACACTTACATCATTTGTACGGTGCTTCAGGTGGTTCATTGAATTTTTAACGTTAAATCGTTTCTATTTCAGCTGGTCATGACGCATTTTCCTCCTTTGTCGATGTTGCCGTTCAACAACCTCAGCTACCCGTCCCCCAGAAGGACGAGAAACGTCAGATGGCCGACCATCAGCCTCCGCCACCACCACATCATGATATCCGCTATCATCAGGCACAAATTGCTCGTGATCACGTTGCTATGCAAATCCAACAGCATCAACAACAACAGCAACAACAACAACAACAGCAGCAGCATCATCAGCAGCAGCAACAGCACTTTCGCCAGCAGCAACAGCAAATGGCGGACATGCATCGCCGTATGGAGCAGTGCAAACGTGATCGCATGCAAAGTCTAGAGCGAGATATGCAAAAACGGCAGGAGCAAAGAGAACGTGAACGAATCGCTGAGAGGCAAAACCAGGAACGCCTCCAAGCCGAGCGTGATCGAATCGACCGTGAGCGTGAACGCGAACGTGAACGAGAGCGTGAAAGAGAACGTGAACGCGAACGAAGAGACCGTGAACGTGAGCGCATCGCTGAAGAACAGGAGCGCGAGGGTCGACGATTAGAAAATGCAAGAATATATGCAGCTAACGCTGCACCACCACCAGGAGGTCCGCCGCACTACATGAGAGCAGATGGACCACCGCGTGCAATACCCGATCGAGAGCGTGATCCGTAAGTAAAGTTTTTATTTGTCATTTTGGGGATTTGGTGCTTTGTGTTGTGATTGTTTATCATTTGTAAAAGTTCAGTCGTTTTTTTTTGTTAACCAATCAGTTCATCGCTAATCGAAATACTAATCATCATAATCTCTTTCCCTACTCTCTCTCTTTCTTACCTTCTCATTATTCTGTGCGATCTGTTTTGATCAAAACAAACAAAACCGTGTTACTAACTATAGCTATCATAGGCCACATACGGGACGTACACAAGAGAGTACTCTGTCAGCAGCGTCCCTAATCGATGCCATAATCAAGCATTCGATAAGCCAAGGTGTCTCTGAACCACCACCGGCAAATATCCGTGAAGCCCCACGAAATTCATTCGTAAGTTTTGAAATATATGAAATGTAGTTTTTCTAGGTTAATAATTTAAATTGTTCTTACAACACAGTATCCTCAACACCATCACGCAGTGATCGCCGCTGCGGAGAATAATGGCAAGGCGAATTCGCCCAATGTGATCAACATAGATTTGGATACTGGCGAACAGCAGCAGCAGCAGCAACAACAACAGCAGCAGCAACAACAACAGCAGCAGCAGCAGCAACAACAACAACAGCAACAACAGCAGCAACAACAGCAGCAACAGCAACAACAGCAGCAGCAGCAGCAGCAGCAACAACAACAGCAGCAGCGAGTTGGGGTCAGTGGTCCGCCAAATAATCGACAGCAACAACCTCCCCCGCCCCAGGTGATGACAAAGAACATAACTTTCGGCGAATTGACGGAGTCTATCATAGCCAAGGACTACGGGCCCAATCCGATGCATTTGCGTCCTTATATGCCATACATGCAGGATCCCCAGGCAATAGTAACACCAGATCGCTGGAAATACAATCGCCGGATGCAACAAAAGGAAGCAGAAGCAGCTGCCGCTGCTGTAGAACGTAGCAAGAACTCCTCATCGTCGGGTTCCTCTGGAGGCGGGCGATCAACTACGCCTGACGAACGACAAATCATTCGAATGGCTCAGCAGCCGCTGAGTCCAAGAAAATTCATGCATGAGCAACTGCTACATCACGATGGCGGACACTACTACCTTGCGGCTGCTGCGGCCGCAGCCGGTGGTAATCCACATGACAGACGAATGCCAGGAGGAGGTATCGTCGGTGGCAGCCTCAATCATCAGTTCGACACGATGAAATATGTGAAGAACCGCATTGTAGAAGCAATGCGAACCGAAGACGAGCGTCGTCCTGAAGATTTGCATGCTGCTGCTGCAGCTGCTGCCGCCGCACATCATGCCAATGACCACCGACAATCTACAGGAAGTGGAGTTGGCGTTGGTGGAGGTGGTCACAAGGATCAAGATGGACTTATGGGTGGTAAGCAGACATCGAACTATGAAGACAGTCGACGAAGTGGTAGCGGTCCACCACAAAACAATGACTCCCACCATCCATCTTCTTACCCGCAACCGCCAGTGACCACTTTCGCAACCACAACATACACGTATCCATTCAATGCGTTAAACGTTCACGGACCACCACCGAGTTCGGCTGGCCTAGGACTCGCCAAACTTCATTCAAACTCAAGTGGAGAACCAAGCGGTGCCGGCCTGAACATGAGTGGCGTCAGCGGCCACGGTGGCAACATCCATCAACAATCCTCCCAACAATCGTCATCCGAACCCAAGCCGCTGCTTTCGGCACAATACGAGGCCCTCAGCGACGAGGAATAATAATCTATTCCGACAGAAACGTAATTTCTTTTTTGGATTATCTTCATTTCAAAACAACAACACAAATGTATTTCTGTTATTTTATTTTTATTACCAATCAAACCGATCTATTGAGTGGAACAAAAAACAAAAATGTGTATAAAAGAGACAAAACAAATTATTTTTATAAAAAAAAGAAGAAAACAAAATTGTGTTGGGAACTAGGAATTTATTTTGCGAAAATATGGTAACACAAGACTCTGATTTTTTTTTCTTAAAAAATTTTCGTTTGAAAACACAATTCTATATTATATAGCTCACGATCCACAAAAAGTTGTATTTAAAAAAAACAAAAACAAAACATTTATATCACATATTGCTAAAACAAAATATAAATATTATTACATAAATAGTATAACAAAAACAAAGAAAAAACAAAATAACAAAAACCTCGGAGGTAATGCTTAAGAGCGCGGCTGCAACCGTAACTGGGTTTTGTGGAAATGATCTTGACGTAGTGTTTGTTGGGATAGGTTTGTGCAAAGTTTGTTATGTTTTTGGTTACATGGCTTTTTCAATCGACGATTTGTATCGACTTTGAAACAAATGTATGTAGAATGAATTCGTTTGGCTTAAAAAGGCTCTTATCATTTTTTTTTTGTTAATTTCATTTAAATTTTTTATTTTTCTGGTTTAAGTCTCCTTGAAGCATCTAAACGCATCAAAACTCATATATTGGGCGACTTCGATTTGACAATGTCAACACGAACTTTGAAGCACAGATTCAGCAGGACATTCACAATTTTATTTGTTTGCGTAAAACTCACACAAGAGGCCGCCAAGGGAATGAAGTTATTAAAATCAAAGAAGGTTGATTTTCTTACCTTTAAACATTTTAAACGAGCATAAATTAAATTTGATGGTTGCAAAACCAAAGGCCTTGAGTCCAAAAAAAGTTTCCAAAATGTATGCACACCCGGGATTTGACTTTTCATCGCTTTGACAATCGAACAAAAGCATTCAATTCAATATTCTCGTTTTTTTCGCTGACTGTATAGTTTACTTTTATCGATCAGATCATATGAGTGAATATGAACTCGTTTGAGTTCAAAATAAAGGCCATAAATGTTAAAGTCGAAATGGTCTTGCAGATAGATGCTTCCCAAGGACAGCCGTTCATGAACAATGTGGGCCCCGATTGCGTAATTTTTTATACGAGTTTTGTCTATCGACGCTTACATATTTTGAAAAAAGTTTGTCTCATGTAACGAATACTTAACTTGGATATTGGAGGATAGCCAACTGACTATTCTCTAATAAATTTGGCCATACACTTTTTTTCACTGACCGCTTGACGATATAAATAACCCGTTATTTTTCAATATTTTGTACTCGTATTATTTAGAAGTAGAGAATGAATGGAATGATAAACTACTTAAAGCTATAACAGTGCAACAAAAAGTAGTTGATCACAGCCAAAAGTTTCTTGGTACTTAGCAGTACTTCGCAAGGCCCATTATGCCTATAGTATCATTCTTTGTAACAAAATGAATGCGATACGAAAAATGTGTGTCCACAACACATCAGCCTGCTATCTGTTTGGAAGTACCAATTTATTCCAACTAGCCGGTGAATTATTCAGAAGTTGTTACTTCTTGCAATCAAATTTTGTCGTTTCAATTGAGCGTTTACCGTAAAGCGATGCTTAATTAAATTGTACTAGCATCACAGTACTATCATTAAATTTCTGATGAGTTTTTGGAATTTGAGCTAAACCGATACTCAAACCTTTTTTCGATCGATTTGTTGAACATACTCCAGTCCTTTTGTTTAAGATTGGACGACCCTAAACGTAAAGAGTCTGCTAGAATTTATTATAGTTTTGATCGATACATTGCGCGGGTTGAACGCATAAGATAATCTTCCTTTTTTCGGTTTCAGATTGGTCACAAGTTCAGTTTTGATACGTAATTTCTGATGAATCAGGAGCCGAAAAAAGATTTGGATTTTATAAAAACATATTTGCATTGAACCCGCACATCTATAGCTCGATTCTTTCCAATATCACAAGTCGAATCATACCTTTCCACTCTCTACTCAGATTGTGATCTGATTCTCAGCAAGTTACAGCGTTGTGAATGGAGATTTTAGGGGAGAACCAGTGTATGAGTCTAAGAAAGCCTTGTAACCTCTATTTGTTTGAATTATCACAATCTGAACGAAATGTTTTTGGGTTCCGCACGTAGTAAAATTTGTTGCTTGTTGAGTATTTGTTATTTTGTTAAACTCTAATTCGTTATAGCTAATTTTTTTTATCTGACAATGAATTTATTTAGTTCACATTTAAGTGTAATGAGCAAAGCACAGACGAACAAACTTACTTTTTTTATACTTTGACACGAAACAACAAATCAGTCGATCACATGCCACAATACAATCAGTTTCGATGGATAATAAACAAGTTTCGTTAAAAATTACAAGAACGTAATCTTAGAGCAAACCTCTGCTTGGGTC
Source organism: Melanostoma mellinum (assembly GCA_914767635.1). Classification (NCBI taxonomy): domain Eukaryota; kingdom Metazoa; phylum Arthropoda; class Insecta; order Diptera; family Syrphidae; genus Melanostoma; species Melanostoma mellinum. The sequence continues at coordinate 57,561,947 of OU612059.1, read as the reverse complement.
ACCGTTAAAAGTAAAAAAGAAAAAAATGAAGCGTTATTCGTTTTCTCTGAAATAAATAAAAAACTTCAAAGCTATTTCCTTAAACTATAAAGGAAAGCGCATGTTATAAAAATAAATCAGAGAATAAGCTACCACAGAAAATAAACAAAAACAAAAAAAATTAAACAATGTAAAATAAATTAAAGAAAAATAAAACCATAGATGGCGTACGTTTGTAAAAATAAAATAAAATATTCAATACGAAAAGTAAGCAAATGATTATATTTAAATTATAAGAGTAAAGGTATATAAATAAATACAAAAACAAAAAACAAATACCATGCATTAACAAATTAATATTACATAAATTTGATTATTTCTTTTTCAATTAGTTATTTATTAGTTTTTAATAAAACAAAAAAAAATGATAAACAAAAGAAATTAATTTTTTGTGCACATGTATAAAAAAAAATCAATAATTACTTATAAAACAAGAAAAAAAATATATAAAAGCAACAACAGACTTCTAATTTCTAAACAAACTAGGATACGTTTATGCATATATATATATACACTTAATGTAATGAAGCAAAATAAATATATATATATATAAAAATATACATATATATCTATAAATAATTTGTATAGTTATGTGAAGCAAGAAGAAGATGAAAATAAGTAAATATCTCTTTCTAATTATTAAGTTATATAGTTTTCCCTTTTTTTATATAAATACGTATCTTTATTACTTATTATATACAAAAACAAAAAATAAAAACAAAAAATAAACAAAACAAAAACAAAAGTAATTTTTATAAGTGATCAGTTTAGTTGTTAAATTGAAAGGAAAAAAAAAAACAAAAACAAAAAAATCTATTTCAAGAAGGAAGATGTGTAAAAATTAGTTATTTAAATATTTTTTTTTGTATTTTTACTTTTGTAATTGTTTGTATGTCGTTTTTATTTCTTATTTCATTATTTAAATGTTTTTTTTTTTTTTTTTGAATTAGCTATACACAAATTAATTTGCTAATAAAACATAGTTGACACGTATATATTTTAAACGTGCACTACACACCACAATCACCATTGTAGTTATGGAAATGAATTAAATTAAAGAAAACCAGAAAAACAAACAATTTTTATGTTTCAATGTTAAGTTTAACTGATTATTATTTTCTTTTTTAATTTAGTTTTTATAAAGTTAGTTAGATTTGGTTAGTTTTGTCCTTGCGTTTAGAAACGTATGTATTTATATGATATGATGACGACGATGATAATGATGATGATAACCTTTAATTCTTTTTTTATCCTAAACAAAATATATATATAAACAATAAAAGAGCAACAAGTAAATTTGTGTAACGATGTATTTTGTTTTGTTTCTTTTTCAAAAACCAATAAATCAATATTACACACAGTACGCTAATGAAAAAGTAAATAAAATTAAACAAAAAAGAAAAAAAGAAAAAGAAACACAACTGCAACATTATATATTAACAACTTAAGCTATAAGTAACGCAGTATATATATATAAATACATTTTTATTTTGTTTTTGAATTTAGTTAAGTTAGGATGTAATTAGGAATTTTTATTAAAAAATGAAAACATAAATTGCAAAAAAAAAATGAATTAAAATAAAATTAATAATTAATTCTTTATTTTTTAATTATTTTTAATGATAATGATACATAATAATGAAAAATATGAAATCTGCAAAATGAAAGAAATTATTAGAAAATAAATGAAAAGGAAAAAATTAAAGCAAGTTGTGTTCTTCTTCTAATGTGGATTTTTGGAAACAAAACAAAGTTTTCTTATGGTAGGTACTCTTGATTTTCGCATTCGAAAATTATGTAAAGATGGCTTTAGTATCGAGTCTCTTCTTGGTTGTATTATAAACTACCTTCCCGACCGGCCACGGGGTCTGCTATGCAATCCGATTCTAAAATAATTGTATTCGAATGTATCAAATTTCCTCCTCCGTAATACTGAAGGACGTAGGAGTAAATCTTGAACGAACTTTTAAATGAAAGCAGTTGGAAGAATTCAAATCCGACTGTTCTCTCATTGTTAGCCGAGTTTTATTGGGAATTTTTATATTCAGTTTACTTTGGCGCTCAATGAAACGCTGTATCTTATACAACTTTATTTCATAAACTCCATTTACCAGCCATTCCTGTTGTTCACTTTTGCAAGTGACTTATTTTTGTCCACTTATCGTTGTTCACGTTTGAGTTGTTGTTTTCCCATGTGCGATGTTTTGCTGAAACTCGGCTGTTGTTGGAATTAAAAATTTGTATCAAAAATAACTTTTGAAAAATTCGAAAATATAATAGAGTTGCATAGTTGGGCCCGTATACAGATTCATAGCAATACTTGCAACTATATCTCGTTATCGATACGTTGCGATTACGTTTCACTATACTTGATATCATTTACCACTGCTTTTGGCGGTCATTTTATTTTTATAAATTCATTGGTCTTTGTCGTGGCTATAGTTGTTTTGGGTTTCAAGTTGTGTTTGATGGCTTTGAGTCTGATACTCCTTAAGTCCGATACTCACTTTATAAATAGCACATGTGTCGTAAGACTCCGTTTTGACCCCGTGTTTTCGTAAATGAAGTCTTGTCTAGACTTCTAGTCCTCTTAACTGTTTCGCTGATCGCTGACAAGCTTCATCTTTTTATATTCTTTCATAATTCAATTACCTGCTTCGGATGCGGAACGGGAACGGTTACTCATGATTAGCTCATTGGATTCCCGACCTTGAAAGCATTGTTACATTGGGTCATAATGGGTGATTATTTTGATATTTATATTTATGGTAACACTGGTTTTGACAGCTCACGCAGTTTTTGTGTCAAACTTCTTCTAACGTGCGACGATAACAAACTTTTTTGTGTTTTTTGAAGAGCTTGACTTGCATGACGTGTGTTTTCTACAAGATGGTTCCACATTCCACACGACAAGCTTACAAATAACGGTGAACAATTTTTTTTCACGATTGGGGTCGGTCAATTGGGGCTATGTCAAGGCCCATGTCCAGCGACAAGCCCGCTTCAGTTGACGCATTGAAAGCAACATTGAAGCATTAATTCGTGAGATACTTGCCGAAATATTATAAAGATTATGACAAAATTGAATTCTTTGATATCTTCTATTGATTGCGCCACCTAAGATGAGGTCTTCTCTTCCCCTTCTGCGATTTCCCTGCAATGTGTAATGTGTTATGTGTGAAAACCCGTCTAGTCGGAGGATTGAGGGTATCCTTACCCACTTTAGATAAGGCCAATAGTTACCGGATCCTATGTATAGGAAGTCTTGTAATACCTCGAAGTTATGTCTGTCTATTGTGACTTTTTACCCAATTCGTCGATGTAGTCTGCCCTTGTTCGATAACAGCGAACATCCTTCGTTTTGTCCTGGTTAACCATTAAACCCATTTTGTGTCGCCTCTGTTTCAATGACCACAAAAGCACCTATGAATGACATCACGCTTGAATCTTCCCATAACGTATTATCAGTCATTGTACAAGCTTTTGAAAGATTGTGCCTCTGAGGTTGGTGTTTGAGTTTTGTAAAATCTTTTCAGGTATGATGTAAGATAAACCGGATGACAGTGTGTCGCCTTGTCTAAAATCTTTTTCAACATCAAAAGTATCGGTGCGTGCTTTACCGACCTTGACGGAACAGCGTGAATTCTCTCGTATGAGCTTTATAAGAATGCCAAATGGTACTTCCAAAGGATGTCCTCCTTTTCTAGTTTTGCATTAAAACCGCCTAGTCTTGATGCAGACAATCGTAATACGCTCATTTGCTGGATTTTGGCTGGTAACCTTACCTGAGTTCACCTCAAACGAAGAACCCGCACCCAAATATGGGTTGTTTCTTTGTCTGTAGCAGTCGCCAGAGTAGATGTCGCAGTTTTTCATCTTCTTTGGCGGCCAGGTCCATGTATCCTGTTGCACGGGTTTGAGGGGTGTAGGCTCACCAGGGGCTGTCTATTTCCATACCCTGTCCTAGCATTGAAACACCCGATCTTAAGCCAAATATGTCGGAGTAGCTCATTCAAGGCATCCTGCAGCTCTCTCAGACCACAGACATTCAGGCAGCCAGTCGTTGACCCCTGTTTCGATTTGCGTTTGTATACCATATCCCCTGGTTTTAGAATTTTCGCAGTTTTCAATTCTGAATTCGTATACGTTTTCAATTCATTTTGTTACATTTATGCTAAACACCATTTATTGCTATATGTATATGGGAAACGATAGTATGTGTTTATATATGTACAACATATTAACATTATCATGTATTAAAATATTAAAGAGTGCTCCAAGCGCAAGGTTCAAGTGTATAACTAGAAACTTTCAATTAACCTTCAGTTTAACCCAGCGGGTGTTCCTGACAGTTTTCGATTTTCTGTCAGTTCTGTGTGAACAACACTTTAAATAAGTTAGACTTTTGCAACGCCAGGCGGGTCAGCTAGTTATCATATGAAGTCAGTAGTAAATCCATTAGGATATAAGAACACACTTTTTCAATCTATTCAGTCTTTGTTCCAAATTTCATTCAAATCTTCTTAGTGGTTTTGGAACCTATTCAATACAAAGGCTAACTTCTCGTTTCTTTCCCGTTTCCGTTCCCGCGGTGAGAATAAAATATAGCCTATGTTATTTCCTTCCTATATTTGCTGCGGATACGACTTCGAATAAGATTGCTATTGTTACAGAAGCTTATACGACTGTGGATACGACTGCGGGTATAGCTTATATAGTAAAAAAATGTTTTTTTTTTTGCTCATCTTCAACAAACGAGACCCCGAAAAAGTCCACACATTTCGTATAACAAAAGACAAAAACAAATTCTTTAACAAAAAAAAAACAAGTATACACCAGAGTGCACCGGAACTAACGCTTCGCGTTAAAACGAAAAGCTGGAGTTTTTCTTGCCTTCGCCTTAAGTCTTTATTTTTGAACAAAGTCTGTCCCAGCGCAATTTTTCAAGAAACACGATATTCTTTGCTTCTTTTGCTAAAAAAAGACATACAGCTGGGTTCCACATTTCACTTTCACGTGAAATGAAATCGAAATCGATCGAAATTAAGATTGGGTGTTCTGCATTTCAATTTTATCGATATCGATTTCATATTTTTCGAAATCGAAGTGAAACGAAATCGTTGTGTTCCACAATTGGGTTTCGCCGGTTTCCAAGTGATTTGAAATCACCCTTATTTATCTGTGTAGAATGGTAGAAGAAAACAGTCGCGTTTAAGAATGTAAGTAAAAAAAACTCCGTTGCAACCACACAAAATTTGTTTATTTTACTAGAAATTTGGTTGGTGCACTCTCATTAAAGTTAATAGATGAAGTAATGTCAAAGTGCGCACTCATAGTTCAAACATAAACATTAGTTTGTATCTCTCTTTTATTCTATACTTACTCAAACAAGTCTTATGTCCTTACTTTCAATCAAAATCTATTGTTATACTTACGGAGATTAACCAATAACTTAAGCCACCAATATCGAATCTTTTCAGATCAAATAAAAGAACACGAAGTTTTTTATATATAAAAGAATCAAGTATTTTTATTTAACAAGTAAAAAGTAATTAGATTTTTTTTATTATTTACAAAAACAAAGGAAAACATTTTTTAACATTAACCAAAAAAGTAAAAACAATTTCTTTCAAAAATTCGTATCAGTGTAAAAAACAATTGATTCGGAGTAATACACTAGAGTGTATTCTATATTAGTAGAGCTATCATAGATATAAGAGCTATCATAGGCATTAGAGCTATCATAGTCATTAGAGCTATCACAGTCATAGGTATACGAGTTGTCTTCGTTGTTGAGATCGTCAGTCGAAGTTCCTACATCGACATATTTTTTACCATCTACACAGGAACATGCGTTTGAAAAGAATTTTCGATTTCCTGTAAGGAGAGTAAAAAAAATTATTTAGATTCTTTTTTCTATTTAAAAGTTTAAATAACAAAACAAATAAGTAAATTGTGTTTCATTCGAAACAAGTTTGGCAATTAATTAAAACAACAGTCTTAAAAAAAATATATACATTTGCTTAATACACAAATTTTAATTGTTTTTAAATTAATTAACGTATCTCAAAGGTAATCACTTGATACAATGATACATTTACTCGCAGTATGCATTTTATCGAACATTTCTATTAGTATAAGAAATCCAAAACTTATATTTTGCACTATTTTTCTTTAATGGGAAAATATTGATCTTAATGGTTATGATGGTTAAGACTTTTTACATTTAAAATTTATAAAACCATATAACAATAAAAAAACCCACCATATCACACAACACTTTCAATTGATTCACTTTAAACTGAGCTAAACTTAAAAATTTATTTTGTACACATATTTTTTTAAATCTTGAATTATTTGTCAAACAAAAAATTGTTTTGCTATTTAAAAATTGTTTTGCTGAAAAAAATTGAAATATTCGAAAGACAATACGAAGAATAGATGATGGACGATGTTTTTCAAGAAGCCTCTCTTTACGAAGATCAGAAGCACAATGGCAACAAAAATTTAAAAATCGAAGAAAATATAAGAATTCAGTTTCGAATAGTGGTGCTCCTGTGTGCTTAAGAGGGTGCTCCTCCTATACAAAAAGTCCATAAACAATACAAAATCCACTCACACAAAACCAATTTAAAAAAAAAAAATACCATTTATTTAAAAAAAATTTAATAACAACAATAAAATATTTTCTTTTTTATTCTTCAAACTTACTATTCATGGTTTTTCTTATGCAGCCCATTGAAGTTTCACCTAAAAAATTACACTAATTAACACTTATGCCTTTAACTTTAAATTTTTCCAAAAAGTTTACCTTTTCTTTTCTTGTATATATTTTTATTTTATTTATTTCGCTCCCGTTTCAGCAAATCGGCTGCTAATGAAATCTATTTTTCAATAATAAAATTTTAGTCGCAAATTTGGGGTCCTTATAATAGTCTCAAACTGAACCTGAACTACGCTGATTAAAAAAAAAAATGAAAACAGCAAAGTAGAAAAAACAGTAGAAAAGGGGTTTTCCGGTCAAGGGTAGAGTTAGTTGTGCAATGCATGCATGGTACATGGTGCATGGTGCATGATGCATGGTGCATGGTGCATGGTGTATGATGCATGGTGCATGGGGTATGGTGAATGGTGGTTATGGTATAGTACATGATGTATTTGGCACCACACAAACTACCATTACTCTAAATCCTTGCTTTTGCATAAGGATGTGCGGTGCACGATGTAAAATCATACGCCATGCACATTTTCTATGCACCAGGCAATATGCAATATCATGCACAATACATGATGCACCATGCACAATACATGATGCACCATGCACAATACATGATGCACCATGCACAATACATGATGCACCATGCACAATACATGATGCACCATGCACAATACATGATGCACCATGCACAATACATGATGCATCATGCACCATGCATTTTGCATGCATTGCACTAACTAACCCTTGGCAGGAAAACCTTTTTTCTACTGTTTTTTCTACTTTGCTGTTTTCATATTTTTTTTTTAATCAGCGTAGTTCAGGTTCAGTTTGAGACTATATAAGGACCCCAAATTTGTGACTAAAATTTTATTATTGAAAAATAGATTTCATTAGCATCCGATTTGCTGAAACGGGAGCGAAATAAATAAAATAAAAATATATACAAGAAAAGAAAAGGTAAACTTTTTGGAAAAATTTAAAGTTAAAGGCATAAGTGTTAATTAGTGTAATTTTTTAGGTGAAACTTCAATGGGCTGCATAAGAAAAACCATGAATAGTAAGTTTGAAGAATAAAAAAGAAAATATTTTATTGTTGTTATTAAATTTTTTTTAAATAAATGGTATTTTTTTTTTAAATTGGTTTTGTGTGAGTGGATTTTGTATTGTTTATGAACTGAATTTTTAAATTTTTGTTGCCATTGTGCTTCTGATCTTCGTAAAGAGAGGCTTCTTGAAAAACATCGTCCATCATCTATTCTTCGTATTGTCTTTCGAATATTTCAATTTTTTTCAGCAAAACAATTTTTAAACAGCAAAACAATTTTTTGTTTGACAAATAATTCAAGATTAAAAAAAATATGTGTACAAAATAAATTTTTAAGTTTAGCTCAGTTTAAAGTGAATCAATTGAAAGTGTTGTGTGATATGGTGGGTTTTTTTATTGTTATATGGTTTTATAAATTTTAAATGTAAAAAGTCTTAACCATCATAACCATTAAGATCAATATTTTCCCATTAAAGAAAAATAGTGCAAAATATAAGTTTTGGATTTCTTATACTAATAGAAATGTTCGATAAAATGCATACTGCGAGTAAATGTATCATTGTATCAAGTGATTACCTTTGAGATACGTTAATTAATTTAAAAACAATTAAGATTTGTGTATTAAGCAAATATATATATATTTTTTTAAGACTGTTGTTTTAATTAACTGCCAAACTCGTTTCGAATGAAACACTATTTACTTATTTGTTTTGTTATTTAAACTTTTAAATAGAAAAAAGATAATTTTTTTTACTCTCATTACAGGAATTCGAAAATTCTTTTCAAACGCATGTTCCTGTGTAGATGGTAAAAAATATGTCGATGTAGGAACTTCGACTGACGATCTCAACAACGAAGACAACTCGTATACCTATGACTGTGATAGCTCTAATGACTATGATAGCTCTAATGCCTATGATAGCTCTTATATCTATGATAGCTCTACTAATATAGAATACACTCTAGTGTATTACTCCGAATCAATTGTTTTTTACACTGATACGAATTTTTGAAAGTAATTGTTTTTACTTTTTTGTTTAATGTTAAAAAATGTTTTACTTTGTTTTTGTAAATAATAAAAAAAATCTAATTACTTTTTACTTGTTAAATAAAAATACTTGATTCTTTTATATATAAAAAACTTCGTGTTCTTTTATTTGATCTGAAAGATTCGATATTGGTGGCTTAAGTTATTGGTTAATTTCCGTAAGTATAACAATAGATTTTGATTGAAAGTAACGACATAAGACTTGTTTGAGTAAGTATAGAATAAAAGAGAGATACAAACTAATGTTTATGTTTGAACTATAACAAAACGTTACTTAATTAATTCACGTTCATTTATTACACATTTCGGTTTGAAGAAATTATTTGAATTCAGTGATTGATGAGTGCGCACTTTGACATTACTTCATCTATTAACTTTAATGAGTGTGCACCAACCAAATTTCTAGTAAATTAAACAAATTTTGTGTGGTTGCAACGCAGTTTTTTTACTTACATTCTTAAACGCGACTGTTTTCTTCTACCATTCCACACAGATAAATTAGGGTGATTTCAAATCACTTGGAAACCGGGGCTCCTCGCTCTGTTGCGCCACCCTATTTATTTTATTTATGTAACGGCTGAGGATAGTGATGCGGATACGGATGTTAACTCGGCTGCAGATACGGACGAGTTATTACTACGGATACGGCTGGCGATAAGACAACGGATTCGACAACGGACACGGATGTTGATAGGCTGTGGTTACAACTTTGCATACGTACATCCATAGAAACAATCTTCATAAAAGCTATGGTGACCTTGCTTTTTGGTTCTTCTGTATTCAACGTCCAGTACCTCAAGCTTGTGATGGAGAATAACACGCATATATAGTTTTTTGGTCATCTTCAACAAACGAGACCCCGAAAAAGTCCACACCTTTCGTATAACAAAAGATAAACAAATTAAAAAAAAAAACAAGTATACGCCAGAGTGCACCGGAACTAATGCTTCGCGTTAAAACGAAAAGCTGGAGTTTTCCTTTCCTTCGCCTTTAGTCTTTATTTTTGTACAAACTCTGTCCCAGCGCAATTTTTCAAGAAACACGATATTCTTTGCTTCTTTTGCTAAAAAACAGACATAAAAACAAATAAAACCAATGTACCCTATATCAAGTTCGCCATACGCTTTTTGAGAAGCACATATTCAGAGCTCACCATCAACCCACTCAATAGTTCAACTTCAACACTCATTACACTAGAAATGTACTGCAACTCAAACAAACAATATCTTGTTTACATTTTCCATCTCACTCGTAAAAGCCGACTCGGCAGTCTACTAATCGCAAGCTTTTGCGAATGTCGTACTTTTTCTCTCAGTTGCAAGCTTGTTGCCTCTGGCTCTCTGTTATCATTCATTCAAAACGGTGGTTTTGAGCTTTTTGACCCTGAAGTCGCAGTGGTAGTACAATTGTATCTCTTTGCTGTGCTTACACCACCTACCTATGTGCATCCCATGCGAGATGTCTACAATATTCAAAGTTGACGTTGATTATAAGTCCGACAGGAATGCTGCTCATATAAGGGTGAATATTTAGCGGTTGCCTGCTAACTGACTGACTGTAACTGTGCCAGTCTTACGTTATTGGACCACGAAAATGGTTGTGAAGAAGGCATACTATTCGTTCGCTTCGTACTAAAAAGTTGACTTCTACTTCGTGTATCTTTGCCAAAAAAAGTGAAAAATAAATTTTAAAAAAGTCCCATAGGACATCGAAGAGGAGAGAAACGAATAAACTTCCTTGACATTGTCTATTTTTTATTACTGTTTTGGGTTGTTTGTACCTTTTTGCGGTTTGTGTCGCTTGAAATTGCTTGTGGGAGTGAAACAAAAAAAAAATAACAAACTCTAAAGTGGATAGTTGGAGATTTGCCAAAATATATTTTACCTTTTGCTCAATTTAACATTAGAGGACAAACAAAACAAAGTGAGTATATCCTTTGGCACGTATCCTTTACACAAAACAAAAGCAAAGGACTACTAATGACTATAGTGTATGAGTATTAAAGTTTCGAAGAAGACATTATTCCTTAATTGAAGAGGGTACTTAGGATAGTTTTGTGCGTGATACTTTTATGTTTACCTATACGTATACGAAAAAGATGTTCCGAATAATAATTTTTTCAACTTGCTCTTGTATTGCACGTCCTTTGTGTACAATAATGGGATGTCGTTTTTTCCTGTATGTGTCCTGCTTTTGGAGGGTTGACGCCAAATGCGTTATGTAACATTATTCTGCGTTTTATTTGAGATGAATAATTTGGAACAAATAATTATGAAATGCGATTTCGAATGCGTCTTAGCGACGCGAAGGCGGGTGATCAAAACTTCAAAATATTTGATCTATGTACAAATAAATGAGAGTTTACAGACTCGAAAATAGTAAGCAGTTTATTGAAAGAATAATTCGTATCACAATTTTGAGAAAGTAATAATGTCGCTTTGTTTCGCGACGATATGGCCCAGCCATTTAATTTTTGTAAATGTAAAATTTTCCAAAGAAGATTTGTAATTTTAATAAAAAATCTATTTCAAATCTAAAGAGATCTATTGCAATGGAAAGTTCTAGCAACGAAAAGATGCTTTGAAGTAAGGAGGATGAATGGTCTGAATAAGCTCATAAGAATTTATGTTCCAGACACATTAGTTATTTAAATTTGGGGAAGGGTGTAAAATACTTTTACCACGTGTTTCTGAAGCAATTAAAAGCAATATAATTTCGTTGAGGAAAAGGGAAAGCGGCGTTTAGTTTAGAATAAACCTTAAGCGGAAACCAGTACATGACTGAAGCGTACGAGTCATTTAAAAAACAAATTTAAGTGATTTAGCGATATCACTCTGGAATCAGTTTCTTCTTAAGTTTTTCAGTTTTGACTTTTACTAGTCACCGATACATTTTTCATTTTTGGGGCTGAGCATAGCCCCAATTTTGAGTAACTTTTTTGGTATGAATCGTATGATGGCCTACTTTACTTTCCTTATTTTAGTATTTAGGTAGGTAAAATCACGATCGAAGTATAACAGCGATGGATGTTTCGAGGCTTCGTTAAGTCTCTATTTAAATAGGGATGAGGTCTCTTAATCGCACATGACAAACCGAGTGAATACATACTATAACCATGAAATAGCCACAATGAAAGCCTAGCTGCGCTTAATAAAGTCTAAACTTTTCGAAGCGTAGATATGAACGGTCTCAGACTTAGGCAATTTGACAGGTGCATAAGAAATATTCCTTAAAGAAAAATTTTTTTTACTCAAACCATCCTGGAATGAAGCCTACATGTTGTGGCTTACTTAGAACCACTTCACAATTTGAGTTTTGAGTGGAAAGTTCTGACATGACTGGAACGTTGTGACTTAACTGGAACATTGACTTGACACTTTGTGTATTATCTGTGATGTCATACAGAATCTGTTCATTAAATATAATATGCCTGAAGAGACTTTTGTTCTAATTGACACGATTGACGCAAAGACGCGAAAAATCTTCATCGCATCACACGCACTCACCGCGTTGGTTTGTGCAAGGCTTTACACTTTGAGTTGTTGACATGTTCTGTACGAACTTAAACTGTCTTGAGCAACTATCTTTAATTAAATCTAATTTATCAGAAAACTGAACACGGAACGTGTTTAATTCTCTGACGGCCTATTTCTTCAAATTAGTACTAAGCCGGTCTAGTACCCGGTCTAGCTAGACCAGGTGCTAGCTTAATGCCTGGTCCTATACAAAAGTTAGTACTTTTTCATTTCTTCGCATTATATCAGATCTAAATTTCTATGACGGTACTATTGTTAAACTGGTAGAATTCTTTATACGACATTTGTTTGACAATTAAAATTATTATTTTCACTTCTACTTCCAATTTCTCAATTACTTCCCCAAATGCTGATCAATTAGATTATCAAAATATAGAATGATTAATTATTGGAATGACGGGAATTTTCTTCTTGGCTATTAAACATTGTAAGGTGGTGTGCTGACGATGTGTCCAGTGCGAATCTAAGCTATTCATCATTGTTTTCTGTCAGAGGTATTACGAGCCTCATCTAACATCGAATATTGTACCCATGTACATAGATGATTCTTTCTTGCCTGTTGAGCCAACAACATTTGCTCATTTCACAAGGAGCCGGTTTCACTCTTGAATCTACATTAAACTCACCTGCTGCGCCCTAGGTTCTCTGGAGCTATAGCAAATACCGTATATACGAATGATTTAATGGGGTATGAATAATCTATGAATTTGGGTGCTTCTTCAGATTGTTCTAGAAAGAACAAACTTAAAGTTTAGAGGCATTGCATGGATATAGAATCGACCATGCATATTTGGTGGACCAGAGTGCATATTTGGTGGACAAGGTACAGTTCGAATTAGCTTTTGGTAAGATTTGTACATAGCAAGCAAGCTTCCCGTTGGAAAGACGTAAAACAATTTCCCTTTGTTACTCCATGGCCGGACAGATCTAGAAATCCTTGTTATCCGGATTATGGAGCTAATATGCACTATTTTTTAATCATAAAATCCAAGTGCACCAATGCAAATAACAACAGCTAGGCTTGCAAAAACCACTAGGTTTCGGAGAACTTGTAGGACCGATATGTCCTCATCTGCAGGTGTGTATGTTGAGTATGTTTTGAAGAGATTTGATGATCTATAAAGAAGAAGCTTTTTGATTGGCAAATTTTATGCTTCTGGAATTCGAACCACGAACTCCCACGTAACTGACAGACGTGCTAATTGTTACGTCGAGGACACGTTTACATATTTAATAAAAGCTCGAGATGATCACCTCTTAAATGCCCTCAATTGATAAGGACAGCTAATGTTGTGTTGTATAAATACCATGTAATGGCAGTGCCAGACATAAAACAATGGCTGAACACAATTTTTAAAGTTTTTAAATATTCAAAGTGCATTGGTTTTTTACTGTTCATTGGACCAAAACACTCGCATTTGGGGAACTTGAGTTTCAACCCAAGCACTTTGGCAATCACGTTTGTGATCTGCGCAAGAAAGTTGGGAAACCCGGGGCTAAGCACATTTCTCACAACCAGACCCTGTGAAGGAATGGAGGTAACTACAACTTTCTGCCGATTCCAAACGGCTAATCGAGAAGGCGCTTTTCATGGCAATGAATTTACTATTGTAGGACTTGTCAATTCCTCGTAAAAGGCTTTACCCGTGGAAAAACATATTTTTTTGTTGTTTTCTGTTCTGTTGTTTCCTTCCACGTGACAGCCAGACATGCTAACCATCACGGCACGGGTACCACATTGGAGTATCGAAACATATGTTTAATTGCTTTTTAGAATGCTATTTTCATCTAGTTTTCTTTTTCATTTTTTATATATTTATGTAATTATAATAAGTATTATTTTCCGCTGGTCCAGATGGTATCCCGCCGTTATTCTGAAGATGTGTTCTTCTACGCTGGCAAAGCCTCTGCGTAAACTTTTCCATCTTTCCTATTCTGCTGGGCTACTCCCGAGCAGATGGAAAACTACTTTTGTCCAGCCGGTCCCTAAAAAGGCGAATCCTCCCCTTCTAATTACCGTCCTATTGCACTTACGTCCCTTCTTTCCAAGGTCATGGAAACGTTGATAAACCGTCAACTTATGAAATATCTTGAAGAACGAAAGCTTCTTAATGACCGTCAGTACGGCAAACTGTCCACTGGTGATTTGATGACTTATCTCACCGAAAAGTGGAACCAAACTTTACATTGTTTTGGAGAAAGTAGGATTATTGCGCTTGATATTTCTAAAGCATTTGATAGAGTTTGGCATCAGGCTTTTTTTTATCGAAAATGCGTGCTTTTGGTATCGATGAGTTTCTTCTTCGTTGGATTAAAAATTACCTTTCTGACCGTTCAATACAAGTTGTATTGGATGGTTTGAAGTCTGACACCCACTTTATCCCTTTGTTGGCCAAGCTATGAAAACCCTTAAAAAAAAGAAGTTTTTTTTATTAATATTTGATATTGGAGCATTTTAAACTAGAAAACACATTTCAAAATTTTGCAGGGACATCTAAGGACTTAAATTGATAGTAGGACTCAAAAACTCCGAAGGGCCATAAAAAATAAGATACATCATAAGAATGTTCAGTTTTTGTTTTCTTTTATAATTCAATATTATTCTCACATAAATACAAGCTTGGAAAGACAATTTGTGTGTTACTTTTTGAATAATGTTGTCATTACTTATTGCATATCTTATTATTCACAGTCACGCATTTCAAAAGTCTAGCATGTTGTAGAAAAAAGCCCTTGTAAAAATGCCGTGGACTTAGATAAGAACAAAAAAAAAAGTTGAAACATGGAGATTACATAGTTTTTAAAAGTTGCTTTGGTCGACAGTGTCCAATTTTAATCATATAGGGACTTTATTTGAAGTAAAATTCAGTGGTACTTATAAGTACTGTCGGTCGACAAAGGGTTATAAATGCTGGTGTGCCCCGGAGCTCCGTTTTGTCTCCGACTATCTTCCTCATTTTCTTAATTGATCTCTTGTCTGAAACTTCTAATCCGCTTAACTGTTTTACTGACGACTCGACCCTCAGCTTTTCATATTCGTTTCCAAATTCACGTCCCTGCTCTTCGGATGTGGAACTGGAACGGTTGCGTATGATTAGCTCATTGAATTCTGACCTTGACAGCATTGTTTCATGGGGTTATAAGAACCGAGTAGAATTCAAAGCTGCTTCGGAAACTCAATGCTGTCGCTTGTCGTTAAAGCTTAACATTCCCCCATTGCCATTATCCATGAATGGTACCTGCATCCAAGAAACCGGAAAGATGTCAGTACTTGGTATGTGCGTAAATGATGAATATGGAATGACCACATATTTGAATTCGCCAAAAACGCTGCTAAATGCTTAGGTTTCTTGAGACAATGCAGGAATTTCTTCACCCCATCTGATCTGGCTACAATTTATAAGGCCTTCATCCGCCCAAAACTGGAGTATAGCTCCCATATCTGGTCAGGTGCTGTTCAAACATATTTGCACCTGCTTGATAGGGTACAAAATAGAGCGTTAAAATTATGATAGGAGATAGTTCAATCGTACAATCGATTGATTCTCTTGGACATCGTCGAAACGAAACCTGTCTCTTTCTTTTTTATCGCTTTTTTCACAAACAGTGCTCTAGTGAAATAGCCAGCTGCATTCCTCCCCTGAAATAATTCAGCCGCAACACCCGCCTCGCTAGGAATGCTCATCAATTTTACATTAAGCCGAACTCCGGGCGTACAGTCGAGTTAGAGATCCATATTTTAGTCGCACCACCCGAATGTGGAATGCTCTACCTGGCCCTATTTTTCCCCTTCATTATGATTCACAAAAGTTCAAAAGCAACGTGCATCGGTGTGTCCTATTAAACCCTCCCCTACTTTCCCAAATGCTCGCACTGTGTTCTATAACATTATAAGGGTAGTCATAACCCCTTGATGTGCGCGTTAATTATAAAAAAAGTATGATATATACAGCAATCTCAAAGCATATAAATATATTTTTTAAGAAATAAAGTATTTCTAACCGGCTGACACCTGACAAGCTTTTACTGATTTTGCATTTACCAAGACGTCAATGACCGTAACATTGAGACACCCACTTACGATTCTCCCAAATGTTTAAAATATACTATTTAACAAGAACTCTGGTTTTGAGTATAAATTTGTTTCTGGCTCATTAAATCTGCTTCCTGCTGTGTAGATAAAAATTATAATTAGTCTGGAATCGTGCAAAGTCAAACCAGTACCAGTAAAAACAACTCCAGTATGAAAACCTACTTTTCTACGGTCTACCTTTTATCTATTAGTTCAACTTTTTCTAAGTTTGTGACCCCTAGTCACGAATATTGTTTGCTTACAATTCTTTTCAAGGCCATGTTTTATTTAAACTACAGTCAATATTGCTGCAGATAATGTCGCATAGACCAACAAAACAGTTGTTATTTTACCATAAAGATGTTATCATTCAAAGAGTGCCATCCACTATTTGGGTTCGAAAATACTGATAAATTTGAGGGATTCATTTAACCTACCGTTGCAGCAGTGATCAACCCTTTTAGATATATGCTTTTTTAACTTTTTTGTCACTGTCACAATTGCGGTTCCATTTAAGATTGTCTAGTAATAGAAAAGCTTTTGGTTGCCCATAGTTGATGCATTCAAAACATCGCCATAGAGTCACGTGTGTGGTCAGCCCACATCAATCTGTTTGTGTTAATAATTTTTGTTTTTGAATAATTTGCGTTCAAATTATTTGCATATCATTTAACTGTGGCAAGTGGATGGCAGCATGTCTAGAGTGTCGTATGACGTGTATCAAAACACAACCAAAGCACATCACCTTGACTCCTAGAATGCTAAATATGACAAAAAAAAAACTAGTTTTAATTTCCGCTGTCTAGAGAAAATCAAATCAATAAGAACGTAGTGAAGATTCTTGTTTAACTACCCAGTAAAATAGAATTTTACTGACTTGGAACCCAGAAGAACCATGGATTCTGAAACATATCCGCTATTGAAATTGCTTAACTTGTTTAGCCTATATACAAAAAAAAATCTTAGAAACACACAGCAAAGCCACTGGATGAAGTCACATTTATGCTTCCTATTATCGTATTATTAGGTTCGTTCATTGAACTTTACTCAGGGTTGACGCAGGTTTCCTTGAGCGAGTTGAAAGAAAGCACAGGGCAAACCCAGGGCTCAAAAAACACTAAGTTTGACATTCAGGGCGAGTTTAGGTTTTTTGGTGACCGTAGAGCAACCTCAGCGTTTCACTCACGAACCTATTGTAACGTACGCTTAGTTCGCAATAATAAAACTTTACCTTTCAATTTAATTCTACTCTTTTATTCAATATCACATTAACTCACTCTTAACATTATGACTCTATAATCAAAACTGACATCTGGTTGCCTCGGCGGCCTATTTATATCGATTGACATTACATCTAGAACTTCCCGGTAATTTCCACGTGGAGACCATGTATTTTGCTGTCAAACATTTCCCCTCCTGGTATATTTCTACACTTACACTAGTGTTGCCGCTTGTGTTTTCGGTTGAACGTTTTCGATTAGAAAATTGGTACTAAATGTTGGGTTTGCATTACACTATTATAGGCATTAGAAATGGAAGATGAACTCTGAAAAGCTGACCTCAACAAAAATATTCTCATAGTATGAATATTAGACTGGTTCATCGCAGATTTCCATTTCCCATAGAAATTGTATATTTGTATAATTTTGATCGGCTTTTTTATCAGTATAGAAATGTTAGAAGATGTATGGTAATGCGCGCATTGAACAGTCAAGTATTGGCCGATAAATAATCCTGATAAAGTGCGTTATTAACTTCAAACTCAATTAACTCGAATATTTTGTTTCCTGCAGTGGGCGTGTTAGTAACCCAACCTGATCAAACAACCGTCTTACTAAAAGTCTGCACCCTGCCGGGCTCCTAATCGCTCCTCTTGACTGAACGGGGAGATAGATCCCCAACTGGTCATAGTATTTAGCCCTATCACAGATTCCATCGTAGTAAAACTTCCACACAGAAATCGAAGTTACGAACTACGAAAATTTGTGTTCACAAAATCCGAATGGAATCGAAGAAAGCATTGCCAGTTGCCACACTATATATCGCCATGCTGGTTTTCGAAATCAGCTGTTTTACGCCAAATGTGCAAGATTATTCACATTTTTCTGCAAACAGAACTTTTTTCGGACGACGAATTTACATTCTACTCGGATTTAGTGATACTAAATCTACGAATTTTGAAACTTTTTCGATTACGATGGAATCTGTGATAGGGCTGAGTATGAAATCGAAGAGAATATTTAGCCCTATCACAGATTCCATCGTAGAAAACTTCCACAAGGAAAGCTAAGTTACGAACTACGAAAATTTGTGATCACAAAATCCGAATGGAATCGAAGAAAGCATTTCCAATTGCCACACTAAATACCGCCATGCTGGTTATCGAAATCAGCTGTCTTACGACAAATGTGCAAGATCAATTACATTTTTCGGCAAAACACTACTTCTTTCGAATATAAAGACAACGATTTTACATTCCACTTTAATTTGGTGATACCGAATCTACGAATTTCGAAATTCGTTCCACTCCGAATGGATTATGTGATAGATACATCAGGAAACTTAGACTTTTTTCGATTACGATGGAATCTATGATAGGGCTGATTATTTCATTTTACTGCGGCGAAGGAATATTATAAATACTAGGTACTAAAATCGCAAAAGTATGGCACCACCTGCAACCGTTTTCTGTATGACAGTCTTCTTCAAAAAAGGTAAGTCCTGAGTCATGGATTACTTATGCAAGCAATACAAAAACTCTGACAGCTACAGTAACATAGTAGCTCAATTGGGAATCAATCTTGAATAATACGTTCAAGCATAAAACCGGTGGATCGTTGTTTTTTTTCTGTCCAAACAAAACTCTCTTCAGGTCTTTTGTTTGCTTATAAATGACCTTAAGTATCAGTTTTTGCATGAATTGATGTTTTTGTTTTCATTCGTTGAACTTCAACACATCGTGCTCAGACCTCAGAAGATAATAAGCAAAGTAAACAATATAAACAGTCGCATCTACTTAAGTAAATTCAATTGTATGCCAATGAATGCAAATAGCTTGAACTAACAAAATTCTTCTTCAAATAAAAATCAAATACCACAGTCAGTCTTTACAGAAAACTTCAATGGCAATGGGGTTAGAATAATGTTTCTAATTAGTTTGCCTTCATATTGAAAGCAACAACTTGTTAGCATACGCGCTTGTTGACCCATGGACAGTGCAATGCCCAGTTTATGAACCTTAAATGGGGTAAGTGTGAAAAATTAGTTAACGTTAAGCAAACAACTCTTCTTCTTGTCATAAGTCATTGGATAAGTTGGTTGGGTACAAGAAAAGATTTAATTATTTGCACCGTTGCGTTGATATCAAAGCAAGCGTCGACAATAACTTATCAATGCAAAACTATAGAGGCACTAGTCGTTTTTAGAGGACATACATATTCACTACGAACACACGTTTATTCGTTTTACGGTTTTTATTGCAAGCAAATGACAAACTAAGAGATGCGCTGCAAACAAAGAAATAAAAACTTGAGAAGTTGTGCAAACTTCACTTCAGTCTTTTCTGAATGGTGTCTCTGCTAATCTTCCTTTTTTTATTTACTAGCTTATCTTTGGCAGAGCTGTATAAGAGTGCATTCTTTTTTGTATTGCGGTCAAATCATGAAAAAGACTTATATTTTATACTAGCTGAGCCGCCCGATTTTGCTCGGGTCTCATTCTTCCTCTTCTTTTTTTCTTACTGTCTGACTATGTGATATCCTGATGCTGAAAGAATTTTTGAAATCTGTAGAGTAGTTCCTAAGTTTCCGTTCCCAACCCATTGCTGTAGGAATCTTCCGTTCCCGTGGAAATATGTGAATGAAATATAAATCTATATGTCACTGAGGGATAGTGTTACAATCTAGAGTTGAAAGAATTTTTGAAATCGGTCAAGTAACCTTAATGTTCCCGTTCTCGTCCCTGTTTCTAACCCTGTCGGATTATAGGGATGAAATATAGCCTAAGCTACTGATAAAGGGTAAAGGGGGATAATGTAGCACCCCTAATATTGAAAGAATTTTTGGAATCCGTCCAGTAGTTTCTAGGTTTCCTTTACCAACCCCGTTCCTGTGGGAATCTTTCGTTTCCATTGAAATATGTGAATGAAATGTAAATCTATGTCACTGAGGGATAATGTATCATCCTAGAGTTGAAAGAATTTTTGAAATCGGTCAAGTAACTTGATTGTTCCCGTTCTCGTTTCTGTTTCTGTTCCCGTCGGAATATAGGAATGAAATAAAGCATAAGAGGGGGATAATGTAGCACCCCTAATGCTAAAAGAATTTTTGAAATCTGTCCAGTAGTTTCTAAGATTCAGTTCCCAACTCCGTTCCTGTGAGAATATGGGGATCAAATCTTGACAGGAATCATCTCTGGACTAAGATATGTCTGACCTGAAAATTTCATAAAAATCCGTCGGGTGGCTTAGGAGTCTATACCGGATATAGATACATACATCCTATTTTATAAAAGGGGTCTTCCAATAAGAGTGATATGATTTCTTTTTTGAAAACACACTTTTTGTAAAGGAAATTCAAATATTTTTTATTTAATGTGTACTTCAATCAATACATTTATGTTTTAAATCAAAACGTCATTCAAATGGCCACCATTCTGCTTCTGCAGCAACAAATTCGATGAACCCAATTTTCGAGCACTTTTTCCAGTAAATCAAGTCGTATATCATGAATGGCACGCTCAATATTGACTTGTAAGGCTTGAAGAGAATCTGGTTTATTTTGAAAGACCAATGACTTCCAATAATCCTAAACAAGGAATAGTCTAATGGTGTTAAATCACGACTTCTTTTAGGCCATTCAATATCACAATTTCTTGAAATAATCGAATCTCTAAATTTTTCTCGCAATAATTCAATTGCTGCATTTGCTGTGTAACACCTAGCTCCATCTTGTTGAAACCAAATGTTGTCAAAATCGATTTATTCCAATTTCGCCCATAAGAAGTTGGTTATCATCGATCTATGTATACCGCTCTCCATTGACAGTAATGGTGTTACCAGCTCCATTTTGAAAATAAGAATGGACCGATGATTCCACCAGCCCAAGAACCACTCCAAAATGTCAATTTAGGTGAATGTAAAGCTTTGCGCAAACCAATGCGGTGAGGTCGTACGATGCGATTGCGATAAGTCAAATCCCTATGCATTAAGTCAAACGTTTATGGACGTTTGATTTAATCCATAGGGATTTGACTTATCGCAATCTCATCGTACGATCTCACCGCGTTGGTTTGGCCAAGGCTTAATGGTTTTTCATGAATATTAATATAAAATCGTTATCGATTTCAAGTTGTTCCAAGCCAAAATCAGGAAGTTCATGACGTTTACGGTGGTCGAATGGTAAGATTGTAAGCACTTCTGAATGCAATAAAAAACAAATGACAGATTTTGGCATACTACAAATGGCCGAAACACCACTGCAAAATCATATCATACCTATTGGAAAACCCTTTATATAGAAGATATAAGATAGAAGATAGAAGATAGATAGAAGAAAATATATATTCAAAAGACTCCAAGCAGTAAAAAGACTCCGAAGCCGCTAAATGACTGCATTACTTTCAATGCAAAAGACTATTGAAACTTCCATCACTGCAACCAGTTAAAAAGTATTGCATTCTTTTTACTTCAAGTCTTTTTACTGCTCCAGCCGATTGGTTTACCAAAGACTTCAAAATTTGCTGGGACTTATTTTTATAAGTTGAAGTACTGCGATAAGGAATGCATTCCGAATATTCAGTTAAATGAATAGGAATTTGTGCAATGCATTACCAAATGAATCGATTATTTTACAGCTCTGATCTTCAGGAAAATCATCTCGGTTTAATCTCAAAGAGTTTAATAATTTTTTAAAGGTTGGAAGCTCTATTTCTTCATTTGATGGAATGGAACATAACAAGTTCACAAAGCTAAAAGTATACCGATTACTTGAATCATTTCCTGATTGTTGGCATAACATTAAATGCGATGCCAACAAACATATTATGTAGGCCCTTAACGGTTCCACACAAAAACGTTCAAAAGGGTCCAGTCGCAGCTCCGAGGTGGCGAATTATCACTTTGGAAATAACTTTTCAGGCAATGCGTCTGATTTTCTGACTTTCTGTCAAGATTTCGATCGAGAAACAGGTGTCAGTGGTGCCCGTGGCGTAATGACAAAACAACAACTTAACCATAACCGGATATGTAACCGTCAATCATACTTGAAGGTCAAAGAAATCAATCTATTGAATAGAGTTCAAGATTAGTACCCACATAGTAATAGAATTTGTACTCTAGAGACCACTGAAGGCAACAACCGTATCAACCTTTTCAGGTTATGGTGACAACAACGTATTCAAAGTCAACGACTGACCTTAACCTTAACTTTGGTAAGTAGGTACTAATCTTTAACAATAAGAAACAATAAACCAACTGTCACAGCAATAACATTGAAATAATTTAACTTTTTATAAGACAAAAAAACGGTGAACTGCAACTCTTTGATTCATACTTTAGCGAATGAACTTTAAACAAACAAAAAATGCTTGGTGACATTGCTCAGAAGATTTTAGTTACTTATTTCATTTACAAAACGCGTCATTAAAAAAATATACCTAAGCAGGCTTTGGGTATAAACCAACACTGGAAAAGCAACTAACGACCATGATAAGCTTGATTAATAAAGCTTAACGACCATGAAGAAGGACATCATCAGATCAAAAAAAATATCAACGAATGACTTTTAACAGGAACACCGTACACATAATATCGTGGATTAAAATTTCTTAGATCAGTTGATGGGCGTTCGGTACGGATTTCAAGTCAGACATAATCGAAAATCGAAATTCAAAATAAAAGACAACCTGTCATTTGGGCAATGATGATAAATATAGCATACATACACCCGACTGATCTGTTTATTGTGTTTTGATAGTTAAGTTATCGGGTTCAACGATTCACCATGCCTCTCGAAAGTATCCAGGTAGATAGAAAGATATGCGTATTTCTTAATTCAATTTCCTTATTTAAAAATACATTTTTTTACAAAATGTATTATTTGGGAGTGATCCTTTGGCAATACGTTGTTCTTATTCAATAAAGGTAGTTACTTTAGATGAGCAAACGATTTCTTTCATTCGTCCCCATACAAAAAAAATACAGTACAATGAGATCGGTCTTTCTGCCAATCCATCGATCACCGCATTTTTCATCCAGCGAATCCTTAACTTCATGGCCATAGTTGGCATGGGTCAAATATAACAAAGTTTGGCTTTTTTAATACTGTCAAAAAATTATTTCAAAGTTGAGAAGCGGACTTACTGTAAAACAATATTTTCAGAGAATATGACCAAAAATGACATGCCAAAGTATGGGACACCAATTACCGGACACCCTATACATTAAGTGCTCCTTGCAGGAATGTAGGACCCTCAACAAAGAATAGTTGATGCACTTTGGTGTTGTGTTCTTTATCTTCCGGCAGATTTTTTTTCTATCGGAGATTTTTAAAATATTAACTGGAGCACTCAAACCTACATATCAGTCCATTGTACAACCAGATAGCAACTACCTTTTGGTATTGCTTTCCAGATATTAGGAGAAAAGGTTAACAGTTGTCTGCGCCAAGTATCTGTAGCCTGATAAGAGAAAATGCGGAACATTCACAGAGATAGTTAAGGACTGTAATAAAAAACAGAGGACGCTTTCTTAGTGTTTACTTACTTTGACATGGAAGGCTTCGGTGACTGCAGGTGCAGGTGGACATCTAACCTTCGTCACTGCTCCTTCATATATATTCTTGATAATCCATAAATAGGACTCCAGAAATCCTCCTTCTCTAAGGACCAGCCATATTAGATCTCGAGGTTGTCAATCGAATGCTTATTCGATGCTATCCAGCACAGTTCCTTAGAGGAACGATGTTTTTCCATTACGATCCATATACTTTGGATTGCATCTGGTGGATCATCGACTTTATCGAACAGTAGTTATCCAAATTTCGTGTATCTGCCTAGGGTAAAAAAATTCTTCCAGCTCCCGATACGTGTCCTCCGTTTTCTTTGGTTGGAGTTCGGCGCACAGCTTCTGTATTCATCTTTATTACTTTAGAGGCACTTTGACAATGCATAGCCGATTGTTTCATAAATTTTATATGTGCACACTTGACATACCATTGAAAGCTATTGGGTGCGCTCAATATCAATTTACTTATAAATGTTCAAGTAAAATATTCTTCTTAAAATAATCGCAAAACAGTTATTATTAGATCTCCATTTTCCCACCTCCTTTTGTTTTGGAACCTTATCCATTTCGGATACAAGGGCCAAGCGATGCATTCGATTGCATCGTACTTTCATTGCAGATTTTTTGTTAACTCGCAAATTAACATCTTATTGTTAAACAAAGAAATTATTTACTTAAATATATTCGATTTTAGATGACAACCAAACAGCTTATAGTGATGCTTCCGCTACTTTTACTACTCTCGGGGAGAATGCGCATGGCATGCAGTTCAGCAGTTTTAATTGCAGACTTAACAATGTCAGTGATGATTGAACTTTCTTCGCGACATCCATTTTGTAGAATGCATACAGACAGGTGAGTAAAAGTTATCACTCCAACAAATGTCATCCTATTACGAGTAATTTGAATATTTTCCACAGAGGTGATATTCAGCGAATGCTTTTAAGTTCTGACCAACGCCGAATACGACAAGTGCCACGTGAATCTGTTATGGAATTGGAAAGTGTTTGCAAAGATGCCGGCTCATATGGAAGTGAATTTCGTGGAGGTCTAGGTTTCATATACCCCGGCACGAAATGGTGTGGTCCAGGTAAATGTTATTCAATTGTACTTTGTAATGTCAACACTTCCAACAAGGCACTTCATTGTCAATTGTCCAAATCTTATATTGAATACTTGGGAATTTGGTACAGCCAGTCTATTGTTCAAAAGATGTCGAATTAATATACACCATATGGTTAATAACAGAAGCTAAAAAGACTACTTGTCTGTTATAAAACTCCACAGAAGTTACGAAAGCTAAAAACTTAGACTAATTTAGGTCAATGTCATTTTGGTGAAATGACGAATCCGAAATTAAACAAACTCAAAGAGCATATCGGTTAGGATCTCGGAATTTTCGGTAAGGGAAGTTCCTCCCTTTAAAATTTTCCTTTAAGTAACGTTGCGTAGATCAGAATCGTCAACAATTTTCTTAATCTTAACTCGTTCCATTGCATTTGGCTGCTTTAGGTTTTTGACTGCGATGGTAAGCCAGACACGTCCAAGGGATTTAAGAATTCAATTGGATAGTTGGTGGCGTATGTGTGCAATCCACACGCGGTAGAAGTGCAACTTCTTAATTTTTTTTAGCAACAGCTTTCGTAAAAAAAAGTATTTACTAGTGGGATAAAAATATTAGGTGGTTGGCGTGTTGGGAAGCTCTGATTAGTGCCCACTGCCCACTTTACCCCAGAAGTAGCAAATTATGTATATTACAAGTAGGTACATACATTGTGCTTGAAAAGAGTTTTTTTTAGAACTGTGGCTTTCAAGAGGAAGCAAAACTCTTTCATTATTCAATATCTTAATATATATAAATTACGTGCCACGATGTTTGTCCGCGATGGACTCCTAAACTGCTTAAACGATTTTAATAA
This sequence comes from Melanostoma mellinum, assembly GCA_914767635.1. NCBI lineage: Eukaryota > Metazoa > Arthropoda > Insecta > Diptera > Syrphidae > Melanostoma > Melanostoma mellinum. The sequence goes on along the minus strand of OU612059.1, from coordinate 57,535,787 downwards.
AATTTGTACACCGTGTGCAGTTTGATCCAACTTGAAAGATAGGATAGCTTACATCTCAATTTATGTTACATTAGCCACAGCAACGCGTGAGATATTTCCGGCAAGTGGCCGCTACTGGCTCGAACAAATTCCAGTCCAGAGACCCAATTTTCGATCACTTTTTGTTCCCTTTGGGCCGAATATTCTCTTCACAGGCGTCAATCGCCTCGGTCTAATCTGTCTAAATAAGAGCCTTCACATAACACCACAAGATCTTGGAGGTAGCTCACAGGTTTAAAACAAGAAATTATATAAAAATCGGCGTCACCAGTGATTTCGTTTCGAGACAATTTACCGAATGTACGGTGTACCCAGTGGTGATGCCGCTTTAATTCTTCTGCAATTAAATGAACTGAGCATTAATCAAGAGACAGACAAACAAAAAGACAAACTCCGATAAAAGTATTACCAAATTGAAAACCACACGTTCTCTAGACTCATTGATAAGATAGAATTGATAAGATATTGTATCTTAATGTGTATAGCAAATCTAAAAATAAACTAAACTAAACTAAACTATAACGTTATTAGTCACAATTCGGTTAGAGAGCGTATAATGACAATCCGCGTCAGTGCCAAATTTGACAACACAGAAGAGAAGGACAATCAGCCCTATCGAGATAACCGTCGGAGCGGAATTCTCTCCAATTTCCTATGATTTGGAGATATTTTGCTTCGTGGTAGTTCTCCGATCGGCCAATCCGACGTCCTCTGATAAGTTTTTGCTACAGAAAGGTTTAGTTTTGGGAATGCAACGCGTTGCCGTATCTCCGAAATGCGTTGCGGAGAAAACTCCGCTTCGTCGCGTCGGTTACCGCGATAGGGCCAAATAACTCCAAAGACTGTTTCTACGAGCTCTTCTTAGAAACATATGAACAATGCCCTAGACATGACGTGAAAACCATACTATTATTATTATACAGGGTGTTCCGTACTTCGTGTAACATCCTTTGGGGTGTGATTCTTGGTCATATTCTAAGAAAAAAAATGTATGACAGTAAAGCTCAATTCTCAACTTTGACATCACTTTTTGACAATTTAAGAAAAGGCTAACTTTGGTGTACCCTGACCTATGTTAAATTCAATATCTCTGTCAATACTAATGATAGAGACCTAATCATAGTTTTAATTTTTTGTAGAAATAACAGCCTTTAAGACTGTATTTAAGTTAAGCTTCCATAGGTTAAGGGTTGCCAGATTTTCAATTTTAAGTGCTGTTCAAATTTTCTTCCCGAAACAAAGTTTTGACTTTGAGGTCATTTTTTTGCAGAAAATGCCTGATAAACATGGAGTTTCATTATTTTTTGCAGATGAACTAAACAATAAAAAAAAAACTTAGTAATAAGTGCACTCTAAAAGCCATAGATTTTATGATATTTGAAAAAATACAAAATGGGTAAAATTAAAAAAAAAAAAAAAAGATTTTTAAATTTGAGGTTTTTTTGAATAAAACAATAATATGGGCACTTTTAGGAGTTTTTTTATGTATTTTATACAAATACAATTATAACAAGTGCTCAAAGTGCCCTATTTCATTTTGAATGCATGCCAGAGCCCTTTTTTGAATTTCATTGTAGGTGTTTGCTCTCGATAACTCTTGTCTTACTTGTAGTCTTGTAATCTTTGAAACTGTATTTAAATTAGATTCCTATAGGTTTAGGGTTGCCAGATGTTCAGTAAGGATAAAGTTCCTGGTATATTCGTTGTGCTCTTCTTGAATTTCCATTGTAAAACTCATATAAGAAAAAAATGTCTGCGTAGGCACTTTGAGCACTTGTTTTAATTGTATTTGTATTAAATACATAAAAAAAACTACTAAAAGTGCCCATATTATTGTTTTATTCAAACAAACCTCAAATTTAAAAATCTTTTTTTTTTTTTTTTAATTTTACCCATTTTGTATTTTTTCAAATATCATAAAATCGATGGGTTTTAGAGTGCACTTATTACTAAGTTTTTTTTTTTATTATTGTTTAGTTCATCTGTAAAAAATAAAGAAACTCCATGTTTATCAGGCATTTTCTGCAAAAAAATGACCTCAAAGTCAAAACTTTGTTTCGGGAAGAAAATTTGAACAGCACTTAAAATTGAAAATCTGGCAACCCTTAACCTTTGGAAGCTAAACTTAAATACAATCTTAAAGGCTGTTATTTCTACAAAAAATTAAAACTATGATTAGGTCTCTATCATTAGTATTGACAGAGATATTGAATTTAACATAGGTCAGGGTACACCAAAGTTAGCCTTTTCTTAAATTGTCAAAAAGTGATGTCAAAGTTGAGAATTGAGCTTTACTGTCATACATTTTTTTTCTTAGAATATGACCAAGAATCACACCCCAAAGGATGCTACACGAAGTACGGAACACCCTGTATAAAAATTTATAAACGTACATTGAAATCTACAGATCAATTAACCGTCAGCCAAATTGACCATATTGTGATCGAGGTAACACACTCTTTCAGCCTTATTAATGTCTGAACTTTCGAAGCAGCTTTGACTAGGACCACAATTTTGTGTTAGACAAGGTACGAATGAGAACATTCTGGTCACAACTCGCGTGAACTCTACCAGTGTGGAACAATATGACGTGCGTCGGAAAGCTCCAATCGCAAGTGATAGCCAGTCGCTTTTCTTTTTGAATGTCCCTCCAACTAACCTTGAGTCTTATGCCGCCATCATTGCTATCACAACCGGATAGCCTCTAAGCTTCTGTGCTTCACGCAGCATCCAAAACACAAGTCTTAAAAGGACAGCATGGAAGCATAGTAGGTATGATAGAATCGCAGTCGCTACTGAAAATCTGGAAAGGCCACTTTTGCAGACTGCTTAACGGCGATGAAGGCACTGATTCCGGTGTCAGGCAGAATGTCCCAATCAACTTGAACGATAATCAAGAATGGCATCATCCCGACCTTAAGTTAAGTTTGCAAACTAAAATCAAATAAGACTGCAGGTGGAGCTGGCCTTGATACCGAACTTTTCAAGACAGCTGGAAATCAGTTGGAAATGAGCAATCACCAGGTGAACTGCACGATATGGTCGGAAAAAATATGCGCCTGATGAATGAAACCTCGGTATCGTATGTCCGATCCTAAAGAAGGAGGACCCTCAAAATTATGTTAACTAGAGAAAAAACCCTCCTTAACGTCGCATATAAGATTTATATCTATATCAGATTTATATATATTCAGATCTTGCAAATCGAGATCCACCATTTTTTTAATTAATTCCAATACTACGTATGACATATTTACAGAGAGAGTTGTACAGAGCCATTTATTATTTTTGGCATATCTGAAAAAATCGTTAAGCTATGTGGGGTAACTTTGGAGAATTCATGCTGCTCCGTCAAGGTCGGAAAGGACTCACCGAGGCATTTGATGTAGAAAAAAGCTTTCGACTAAGCGATAAACTTTCATGCAATTTATTTAACATCACACTTGAAAAGATAGTTAAAAACTCAAGCGTCAGCACAATATGTATACGTAATGCGAAGAAGTAATCATGATGTCAAAAGGCGGCAAAAATGGATTTGATGGTTAGTAAGGCAAAAACGAAATATACGGAGATCAAAAGGAGAACAACGCTTACCAACCGCTGCTTCTTTGGGTTAAGAAAGCATTTGAGAAACCCTCTCTAGTAAAACCAAGGTAACCCTGTATAGAACCTTAATCCTCCCAGTCCTACTTTACGGCGCGGAAGCATAGACTTTATGGAAAGCGGATGAGGAAACCCTTGTTCGTTTCGATTTTCTCCGGAAGATATTTTTAAGAAGAAGATACAATAACGAACTGTATGAGATATACCGCGATATGAGCATAGCTAGAAGAGTACGCAAAGCGAGACTTCTATGATGGCTAAGACATAAGGTATGTTCGTTGAAGCTCTAGGGTCGCCCTGGGGTCGCCAAAAAGCTTTTTTTGAGAAACCTAAAGTCGCTCTGAATGTCAAATTGAGTGTTTTTTGAGCCCTAGGGTTGACCTAGGTTTTCCTTCCATAAACTCGCCCTAGCTTTTTGCTGTGGCAAGTTGAGGGCTGTCAAATGGCACGTATTTTTTTCTTTATTGACATGGATATGTGGTGATTTGTGGTCTAGCGTTTTTTGAGGACTGGAAAGCCCAGGTTTTTTTTGACAACTCATAGGGTTGTCAAGAAAACCTGGGTCAATCCTGGGGAAAGTTCAACGAACGGACCTATATGGATCGTACGGCCATCAAACGCTCCGGTTCGTCAGGTCTTCGAAAGCACATTGCAGGGTGGTGATAGTAAGTAAGTAAATAACATTTACAAAAATTATGTGATTAGCGATACCAGCAAGCAATCTTAATCTAAAGTCTGGACAGCAAATATCACTGGACTGATTTTCGAAATTCTGGTGTTAACAGATTGAGAAAACGTCTAAGGGTTAATATTTCTACCTCCTTTCAAAGTTGAATAGAAATAGATACAAACAAAATTGTAAACACTTTGCTTAGTGTTCAAATACCTCTCTTCTTTTCACACTGTTTGAACTGCAATCAGCTTCTCTTTTGCAAAAATCAAAAAAGTACTAAAACCTTTGATTTATTTCAAATTCAGGAACAGCTGCAGTGGATTACAATGACTTGGGTTATCATGCTGAAGAAGATAGCTGCTGTCGAGATCATGATCTATGTCCCAATGTACTCAATTCCGGAGAATGCAGGCGCGGACTGTGCAATACTGGATCTTTTACCAGATCCCATTGTGACTGCGATGCTAAGCTTCGACGATGTCTCCAAACATTAAACACAGGTAAGTTAAGAGTGAGAATATAGCTTTACTATGTAGAATTAAATAAAAAAAACTAATACATTTCCAGAGACCGCCAACACTTTGGGTGCAATATTTTACAACGTGGTTCAAGTCACTTGCTTCCAAGAGCGGAGTCCTTGTTCATCGCATCAAAGGTTTGAGCAAAGTTGTCCAATCGATTTTCGTTCATCAAATTTATATGTACCACTGCATCCCGGGAATCTCATTTCACGTATCCTTCAGAAACAATCTCTCCACCATGATTTCTCATCAAATCAGCGATCATTAGGCTTTGAAGAAAATCCAATAAGTTCCGATTTTGACTCGTTCACCACTCGATTAGGGGTTAAATGGGCCTCTGTTGGTTTAGTAGCATTTAATATACTCAAGGAACTAAAAAGTAAATGGTCTAAGATTTTGGGGACTCAAAATGTGCGTAGTGAATATGGAGACAACCTAGTACTCCCTCACAGTGAAGAGGATGTGCAATTTTATAAGCCACCACCCAACAAATATCAAAGAAATAATAAATATTGGGTTGAGTGAAATAGGGGAAGGTAATGATGTTTTTACTAAGTGTAGCCAGTTCAAAGCTCAATCGTGGTACTTTCGAGTGATCTTTTTAACTGTCATGATAAATGTAAGCAAACAGAAAACTTTAATTCAAGCTGCAGTCAAGTAGGAACAATATGAAACTAACTTTTAAGAGAACAATGAAGTAGGATGAGTTTGTATTTCGTTTACGATAGCAGTCGTTTTCTGGTTAGCATCATAATAGAATATAATAGAATAGCGTTCCGCCTTGACAAACGACAATGATATTGTATCGAAAATGACAGATCAATTTAGTCAATATTTCCTGAAAGTGTTACGCCCCATTTTTCGTTTCGCTTTCTTTTCGGAAAGCAACATTATAGTATTTGTATGATAGGGTAGGAAAAGAAATTTTATTAATTTTTTTAGGTTAAGATAGGAGTGACAGTTTCAAAAGAATAACCGACAGATTCATACCCAGCGCTGTAGAAATTTGAACGCCACCACGGACCACGCGTCATCTTATGACTTAAAATAGGTGAAATGAGAAAGGGAGACATTGATAGAGTATCTTTCATCGTAAAGTGATCGATAGCTTTACACTTTTCGAGATTTTGAGCTTGACCATAAATGAGAAGCTTGAGACACTCTCCTGCTAAGGCATCAACCCTACTTCTATTTTCGGTCGTGTGGCAAACTGAGTAGTTTGCTGTTGGTAGATCTTCTATGGCCACTTTGACGTGTTGAGAAAGTAGGAATTTGATCTTTGTTTGTCAAATTCAATGATCATTGAATGGAATTAAATTTCGTGAGAGGAAGGCTTTCCCTCGAAAATATTTCCCACTTTATTTGAAATTGGGCTTTAAATTTGATTTCCAGCTTAGGTTGAGAGTGAGATCGACTAGGTTAATTAATGTTGGTTTGAACGACTTTCCAGGAAAATAAATAGCAAACTTCTTCTTAGACCAGTATAAAGTCCATTTTCATGCCACAATAAAATATGCGTGGTAGAGCGCTACTAGCTAAACCATTTTGAAATTCTAATGAAGTCACGGACGCACTCAGATCTTTTGGATCGTCGAAGAAGAAATCTCCTAGGGATAATTTTCGTTTAAGGGAGAGGAGAGAGAGAAGGAGAGAGGGAGGGAGAGAGATAGATAGAGAGAGAGAGAAAGAGAGAGATAGAGAGAGAGAAAGAGAGAGAGAGAGAGAGACAGAGAACTGTATAGGAGGTGTGAGATTGTCTATTCTTCCTCTTTGTCCAAACAGCTTCTATAGAAGTGTTTCGATAGAACGCCAAGTCTTGTGGCTTGTCTATTTATGAGCCAATTGTCACCGATTATGGAGCTAATGTGTAATCTGTTTAGAGATACGAAAATACGAATATCTAGTACGATTTTGATACAGTTTTGGCCAGACAAGTTGTGGTATTCTTCCACCTACAGTTTGTTTTGTCCATGGCATATTCCTTTAGCATGAGATTGCATGTAGCAACTAGCATACCAATGCCGATTCCACCAACAGAGCCGGATCACGACTTGGGTCGTCTCCAACGGAGCTAGCGAGTCTCTTTTGATGACTATTATTGTCGATCTATATCTAGTTTTTTTAGTTTCGTAACTTTCCAGTAAGGTAATGGAAGGGTCCTGAACTGAATCACTTTGAGTCTTTGAGAATGGTTCCTTCAATGAGTGATAGTCTGATGCAAGTCTTCAGCCTGCAAGGAGCAAGAAATGTCCTCTCTCAGATAGATAGATCGATAGATGTTTTTAATTCTTAAAATACTTACTTAACAATCAAAAATTTTTTCAATAAACATGACAATGACAAAGATATTTTTATAAAAATAGTGTTACTGTCATATTTGCTACGACTTCGAGTATAGCTCAAGGCCAGAGCACCTCTTGTCTACTTAAGTTTGTACCGCAAACCGTCAAACGGTCTCTTCCAAGCAAAGGCAAAAAGCTGAAAGCTCCCTTATATCATCCGGCGTCCCAAAAATGGGATCAATAGGAGCTTGGAGCTTATTGAGAATCGCCTTTTATTGACCGAAAGAGATCGAATCAACTGCGTCGCTCATGTCGGTGACTGAACTAATGGCTTTGTCCTTTAGTGCGTCAGTAGTAACATTATGTGGTCATTTTAAAAATTTACCGGTGTTCTAGAAACCTTTGACCAGACATTTCCAAGAAAAAACATAGAATTTCTGTCCGTTGATTGGCAACCTCACGGGTCACAACTTACTAGAAACCCACATGATAAGAACAGGCATTAGCCCATCCGACTTATATAAAGGATGCCGCGAGGAAAACACGAAGGAGAATTTGAATCCATTATCGACGAAGTGGGCAGCTAATGCAGCAATTTTTTTTATCAAAATCGGTTGAACGGTTCAACAGAAAAAAGTCGCAATTCTTTTGTATATTTTAGTTGAACATTTTAAGTGTGTTTAATGACCTGCTCTAGATCGATCTAGAGCAGAAAAAAGCAGCTTTTTGGTGTTTAATGACAAATTTTTCTACTCCGAGCAAGAACTTTTTGTGTTTAATGACCTGCTCTAGAGCTTTTAGAGCAGCATTTTCTGCACTTGCTTTTGAGTAAGAGTAGAGTGGAGCAAAAGTGTCAAAATCAGCTGTTGACATTTGATTCAAATATTTTTGTTTATATTTTGCGTTTTGCAATCTATTTGAAATCGAATTTAACTTAAAATCAATTGAATTAACATCGCATATTAGTTTAGTTTTGATTCCAATGTTTCCGAATATAGATTTTTATTATAATAGGATACCAAACATAATTTTGCAAACTAGCTAAGGTCACAGCCAGCTGACTTTTGATACCAGCTGTTCTGCTCTAAATTGCCTGACATTTATGAACTTTCTTGCTCTGCTCTGAGCTACGCTGCTCTACTCTTTTTTTCATTAAACACTGCTTTTATTAAGTGACCTTTGACTTAAAAAATAACTTTCTCTGTAAGGAGGAATGTTTTCCTGTTCTTATAGAACTTAACTTACATACATATGTCACCACCGAGGAAAAGTTAGTCGAAAATATTAATGTTAATTTTATTGGTGGAGACTGGAGATTTTACATAAATAGACAGACCTGATAAATACTCATACATATACCGAATAAGCTTTTGAAGTTTCATCATATTTGACATAGTCCTTCTAATTTTGTATCGTCAGTCTGTGATTTTATCAAAAATGTTTTAATGTTCATTTCATCTTCATTTGCCATTTGTTAAATTAGTTTTATTTATCATTGATTTGAAGCTAGCGTCCTTTAGAGATGATTTCTAGTCCTTACATTAAATAAGCTCGCTAAATTTAAATGTTTTTTTGTTTTTGTTTGTTTAGTATTAAGTTTTCATTTGTATGTTTTGAAAATAAAATACAACTAATACAATTTTTGGTTTCATTTCTTTTTTTTTTCTGTTTGTTGTTTTCTTTTAATTTCGATTTTTGTATTGGTGTTCTTATCTGATTGTAAGTTGTGGGGACTAATTTTCTCGTTTTTCGAATTAATAAAAATATAGAATTTCGAATACCTACTTTAATTGCAGAGCTGGCTATAATAAAACAACTTCGGATGAAATATGTACACAATGGCAGTATCAGCCAACGGAAAAATATGTCCCAAGTGCACCCGGAAGAACTTAAAACGATGGCAATACAAATTAACGACGACTGGTTTTGTAATACAAATTAAATTGATGTGGTTTCAAAATTGACTTCAACAATGAATGAATATTATTTTTACATCAGTAAAAATGATCAATTGATAATTATACATAAAATGTAATCCAATATATTCTTCCAAGCAAATATGTAACAAGCAATAATTATGTGTAACGAATATTTACTTAATTAGAATACAAATCAAATTATATACTGCATACAATAACAAAATATAGTTGAATTTTTTATTGATGTACAGGGAAACCCGGACAAAAAACGAAACCCAAAACAAATGATAGCTATGAAAATGGATCCATTGTTTAGACATTAAACAATTGCGAAATTACTACCAAATGCAGTGAAACGAGGGGTTTTCACGAGCATCGTTATTTTTAATACGGGCTCTGAATATTCCAAATATTTAACATCCTTGTACACTTTAATGTTTTGGGTTGTAGGAATCTGTTTATGCCACGCCTTTTGTTTTCTTTTCACTAATTTCACCTTAATATTGCATGTAACTACATTATGTCCCCAAATATTGTGAGTAGCTTGAAAAAGATTTATTTTTATTTAATTACTCATACTTAAGGATATCCCAAAAGAGGAATTTTTTTTATTTGCAGAAATTTTATATGTTGGAAAGGCAAATGAGGATTATGAGGACTGTCATGGAGGTATGGGACACGGCACCAGGTAAACATATTTTAAGATGTGCAAGTAACATGGTTTATATTCATCAAACAAAACCGACACCTTGTCACTTACAGCAGTTGTGGAAATGGACTAATTGACTACCATTTGGTAGCCAAGTTTATGGGGCCTAGGGCGAAGGACTGTAAAGTTATACTGGGTAAAGCTGTCACCCAGCAACACCAATGGAGGAAATTGTGGTACCCCCTGCGTAATGGTGAGCATGTCTATCTATTACGCGGGAGGTTCGTGGTTCGAATCCCAGAAACATTAGGTTAGGCTCGGGGCTCGGGGCTCCCCGCTCTGTGGCGCTACCCTGAATATTTATTTATTTGATGAAAGAAGGCAGATTACCCAAACAGGTTCAAAAGGTAACCTTGTCAAAAAGAGGAAGGAGTTGGGGTTGAGTCAGCTTTAGAGAACGTTCAGACATTGAGAAAGTCGACCTAAGGAGCTACTTAAGAGATACTTTGGAATATACAAAATTAACCATGGATGGATTTAGGACGGAAGCACAAACGTCGCAACATAGATCGATTGACTATAGTAAACTGAATTTAAACCTTATTAACAGTACCTATTTCCTTGATCGACTGCCTGATGATGTTATTCGTACAATACTTAAGCTTAGAGGTGAACTCATAGAAGTGGTTTATATTCCACATCGACCAGATCTGCCAATTCTGTGTGACATTTGTAAACTAAGAGAGTTTCACTTGAGATACTTCGGAAAAACCTTTAGGTCTAGAGCTGAAACTTTTGGCATTCTGAACTAGTCTTTGCTCGGAAGTATTGTATAAATATGCGACGGTAGCACTGAAGTACAGAAATCGTATTAAAGAAGGCAACTTTTGAAGGACATCATTAAAATAAAATACTAAAAGTAATAGACCAAGAGCTGGAAGCAAATTTTTGGAGTGGAGTGATAACCAAAAATATTGCACATGTATGTGTAGATACACGCGCCATTATATCAGATTCAACCGTCTGGCAGGTTTCTTTTTCAGCCGTGGGCGGGGGTGGGCGTTCGAAAATGGTAATTTTTCAGATTTTGAGGTCGAAGTGATAACCACATAAACGATACATCAAAAAATCAGAAAAATTCCCCTGATTACAAAAAACTCGGTCCCAGACGATTTGGTTTCAGCCTACTGCTTGCCAGACGCATTTTAACACTTTTCAAGTGCATTTTTCAGCTTAAAGCACTAATAACTTTTTTCCTATTACATATAACCAAGAAAGTGGTACGCCAAAAAATAAGAAAATTCACCCTGATTTCAAAAAAGTGTATTTCAGATGATTTAGTTTCAGCCTACTGCTTGCCAGACGCACTTTAACATTTTTTTAAACGCACTTTTCAACTTAAAGTATTGATAACTTTTTTCTTATCACATGTAACCAAGAAAATGGTATGCCAAAACATCACAAAAGTTCCCAGACTACAAATAAGTATGTCCAAAAGGATTTCGTTTCAGCCTTCTGCTTGACAGACGCATTTCAACATTTTTCAAATGCATTTTTCAAATTAGCTGATCACTTTTTTCTTATCATATTTAATAAAGAAAGTGGTACGCCAAAAGATCAGAAAAATTCCCCTAATTACAAAAAACTCGGTCTCAGAAGATTTGGTTTCAGCCTTCTGCGTGCCAGACGCATTTTAACATTTTCAAGTGCATTTTCAGCTTAAAGCACTAATAACTTTTTCCCCATTACAAATAACCAAGAAAGTGGTACACCAAAAAATAAAAAAAGTTACCCTGATTTCAAAAAAGTGTGCTTTAGACGATTTGGTTTCAGTTTACTGCTTGCCAGACGCTCTTTAACATTTTAGTAAAAAGCATTTTTATACTTTTAGTACTGATAACTTTTTTCCTATCACCTATAACCAAGAAAGTGGTATGCCAAAACATCAGAAAATTTATTCTGATTACAAAAAAGTCGGTATCAGACGATTTGGTTTCAGCCTTCTCCATGCCAGACGCATTTTAACTTAAGCATAGGAATTTTTCTGATTTTTTGATGTATCGTTTATGTGGTTATCACTTCGACCTCAAAATCTGAAAAATTACCATTTTCGAACGCCCACCCCCGCCCACGGTTGAAAAAGAAACCTGCCAGACGGTTGAATCTGATATAATGGCGCGTGTATCTACACATACATGTGCAATATTTTTGGTTATCACTCCACTCCAAAAATTTGCTTCCAGCTCTTAGACTATAAATGGAAAAAAAATATAGTAAAAGCATTAAAAGTAAAGATAATGTCAATTTTGGCCCAAAACCATATCAACTTTTATTGAAATTGTTTACTTTTATTTTATTTTACTTTATTTATTTAAATAATGTGCGCAAACAAACTAAAAACTAAAAAAGCAGGGGCTACAAAGAAAACCAAATGGTATAATTTGTACAACGGAAAATGCATTTCAAATCATTTTTCAAAAAGAAAAGGGAAGAGCTCAACTTGAAATATAGAAAAATGTACTGGTTACTCGGTAGAAATTCTGACTTATCTGTCGAAAATAAAATAATGCTTTATAAACATGTACTTAGACCTGTTTGGACCTATGGAATCCAATTATGGGGCTGTACAAAGAAAACAAATACTGAAATCATCCAAAAGTTCCAAAACAAAGTCCTTCGTGGAATAGAAAATGCAGTATGGTATATAAGAAATAGCCATTTACATCGTGACCTACAAATAGAAACAGTTACAGAAGTTGTAAGAAAACATGCTGTATCACACAATCAGCGACTGCATAGTCATATCAACTCTGAAATGGAGTCCGTATTAAATACGAGAGGCAATGTTCGGAGATTGAGAAGAACCAAGCCACACGAGCTTATGGTCTAAAAGTCATGGGAAGCATTCAAAGTTTAAGCTTCCCTTAAAGCGATTATATTATTGAGAAGGAAAAATCTGTTGTCGATCGTTCATAGGTTGGTTCTGATTACGAGGAGTTTTTAGTGAGGTAAAAATCCTACACTACTTGGTGTCGAATACTGCCAAGTGTCTTTTGAAGATTTCCTCCTGACAAAAAAAAATCCTTTTTGAATATTACAAAGATATCTACGCAACAGCATAAACATCATCACGCGACAGTATTTCCTTACGAAACGGATACCATAAACAAACCAAATGTTACGATCGGAACTTCTCTACGATCGTATCTTTCTCCGATCTGTTACGATAAAAGGTCTGATAGTTCAAAATGCAGGGAGCACAGCACAAAACATGTGGAATTGCCTGCAGTAAACTTGCTTTGATAGCGTAAAATTTTTGTTGGGGTTTCCAAGATACACTACGAACAAACCAAAGAAACATGGTGGTGGGAGCAATGATTAGTAAGAAATAAAGCGGTTCTCAAAATTTTGCTGGTATAATGTATAATCTTCGCCCTTTGAACCCCGGATTGAATATTAATAAACTAATGTGTGTTTTGACAGAACTTCTTTCCTCATTGACAAGCCTTAACGGCACTAAGGAAACTTTCTTACTTACTTAAGGTGGCGCTACAGTACGGGTCGGACTAGGGCCTCTACCAACATGCTTCTCCAGCCAGCTCGGTCCCTAGCTAGCTGCCTCCAGTTTTGCACGCCAAGTTGGTTGAGGTCCTCTCCTACTTGCGTGCGCCACCTGAGTCGCGGTCTTCCTCTACTGCGTCATCTCTCGGGATTGGATTCGAAGACTTTCCGGCCCAGAGCGTTGGTGTTTATTCGTTCTACATGACCCAGCCATCTAAGCCGCTGGACCTTGCTTGACTCGTTTGACAAGGTCAGTATCGCTGTACAACCCGTACATTTCGTCGTTAAATCTTCTTCTCCACTCTCCATCTATGCAGACAGGACCAAAAAACACCCGAAGAATTTTCCGGGATGATGAAGAGTCTTATACAGGGACACTTTAGTTGCTCGAGAGAGGATTTTACTACTCAATTGCCTTCTTAGTCCGAAGAAACAGCGTTTGGATAAAGTTATTCTTCATTTGATTTCGTTGTCGTTGTCTGAATTAATAGCGGCGTCTAGGTAGACAAAGTCCTTAACTACCTCAAAGTTATAGCTGTCTATCGTGACGTTCTGTTCAAGACGGTGTTGGGTGTCCTTTCTAAGGAAACTACTCGTATTAATAATGCCCTTATTGCGAGTGTCGTCTAACATTCGATGCGATAAGAGTCGAAAGCTTCGATAAATTTTCCTTTTGGTATTGCGTATCTCTATCGACAAGGATATCTATTAACTGTGAATAATAAAAGTAGTCATTGTGAATAAATTCTATAATTTGATATTTGAGCTAGTTTCAGTGATAGTCAAACGCAAAAATACAGACGATAACGACCGAATTCAAAATTGAAAGTATCGAACAATAAGAATACGCAATACCAAATTTCATTTTCGATGTTCCACTGTCGACAACCGTCGTGTATCGACAGCCAAACGACACTCGCAATAGGGGCCTAAGTTTGCATCAGGAATTTATGATCTTCCTTCATATTCTCTGCACTATATCAACCTGCAGCTCTCGTGAATTATAATTTTACATCAAAGGCTCACTTAACTCTTTACTACCCGTATTTAAATACTCACAAATTTCTCGGCGACAACAATTAAATTGTTTCATTTTAATTTTTTAAAAACATTGTTTAAGAAAAACTTTCCGTTTAGGTCTCCTTAATACAGCCCTTGACTACTTAAAAAATAAATTAAAACCTGTCATCATGACATCAATCATTTAGTAAGCGTAGGTAGGGTCTGTGACACATGCAGCACACACATACGGTTTTCAAAGTTGGACAATGACAGCAAGTAAGATGAAGATGCTCCGTATGGTAGCAGGAGTAACAAAGCTTGGCCGTATTAGAAGTACGTACTAAGATCCGTAAGAGGCTTCACGCCAAAAATACTATTTTGGAAAAAAAATTGCCGACTCAGTTGTTTAAAGTAAAAACACTAATAATATAGACGAATGCGTACCCTACCAGCGGATCACTAGAGTAAAGCAGTTAATTGGAAAAGTTGTATTTAACTAACAATTTCCATTGAATAACTTTAACTATAAATTCAACAATTAACTTACCCTTAGTCTTGATTTTCGTTCTGCCCCATTGAATATGGTGTGAGTTTGTGGTCATCCTCCTGTCTTATCGTTTGGAATACAGCACGCTGCAATGGTCTCTTAGGTGGAAACCAAACTTCCTTATCATAGAATTAGTTTTATTCCATATCCGATTCTTCTGGCAGAACCTGTTGACTTACTTATAGCCGCTGATTACTTGAATAGAAAACTCCGACTTACTTTGTCTTTTTGCACTTGCAACTTTTCGCAGCCCATCTTGAAAGTCTTTGGGTTCTTACATTCAATTAAACAGCATACAGCACCATAACCTTATGTTTTAGTTCTTTGAATTCACCAAAGGCGCCAACTTCGAACCTCTGCTAATCATCTGCATTCATCAAACATCAAGGGTCTCGAATTTTTTTCCAAATAAAACACAATAATTTAAAGATTTTTTCGTCTTCACTGTCGAAAGTATTTTTATTTTACCGTGTGTCTATTTTGTTTTCATTTTAATTTTTTATTATTAGTTTTTTTTTTAATATATTGGCTGCATTTAAAAAATAATAGTTTAATTCAATCTTATGATTAAATATTAATGTATAAATAAAATTTAAAAATAAAAGAAAATAACTAATCTGGCAATGCTCAGAAGCTTCGATTCTCTAATGTTAAAAACGTGTTTGTTCTTTTTTTAAGTATAACCACTTATATTTATACTAAAGTTGCTTTCGAAATAAAAAAGATATTACAACATAAATAAACAAATTTATTTACCCAGACCAATTTTCTTCGCGTCAACTTCGTAAATGAGTAATCGCCACATCTTCACAACAAAGACTTCAGCTTCCTCGTCGAGAACCTTGAAACAAATTGAACGATAAATTAATTTAGTTATCAAAGTAATCAATAATCATAAACTCGGGTTCGGGTTTTACCATTTGAACGTCATCTAAAATACTTTGCGGTGAACTTCCAGCTAGAACCTTGGAGCAAATGAAATCGACCAGTGTTGGTTCGGGTTCCCCAATGTACTCGATGATCTTCTTGTTGATCCACGGTCTGATCTTCTTCTCCATCAGGGTAGTGTCAATTTCATTGCGGTCTAACTTATAGTTGAACAGATCACTCTTTTGTGTGGGAATGCGGTCAATTATGCTCTTGATGTGTCGCCGTTTTTCCTCTTGTAATTTCGTGGAGCTATCCTCTTTGTTATTACTGCCACTGTTGGTGTCGTGTTTGTCACTACGCTTCTTTGAGTTCGATTTGGCATGATTCTGCCCTGAGTGGTGGGTTGCACTTGAGGAATTCGACTGATGTGATCCACGGTTCTGAGACTGTGCATTCGGAAATTGATTTTCATCATAATCTGCATGGAATTTTTTAAAAACAAAATGTACCAATTAAAAGTGTAAGCTTAAGATGGAAGATTTTTCGGAAGGAAAATAATTTACCCAAGGAAGGGTTTCATCTAAAAAGGTTAATCACACGTTAAACATGTTTTAAACTCGTTACCTACATGTTATTTGCGTCTTTTTAACCGATAAATGAATCGTCAATTGAGTCCCTCGGTATCATGTGCTGAGATACCTAGTTTATCTTTGTAAAAACAATAGGAAGTAAAAAAACCTCAAGAACACCAAAAAAAGATCTAATATCTTACTCGAAAAAAATACGTGCACAGAATGTAGCAAGCAGTTGTTGTTGTTCTACGCACAAGTGAAAACAGAAATATTACATCAACGAAGACTACAAAAGGACTCTATAGAATAAATATTGTCAACAAACGTCTTCTTCACCTACGCACCCTTAACCCGGCAATAGTTTCTCTTTAACGACATGCTCCTCATAACACCCAGATCCAGACTCGACAATCGAGAAAGAAATATGTACCCAACGAATGAAATCCTGTAAAGATATTTGAATTACGCCAACTAAAGGGTACAAGTCTAATAAACGTCGCCTTTATAATCCTATTACACTATTTGGTTAGATATCCTTATTCGTCATAAAATCTAACCCTTTATCAGTGACTGCTGCAGGGCGAGTAATTCTACCCAAGTCTTCAAACTCCGTTGGATTTCAGACAAGAGTCCCAAGTCGATACATAACCATGTTTTTTTTTTTGACGGGCATGATGAGTGATGTTTTCAAATCTCACAAGCAGCAGTAAATTTTTGACTCAAGTTTAATAGATATGCTGTCCGATACGATGATCCCAAAGCCTCAAATTGTCAAAAACACACGGTCAACTTACCATCGGCCAAGTTCTGGTTCACTCTAGAATATAAACTAGGAGAGGATTGTTATCGGATCTCCATGGATGGTTCCAGAACCGATGATATGACGGATCTTTCGCTGGTGCCTGTGTGAGGAGCGATGAGATAAGATTGCACGCTTCGTTAGGGACATTCGCGTCCGTCTTGTCTTCCAAGCGGAGACACATGCTATACAAATGGCTAAAAGCGAAGTTACGAAGAATGGTTGGATAGGGAAAAGAATTTGAGTCTGCAGCTACAATCAAGGTGTTCTTAAGCCCTACTCTACTCTTTAACTGCTTTGAAAGTGATCCAATAATGAAAGACCTCTCTGAATGCGATCGGAAAACTTGATTCGTCGAGTCCCGTTTGGGGTTCAGACCATCTCGGCATAACTGGAAACGAAATCGCCGATGAACTTGCAATGCAAACATTTCAGACATCTTTCTCAGGATCTAAAAAGCGCTTGGTATGCCAGGGTCGTCAATGAGGGCTTCAATCAAAAATCAAACAAAAAAAATCAAAAAAAAAATCTAAGGCTATAGCTGCTTAGAAAGTGAAAATGATTTATATTGCGATCAGAAAATCACGAACAACAGATAGGATTATATTACGTAATGTAATTTTGTACTGTAAAGTCACTCGACATGACTCAGAAATCTGAAAAATCTGGGACAAGTTGAGGTAAGGCAAACAATGTAACAGCCACCTCATTCAGCTTTAAAAGGTTAATTTTAACCAATAAGCTACACACCGAGTCGGCAGAAGGAGCATGATGTTTGAGGGCAAGGTCGATCATCGACTGAAGGTAATGTCATCAACTGCCAACTTAAACTATACAACACATAAGCCTAACTGTAGTACTTTATAGCAAGATTGTTTAATTTTTGCTAACGTGGTCGACAACTTTCATTCTCCGATATTTTTTATATATTAAAGTAAAGAAAACAAATACATAATGCCATGGAACGAACGCTATGACGCTATCTTCCTCAAGATTGCGAAAGATACTTGTGACTATTTTTTATTGCTTAAGGGGGAAGCTGGTCTAGAATTTTGAAGAAACTGACATTTTTTTTTTGTCTTAAAAGGTACTTTAGTACAAAAATGTCTAAATGCAAAAACTTTCCATTCTGCGGCAGCGCACTTCAGGTATGCGGTATGCCATATGATTTTATAGTACTTTAAACTTTAAACGCGTTTTTCTCGAAATCACTTTTTTTCAATTGGCCGAAGACATAACTCGAGCAAATCTTCACCGATCTATACGAAATTTTGACAGTACATTCGAAATACCTTTCTCCGAAGACGGACGTAGGAACAATTTTGTCGTTTATTTTATAGTGAACATTTTAATGTTTTGTTCAAACGTGCACCATTTCGCGAAAAAAAAACAAAATATCGAAAAAATCTTACGTACGGCTCTTCCTGTTGTTATAAAGAAACTAAAAACTCTCGGGATTTTGTTCCAGAACCAAAATTGAGGAGGTTATCTTATTCAGCCCAATTATGGTAACAGATCTGAACGAAATTCTTTCCGATTTGTATGAAACGTAAGATATTTGTATTATGGTAACGTTTCCGATTGCTTAATCGGACATACATCCGAAAAGAACGAAACAATGCGATGATAATGTCAAACTTACAGCAACGCGTTTAGAATTCATGCGATGCATGGCGATTAAATGTGAAAATGGTTGGAACGCATTCGGAATTCATGCGATGCATTCCGATTTCTTGGTTTTCTGTTCTATCCGATGTCTCCGACAGCAAAGTAGTCGCGGAAGGATTGTACGTAAACAAAAGAAAAAAAACATGAATTCTGAGGAGGGAACAGAACAATTGTAAGTTTATTTTCATTCATTTTTTTCTGTTATTACACTGCTGTTCACTTAATTAGACGCACAAATTTTTTTTTACATAACCCTAATTTTTTTGTAAGTGTGGGTAGCAATTGTCAAACAATTGCATTTATTTGAAAGCTTATTAAATTCTCAACAAAATAACACTAACAAGTCCAAGGTGAGTGGAAGTAAAGGGACATTTTTTCTCTCTTTTGTCTATGCTCCAAGAAAAAGTACACTTTTTTTTGTTCACATGATTAGACGCACCTGTAAAATTAGTCAGTTGGCCGCGATCTGTTACTTGGATTAGAGTCAGCTGCAAAGTTTAAGCAATAAAATAGTGTTTGCCACAGATTTCAGTCCAAAATGTTGGAAAAAAAAGGTTTAGCTGCAGAAGAAAAAGGGAAAATTGACGTGCTGCAATCCGAAGAGTTTTCAATGAGGAGAATTGCAACAAAAATAGGCCGAAGTGACCATGTTGTGAGGAATTTTATTAAAAACAGTGATTCCTACGATAAAAACTCCAAAGGAAGGACAAAAGCGGCTTTAACTCCTCAGGATAAGAGAAAAACTTAAAAAAATGCATCAAATTCAGCTCTCTGCACCAGTAAAATAAACGTAAAAGCGGGGGTAACAGCCAGCACATTAACTGTTCGTCGAGCAATTTTAAGTGCAGACCATCTTCAATTAAAAAAGAAACAAAAAAACGCCTCCACTAAACGCCATAAGAGAGAACAGCGGTTGGAGTTCGCACGCGTTCACATGACCTGGGATACTAACTTTGGAAATAAGCAAAATTGGCAAAATGCGGTTTTTTCTGTCCAAAAAAATTTAACCTAGATGGTCCTGAAGGATATAACCACTATTTCCATGATTATTTTTTCGTCAGAAAAAACTGCATTTTGACAATTTAGCTCATTTCCAAAGTTAGTATCCCAGGTCATGTGAACGCGTGCGAACTCCAACCGCTGTTCTCTCTTATGGCGTTTAGTGGAGGCGTTTTTTTTGTTTCTTTTTTAATTGAAGATGGTCTGCACTTAAAATTGCTCGACGAACAGTTAATGTGCTGGCTGTTACCCCCGCTTTTACCTTTATTTTACTGGTGCAGAGAGCTGAATTTGATGCATTTTTTTAAGTTTTTCTCTTATCCTGAGGAGTTAAAGCCGCTTTTGTCCTTCCTTTGGAGTTTTTATCGTAGGAATCACTGTTTTTAATAAAATTCCTCACAACATGGTCACTTCGGCCTATTTTTGTTGCAATTCTCCTCATTGAAAACTCTTCGGATTGCAGCACGTCAATTTTCCCTTTTTCTTCTGCAGCTTAAACTTTTTTTTCCAACATTTTGGACTGAAATCTGTGGCAAACACTTTTTTATTGCTTAAACTTTGCAGCTGACTCTTATCCACGTAACAGATCGCGGCCAACTAACTAATTTTACAGGTGCGTCTAATCATGTGAACAAAAAAAAGTGTACTTTTTCTTGGAGCATAGACAAAAGAGGGAAAAAATGTCCGTTTACTTCCACTCACCTTGGACTTGTTAGTGTTATTTTGTTGAGAATTTAATAAGCTTTCAAATAAATGCAATTGTTTGACAATTGCTACCCACACTTACAAAAAAATTAGGGTTATGTAAAAAAAAATTTGTGCGTCTAATTAAGTGAACAGCAGTGTATTTCTTTCAGAAAAAAAACAAACACAAACTCAGTGCAATATCAAAGGTTGGTCGAGTTAATGCAGACCAAAACCGATATTGCGGAGAAATTTCACAAACCGGCCTCCTGAGGAGACAAACGTCGTTAAGCGTCAGTGTTTCCTTTACGAATGGATACCATAAACAAAACAAATGTTACGATCGGAACTTCTCACCGATTGTATGTTTCTCCGATCTGTTACGATGATAGGGCTGATTATCTTCGACCATGTCTAAAAAATGGGGTGTCTCCGAAGAAATGCTGGACAGCCGCCATTTTGATTTAAGTGACACGAAAAATTTGTATTTGTATATTAAAACCTAAATTATAAAACCTCTTTCACAGATTTTTGATTGATTTTTTTGTTGAGTCACAAAAAATTCATAAATTATGCCCATTTTTTAACGCTCTAGACCAGTCCTCCCTTAATAAAGACTGAATTTAAAATGCAAAAAACAAATATAAGTCATGAACCTAGACCAGATGATTTGTTACGCGTTATATACTCCCTCGTCTCTGAAGTGATTTTGGATACAAACTTTTTTTATATATTATATTTTCTCAAACAATTCAGAAAGTGTAACAGGTACTGCGATTGCAGAAGGTTCATCGCAACTAAACAATCTGCCATTTAATTGAATATTGAACCCGGAGCTGTCATTGGGCTCCATTCATTCGAAAGCATCTTGGTTCGATGGGCGACATAGAACCCAGCCAAAGAGTTTCTGTTGAAAAAATAAAATTAACAAATAAAGATGTCGCAACCGTATACGCAGCCCAGGGCGATGTACATTTCAAAGAAGGTTCTCAATTAACTGTTCCACACTGGCCAATAAGCTTAGCCGATTTGATGACTCTAGAACTTTTCGACTTTTTTCCGATATTTTGAAGTAACAGACCTATGAGAACAACCTTCATACTGTGGAAGCTCATAAAGAGAATATACGACAACACTGCGAAAACTTTTCACACGAAGTTCTAGTCAATATAATTGAAAATACAACAAAATAGCCTAAATCGTCATCTTATTAAAAATCTCGGCGCCTTGTTTGCCAGTTTAATTTTCTAAAAGTATTGGAAAGAAAGCTAAAGCCCAAATTAAGCGTTTAAAGAATAAATTGTGTCGTTTCGTTTCAAGGATATAGCAAAACACAATTTGTTGAGTAGTTTTGTGCAGTCTCTTTTGTACGAGAAAGAATGTCATTCTCTCTCGATTATTAATAAATATAAAAGTAAAAAGACAGAAATAAATAAGTAAATAAAGTGACACAAAAAGCTCGGAGAGCCCTGGGCCGAATGCATTTTAGAGACATACAATTTGTTGCCAATTCCCACCGGCTAAGTGCGAAATCACTTTTCTGGAGTAAAAATCCATTGAATATACTAAGCCAGACATGTTAATCACTAAGACAGGGACACCACTCTTTGATTCAATCAGGTGAATTCCTATACATAAATAAAAAAAAATCATTGAACATACCTAGTGGTACTAGCTTCCTCTTTTTCGGATTGGTAGCATCATCGTTGTCTTCTTCGTTATTAAAAACATCCGAAGTAACCTCGATTTTTTTCTTCTTAGCATTAACTCCTAAATTGAGACTTATAAGTGGAGCGGAAATAGGAGGAGTACCAGGAGTTGTTACATTGTTATGACTATTAACAGGACTGAAACCGTGACTGGACGACACCATGGATCCTCGCGAATCCTCATCTTGGAAATGATTCGATACACTATCTCTGGACTCTGATCCTTGTCTGTTTGGCGGCATTGGATGTGGATGATTTGAATTTGGTTCACGATTTGAAGTTAAGGTTTCGTCATTTGAATCTGAATCAATTGGTTCTGTGTGCATCGAAACGGCTGCCATCGCCGCTTCGTGTGCCTCTTTCTCCTGTAGATATTTTTCCTTAGCTGCTGCAAGTTTTTCCTTTTCCTTAAGGCGTTTTGCTTTTTCGATTTCACGCTCTCGCTCCTTTTCAAGTTCACGCTCCTTGCGTTGCTGTGATTCTAAATTAACGTCAATTAGAATTTGAGGCTTGTATAGATTCTCACGTTCCTTCTTCGCTCGTTCAAATTCTTGAGTTGGATTCTCGTATTCACCGCTAAATATTTTGTTCTTAAGCTCATCGAGTTCTTCTTGTTCCCTATTGCGATCCTTGGCGTCAAGATCTGCTTCTCGGACACGTTCGGCCAGTCGTCTTTGAAGTTCACGACCCCTATTCATAAATTACATACATATATATATATATTTTTTTATTTTGTATGACAATGTTAAGAAAACGGTTTTAGCCTTACTTGTAATATTTGGGATCATCTCGATCATCGTCATAGTCTTCAACGAATTCCTTTAGTCGTTTAGCTTCTTTTTCTCTTTCTTCTAGCTTAAGAGTTTCTTTTAGTCTTGCCTGCTTGATTCAATTGAGAAAAAACACAAAAAAAAAATAAAAATTAATTGAGTTTTCATACGAAATGAAGATTTACCTTTTCATATTCTTTTAATTTTCGTCGTTCTCTCTGTTCCCAGTTTTGCAGTCTTTCTTGGTATGCGGCTTCCTTCTCGCGAGCCTTCTTTTCAAGCTTTTTGCGCTCTCGCATTTCTTCTTCCATCTCCTTTTCACGCTGGATGTCACGAACGTTTCTTACGATTTTCTCTTCCCTTTCCCTACATTAAAAGAATTGGAAATATTCAAAATATGTTCGTACCTATTAACTATTATATTGGTGTAATGTTTGCCTACCATAAAAGAAATAATAAACCATAACAAAATTTAAAAAAAAAAATGAAAAATGAAAACGCATTCGTTTCACAAATTTTTTCCTAAAAATTTAAGAAATTTCCATTAATTTAGGCGTTGCTTCTACATTTTCGTAAAAAAACAAAGATTCTGCAAAGAAATCAAGTTGAATAAGACTTTTCTTTTTTGAATATTTTGCTAATATTTGGAGTCTGTGAGTACTCCACGATCCTAATAGAGCTTTTGTTAGTGCCTGCAATTCGGACATCTGTTTCATTTGGCTGTGCTTGGATTAAACTTCGATTATAGGCACTAAAAAGACGAGAAAAAGAACACTAACCAACACACTTACGAAGCATAAAAAAAACTGCCAACCTGAACATTCGATTTGCTCATACACAGAAACGGTGTAAATGTGCGGATTACGAACGAGGTGACGGTTGTACATATTTTTTTTTTTAACAACGTTATGGAAACCGGATTTATACCTAGAGAATTCAAGGAATCCATTATTTTAGAAAGGGTGTTTATCCGAATTAACCAAATATAGAGGCATATCGTTTTTAAATGCTTCTTATAAAATTTTCACACTAATTTTACAAAAACGGTTGAATAAATGGATCGAGGGATACAAACTTTTGAAGAAGTTTAAAGCGGGTTTTAGAGCAGGTTACTCCACAATTGACCATATCTTCGTCTTTAAAAGCACTGCGGAATCATATCTTCATAAAGGCAAGAAATTGTATACGTTTTTTATCGATTTCAAATCAGCATTCGATTACGGTATAGGTATGTCATGGAAGTTTGGAAGAGTAATTGAAAATCTATGCGATGACACAACAGCAAAGGTATGGAATGGTGAAGAACTTTCAAGAGGATTTAAGACAAAAACTGGTCTCAGAGAGGTTGTACATTGAGTCCAAGCCTATTTGCCTTATTTATTGAGGACCTTGTAAATTTCTTACCCGGTGGTATCGATTACGCTATTTGTGGATGACATTGTTCTTTTGGTATCATCACCTGAATCGTTACAGTTAATAATAAATCGTCTATATCAGTACTGCAAGCCATGGAGTTTGATTTTGAATTTAGAGAAGAAGTCTAAGATTTTGATTTTCCGAAGCGGAGGAGGCCGAAACTGTGCATTGAAGTTGTCACGCAGTTAAGTATTTAGGAGTGTACTTTATGTGAAATTTAAGTATGGAAAAGCATTTAAAAGAGAAACTGCAGAAGGCTAAAGTAGCAATCAACGCAACTTGGAATAAATGTTTCAACAACAAAAGAATCACCCATAGTAGTAAGTACAAGATATTTGAGGTAATATCAAGGTCAGTTTTGTTTTACGCAGTTCAAATTTGGAGAGCGATATTGTATGAATCCGTGGAAAAACTTCTCGATACTATATCAATTGCCGCACAACACGCCCAACTACGTGATTATGTTGGAAACAGGTTTATCTCCTCTTTTCATCCAAACCCTAATGATGCAAGATCCAAGATTATATCTTGAAAGTTATGAAGATGGATAATCACCGGCTTCCAAAGCTAGCAGCTCTTCAAGTTATTCGAACGAAAACCAGCTGGTATGGTGATTGGATGGAGTTAGCTAGAAACTTTGGAATGGAATTGAATCTAGACTGTTCTAATATAGATGCAATGAAAGTCGCTCTCTATCAACTTATTTCTATGGCAGACATGAATCAGAAGGAGAAATATGTGAACAATGCCACTGGATCCGTATATAGACAACTTTACTCTAAGATAAACCACAATTTGGAAGAAAAGAATTATTTTACAGACGGCAACAGTATTGCCGAAATATCGATGATGTTAAAGTTGCGAGGAGAACTTATTCAACTTAACTTCGTGCCACATAGGGAGGACCTACCCACAATTTGCTCATTATGTAATATGGAGGAAAGAGAGGATATATTCCACTTTATGGGAGAATGTCCATTTTCAAGGAAATAAGAAGATATGCATTTGGAAGTTATATCTTAACGCAAAATCAAATTGTAGGCTTGCTCAAGTTATAGAAAAAAAAAAATATAAACGAATGTTTTTAAAGCATATATCAGTATTAAAAGTAGGAACTAAAATCTCTTTTTATTAATAAAATTTTGCAATTTTTTTTTTGTTTTGTCAACTAGGCAAACGGCAGTAAAACTTTTGTTATTTTTGTCAATTTGTAAGAATCTTGTAAACAACGTTAACAAATAAAAATAAATAATTATCTTCTATCTTATATCTTTTATCTTTTATCTTTTATATCTTTTATATACATATATATAAAAATGAATTGCTGTTCGTTAGTCTGGCTTAAACTCGAGAACGGCTGAACGGATTAATCTTATCTTGGTCTTGAAATGTTCGTGGAAGTCTAGGGAAGGTTTAAAAGGTAAGTAAATATGAAAAAAAAGGAATTGGAATATAGTAAAAGTAACAATTTCTATATTCTTAACTGTAATGAATAAAAACTTAAATTCAAACAATACTTTTGTTTTTTCTTAATCGTTTTTGACAACAAAAAATAGTGCTACGTGCTCGAGAACTTTCAGTAGTTTTGTGATTTTTTGTGATAGTGCCATTGCAAGTAATGTGCTTTTTCCAATAATTTTTTTTTTTTGATATTCTGTGATAGTGACAATTTACTACTAATTTAGCAATTTACGATGACGATGAGAAGGCAACCTAACTTAGGTTGAGAATCTCAATGCGACCATTCAGAATTTTCTTCCAGGACAGTTGGTTTCCTTCAAACTATCCCACGGAAATTCTAAATTCACTGGAATTGCCTGGTAGGATCAGTTGTCATCATGCTGTGTAACATTAATCAACCTCGACTATGCAATGGAACAAGACTGGCTGTGAAAAAGCTGATGAATAACATCATTGATGCAACAATCATAAAAGGACAATACAAAGGAGAGGATGTCTTGATCCCGCGAATACCGATGATTCCAAGGATTAACAATTCGATTTTAAACGGTTCCAATACGTCTGGCCTTTGCGATGACCATAAATAAATCACAAGGACAGTCGTTAAAAGTTTGCGGAATCAACTTGGAGTTTTCCTGCTTCGCGCATGGACAATTATGCGTTGCATGTTCGCGCGTCAGAAAACCGTCTTCTTTGTTTATTTACGCACCACAAAACAAAACAAAAAATATGGTTTATGAGAAAGCCTTAAATTGACTAACAGACTGTATAATAACAGTGTGTGTCTGTCAATATCAAATTTAAACCTTATAAATTGCCAGTATTTCAGGAAAACAATGTTTTGTATTTTGTAAGTAAGCAACATGATGTGCCGAAAATAATAATAATATTTCAAAATGCTTTTTTATTAAACACGGATTCGTTTTGTTTGTTTTGAAATTAATTTATACAAAAGTATAGGTCTTTTATTTATCAGAATACAAAAAAGACATGTTTGATACATTTTCTTAAATGTATGGTAGTGACTCTGGCGTTTTTTTTTTTTTTTTTTAAGTTTTATTCTGATAATAAATTATAACTACGTTCAATACATTTTATATTTAAGAGTTCAATGAGAAAAATGGTTGCTGATTGTTGCTGAATTAATTTCGTCTGTATCAATTCAAATTCATTTATTTTATCCGTCAGTGACATAAACTTATATTTCATTCACATATTTGCACGTGAACGGAAGATTCCCTCAGGAAAGGAGTTGGAAATGGAAACTTAGAAACTACTGAACAGATTTCAAAAATTCTTTCGGCACTGGGATGACACATAGTCCCTCAGTAACTTATAGGGCCGCTACACTACACAAACCGTTTGTGCAAACATTTGTACTTTGTTTTTGTAAAAATCTTTGTGCGTTTGAGTAGTGTGTAGCGATGTAGAGTGTTTGCGCAAACGGTTTGAAGGAATTCAAATAATTTTGAATTTTCCGTGTTTGCACAAACATGTTTGAAAACAATAACACCTTAAAAGTCGTGTCTAGCGAGGGAATTTCTCTTAACCATTGCTATAACATTGCGGAGGACATACAACTTTTAACTACTCCGAGGAGTTAAGAGAGAAACTTTTCATGCCTGTGTAATTAATTTCGAAAGTATATCGGCCCTATCGAGCGAGGTAAAAGTCGGAGCGGAGTTTTCTCCGCAACGCATCTTTTTTTGCTTCGATGGTGTTGTCGTCGTAAGAAATTTTTCACAAATGCGGCAATGTATTGCATTCCCAAAACTAAAATCTCCGCAACAAAAACTTGTCCCAAAACGTCGGATCGTCCAATCGGAGAACTACCACGAAGCAAAATGTCTCTGATCGGAGAGAATTCCGCTCCGACGGTTACCTCGATAGGGCCGTATATGTACGACCTGTCACGTAATAGTCACTCTTACCATTACACAACGAGTACCATAAATTTTCAAAAATTGATGTGTTCATCCAACAAAGTCTAATGAGGGAGTCCGAAAAAAAAAAAAAAAATCTGAAATGAAAGCATAATGGGTGGGGAGGACCACTGTAATTATAGAATTTTAGCACTAAGGATTACTAGCTACCACAGAGTAGAACCAGAGAGTCCACTGCAGCAAGGTAGTGCGTTTTGCCTACAAGCTAAATCAAACCGGAAAACCGCACCCGGAAAACCGCACTGGCCTTCACTTCCCACAGATCAAAGTCAGTTGAGTTTGAAAAGTAAAAAAATTTTTTTTGGTTGCAAAAAAAATCGATAATTTTTAATTTTCATACAGCCTAGAATTTAGAAAAATGAATTTAAGTTGCAGAAATTAACTTTTTTTTACATTTTGACCAGTATTTCACTGAAAAAGACAAAAATTAGTAAAAAATTTCATACCGATGCAGGCGTTTAGTTAAGTTTTTACAGTTCATACTAGTGAGCACAGAGCCTCAAACTCAGAAATAGGACGCCATATTGAAAAATTTTTTGCGGGTGTTTCGGGTTGAAGGGGTGGAAGTGGATACTCTGTATTATCTACTCTGTGCTAGCTACAAGATATAATAAAGCGTGGCATTGTATGTATGTACCTACCACTCAAAACAATATTAGTCAAAAAATACCAAAGAAAAAAGTTAAGTTCCAAGTCTCAACCCCACCGAAAACGACCTGGGAAGACGAAGAATTTTTGAGAGATGATTCAATTCATTTCTATACAGATGGTTCAAAAACCGAAGAAGAGGTAGGCTGCGGGTGCACTCACACCGACTTAACGTAAGTCTCTCGTTCCGCCTTCCAAACCATTGTAGCGTGTTCCAAGCGGAAATTCTGGCGATCAAAGAGGTCCTATCATGGCAAAAAGAAAACGTGATATCCTCAACGAATATCCGGATTTTCTCAGATAGTCAAGCAGCCCTCAAATCACTCGGCGCTGTTTCTACGAACTCAGTAACCGCCCTTAACTGTCGCTTATCTCTTAAGGAGATGGCTGAACAGTTCAATATTCACCTTATTTGGGTGCCGGGGCACAGAGATATCGTGGGTAACTGCAAAGCCGATGAACTCGCCAGAGAAGGAACCGTTCTACCGATCTCAACCAGCAGGCTGAATATTGGTATACCAATCGCAACATGTAAACTTATGCTAAAGCAAGAGGCAATGGACAGAACAAATCACAGGTGGAACAACATCACCACGTGCGTGGCAACAAAACGGATATGGCCAGGACTAGATCCAAAACGCACAAGACATTTGTTATCCATTACCAGATTGCAAGTTAGCTCCGTAATCAATGTCATTACCGGACATTGTCTGATAGGAAGACACGCCATAAGACTTGGCGTTCCCTCTAATGACTTCTGCAGAAGTTGCTTAGATGATTAGGAGGAGGAGACAATCCCACACCTCCTCTGCTCATGTCCTGCACTCTCTTTTAAAAGAAAGCGGCATCTGGGGAAATATTTTCTCGATGATCCAAGCGATCTGGCGAACACAGATCCCCTGCATCTCCTTTGCTTTATTAAAAGCTCCAAATGGTTTTGTTAAGTGAGGTACTCCCTCGCATAATTTCTATGATATCACCTAGTATTGGTCTAAGTGTGTCAGGTGTATTCCTGACAGCCATTGTAACCTAACCTAACCTAACCTAAACCTTGTTTGGCAAATAACACTTTGCATTCTTTCATTTTGTCTTTTTATTATTTCGCAATTATTATTTGGCATTTCATTCTTTCGGCTCAGTTTGAAATGATTTTGGGACAATACGCAAACATCATTTGGCAAATTGTTGAATGCCCGTCACCTACTTCGCTTCAAGTTACTTGCTCGAGTGTTTATTTCGCAAATGATCGTTTCGCCGTTTCATTGTCCCGCGAATCGATTGTTTCGCCGTACCTATGCATGAACTTGTTATCGTCAAAAAGTACATTTTTAAATCTGTTTCCAGTTATTTCATTAAAGTAAATAAAACCATTTATGTGAAGTTGCTACTATAGAAAAAAATACTTTTCTTACATTAAAATAAGGCATCTCACTGGTTGTTAAAAAAGCTAGGTATTACCGAATAACGATTTGTATAGTATGTATGTTTTTTTTTTATTTGGCATTCGATTTTTTCGTTATTTTTTTTTTTTTTTGACTTGCATTAAATAACAAGCTTTAAAATTTTGCGCGAAAGGCCAACTCAAAAATTGCCAAGCAATTATTTAACCAAACAATAAAATGCAAAACGTGCTCTGCTGAAATGTAAAATGCTAATCAACGAAATGCCAAACAATGATTTGCAATACGAAAATTGCGAAATGATACACCGCGAAACGATTTTTGTCAAAACATTTTTGACGTAATATAGTATACCCATGAACCACACGTATTCACGCCAAATCCTATCGTGTTTGGGCGTTTGCTAAATTGATTTTTGAAACTGGTATTGTAAGTATAAATCGCAAATATATGAGCTCACCTATCTCTCTCTCGTTCCCGCTCTCTGTCTCGTTCACGTTCTCTCTCCCGTTCCCTCTCTCTATCACGTTCTCTCTCTCTTTCTCGTTCCCTTTCACGTTCGCGTTCACGCTCACGTTCTTTTTCTCGTTCTTTCTCTCGCTCCTTTTCACGCTCACGTTCACGTTCCCGTTCACGTTCTCGTTCTTTTTCTCTTATATCCCTTTCGCGATCTCTTTCACGATCTTTCGAACGAGACTTACTTCTCTTTCGTTTGTCCTTGGACTCACGATCTTTATCCTTTTTGGGCGGTGATATGTCCAAAGTTTTCTCCTTTTTAATTTCTTTTTTTACATCTCTATCCTTATCGGTCCTATCCTTCTCCTTTTCTTTCTCTTTTTCCTTTTCTGACTCTTTATTATCACGTTCCTTCTCTGCGTGACGCTTTTTACGATCTTTCTCCTTCTCCTTACGATGATCATCTGCCTCGGCCCTCTGACGAAATTTACCTATCTCGCTGCTAATTAAGTTTCTTTTCTCATCTTCAAGATTAGCCTCTTGCAGAGATTTGCTCATCTTGAGATCTGGATTATCTTGCCTTCCTGTAAAGTTGTTCTTAGAATTTTTATTGTAATTGTCTCGCTGATCGTAGTTACCATCGTTTATCGGCGGAAGTTCGTGTTTGTGTTCATCTAATATCCGACCCATCAAACTTACAACATAAGCGTCGTCATCTTTTTCAATTTCGAGCTTCTTGCTGCCCATTTTCATTTCCTCCTCCTTATAATTATCCAATAAGAGTTTATTTTTTGCATCAACTTTTGCCACTAGCTTTTTACCATCAAGTTCCATTTCACTGAGCAGACGAACAGCACGCATTCCAGCAGTTGGACCGCTAAAAGTACAATCAAGATTTAAATTAAATTAAAGAAATCGTTCTTATGAAAGTTTTCAAGAAAAATAGTGTAATTGTCAGTCTATGGAGAGCTTGCATAGACTGTGGTAAACGCTTGCCAATAAACAATACAATAACGAAGCTTCTACATTGCGTTTTTCAAAATAATTTCCTCTTACTTCTCTGGCTAGCATGACATATGCTACAAATATGAGAAACGTAATGGAAAATGGAGAAAATAGTAGGATTTAAATTGTACGGCTCACGAAAAAGCGGATACAAAATTATTTTTCCACATCTGTCAACTGCATACCCATAATAACATAGTTATAAGACGTTTTGATACAGATATTTTAATGATTCTATTGGGGAATACGAATCATATTCATAGCAACATAAAAAATCATTTTTTACTAGGAACACAACGATACATTGATGTCACCCAACTGTACGAAACATTAGGACCTAGCTTGTACGTGTCGTTGCCAGGATATCATACATTCACAGGATGCGACTTAATCCTACTTTCTATAAAAAAAGGAAAAAAACCGTTCGAAAATCTAAGGAAATCAGAACCATTTATTTTGTTTATTTATTCAAGGCCATTAACTCTTCGTTGACAGCTCCTTGTTAAGTCATTGACTAATATAAAACTGACTTTTGACTCCCACTCGAAATCTTGACGGAAAGTCAGTTTTATACGTAACATTTATGGATTCCATCTTCGTTTCGTGTGTACAGACGGGAATGTGGTTGCTGAAGCTGAGAATGTGAGACTCAATCTGAAATTGGTGAAATGGACTTCGACTAACTCTGTTTTATGCAGGGTGACGAGCCGTGGCCCACAAACCATCCCACTATCGATCTTTTGCCCACTAATTTTTCAAACCTCCGGACTGCGATTTGATGCTTTTGGACTATTTTCTTTTTTTGTAGGGATCGATGTTGTCCCAACAATTCAGAAACGATTCAAGCACGGCAAATATTGTCGAAGAAATCCAAGAGCTACTGCCCAATGTCATCAACAAAGACCTGGAAGCCACCTGAAGGACTTGTGTTTCATAATTATAATAATGAATAACTCATTTTCAACAATTTGAAGCAGTTGAAAATCAAATGCTTCTTTTTGACTAACAATAGATTTTGCTTTAATTTTAAAAAGCTGGATACTTCTCGATTGGATAATTGTGGAATCGCAATATTAGCCTTTGCTTGACTTGTTGAAGGTTGATCAAGATCATTTGCTCTTTAGCTATGGATACTACAGTCAACAATGTCAACACCAATATTTACTCCCATTTCAGCAATTTCCAGGAACTCACTTGAGTGTTTCTTTTTTAAATGTACATTTATTGTACTCGTATTGCCTGAATACTTATAAGCACTAGAACATTTTCTACATTTCACCCTACCTCTTTCCTCTTTATTAAATATTTCTCTCACCAGAGATATATTACTGGGCCCGGCATTGTTTTATTTCAAGTAAACTCAATTACTATAGACCCAGAGAAAGAAAGAAAACCCGAAAATAACACATCATTGCTTTCCAACTCGAGTTGAATTCATAACTCGAGTTGACTCGGGTTAGCAACTCGAGTTGACTCGGGTTAGCAACTCGAGTTGACTCGGGTTAGCAACTCGAGTTGACTCGGGTTAGCAACTCGAGTTGACTCGGGTTAGCAACTCGAGTTGACTCGGGTTAGCAACTCGAGTTGACTCGGGTTAGCAACTCGAGTTGACTCGGGTTAGCAACTCGAGTTGACTCGGGTTAGCAACTCGAGTTGACTCGGGTTAGCAACTCGAGTTGACTCGGGTTAGCAACTCGAGTTGACTCGGGTTAGCAACTCGAGTTGACTCGGGTTAGCAACTCGAGTTGACTCGGGTTAGCAACTCGAGTTGACTCGGGTTAGCAACTCGAGTTGACTCGGGTTAGCAACTCGAGTTGACTCGGGTTAGCAACTCGAGTTGACTCGGGTTAGCAACTCGAGTTGACTCGGGTTAGCAACTCGAGTTGACTCGGGTTAGCAACTCGAGTTGACTCGGGTTAGCAACTCGAGTTGACTCGGGTTAGCAACTCGAGTTGACTCGGGTTAGCAACTCGAGTTGACTCGGGTTAGCAACTCGAGTTGACTCGGGTTAGCAACTCGAGTTGACTCGGGTTAGCAACTCGAGTTGACTCGGGTTAGCAACTCGAGTTGACTCGGGTTAGCAACTCGAGTTGACTCGGATTAGCAACTCGAGTTGACTCGGGTTAGCAACTCGAGTTGACTCGGGTTAGCAACTCGAGTTGACTCGGATTAGCAACTCGAGTTGACTCGGGTTAGCAACTCGAGTTGACTCGGGTTAGCAACTCGAGTTGACTCGGGTTAGCAACTCGAGTTGACTCGGGTTAGCAACTCAAGTTAACTCGGGTTAGCAACTCGAGTTGACTCGGGTTAGCAACTCGAGTTGACTCGGGTTAGCAACTCGAGTTGACTCGGGTTAGCAACTCGAGTCGACGATATTGACGTAATGGGAAGAAAAAAGCGTGATGTCATAGGTGCTTTTGCGAGTATTGAAACAGAAGCGGCAAAAATGGGTTTGATGGTTAATTAGGGCAAAACGAAGTATATGTTGTCATCAAACAAGGACACCGAACATCGACGAATTGGACAAAACGTCACAATAGACAGACATAACTTCGAGGTAGTACAGGACTTCGTCTACCTAGGATCCGCTGTAGACACGGACAACAACATCAGTGTGGAGACAAACGGAGAATAACTCTTGCCAACCGTTAAGAAGACAATTGAGAAACAAAACCCTCTCCAGAAAAACCAAGGTAACCTTATATAAGACCTTAATAATCCCAGTCCTGCTTTACGGCGCAGAAGCATGGACCTTATCGAAAGCGGATGAGGAAACCCTTGGTCGCTTCGAAAGAAAAATTCTCCGAATGATCTTTGGTCCCGTATTCGAAGACAATGTGTGGAGAAGAAGATGCAACAACGAGCTGTATGAGCTGTTCCGTGACATGGGCATATCCAGAAGAGAACGCATTGCGAGGCTACGTTGGTTGGGTCATGTAGAGCGGATGGACACAAACGCTCCGGCTCGACGGGTTTTCGAAAGCACATTGCAGGGAAATCGCGGAAGGGGAAGACCTCGTCTTAGGTGGCACAATCAAGTGGAGAAGACCTCAACCGACATTTGATAATTCTAAGTTTGTTGTCAGCGTTAGGTTCAAAAATTTGTTGAAAATTATGAACAAGCGAGCAAATAAGTTAGAAATCAGTAATTTGCTAAAAAAAGCCGAATTACAAAATGTTAAAACATGAATTCCTATATGTGAACATCAATTTAACCTCCAATACTAGGAAAAAACTTAAAAACCTGTTTTATTGAAAGGAGTAGTTCTCGATTTGAGAGTTAATCTGTCGAATTTCAATGAAAAACGCTTTAAGTAAGTAAATATAAGTGCATCCAAGCTGTCTGTTCCCGAGCACAAGCTGTGCTTTATATGATTGACACCTGGTGTGTCAGAAACGGTCTCTCCGTCAATCCTCTTAAAACCGAGGTTGTCCTCTTCCTCCCTTGATACCTACATCATGGGGTGTACTCTCAAGACCATTTCTCGTTTAAAGAGATGTGGTCTCTGGCACAATTCGCACTGGAGCTTTGAGGAACTCGCCAGCAGCATATCTTTTGACTCACGTCTAATGGATATGCCGTCTGACACGATGATCCCAAGGCTCAAACTGCGTCAAAATTACTCAGTCAACATTCCTTCGGTTCAGGACTGGTTCGCTCCAGAATCTGAGCCTGGAAAGAAGTTATCGTGTCTTTACAGATGGCTCCAAAGCCGACGAGGGTTCTGGTGCAGGTGCCTTTGTGGAGAACGACGACATACGACTGCACACATCTTTGGGATCATACGCATCCGTTTTCCAAACGGAGGCATTTGCTATCCTAATGGCCTTGAGCCACGTTACGAACAATGGATGGACGGGGAGAAGTATCTTTGTTTGCAGCGACAGTCAAGCTGTGCTTAAGGCCCTTCTCAACCCTCTAACCACTTCGAAAGTGATCCAGGAATGCAAAAGCTCTCTGAATGCGATCGGAAGATTAAATTCCTTGCGTCTCATTTGGGTTCCGGGCCATCCCGACATAACTGGAAATGAGATCGCCGATGAACTTTCTAGGCAGGGATCTCAGACAGCTTTCTCAGGACCTAAACCGCCGCTAGGTCTACCAGCGTCCTCAGTGGCTTTAATCAACGATTGGAGCTGTGAAGAGCACAACCGTAGATGACATGCCTTCATTGGATGCAGACAAACCAAGCGTATGCTCTCCAACGTTAGTTGCAACATTTTTGCTAGCTCGTAGCAGAAAAGACTGTAGAAAGCTTATTGGCGTTGCCAGCGGGCACTTCTCTTTTGCCAAGCACTTAAATGTGTTAGGCTGAAGTGATACCACACTCTGTGGATCTTGTGGAGAAGATGAGGACACCGCGGAGCACTTACTCTGTGAAAGTCTTGCTTTTTCTCGCATGAGGTTACAGATACTCGGCGCAGACATGGTGAGAGCTGGTAACTTATCTAGGCTCCTTATCATTGGCTTTTCTCCGAACAGATGGAAAGCTAAACAAATAGAAGGTTGCTAACTGGAAGTACAATGGACCAGTATTTAGGTCTGAGTGCTCCAGCTGGTATTTTAAAAAACCTCCAAAAAAAAAAAAAAACCCCATAAGACCTTTCTGAGCAACGAATACTTTGAACATAATAAAGAAACCACTAAAAATGTAATGAGTCCGTTGACTCCGTCGGACAGGCAGCGTGATTTAAATTTTGATTTTTATTGGCGCTTACTTTTAAGCTGAGAAACCAAAGTTTTACCCTTAGACCTATACTTACTCGTATTCGCAAAACCCAAAAGTTGAAACCCGCTTCCAGTTGACAACAGAACCGCATGCACTGAGAATTCTTTTCATCAAAATTTCTGGAACTCTTTCGCTTATGTTACCTGCAATAAAAAAGATCAGCACATTCCCATTAGAACGGATTTACATATAAAAAAAAAATACAAGTTGAAAACATACCCACAAACACAGTTATGATGGGACCTTTGAATTGAGTCTGAGAATGCGGATCTGGGTTGATTCTTGAATAGACGGTCGGTTGCGAGCTTATTGTTGCAGCAGTTCTAAAAGTTGGTCTAGCTGGCGGAGGTGGTGTTGTTAAAGGAGGCATTATCTTAAAGTACAACACAAGGGTTTCAATTAATCCACGCTCATTTGAAATTCTCTGCTCAAAATGACAACAAAAATGAAAGTATGGCTCTGTAATGAGTTTAACAACTAAACAAGACCCTCGGGAACCTATTCCCAAAAAAGTCTCTCTAAAACATAAATCAAACTCACGGATTTCTCTTAAACAAGCATCTTAACACATTACTGGTTGCTCGAGCTAGAAGACCAACAACTCTTACGATTACGACCCGCTCTCAAGATCGGTATCTTGTTTTATCTTCTTTTTTTTTTAATTTTTTTTAGTTTAATTCAATTTCAAAACTTACCCACCAGGCATTATTTTTTCACACTAAAAGAACAAAAAATTATATTCTAGTTTCGATATGACTTGGACCTTAAGTAACATTTGTTTGCTTAGTTTTTTTTATGTACAAACAACACAAATTAGTTTAGTTCAAGCGTAATCAAAATTAAAAAACATAAATTAAATAGAAGCAAAAAAGGAAAAAAGAAAATTAATTGGAATTTAGATTTGGGACATACGTGTGCGCCCATGGATGACATGACAGGCGGTGGAATTGGAGGCGGTGGCATGTACGACGGCATTGTTGGGACCATCGGCATCGGAGGCCGCGGTGGATACGACATCACTGCAAATGATTATGTTCAAAGGTTCCTTGTAGTATACTCAGCTTCAATGTAGGTGTTTAATATTTTTCCAACGAAGCCTAGTGAAATGAGAAATGAAGGAAACACGAGATGAGTAAGTTTTTTCAGCACGGTACACAGCAATCGATGTTTTTATGAGAAAATATTTACTTCTTACACTTTAAATGAAATCAATATGCTATTTGTAGCAAATTGATAATGAAATTGGCAATAATACGTTGATATTTTGTACGTTTTCAACGATAATTTCAATTTAAACACTCCTTGGGGTTTTTACGTTGTCGCCATTTTTTCATATCGCTCGCTGTCGCTGTCGCTCGTCAAATTTTGACTTTCCGATACGCCCTCGCCTGGAGAATAGCATAACCAAAATGAGTTTTGTTTGTTTCGAAATTGAATTAAGCCGAATATTATGGTAGGCCTACATCTCAGAGGAATAAAGAACAAGAGGGAAAACCATTACCTCTCTTGCCCCGCAACATCCATTTGTTTACATTGTTGCTTTTGTATGAATGTGAATATGAAGTTGTGTCAGTGAACGTGAATAAATTTGAAAGAAAGTGTACACGACTTCTGCCAAAAAAAAACTCACTTTCACCCTTTCTTACCTCGTTTCCACTTAGGATCGGGTACTCGAATCGGATTATGATTCAGATTTTGATGCATGTATCTACTTACCTCACCGAATCGAGAAATCTACGTATACAGCACTTTTTCGAATCGATCCAGCTACAAGAGCTGTATCGGATCGGGTAATCCTATAACAATTCGATCTAGATATACACTGGCACTAATTCGAATTGAAGTGTGATTCAATTCTAAGTGGGAACGAGGTATCTGAATTCAGATTAGAGATTGCGCACATTGGATTTTTTTTCTCCTGTGCATAGTATAATGGTGGATTTACATGCATCTGCAAGTGCAGTTGAAAATCGGTAAAAGACACAAGATGTAAAATTCATACTTGTCTGATAGAGAGGGTGTTCATCTGCACCCATAATTTTTCATCCGCAGCCATAATCCTATTCGTCTCTCTTTTTAACTTTTGTGCTTTGTAATCTTCATCCGTCTCGCTTTACTTTTCTGCACTTCTGCAGTTGCAGATGCATGTAAGCCCAGTCTAAGGAAGACCAGTGTGGCTGAAAAAAGTTGAGATCCTGGGCAACTAACATATTTTTTCTGTTCGCTGTAAACGCTTACCAGAAAAAAATTCATGTTTTCAATGACACAACTTTCCCCTGGGTTTTCCTTTTTGCTAATAGGATGCTAATGAAAAATGTTGGGTGCAAATGAACATGTTCATCTGTAGCCATAATTACTCATCTGCAGCCATAATTTTATTCGTTTCTCTTTTTTACTTTTGTGCTTAATAATCTTCATCCGTCACGCTTTACTTTTCTGCACTTCTGCAGTAGCAGATGCATGTAAATCCAGCAATAAATGAGCCCCTAATTTATGCGATAGTTCCAAAACATGGGCACTAGATCGAATTTTCATTCAATATCGGTTCCGATTGCCCGATTCACTTCTATCGTTCGCCCAAGCTTCTCTGAATACGTCCACCAATATTTGACACACCAAAAAACAACGAATTGTCGTCAAATAACCTTCGATATGTAGCTTCACTGCTTTACTTTTTTTATCTCGATCCTAGGAGTGATGTCTACCAAAGGTGAAAAATCACCTTGTTTTTGATAATTTTGCACGGTCACAGCAATAAATTGTTTTTCCCGATAGCCGCCTATCATCTCAAATAATTATATACATCACCTCATCTAATTGCCATTCATACTTATAAGTTTTTTTTTTCCCTCATCAAATCATCCATGAGGAGTAGTTTAGGAAAAAAAATCAAACCAAACGAACCAAAAGAGAAAATACTTGTGAAAAACAAAATTTTTTGGAAACGCTGAGCCATGTTTGTATCGCGCAAAAATGGGTACAATTGCTTCAGTGCTGCAATGGACATGTACAAAGTGTAACATAATCAATCCAACTGAGTGCTTAAAATGTGTAAAATGCGGTAATATCCGAAGAATTCTATCATCGAACCACCATACCCCATTGTCTTTGTCGGGCAGCAGCAAGTCTGGGTCTGCAAATGATCCTGCTGGCTGCGGAGAACCACCATTACCAGCAGTTGTAGGCGGACCAGGAGCCCCTACCAATGGTGAATGCCCTGCCAAAGGAGGCTCTTGTCTTCGCTCTTCCTCCGAACAGCAACAACAATTAGCCTCCTCCAACACAACACTGCCGGGATATGTTGAAATCAGTTCTCATGGGTAGGTTGTTATACTTCTTTGTTTCCTTTCGTTTTTTTTCTTTCTTTCTTACTTTTTTTTTTGTTGCTCATCTTGTGTGCTTTATACAGCAGTAGAAACCCACCAGCGAAAAATCGATTTACCCAAAAATGACAACTGCTGTTTATAAATATTGATTTATTCAAATCGCGCATATAAAACTGTCAGTCTCAGCAAAGAAAGAAAGAACACTCATATTCTGCTCTGTGCTGTGCTTGTGCTGGATTTTGTAAGGTTCGTTCTTGTTGGTGCATAGTGAAATGAAAGGAATGTTGTGTTAAGAGCCAGTTTTGCCTTTGATGTTTCGAACAATATAAATAGGTAAAGCGTGTGCCTTGAAAATATTTAAAAACAAATTGATTCGCATACCTACCACAAAGAAACCAGATACAAATTGTTTTGAATGCAACACCAACAACCAACGTTAAAATAGCAACCCTCTTGTGTGCTTGTCAAACAGAAGATCCCCCCAAGTTGTGTATTCTGGATACATTCGGGTTTGAACTGGTACCTTTCTTTCTTGCCATTGCCTTTGTGTGAAAAAAAAAAAAAATATAACAAAACCAAGAATAGTTGAAATCAGTGCTATACTACCTAGCAAAAAAAAATAAAATGTTATTTTTGTTGTTGCTAAGGGGGGCTTTTCCGAAAAATATGGGTTAGACATTGAATTTACACACTGTGATTGTGATATTATCTCTCTTGTTTGTCCTCTGTTTCAAGGTGGAAAAATTGTGGTTGTTGTGTTACTATAGAGTAAGCAAATTAAAAAGAAAAAATTATATCCAGTTCAGAGGAATTATGTAAAAAGTATTTTTCTATATACACACTGTCATTATTACCCAAACCCAGCTCGTATGTCGTGCTGCTCTTCAAACTAATTTAACTCTTGAAACTTAATTTGTGTTTTGTTTTGTGAAAAGAAAAATATATCGAGTGGGGCCTGTAGTGGGTGGCAGTTAATCGGATATAACAAAAGGTATGCAGAAGAGAAAAAATCAACTTTGATGAATTTTGTCTTTTATAACTAGCGTCTGATCCGCTTAGTGATGTTTGGTGGACGCTAGAACTCGAAAGTGGTTTTCTTGTCGAGCCTCACAGCGAGAAATAATTGAAAAGAACAACCTTTACCTTTAACTATTCGTTCGACTGACATACTTTGGTGTAATTTATGCTGAACTTAAAGCCATATGATTCACACAAAGCAACCCTGGTCGCAAAAAAAGCATGTAAAAAAAAACTAGACCATGCCAACGACATAACATGGTTTCCTATCGAAGGTCAGACGAAAACCAAATTACTGCTGCTCAGTTCTGTGGACGATTATTGTCGTTATTCTATTGAACATATTTTCATTTGGATTTTGGGCTTCTTTTACACCCACGGACTTATTCTGCGCGGCTTTGGACATTTCATTCTTTTCTGTAAGCAAACTTAGTTCTCACCAAACGCTTAACGCTTTGTTTCGATTTTCCCAACTGAATGACTTTGCTAAACCGAGATCGTGTCACGCATGTTTTTTTTTTAATTGAATTGGGCGAAGTCAAAACACCTTTACTAACACATCGAACTAAAAGATCTTTGGTGCTGTTCCCTTAGGTTTAAACACGTAAAGTGTGGAGTTGTTCATTGTGGTCATGTAAGAACCTAAGAATATTTAAAGAAGGGGTCTTATACCAATAGGACTAGTGAATCCTTTATTGTATATCTTTGGCCTAGATCTATCTCTTTTCTTTTTCGTACGAAGTTCTGGATGGTTTGACTAACTGATGATCAACTCGTTAGTCTAGGTGTTTCAACTCTCTAATCCCCTAAATAGGAACCAGAGGGTGATCAACCTTCTGGTCTCAGTGGTATCACAATGGAAACACTGTGGTGTGATATCACTTTCCGAGAACCGCCCAGGAGCGTCCAGAAGCATTCTCAAACCGTTCCATTGGTGCAAAAAGATCGCTTCTCATGATTCTGAGGAGTCGCTTCTCGATTTGAAGTGAGAATCGACTCAGAAGCACTAACACATGTTACTCAAATGTCAAAATGAAAAGTTTCTTCAAGGAATATTTTTTAAGAGCCATATGTGTTTCACTCACACAAACGTTACGTTAAACTGAATAGAAACAATTTTGGGTGTTCCATTGGTTTAAAAAATGAGTGCTTCCCTCAATTGTCTTCTTAACCTAAAGAAGCAACGGTTGGCAAGAGTTATTCTCCGTTTGATGTCCGCACTGTAGTGTTGAGTCGTTCCGGACCAATATAGTTCCAGGAACTATATCCTTACTCGGTAGCATTTCCTTTCGTTCCACAAACAGAATGCAAACATGTGCATAGTTTCGACAACGATACACAAAAGATTTAGATAGTAAAGGAGAGCGAACATGTCTGCTTAGTTTAGTTACAAATAAATGAAATAATCAAACACACACTACACACATGTTTATTGTGTTTGTGTTACGAAATTCTCAACCAAAGCCAATAAGAAAAAGAACGAGTAGAGTGTTGAGCTCAATACAAATCCAAAACCAAAGTTCAATCCACATAGCATAGAAACATACCTACACGAACGAAAAAGTTGCATATCTCACATTGTCTATAACATTTCTTCGTTATGACATGAGTATGATCGGGCCGATTTACATTCAGTGGATTTGTTGTAGTTCCTAGTTCCTTCATGTCCGGCTGAATGTAAATCGGTCCGATCATACTCAGTTCCTTTGAACTTTCCTTGTCTTATTGTTATCCACGTATGTATCATAATTGCTAGGATATGAGGGTTGTTTCAGTTAGCACATTTGTTATTGTCAGATTCAAATAAGACTATAAGATGGTACAGGTTTGGATTTTGTATGTTTTTAAGTATTGTGATACATATGTGATTTGAATTGATTTGGAACTTTGGAATCATAATGCAGGTAGATAACTGGTAATAATACTTTTTATAATTTTTTCTTCTGTTTATTTCTTGAACGTTTTTAATTGTTTTGCTGTTGTAAATTATTGAAATTCGATTTGTGATTTCCGATTAGAATTTATTTATATAAGTGGACTTTGGTATAAATTTTTATTTTTTCTAAACTCAGAACGGTTTCCTATGTCGCTATCAATTTGTTTTAGTACAAACACGAGTTCATTTATATAAACCGCCCTATGATTTCCCCATTACTCTATTCAAAACCTTAATAGTTCCGCGGACATGGTTCCCGGAACTAGTTCCGATTGAAAAAAGAACCTTTCCATGTTCGGTCCGGCTATGGAACTTTTTCGCGAAACTCTACCGCACTGATGTTGTTTTCCGTGTCTATAGCGGATCCTAGGTTGACGAAGTCCTGTATTACCTCA
This sequence comes from Melanostoma mellinum, assembly GCA_914767635.1. NCBI lineage: Eukaryota > Metazoa > Arthropoda > Insecta > Diptera > Syrphidae > Melanostoma > Melanostoma mellinum. The sequence continues at coordinate 57,493,187 of OU612059.1, read as the reverse complement.
AAGTTTTGTCAGTCTATTGTGACGTTTTGTCCAATTCATCGGTGTCCTTTCAAAAGTCCTTGTTTGATGACAACATATATTTCGTTTTACCATCATTCCATCAAAACCCATTTTACCACTTCCGTCAATATGCCTACGTAAGCAAATAATCGTACAGACCTTTGATAGATTGTTCCTCTGGTATTTATCTACTTTGAGTTTTGTACAATCCTTTCAAGTATGATGTTGAAGAAATCGCATGATAATGTCTCGCCTTGTCGGTAGCCTTTTTCGACATCAAAGGTCTCGGTGAGTTCTTTATCGACCCTGACGGAGCAGCGAGAATTCTCCAAAGCCATCCTGCATAGTACGAGTTTTGCAGGGATGCCGAAACTAGACATGGCTCTGAACAGCTTATCTCTGTAAGTAGGTACTGGGTCATTCAAGCGGATCTTGCTTAAGTCACATTAAACAATTCATTAAAGAGCTGATTTAAAGTTCCAAAAAAATTGTTTATATTTTTCATACATTTGTGTGGCCCAAATATTGCTCGTCCCACCCGTCACAAAAGTTCTGTCTTACCCGTCAGAAGAATTGAGAAGCAAATTATTTTTGTGTTACGAGTTATTTGCGTAAATTATACTAATACCTAAACTGTACAATATCAGACACAGTATAAAATTTGGTTGATTAACAAAAGTTTCCATAGTTTCTTACCAATTGTGAATAGTGTTGATTGGCATTCTCACGGGTCACAACTCGTTGGGTACCCACATGATGAGAATGGGCATTAGCACATCCGACTTATGTAGAGGATGCCAAGATGAGGAGGCAGAGGAGGGATCTTTTCACTTCCTCTGTGAGTGTCCTAGCTTAGCCCACACCCGGAAAAAAACCCTCGGAGAATACTTCTTCGACGAACTGGGCGACATCTCTAACCTCCCACTGAGCAACGTCCTGAAATTTACTCAGGGCTCCAAATGGTTCAGTGGGAGTTCCCTACCACAATAACCATCCACCTCTCCAATCCTCCCATTTCCTCATCCTATGATTTCCCGGGGAGCACAATGGATCCTCGAGATCCGAGTGAGGTGTTGCCACTTGTGGCTGCACCCCCCATTCAACCTAACCTAACCTAATAGTGTAAGTCAACTCGCAAAGGAGAGGTAAATTGATGTCCAACCCGTCACACTTTTTATACCATCAATTTCTCAAAATAACCACCCGTATTGCGATTGATGTTTCACTAAAACGCCTAAAATATGACAGAGCTCCAAACGCGATAGTTTTTGTTTTCATAAAAATATAACTTCAGCCCTCTATCCTCATTGCTCTTACCATTCCCTCAAAAGTTTTTTTTTTAAACGGCAATTGTGGCACCTAGAGATAAGTCATCTTATTGGCGTTTTATTAAAAGGCCTTTCGTAATAAGGGTGAATAATGGTATTTTCAAACTTTTTTCGATGGTACAGTATGCAATAATTATTAAAGTATGTGATAATGTCATATTCAGTACGTAAATCGATGTCTTTTGGCAGAAATGAAGTATAGGCAAAAAACGAGTATAAATGTCCCACCCGTCACAATGGAATGACTCCACTGTCATACGTGATCTTGAAATCAATAAAAAGATGGTGTATATAATTTTGTCTATTGCTGCCTTTTCTAGTCTAAAACCGAATTGTTAAGGAACTATCAAATTGTTGCTGTGAAAATTCAGACGTACACACATTACAGCAGACAAGATCTGTTAAGCGACGTAAAGGAGGCTTATTACTCTGTAATCGGCACAATTTCGAGAGTCTCCCTTTACTCTCCCTATTTTCTTCTGGACATCGTGAGAATCAGCTGGTGCATACTCCTTTCCAAATGATCTCTTTTTGCTTTGAAAATCTGGGCGTCAAAGCCATCTGCATCTTATATGATTTAAGTTTTCATATGGTAAGCTTTATCCCTGATCATCGTCCAAGTTGAATGGGGCATTTTGCCTGACAGCGGGATTTGTGTTTTCATTGCCTTAATCAGTCTTCAAAAGTCGTCTTTCCAGATCCTCAGTTGCAGGAGTTTGAGAGCTGCCGTTGGCTCGCCAGTAGCTCATCCGCCGCCATCTCTATTACATTACTCTGTCCTAGTAATAAAAAAATCCTGAAAAACTTTTACGGCAAATATGCCGGAGTTTCAGCTTTTTGGCTGCTGAAGGCCTCCGTTAGTTCTCTAAGTCGAATTCATTGGCCTTACATTCGCAGGAGCTTTGTCAGAGCTTTAAAATTTGGGTATTCAGTAATTTCTCGCAGAGTATTAGTCCTGCTCTATTTTTCTTCGTCGTTCAATAACACTCCGACCTACTAGTTTGGCAGTGTCCAGAGCTGAGCAAGCTCTACCCGTCTTTTAAATCTATATATCAACTAGTTTGGCGAATCACCTCCGGTCGGTGTCTAGTATGCCAGGCAAAGACTTTCGCTTTTTCGCCTAAACTCATTTTCTGACAGAACTATTTCCTTATGTAACTATATTTGAAGTTTCTACATTCCTTTTAATTCTAAGAGGATGACAATGATACGTTGTGTATTTCCGTTTGATTTTAGCAGCTAACAAGAGTGAAGATCTTACCGAATCTATTGTCTAAATAAAAGTTTTTCTCTTTTATAACTGCTGTTTGGTTAAAAAACTATTTCTTCTCTTTTTTGTTTTTGTTAATTTATTTAAAAAAAAAATAGTTTAAAATTTTGTCCTAGAAAACATAGCCAAATATCAATTGAATATTTCAGAAACGAATCTCGTCGTGTTTACAAAACCTTGTTGCGTGGTTGCCTGAAGAGGCCACAACGTCACCACCCGAACGTACCCCAAGTCAACTGTATTATTTGCGAGGACACCCGAAAGTATATTAAAAACTCTATTGAACTATTCCATCACTTCTCGAATCCAAGTCTAAATCGTCGATGGATCTGTCAGGATTGTGAATTGGAAAACAATTCAGTAACATGGCATTGTGTTACATGTGATAGTGTCAGCTACTTAGCGCCAATCTATAAGGAAACCCTAGTCTATCGCAAACAGCAACATCAACAACAAAAACATCTACAACAACAATACCAACAGAAACAAACACAACAGCAAAACCAAGGAACTGCAGCTACAGGTGCGCAACATAAACATCAAGCCTCATTCGAGGATGATTTAACAGAGAAAAATGAAAGAAAAAACAAAGCAAAACTGCTGAGACGTACCCGTAGTCTGAGTATGGACTCTGGATCGTCGTGTCGGAATTTATTAACAAAAAGCTGCCATATTTGTTTCGTTAATAATTGCAAAAACATATTCAACTTACCCGAATCAAAGGAATGTAAACATCCAACGATAACAACAACCCCGACAGCAACAATAACGGGAGTAACAACTGGAGAATCAACGCCAATTCGTCTACCATCCATTGAATTGAATTCTGGTGGAGCCGTGGCAGAAGTTCACACTAGACGCGTTAACTACGATGAACGCAATATTCGCCCTGGTAATCTGTCAATGTATAGCAATCGAAAAACCAATAAATCTTTGAGCAACATTTCAGATACAGTGTTCGGTGAGAAAGCAGATTTATATAATTCTTTGTTTAAACTATTTTCTACTCTTTCGTTTTTATTTAAAGTAGTTGTAGTTCTTTAATTTCAATTTACATATACAAAAATTAATTATTTGAACTCAGATTTAATCATAAAGTGTGTACATATATGTATACATATTTTGTTAACATTGTTGTTACATAACATAAAAGATACATAATAACTCATCCCAACTTTCTACACCATTGAGAATATTGATCGATCTTAAAAATTTTGCCTCCAGAATTCACTAACAACTGAAAACACAGCAAGGAAACAGAACTAATCTTCTCGAGTTTGGAGAGATCGCAGCTCTCCTACTTGATTCACAATTAGTGGTAGTGCTCGTGGGGTACGAATTGGGGACTGTATGTGAGTTCTGACCGCACAACCGCGGTTAAGAGTCTTCCATTCAACTAAAGTGGCATTTTTCTATCACAGAAGATGGCGGGGTCTTCCCGCCACTTCACCAACTACGCTTACTCGATGATTGAGGTCGTCATTACAAGTTTTTTCACTCATTTCATTGATTTCAGATATTTAAAATTTTGACTGTTGGAAAACACATTTCCATTCAAATAAATGGAATAATCACTAGTACTCAGTCTTTTTTGAACTAATACAGTACCCGCTACTTTCTAACACTTTTACCCTCACTAATGATGGAACCATCTTCCGCAAAGAATAGTTAAAGTACTTTATCTTCCAACAGGTAGTCAAGAACTGTAATAAAGTACAGAGGTAGCTTTATTGAAAAGTTGCACTTATAGAGTCAAGACGTGTTATGATTTTAGTGTTGCGAAAATCGAGAAGTTGCACGAATCGAGGGTTGCGCAAACCGAGTCCGTACTGTATTTAGTTTTTTAACTCTATCACTCTCACTCTCTCTCACGCCCTTGTCTCACTTTCTTTCTTCCCTCTCTCTCTCTCTCTCCACCTCTCTTCCTCTCTCTCCACCTCTCTTCCTCTCTCTCCACCTCTCTTCCTCTCTCTTCCTCTCTCTCCACCTCTCTTCCTCTCTCTTTCCACCTCTCTCTCTCCACCTCTCTTCCTCTCTCTCCACCTATCTTCCTCTCTCCCCACCTCTCTTCCTCTCTCTCTCTCTCTCTCTCTCTCTCTCTCTCTCTCTCTCCCTCTATCTATCTATCTATCTATCTCACACACACAATCAGCGTTGTTAAAAGTATAGATTCTCTCTCTCTCTCTTCCTCCACCTCTCTCTCTCTCTCCCTTACTTTGTTATTCCTTGGTTCCTTATCCTTTGCCAGTCTCAAATTGCAACAATTAACCGGTATGATGTCGGTTCCTATCCTTAAAAAAGTCTATTTTTACGATACTATCGGTTCCGGTGTCATCGACGAAAGTTTAACACAATTTCTCAAGAATCAATTACAATAAAACTTAACTTACTTAAAACCACGTCCACTTAGTAAGGTGGAGAAGTGCTGGACATTCTGTAATAATGTGCAGAGATGTTTCTTCACTTTTTTAGAGGCATAGTCTGCAGATTGGGTCAACTGCCAATCTCATTGGGTGTAGATTTTTTTTTTTTAAAGGAGGTTTCGAGGTTCCGATTCGCAGTCCGGTCCAAGAAGAGTTTTCATGTTGAGGTTAAATAAGAATTTTTATGTCTTTTGGGTATATTTTGGCATAAAAAGTTTTGATCATTTTTGGCCAGAGGATAGTTTTAGTTGTATGTTTGCATTGGTTTTTATTTACTCCACGGAATGGTTCAGGCTTTAGAGCACCGTCTTTTGCTAAGATGTAAGCAATCCAGTGGAGGATTCCAATTCGAAGAGTAACAAAATTGTCGGACTGGTGAGCTAAGTGCTTTTAGTGCAGCTTAGCTGTCTGAGAAGATAAAGATTGTTATATTTTTTGTGTTTGACTTAAGCCTGAAATATGGTTAAGAAGACTTAATGAAAAGTTCGTTTTACGTGTATCGCTGCAATATCCGGAGCCTGTGCCAGTTTCGGGCTTGGATTCAATGGAGGTACTTTTTGATGAAATCGACTGTAGGTTGTCAGTTTTGCTGGTGGTAGTCCTGAATGCCGTTTATAGAAAATGTGGCTGTGATACGCAAGCAACCAGTAATGCATGTCGTTTCTAGTCTCTGAAGCTTTTCTAGCTTTTGAATTGCCGTTATTTCTTTTGTTTTAGGCCACCATACCACAGATGCATAGGTCATAGTTGGTCTGCGGTCTGACTACCTAATTTGGATGAAGAGAAAGAGAGAGGGAGATAGATAGAGGGAGATAGATAGATAGATTGAGGTAGATAGATAGAGGGAGATAGATAGATAGAGGAAGATAGATAGATAGAGGGAGATAGATAGATAAATAGATAGATAGAGGGAGATAGATAGAGGGAGATAGATAGATAGAAGGAGATAGATAGAGGGAGATAGATAGATAAATAGATAGATAGAGGGAGATAGATAGAGGGAGATAGATAGACTTTAGACTTTTTTAGACTTTAATTTGTTCATGTATTAAAAAAATTTTAACATAATTATAAGTTCCCGCGAAGCCTTTTGGCTTGTCTGCAGGAGATTGTGTTTCAAAGAAAAATTTAATTTTAAGCAAGTTTTACGTTAATTTACATAATTACAATAGGTTATTCAAAAAATAATTATGATTTTACTCATGTAAGTTTAAAAAGAAATTTTTAATTTGTTTTTTTCTAGTTTTGGAATTTTCAATGTTTACTAAATGTCGAGGTAGTTCGTTGATGGTTGAAGGGACGCTGTATAGGAGTTGACGTCTTCCGTATAGGTTGTAGTTGGTGGGCAATTTAAGCATTCCTTGAGCGCGTCTTCTGGTGTTGATCATATGGTCAATTGGTCGAATGAATCGGCTGTCATCGTAGTACTCCAGTATAAGGGTCATCTTGAAAATTTGCTCGACGTTGAGAGTTTTAAATGTGCAATCATTGTTTCGCGTATTTCCATTATTGATTAGTTTTAAAGCTGAGTTTTGAAGTTTTTGTATTTTTTGAATATGCGTTGTGGCAGCATTCCCCCAAGCAAGTATGCCATACCGAAGCTTGGACTCCACTAATGCATAATACACTTGCTTCAAAACAGGAACTGTGGTATAGTACCGCAAATGGGACAGTGCATATACAGTCTTTTTTAGATCCATGCGCAGCTTGTTGATGTGTTGGCTGCATAGAAAGTGACAGTCAATAATAACTCCAAGATATTTGTAAGTTTCTACAATTTCGATTGTTTCAATTGGGGTGTTGGGACAGGCATCATTCTTTACAAGTATCCTGTTTTGTGTGGATTTGAATTGTGGGCTGCGAATGTGCATCATTTTAGTCTTAGAAGCGTTGATGACCAATCCATTGTCGTGACACCAATTGACAGCGGCATTGAACTCCTCCTGCATTATCATCGTCGCCATGTCCAAAGATCTGTGGCGGACCACAATCGCTGTGTCATCAGCAAAGGCGAACGGAATGCCCTTCCTAAAAACGCGAAGTAATTCGTTGGTGTAGAGAATGAATAGGATCGGACCAAGTTTAGATCCCTGAGGAACACCATATTCCACGTACTCTTTCTCGCTCTCCACGTCTTTAATCTTGACCACAAACGACCTGTTGTGCAAGTAGTCCATGATCCAATCAGTCATTACTCCTCTTATTCCAATCCTGTTAAGTGCTTGTATCAGCTTTGTATGGTTCAAAGTATCGAAGGCTTTACTAAAATCCATTAAAATGACCAGGACATGGTGACTTTTATTCAAGCTTTCATTGACACAATTCACAAATTCGCTTAGCAGTTTTCCAGTGTTTTTGTTTTTCTGAAATCCGTATTGACTTTTATCGATGAGCGAGTGTTTATCAATAAAACTCTGTAGTCTTGCCAATATAACTCCTTCTAGACACTTTTCAACTGCAGGAAGTATCGAAATTGGTCTGTAATTACTAAGCTGATTGCAAACTCCACCTTTATATATTGGCCTTACTAAAGCAGTTTTCATAGTTGACAAATAGATAGATAGATATGTAGATAGATAGATATGTAGATAGATAGATAGATAGATAGATAGATAGATAGATAGATAGATAGATAGATAGATAGATAGATAGATAGATAGATAGATAGATAGATAGATAGAGAGAGAGAGAGAGAGAGAGAGAGAGAGAGAGAGAGAGAGAGAGGAGAGAGAGAGAGAGAGAGAGAGAGAGAGAGAGAGAGAGAAAGAGAGACTGAGACTTTTTTGTTGGTACATTATCTAAAAATCTATTTTTGAAGCATTTTGAAAAATTCGAAGCACAATCAACAAATAAAAAAATAGAACCTTACGCACTCGTCACTCTGGTCGAGTTCTGCACACTTGCCCCTTTCCTTTTTGAAGCCGGTGTTTCACTCAAAATCAACCCAATCGATTCTTTTAAAATTTGGTATACTACTTCCTTGCATAAATTATCAGGTAAGGGGCCAGTCATAGCGATCAGGAAAACGAATCAGGAACAATTTTCAAATGGAATAATAACTATATTTTCGTTACAATTGAATAACAAATGTAATACCAATCAATAGTAAACAGCCCAGAGAATTTTTTCTGTCAAGAAAATGTGCAATTGAATAAATACTTTGCCGTAAAATTGTATTTTTCTATTTTCCTGATGGAATTGGAACAGGAAAATAGAAAAATACAAATTAAACAGAAAATATTTGTTCTATTATATCTTTTTTGGGCACAAAAAATTCTTTAAGTGATTTGCCATCGATTGGTATAACATTTGTTATTCAATTGCAACGAAAACATAGTTATTATTCCATTTGAAAGTTTTTCCTGATTCGTTTTCCTGATCGCTATAACTGGCCCCTAACCCAGGGAGCTGTTTTGATAATTATTAATTGTACACCCATTTTTTTCAATTTATTCCTCCATACATTTGATATTGATCAATTAAAGATAATTTTATATTTCTTGTAGCGTTTGAAAAAATTATTAAAGGTCGTTTTCTCGCCGAAGTTTACCTCCCTTAAGACCCTTAAGGATAGGTTTACGGCTAATGAGAGCAAGGAAGTAAACAAATCCTCTCCGTTAAACTTTAGTGTTTTGAAATCTTTGTGATTACTAGAGAAGACGCTAGTAAGCTGGTGGATAAAAAATATCGTACTAGCTTGCTTTAAAAAAAAATGTCAACAAATATCAACGAGTGTTAGTCGAACTAATCTGAGCCATCGCACATCATTTGTTCAAGTGCACTAGTTCAAACGCAGCGCTTAATTTGTTTATGTGACTCATTTTCAATTGATTTGTCAGTAATTCAGTTGATTGTATGACTAAACCTCTGTGATTCAATAAAGATAAGAATTGTAAATAAACTGATACCAACAAAACAAAGTTCTCAATAATGTATAGTTGTTGCTGTTTTTTTTTTTTTTTATTAATTACGATTAAGTGTCTGACATCAGCTTATATCTTTCTTTTTATTGTTCAATACAAATCGTTTATCCGCTTTGATAATACACACCATAACCACTTCATAAATTTGTTTTCTGCTTTTATAAAACATAAAATGTGTCATGTTTGAAAAATATATTCATCTTAGGCGAACAACCAATACAACACATTCATCAATACCCCCGTCAGTCATCATTTCCTGACTCGCAAACTAGTTCTTTCAGTAGCATTTCCAATCAGCATCTATGTGATATTTGCGGTGTTTGTAATCGCACCAATGAAAATAGTAATTTGACAATAACAACATTGTCTAGATCGTATAGCGTCAATGCGAATCGTTCTTCGACTAACCCAACAGCCCATTCGACATTTCCACGCAACGGTGTTCTAATTGCCGTCAAAGATTGGTCGAAAAATTCCAACGACAATAATCGCCCAAAGATCGCTATTGGTGGTGCTGGTGGCGGTGGCAGCGTTGATAGTACAATCTATGAAACTTTGCTTAATAGTCGCGCTGGTGGAATATCTAGTTCGGAACGTGGAAAACACTATCATCCTATAGGACATCAAATTCAGCATATGTATGAGAATAGCACGATTATTAGACGTGCTAAGCAAAATTTGGAAAAAATAAAAATTGTAAGTGGCTGTGCTGCCGCTGCTGCTGCTGCTGCTTCTTCGTCCAGTACTGGAGTCGAGTCAACGACTGAACCAATCTACGCTGTGGTAAATAAATTGAATAAAAGTAAAAATAAGATCCGAAATCCACAACTGATGGATGAAGTCAAACAACACACTCACATGTTAGGAATATCGGAAGCACAGAAACAACAGCAAAACGTTGACTCACTATACGCATCTATGAGTGACTTTACTAGTTCGCCAGCAGCTAGAAAGCTAACCAATATAAATAATATCAATAACAGCAACTGTAATATCAATAACAACAATAACTTTGCATGTAAACTCCCGTCAATTGAAATAATGGGAAATATGAAAACCACAACAAGCCATAGTAGTTCGGCAACAGCAGCTGTCGTACCAACAGATTCAATGAATGCGACTTCGTGTGGTCAGTCTATTGAGCCAGGTGCAGATGACAGAGCCGATTCGAACAACGAAAATGAAGAGTATTCTATATACGCCAAGGTTTGGAAGGGACCCAAGAAACCAAGTGAATCTAAAATGTACGTTATTTTTTTCTTGGAGTTCTAAAAAAAACTTTTTTTCGTTGTTGCACGTTTTAGTCAAATGCAACGGTGTTTTGTTAAATATAATTATTTAGGCTTCTTAACTTAAGTGAATTAAATAATTTGTTATTGTTTGGTTTGCATGCATTACTATATTTAAGTTTTAATATCTTTATCCCAAAAAAGTAGGGAGTCTTACCGAAGTTTTGAGAACAAAAAGCAATACAAACGAGCAATCAAGTATGTACAATTAGGTCTGAATTATAAAGTTCTAAGCGTTGCGTTGATGATCTTGTTTTGTGTTCAAAACTCGTAATTTATTCTCTGTGACGACAAGTAAATTGGTTTCCAATTCAATTTTCAAAATGTGTATAAAAATTTACTTTTACAACAGAATGAAGTGCAGACAGGAAGCGGTGCATTGATCGCAACCAAAGAGCTCTAGCAAAGAGCTTACAGATGATGACATCATAAAAATCATTACAAATATTATTCTCCATGGTATCAAACTTTTCAATCCGAACGACGAATGTTAAACCAAGAGAAAATGGATGGTGGAACGGGAGCTGTAAGGAAGAAACCGTAAGCTTACTCTCATACTTTTTGTACGTTGTCCAACATTGTGAACCGTATGTGAGTGCTGGACACACTTAAGTGGTATTTTTGTATTAAGTGGTATTTTTGGGATTTTTCTCACCACTTCATCCACTTTACGCTTGCTCGATGATTGATGTCGTCATTACAAGTTGCTTAGCGATATTAGATCCCAGATATTTAAACTATTCACAGTTCGGAAACACATTTCCATTTAAATAAATATCTGGAAAAGGCATGATTGGATTAGAAAAAGGGCAGCACAAGTACTCAGTGTCAGTGTACCTACACAACGTTTACCCATGCATCAAATGCTTGTTGCAGGGATTTAAGATTCTCACATATGATAGCTCCATTGTCAGAAAAAAATATTTGATGCGATTTGGTGTTCTGTATTTTTTCCCCAGGTAGTCACAGACTTGTTCAAAGGACTTAAGACGCTTCTTTTAATTGCACCTGACGTGCCTTGGAGGTCTTTAATGATTCCAGTTGGACGTCTTATCTTCGTCACTGCTACTTCCATTCATGGAGCCAACCATATTAGATTTCGCGGTTGTCGATTGAATGCTTTTCGAAGTCAACCAACACATCATGCAAATCCTCTAAGGAATCACGATGTTTTCTGTATATTTTGGACTGTTTATCAGATAGCTTAATTATTTTTGACAGTCGATGACCCAATACCCGCTTAATGATCTTGAAAATTCGGGCAGTCATCTTCATCGAAAGGTAGTTATCGCAATTTCATGTGTCTCCCTTACCTTTGTTTATTGTAAGCCATCTTAATCCGATGTCTCCTTCCCAGCGTATGACCCAGCTCCTTTGCCTTTTTGCAGTTTTTAACTGCCTCATCAACTTATTCGACTGATATTTCGTTTATTTCTATTAGGTTAACTTTAACTTCTGGAAAATGATCTCGAGGAAGTTGTTCGGTCAAAAGACCATTACAATACTCTCACCATACAATACTCTCACAAGAAAGTGTCTCTGAAGCGATTAAATATTCTGAGCATTTCTCCTTTGAGCTGAAATTTCTTCGATCTTACGATACATTCCAATCATTCCAAAACCATGTTTCTTTGGCTTGTTGGTAAATTCCCTTCAAAACTTTTATCAATGACTTGGGTTTACCTGAGCAAGTTTCTTGCAAACAATCTTTCCTATGTTAATGGTGTTACACAGATATGTCTGCAAATTTAAAATTAATTGCTCGCCTTTTCTTTTGTCCAAATTATACCACTTGGTTCTCTAAGTAGCCCTTTATTGCTTGATTTCCGTCTCCATAAGAAATTCTATCAGAAGAATTTGGTGTTGCTGGACTTTAGTTTACCCACAATCACTTCGAAAGACTTCATAAATTTGGCTACCAAATGATAATCAATAAATTGTGTTTCGTTTCCATCACTGGTAAAAATGACAAGGTGTCGGTCTTGTTTAATGAACATTTTATTTAATGCGATAAGGCCATGTGACTTGCACATATTTAGGATATCTTAACCAAGAGGGTATGTGCGGAGGTACCGGAGGGTCCTCATAATCCTCGTTTGTCTTTCCAACATGTCCGTTCAAATCTCCGCCTGGCCAACAAACAAAATCTTCTCAGATGTAAAAATCTAACGAAAATACATCTTTTTCCACCTGCTCACATCCAGATTGGGGAGCATAAATGCCCTGACAAAAACACATATCTTTCCTTTCATCACCAGTTCAAGATACATTAAGCGGTCACTAGACTTGGAAAAGGTCAACACGCTGGCAAGCAGCTTTTTCGTAAAGATGATACCTATTGTGTTTACTCTTTTAGTAATCAGCTGAAACTTTGTTACATCGCGTAGGTACCTGGTTGAAAATTGAAATGGGAGCCTTGCTTTTCAATATTTCTTTATAATAAATTGATAGTAGAGAGTTATTTAATTTTACAAAGTAGTTTTTTTTTAAACTTTTTAAAACACATTCCTATTATAGTCTAGCTTTTAAAACTGCTCAAATGTGGATATTATAAACACCTAGGTAAGCTAAATTTTTATTTTGTTTAAACTGCATTCGGTACGACTCCAAAACCTTTCGGATAAAGAATAAAAAATATTTTTTATTTTAAAATAATTTAGTACTATTATTTTTTAAGCAAAATAATGTCATTTTGATTTTTTTTAATAAAAACAAAAAGTAATAATACATTTTCTAACAAAACAAATTGGTTCATTTTTATTTTCATTTCATGGCCATCGTGTTGGTGAATTAACTTTTCAAAAAACTAATTTTTCTTTTTTTTATTTGTAAGTTTGTTTTGTTTATTTTTTTTAATAATTGTGTTCACATATTTTCAGTTCTTCATCGCATTTGTCGACTAAGAGCATTCTGACAAACTCTACGAATTCTAACAACGGTAACAATCCGGCAACGAATCCTCCTAGAATGTGGACATGCACAAAATGCTCATACGCTTATAATCGTATTTGGGTGGAACAATGTGATATATGTGAATCGACACGGAGTCAACCATCATTGACTCAACCGAGTTTGATAACGGTTACGAAAATTGGTGATACAGTTGCTCCATCGATAGGTAGTGAAGATTTTTTTCTTTCTTTTTTTAAGTTCAAGTTTGACAATACAAATATTTTGTATTTTATTTTGCTAATGTTCTTATATTTCAGAGTCACGAAAGGAACTAAAGTGCAGTACGAAAATGGGACAATCCAAATCGTCTCATGCATTTGATGAAGTACCATCGATTGTAGAAGTTCCAATTGCAACCTTTGAACAGGATTTGGAAGACGATTTTCAATTTATGACAGGTATGTATGTTACTTGCATTTCCATTTTTTCTTGCGATTATGAGTACTTAAAGGCAAGTTTTGCAATCGTGCACAAAGCAAATTTTGAAATAACAACTAAACGTGATATTACGATGATAGAGAATACGAAAAAAGTGGGTCTTGCAATTCTATCTGTCTGTCCGCATATGGATCGAAATTTGCAGCCTAAAAATTAGGTTTTGGAATTGGGTCTCAAGGTTTTGAAATAACGCTACCTGCACTTTTTTTTTTTTTTTTTTTAAAGAAGAGGCTTATATGCTAACCTGGAGAACTTAGACTTAATTACTGGTCCATTGTACTACCAGGGTAGCGCCTTCCCTTTTTTCTGTGTTGCAGTAGTGGAAATAAGGTGTTAGTTATTTCACATATAACCTCAAGGGCGGCGAAACAAGGAGGCTGAAAGAAAAGTAGATGCCCAGAGCGGGATTCGAACCCACGCATCCGGCCTACCTACTGAACACTCTACCACTGCACCACGGCCGCCCTCGACCTCGACTACCTGCCATACAACCTATACGATAATACTAATTTTTCTCGAAAACAACTAATCGATTAAATTTTGTGTGAGAAATTAATTTTTTATCAATTTTTTTTTGTCAAAACATATTCGCCCTTATTGGGATAGAAGTTTCACTAAAACGCCTAAAAAATTAGAGTGTTCCAGCCGCGATAATTTTTGTTTTCATAAAAATATAAGTTCAGCCCTTTATCTGTTCCTCATTGCTCTTACCATTCCCTCAAAAGTTATTTTATTTAAACGGCAATTGTGGCACCTATAGATAAGTTGTCTTATTGGCGTTTTATTGAAACGCCATTCGTAATAAGGGTGATTCTAGCAAGACCTTGAGCTTGCATTTTTGATTTTTGAGATTCTTGTTTTTAAAAAAAGTTCTTGCACAACTGGCTGAACACAATGCAGACGGAGCTGCAACTGGAACTGGAACTGGAACAGCTGTCAAATTATTGAATACACACAAATTCAATAGCGCGAACACAATGCGACGGAGCTGCATACGCAACTGGAATTGGAACTGGACAAGTTGACGAACTTTTAACTTTTGCTGTACAGCCAATTTGACGTTTATGATTTTGAAAAAAAAAAAAAATCATTTTGTGTGTAAATTATTGTGTGACAGCCAAGTGTTACTTTAGTTTTTTGTGTTTTGGTTCTTACTTTTAATTTATAACAATTTTGTGGTGAGTGATAATTAATGAAAGGTTTGAGTGGTTGGTGTACTGATTTTGTTTTTAAAATTGCAGTACCTACGTAATGGATGAATTAAATACAAATTAAACATTCTGATAATTGGAACAAGCAACACACAATATCATTTATTTCCTCATCCATAGTAACAATATCAAATTTGTTTTGTTTATAAAATACTCAAACCGACTTTAGAAAATACAAAATAATGTGTCAAATGATGGAAATGTCAAAAGCTGTACAGCTGCATTGTGGGCCGATTAAAATCGAAACGTACAGCAATTTTGACAGCTCATCCAGTTCCGATTTTGCAGTCCAGCTCCGTTTTTGCATTGTGTTCAGCCTTACTGGCTGGTGACATTTTTATATTTTTGTCGAAAGCCTTTGGAATTTTAAAATAAATTTTTCTGTATTAAATTTTCACAATTAATGTGCATTTGGCAACTCTGTATCAAATTAAAAGGATTTATGTCGAATTCCTTTCAACAAAAAAATATTGTAATTTTTTTTTTCAATGAAATTCATTTAGGAAGAAAAAGATCGACTACACATCTCTTTTTTGAGACGGATTTGCACACTGATTTGCACACTGATTTTCACATACACACAACAATTTTGACAAATCGAAAACGTCAAACGAAAACATCAGCTTAAAGAAAGCAGGACTGTTTTGTATTTTGTTGTGCATTTGGAAAACTTTTGGTGAAAAAAAAAATTTTTAAATTGTAAAGTTAACTATATGAATTTAATTGTTTTGGTCTTTGGTGCTTGTTTTTCTTTATCAGTCAGTTGGACTCATGCTCATTCATAAAAAAAAATCGCTACTTTTTTAATTTCCTAAATACCCAAAAATGAATCGAATTTATTAGCGACTGCAGTCGACTACAATTGGGTGAAAGGAAATCGACATTAGCAAGACAACAACCTTATATTCAGACTTTGGATTTTTTTGTAACACACAATCGCAAGTACGTTCAACACAGAAGTGCCAATTTTTTTAAGACGTTACCTTTACACTTTGCCGTTGTAAGCCGAGTATTCACTTCTAACTTCTTACCTATACAAACCTACTTGCAACATATAAAATCCCGATTCAAGCCTATACAACCACACATACCATCTTCCACACATTCAATGTCTGGTAACGAAACAGGCAGACATGCTATAGCCATTACGCCATGGGCACGGGCACCACATAGACAATACACTTCAAGAAGTTTTACAGTGAACCAACAAAAAAATTAGCCTCGCTGATATTCCAAACAAATATAAAATTAAAAAACTCAAGCGGGCTCTCTACCGTGCCCCTCGCATTAAAATTCTGTATCTATCTGCCTGAGCTGTGAGGCGCCATCAAACACGTAAAATCAAAATTTAAACGCCTTACCAGTCCTTCCTCTTTATTGCTTAAATCAGTTCAATTTTCACCTGTAATTGCAGGGAATTGCAAACAGCGAATCCAACCTGACTAGATTTTGATAGATCGAAAGGACTATAATCTGTTCAACCAAAACGTGCAGTACCGGCCTTATGGGAGACCAGGAAGTGCACACAATTTTCTTGTTAAGGAACCCCTCCTGAAAAAAATATTCATCATTCCGCAACTGACATAGGTTCCCTATCCCTACAACCTGCCATGCACACATTTAACTGTGCACTGAAAAAAGAAAGAAATTATAAGGGAATTTAGGGAACCTGCAATTGTTTGCCTATTCCGAACAGTCGAGAAATCGAGAAAGCGCTTTTAATGGCAATGAATTTATTTACCTAGCGGATTACTTGCCAACCGTGGAAAAACACTTTTGTTTTCTGTTGGAACTCGAACCACGAACCTCCCGAGTAACTGGCATACATGCTAACTATTACGTCAATGGACGGTAACCCTACATATCATTCTTTTATATTTTAGTCAATTCCAAGTGCATACTCTGTCAAAGCTTTTGTTTGAAAGTACTTATAGGTATCATAGGAGTGCGAGTGAAGGGTAAACAATTAAACATCCCTATGTTCCCTGTACTGCACATTTTTGTTGAACAGAGTATAGGTAATCTAGCTCAACAGGACGCACATTCCTCGCTGATATAATAGGATTCATTACCGGACAAGTTGCAATATTTCAATTAGGAAACAATTCTGCAGAAGCTAATACAGTGAATAAGAAAAAAATTATTTTTCACTTTGTCATGCTCTAACTTAAAAATCTTACCCCTAAACGATGCCAAATGTCCCTATGGGTTTTCGTAAGTTCAAAATAGTTAAACGAATACAAAGACCGAGAAGATCCTTTTGATATTACAATAAGCACGATTAGGCAAAGTGCGACAGCCGGGCCACCTTTACATTACCTTGTCTGTGGGACTAGTTCATTTTAAGTTCGACTAGATGACTTTTTTCCATTCCCTCACAAGGCATACTTACTGACTTAAGCGGGCATTACAGTTCGGGGTGAACCTGGGCCTCAACCAACATCCCTCTGTAACGACTTCGATTACGGGAGAGCTCTCTCCAGTCTTGCACTCTAAGTCGGTTGAGGTGTTCTTCCACTTGATTGCGCCACCTAAGACGAGGTCTTCCCCTTCCGCGATTTTCCTGCAATGTGCTTTCGAAAACCTGACGAGCCGGAGCGTTTGGGTCCATCCGCTCTACATGGCCCAACCATCGTAGCCTCGCGATGCGTACTCTTCTGGCTATGACCATGTCGCGGTACAGCTCATATACAGATCGTTGATGTATCTTCTTCTCCACACATTCAGCCTTATTATGAGTTTCACGTGAAATCATTCCCCCAGAAAAACATCTCATTTCACTTTTCCCTTATTATGAGTTTCGGGGGAAAAATTTTCCATGTTCGAAAAATTTCCCTTATTATGAGTTTTTTCCCCCCGTGAAATGTGAAAACGTTGAGAGCAATTTATTTCACTTACTTTTGTGAGGCGAACAAGTAAACAACAAAAGCGGAAAAGTTGCAAGTTTGGACTTTTGTTCAGGTGAAACTCATAATAGCTTTTAAAATTCCGGGCGAACAAAAATGTTCCGGGCGAAAAGCTGTTCACGTGAAACTCATAATAAGGCTGATTGTCTTCGCATACGGGACCAATGATCATTCGGAGAATTTTTTTTTCGAACGACCAAGGTCTTCCTCATCCGCTTTCGATAAGGTCCACGCTTCCACACCGTAAAGCAGGAAAGGGATGATCAAGGTCTTATATAAGGTTACCTTATTTTTTCTGGAGAGGGTTTTGTTTCTCAATTGCCTTCTTAACCTAAAGAAGCAACGGTTGGCAAGAGTTATTCTGCGTTTGATCTCCGCACTGATGTTGTTGTCAGTGTCTACAGCGGATCCTAGGTAGACGAAGTCCTGTATTACCTCGAAGTTATGTCTGTCTATTGTGACGTTTTGTCACAACATCGTTTTGCCCTCATTAACCATCAAACCCATTTTTGCCGCTTCTGTTTCAATACTCGCAAAAGCACCTATGACATCACGCTTTTTTCTTCCCATTACGTCAATATCGTCTGCATAGGCGAGTAAATGTACAGACTTCTGAAAGATTGTTGCTCTGGTGTTGACGTTTGAGTTTTGTACAATCTTTTCAAGCATGATGTGGGAGAAATCGCATGACAGTTTGTCGACTTGAATAAAGCCTTTTTCGACATCAAGGATCAAGCAGCGTGAATTCTCCAGCGTCATCCTGCATAGTCGTACTAGTTTTGCAGGGATGCGGAAACTAGGCATGGCTCTGTACAGCTCGTCTCTATAAATACTCTAATACGCGGCCTTGAAATCGATAAAGAGGTGGTGAATATCGATATTATATTTTCGGGTTTTTTCCAAGATCTGCCGTAATGTGAAAATTTGGTCTATTGTGGACTTCTCTGGTCTTGGTCTAAAACCACATTGATAAGGACCTATCAAGTTGTTGACATGGGGTCTCAGACGTTCACATATTACAGCAGACAAGATCTTATAAGCGACGTTAATTAGGCTTATCCCTCTATAATTGGCGCAATTGTGAGGGTCTCCCTTCTTTAGGATCGGGTATACGATACTGAGGTTCATCGGGCATGCTTTCTTCCGTCCATATCATACAAATCAACTGGTGCATGTTCCTTTCCAACTGGTCTCCAGCTGCCTTGAAAAGTTTGGCATCAAGACCATCTGCACCTGCAGTCTTATTTGATTTAAGTTTGCAAATGGCAAGTTTAACTTCCTCTAGGTCGGGAGAACGGCATTCTTGATCATCGTCCAAGCTGAATGTGGCAATCTGCCTGACAGCGGAATTTGTGTCCTCATCGCTAAGCAGTCTGCAGAAATGATCTTTCCAGATTCTCAGTAGCGACTGTGACTTTACAATTATGTTTCCCTGCTGGTCTTTACAGGTTTGTGTTTGGGGCTTGCTACCCTGGCAGGATCTTTTTACCTTTTTGTAAAACTTCCGAATATCGTTCCTGTCATGTCATGTTCATCGTGTCATGGCACCTCTCTATTTCCTCAAACGAGCGCTTCTCATGCTGCTTCATTTTCTTTTTGAGAATTCGGTGTTCTTCCCTTGTTTCCTCTTTGTAAATCTCGTTATACTGATCGTAAGCAACCCTCGTTCGCTGCCACTAGTCTTCAATGCTTAATGCTGACGGCATGGGATTCAAGGATAATTGAAAGGATACTCGATTGGAAAAGGTATTGGCAATCTCTTGCGATTGTAGCTTTCCGACGTCATATCTCTTCACAGCGTTAGTTCGTGCAGGTCGTGAACACGAGGCATGGTTTTGAGAAATGCGCTAGGCCCCGCGGCACCCCACTATGTAGCGCCATCTATGTATGTATTTGGAAGACTTTTTTAACATCTTCGATGGTAGACCCCGCTATTTTCTCGTGACACTAGGCATTAATACTTATGTTACTTCTACATATTTACATTGATTTTCAGACCCAACTTCACATCCCGAACAAGAATGGACCTGTAAAAAGTGCACACTTGTTAATTCGCATCTATCAATGGCCTGTGTTGTATGCGGTGGATCAAAACTTAAAAGCATCACCTCAATCGAAGACATGACCTTAAGAAAAGGAGAATTTTGGTCATGTAATCAATGTACTTTGAAAAATTCTTTGAATTCAAATGTTTGCATAGCCTGCAAATCGGTTCGAACTATACCCATTATATCTGGACAACAAACAAACTTTCGTCCATATACATCAACACCAGCTAACAATAGTAACAGCGGCCATCACCATCATCAGAACAATAAGACACATACTTCACTACATAATCGACATGTGCTGGCATCTTTGAATACGAACAACTTGGGATCGGTAGTACCATCGGCAGCATCACCTTCTGTCAACAGTAATCAGCCAAGTATATTGTCGCCACAGCAACAGCATAATTCAGGGATTTCTTCCTCAAGTCTTGTTCCACCTACACCTAGAACATCACGAAGTCCATCTCCAAGGCATGAAAGGATCTCATCAGGAGCTATTCCAAAAGTAAGTATGTCTCAAACTTTGCATTTTGTAAGGCTTCAGTTTTATTGTTGTTTTTTTTTTTGCTAAACGGCGCCCAACGTGGAGTCTGAAAAAAAATTATTTTTTTTAAAGAAAATATTCTATTTTCAGCGTCATAGTACTGGAGCGGTTGTTACAAGGCAATCTTCCTCATCTTCATCGTCAGTGAATGTTAATCGTCATAGCAGCAGCGGTTCCTCGACATCGATCAAAACATGGCAATGTCCAGCGTGTACGTATGAAAACTCCTCAGCGAGCGTCGTCTGCGACATATGCTCCAGCCCGCGTGGCCTAGCTACTACTCTCCCTCCCGAACCAAGCACAACCAGTGGCATCATAGTGGACATGAATCGTCAAGAGAGTAAATTAATGGAAAACTTGCGCCAGATCGAAGAGAGTGAAGCCCGAAACAAATGGGAAAACATAATTCAATATTGCAGGGAGAATAGTGAGCTGTTTGTGGATGACTCATTTCCTCCTGCCCCAAAGAGTCTCTATTATAATCCAGTTACTGGTGGTGATGGTAACCCAGTTGTTCAATGGAGGCGACCGCATGAAATTAATTGTGACGGTGGGGCGTTTCCTCCATGGGCTGTGTTTCGAACTCCACTGCCATCGGACATATGCCAAGGAGTCTTAGGGAACTGCTGGCTTTTAAGCGCCCTAGCTGTTCTTGCTGAGCGTGAAGATCTAGTCAAGGAAGTGTTGGTGACCAAAGAAATATGCCCTCAAGGTGCTTATCAAGTGCGGCTGTGTAAGGATGGAAAGTGGACGACGGTGCTAGTAGACGACTTGCTGCCATGTGATAAAAGAGGACATCTTGTGTACTCGCAAGCAAAAAGAAAACAACTGTGGGTACCCCTGATTGAGAAAGCAGTTGCTAAGATTCATGGCTGCTATGAAGCTCTAGTATCCGGACGCGCTATTGAAGGTTTAGCGACATTAACTGGTGCGCCTTGTGAAAGCATTCCCCTGCAACCAAGCTCTCTGCCAATGCCCAGTGAAGATGAACTTGACAAAGATCTTATTTGGGCTCAGTTACTCAGCTCGAGGTGTGTCAAGTTCCTGATGGGAGCAAGTTGTGGCGGTGGAAATATGAAAGTAGACGAAGATGAATACCAAAGAAAAGGACTACGACCAAGGCATGCATATTCAGTGCTCGATGTTAAGGATATTCACGGGCATCGGTTGTTAAAACTTAGAAATCCATGGGGACATTATTCATGGCGTGGTGATTGGTCAGACGATTCAGATGTATGGACTGATGAGCTGAGGGAAATATTAATGCCCCATGGGGCATCGGAGGGTGTATTTTGGATATCATTCGAGGATCTTCTTAATTACTTTGATTGCATTGACATTTGTAAGGTTAGATCGGGATGGAATGAAGTGCGACTACAAGTAAGCTTGTTGATTGTGGGTTAAGCGTTTTGTTTGAAATTTGTGTTTTTTTTAGGGAACTCTTCAACCTTTGTGTTCATTGTCCTGCGTACTGCTGACCGTATTGGAACCAACTGAGGCCGAATTCACACTCTTTCAGGAGGGACAACGAAACTCTGAAAAATCACAACGATCACAGCTCGATTTGTGTGTTGTGATATTCCGTACTCGTTCACCAGCGAGCCCGGAAGTTGGAAGATTGGTTGAGCATAGTAAACGGCAGGTAAGGATTTTGTGAAAATTAATAATTGAAGCTACGGAAACATTTTTCAATTTATTTTATTCAACACAGGTCCGTGGATTCGTGGGTTGCCATAAAATGTTAGAACGGGATATGTATCTACTAGTTTGCTTGGCATTTAATCATTGGCATACTGGTATCGAAGATCCTCAGCAATATCCTCAGTGTGTGCTAGCTATTCATAGTTCTAAGCGTCTTCTAGTCGAACAAATTAATCCGCCATCACATCTGTTAGCCGATGCTATTATTAGTCTTACACTGACAAAGGGACAACGACACGAAGGTCGAGAGGGTATGACGGCATATTACTTGACAAAGGTAAGTAATCATAATTTATTTATACTTTTCTTGGGCTAACAATTATTTGTTACTGCAAGTGGGGCATGGTATAGTTTTTGGCTCTCATTAAACATAAAAACCTAGAGTTGTACGTTGCGCGGTGCGATATTATCGATATTTTTAAGAATATATAGATTCTGTATAGCATCTGGCTCGTTTCTTCACAAAGGCTTTTTCTTTCCTTTTCTGTATAGCCGCAACAAGTGTTCGGCAATCATTAAGCTAATGTACTCAAATCGGCTTCAACTTATATTGTTCACTTGTGCGCAAGTGCTAAACCTATCAAAAAAGAAGCTAGTTGTTCTACTACCTATCGTTATTATTTGAATCTTAGTTCTGATTTGCACGAGGGGCCTACTAGGTAACTCAATTCTACAATAACATATTCGAGGATCCAAAAATGCTTCTCCGTAGAAATGGCTGTCAGGAAAAAATCTGACACACTTAGACCAATATATAATATAATAAATAAGGTCCATTGTGATACCATAAGAATTAGGTGAGGAAGTACCTCATTTAACAAAACCATTTGGAGCTTTTGATAAAACAAAAGAGATGAAGGGTATCTGTGTTCGCCAGATCGCTTAGATCATCAAGGAAATATTTTCCTAGATGCATTTTCATTTTGAGGGAGAGTGCAGGACATGAGCAGAAGAGCTGTGGGACTGTCTCTTCCTCCTTCTCATCTAAGCAGCTTCTGCAGAAGCCGTTAAAGGAAATGCCGAGTCTTATGGCGTGTCTTCCTATCAGACAATGTCCGGTTAGACATTGATTACGGAGCTAACATGCAATATGGTTATGGATAACAAATGTCTCGTGCGTTTTAGATCTAGCTCTGGATATGGCCCTTATTGCGAGTGTCGTTTGGTTGTCGATACACGACGCTTGTCGATAGTCGAACATCGAAAATGAAATTTGGTATTGCGTATTCTTATTGTTCGATACTTTTAATTTTGAATTTGGTCGTTATCGTCTGTATTTTTGCGTTCGACTATTACTGAATCTAACTCAAATGTCAAATTATAGGATTTATTCACAGTAAAAGGAAAATTTTTCGAAACTTTCGACCCTTGTCGTATAGAATGTTAGGCGACACTGGCAATAAGGGTCTATGTTGTTGCCACACACGTAGTGATATTGTTCCACCTATTATTTGTTCTATCCATTGCCTCTTGCCTTAGCATAAGTTTGCATATAGCGATTGGTATAGCCCCGTGCAGTGTCGGGTTAGAATAGCACTGCAGCGCCTCCCCGCTTGTCGTAAAAGGCGACTAAAGGAACAATCATATCTAGACGACTAACATCAAAGTGAGTCTAGCGACACACATACCACCTTAAAACTCTCCCCAAGTATGCATGCAGACCCCGGGGTTTACACGATTGGAGATCACCGGTGTAGTAAAAGGGAAATCAAACTCATTAAATGGAGCATGCATGTGTCGAAAAGGATGAAAGAAAATTTTTGAAAAATTTTGAGCATTATGGAAGTACTTGCGAACATAAGAAGCACTACCCCGCCAGGCAGTTACATTGCTCTGCATGGAGCTGATCCTGGACCGAGCAGCAATGTTCGGGTCAGAGCTATACGGATTCCGGGGGCTAGCAAAGTAATGCGACGAGTTGGACGAAAATTTAGAGTCGCGAGTTGGAACGTTGGAAGTCTGACTGGTAGAAGTCTCGAACTCGAAGAGATGATGAGAAGGAGGCGAGTGGACATCTTGTGTGTTCAGGAAACGAAATGGCGAAACACAGCAAACAAAGCCCGTTTCTTAGATGCAAAGACCAAGGCTTACAAGATGTTCTACTATGGAACGGAACAAGGTAGGAACGGAGTCGGTATCATCCTTGACCAAAGTTTATGCAACAGCGTGTTGACCATTTTGAAGTCCAGTGACCGTTTGATGTCTCTTAAATTGGTGATGGAAGGAAAGGTCTGGAATATAATCAGTGCATATGCTCCCCAAATAGGGTGTGAGCAGGAGGAAAAAGATGCATTCTGGCTTGATTTTCATAACCTACTTAAGAACATCCCAAAAGAAGAGTTTTTGTTTGTTGGAGGAGATTTGAATGGACATGTCGGGAAGACAAACGAGGATTATGAAGACTGCCATGGAGGTTTGGGATTCGGCACCAGGAACACTCCTGGTGAAGATATTCTAAGTATGTGCAAGTCATACGGTCTAATCGTACTAAATACCATGTTCATCAAACAAGACCGACACCTTATCACTTACAGCAGTGGAGGAAATGAAACCCAGATTGATTACCATTTGGTAACCAATTACATGAAATCTCGGGTGAAAGACTGCAAAGTGATACTAGGAGAAGCTGCCGCTCAACAACACCGTCTTCTTTTAACAGAATTTTTTACGGATGCGGTAAAGGAAGTCAAACAAACAAAGGCTCCTAGGAGAATCAAGTGGTACAATCTGGAGAAAACCAAAGGACAGCAATTCATTTCGTATATGCAAAGTCAGCTGTGTAATACCATCGACGCAGTTTCAAATGCAATCACGGCACAAAATATGTGGGATCGCCTACAACGAACCTGCTTAGAGAGAGCCAAATCACTGTTAGGAGTCTCAAAAGGACACCACCAACAAGCTAAAGAAACCTGGTGGTGGGATGATGAAGCTAAAGCAGTGATTAGAAAGAAGAAAGCAGCTTTCCAAGCTTGGTCGAAGTGCCTCTCAAGAAATACAAATGAAAAAGCGCATTTCAAAATGGAATACAAGAGCTGCAGAAAAGAAGCGAAGAAAAAGTGCGCCCAACTTCAAGCAAAAAGCACGGAGGGCCTGTATCGAGAGCTGGAAGAGATTTCTGCCCCAGCTGCTGAAGCAAATCAGGCAATCCAAGAGCTAAGACAAAGCAACTTGAATAAGGGAGCAACCATTTTCAAAATAGCCGCTCAGAGAAGGAGAAATGCGCAGGAGATTCGTTCGCCGAAGTTCATCAATGATGCTCAAGGAGTGCTACTTGTGGATGACGACAAAATTCTTCACAGGTGGCGACAGTATTGTGATGATCTTTTGAATGAACAGTTTCCTCGGCGCCACTTTCCAACAGCTGCACCTAACTTTACGGAAGTATCCGACGTCACAGTCGAAGAAGTTAGGGAGGCAGTTAAGAACTCCAAAAAAGGCAAAGCGATTGGGCCAGACGAGGTACCATATGAGTTTTGGAAAAATATGGGAGACATCGGGTTAAGATGGCTCACCATTCTCATCTCCAAACTTGTAAGAGGTGACAGTTTGCCTAATCAATGGAGGGAAAGTTTTCTTCTTCCAATGTACAAGGGAAAGGGAGATACCAGAAGCTGTGACAACTATCGTTCGATCAAGTTGATGTCCCACACTATGAAGATCGTTGAGCGGGTTTTGGATAGCCGACTGCGGAAAATAATAAGGCTGTCTGATGACCAATGCGGGTTTGTCGCGGGTAAGTCAACTACAGACGCAATCCAAAGCATAAGGATCATTATGGAAAAACACCGAGATGCCTTAGAGGATTTGCATATTGTGTTGGTTGACTTCGAAAAGGCATTCGATCGACAACCACGAGATCTGATATGGGTGGCCCTCAGACACCGAGGAGTTCCTGAAGCCTATGTGCGAATAATTATGGACATGTACGAGGGAGCAGTTACAAAAGTGAGATGCCCAGCTGGAGTCACCGAAGAATTCCAAATAACAGTAGGTGTACATCAGGGAAGTGTCTTGAGTCCACTGCTCTTTATTGCTGTTCTGGATTATTTGCTCGAAGGAAAAGTAACGGACAATAAAGTACAACAATTATTC
Organism: Melanostoma mellinum; assembly: GCA_914767635.1. Classification (NCBI taxonomy): domain Eukaryota; kingdom Metazoa; phylum Arthropoda; class Insecta; order Diptera; family Syrphidae; genus Melanostoma; species Melanostoma mellinum. The sequence continues at coordinate 57,467,056 of OU612059.1, read as the reverse complement.
TTTGCTTTGGATCATAAGCGAGGATCCTACATCCCTGCAACGAGCACTTGACGTTTGGATTGATGTTCTGGAAGGAAATGGGTACCGTATTAGCGCTAAAAAGACGGAATACCTGTGCTGCCCTTTTTCAGATCCAGACAAGCCTATTCCAGACATTTATTTGAATGGAAATGTGCTTCCCAAGTGTGAAAAGTTTAAATATCTGGGATCTATGATCAATAGTGAAGCATCTTGTGATGACGACATCAATCATCGAGTAAGCGTAGGGTGGATGAAGTGGCGAGAAAACTCCGCTATCTTCTGTGATCGAAAAATGCCCCCTAAGCTGAAGGGAAGACTCTACACAGCAGTTGTCCGTCCAGCTCTGACATACGGTTCACAATGTTGGACAATGTACAAAAAGTATGAGAGCAAATTGACGGCAGCCGAAATGAAGATGCTTCGGATGACAGCAGGAGTAACAAAGCTTGATCGAATTAGAAGTACTAAGATCCGTGGAAGCCTTCATGTCAAAAGTACCATCTTGGACAAAATTCAGCACGACCGCGACTGGCTCAGTTGGTATTGTCATGTTCAAAGGAGAGATACGCAGAACCCCGTCCAAAAGGCAATATCGTACAACGTTTCAACAAATCCGCGACGAAAAAGAAAAGGCAGGCCAAAACACACCTGGTACAAGCAAATGCAAAAACAGCAGCATTTGGTTGGCCTCAGACATGGAACAATCCAAAACCGGGAGGCTTACCGACGATTTCTGAGGTCAACGCGGCGTACCCCACAGGCGGATCACTAGTGTGAAGCAGAAAAGTGGGAGAGTTGTGATCGCTTCAAGATCACTACTCGTAACGCCGAAAATGAAAAAGAAGAAGATAGCGATTGGTATAGAACGGTTCCTTTTCTGGCGAGTTCATCGGCCACTTACCTAGGATATCAACACCCAAATAAGGTTAATATTGTACTGTTAAACCATCTCCTTAAGAGATAGGCGACAGTTGAGGGCGGTTACTGTGTTCGTAGAAACAGCGCCGTGTGATTTGAGGGCTGCTTGACTGTCTGAGAAGATCCGGATAGTCACTCAACTCACGTTTTCTTTTAGCCACGATAGGACCTCTTTGATCGCCAGAATTTCCCCTTGGAACACGCTACAGTGGTTTGGAAGGCGGAATGAGAGACTTACATTGAGTCTGTCTGAGTACACCCCGCAGCCGACCCCTTCTTCGTTTTTTGAACCATCTGTATAGAAATGAATTAAATCATCTCAGATAGATCTCGATGGGATTGAGACTCATGGCTAGCAAAGATTAGAAATTTTGATTGGCTGTGCATGAAATGACAAAAAAAAATGCAATATCATACAATCAGGCCCGGTACGACCCCGGTAGAAGGGAATGGGATCAAGAAACACAATCATTTCAATGAAAGATTTATAGCAATAAACCGTTTTTACAAAGTAGAGGCATTTAAAATACAGAAATATGATAAAACGTTCAGACACAACCGCATATTGAGAGAACGAACAAAACACTCTTGGTACAGACAAACACAACGAGTTCTGCATTCGATTAGCCTCAAACATGGAATTATTTAAAACCGGGAAGATCACTAGTGTGACCCATTTCAGTAAGAGAACTATAATTCCTTCAAGATCACGGTAGTAAAGCCAGAAAATGGAAGAAGAAAAAGAACTTGCTTGGAAAATCAAATTGCTTACATTTACATAATTGAAATCGCGCAAACCGTTTTTAAGATATAAACCATATACAAAAGTGGGTGTGGCTTGAAAATGTCGGGTTTTTATTTCTTTTTTCAACAAATTTTTTTTTGTTAAGTAAATCTAGTTTTAGAAAACGGGTTTCATCTGCGCCTGCTACCTGAAGTTGAAGCCTCAGTAACTACTTAAATGTTTACCTTTTAAGAGACCCTAGGGTAGTTTCTTTTTTCCAAAAGTATGAAGATTCTTAGCAAAAAATCACTTGTAAAATTCTATATTCTTTTTTATATTTTATACAAATTTCATTACTCTAGGGTTGGGCTGGCCTGGTTGTGATGGTCGAGAATAGGCACGAAAACAAATGGATTCACGTGAAATGTGACTGTCAAGAAAGCTACAACGTTGTTTCAACGAGAGGAGAATTGAAGACTGTCGACTCCGTGCCTCCATTGCAAAGGTAAAATATATTTTCTTCTCAAGAAATTTTTGTTAGAAATTTACGAATATAAATAACGGCTGGTTTTTCTTTTTCTTTTTTGTATATTTGAAAAGGCAAGTGATAATAGTCCTGACCCAACTGGAAGGAAGTGGGGGTTTTAGTATTGCCCACCGGCTAACGCATCGTTTAGCAAATTCACGTGGTCTCCATGACTGGGGTCCACCGGGTGCTACACATTGCCCCCCTATAGAGAATGTACATGGTTTACATGCTCCTCGTTTAATAACGTGATTCAAAAACAATTGAGAAACAAACAACTGAAAAACTGAAAACAACCGAAAGAAGAAGGAAGAAGAATAAGATAAGAGAAACAAAAATATAAAACTAGTCGTGAGGCGAAGCTACACAATACAAAGAATATAATTAAAAGTATTTAGAATTATTATATATTAGTGTATCCATTAAGATTAACGTTAAATACCGATAATGTTTAAGAATTATAAAATATACTTCAATATACAAACAAAGTTGTAAAAACTTTTATTCTCATTTTTATTGACATTGATTGTGTGTATGTGAAGAAAAAAACTTGGTGTATGTATGTACAAACATCGTTAAAAAAAAAAAATAAGTCGCTGAGTTGGTTATTCTTGCATTTTTTCTACCTTCTGCTTCTTCTCTGGTATCTCTTCTAATTTGATTCTTTTACCTCCGACTACTTCTTCTACCTTCTGCTTCTTTTCTGGTTTCTCTTCTAATCTGATTCTTTTACCTAAGATGACTTCTTCTTTGGATGGCTGAGTGGTCATTGAACGGGTTTTTGGTTTCACATAGCTTCCTTGGCCAGCAGCACGTTCAGCTTCTTCAATTGAATAGGGTTCTACTTCAAGAGCTTTCAAACGACGTTTGTGGACCTGGCAAAGAATATAAAATCATATTAATGTCAATTTGATAATAGTATTTTCGTAAAAAAAAGGTCAGTCCTGCAACACGATCCTTGTTAGTAATACTCATCAGTTTTACCTTGAGCCCAACCTCGGACGTGCTGTCAAAAATATAAATTAATATTTTAACCGCTCAACCCGTGTGCGAATTGCTTAACTTGGGGAAACCCAGGGTTGAAAATACTCAATTTGACAGTCAAAGCGAGTTAAGGTGTCTAGGTTTTTCTAAATACGCTTTGTAGTGACCACAGAACAACCCCAGGGCTTCAACGAACAATTATTAGGCGTTTTTCTTTTTTAGTTCCGAACCGTGCACTGAACGGAGAATGAACAGCGTGAACGTGTTCTGAACTGAGCTATGTGAAGTTGGCTGCGCTCAGACTCTTGCTCTAGATGCCCCGTCATATTATTTCGAGCACGTATAGCGCGCTCGCGTAGTGTTCTGAAGAAAAAAGAAAAGCATTTTGAGCGTTCAGATGACGCTGAACTGAAAAAGAAATACTCTTACGTTTTTGACGTTTCACTTCTCTGTTCGTAACTAAAAAAGAAAAACGCCTATTAGCTCCACTGATTTTATGTTAAAATCTGTTTACTCATTAAACAAAGCTTGTGATACCCATCTCATGAATTTGAAACCCCATCTTGTTTTTTAGCTAATCTTGCACAGAGAATTATAATAATAATTCTGATAAGCTCTTCACGTACCTATGAACAATTTTTAGACATAACACACTAGGCCTGTATTTTTACTTTCTGGGTAAAATTTGGGGAAAAGCCCGGGAAAAAGTTTGAGCTCGAGCTTTTTGATGTTGTTTTTCTAATTTTTATTGAGAAATGAAAAGTAAAGATACGCATTTGGGTATGTTTCTCCGTAACATTTGTAATGCTCTCTCAATAGAGATAGTAAATAAACATACAAACAATTTTGTTTGAGAGATGTGTTAAAGTGATAATAGCAACATACACAAGTACATAAGTACATAGAGTCGCCCAACAGAGCGGGGAGCTCGGGGCCAGCGCATTTCTCACAAGTCACAACCATGGCTTGTAAAGGAATAGAGGGGACCTATAATTTACTGTCGATTCGGAAAGGCTTATTGAGAAAGTGCTTTTCATGACAATGATTATTATCGGAGGACTTCCTCCGAAAACCTTGAAAAACCGTCTTTGGTTTCTCTTGAGAATCAAACTACATATGGCCCTCGTGCGTAATAATGGAATGTTAACCATTCCATTATGCCACGGGCACCTACTTTTCATTTTTTTCATTTTATTTCAAATGAATTTGAATTCAATTGAAATGTCTCGATTAGCTCATTTCACAAACAGCCGATTTGACAAGCAACAAAGTGCTCGAGAAAATTGTTTGTCGTGTGAGTTTTTGCGGATCAGGAAGTGAAAAAAAAACTATAAGAGTGTTCAATGACCTGTTCTAGAACAGTTTCAGACAGAAAAGATCAGGCTTTTGGTGTTCAATGAGAAATTTTCTGTTCTTTTCTGATCTTTTTTGTGTTCAATGAGCTGTTCTAGAACAGTTTAGCACAGCATTTTCTGCACCTCCTCTTGAGCAAGTGCAAGTTTGGTGAAAACTGTCAAAAGCAGCTGTTGACTTATTTCTCGTAGTTTTTTAAGCGCAATGTAATTTTAATTTGTTGTGAAAAGTTCAAAAAAAATTTAAAAAATCAGGAAAATAACACCTAACCTTGTGCTGAAAATAAAATTACTTATTCGTGACGAAAATACGCTAAATTAAATTGATATCTGAAAAAGAAAAATTGGTGGTTGTTTTTTTTTCGTTTTTGTTGTTGCTTTTTTTGACAAGTTTGCTTGTTCTAACTTGCCTGACGTTTTTCACTGCTTCTGTGCTGTGCTGTGCTGTTCTGATCTCAAAAAAAGCCATTGAACACATCTTATGAAAAAAATCAAATCTACACATTTAAGTCAGAAAAAAAATGTAATGCACTTCTTGGGTTTTTGGGATCTCGCGGCAGAGTACAGAACAGCCAAACTGTACTCAGATAAAAAGGTTTTAAATCTAGTTACCATGCTACATTACCTTTGTCCTGAAATGTGCTTGTATGGCATGGTCATCAGTGAAATACTTTGCACAATGAACACAATAAAATTGGGCAAATCCTGGTTTATCAAGATCGACTTCCTGGTTGATCAGTTTTGCTCCTCCAGTCTGTATATCTTTATCAATCTGGGACACATTAAAAAAAAAAAAAAACAAATAAATATACGATATTGTTTTGAAAATGTATTTAAATACCTGATCCAAGTCCCTTTTACGATTACGAACACGCCATCTTCTCTGCAAATGGGTATCCCCATAGTGCATTTTTTTTCTCTTTGATACCATACCCATGATGATATATTTATATTATTTCTTGTTAGTGCGTAGTAAAAGAATATTAACTTTGTTCTTTAAAGTCCTGTGTTTTTGTGAAAATTCACACGTGTGAGATATAAAAAATGGGCGCGTTCGTTGCAATTCAGATTTTAAGATTAACTGAAAAACTTATTCAGTTTTGCGTCGAACGGTCTTCTAAATTTTTTGTCAGATTTGAATGGTATTGGGATTCACCTTTCAATTCTGCTAGGAAAGATTTGATAAGAAATAAATAATTTCTTGTAGTTGGTTCAAAATAGTATTAACTTATAGTCCAAAGCATTTCTCTTCAATATTTGTGATTAGAAATATGCGTGTAACTACAATTTGAATAGACTTCGAGTGAAAATGTAGCAAATAATTTTCTTAAAAATCTATTTCCTTTGTAAGGGTTTCCATTAATAATCTTTAATTATACGACAAATTGCCTAAAAATAAATTAGAGTTCAGTTTAATGAAAAAGTTCACTACAAAAATGTTTCCACAAAAAGCTAACCGAAAAATACAAGTAAAGTTCAATTGTCATGTAGGCTATTTATCGCATCTGACAGCTTAATAAACTAAATCTAGATTTTCAGCCTGCTTTTCTTGACTGAAAAACTGAATCGGTAAAAACTAACAGCTGATGAGTTGTCAACTGAAAAACTTAACGTCTGGCCAATCAGAGGCCGAGAATAGTTAGTTAATCTGAAAATCTGAATTGCACCGAACGCGCCCAATAAAAACAACCAGGAATGTCAACTATCTGTCAAATAAGATGCTTGCAGCAGGGATGCTATAGTGGTAATATGTAGGTATGGTAGTGTCAATAGGGTAAGCACAGCGAAAATGACACAATTCCTTGCTCAATGGAAGGTACAAAAGAGCTTTTTCGTCAATTAACACTTTGACAGAGTTCACGTTGGTCGATTTGGTGAAATTTCATGCGAATAAAGCGATTGCTTTCTTGTTTTCCTTCTCTGTTAGACTAATTTCTATATATTGACTTTGCTATTTCAGGAGAACAAAAGAAGTAGACAGAAGATATGAAACTCATGCTTGTCTGATAGAGAGGGAAGACTCCAAGTGCGGACGTCGATGCAGATGAACAATTAGGAGTAGATAAACATGTTCATCTGCAGCCATAATTGTATTAGTTTCTCTTTTTAACTTTTGTGCTTCATCCGTCTCGCTTTACTTTTCTGTGATTCTGCAGGAGCAGATGCAAGTATATCCAGCATTATGGCTGCAGATGAAAAAATAAGCGTGCAGATCACAGATGAGAATTGCCAATTTGCACTGGTACATAAAGACTCATTTCAAAAGTTGAAAACTGATTGAGCCACAAGCTCACATTGGTTTGCACTAAAATAGCATTTACATAAAACGAAAGTAAAACTGAGCTGAAACGCTGATTTTTTTGTGTTCAGTGATAAAGTGCATTACTGGGCTGATTATAGAATTACTGAGTTGCGATAAAAACTCACTAACAGTAAGAAATGCATAGCCCAGATTCTGTAACTTTTCAGACGATTATCGTTCAATCGTCTATCGTAGACTGCGTCGTCAAAAGATTGTTTCATATAATCTTGCTTTTAGTAAGCTATTTATTAGGATGTTTAACACGTTTTTTTTTACTGCCTAAAATTCAGACAACAGTCGTCTAAAACGTTATGTGTGCTATATACCATTCCAACCATTATAATTCAGTCTTTAGTGAGAGCAAGTACGAACAGCCAACCGAGATTAACTATTTTTTTTTTTTAAAGAGCATTCAATTCTTCATACAATTGTTATGCAATGGCTATACAATTGTTCCCATAAAAATAACAACCATGTCAAAAACTTGTTTCACATTCGCATCAGTTGGAACAACCGAAATGAAAATACAAATTATTAAAATATGTTTTGTTCACAGTCCATTTTATAACAAAATATTGTTGAATTTCATTATTTCTTCACAAATTAACCTTACACTAAAATTATTGTTTATGTAAACAGTTCAACATACCAACAATCCCCGAAACAAATTACAAGTAATACCAAGTGTTGTACGTTTATAGGTTATGATTGGTACCTTACAAAGGTTTCCTCTAAAAAAATTTATATGGCCCGGCCAATGAAAAGTGGGCTTATGACTCACAAACAAAAACGGGAGAAAAAAAGCTGTTAGTCACAACTACCGAGAAACCACGAGAATGGTTTCTAGGTAGTTATTCTCCTTCCTTTTGTTTTGAGAGTCAGTGAACTCAAAACAAAAGGAAGTAGAACATTTTTTTCGATAAAATCATTTTTGTAGCGTTCAATCCTTTTTTTCTTTATTCTGGATTTTCAATAAAATTCTTTTCTTTTCATTTGTGCTGTTTTTCTACATTTTAATATACTTCAAGGCAAGTTATGAAAGAGCGTTTCAAAAACTATTGAGTCATAAGCCCCGTTTCATAGCCCGGGTCACATAAAGACACCAATATCTTTTTTTTATTGAGTTTCGGTATCAAACACAACCCATACACCTCCAACCATTATGTTAAATATTAAGATTTATATAAAAAAATATGTTACTCTAAAGTCCCCCAGCAATTAATGACACGTTATGTAGACCACATATAAAAATAGGTGTCCTGCCACTGTGGAATGTATTCGATAAGTGGTTTGCAAATTGTCTTTGCAAATGGAATTCTCAGGCCCAACGATTGCAGTAGGTTCTCAATTCGACTCTTACTAACACTTTCGTAGAATGGTGATCTCACCAAAAAGAGAAGTAAGCATACACAGCGCCGAGAAAGTTGTACCCTCTGTTCCTTTGTCATCAAATGCCGATTTTTATGGTATATTCTCAAGCTTAAAGTAAAAAAATTTAGTATTTCCAAGTAATTAAAACACGAAAGTAATAATTTACCTAATAAGATCCAATGCAAGAGAAACAGAGTAACTTCGCCAGCTCTTCCTGCCAAATACGCCCATTGACAACAAATGAAGAAGTGGTTTCGCAACATAAATGGCTTCGGCTTTTAATAGGATAGCAGCATTGTCTTTTGGGGTCTCGTCATTTTCTAATATCTGCTGCCAGTTCCTAAACTGCAATGGTGGGGCACCTTCCACTTTTCGGATAACACGACCGGAACGTTTTAATTTGAATGACACTTTGTTTGTTCCATTCAGTATGTCTTTGTTGGCGTGATCGGCTTGATTTTCTCGTTCGATTGTTCTTCTATTCAATTGTTGAATTGGTGGCGAGCAAATAACGGGCTCGGAATACTTATGAAGCAACAGATATCGTCCAATTGTTCTTAAAGTAAAAAAAATATGGACATCCGATAAAGTATATAAAATTTTTATTGTTATTATCCCAAATTTCAGAAGCTATTCTCGAGTCAAACCTAGGAGCATCTCTTGTTAGAGTATGTTTGTTCGTTGAAGCCCTAGGGTTGCCCTGGGGTCACCACAAAGCGTTTTTTGAGAAACTTCAAGGCGTTCTGAATGTCAAAATGAGTATTTTTCGAGCCCTGGGGTTGACCTCGGCTTTCCTTCAACTCGTCCTAGGTTTCTGCTGTGGTGATTTGAGGCATGTATTATTATTCAAATCACAGGGATGTGTAGTACCCGTGGCGTGATGGTGAGCATGTCCACCTGCTTCGAGGTTCGAATCCCAGCAGGGGCAAAAATGTTTTTCTACGGGTATCGCCTTTCGCGAGGAATTGGCAAGTCCTCCGTTAGTGAATTCATTGCCATGAAAAGCGCTTTCTCAAAAAGCCGTTCGAAACCGGCAGGAAATTGTAGGGCCTCCTCCATTCCCTCACAAGGCATGGTTGTGAGAAATGCGCTAGGCCCAAGGGCGTCTCACTCTGTTGCGCCACCCTATTTTTTTTTTTTTTTTTTGTTATTTTTGACAGGGATGTGTGGTGATTTTGTGGCTAAGCGTTTTTTGAGGACTGGAAAACTCAGGTATTTTTGACAACTCATAGGGTTGTCAAGAAAGCCTATATCAAACCTGGGTAAAGTTCAACGAACAAACCAACTCTCTCTACTAAGAAAACACTACGCCCAAAAGCAATTTTAAGCTGATGTTTAAGTAGGGTTTACCTTTGCTTTGTCAAAGTTAGCTTATGAAATCTGTCAAGCTTTGATTAAAACGTTTTGTCGTTGATCAGACACAAATAATCGCCGCATTGAAATCAGCCTCAATTTTTAAAATAACGAAGGCCGTCAGGAATCTGAAGAAAGTTGCTGCGTATTGGCATACACACATATCTTCAATTCGGCCGCTTCAGAAAAACGGAAATTAGTAACCTGCAAAGAACAAGCACATCATTCAAGAGAAGTTCTAAACAACGTGGCTAGCCCTCTGAAATTGATTCTGAACAGTATGATAAATCAACGAAGGAAGATATTTTGAACTCCGCTAACTAAATAATGGGAATTCCCATTGGCAGATGGGTAAAACACTAGGCAAGAGAGCTGTGGTCACCAGTTTTTACTCCGCTGTCGTCGCAAACTACCACGTAGTTTAGTGTTAACATTAAGTTACTCGTCAAATAGCTCTTAAAAACTGACACCCAAATACAAGTTGAAAACAGGAGGCTCTCTCAACTACATTAGTTATAGATTCATTAATGTGCTGAACATCACACAATATTAAGCGATTGATCGCTTCTTCGTCGACTAATCTAATAATTTTTTTATCTATGCTATGAATTGTGTGCAGGTGCACAAGTGCACATATATATCTAAATATCTACTATGGATTACAGCTTATATCTAATTTAACTACGTTTTCAATATTTAATCTATCACTCACTTGATAGTTTGCACAGCAACAATAAGTATCCATCTTCCTTTATTACCAAATAATTTTCTCGCCGAATTCTCTAGGAGAACTTCACAATACTCAATGGTAGTAAGAATAACCTTTAACCGGTAGGCTGATTTCTCAATGATAGTGTGTGTCTCTTGCGACTTTTCAATTATTCTGTCATTGAAGAGAACGAGTAGATTCGACAAGGAATAAATCAACTCGGTAGCAACTGATGAGTTAGATATTCGGCCTAAAATAATAGAAAGTTATATCAATTTTAAATTTGAGTGTGGATCTTATATTAGGAACTAGTATTTATTTACCAGCAACAAAGTACGAAACCCATTTCGCAGTAGTCTCAACATCGGTTACTGTTTGCGGATTTTGTGCAACCCAAACTTTGTAGGCTTCAAAAAAGTGGCGCACAGAATTTATATAAGTTGCCATTATTTAAGAGAGCTTCTTTCAAAACGAAAACTGTATAATAAACAAATTATTAATTAATTTATTGGAAGAAAAATAAAAATTTCACTTGACAAAATAAAACCACACAACCATTTTTTTGACAAGATTTAAGGGGCAAACAGAAGCAGAATGAAAATAAAAATGTTTAAGGGTGGTATTCACCAAACAATCTTAAGAGCGCTCTTAAAGCTAAGAGGCTCTTAGTTTTAAATTCGGATGTGCTATTCACCAAGCAATAATAGGGTCTGGTCTAAGCTAATTCGAATATTCGAAAAATAAGGTTTTTGAGTCTCTGAACGCACACTTTTCGAACTATTTCGAAAATTTCAGTGTCAATTGTCAAAATCAGTCAAAAACAGAAAAAATTATCGGAAATTTAAGAAATGGTAGAGCGTAAAATTAATTCATTCTCTGTATTGCAAACCATAATTCGAATTTCTAATTATTTTCAGCAGTTATTTATGATTTTTGAATAACAACCACAAATGACGCTGTCAGTAAATTTCGAATTTTCGAAGTTATTTAAAACAACAACCGCTCATAACTTAAGAGTGGTAGCGACCACTCTTAAGTGTTGTGAGCGCTCATAAATCTGCACTAATAGTGGTCGGTGAATAGGTTTATGAGGCACTTAGTTTAAGATTTCTTGGTGAATACCACCCTAAAAGTGCTACCGAGCTTATATTTCTGAAATATAACAGTTTGTGTTTCTTTGTGTTAATTGAATTGTTTTTGTATCTCCAAATTTATAATTATCCATTTTAGCCATATTTATAAAGACATTTTGAGACAAAACGCTTTTGTTTTTCAGATAATAGCCTTACCTAGTGCAGCTCAAATGCCTTTTAATTCAATCACAGCTTTTTCTATAATCAAATGGCTGTAAGACTTTTACCAATTACTACGTTTCCACTTAGAATTGAATCACTCTTCAATTCGAATTAGTGGCAGTAGGCGTGTTTTTTTCACAATACTGTTATTTACATAACATCATTTTACATGAAAAGCAATAACAACATCCCCGACAACCAATGTTATGGATAAAAGGATGGTTAAGATTTGGTCGGGGATAGATTTTCGAGTATCGAATGAGTTTTTCGACTTTTCATTTTTTAATGTTGGTGCGTCTAGAGACTTTCATGTATCTCGAACAAAAGCAAAATGGGTGGCAAAGGGTCTGTTCACAAATGTGTAACTGAATAAAATCGAATGCCCAATCTTACACTCCGCAATTTAGTCGTTGAAAATTTTTGATTTTTAGAATTTTATTGATTTCAAGAGTTAGATTTGCAAATGTATATTACGTTGTATTATATTAAAACAACGTAATAGCAATTAAAAAGGGTCTGTTAAATGACTGAAAGCACTTTTTGCATATTTCTTTTCACATTTTTATGTGAATGTTAACATTTTTTTCAAAGCTAATTGTTAAGTATTCCATAAAAATGGTTGTAATTTCTGATTATTAATAGTTTAATTCGTTTGAAACAAGTAACAAAATATTTTTTCCAACTGACATCTTAATCACAATCTCATATAAATTCAACCCCAGCATGTAAACAGAGTCAAGTGAAATTCCTTGTCACCTTTGTGAACGGACCTATTTTTGACGTTTCTAAACTAACAAAAAACAGGCAAAAAAAATTGATTATCTGCATTAATTTCACTACGGAACATTTTTATTTTCCACTCTATACAATTGCTCTAGTTTTTTTACAAACAGTTTTTGCGTTTTTGTGCGAATTTGGCAAAAAAAATTCAAGTGTTGCCTTTTATTGGTTTGACAACTGATCAAGAACACCAACCCACAAATAAAAAAAAACGAAGCGTTTTTTTTGGATATCATGTTATGTACATAACATCCTTGTGAAAAAAACACGCCTAGTGTATACCTAGATCGAATTGAAATAGGATTACCAGATCAGATACTGCTTTGGTAGCTGGATCGATTCGAAAGGCTTTATACCGGTTAATCGAGTGTGTTGGTGTTTGTTTTTTTTAATTCAAATGAATCAGGGGAAATTGCAAACACAGACACGTCCATGCATATTCGATTCCATTTGAGTTCGATTACCCGATTCGGTGAGGTTAGTAGATACTTGCATCGAAATCTGAATCATAATCCGATTCGATTACCCGATCCTAAGTGGAAACGTGGTAAATATCTGTGTTCTAGTTTTCTCTGTTGCTAGCTAGTGCTTGAATGAGTGCTCTATTAAAATACAAATCAGTCCACTTTTTGATTCCCGAATAAGAAATTTTAAAATAAAGTGATAAACATGAAATTCGTGCTGAATGCTACCATACATCAAACTGTGATAACAAACGTAGGTATGGTAGGCCCGAAAAACTACATGTCGATAAGTAATGAATATGACAGTTATGACAGGAGACAGCCACAGACTGAAAACAAAAAATAAATTTTTCTTCTGTTGCTGCAAAACAGTTTTCTGTGTTTTTTGTTGATATTTCTTAAACTATTCAATAAATTAGTAGTAAATAACAATAAAAAGAACATCTTATAACAATCAAATGAAAAAAGCACATCGGCGTCATGCATATAAAACAGGTAAATCGGTTTTCCAATCTACCAACTGCTCACACACTTTTCATAGGGATAAATAAACGAGCGCCATTCGTGACGCTTTATAAAAATAAAAAATATTTTTCCTTTCAAACAGCAAAATGCTATTTTCATTTTTTCATAGATCATTATTCAAGGATTTAAATCTTATAAGGACCAAACCGTTGTGGAACCATTTGACAAAAGGCATAACGTAGTCGTTGGACGTAATGGGTCGGGTAAAAGTAATTTTTTCTATGGTAAGTGTTTTACACTACTCATGTCTCGTACAGTGTTTCTTTAATGTTTTTGCTTGTATTTGCAGCTATTCAGTTTGTTTTAAGTGACGAATTTACACATCTGCGTCCTGAACAACGCCAGGCACTTTTACACGAAGGTACAGGAGCTAGGGTCATCTCAGCTTATGTGGAGATTATTTTTGATAACTCTGACAATCGAGTACCTGTAAGTTATCAATGTTTTCCCAACTTTTTGCATCTGCCTTTAACTCACTAACCTGATGCAATCCAATTATATTTTGAAATCTAACTCAAGTTGCCTTCTCTTGCAGATTGACAAGGATGAAATTTATCTTCGACGCGTCATTGGAGCTAAAAAGGATCAGTATTTCCTCAACAAAAAGGTGGTTCCACGTACCGAAGTTGTCAATCTACTGGAATCAGCTGGTTTTTCCAATTCGAATCCATACTATATTGTGAAGCAAGGAAAAATTAATCAAATGGCCACAGCGGCCGATTCGTACCGTCTCAAGCTACTCCGTGAAGTTGCTGGCACTAGAGTTTACGATGAACGTAAGGAAGAGTCTCTCAATATTCTAGGTGATGCTGTGGGAAAAGTTGAAAAAATCACCGAATATCTAAAGACCATTGAAGATCGTCTTCAAACCCTGGAGGAGGAAAAAGAAGAGCTCAAAGAATATCAGAAGTGGGATAAGGCCCGACGCACCCTGGAATACATAATCCATGAAACTGAGCTCAAAGAAACTCGACGGGCGCTGGAAGATTTGCAAGAACAACGTAAGACCTCTGGGGACAAACAGAAGCAATACAATGTAGAAATACAAAAGGCACAAGAAAAAGTCAAGACAATTCAGAAATCTCTAAAGGATGCAAAAAAGGATGTCTCCACAACTAAAGATGATCGCTCGGTTCTGTTGACAGAGCAACAACAACTTTTGAGAGAGAAGACCAAACTCGATCTGACTATTGTTGATTTGAATGACGAAGTTCAGGGCGATAACAAGTCAAAGGAGAGAGCTGACCAAGAGCTTAAACGGCTTAAGATAACGATCGCCGAGAAGGAGAAGGAACTGGAGGACGTAAAACCGAAATATGAGTCCATGAAGAGGAAGGAAGAAGAGTGTGCCAGAGAGCTGGCATTGAAAGAGCAAAAGCGTAAGGAGTTGTATGCAAAGCAAGGTCGAGGATCACAGTTCTCCTCGCGTAACGAGCGTGACAAATGGATCCAGACCGAGTTAAAATCCCTCAACAAGCAGATCAAGGACAAAATAAATCACAACACAAAGCTTTTGGATGATTTGAAACGTGATGCGAATGCTGAAACGGAGTTGGGAAAGAAAATTGAAGAGCAAACTGCAGAGGTGGAACAATTGCGCTTGCAAATCGACGAGCACAATAAGCAGTACTATGAGTTGAAGAAGACGAAAGACACTTATCAGGCAACGAGAAATGAGCTTTGGCGGAAAGAGACCCAAATGACACAGCAGCTTCAAACACATAAAGAGGAGCTCTCCAAGTCGGATCAAGCATTGCGTAGCATGGCTGGAAAGCCGATATTGAACGGCCGTGACTCTGTGCGTAAAGTATTGGATAGTTTTCTAGAGCGCGGGGGACAATTTCCTGAAACCGCTCGAGCTTACTATGGCCCAGTGATTGAGAATTTCAGTTGTGATAAGACAATCTACACTGCGGTTGAAGTCACTGCTGGTAATCGTCTCTTTCATCACATTGTGGAATCGGATCGGGTAGGAACTCAAATTCTGAAAGAGATGAACAAGCTAAAGCTGCCTGGCGAGGTGACATTTATGCCCCTCAACCGCCTACAGGTAAAGGTTCACGATTATCCGGACGATCCGGATTCGATTCCAATGATTTCCAAATTGAAATACGATGAACAGTATGACAAGGCTCTGCGTTATATCTTTGGAAAAACTCTCATCTGTCGTAACCTGGAACGAGCGACAGAGCTCGCAAAGAGCACTGGCCTGGATTGTGTCACTCTTGATGGAGATCAGGTGTCGTCGAAGGGTTCTCTTACCGGTGGTTATTTCAATACTTCCAGGTCCCGACTGGAGATGCAAAAGAAGCGAACCGAATACTCAGAAACGATTAAAACCTTCGAAGAAGAACTCACATCACTGCGCAATGAGTTGAAGCAAACCGAAGCGAGTATCAACAAAGTTGTGACGGAAATGCAAAGAACCGAAACAAAACAAGGCAAAGCGAAGGACGTCTTCGAGAAGGTGCAGGGTGATATTCGTCTTATGAAGGAAGAGTTGGTACGCATAGAAAAGTACCGTGCCCCAAAGGAGAGATCAGCAGCACAGTGTAGAGCCAGTTTGGAGGCAATGAACAACACCAAAGCTGGTTTGGAGTCTGAGATCCAGCAGGAATTGATGTCTACTTTATCGGCACAGGACCAACGTGAGGTGGATCAGCTGAATGACGACATCCGTCGTCTGAATCAGGAGAACAAAGAAGCATTTACGCAACGTATGCAATTGGAAGTCATCAAGAACAAGTTGGACAACTTACTGACAAACAATTTGTTCAGGAGAAGGGATGAGTTGATCCAAGCATTGCAGGAGATATCGGTGGAGGACAGGAAACGAAAATTGAACAACTGCAAGAACGAACTAGTGGCCACTGAGAAGAGAATTAAAAAAGTCAATCAGGACTTGGAAGAAATGGAGAAGAAGTAAGTAGAGACCTCAAAACCACCCAAAATTTGCATGGCTATTAAATTCTTCTTTTTTTTAGAGTTCAAGAAGCGGTGAAATCTCAGAAAACACTTCAGAAGGACTTGGAAGTTTGGACTCAAAAGGAGAAAGAAGCCCAAGATAAGATCGGCGAAGATTCTAAGAAAATAGAAAAATGGGCAGCCAAGGAGAACCTGTTACACCAGAAAGTTGACGAGTGCACAGAGAAGATTGCCAGTCTGGGAGCCCTGCCTCAAGTCGATCCAGCCTATCAGCGAATGTCTCTGAAAAATCTGTTCAAAGAACTTGAAAAAGCCAATCAACATTTGAAAAAATACAACCACGTAAACAAGAAAGCTCTGGATCAGTTCTTGAGTTTTTCTGAGCAAAAAGAAAAGCTATACAAACGCAAGGAGGAGCTGGACATTGGTGACCAAAAGATTCGAGAACTCATGCAATCGCTGGAAATGGAAAAGGTCGAAGCTATCCAGTTCACATTTAAACAAGTGGCACAAAACTTCACCAAAGTATTCAAGAAGCTGGTGCCGCAAGGAGCTGGATACTTGCTTTTGAAAACTAAAGACAACGATGGAGAGGATGCGGAACAAGAGGTTGCTAACTCTGACGCTTTTACTGGAATCGGCATTCGAGTGTCTTTCACCGGAATCGATGCTGAGATGAGGGAGATGAATCAATTGTCAGGTGGCCAAAAGTCCCTAGTAGCATTGGCGCTTATATTCGCCATTCAAAAGTGCGACCCCGCTCCGTTCTATTTGTTTGATGAGATCGATCAGGTAAAGATGAGTTCTTCATTCCACAGAAGTCTAAATTTCAATGGATAATTTTTCTTTTAGGCTCTTGACGCTCAACACAGGAAAGCAGTAGCAGACATGATCCATGAACTTAGCGACAAAGCTCAATTTATTACAACAACTTTTCGACCAGAGTTATTGGAAAACGCACACAAGTTCTATGGTGTTCGTTTTAGGAATAAGGTCAGTCACATCGATTGTGTGACGAAGGAACAAGCAAAGGATTTTGTCGAAGACGACAATACACATGCTTAATTTTCTTTTCATTTTTCGTTCTTATCTTTTCTAATATATTGTTAAATTAAAAATATTTTAAATAAACTAAGCGACATTCTGACTTAACAGAGAAGACTTGCATTTCAATTTCTTAATGGCCCCTATCACAAGGCCCGTCTTAGCGGTTTCGGACTACGAATACCACAATAGAAGCATCACAGACGCCTTTGTAGTGAATGTTTTGCCACGAAATTTATAAAGTTATTAACAAGTTACAAATATCTCTGTTGCCAAGAGTTCATTACGAAGATGTTTTTAGTCATTTCTATTTGACATTCATAGTCGGAGATTGCTATGACATGCCCGGGGTGAATGTGTCCCTGCGTTGTTTCTAGCATTTTGATAAGTGAACTAGATCTCTCTGAAAAGTTGCAATTGCAAGGTTCTTGATGAAAATGGAGTTAATCACCATCAAATTACTGCAAACCAAAAACAGAGTTGGGAACCAATAGTTGGAAACCTTTTCTTAAAAACATAAATGTAAAATAGTTGACTTGCAACATTTAATGCACTTTTCCTAGAATCAAGCGTTCCAATCAAACGTATTTATTTGCTTAAATATGAATTAAAATGTTAACAGTTCCTCAATGAGATAGCACATGACGACCTTTCAAAATCCTTCTCATCAAAGTTCTTCTCCCTTCAGGGGTGGACATTCGTGTATCCCATCCATGAACGTTTATTCTTTTTACTTCTCTTGGTTTGGGAAAGTGGCACCTAACCTTAGTTTTTAAAATACCTCGGTCGAAAGCATGAGCCTCTCGACTGAACATCATTTGCACTGTAACAGCTGCACATCTGTTTTTGTAAAATAAGGATATGGGTTAGCTCATAAATTTGTTATTTTATATAATTTACCTTCGAACAAAATTTGGAACAAAATTCATCGCGAAAAGAAAATACAGAAATGTCAAAGCTGAACCGTCAGAGGCCAGTGTATTGGGGTTCGGATTTTTCAGGAACTGATTCAAATTGTACCAGATTGCTGTTCCGTTCGTTAGTGAGTACACTTATTTATTCCAGTCATGTTATGGCAACTTTGAGACAATTTTCAAATAGTAGCCGTGTTTTATTGGGATTGCTGTTCCGTTCGTTAGTGAGTACACTTATTTATTCCAGTCATGTTATGGCAACTTTGAGACAATTTTCAAATAGTAGCCGTGTTTTATTGGGAATCTATAATCACGTTTGCAAGACATAGCAAGCCATTGCACATGGGAAACCAACAACGATTAGTGAACAAAAATAAGTCAGTTTCCAAAGTGGACATTAGGGATGGCTGGCAAACAGAGTTTATGGAATAAAGTTGCAATATTGAGTACAGCGTTCTATTGAGCGTATTAGTGAAGATGACTATAAAATTCCCAATAAACACGGCTAGTATTAAAAATATTGTATGAGTTGGCGAATTATTCTTTTCCAAGACTTGACGAATCATAACTCTCCGAGACGGGAAAACAATACTTATGGGATTTCCAATTGGTAGAAAGAATCTTGATCCCAATCTGTCAAAATAGTAATTTTGACACTATTTATGCAATGTTTTTTTTTTTGTTTTTGGATCAGTTTTACAGATCCCGATTTTTAGAGGAATCTGACTCTCAATGCACCAGCACACAATCCCGTGTCCAATGGCAACGACAATTCTTTAATAGAAATCCTAATTTACCAACAAATAAAAAAGAGATTTTCTAACTAAAGGGTTCCATTGGCAACGAAAAAAAAATTACTCTTGTATAAAAAATCATACAAACACTTTTAAATAAAGTACTGTATTAAAAAAAAAAAAAAACTATCTTTGTTTCCTTCACAGTTAAAAAATTGGGAGCTCGGACGAGCCCCATTGCAGCAGAGGCAGTCAAACTTTAACATGAGCTAGCTGAATGCTGAAATCGAAATGTCAATTATCAACCAGTGATCTTCAAACATTCCCTCCTATCGCACTTCGCAGTTCGCACATCAGTTGCTCGCAAAACAGCAATACAGGACGGGGAGATTTTTCGCGATAAAGTGGCCGATGTATTTTTAACTTATTTTTGTTTATTGTTTATCTAGTTTAAGTTGTTGATAAAAAAAAAAAATAACTACCAATTGCATTTCAAGCATTCCATAAAAGAAAATGAGATGAAAAACAAGTTTACAATGTTCGCCAAAGGACTTTTGTGTAAATCTTTTTGCTGGGGCATAATGGTCGCCTCGTTTACGTGGATAGTTACAATATTTTTGTACTTTCATTTGACAAAAGATACCTTTAGAGCGTTCATAACAAATAGTAGCAGTAGTGCTCAAGCTTTTGGTGCACCATCTGAATTATACATTCCCATAAAAGCCAATGATCAAAGCAACCACCACGATAGTATTACAACACAACAAAGTTCCACGAAACATTCCATGAACCCACTGGCATCCAAGTCTGCTTTCATGCAAATATTAGGTAAGAACTCTCGCTTTCATTTGATGTTGTTAACTGCTTTCTATCGAACCGGTTATACCTACTTTTTTTTTATTCGAATTATGCTAATCATAATCATTTTTTTGTATGGCAGGTAATGTCAACAGGTATGGGGTGATAAACAATTTAGATGATCAACACATTCGTGATATGGGCTACAAAAACCATGCATTTAACGCATTAGTCAGCAACAATATTGGGCTGGTACGAGATATCCCGGATACACGACATAAAATGCAAGTAAAATTGAAAAAGTAACATTGATTTCTTATGAAGAAAGCTCGAATGAATAGTCGTTATAAATTCCATTAAGACTCGACCTCGATGCTTGATGCTTAGCAACTTAACTGTATAAATTCTGCTTTATAGTCGTTTAACATTTGTCTTCCAACATAATTCCGTTCAGCATCCGAATTGTGCTATGAAAATATGTTTTCCTGGTTGAAACTCTACTCCACTTTTGAAGCCTTCCACTTTTCCTCTAATATACATATTATCATAGACCAAACTGAATCATTGTTATCAATTCGCTCTAAAATTCCAGGCCAAAATCTTGCGATTCGTAAACTACGAACGCCATATAGCCTTTGTAGTTCTTTATTTAGTTAATATAAACATGCTTAGGCTAAAATGCGTCTGGCATGGAGAAGTCTGAAACCAAATCGTCTGATACCGACTTTTTTGTAATCAGAATAAATTTTCTGATGTGGGATACCACTTTCTTAGTTATATGTGATAGGAAAAAAGTTAGCAGTACTTTAATTGAAAAATGCATTTTACTTAACTGTTAAAGAGCGTCTGGCAAGCAGTAAACTGAAACCAAGTCGTCTAAAGCACACTTTTTTTTAAATCGGTAACTTCTTTTATTTTTTGGTGTACCACTTTCATGGTTATTTGTAATGGGGAAAAAGTTATTAGTGCTTTAAGCAGAAAATGCACTTAAAAATACTTTAATGCGTCTGTCAAGCAGAAGGCTGAAACGAAATCCTTTTGGACACACTTATTTGTAGTCGGGGGAACTTTTATGATGTTTTGGAGTACCATTTTTTTGGTTACATGTGATAAGAAAAAAGTTATCAATACTTTAAATTGAAATATGCGTTTAAAAAAATGTTAAAGTGCGTCTGGCAAGCAGTAGGCTGAAACTAAATCATCTGAAATACACTTTTTTGAAATCAGGGTAAATTTTCATATTTTTTGGCGTACCACTTTCTTGGTTATATGTAATAGGAAAAAAGTTATTAGTGCTTTAATTTGAAAAATGCACTAGAAAAGTGTTAAAATGCGTCTGGCAAGCAGTTGGCTGAAACCAAATCGATTTCGTAATCGGGAATTTTTCTAATTTTTTGATGTATCATTTATGTGGTTATCACTTCCACCTCAAAATTTGAAAAATTACCATTTTCGAACGCCCACCCCCGCCCACGGCTGAAAAAGAAACCTCCCAGACGGTTGAATCTGATATAATGGTGCGTGTATCTACACATACATGTGCAATATTTTTGGTTATCACTCCACTCCAAAAATTTGCTTCCAGCTCTTAGACAATGATTATTATCTGTTCCCAAAAATGAAAAAAGAGCTTAAAAAGGAAAAATAATTTGGTTTTTTTATTTACACCCTATATCCCCCATTCCGCGAATATAAAAACGCTCCCTCGTAATTCAATTTGTAGTATCTTGCAAAATAAATACGCGCCCAGATGCTGTAACATATAGTACACGTCAATTGTGCTTACTATACCTGCAAGCGGTATCCACTGGGACCTGGGATGCTCCGTCCAGAGCTGACCTGCTAAACTAGTAAGTGCGAGTGTTGATAAGGGAATCCGGAACAAAGAATTGTGATCGATCAACACTATAATTGCTCTGCGAACAATGACTGACTGCACGAATCTCAGTGGTCTACGAGAGCTTTCGTGTAAATGTCCCAGCGGATGAATTCGAAGGACAAAATCAACGATGGACTCCAGCAGCCATAAAAGCAGAAACCCCTGAAGGAGCTACTCCAACATATTTGGTTTAAAGGTCTTTCGGGGTCTTTCAATACTAGGACAGGGTATTGAAGTAGAGATGGTGGCGGATGAGCCCCTGGTGAGCCAACGGCAGCACTCACAACCCTGCAGCAGGGTACTGACACTGAATATTCCAGGCCTTTGTGTCCGAAGGGATCCAAAAGGACCTGGCCCTCCAGGTTGGGGGTTGTGCGTAGGGTTAACTACCCAACCACGCAAAAAAAGCCCAGTTCCGAAACAACTAAAAGCCTCGGATAACGATAATGATTTCAAAGTTGACGACCCATGCAAACGAAAAAAGGACAACGACCTCCGGATCTGCACTTGGAACGTTAGATCACTTAACGGACTAGGTGCAGCTGGAGAATTAGCGGACGCCCTGGACTGCTGCAAAGCAGACATAACCGCCATCCAAGAAGTGCGATGGAGTGGACCGGGCATAAAGAAGATGAAAAACTGTGACATAAACTATGGCGACTGCTACAGACAACAGAAACAGCGTTTATTTGGGTGCGGATTTGTCGTTAGAGGAAGACTCAGGGATAAGGCGATTAGCCAAAATCTAGTCAATGAGCGTATAATGACCATCCACATCAGGGCTAAATTCGCCGACATAAGCCTTATATACGCCCGGGGCGTGGGCCAAAGACTGTTTCTACGAGCTCCTCGAAGAAACATATGAGCAATGACCTAGACACGACGTGAAAATCGTTCTTGGTGATTTCGACGCAAAACTAGGGAGGGAGGACATCTTTGGAAACACAATCGGTAAGCATAGCCTCCACGACAAAACCCCCGAAAACGGATTGAGGCTAATCGATTTTGCTGCGGGGCTAAATCTTGTTGTAAGCAGTACACGCTTCCCGCATCTCAAAATTCATAAAGGCACATGGCGATCCCCAGATCAATTAACCGTCAACCAAATTGACCATGTTGCGATCGACGCAAGGCACTCTTCCAGTGTGCTAGATGTCCGAACTTTCCGAGGGGCCAACTTTGACTCGGACCACTACCTTGTTGTAGCCAAGGTACGAATGAGGATATCGTGTTCACGAGCTGCACGAACTAACGTTGTGAAGAGATATGACGTCGGAAAGCTACAATCGCAAGAGATTGCCAATGCCTTTTCCAATCGAGTGTCCCTTCAATTATCCTTGAATCCCATGCCTCCAGCATTAAACATTGAAGACCAGTGGCAGCAATGCCAAGAAGCCATCAGAACCGCTGCCTCTGAGGTTCTGGGTTTCACTCGGCCACCAAAACGAAACCCATGGTTCGATGAAGAATGCAGGCAGGCAAATGCAGCCAAGCAAAGAGCACGACAAATGCTCTTGCAAACACGAACGAGGGCTGCTTACGATCGGTATAACGAGATTTACAAGGAGAAAAGAAGGGAAGAACACCGACTTCTCAAAAAGAAAAAGAAGCAGCATTAGAAGCGCTCGTTTGTGCCATGACAGGAACGAGATTCGGAAGTTTTACCAAAAGGTAAAAAGATCCTGCCAGGGTGGCAAACCCCGAACTCAAGCCTGTAAAGACCAGCAGGGAAACATAGTTATAGAGTCACAGTCGCTACTGAGGATCTGGAAAGATCATTTCTGCAGACTGCTTAACGGCGATGAGGACACAAATTCCGCTATCAGGCATGCCTTATCGAAAGCGGATGAGGAAACCCTTGGTCGTTTCGAAAGAAAAATTCTCCGAATGATCTTTGGTCCCGTATGCGAAGGCAATGTGTGGAGAGGAAGATACAACAACGAGCTGTATGAGCTGTACCGCGACATGGGCATAGCCAGAAGAGTACGCATCGCGAGGCTACGATGGTTGGGCCATGTTGAGCGGATGGACCCAAACGCTCCGGCTCGTCGGGTGTTCGAAAGCACATTGCAGGGAAAGCGCGGAAGGGGAAGACCTCGTCTTAGGTGGAGCAATCAAGTGGATGAAGACCTCAACCGTCTTGGAGTGCGAAACTGGAGAGAGCTCGCCCGAAATCGAAGTCGTTATAGAAGGATGTTGGTTGAGGCCCAGGTTCACCCCGAACTGTAATGCCCACCTAAGTAAGTAAGTAAGCAAAATAAATACCTCATTTGACCATGGTCAATGAATAAAGACATATTTAAAACGAGAGATCAATTTCCTTAAATGTAATTAAAAAGTGCTTTCCCTCGAACACTTGGAAAAAACCATTACAATTTTCAATTACATGTAGCTTATCCATAAGTTAATTTTTTCAATTACATTTATAAGTAACTAGCTGAGCCACCCGGCGTTGCTCGGGTCTGTAGTTTTAAGGTTATCGTTATCGTTTTTCCACTTAAGTGGGAACTTGGGGGCTCACTGTAGAAGATTTAATTTTCTGTCTGGAAACCTTCAATTTCAATATGAGTGTTCCTGGATGAAGTTTTTCAGAAGCTTCCATTTCTTTCTCTTAGGTGAAGCCTATGAGGTTACTGGCAATAACAGCGGTCCAATAGTCTTCCGGATTGGCCGGTAAATTAGGACTTTGACATCGTGCGGAAGATAACGAACCGTAGACAGAACACCTGGGAGTCGAGAAATGATTTCTTCGCTTCAGTCGAAATTTTTTGGCAAAAAATATATGCCGCAGTTAATTTCATGACTTGCGGCAATGACTTTCTTTTGCCGTCGCGCGTTTTAAGAATTCTATTTTTTTCTAATCTAGAATAACAAAAAAAGTAGTTTCAATGTTTTTATTTGAAATTTCTTACAGATGTCATCAACAGGTTTATGATGACGAGCTTCCAACCGCCTCGATTGTAATGTGCTACTACAATGAACACAAAATGACCCTCCTGCGTTCTATAAAATCCATATTGGATAGAACGCCTGCTAAGTACCTTAAAGAAATAATTCTAGTCGATGACTGTAGTGATGCTCCAGATGTAACAATTGGACTCATGGAAGAAGTTCATAAACTAGACCCAAGCAACAAAGTTAGACTAATAAGAAACACACATAGAGAAGGCCTGATAAGAGCACGTGTTATTGGAGCAAGAAATTCTACCGGCGATATACTTTGTTTCTTAGATAGTCACATTGAGGTCAACAAAGATTGGATACAACCTCTATTGCACATAGTGAAACATGAAAACTCGACTCTAGCCGTACCAGTTATTGATATTATCAATGCGGACACCTTTCAGTATACTCCTAGTCCGCTTGTTAGAGGCGGTTTCAATTGGGGCTTGCATTTCAAATGGGAAAACCTTCCCGATGGTAGTCGAACTGCGCAGTAGTTGCATTTTAATTTTAATAACAAAAAAAAAAATCAATTTTTTTTAGGTACTCTGAAAGACGAAACATCATTTTCAGGGCCCTTCAAGTCGCCTACTATGGCCGGTGGTCTGTTCGCAGTGGATAGGAAGTACTTCACTCATATCGGTGAATACGACATGGGCATGGACATTTGGGGTGGTGAAAATCTTGAGATATCATTTCGAGTATGGCAGTGTGGGGGTGCTATTAAAATAATGCCCTGCTCCCGAGTGGGGCATATATTCCGAAAACGAAGGCCATACAGTTCTCCGGAAGGTGTCAACACCATGCTGAAAAATTCATTACGTTTGGCTTATGTTTGGATGGATGAATACAAGGTATTGTTGAGATAAAATATTAAAAACTTTACTGATTCCTACTGTAATGCGTTTCCAAGGAATATTACTTAAAACACGAAAAGCTTGGAAGTTGGTTCGACCACGGCAGCATTGACGAACGTGTGCAGCTAAGAGAGAAATTAAACTGCTCAAATTTTGGGTGGTACATGAAAAATGTATACCCTGAGCTGGACTTACCGGGAGAACACAAGAAATCATCAAAATTATCTAAAGCTATTTACCAGCCGTGGCATTCGAGGTAAGATATGGATATTTGTTTCAGAAATTACAATAATATTATCAAAAAATCGTTTGTTTCTGTTAATAGGAAACGAAAATACACCGGCAGCTTTTTAATGCGACTTTCCAGCACTAATCTATGTGCTTCGGTTGTTGGGCCTAAAGTTAACGGTTTCTATAAGAAGGGAAGTACGATTACGTTGCAAGCGTGCATGAAAGCAAAGAATCAAATTTGGTAAGTTGGACAAAAAGCAACTACTGCATTTTAATTATTTTGATGCATTTGGAATGGCTACAAGAGGGCAAAGCTACCTCTTTTTTTTTTGTAAACAAAATTTTCATTGGATTTTCGGATATACGGAAAAACTTAACTGACGCACATTAAGAAGGTTAGAATACTCATCGTTTCCTAAAACTAACGTAGCTTTGGCGCACTTTAACTTCTTAATTAGAAGAATCGTCCGTCTGACAAATAGTTATTAGTTTTTCTGTATCCAAACCATTTAACTTCCATCTATTCGCAGTCGGTACTGTTTTGAGAGCTTTTCAAACTGAGCAGTTGCTCCAAGTACTGGTGCGCCTGCCTCTTTACAGAAGTAAGTAAGAAGGGGCGGCTAACATCCAGACCTTATATAATTAGAGTGAAAAACAATCCTTTCTAGAACTTTTCTTTAAAGCGCTTCTCCCTAGAAATAAAATTTTCTAATACATTTTGAAGAGAAAATTCGGATAAGAGAACCACTGTATAACCGTGTTATTCACAGTTTATTATAAACTTTAATATCATTCTTTGATAATAAGATCCGTTTTTGTAGGTACGAGACGGAAAAATCAGAAATTATCTTGGATAAACTTTTATGTCTGGAAGCGTCTTTGAGTTCAAACTATGCATATCCAGTACTTGGAAAGTGTCATGAAATGCTAGGGGACCAACAATGGAGACACACGAGTTCTGTAAGTATTCTTTATTTATTTCGTGATATACAAGCAGTAATAATTTTGGAAATTTTTTAAATAACAGGAAAGCAGTCCTATATACAACATGGCAACTGGAACGTGTATAAGAGCATCCGAAGCAGTTGAAGGATCAACCTTAAAGTTGGACATGTGCACAAAAAACGTTCCAAATGCATGGGACATTATCTCGATTGAATAATCCAATTCCAAATCAAAATATACTCATTTTGTAAGACTTTTATAAACTAATCTTTTGTTGAATAGAGAATCTATACTTTTTGTTAGAGTTCTTAAATGTTTTTAATTTAAATTTAGTAAAATTTCTTCTATTGAACACATTTTTTGAACCAAACATGTGCATGCTTACGTTACGGCCCTAAAAGTAAGTTAAGGTTTTTCGAAATCTTGAGGATTTTTTTTTTGAAGCATTAGTTCTCATGCACTTAATGAGATTT
Source organism: Melanostoma mellinum (assembly GCA_914767635.1). NCBI lineage: Eukaryota > Metazoa > Arthropoda > Insecta > Diptera > Syrphidae > Melanostoma > Melanostoma mellinum. Next base: position 57,439,989 of record OU612059.1, on the reverse strand, counting down.
TTTCCAGTCAGTGATTTGTTTTAGAGTATGTTATATTGTTGTTCAAATTTTTTATCCAAAAAATAGAGGTCGTGCTACAAGAAAGTGAAATTTAACATGGCTTTTTTTTATAATTGACGCGCACATCAAGGGGTTATGACTACGCTTATAATGTTATAGAACACAGTGCGAGCATTTAGGAAAATAGGAGAGGATTTGAAAGGAGACATCGATGCACGTTGCTTTTGAATCTTTGTAAATCGTAATGTAGGGGAAAACAGAGCCAGGTAAAGCATTCCACATTCGGGTGGTGCGACTGAAATACGAATCTCTATACTTGACTGTACGCCCGAAGTTCGGCTCAAGGTAAAACTGATGAGCGAGGCGTGTGTTGCGGCTAAATTTTTTCAGGGGAGGAATGCAACTGTCTATTTCACTAGAGCACTGTTTGTAGAAAAAGCGATAAAAAAGAGAGAAACAGGTAACGTTTCGACGATGTTCAATTCGATTCTACGATTGAACTATCTCCTATCAATTTTAACACTCTACTTTGTACCCTATCAAGCAGGTGCAAAGATGTTTGCGAGGCATCTCGCATCTGACCAGATATGGGAGTTATACTCCACTTTTGGGCAGATGAAGGCCTTATTAATTTTAGCCAGATCAGAAGGGGTGAAGAACTTCCTGCATCGTCTCAAGAAACCTAGGCATCTAGCATCATTTTTGGCAACTTCAAATATGTGGTCATTTCAACGAAGATCATCGTTTACACACATACCAAGTACTGACTGCTTTTCGGTTTCTTGGGTGTTAGATGCAGGTTACATTCATGGATAATGGCAATGGGGGAATGTTAAGCTTCAACGACAAGAGACAACATTAAGTTTACGAAGCAGCATTGAATTCTACTCGGTTTTTATGACCCCATAAAATAATGCTGTCAAGGTCAGAATTCAATGAGCTTATCATAAGCAGTTCCACATCCGAAGAGCAGGGACGTGAATTTGGAAACGAATATGAAAAGCTGAGGGTCGAGTCGTCAGCAAAACAGTTAAGCGGATTAGAAGTTTCAGACAAGAGATCATTTATGAAAATGAGGAAGAGAGTCGGAGACAAAACGTAGCCCTGGGGCACACCAGCATTTATGAAGCGGGTATCAGACTTGAAGCCATCCAACACAACTTGTATTGAACGGTCGGAAAGGTAATTTCTAATCCAACGAAGAAGAGACTCATCGATACCAAAAGCACGCATTTTCGATAAAAGAGCCTGATGCCAAACTCTATCAAATGCTTTAGAAATATCAAGCGCAATAATCTTACTTTCTCCAAAACAATGTAAAGATTGGTTCCACTTTTCGGTGAGATAAGCCATCAAATAACCAGTGGACCGTTTGCTTTGAAAGCCGTACTGACGGTCATTAAGAAGCTTTCGTTCTTCGAGATATTTCATAAGTTGACGGTTTATCAACGTTTCCATGGCCTTGGAAAGAAGGGACGTTAGTGCAATTGGGTTGTATTATTAGGCGCGTTTTTGTCGTAAATCAGTAATACTTTAAATAACAAATATTACAAATCATTACTGAGAGTCTTAGAGTTAGCTATTGATCTCATCCAGCCGATAAAATAAAAGTGAAAACGTATTTATAAAGTATGTCCGTGAAAATGGTAAGTTCATGTTAATTATAAAATATTATATTATTATATAATATTAGAGTTAATAACAAGTGACTAATTTTGTTGCTCACAATTTTTTTTACTTGCGATTATAGGTAGGTACTAAGGCAAGTTTTGCAATCGTGCAGAAAAAAAATTTTGAGATGACAATAGTTTCGTTCGTTGAACTTTACCCAGGGTTGACCCAGATTTCCTTCACAACCCTACAAATTTTCAAAATAACCTGGGGCCAGAATCTATAAAAAGCGAAACGAAAGCGTTCAAACGTTTTTCAATGCGAAAGATATGTAAATTGTTCGTACACACGAAAACGTTTGTTCGCTTTTTACATACAGAATGTCACCCCTGGGTTTTCTGGTCTTCAAAAAACGCTAAACCACAAAATTACAAATCATCCAAATGCATGCCATTTTACAGCCCTCAACTTGCCTCAGCAAAAACCTAGGGCGAGTTGAGGATAAACCCAAGTCAACCCCAGGGTTTAAAAAACACTCACTTCGACATTCAGTGCGATTTTAGGTTTTCAAAAAACGCTTTGTGGCGACCACAGGGCGACCCCAGGGCTTCAGCTGATAGAGAAAAAAGTGGGTCCTGCAATTCTGTCTGTGTGACTGTCTGTCCGTAAATGGGTCTACAGCCTAAACCGAGAGATCGATTTTCTTCAAAATTTACAGTAAGGGTCTGTGGGGGGGCCTTTTAAATTGAGTGTCTAGGTATGAAATAACGGTACCGCCTATGTGATAATATTTACTCTCGAAAACGTCTCCAACGATTTCGATAAAATTTAGTTGAAGGATTAATTTTAGGTTGTCTTTCTTATGCTGTAAAATTTTTCTGGGGAAAAGTCGAATTGCAGTATACCTTTTATAGTGCCGTTTTTTTTTTTTCAAAACCGACTTTGTCGTTAATGGCTCACACGATGTTGACGAAATTTTGTATTATAGTAGTCCTAAATTATTTAAGAAAGATTACATATCGACTTCTGAGAAATTATAATTTTTGAAAATTTTATAAATTGTTTAAAACGTGTGGTTTTCAATCTGGCAATACTTTTTTCAGAGTGGGTTTTTTGAGTTTGCACTGGGCACTGCGTTCTAATTTTTTAAATAATTTCTAGTTTTTAGCCTGTGAGTTACGGGTTACCTCTAAAGTATGGTGATTCAACACTGCTGAACTATTTTTTTTGTGGGCTATGCGAAGTCGATTGCCTACGCAAATAAGCCCAATTGGGCTTACTTACCCAACTTAAAAGTTTTTTTTAGTAAGTACTTGCGATGTCTGATAGAATCTGGGTTTAAAGCCAACTGGATGTAGATTTTTCTATGCCACAGGTTGCCATCGTTAAAAGAATAACTGGTACCATTGTATATCCTTTGTATATGGAATCTATAGTACTATCGAAAAAAAAAATGGTCCCTGAAAGCCATCTATGTATCCGCCATCTGACATCCGAGATCCATCTGTGATACATGTATTTTAAGCTGAATATAAAGCGGTGTCAGTGAATTTACTTTTTGGGTTTCGAATCGAAATCCTAAAATAAAGTGGTGTATTATTTTGGGATTTCGAAACCAGTTTCGAATTCCGAAAATAAAGTGGTGTCTGTGAAGTCAATTTGATTGCAGATGCCGTGGTGTGAGTGTGGTTTTCCCTCTTGTCCTTTTTTCCTCTAGGGTTCAACCAAGTCACAATTTCAACCTCAATACTCAAATTTTTTTGTGCCCAAATTTTTTGAGGTTTTTTTTTTTATTAATTAAATAAAAGTCAATTTTAATGCTACAGCAATAAATGCTTCGACAAAATACTAAATAAAGTTCAATTGTCATGTAGGCTATTTTCTCTGAAACTAAATTTGGTTTTTCAGTCAAATTTTCCTGACTGAAAAGCAAAATTTGTGAAAACTAACAGCTGATGAATTTTCAACTGAACGTTAATCAATGGGTGCGTTCGAGAAAAAATGGGTAGCATATAGGATACCTTTGTATCCGGGTAAGTTTTCGAACGACTAAGATTAGGTATCTGTCAAATAAGAAACAGCTGATAAATCGAAGTGAAAACAGACCAAACCAAATGTGTTTTAAAAATTGCAAACAACACGTACCACTAATTATTCGATTGCAAACTTCTTCACAATCGTTTACTTCGTAAACAACGTCGTTTAGATTAATTAGGAGCACCATATTTTAAATTTTATGTTTACAAAAAACAATTTTGCAACAAAGCACTATGACAGAAAGCAAAACAAAAATGAATCCAAGTCAGCTGTTCTCAAATTTCAAATTGGGTAGCTTGCTATACCATGATTTTTAAGGTACCTTTGGATCGCTTTCCCCTCAAAAGATATTTTGCAGTCAGCTGCTTTTTAACATGGGATTACACTAACAACAAATGTCACGAAAGGAATCTAGTTCGTCTTAGGTAAAAATCCGAACGCAACCAATGCTCGCGTTCTTCGCAACATCGAAATTTTCGAAACTACTACTGTCAGTCAAGAACGCTATTTAAGCTCTGTGTCAGATGTAAAATGGTACTGTGATTCACCTCTCGATTCTACATAGTTAGTAGTAAAATTAATTGTAAAACACAGATTTTTTCTGTTTGAAATTCAACAATTTGACTTCCAAGTGTTTCCAAACTAAGCAGTATTAAAATTACATTCATTTTACTTAATTGTGATAAAAATAATGAAAATCGTGTGCCTTCAAAAATGTATTTTCTTTGTTAATAAACTCACTTTTAATATTGATTTAAAAATAATTATCAATTTCAATTCAACAAATAAGCGAGAACTTGTAAAACAAAAAACTAACCCAAGAATACCGAGTAAAGTTCGATTGTCATATACGTTGTTTCCTTGTTTTGACAAGTAAAATCTGAAGTTCAGATTTTCAGCCAAGATTTTCCATCTGAAAATCTTATGTTCGAAAATCTGAAAATCTAAATGTCATCTGAATTGTCATCTGAAAATCTGAAACTTTTTATATGGGAAAGTGACAGAATCTTAAGTTAAGATTTTCGAAGATAGGTGCAAAAAAACGCGAGCAATGAAAACAAATAAATGAGTAAAAAAAAAGAAAACAGAAAGTGCTGAACTCACCCATTGAAACACTTCTTTTTCCATCGTACAGAAAAAATCTATTACAATTATGTACGTATTGATTTTTTGACAGCACAAATTTTACGAAAAGATATGTCAGAAGAGAAAGAAAAATTTTTTACTACGAAGGAGAAAAAGTTTTTAGAATGATTTTTTTAGTAAATTAGTGCAATGTATCGCGTACAATAAATTCTATTTTTCTTCGTCAGTGTACTTGTGAACATGTTTCAATAAATAAATCCAAAATATATAATCAAAAACTAAGTGAAATATAATTGCAATGAATCGTCATCAAGTCCTAAGTGGTGCCTGTAATGCTGGAGATCGGTGTTATGCAGTTGGATCTGTCGAAGGAATCCCCTTCACGGTGAGATACAAAAACAAAAAACATACTAAAAAGAAAAATAAGTAAAATCATTAACAAAAAAAAAAAAAAAAATCGAAAAGAAGAAAAGAAACACCTTGCTCTACAATAATAAATAAATTGCTGGTGTCTCTCTACTACACTTAAAAGAGTGACAATTAAATTTGCCATTTGATTTTGAAGATGAAAATTTTCACCTAAATCAATTAGTGGGTCGGCCATGGGGATTGGGGAGGTAACCAGTCAATAGACACAGTCTCAAGACTACACATTGCCTACTTATTACTAAAGAATATACATAACATTGTTTATTATCAAGTGCGCTGTGTAATGTATTCATATCTCTCGCAGTTAATATTATTTATCGTTAAAATTGTCCACCTTAATAGAATTTGGGAGTACAGTGACTGCTTTGCTGACTCTTGATGATCATCGTCTTTCGTTTCGACCCAAATCGAGTGTCGCGTGCACGGTTTGGGGTACAGGCACAGGGTACAGAGAGTCGAGACGCGTGAGGCTTATTATTTCTTTGTTTAGAAGGCGAATCGCGACAAAAGTCATCAGCAATGTACCCAAAAAATTTTTGTTTTTTAAATACATATTCTGTTTTTTCCGTTGCTGCTGTCTCTTGATTTCAAGTTGATTAGATTGATCCCGAGAGTATATGTTGTTGTGTCGTCGTCGTTAGATGATGACGCAACTCTTTTCTCTCAAATTATTTTCGCAGTTTTATTGACACTCCGTTTTGAGTCTAAATTAATGATCAATATTATTCCCTAGTTGTCCAAGGGCAGGACTTATTTTTTATTTAAAAAATGAATTTAGCCAAGAAGAAATGTTTTTTTCGACGTGCAGAAAAGCCCGCTGGGGGATTGAGAACAAAGTTATTTTAAAGTAACAAATGGACTTTTTCTCTTTTCTGATTTGTCTTGGGTGAAGAAAACTTGTTTACTTTAGACCTGGCATGTGACTTTGGTTGTTGTTCTTTGGTTGGCAAGTAAAGTTATCAAACCATATTGTTTGTTGAATGTATTGAATTGATAGATCTCTAATTGAATTATGTGAAAGAAAGGCATTCATGTCTGGAGAAAAGGCAAGAGGGAGTACCGTATTTGGAAAATTAATTAGGTTTTAGTAGCCTAGAGAGTGTGTTGTGGAAAATCTCGTCTGGTAAACAATTTCAAGGGTGGATTGGTCTGCCGACCAGGATGAAAGTGCAGTTGTTCTATATGCAATCAGGAACGTTTGGTGGCATAATCTTCTTCCCATAAGGTGCGCATTACATTTGAAGTAATAAAACCCCTAGTATAGCATCTGTTAGTCACTTGATTTGAAATATTTGCCGGCATTATATTTCGAATCTGAATTGGAATTGCTACACGTAGAGATAAAATTATTCGTGTTTTACTTTTTGTTTGAATTGCTCCAACAAAGTCACCAGAAAATAAATATGTACAGAACACTTTTGGAATGAATAACGTTATGTCGCGCAGTGGGGTTATTGTTCCCCATACGTTTCATCACAATCACGTTAGTGGAGCGTGTTTTTTTTCTAAACCAGTTGAAACTGTTGGATTAAGTCTTACAATGACATCTTTTTATGTTTATCTTGTTTTGATTTGTGGAATGAAGATTATATTATCAAAAATGACTGAGCCACTCTACCAGCCAAAATTTTCGTTGGCCCTAGATCATCTTTAATGGAACAATAATCCGATTTCATTATGTTCGCTGCTGGGCTAGAACTTTAAGCAACGATCATATGGAGAGATGATGTGCAGTTTGTATGGATGGTCCTCCTTTAATGTTGAATCATTTGACCAAACAAAAAAAAAGATAAGATGTTAATCTTTCTTTTTTCTTACTTCACATAAGGTGAAGCTTAAAGTTCTTATGAAACATAACTTTAACCATAATGACTTTAACTTTCTGATAGTCTGTTCCCCAGTTGCCACCATCAATTTTGTTAAGGTCGCTGTTTATGTATTTTACATTCAATCAGGGGTGGCAAAATGCTATTAAAAATAATGCTGTTTGGGTTTGTAATCTAGGTCGGATGAGGTCTTCTTTTACTTGATTGCGCAACCCAAGACGAAATCCTCCCCTTCCGCGGTTCCCCTGCAAGGTGTTTTCGAAAACCCGATGAGCCGGAGCGTTAATGTCCATCCGCTCTACAAGGCCAAACCATCGTAGCCTGACGATGCGTACTCTTCTAACTATGCCCATGTCGCGGTTAAGCTCATACAGCTCGTTGTTGTATCTTCTTCTCCACACATTGTCTTCGCATACGGGACCAAAGACCATTCGGAAAATTTTTGTTTCGAAACGACCAAGGGTTTTCTCATCCGTTTTCGATAAGGTTGATGCTTCCGCGCCGTAAAGCAGGACTGGGATGATCAAGGTCTAATACAGGGTTAACTTGATTTTTCTGGAGAGTGTTTTGTTTCTCAATTAACTTCTTAAGTCTAAACCCAAAGAAGCAATGGTTGGCCAGAGTTATACTCCGATTGATCTCCGCATTGATGTTGCTTTCCGTGTCTATAGCGGATCCTAGGTACCCGAAGTCCTGCACTACCTCGTAGTTTTGTCTGTCTATTGTGACGTTTTGCCCAATTCGTCGATGTTTTGTGTCCTTGTTTGATGACAGCATATACTTCGTTTTGCCCCTTAACTATCAACCCTATTTTTGCCGCTTCTGTTTCATTACTCGCAAAGCACCTATGACATCAAGCTTTTTTCTTCTCATTACGTCAATATGTTCTGCTTAAGCGAGTAATTGAAAAGACTTTTAAAGGATTATGCCTATGGAGCTGACGTTGGAGATTTGAACAAAAAAGTATGGTATCAAAAAAGTAGTGTGACAGTGTTTCGCCTTGCCTAAAGCCTCTTTCGACATAAAAGGTCTTGCTGAGTTCTTTGCCTAACCTAAAGAACAGCGTGAATTTTCCAAAGTCATCCTCCATATTTGTACGAGCTTTATAGGAACACGGAAACTAGACATGGTTCTGTACTGCTCGCCTCTGTAAAAACTGTCATACGCGGTCTTGAAATGATAAAGAGATGGTCTATGTAGATATTATATTCCCGAATTTTTCCAAGATCTGCTGTAATGTGAAAATTTTGGTCTATTGTGGACTTCTCTGATCTAATCACATTGATAAGGACCTATCGAATTGCTGACGTTAGGTTTTAGACGTTCACATATCAGGTACAGCAGACAAGATCCTATACGCGAAGTTAAGGAGCAGCATTCCTCCCAATTAACTCCCTTTTTTTGGATTGAATATACGATACTGAGGATACATTCATCGCGCATGCCTTCTTCCGATTATGTCATGCAGATAAACTGGTGTATTTTTTTCCAACTGATCTCCGGCTGCTTTTTTAAAGCGTCAAGATAATCTGCAACCGTAGTTTTATTTGATTTAAGTTTGCATAAGGCAAGCTTAACTTCTAATGAGGTCGGAAGGGCGGCGTTCTTGAGCATCGTCCAAGTTGAATGGGTTATTCTGCCTGACAGTGGAATTAATATCTTCATCGCAGCTAAGCAATCTGCAGTTGTTTTTCCAGATCATTAGTAGCGACAAATATATCACTGTGTGTCCCTGCTGGCTCAAGTTCGGGAGCTACAACCCTGTCGTGATCTCTGTACTTACTTACTTAGGTGGGCATTACAGTTCGGGGTGAACCTGGGCCTCAACCAACATCCTTCTATAACGACTTCGATTTCGGGCGAGCTCTCTCCAGTTTCGCACTCCAAGTCGGTTGAGGTCTTCATCCACTTGATTGCTCCACCTAAGACGAGGTCTTCCCCTTCCGCGATTTCCCTGCAATGTGCTTTCGAACACCCGACGAGCCGGAGCGTTTGGGTCCATCCGCTCAACATGGCCCAACCATCGTAGCCTCGCGATGCGTACTCTTCTGGCTATGCCCATGTCGCGGTACAGCTCATACAGCTCGTTGTTGTATCTTCTTCTCCACACATTGTCTTCGCATACGGGACCAAAGATCATTCGGAAAATTTTTCTTTCGAAACGACCAAGGGTTTCCTCATCCGCTTTCGATAAGGTCCATATTTCCGCGCCGTAAAGCAGGACTGGGATGATTAAGGTCTTATATAAGGTTACCTTGGTTTTTCTGGAGAGGGTTTTGTTCTCAATTGCCTTCGTAACCCAAAGAAGCAACGGTTGGCAAGAGTTATTCTCCGTTTGATCTCCGCACTGATGTTGTTGTCCGTGTCTACAGCGGATCCTAAGTAGACGAAGTCCTGTACTACCTCGAAGTTATGTCTGTCTATTGTGACGTTTTGTCCAATTTGTCAATGTTCGGTGTCCTTGTTTGATGACAACATATACTTCGTTTTGCCCTCATTAACCATCAAACCCATTTTTGCCGCTTCTGTTTTAATACTCGCAAAAGACATTACGTCAATATCGTCTGCATATGCGAGTAATTGCATAGACTTTTGAAAGATTGTTCCTCTGGGGTTGACGTTTGAGTTTCTTACAATCTGTTCAAGTATGATGGTGAAGAAATCGCTAACAGTTTGTCTGTTTGTCGCTTTGTCTCGGTGAGTTCTTTACCGACCTTGACGGAGCGACCATGACGGAGCGACCTTGACGCGTGAATTTTCCAGCGTCATCCTGCATAAGTTGTACGAGTTTTGCAGGGATGGCGACTTTAGACATGGCTCTGTACAGCTCGTCTCTGTAGATACTGGCATACGCGGCCTTGAAATCGATAAAGAGATGGTAAATATCTATATTTTGATCTTTTTTCCAAGATCTGCCGTAATGTGAAAATTTGTTCTATTGTGGACTTCTCTGGTCTAAAACCACATTGATAAGGACCTATCAAGTTGTTGACGTGGGGTTTCAGACGTTCACATATTACAGCAGACAAGATCTTATAAGCGACGTTAAGGAGGCTTATCCCTCTATAATTGGGGCAATTGTGAGGGTCTCCCTTCTTTAGGATCGGGCATACGATACTGAGGTTCCATTCATCGGGCATGCTTTCTTCCGAATATATCATGCAGATCAGCTGGTGCATGCTCCTTTCCAACTGATCTCCAGCTGCCTTGAAAAGTTCGGCATCAAGGCCGTCTGCACCTGCAGTCTTATTTGATTTAAGTTTGCATATGGCAAGCTTAACCTCTTCTAGGTCGGGAGGACGGCATTCTTGATCATCGTCCAAGCTGAATGGGGCAATCTGCCTGTCAGCGGAATTTGTGTCCTCATCGCCGTTAAGCAGTCTGCAGAACTGATCTTCCCAGATCCTCAGTAGCGACTGTGACTCTATAATATATATAAATCACCTTATCCCTCAGTCTTCCTCTAACGACAATTCCGCACCCAAATAAACGCTGTTTCTGTTGTCTGTAGCAGTTGCCATAGTAGATGTCACAGTTTTTCATCTTCTTTATGCCCGGTCCACTCCATCGCACTTCTTGGATGGCGGTTATGTCTGCTTTGCAGCAGTCCAGGGCGTCCGCTAATTCTCCAGCTGCACGTAGTCCGTTAAGAGATCTTACGTTCCACTTGCAGATCCGCTCAACCCCCGCACAACCCCCAACCTGGAGGGCCAGGTCCTTTTGGATCCCTTCGGACACATAGACCTGGAATATCCAGTGTCAGTACCCTTCTGCAGGGGTGTGAGTGCTGCCGTTGGCTCACCAGGGGCTCATCCGCCATCATCTCTACTTCAATACCCTGTCCTAGTATTGAAAGACCCCGAAAGACCTTTAAACCAAATATGTTGGAGTAGCTCCTTCAGGGGTGTCTGCCCTTTGAATTCATCCGCTGGAACATTTTCACGAAAGCTCTCGTAGACCACTGAGATTCGTGTAGTCTGTCATTGTTCGCAGAGCAATTATAGTGTTGATCGATCACAATTCTTTTGTTCCGGATACCCTTGTCAACACTCGCACTTACTAGTTTAGCAGGTCAGCTCTGGACGGAGCATCCCAGGTCCCAGTGGATACCGCTTGCAGGTATAGTAAGCACAATTGACGTGTACTATAAGTTACAGCATCTGGGCGCCGCCAAGTTGGCACCAGTCAGAGCCTACCCGAATAGTACAACGCCCATCCAACTCGGTTGGAGAAGGCACTGGTAATCTCTTGCGATTGTAGCTCTCCGACGTCACATGGATTCACAATGTTGGTTCGAACGAATTGTGAACTGGATACCTACAACAAGGTAGTGGTCCGAATCAAAGTTGGCCTCTCTGAAAATTCGGACATCTATCACACTGAAAGAGTCCCTTGCGTCGATGGCAATATGGTCAATTTGGTTGACGGTTGACTGATCTGGGGATCATCTTCATCTTCTTTATGTCCGGCCCATTCCATCGCAACAACCCTTGGTATCCCCTTAGACACAAATAATCCGGAAGCAGTCGGAGTAGCTCATTCAGACGTTTGTACTTTTATGACCGCTATGACATTCCTAATAAGCTCCGGCAGTCAGTCATTACTCGCAGAGCTTTCTATGTTTTTTTACCCCTTTGTCAACAGTCGCACTGTGACGCTACGAGTATTATGGATTAAAAATTACATTAGTTCCCCCTCTCCGAGCTATTCCAAAGAAGTACTGCACACAATATATTAGTTGATCCATCATTCACCATGAACTTCTATTTCAAGGAGCCATATTTGATTTTCATCTTTACTTTTTATGCAGGTCTTCGATAATTCCGCTAACATAGAATAGCATTACAAGTCCTATTTGCCGCTTTTGGTGGAGTATTCACATGCCCGAACCTCGATAAAATAGCCTACATAACAGCAATGAGGAATATATTATAATCAGACCACACTCAATCAATTATGATTGTTCAATCACTTTCTTTGACATTAATATGATCCATCGCAGTTAATCTGTCTTAGGTTTAATAATTTTTTTTACCTATAAATCACTAGAATTGAAACAGTTGTCATTGTATAAGAGTTTTGAATGAGTTATCATTGATTCTTATCTTGCTGATGGTTTTTTTTTCAGATTTGAATCTTTTTATAAATAGTAAGGTAATGTTTTTCAATAATAAACTTTGATGGCTAAAAGACTTTCTAATTTTTTCTTTTGTATTTTATCAGTGAGAGTAAATAAAAAGAAAACATATCTTTCGAGTATGTAGTTTATTTACTGAGAACACAGATACTGTGGCATTAAATAAAATTCACTTAAGTCAATGAGAACAGAAGTTTTCAGTTTATTCGGTTTTATTCAGATTCTGTGGAATAGAAATTAATTTTCGACTTTTTCTACACTTAAACGGATAAATGCATAAATAAAGCTGCGTTTGCACACTGGGCTATTGTGTATTGAATGAGTAATGAGTGAAATTGTTATTCTAATTGTTATCAGTCGCCGCTCGTCATATGCTCTAATTGCTTTATATCTCTGTCTCAATTTGTTTGAAGACCGATTGATTGATAACAACAATAATATTTTAGTTAACTAAAATAATAATTTTAATTGTTTCAACTGTTTTCGTCGCGCAGTGGCTCAATGTCTAAGTGTGTGAAAGCAGCACCAAGCGAGCATTTAAGAGAATTGGAAAAGATTAACTAGGATTTTAACTTTACAATTTAAATTATAAAGTTAATTTTATTAATAATTATATGAGTGTTATTTACAATCATTAAATTTTTAGTCTAGCATTTTGTTTTATATATGCAAACACAAAAGAGGCTTGCTTCGTTAAGTTAGAAAATAAAACATTTCTTTCTTAAATAAGTGTATGAATTTTTATTTGATTTTAGCAGTGCAGGCCGTCGCCGGCGGTCCCTCACGCACGTCAAGGAAATTCAAAAGCTTTCAGTATGCAAACAAAAATGTTTAAGAGCAAGTAAAATTATTTCGAAGGTAACATTCCTCTCTGAAGTAGCCATGTATTTGTAAAGCGAAACCTCAAAACCTTATATGAGTGTGCCTAAGATCGAAACCGTCAAACGACTGTAAAATAATCAACAATTATATCACCACACCAGCCAACGACGCCGCCGTTCGTTGAACTTTGTCCTGGTTTTTTGACGATTATATGGTTCTTAAAAATGTTAAACCACGAGACCACAGCCAATGTTTCTCCCTGCATGACAAAAATAACTCCCGTTTGAGGGCTCTGTTCATTACCTAATGTCATTTTCCAAAATTACTCATTCACTCCAAAAAAATTGCCAAATTTCTTCTTTTATTTAAACATTAATAATAATTTCTTTCGGAGTTTTAATTGGTCATTGTGCTTTCTCGACGGAAACGTTGATGCATCAGCTGATATGATATCTAACGTAATTCTCAACGGCATGAGAAATTTTGTTCACAGAAAAAAAAGTATCATCGCCAAAGAGAATTCGCGGTTTGATTCAAGCTGTAAAGAGGCGATTCGGGATAGAGAAAGTAGTTTTCGAAAATTTAAAGACAGCCCTACAGTAGAAAACAGAAATTTGTTCAAACGGGCCAGACACATCTGCAATGTTCAAATACAAAAGGCTAAGTTTTTGCAAGACCAAAAAGTAAGGCAAAAAATAATGTTGTGTCCAAAAGGAAGCAAAAACTTTTGGTCTTTTGTTAAGAACGTTAAAAACTCGACCACGTCATCGGTCCCAACGTTCGTTTTCAATGACTCTCCGTATGTCAGCTCCACCGATAAAGCCAATTTGCTGGCAGACTCTTCCTGATTGGCCCCACCTGAGCTTGAGACAGAAAAACCACTGCGTTAACTTTTCCGTCTTTCCTATTCTGCTGGGATTTTTCCAAGCAGATGGAAAACTGCTTTTGTCCAGCCAGTCCCTAAAAAAGGCGAATCTTCCTTCTCTTCCAATTACTGTCTAATTGCACTTACGTCCCTTCTTCCCAATTTCACGGAAACGTTGATAAACCGTCAACTTATGAAATATCTTGAAGAACGAGAGCTTCTTAATGACCGTCAGTACGGCTTTCCGTGGCAAACGGTCCACTGGTGATTTGATGGCATCTCTTGTCTGAAACTTCTAATCCGGTTAACTGTTTTGCTTACGACTCGACCCTCAGCTTTTCATATTCGTTTCCAAATTCACGTCCCTGCTCTTCGGATGTGGAGTTGGAACGGTTGTGTATGATTGGCTCATAGAATTCTGACCTTGACAGCATTGTTACATGGGGTCATAAAAACCGAGTAGAATTCAATGCTTCGAAAACTCAATACTGTTTCTTGTCGTTGAAGCTTAATATTCCCCCATCGCCATTATCCATGAATGTTACCTGCATCCAAGAAACCGAAAAGCTGTCAGTACTTGGTTTGTGTGTAAACGATGATCTTCGTTGGAATGACCACATATTTGAAGTAGCTAAAAACGCTGCTAAATGCTTAGGTTTCTTAAGACGATGTAGGAAGTTCTTCACCCCTTCTGATCTGGCTACAATTTATAAGGCCTTCATCGGCCCAAAACTGGAGTATAACTCCCATATCTGGTCAGGTGCTCCGCAAACATCTTTGCGCCTACTTGATAGAGTACAAAATAGAGCGTTAAAATTGATAGGTGATAGTTCAATCGTAGAATCGATTGATTCTTTTGGAAATCGTAGAAACGTCACCTGTCTCTCTCTTTTATCGCTTTTTCAGAAACAGTGCTCTAGTGAAATAGCCAGTTGCATTCCTCCCTTGAAACAATTTAGCCGCAACACCCGTCTCGCTAGGAATGCTCATCAGTTTTACCTTGAGCCCAACTTAGGGCGTACAGTCAAGTATAGAGATTCATATTTTAGTCGCACCACCCGAATGTGGAATGCTCTACCTGGCCCTGTTTTTCCCCTTCATTACGATTCACAAAAATTCAAAAGCAACGTGTATGGATATCATGGATTTCAAAACCTCTCCTTTTCCTAAATACTCGCACTGTGTTCTGCAACATTATAAGGGTAGTCATAACCCCTTGATGTGTACGTTAATTATAAAACAAAAAACAACAAAAAAAAAAAAAACATTTAAGACAAAACTAAAAATCGTTGATTTGAATTTTAAAAATTATTTTGTGGCCTGCTCAAGAGAATTTATTAACCAAAAGGTGTTTTTTTTTTTTTTTAGAGATATAGAGCTTCGAATTGAAACAAAACACACGAAAATTGTTTCAATGTACATCAATTTAGCTTTATTGGAAGGATAATTCTATGTTGACCATAAAATGCGGTAAACTTCGCGAACCATTACTTTAGAAAAAAATTTGCACGATTTGCAAGCGTTGTTCTTTGTCAACTTGTTCAAGTTCACCATAAAATGGCAAACCAAATTGAACATAAATGTCAGTTTTATCCCTATTCAAAAACCAATCCATAAAAAAACACCCGATATTAGCGGACTTTAGGAACTAAGAACATTTATTAGAAACTGCGGTTCGCTGTGACAAGCAGTTAGATAAATTTGTTTTTATGTATTGGTATTCAATCTTTGCCCCGAATTTTTTTTTTTTTTTTATTTTTTTTTTTTTTTTTATTTATTTTTATATATGCTTATATGTATATGTTTACATTAGATAAACTTAAAATTATCAAAATGAGAAATTATAATTACAAGTAATATTTTTTAAGAATTTTCAAGTTTAATATTAATCGAAAGTTCTAAAGCAAGAAAGATGCACTCTGTTGTCTATGACAAGTATCGAATGCAACTTGGTTAAATAATAAGAGAAGAAAAAAAGATAATAACTTATACAATTTGAAAAAAACATAAAAAGTAAATAAATGTTGTGGGGTACATAATTTATCGAGGTTAACAATTTTTATTTCATATATAATTATTTTATTTTCAAACTAAAATTCTAATTATGTTATTTATTTCAATTAAGTTGAAGCGAAAAAGCCATTGCTTTACTTTGATAAAGAAAAGGATTTCTGAGCCAATGGAACGAATGTCTAGAGGTAGTGCATTATATAGTCTAGGCGCTAATGAAGCGTAAAATTTTAAAAAGAGTTGAGTAGTATGACGTGGAATATGAGCAAGATATCTCTCATTACTGCGTAAGGATGAATCACGGTTCAAAAGATAGCCACTTCTTAAATAAAAAACTTTTAAGACTTTGTAAAAGTAAAGATGCTTTAAAGGTAATATCTTCGAGCTCAAAAATAACTCGAAGCTATGTTCAGTACGTCTTTTTTTCCAAATAGTTCTTAAAATTTGCTTTTGAGAAATAATTAAAGGTTGTATGCAAATAAAAACAATAAACTTATTTGAATTTTTAAAAAACAAAATTGTTAGATTTTTTATTGGTAAAGCTACTTTGCTTAATTTCACAAATTATTTTTTTAAATGTATTAGGAGACGCGTTTCGGACTCTGTCCATTTTCGGGCGCAAGCTTCGTATCGAAGCTTCGATATCGAAGCTTCGGTATCGCGTCGCCTAATACATTTAAAAAAATAATTTGTGAAATTAAGCAAAGTAGCTTTACCAATAAGAAATCTAACAATTTTGTTTTTTTTTTAAATTCAAATAAGTTTATTGTTTTTATTTACTTATTATCACACAAATTGGAGACAAAAAATCCAAAAATGGTTAAAGGTTGTAGGTAAATTTTAAACGTTCCACCCCAGCAAACTATGCCATATTGTAACTTTGATTGAACCAAACCAAAATATATTGTTTCCAATAGTTTTTTACAGCAAGTATTTTTAAGATGATACATAATGTATGTTGCAGATTTCAAATAATTTTTTAGAGACAAAGTATATGCTTTCCAATTCATGTTACAATCAATGGTTAATCCAAGGTACTTGGATTCAGTTACAATGTCAATTGAAAAACATTTAGATGAGCAGTTTACATCAGGCTTATAAGTTAAATTATTGTTAGATAATGATTAAGTACTTAAAGGACATTTTTTACAGTTGTAACTATGGTAAATAAGATGGGAGGATTTTGCTCAAACATAGGCAATTTGAAAAACATTAGTTTTGTTTTTTCACTTATGACTAGTTTATGAACTACAAACCAATGCCTAATTACATCTAAGTCATAACTAATGTCAGCAATCAAATCTAAAACTGAAGAACTGGAATAAACCAGAGCTATATCATCAGCAAAACCAGTAGCCTTTCCTTTTAAATTCAAATTAAAGATCGAGTTTATATAGATGAAGAACAATATAGGTCCAAGAACAGAGCCTTGAGGTACACCAATATTGATATCTAAGCTTTCACTAAAAGTTTCGCCAATTTTAACATACTGTTTTCTACATTTGAGAAATGAAGCAAACCATTCCAAAATAAAACCCCTGAAACCAATTCTTCCTAACTTACTTAATAAGATATCATGATCTACAGTATCGAAAGCTTTTGTAATAGTTATATATAAAGCAGCAGTAAATTTTTTCAAGTTCAAGCTTTGATGTATTTGAGTAGAAAAGGTAAGCAGTGCATCTTCAGTCGATTTCTTAGCTCGAAAGCCAAATTGTTTTGAGCTAAAAAACGATATGTTATCTAAGTATGCTAACATCCTTGTTTTTATAATTTTTTCAAATATTTTAGAAAAAACTGGTAGGAGTGAAATAGGCCTATAATTTTTAATAGAATTTCTATCGCCTTTTTTAAAGATAGGAATAACTTCCGCTATTTTTAAATTTACCGGAAACCGACCTTGATAGATACTTTGATTAAGCAGATGTGTTAAGGCATCTACTAGATTTAGGCAAACTTTCTTGATAAAATTATTTGAAAAACTATTTTTTGTAAACGAATCTGATTTATCTAAGGCCATTATAGTTTTATATACGTCAAAAGAAGAGATTAATTCAAAGTAAAAGCTATTAGGAAAATATCCCTCATTAAATAAATCTATCGGGCAAATGCTAGAACTTTTGTTAAACCCAGCTTCAGAAAGAGTATCGATAGCTATTTTAGTAAAATATTCATTGAATAGTTTAGCAATAATACAATGATCAGCAATATTCGAATCTCCATGTATCAATTTAACAGTAGCATCAGAATTACAATTTTTATCAAATATTTCGTTTACTATTTGCCATTCCTTTTTTAAATTGCCGCTGGCGTTTTGAAATTTGTTGGCATAGTAATTTTCCTTACACACGGGAACTTCAATACAAATCTCCTCACATAAAAGATTATAATTATTTCGTAGATTAATGGTATTAGGGTGTTTCTTACACTTTGCCCATAGAGTATGTTTTTCTTTAATCTTTCGTAACAGGTTCACAGGCATCCATGGCTTAAGTTTTTTTATTTTTCCTTTTTCTGGTTCTAAATGTTTCAGAGCAATACATTTTTGTAAAACTTTTTGTAGTAACTTGGAGAACTTATCAGTCAAATCCGTCACTCCAACTCTCCGATTCACTCCGGATTTCCGTTTTGGATAACGACATTAACTTGGCCAGCAACAAACCTCCGTGGCCGTGCCCACCGTGAGTGAGGCAAGATATTTCACATTGGTATTGTTCAATTCATAAAAGAATCTCTACACCTGATAGTACGTCCGAAATTAGACTCAAGTGTAAACTGATGGGCATTTCTGATGTGCGAGTAGTACAGTTGAATTTTTCAAGTGGAGGAATGCAACTGGCTATAAAACTACTTATAAAAGTACTGATAATAGAGTTTTCGTTATGGTCTTCTCCTTTTTATCCTTACCATAAATGATGTAGAAATGGTTATAAAAAACTCCCATATCTCACTTGACGCTGACGACACCATATTCTTTGAGACCATAACATCGTTCTTGGTACCCGTGGTGTGATGATGGCTTAGCATGTCTGCCTTTTAATTCAGAGATTCGTGGTTCAAATCCGGGGCAAAAATGTTTTTCCACGGGTATCGCCTTTCGCCTGAAATGACAAGTCCTCCGTTAGTAAGTTCATTGCCATGAAAAGCGCTTTCTCGATTAGACGTTCGGAACCGGCAGAGAGTTGTAGGTCCCATCCATTCCTTCACAAGGCATGGTTATGAGAAATGCTGGCTTTGTTGTTTTGGACTTTTATGCGATCAGGATCTCAGTTGACGATATAGTGCCAACCGACCTCTCAACTCTTGGCTTTGTAAAACGGTGGTCAAAAGAATTTTCAAATCCTTATTTTACTCGTTCACTGTACATCGCCTTTGTCCGGCCCCTCCTTAAATATGCCTCTCAAGTATTGAGAGCGTTCAAATATGTACTTTTTCTTCGATTTGCTTCGAAGCTTACCTCGGCACGATCTTCTGATCCTCCCTCCATACCAAAACCACATTCAAAAGAGCGTATGAAGATATCTGATATCTTATTTATTCATCGCCTCTTTCTGACTCTTTTAAGGGAGGTTAACATTAATTCGTTAAAAAAAGGCATGTTTTTGCTAGTTTTTTTTTGAGAAACCAGTTCAAATTTCTTTATTAAAACGCATTACACATTAAAAAGTGACATTTCAAGAATGTTGTGTAAAATTTTTACAAAGAAATATTTAAAAATTCGGCAATGGCAGCAATTATTCGGACGTGCCCCGAAAAAAGGCGAGTTGCAGTGCCCCTCGTAACTTGGGGCTGGATCATCGGAAATCAAAAAAATCTAAGTTCATTCGTTAGATAATTGTTTTTACCAGGTAATGTTGAGATGGTTTTTTGAAATTTTAATTTTTCACTTTTTTGGAACACTTTGAAGGGAAAAACGCTAATTTGTTATTGTAAAATAACAATTATCAACAAATTTGAAAAAGCTCTTCGTCACTACCTTGTGAATTATTTTCAGAAATAGTGTTCAAAATTTCAAAAGGATTGGTGCAGTAGTTTTGAAGTTATGAGGGGCACCGACTTTTAAAAAGTGAGTTGTGGGAACAATGCTTTAAAGTTTTTAACACTAAAAAAAAAACACTTCAAGGAAAACACTATACACAGGTATAAAAAATACTTGTAACTTTGTCAATTTTGCTCCCATCCACTTGAATTTTGACACAATGTTCTTAAGATATAAGGGATTCAATAAAAAAAAAGTAGCAAAAAAAAATTAACTACGTTACTTCAAAAACAGGGCACAAGACATCGAGTGAAGTTTCGGCTGTGTGGCACGTAGCGCCATCCTGTTGAAACCAAATGTTTGCCAATATCCTCCTCTTCAATTTTTGTGAACAAAAATTCGTTCTACATGGCCGATAACGATCGCCATCGACCGTAACGGTGGCTCCTTGCTCATTTTCGAAGAAAAATGGCCCAATTATGCCTCTGGATCAAAATCCGCACCAAACAGTGACTCGTTTTGGGTGTATCGGCTTTTCAATGTATTCGTGCGGGTTTTCTGTGCCCCAAATGCGGCAATTTTGCTTGTTTACATACCCGCCAAGATCAAAATGAGCCTCATCTAAAAAGATGATTTTTTTTTGCAAAATTTTCAAAGTAATGTCGCAATATTTCTCAGCGTTTTTCAAGCGTATACACAACCATATTCGATCAGCGGAAAGATAAAACTAATTATCTGTAAAATCAGACAGGCTAATTGCATATGTATGTGTGGTATCACCAAATTTCAGAGTTAAACCAAAAAATTTGATCTATAAGAGAAAGCTTTGTAAAAATGAAATTTAACAATGTTGGTTTGCATTTGCAGTTTTAAAAAAATTATTTTGGATTTAAATTTGCTTTTAAATGTAATTCAAAAGAATTAAAGGAAATTAATTTTTTTTTCCGTATGATGTCGCAAATACGTTTAGTATTTCCTGCGTTTTTATGAAGGTAAAACTAAAATGCTATCACCTGTAACAATCACTAGCGTCCGACCGAAGCTTCGGCTTCGGTCACATTCGGCTAAAAAACTACAATCGGCTAAACTTTCGGCTTCGGCCAATATAGGCCGAAGTTTTAGCCGAAAGCGAAGGGTTAGTTATTGTTTGACGTGCGTTGTAGGCGCTGAAAAAAAACCGTGTGGACTTATTTCTTGTTCTTTTCCTTAATTTCAAGAAAATCTTAATATTGTTACTAATTTAATTTGTTATTATTTTTGAAAAGTCAATTTAATTTATCCCTTAATTTGGGTACCGCATGCATATATTTGGTTCGTTCGTTGAACTTTACCCGGAGTTGACACAGGTTTAATTAACAACTCTATGGGTTCTCAAAAAACCTGGGTTTCCCGGTCCTTAAAAAACACTAAACCTCAAAATCACCATACATCTTGTCATTTGAATAAAAATACATGCCATTTGACAGCTCCCAAGTCCCAACTCGCCCCAGCAAAAATCCATGGCGAGTTGAAGCAAACACAGGTTGACCCCTGGGCTCAGGAACACCCAGGGCTTCAATGAACGAACCTGTTAAAGAAAAAAAAACTTTGGCTTCAGCTTCGACCGAAGGTTGATGTTCAGCTGAATATTCGGCTTCGTCTTCGGTTTCGGCTAGAAATCGACCTTCGGTCGAACACTAACAATCACCTCAGATTAAATTAGATTGTATAGTGGGATAAGTTTGTGCAGCTCTGGTCACTGCGGTGTCTGAATGAAACCTGTTGTGAAAACCAATGTAAAGTTTCGGAGCCCCTGGGCCTAGCGCATTTTTCACAACCATGCCTTGTGAGGGAATGGAGGGACCTACAATTTTCTGCCGGTTCCGAACAGCTAATCGAGAAAGCGCTTTTCATGGCAATGAACTTACTAACGGAGGACTTGCGATTTCAGGCGAAAGGCGATACCCGTGGAAAAACATTTTTGTCTCGGATTCGAACCTCGAACCTCTGGGTTAGCACATGCTAACCACCACGCCACGGGTACCACAAATCAATATAACATATTGGGTAAAATTACGTTAAGAAGAAATAGATGAAAGTGGTAAAATTCTCGAAACCACACTTTGTTTTATTGTGATACCGAAAAACGTCGCCAATTCAACAGAAAAGGATTTGAATCAAAGGAAAAGGCAACAATTTGGGTCCGAAGCTACTTTTTTTAAAATCAAAAGCAAAGCGACTTTGAAACGTTAACCAAAAACTCACATCATTCAAATGCGTTTCGTCTTTAAATTTCCTAGTTAAATAAAAAAGAAAAAAAACTGCGTTAGATATTTGGAAGTTTAAATCACAGCCATGATCCAAGTATTTATTTGTTTTTGTTTTAGCTATTATTCACAGTCAGTTTTATCCTTGTTGCTTTTCTCCTTCGAACTGAAATATAAGAAACTGTCATTTATTTGGAAAATTCGAAAATTTACTTACTTGGGATATACCGGGATGTGAACTCGAGTCTTTCCACACGCTAGTCAACTATGCAACCACTAGATCACAATAGTAATCAAAATTTCGTTCTATTGACTCACTGTCTCAAATGTTGCTTGATGTAGTTGACCATGTTCGGTATAAGTACCTACTTATAAACACTTATGTGTAAACAATGACGTTACTACTCTGATTTTATTACGCTTTTCCTTTGATTTTTACACTTTTCGCATTTGATTTTCTTTTAAAAGCTTTTCTCTTTTAAAGTAAAATATTTTTACTTTAATTTCAATACTTTTCGCCTTTGGTTTTCTAACAAAAGTTTTTCGTATTAGAAGCAAATGTTTTCGCTTTTATTTAAGTGCAAAACATTTTTGATTTTTCAAAAGTGCAAGACTTTTGTTTTTAATGATGTGACATTTAAATATCACACTTTTTCCCTCAGTGATGTTTGCGTTAGAACAAGGTATGCAGCTCTATCACAGATTCCATCGTAATCGAAAAAAGTCTTAAGTTTCCCGATGAAACTATCACATTCGGAGTGGAACGAATTTCGAAATTCGTAGATTCGGTATCTCCAAATCCAAGCGGAATGTAAAATTGTCGTCTTTATATACGAAAGAAGTTGTGTTTTGCAGAAAAATGTGAATGATTTAACACATTTGTCGTAAAACAGCTGATTTCGATAACCAGCATGGCGTTATTTAGTGTGGTAAATGGAAATGCTTTCTTCGATTAAATTCGGATTTTGTGATCACAAATTTTCGTAGTTCGTAACTTAGCTTTCCGTGTGGAAGTTTTCTACGATGGAATCTGTGATAAGGCTGATGAACTGCAAATATGAGGGATCGCTTAACGTTTGCTCCTTTTATTCGTAATTGTAGCTTCTGCAGAAGTTGTTACAAGCGAATCTTATAGCTTTAAAGCGTATTCACTATTTTACTTGCGATTATAGGTACTATAAGGCAAGTTTTGCAATCGTGCAGGAAAAAAAATTTTGAGATAGCAACTAAACATGACATTACGATGATAGAGAATACGAAAAAAGTGAGTCCTTCAATTCTGTCTGTCTATCTGTTTGTATGTTCATATATGGATCTACAGCATGAACCACTTGACCGATTTTCTTCAAAATTTGCAGTTAGGGTTTGTTTAGCTTCCTACAGAAGGGTTTTTGGTTTGGAATTGGGTCTCTAGGTCTTAAAATAACGGTACCTGCCATATAACCTATATGAAAACACTTATTTTCCTCGAAAACGGCTCTAACGATTTCCAAAAAATTTTATGTGAAGGATTATTTTTCAATTGTCTTTTTTCGGCTGTAAAAATTTTTTTTGGAAAAAGTCTAAAAGAGGTACCCTAGTACGGTTTTTTTTTCAATACGGACCTCGTTAATGGCTGTAACGATTTTGACTAAATTTCATGTTGTAGAAGTCGCAGGGAACTTAGGAAAGATTACATATCAACATTAGGAAAATTTTGAATTTTAAAATTTTTATTTAAAAAAAAATTTGATTTTTTTGAATATTTTCAAAACGGTATCTTCTGGCAAGATCTTAAAACTTGCATACCTAACTTTTAAAAAAACTGTTTAAAAATAAAAGAAAAATTAAAATTCAGTTTTTTTAAAAACTGCTGTAACGATTTTAGTTAAATTTTCAACGTATATAAGTATTAGCAACTGCAAAAGAATGGCGTTTTTAGATTTTCGCTTGAAACCTTTGGAATATTTAATTTTAATTTTTTTCAATATTTTGTCTTATTTAATTCAACTTTCATAATTAAAGTGTATGAGTTTTTTAGTTGAGACAATCCACGTGTTTTGTGATCTAATAAATGAAAAGATTAGTAAAGTTTTTAACAATCAGAACACTTTTTATATTTCTTCAGGTGTACATTTCAGAAGCAATGTTTCCATCGTCAGTGAGTATTATAAATTAAATTAAATTAAATTATTTAAAAAAAATACTAATAACAAACAAAAATGTTTCTAAACAAAATTACAGTTAAGTTGAGTTGAACCTATTAAAATTTTTTTTGAATATTGAATCTTTGATTGGTCCATCATCACTGTTCATTAGATTATTTTTGTTTTTCAATATGTAAAATGATTCAAAAGCATCTAATTCATAATTGCTTTTTACATTTCTTATTAATTTAAAATTTTGCAAACTAAAGCTATGACTATTTTCTAGCATATGTTCTGCAACACTTGACTTTTATTTTTCATTATGTTTAAGACGTGCAAAATGTTCTTTAAATCTTTTCTTATCTGTCCTATATATTCTATTCTGCACAATCATTACATTACATCCGATAGAATAAATTCCTGATTTTTGAAGTTGTTCAATTTTATCTTTAGGTCCTCCAATCAGATTTTTTATTTTTATTTCGCTGCACTCACTCATACGGATATTATATTTATTAAAGATTGGTTTTATCTTAGATGTTATTTCTGGATAGAAATAAAATTTTGAATATTTCTTTTCTCCTTTTTTATTTCATTCCTTATTAGATCTAAAGTTGTAAAATTTCTCAATTCTTGTTTTCTTCTATGTGCAATTGTTAAATCTTCAATCAATTCTTCGGTATATCCATTAATTAGCCAAAATTATCTTTAATTTTTTGGAATTCTTTTATTTTTGTTCCTATAGTCATTGGAATATTTAGAGCTCTAAATATCATTGAGTGAAAAGCTGACATGTTATGTTCAAAGGAATGGAACGAGTCTGATGTAATGTATCTCAGAGTATTCGTTGGTTTTTTGTATATATCCAATTCGAAATTGTCTCCATTCCGAGTTATACTTAAATCCAGAAAATTTAGTTTCCCTTCAATTTCTTCTTCATATGTAAATTTTATTGATGGGTATTTAGTTCTATTTAATTTGTTAATGAACTGACGGAGTTCATGTTTTTTGATTATCGCCCATATATCATCTACATATCTTAACCAAATTCTTGGAAAATTTACTGGATTTTTCATTTCAGTTTCTATGTGCGACATAAATAAATTTACTAAAAACGGGCTCATATGTGATCTCATACTGCAACCAAATTTTTGTCTGTAAAACTTTTCATTAAACTGGAACCAATTTTCATCCATGCACTGTTTAGTAAGTTTTACAAATTCATTTATTTCTTCTGGCTTAAGTGTATTTCTTTCGAGACATTTTCTCAGAAAAACTAAAGTTTCATCAATTGGAACATTTGGATATAATGAAACAACATCGAATGTAACTTGAATCTCATTGCTAGCTATTTTTAAGTTCTTTACTTTTTCTGCAAATTCAATTCCATTTTTTATAGCTGCTGTTTCAAATTTGATTGGGAGATTATTTAGTTTTTCTAATAACCAACATTCAAGTTTTGAAAATATTGATCCAGTTGGTGATGTAATTGGTCTTATTTGTTTTCCTGGTTTATGTAATTTTAACTGAGAATATAATCTTGGTAAAATTGGATTTGAAACATTTAATTTGCTTGATAAATTAGGATCATTAAAAACTTTAAATGCTTTTTTTTAGCTTCTTAGTTCTCCTTATCAAAAAAATTTTAAAATTAAAAAGAAATGTAAAAAGCAATTATGAATTAGATGCTTTTGAATCATTTTACATATTTAAAAACAAAAATAATCTAATGAATAGTGATGATGGACCAATCAAAGATTCAATATTCAAAAATATAATAGATTCAACTCAACTTAACTGTAAATTTGTTTAGAAACATTTTTGTTTATTATTAGTTTTTTGACAAATAATTTAATTTAATTTAATTTATAAATCTCACTGACGATAGAAGCATTGCTTCTGAAATGTACATCTGAGGAAATATAAAAAGTGTTTTGATTGTTAAAAACTTTACTAATCTTTTCATTTATTATAAAATGTCTCTGAATCTTAGAGTACCTATCGAAGAAAGAAGTCAAAACCTACGTTTATTTAATATGAAAAATCTTTGAACCCTTTGGTGGAGTTCTAAATGTTAATATTAAGACTTAAAATTTTTAGAATATTTCTTACAAAATTTCGATGTGGGAGTGAAAAAAGCACTTTAATATTGGGTCAGTGGTCAAATAAATAAAATTTGTAATCAAAAAACAAACTTTTTATTCTATTGACAGGCATATGCTGCAGGATGTAATATCGTAATACTGGCAAGCACATTTGAACGTGTTCAAATCATACCTGGTGCCACACATGGTTATATTAAAATATCTGCATTAGATTGCAGCACAGATACGGGTAAAATTGCTGCAGCCTATGAAGACAAAATCTGCATCTTCGAGCCAACTCCAGTCATTCAGAATGAGAGACCTTCAACTCATAATCTTGATTACAGGTGCTATTTCCTTTTATGTTTTTTTTGTTAAAAGAGCTACTTGCTTAATTATGTTCTTGTAAACATTTCAGATGGGTTCAAACAGGATCTTTTTCGAATAACTCGAATGTTACCACACTATCATGGAACTTAGAAGGAACCCGTCTTCTAACTGGCGGTGGATCCTTGCAAATGTGGAGAGAAAAGGTTTCAGAAGATAACGAATCAACAGGTTAGTATTCGTCAAGCTTTTTGTTGGCTTCTTTAATTTTTTAAGGCATTAAGCTTTTTGCTTAATCGATGCAAAAACACACACATAAGAGATTTGCAATAAAAAAAAAAAAAATTTATACATTATATACACCTGTTCTTTTTAGATTTGAAATCGTTCATTATCGCATTGCCTGAAATAAAAATTTACACTGTTGTAGCTTCTGATTCAGGTATAGCACAAACAATTGGTTAAACAAACGAGATTTTTTCCTTTCTTAATATGATTTTCTCATACAAATTAAAAAATTAAACAATTAAAACCAATGTCCTTCAAAGATTTACAAACAAATAGGACACGTTTTGTGTGAACTAATGATTGAGCACTGTAACTTTGGTATTGTTGTTAGGGCTTATGTCTCTTTCACGCTTCTTATCTTAGCTATAGAAACTAATACGAGTATTTCATTATCCTTATAAATTACTGGCTGATCCGCACGGCGGCGCGGCGGTGCCCGGCGCAGGCTCGGGTCCTATGGTGAACGATTTGAGTAAATTAAGTAAAGTAGTTTCTAAGTTCCCTTGAGAATATGGGGATGAAATATATTCTATGTTACTCGAGAATGAAAAACGATGAAAGATTTTTTGGAAAATATAGTCTATGTTATTCAGAGATAACACCGCATTGTGATGGTGAAAAAATTTTCAAATTGGTATTAAATTAGATTAGATTTCGGGGACGGGTAGAGTTTGCTCAGCTCCGGGCACTGCGGTGTCTGAATGAAACCTATTGTGCCAGCCCGTGTGAGGTTTCAGAACAGTTCTCCTGCTCCTGAATGGAACCAGAAGTTAGCAATCTTCTGTGGGTGAATGAGTTTGAGTTTATCTAGGGGGATAATCTCATAGTTAAGTATTTGCTTTCTAAGGAAAATTACTGGACATTCTGTAATAATGTGCAGAGATTTTTGTTCATTTTCGAGGCATAGTCTACAGATGGGGTCCGCTACCAGCTTCATTTGGTGAAGATGTTTCTTTAAAGAACAGTGACTGGTTAGTAGTCCTGCTTTATTTGATTCCTCCAGTAGGATGTTCTTGGCAGTATGTTTGAGGGTGCTTTTATTTACACCGCAGAAGGGTTCAGGACCGACGAATGGTTTAGATGCGCCGTCTTTAGCTAAGATGTCTGCCTTCTCGTTACCATCATAGCCTTTGTGTGCTGGGATCCAGTGGAGGATTACAGTGTTTTTCCTTGCTAGTTCAGAGAGTGACATGACTGTCTCTTAGATAAGTTTGGATCTTATGACAGGTGAGCTTAACGCCTTTAGTGCAGCTTGGCTGTCTGAAAAAATAAATATTGTTTTGTTTTTTGTGTTTGATGAACATATTATTCTCGAACTTTCGTCAATGCCAAAGACTTCAGCTTGGAAAATGGGCGAGTGACTGCCCAGACTTACTGAGAAATTATTTCTGGGACAGTCGCTGAAGATGCCGGAACCTGTACCAGTTACCATTTTCGAGCCGCCCGTAAACCAGACCATATCTTGCCTTGATGATGAGGTTTTGTGTTCTCCCAGTCTTCCCTAAGGGGGATGACAATGGAGAAGTTGAGTTTAAAGTTGTACATGGGAATAATAGCACCCAAGCACATACTAAAGGCATTAAGTTTTTTCTAGACTTTCCACTATCGACAGATGTTCTTTCGGGTATAAATGTGATTTTGTATGTCCTTGATGAAAAAAGCGGTGTATAACCAGTCTTGCTTCCATTTTTATGAAGAGGTGAATTAGAGATAGTCCTACAATGACGTTTAGAGCGTATGTTGGTGTTGTACGCATGCACCCAGTAATGCATGTTGTTGCCAATCCTTGAATCTTTTCAAGTTTTTGGATTGCCTTTATTTCTTTTGTTTTTGTCCAACATACAACGGCTGCGTACGTTATTGTTGGTCTTACTACCAGCGTATATAGGTCGTAAATCATTTCAGATTTTAGACCCCAGTTTTTCCCGCATAGGCTTCGACAAGTCCATAGGGACTTGGTTGCTCTGCTGGAAATGCGTTCTAGTTGAAGTTTCCATGACATTTTGCTGTCTAGGATGATCCCAAGGTATTTTGATTCCTTGGAAAATGGTATTATTTCCCCTCCAAATTGGTTTAGTGGTTTTTGAATTCCCGTTCCCGTTCATGTGGGAATTGAAAAATAATCTTCATCCCATTGGGATAACAGCATTCTAACGGTGCAAGATTTTTTGTAATTCAGTATTGCCTAAGTTCCCTAAGATTATTAGTAGCTAGATTATTTTGTGAGCAGGTTTTTTTAAAAGTTTAATTGTTAAACAGGCAGTACTGAAGTTGAAGTCAGTCAATACAATTAAAATTCGAACTAACATTGGTGAGTTCGTTGGAATGGTAGATAAAAGAGACGGGGATTCAATATGTTCAGAGGATAAGTGTTAATGAGGACAGAGATGTAAAGAGTTGTGTCCTAGAAAGACAGCTTTGAGCAAATCCAAGGCAGCGCCGCTGAATATTTTCAATTCTAGTAATGCGAACTTGTTAATAATATCGAACTTGGTTTTGCTTTTAGTACAATATATCGATATCTGAAATTAAATTCAGTTGCTTGTCGCAAATGATCTCGAAATCTCGAATCGTCTCAACTGGTGGAATGGTTTGACTGTGAAGATAAAAAATAAATAAATAAATAGGGTGGCGCAACAGAGCGAAGAGCCCCTGGGCCTAGCGCATTTCTCACAACCAAACCTTGTGAGGGAATGGAGGGGACCTACAATTTTGGGCCGGTTCCGAACGGCTAATTGAGAAAACCATTTTCATGGCAGTGAATTTACTAACGGAGGACTTGCCAAAGGCGATACCCGTGGAAAAACATTTTTGCCTCTGCTGGGATTCGAACCTCGAACCTCTGGATTAGCAGGTGGACATGCTAACCATCGCACCACGGGTATCGTGAAGAAGATAACGGATAGGAAATTTGAAGCGCTTACAAGAGAATGTAATGGATTGAAACTTGGCAATGTTTAATTCCAAGCTGTTTTTAAAGCACCAGGTGGGAAAGTTATGAATATTCTGCTCAAAATAAGAAGTTGCTCAGGAAATGATTTCGTAAAACTTCGTATCTGCGTCCAGTAATATAAAGATTTGATGAATGACCAATTTGAGTTAATATTAATATTGATATCATATTATTATTAATAAAAAAAGGGCACCTAAATGACTACTTTGGCGAAAAAAATCCATCTTAATAAATCGCTGAGCGTCTTCTGCTATTCGAGAAGACTCTGATTGGTTTCAACTTGATGGCATGGCGTCCAGATGTTGCGATTTATATTACACGTCAATTGTGCTACTAAAGCTCCTCGCAGTAGCCACTGGGTAGTCGTCTCCTCCAACCGAAGGCGACTTGACAAACTAATATGAATGAATGAATGGTTTGGGGTTGTATATTGCACTTCTACCTTATAGGTCTATTTTACACCCTGCTTCTTGAGTAGTATATTTCTTATTTAAAGTACTTCATCCAGGTTAATCTCTTTAATGAAACTAAATATCTGGGTTACGTTTAGGAGTTTTAGTTCCCTTTCTTTTTTTTAGTATGATCCTAGGTACTTCTTTCTTTGATGTATGAGAGCTCAGTCGCAGTCAGTATGAGAGCAGTCTCTTCTGTTCCTGTTCATTACATTACCTGCATTGGTCATCGGTCTTTATGCCTAGTACTTTAAGGTGTTTTCTTTTCCAGGAAAACAGCCGCCATTCTTATATTGTTTCTGCTTAGGTTTATTGCGACTGCGTTTTGTGTTGAAAGTGCCAAGTACAAGCTCGGCTTGACGCATTTTTGGGACTCCACTTGTCGGTTGTCTTCCTCCGAAGTTCTGATTTCGTTCTTGATGTGACTCTCCGTTCTCGACAAAAAGGTTCCAGTCCTATGAGAGTTGATCCGGCTCCTGTCTTTGCTAGTTCGTCTGCCTGTTCTTTACATTTGATTCCTACAAGTCCTGTGGTACCCAAGTTAACTACCCAACGATGTAAACATTCTTTGGTTATTGGAATTCGTGGTTCGAATCCCAACAGAAACCAAAAAGTGTTCTTGCACGGGTATCGTCTTTCGCGAGGAATTGGCAAGTCCTCCGTTAGTAAATTAATTGCCATAAAAAACGATTCCTCTATTAGTCGTTCGGTAAAAATAGCCTGCATGACAAACAATCCGAAAACGGACTCAGGCTAATCGATTTTGCTCCGTGGCTAAAACTTATTGTTAGTAGTACGCGCTTCCCGCATCTCAAAAAACAGAAAGATACCGTCAACCAGTGCCATGTCTTCCAGTGTGATAGATGTGCGAAGTTTCTGAATGGCCAATGAACGAATGAGGATATCCTATTCACGACTCGTGCGAACCAATCGGGTGTCCCTCCAACTATCCTTATAAGATTTAAGGATAGCCAGCACCAAGCATTGAAGACCAGTGGCAGCAATGCCAACAATTCACCAGAACCGCTGAGGTTCTGCTGGGATCAAGTGGAAGGAGACCTCAACCTCAAATTGTTGGCGAAAGATGGTGGTTGAGGTTCATTTTTACTTCTTGTACGTAATGCGTACAGTTCAAGTAATAAATTTAGGTGAAATCTGCAATATTCTTCTCAAAAAATAAACATGCCTGCAGCGTAGTAGGGTGTTTTAAATCTGTTGTTGAAAAAACTCACAAATATCTATAAGATAAGATCAAACGAGGTAGTTTCCATTGAGAACTGATCGATGTGATGTTGGAGTGGGATTGGATCAGACCATAAAATTGAACACTTCCTGATCGATGCCATGAAAAATGTTGATGGCTTATCACATTGGTGTAAAATATAGTTCATTAAATCCATTTGAAAACGCATGCATGTTTGAAAGCTTCCATCATTTGCAATTAGACGATCCGTTGGTCTCTTTTTAGCACACCAATTATTTGCTATTTTAATCTGCTAATATTATTGCAGCCTCACTTGAATACATTGCTTGCTAAATTTCTAATTATTTCAAATTAAAATCAAGAGAGTTTTATTGATTGGTGTGACCTACTTAATTAAGCTTTTTAGTTTTCTGCTAATACATTTGCCTAAAAAAATAAACGCCATGCAATCATTATCATTGAAAACACATTTCTCAAACTTAAATCATTATTATAAATATTTCAGGAGTTAAATTCGAGATTGGCGGTGGTGACAGAGATGTGAAAACCCCAACCAATGAACCTAACAGCAATGAAACCGCTTGGGAATCCATTTGGAGCTGTCAAACAGCTATACCTGTCTACCATATGGCGTTTAGTCCAGATGGAACACTCTTTGCAACATCGGGTCGTAACGATCGTCTTGTGAAGATTTGGTACGAAAACAAACACGGTAAGTTCAAGAGATGATTTCAAAAGCCGAAATCTTACATTTGTAAGAAAATTCTTTCGTTTCAGTGCTTTTCCCAACGAAAAGTTTCGACACATCTCAATTTCGCTCTGGCACCTTTGACGACTCGGATTTGAACTATACTTACGTTTATATTGCTCATCCCAGAGCCGTGACTAATATTTCCTGGCGCAAGACCAGCAAATACATGCCCAAAGGTTCCGTTTCAAATATGCTAGTTACGTCATGTCTTGACAATATTTGCCGCATCTGGATAGAGACAGTTTTACCCGATGACGGTCTTGTCAATATGACTCAATTTGATCCGTTGGCATCCCAGAATCCGAAATTCAGAACACACCGCCACAAACATCGATTTATGCAACGTCTGAAGCACATGAAAACATGTTTCCATATACGAAGGCATGCTAAGAATGGTGCAATCATAGGGAACTTATCGGCCGCGAGCAATGATTCACCATTTCGACAAGGACCGATACCATCACTTCCATCATCGTACAGTGTGCATGATTTTCACTCATATGGCTATCATGGAACGGGTGTAAGTCCTGGTATGCATTTCCATTTAGCTGCGTCGATCAATGCCGAAACAGACATTCCTCTGGTGCCATCGATGCAAACATCTGATCCCTCAAATCAAAACAATTTTATTTTACATTGGCTGAACAACAAGGAGATGCATTTTTCGCTGCAGGCCGAGGCGATATTGCAAGAGCTGACGCGAAAAATAATCGACAGAGAAGACAATAATAACAAAACTACAACCAATCTTAATGGGCCCGAAAGTCACATGCACATGGAAGACACAGCTGCGGAAGCTGAACGTCGCGAGGACGCCAAAAAGAAATTCGCAAAGTCTGTTCATAAATCATTTTCGATTGATGAAAGCAACAGTGATGAGCATTCCAGTAGTAAACATTCCGGTCAACATGGTCCCCATGGTGGCGCATCTCATTTAAATTCAATTTCGAATACAACTTCGCTGAATTCACTTGCTCCGGATAATAACCCAGCCGGTGGGCATATAATCGACTCACTGGACATGAAAATCGATTGTTTATTGAGAGATTGGCATCACAGTCCGGATTTGTTATACTCAATCCATCCGATCGATGGAAGCTACTTGATATGGGTGATTGAATGGCTAGATGACTACTATCCGGGATCATTTCGTCAGGCGCAAGTTTCGTTCTCAACAAGGATTCCTGGGGCTTTTCCGTTAGGTGACGCCATGTCTATGTCGACTATGGTAAGTTTGTATAACACCGGAGCCAGCCCCTTGAATTTCCGCGAAATGGTAAGGTCTGTCAAAAAGAACGAGAATATTCCCGATGAGAATGGGAAAGATCCACAAAGCTTGTCGATCGTCTCCGAGGAGCAGGAAGTCGATGAAGACGATGAAAATAATGAGGGTGGTGAAGACAAGGAGAAAAAGGAAGAAAATGGTGACGATCAGTCAAAGGGCAGTGGTCCGGATGACATGATGAACACTACACCATCACCCACAGTATCCATGGTAACCAAGCACTCAAATGGAACGCTAAATTTGTGGCAGCTGACTTTCTCTTACAAAACTAAATTCACTCAAGTTCTTAGCATTGGCCATGTGTGTCGTGCTTCGGGACACAGGTTCCGAGTTAACGATATTACTTGTCACCCAGTTCTTCCTCTACTGGTAAGTTTTGATTGAATTTTATTTAGGGATCTGACGCTTTCATATCTCATTCCATTTAACAGGTATCGACTTCACACCATAACATTCCTGACGCCAACAGCAGTGTTATAAGCCCATCGGAAAAACATCATAATTTCAACAAAGACATCTTCGCTCCGGCTGGATTTTGTTCCGAATTGATTTTGTGGCGTGTGGACGCAGTTGGGCCATTATGTCACTCAGGAGGAGTAAGTGAATTGGCTCGCATTAATTCGCCGGAAATATCGGCATTCAGTAATGTAGCCTGGATTCCGACTCTCTTGCCTAGCACAACTTTAGGATCCTACAGTAACTCACCATCGGCATGTTTCGTAGCCAGTGACGGTGAAAACTTGCGTGTTTATCAAGCTGTAATTGACGCTCGCACCCTCCTCGCTGAGATATCCTCATCAGAGAGCATAAGCAAAAAAGAAGGTTCCTTAACATCACTGTACTCCGAGGTTTCTTCAGAAAATTTCTACCACAAAGCCTCACTGCATGATAAAATCAAGATTGTCTCTCAACAATCAACTGCTCGTCCTGGTTGCATTATTCAACTCGATGCTCTTTCCGATGCGAAACACGATTGGCAAAATACACAATTTCTGCATGTGTTCCAAGAGCAGCTTATTACCGGAGAACGTACCGACAAACAGAAAAGCGATGATGAGGCAACCAATCAACCAGGCTTTATGGAATCTCAGTTGAGTGCAATGGTAGACTTGCAACGAAACTCTGAATTCGAGGAACCGTTCTATATTGTCATCATCGAGAAAACTCTGAAAGGTAGTACGATCCACATGTGGCGGATAGTGATAGCATCGAAGCCACAAGGATCGTTCCTTTCCGAATCGGCAATGTATGTTCCAGATTGTAACCTCACTCAAGAATTGGATGATCCTGAAATCACACGTCGAATGTCAATGGACAATGGAATTGCCGGAGAAGGTGGGCCTCAAGTAGAGGCCCCCCATATCTCGATAATAACGAAGAAGGTTTGCACACAAGAGCTTCCGATGCCTGACGGAGTCGATGTTATCCATGCTTCACCATCTGCTGGCCATCTAAGCTCTTCCTCGATCTATCCGGCTTGTTTCGCTCCATACATAATCGTCACTGCTTGCTCAGACTCAGTGTCACGTTTTTGGAAATGTGATGTGATAACGGGTGAAGGCGGTGTTGGCGACTTGGAGACAACCAAGTACGAGTGGTCCGAATGGAAGATGTTTAGTCGACAGCAAGACTCAGCTATTGAGATATCGGGTCAACCGCTCAACATTAGTGCTGCTTACTCTGGTCGTGTTGCGTGTGCGTATAAGTACGGCAAATCCTTCACCAGGCCGCACAAAGGTGACCCGGATTCAAGATATATAAATTTGTGTGTGGCAATTTATGAGTGCGAGAGCACTGGTGGCAGTGAATGGGTGCTCGAAGATACCATCCATTTGAGGAACGTGCATTTGCCACGCATAAACATTGATCATAGTCTCGATCTAAGTTACTTGCACGACAGCAGATATTTGCAAAAGAAACAACGACTCAATCAAGTTCTTCAAACGTTTACCCATGAGGACAACCGATCACCACGAAGCGGAGAAATTACTCCTGAATTGGGTGTAAAGCCTGCGTCTGGTCTACTAGCAGTGCCTAGTTTTAGCACTCTTCAATCGCTGCGTAAAAGCATCACAGAAAATGGAAATACATGTCCCTTAACACAAAAGCATTTGGTTCAACTAGATTGGGTGTCAAAGGAGGATGGTTCACATATACTCACGGTTGCAGTGGGTAGCAAAATTTTGCTTTATACACCGGTTTCCAGTGATTTGGCTCAAGCCAACATGAAGGCAATGAAAGAATCCCGATCAACGAATCGACCGATCTTAAGAAAATCAAGTTCCTTAGCGCAGCCTCACTTCAATGATGAGATCCGTTGGATGAAGTTGCGCCAAATTGATCTGCAAACAGCAGATGGACTGCCTCCGCTTCCTATGCAAATCTCCTGGGTTCGTGATGGTATTTTGGTAGTAGGCATGGATTCAGAAATGCACGTGTACTCGCAATGGAAGCCACGTTACACACAAGCGCTCTGTGTTGAGGACCTAATGGACACTCGGAATCTTCGTGATGAAGATTTACGATCTCTGGCCAATGAAACAACTCAACGAAGGCTGAACAACGTTCAATCAATGCCCTTGATGAGTAAAGCAAGTACAGCCAATTTGCAATTACTATCGGTGGACAAGAAGAAAAAGTTTGGCAATCTAAGCTCAGCCAATATTCAAGCTGGCGCAGATTCCCAGCAGTTCCACGATTATATGACGGACTATGGCCTGTTTCAGGCTTCACGAATAGCTTGTCCAGTTTTGCCTCAATATCATCCAAAACAACTGATGGAGCTACTAAATTCGGGAAAGATTCGTTGGGTGAAAGCTATTCTGGCGCATTTGGTGCGTTGCATGAGTGGACCATATCTTCAAGGTGGTAGCTCGGGTCAGGATGACGAAGCTGCTCAGAGACAGGTAAGAGAAGGTTGCTTTTGCATATGTTTTTTTTTTTTTATAAGCAAAGATCAATTTTATTCTTCAGCGAGCTTGGTCGCGATCGAGAACTCTTTCCATAAGCTTTGTTGGTGCAGCCGCTAGTCCAAACGAACAACGAGGATCTACAACACAGGTAGGTGACAGACCGCCAGGTCTTTGCGAAGATAAAAATTAAAATTTTTTTGAAATCACACCTTAGATTCCCGAAGAATTAATGCTTGATTACGCTGAGATTACTTCTATTCCACCACTTCCATTATGGGTTCTCTTATCAGCCGACAAAGAAGGTTCTGGTCTAGTGAAGCAGCAAAAGGAGGAAGTCAAAGACTACGATGAGCTGTTTGACATGGATGCCGAAGAAGAAGATCTTGATGATTTGCTGGACGACGAAGCTGAACTTCGTCGCAATGACCGCAGACCTTCCATACCAGAGAAAACAGGTGTTGCTCATTTCGGACCACGCCAGGGGCAGCTTCTGTCACGACTTCTTACGCACACACATCTGCCGGGCTTATCTTCATTGGATCAAATGCATTTACTAGCATTGGCCGACACCGTTTCCACTTGTAACACTGATTTCTCTGAGAAATTTGCGATTGATGCAGCAAAAACCGCTATTGCTAAAGAAAACTCACACAATGCTGAAGGAGGTGAACACAATATCTCTACAGAGTCACTGGATGATTGCGCGCTCCGTTTTCTGTTGGCTATGAAACACTTTTCATACTTAATGAGGTGTTTACCTCTTAATCAGCGCTCCCAGTTCCAAAAACAAGGTGTGGGCACCTCTAATATTGTCTGGGCCTTCCACTCTGAAGGCGAAGAAGAACTGCTCAATTTGATTCCTTCGTACACCAAAGGAGAGCTCAAGTGGTCAACTCTGAAAGAGCTCGGAGTGGGATATTGGATTAAGAACGTCAATGTCTTGAAGCAATGTATAGAGAAACTTGCGAAATCAGCGTACCAATCCAAGCAAGACCCCCTGGATGCAGCCTTATACTATTTGGCTATGAAGAAGAAATCCATAGTTTGGGGATTGTTCCGGTCTAAGAGAGATGAAAAAATGACTCTATTTTTTCAGAATAACTTTAGCGAAGATCGTTGGCGTAAGGCTGCCCTCAAGAATGCCTTCGTTCTGTTGGGCAAACAAAGATTTGAACATGCTGTTGCGTTCTTCTTGTTGGCAAATTCTCTACATGATGCCGTTGAGGTTTGTCTGAATAAATTGGATGATTTCCAGCTGGCGCTCATTATAACACGTCTGTACGAAGGTGAATTAGATATGAATACTCCGTCTTCATACAAGAAATTGATCAACGAACATCTCCTTGGTATTGATGCTGACGGTCAAGATCTAAGCAAAGTCCATCCTGATCCTTTCTTGCGCTCCATTGGCTTTTGGATTCTAAAGAACTACTCAGCAAGTTTGAGCACACTGCTGTTGCACAATGTCGGTCAGAACCACAGTGCTTACAAAGATGATGATGGTCTTAAGAACGAAAACTCACAGTCAACAAACCCGAATGTGTTTAACTTCTACATCTATTTGCGAACTCATCCACTTCTAATCAGGCAACATATTGCATCTACTGCGCAAGAGAAAAAGCTCACACAAGTTGTTCTATCTGGATTCAGCTATACCGGCGATGCGGGTAGTGCAATTATGAGTGATAAACAATTGCAGCTGGAAGACAGTATTACTCCATTGGAACGTCAACTTTATTTTACAACTGCTCATGCTCACTTTAAAGCTGGCTGTCCTGCTCTGGCATTGGAAGTACTCAATAAACTTCCAACAAAGGTCATTGATACAGCGACTAACAGTGAAGTAACCACTCCAGCCGAAAACGCCAAGGACGAGTTAATCAACACTGGAGTATTTGATTGGGATAGCAGTGCGGGTAGTCAGCCATTACCTCCGCCCGCGACAGATTTTGGTGGTGGTTCAGCTGCTGACCTAGATTGGGGAGCACCAGTTTCATCGGTGCCAGAAGACGAAGGATTTAAAATCGATTGGGGTGACGACGGAGCAAACGACGATGAGGAAGATGAAGAAGATCGGAAAACACCGACACCTGCTGTCGCAACAACCGCACCAACCAAAACTGATAACCAGGAGGAGAAACCACATGAAAAACTAGACATTATGGCGCAACAGTTGAAATTCGTAGCATGTCTGAAGATCCTCATGGAGGAACTTTCAACTTTGGCAACAGGCTTTGAAGTAGACGGTGGCCAATTGCGATATCAATTGTACATTTGGTTAGAAAGAGAAGTCGATGCACTTAAGCAGCTTTGTAATTATTGCAATGCTGAAAACGATGCCTTAGAAAACAATCAAACGATCGAAATGACTCAAGTGAGTAACTATTTTATTTGTTGTGAAAGTGTAAAATAAATTGTATTAATTGATATTTGCAGACGGACAAAGACAATAATTTCACCTCACAAAAACTAACTGATAAGCCAACATTGCATGAGATTTTGATGCAAGAAAAACAAGACTTTGAAGCTAAAGTTAAACGAGCAGCGAGGCGGAAAAGATGGCTCAAAGGTAAGATAAGTTTTAACGTTAATTTATTGTCCTTGCCTTTTGAAGAGCATATTATTTTTAAACCCTCAAAGAAATAACCAAGTTTTTGGAAAACATTAAGTGGTGCCATAAGAATTGAAAATTGTAGGTTTTTTAGAAATGCGCTAGGCCCCACATTCTCCACATATTTTCTTCTTTACAGAACCAAAGATCATTCAAAGTATTTTTCTTTCGAAACGACCAGGGGTAAGGTCCATGCTTTTGCGCCTTTTAGCAGGACTGAGGTGACGAGGTCTTATAAGGACTTCCTTGATTTTCCTAGAAAGTGTATTATTTCTCAAGTGCTTCTTAACACAAAATAGTTGTGATTGGCGGAAGTAATTCTCCGTTTGATCTTAGGTAGACAAATTAATGTATCGGTGAATTTTTTAGAATTTGCAGTGTGAATTGTCCAAAGTCATCCTGCATAGTGTTACGAGTTGTGAAGAGATGCCAAAACTAGACACGGGTCTGTAAAGCTCGTCTCTGTAAACACTGTCATTCGTGGCAGTGAAATAGATAAAAAGATGGTGAATATCGATATTGTACTACCGGGTTTTCCAAGATATGCCGTAAGTGAAAATTTCGTAGGTTATGAACTTTCCTGGTCTAAAGAGGCTGTAGTTGTGATGGTCTGTTGGCATTGTTGCCACTGGGGTTCAAAGCGATGGCGTCTTAGAATTCAAGGATAGTTGGAGGGATAGTCGATTGGAATAGGAATTGGCTATATCTTGCGGTTGTAGTTTTCTGATTTCATTCGTTTCCCAGCTTTATTTGTGCGAGTCGTGAAACTGATACGAAAAGATAGTAGTCGGAGTCAAAACTGGCCCAAGGAAAGTCCGGACATCAATAAGGATAGAAAAGTGTCTTGGGTTTATCATTATTAATTGATCTAGCGATCGCCATGTATCTTAGACTCAGCCCCGCATCAAAATCGATCAACCTGAGTACGTTTTCTTATGTTTTATCATTCAGCCTATGTTTGCCGAAGTCATCTTTCCCTAATATGGCGTTAAAATCGCTCGCAATGTTTAGGACACTACTCATATGTTTCATCGAGGAGCTGGTAAAAACAGTCTTTGGAATTTTCGTCTTTATCGTCTGTGGATGCTTTGGCTCATGGTTAATGTTGGCGTATTCGGATTTTGGCTGATGACCTTTTCCCTGATTCTACCTCTAACGACAAATCCGCACCCAAATAGGCCTTGTTTCTATTGTCTGTAGGAGTTGCACATTCTTCCAACGCGGAGTGCCGTTGACTAGAGTAAATGAACTAGAATTTGACATGATTACTGCAACACACCTATATAAAAAATTTTTGGTAAATTTACTGTAAAGCTGTGCATCCACGATGGTACTAGTTCAGGAGTACGCATTCAATCTATCCCATCCACCGCCTTCCATTAAAGTGCACAATCCTGGAGTGGCGTTTATGAGTTGGCGTGGATGCCCAGCTTTAGAGTATAACCCATTATCTCTAGAAAATAACGTGATTTTCCCACGTTTTTGTCAGGTTTTAACCAAAATAGCAACAAAAAGTTGGCTGTAGCATCAATCCCGGAACTATCATTAAGGATTACAAATATCGTTCAAATGATGTTCACATCAGTTGTTAAATTTTCATTTCATTATTTTGTTTTCTTTTTTAGCCAACGAAACCCTTTTGCGCACTTTACTTAGCTACTGCTCACTTCATGGTGCAAGTGGAGGTGGCTTGGCTTCAGTTCGAATGGAATTGGTACTTTTACTACAGGAATTACAACAGGAGAAAACACAACAGCAGCTACTAAGTCCCCTCCCATTCCCCACAACGCTTCCTTTATTGAGCGCATGTGTTGCTGGAAACAAGACTGTTATAGCCGATCCAATTAAATATTTACAGGTAAGAAGAACAACTCAAATAACAAGCAAATAAAATAATTTTATCACAAACATCTTTTTATTTTTTATTTTTCAGTCCCACACACAGGACATGCTTCAGACTGTTGTAGATGTTCGTTCACCATTTATTGGTATCAAAGAGAACACCTATTCGGAGATATTTGTGCTTCGGGATCTTGCAATTGCTCTTTCCTCTTGTATATATCAATCACTTTGTGATTCGGAAAGTTTCGTTGTAAGCCAATCGTTAGTCTCTAATGGTTATCAAAGCCCTGGCATCGAAAACATAGCTAAATTGAACGCATCCTGCCAGTGCTCACATCTAATGGTAAATGCTAATATTTATCAACGAAAGCGAAAATATTCAACGGACGAACCGGCTCCAGTATGTACTCTTCCATCGAAATGGCCTGGTGTAACTAATCTGAGAGCTCTTTTGGCACGTGAAAAAGACGAAGACATCCCAAGACTGACGGTTCTTTTGTTGGAGGCCTTTATCGCCACTTATATGTCACTCATGGTGTATGCGTTAGCATCTTGTGATTGTCACATTTTGTATCGTTTAATTGGACAGAAATTCACTAATTACACTTGGTCGTCACTCTTTGGGGGCGGTATTAAGAAACTGCTTCGAAAGGCAACATCACAAAGTCATCTTACTCAAAGTTTTCAATCGCAGAACTCCGTAGATACACCAGATGAGAGTAGTGTGTGGAATACAGTCACGTCTATAACAAAACAACAACGTGTAAAACTTAATATGAAACTGCTTGGCAACATAAGTAATCCCAGCAATAGTTCTATTATGAAAGAGGATAAACCAACATACAGGGAACAGTTTGTTTCGCCAGAAATGTCAATGGTGTCATATTTCTTAATAAAACCATCTCACTTGGGTAAGTCAATTGTGTGTTTTTGTTTTGCTTTTCATAAAATAAACATAAGCTTATTTATTTGACTATTAAAGCGGGAGACGCGAATGATGAGGAATACGATACAGACGACTCGTATGCATCCGCTGAGGAAGAAGACGATGACGATGAGGAAGTGTTTGGCGATGCGCTGAGTACGGCACCAACAGTTTTGAGCAAACGACGAAAAGACAATATCGAACACTCAAATCCAATGTCATATTCTTGGAACATAATGCGGTTGGCTATTATAAAGCTAACGTCAATCAAACTACAAGAACTTATAAACATAGCTGGAATCGAAAACCAGGGTATGGCACTTATCTTATCGACTTGTGAACAATGGTTAAGTAAAAATGAAATCTAATTGTTTCAGAGTTACCTGTGGCTAGTCCACTATCACACGAAGTATTACGAAACCTTAATCACTGGCAAGAAATCGTAACAGAGGAACTGCTAGCTAAAGGTCCAGCTCCTGCCGATTTTATTCCTGGTAATATATGACGAAGAAGTCGTTTCTCTTTTTCTAAGTGCTATTTCGTTATTGTAGGTTGTTTTGTTGAAAACGAAGCAAAGGGGCCTGCTATTCACAAGTACAGATCGTTACTTGAAAAGCATAACACACCATTTCTGGCCAGTTCTTCGGCAGGACCAGCTAGACGTCTGTGGAATTTCCTTGTACGGCAGGAACATGTACAAGACATATTCATACGAGCAGTATTTGGTAAGAAACGATCAAAGGACTGGGAGGCAGCTTCGAACTCATGTTCGAGACCCGATTCCAATGGTGGCAACGATGGTGATTCAGGTACGTAAAAAAAAAATGTATTAAAATTTAAATTGGTCTCAAAATACTTGTTTATTTTAGGCAGCGATCATTTAAATCCACAACATGAAC
The DNA here is from genome assembly GCA_914767635.1 of Melanostoma mellinum. Classification (NCBI taxonomy): domain Eukaryota; kingdom Metazoa; phylum Arthropoda; class Insecta; order Diptera; family Syrphidae; genus Melanostoma; species Melanostoma mellinum. Next base: position 57,397,282 of record OU612059.1, on the reverse strand, counting down.
CCATCAGAATAATACACAAAGATCAAGAAGCGATCTCGGCGTTCTGTATAAACAATGCTTCGCCAGGACTAATGGCAATAGCTACACCTCGAGAAGTGCAAGAAATGGATATATCATTACTTCTCGAGTCACCAAATTGGTGTGAAGATGAGTGCGAATACGATTTACTGAATCTTTCCAAAGACATCGACTCACTTCCAGCGACAGGTTTCTTGGTCATACAAGCAGCTGCAGATAAGTAAGCACAATCAATCATTATCAATGTCTTTGCAAGGATTTTGAACGGTCTATTTCCTTATTTTACAGAAATTCAGTGAATGCAACTCCCAATATTCAAAATTACGGAACGTCTTCAAATTACCAGCCGACTATGGGCAGCCAATCTGGCCGTGGAACATCCGTGGTAAGTGTTTTTTCTTTTCTTTACCAACGGTGGTGTTATTTCCTATCGCTATTTTACTGTACAATTTAATTAACACCATATGCAAATCAATTTCCACAGTCTTTTTTTTTAAGTGCGGTTCAATGTGACACCTTTTGAAATTTTTAAATACAATTACTTTCTACTAAATTGTATAAATCACTTTATTTGATTCAAATTCAAAATTTATACACTCTTTTGTATATATGAAGAGGAATTGTGTTTATTTTAGTTTTGTTACATGCAGGTTGAACAAAGATTTAACAGATACTCGAACTTTATTATACGTTCTGTTCACTCAGTGCCGTCAAGGCTATCTGTTTTGTTTGCCGCCACTGGAAAATCTTCGCAATGTTTTGTTTGTAGCATTAGTTGACTAGTCATAATTTAGCAGTACATAACGTCGCATACTTCATGCTTCTTATTACTCAAAAAAATAAATAATTAGGGTGGCGCAACAGAGCGAGGAGCCCCTGGGCCTAGCGCATTTCTCACAACCATGCCTTGTGAGGGAAATTCTTATTACTCAGCTGATAGTAAAAGTCGTCCAATGATCTTGTGTTGATGTGCAGATTGTCTACTGTGATTTTCGCTATATCGCATGCAACGCTGTTTTCCTGGAACGACATGTTGTCCTCAAACATATCGTTTGCTTTGGGTTGAGGCTTGCGAAAGCATCGCAGACATATGTCGCTTTCCATTGGTTTCACTCGGAGAAGCACTAATTTAAAAACCAAATGGAACACCAAAAATTGTTTTTGCTCAGTTTAATGTTCCATCTTGATATGAGTGAAACACCTATGGCTCATAAAAAATATTACTTAAGGAAAATTGTCTTTTTGACGTTTGAGTTCAATGTATTGGTATTTCAAATCGACAAGTGGCTATCACTTCTCAGAATCATGAGAAGCGATCTTTTTGCACTGTTTTTTTTCTGTCCAATGGAAAGCGAGAGGTACCCGTGGTGTAATGTATAGCATTAACCCAGAGGTTCGTGGTTCGAATCCCAACAGAGGCAAAATTTTTCCACGGGTATCAGCTATCGCGAGGAATTGGCAAGTCCTTCGTTAGTAAATCCATTGCCATGAAAAGAGCTTTCTCGATTAACCGTTTGGAACCGGCAGAAAAATTGTAGGCCCCCTTCATTCCCTCATGGTTGTGAGAAATGCGCTGGGCCCTGGGGCTCCTCGCTCTTTTGCGCCACCCTATTTACTTTTATTTTTTAATGCAACGCGACATTAGACTTAAGTGTAAAAAATGCCATCAATGCATAAATTAAGCAGGTGAAGAAGCTGCTCAGTGGGAGGTTAGAGATGTCACCCAGTTTATCGAAGAAGTGTTCTCCGAGGGTTGCAATCCTCTACATAAGTCGGATGTTCTAATGCCCATTCTCATAGTGTGGGTACCCAATGAGGCCCGTGAGAATGGCAATCAAGAGAGAGAGAGAGAGAGAGAGACTGTCGAAGCCTACTAAGCTGGGTCAGAAAATCTGTTTTTTTTTTCTATTTCTTGAAACTTAGCATGTTTCTACAGATGGCAACCTATCATTGGCGGTTATTAGCAAGTTTCGTTGAAAACTATCTTTTTCTTGCCTCTAGTGGATTGAGAACTGAGCTGTTCGTTTCGATGGATTCGATTGCTGACCATATTTTCCACAGCTTTACTGTCATCATATCATCGCAGTGCGCTTTTGGTAGCCATTTGTTTGTGCAAAGGTCTAGGAGAGCTATCCGCAGGAAATAATTTTCCAGAGCCGCCTTTGGTGTCGTTCTCATGGCACTGGTTGAGCCAAGGCATGCAAGCCCTTGGATTTTGGTCATGGTCTTAAGGTTTGACGCCTTCACTAACAATGGAAACCATACCAAAAAGGCGTATGTGAGGATTGGTCTTATTATGGATGTGTACATCCAGTGAATGGTGTTGGAACCAGGTCCCCCTTTTTTCCAAAAATTCTACTGCAAGTGTACAGGGCGATTTGAGCTTTTGTTTCTCTTTCTTTTAAATTATCTTTCCAGTTGAGCTTACAATCAAAGAAAATTCCGAGATACTTCGCCGTTCCAGTAGATGCTGCCATAAATATGAGCTCATTTTTCTAGCTCATGTCAATATCAACTGTCTGTAATCTGATTCAAGAAAATGTAGGGCAATCACAGAAAGGGTCCCACGACCTTGGTATCTCTTGAGTCTACTGCTGTACTAATAGCGGTGCTATGCAGGCCCACCTATACGCACAACATTTTACCCTCCTACTCACTGACAACAAATCCAATCGTTGATGGCAGCCCTCACTGATATCCTTACCTTGGAAGTTCAATTTCGTTTGAAGTTCTGCTGTTATGATTGTAAGCACCTGTCGCCTTCAGTTCGTTTAACCCCGAAGTTTTGCATAGCTTTGTGGCGCTACCCCAGTTATTTAATTATTTTGGCCAAAAAGGTAGGCAATAGACTTGTGGCAGAGCAGCAAAAGATTTAAAAAGAAAATGAGAAGTAATAATTATGAGTTTAAATTATTAACTGTTGTGTGAAGAGTGGTACCCGTGGCGTGATGGTTAGCATGTCTGCCTGTTACCCGGGAGACTCGTGGCTCGAATCTCAAGAGATACAAAAATATTTTGCACTGGTATCATCTTTCGCGAGGTGTTGGCGATATTAAATTCATTGCCATGAAAAGCGTTTTTTCGATTAGCCATCCGGAATGGGCAGAAAATTGTAGATCCCCTCCACTTTTCATGATTTTGCCTCATGTTCCTAAAGAATGTTTGTATATTCGTTTTTCAATTTTCCTTCATTGTTGTTCTTTTGTTTTTTTGATTTTGGTGAATTTTGAGCGACTAGTGTGATAGATAGTCGAATGACCAAATTTTCTTGTGTGAACGATTTTACTGAAGATGAATCACACTTTTTGAGTCTTCAAAAATGAAAGAAAAATGGTGGACTCAATGAGTATTTAAAGGATAAGAAACTTTACAAAAAGATAAATAAATAAAAAAAAGATTACAAAAAGATACTGATATTTATATTCAATTTTTCCTTAGCCTTTTAAGTTTTGAATGTTACTTTTCGGAGTCAAATATTAACTCACAATAGTTTTTCTGAACAGTTCAATCAGATTATTTTAGACCGATATCTTAATGTGGAAGAAATTTACATATGTACATACATAATTCATTTTAAATTCAATTAATAAGAAATAAACATTTAGATTAAAAATAAATAAATAAACAGACTTAGCTATGCCTTTGCATAAGCTATACAATACGAACTTCACCTAAACCAATGAGCATTGGTATAACAAAAGCTACTTGGAAACTGATGCTATGGCAAGATACCTTAAAGAAAACAAACTCTAGGTCGGCAAAAACACCACCTGTGTAGCTACCAGGATCTATCGAAATCCGAATCCGAACGTACCAGATGTTTCTTGTATTTAAACAGAGTATTTAAATCTTAGCTCTGTAATCGATGTTATGATGCAATGCTCAGTGTCCCTTCAAATGACTTCTGCAGATCTGGAAAGCTACATGGACGGGGTAAAAAAGAGCTGACTGTCTGCACCTTCTCTGTACGTGCCCCTCCTATTTTAAAAATGAAAGCTACATTTGCGAGAGCTGTTTTTCAACGATCCAATGAACATAGATATTTTTAGTCGTATATCGTATATACATATACATATATAAAAATGAATCCTAATATATCCCTTGGTCTCACCGAAAAGAGAACCAATCCGTACATTGTCTTGAATAAAGTAGGATATAGTTCGATTGGAGGGTTTAAAGCCTGATACCCACTTTATAAATGCTGGTGTGCCCTAGGGATCCGTGTTGTCTCCGGCTCTCTTCTTTATTTTCATAAACGATTTCTTGTCTGAAATTTCTAATCCTATTTAATATTTTGTTGACGACTCAACCCTCCGTCATATTTGTTTCCAAATTTACGTCACTGCGTATGATTAGCTCATTGAATTCTAGCATTGTTGCGTAGGGTTATAAAAACCGAGTATAATTCAATGCTCCAAAATGCGCCCATGTCATTTGTACCCCTCTGGTTTGGCTACAATTTATAGAGCTTTCATCCGCGCAAAACTAGAGTATAATTCTCATATCTGGTCAGGTGTTCCTCAAACATCATTGCGCCTACTTGGTGGGGCACAAAACAGAGCGTTAAGATTGATAGGTGAGTGGTAGTTCAATTGTGGAATCGATTGATTCTTTTAACATTGTCGAAACGTTGTCTCTGTCTCTTTTATCGTTTTTTTTTTACAAACTGTGCTCTAGTAAAATAGCCAGTTGCATTCCTTCCCTGAAATAATTTAGCCGCAACACCCCCCTGCTCATCAGTTTTATTTTGAGCCAAACTTCGGACATGTTTACGTACAATCAAGTATAGAGATTCATATTTTAGTCGCACTACCGGGAAGTGGAATGCTCTACCAGACTCCGTTTTTCCCCTTAATCTTATCTGATTTTCCTAAATGCTCGCACTGCGTTTTATAAAATTATAAGGGTTTTCATAACCCCATAATGTCCGCGCTAATTTATAAAGGAAAAGAGAGTTATTAATCTAGATGGCATCTAAAAAGTTAGATGAGATGCAACTACGTATTTATAAACCCAACCAGCAAAAACAAGCCTTCTTTGCAATTGGTAGTTAATGCGTGTACTTGTGTGCAGTAGCGTGGTGGCACCTGGGGCGTCAATTATGGTGTCACCCCCAGAATGTAAAACAGTTAAATAAATGAAATGCTTCTAATCCACATATTGCAATTTTATTTATTTAAATTCAAATAAAAAAATTAAGAAAAGGAGAACAAAAATTAATGTATCTACATATTCACATCGTTAAAAAAAAAACAGAAAACATTAATAAAACGTCTTCTTCCTAGCTTTTAAACCAGAAAATTCTCCGATAGCGTCATCAAAATTTATTTGCTGAGTCGCCTCATGTTCAATTGTTAAAATTCCCAGATTGCTGAGCCTCTTTTCCGTCATTTTTGCCCACAAGAAGTGTTTAATTAATTTAAGCTAACTAAAACTCCTTTCACACGACGCAACTGACACACATATTGTCTTAAACATTTTTAATGCGACAATGAGATTCGGAAGTGATTCTGCAAAGTCCCATCCAAGGATGAATTTCATAAAATCTAAAGATAACCAATTAGATGTTGTCACCTTAGCCGCTTTCAAATGACTTCTCAACCTTGGTATCTCTGAGAGAAGTTCTGACTCTGACACCTCATCATAAGCACTAGCAAATTTTGAAACAGCTATACGCATACTTTTTCGGAAATTCAATTTTGTTTCGCAGTAGTTGTCATCGTAAGAAATTTTTCATAAATGCGGCAACGCATTGCATTTCCTAAACTAAAACCTTCCGCAGCAAAAACTTACCGGAGGACGTTGGATCAGACGAGCGGAGAACTACCACGAAGCAAAATGTCTCGGAATCGGAGAGAATTTCGCTCCGACGGACGGCGACGGTTACATCGATAGGGCCGATTTTCAAATCATTAATGTTTGCTAAAAGTAAAGTAAGTACTTAATAGACTCTGTTCTTGTTCGAAGTTCAGTGATGAATCGATCAAGGCACTCGAACATGTCTTTCCGTAGTTCAGCGCTCTGAGAAAGTCCTGTGTCAGTTGCCAACTCTCCAGCCATTCGCTGGAGAGTTGACAAAATCTTCTTTCTGTTGGAATGTCGTATTTCTCCGATGTTTTTATACCAAGGTTAAATGCATCTTCTACGATTTATAACGCCATAGTACATATACTCCTTGGTAGCTTTTGGGTGTCACCCGGGGCGGTCCGCCCTTTCCAATAGCAAAGCAAAAAAAGGCCACTTTAACTGGTCAAAGGGCAAAAAAGGGACCTTTAATCTTACCTCACTGGCAGCTAGTAATTTGGAATCCATATTTGAGGTTTGTTTTGGTAATTAGCAAAAGCGTGTTCTTCGCAACTTCAAAGAAAGCATAAAATCTTTTTGAAACGGAGAGTAAAGTTTTCAGAATCAAAAGGGTATTGGAACTCTTGTCTGGGCTTACGTTTTGCCAGCTTATAGGCTTTTACATATTTTTATGACGGTCTTGTCATTCACAGCTGATGTTTGTCTGGAACTTGTTGCCAAAATACTATAGTGAATTCGAGATGTCATAACCGAGAAAGGTTTTGTAACACAATTGGGTCAAATAATTAGATTAACTATTTTACGCTTAAATAATTTACTTTTGAATAATTGTTCGCTCAAATGAAAAGAGATCAAATATTTGGTTCTTTCTTTTCGACATCACGAGCATCGTGATCACAGGGGATCACAAATCTCCAACTTAACTGATCCGCTCGTGGGGTATACCAAACAAACGCAAATTTCGTTACATTTGCCTGTAACAGTAGTGTTTTGGTCGGATTTCTTTTCTGCCTTGACTTTTTGACGGGGTTCTGTGGAACTCCACTTTAAACATGATAATACTAACTGAGTCGGTCGTGCCCAATTTTTCAGAGATGTGAAGGCTTCTAGTTTTGCAGGGATGCCGAAATTAGACATTCCTCTGTACAGCTCGCCTCTGTAAATACTGTTAAGATGGTTTAAATCGATACTATAATCCCGGGGTTTTTCGATGACGTGCCGTCGTAACGTGAAAACTTGGTCGTTTGTAGATTTTTCTGTTCTAATTCCGCATAAATAAGGATCGAAAGGTTGACGTTAAGGAGGCTTATTCCTTTATAATTGGCGCAGTTGTGAGGTTCTCCTTTTTCATAGGATCCTCCATACGATACTGAGGCTCCCTTTGTCGAGCATACTTTCTTCCGACCATATTAAGCAGATCAGCTGGTGCATGTTCCTACTGATCCAACTGATATCCAGTAGCCTTGAAAAGTTCGACATCAAGGCCATTTGCACCTGCAGTCTTATTTGATTTAAGCTTGTCTATGGCAAGCTGAACTTCTTCTATTTCGGAAGGATGGCATTCTTGGTCATTCTTCTTCTTTTCTCCTTGTAAATTTTGTTATACTGGTCAAAAGCACTCTTGTTCTCTTTTGCATCAACATTTGTCGTGCATTTTGTTTGGCAGCATTTGTCTGCCTGCATCCTTCATCGAACCATGGGTTTTATTTTAAGAAGCTGCGGTTCTGATGGCTTGTTGGCATTGCTGCCACTGGGGTTCAATGCTTAATGATGCCGGCATAGGCTTCAAGGACAGGTGGAGAGACTCGATTGGAATATTCATTGGCTATCTCATGCGATTGTAGCTTTCCGACGTCATATGGTATCTCAGCGTTCGCGTTCGCGCGAATTGTGAACAGGATATCCTCATTCGTACGTTGGCTACGAAAAGTTAATGGCCCGAGTCCAAAAATCGCCGCTACGGAAAGTTCGGACATTAATAAGACTGGAAGAGTGTCTTGCGTAGATCGCAACATTGTCAATTTAGTTGACAATCCCTAAAAATGTCCTCCTTCCCTAGTTTTGCCTAAAAATCGCCAAGAACGTTGTCTGAAGCAGTCGCCATAGTAGATGTTGCAGTTTCTCATCTTCTTTATGTCCGGCCCATTCTCCTTGGATGGTAGTTATTCTCCGGCAGCTCGTAATCCGTTTAGTGATCTTACGTTCCACATGCAGATCCGGAGGTCTTTGTCCCTTATCGCTTGCTTGATTCGTCAACGGTCGTATCATAATAAGTCGTTGCGGAACCTTATAGTTTTTACGTGGTTGGGTAATAGCCCCACGCACAACCCCCAATCTGGTGGGCCAGGTACTTTTGGGATCCCTTTGGACATAAAAGGCCGGATAAATCGGTATGAGAGGTAGCAGGCCAACTTGTCAGGAGCTCATCCGTCACCATCTCTGCATCAATACTGAAAGTCCTTTAAACCAAATATGTTGGAATTACTGATTCAAGGGTTTCTGTTTTTTTGGATCCCAGTTGCCAGTTTGTTATTGAGTGGAGATATAACCACATGTGTCCTATTAGTTGCAACTTGGCGGCACCCAGAAGTTGACACTAATCAGAGCCTTTCCGCCTGAAAATGCCTCGAGGTTTTCATAGCTTTGTTGCACCTGCTGGTGAAACCCTTTTACAAGCCTTACACGTAAGGTGTTTACATGAATGTGATGTTGTTGGAAATATATTTTGAAAAGGAAGTGCACAATATAATTTTCATGTTTCGTCATAGCTTTTGTAAACTGGTAATCAATCAATAGAAATTGTATACATATTATACTCATACTCACTATTCGTGTATAGAAAATAACGGATTAACTTATGACTTTATTATACTCTTTTTTTTATAACATCAGAGCCTTCTCTAGCATGCTCTCCAATTCACTGTCCGCAGTTTTGAGTTTCTTTTGCATTTTAGTTCCAATTAGTAACCCTTTAGTGCGTGTGTGAATAAAAACCCCTAAAAAAAAAGATTAATAATTTTTCATAAATGTATTCCCCATATAACAAGGACATATGTAAGTCCCAACACATGTCATAACAGCTAAGGAACATAAGAAATGAAAAAAAAAAAAAAACCATTGAAATCATTACCTGCTATCACGCACAAAACTTACACATTATTACATCTAACACACACTTAAAATGTTTTCAAAATGCTTTTGTTTTTCCTGTCTTTCGTTGTACGCTGCAGATAAAAGGAGCCAATTTTCCAGGTTGTCACGATCCATGGTATTGCAAAATGGTTTTAGAACATTCTAAGCACTTGCTAAAGCCGGTACAGTTTCCTTTCAATAAATCAATCAATGAACGTTATTGTTTTTGTTCCTCTTTTTTCCTTTTTCTAGAAATTTTAATATAATAATGTTTGTATGTATTTGATTATGTGCTGCTTTTGTGTTTAAAGTTGATTTTATTTTCAGTTTTTAACTTTTTCGAAAATAAAATAAATTTAGAAAAAAGTTTTCAATATGAATATACTCGTAAAAAATATGCTTCCGTTCTGTTGTTTTGGTTCATTAATGTGGAGTTCTAGACAGCATTTTATAATAGGTTGCAGTTTTGTGCTGATAGTGCACACATTCGTTGACCATGTTATGTCATGGTTGTGTCGAAGTAATAGACAATTCTAAAGCAGAGTTTTTTTGTATGTTTTTTTTTTTTGAATAGGTCATGAAACACAAAGTGGATAATGTCAAACGGATGAGTTCGCATCCTCTGATGCCTCTTTATCTTACTGGAGGGCAAGACGGATCTGTACAATTGTGGGAATGGAGTCATCAACAAGTTGTCTGCACACCTAGACCTCCCGGTACCTTTGCCAAGGTGACGCGGTGTAGGTTTTCACAACAAGGCAATAAATTTGGCATTGGTGACAATGATGGTAATCTGAGTCTATGGCAAGCTGGTATTGCCTCACAGAGTAATCGATCGTTCTTCGTAAGTATAGACGACAGATTGTATATTAAAAATGTTAATGGGCAATCAATTTTGATTTCAGACACAACAATGCCATAGCAAGCTTCTTTCTGATTTTGTGTTCCTTGGTTCTTGTAGTTTAGTGGCCTCCGGTGAGTATTTGTTTTGTATTAAACTGTGGACTGAAATGTCTAATGATTTTTGTTTTTATAGCCGGACACAGTTCGGAGAATAAGAACGTTGGTATATGGGATACGTTGCTTCCACAGAAAAAGTCGTTGGTATCATGTGAGTATATAGCTTTTCCTTTTTCATCATTTAGTAAATTACTGATACTCTTGGTGTGATGACCAGATAAACGGTGTGTACTTACGTACTTATTTGGGCAAGATAGGAAACTTCTTATGTTACAGCTTTCCAGATGATAAAACAAAATCCAAATGAAGGTTCGATGATAAGGAACCTTGGTTACTAGCTCTCAAAATGTATTCGCCTAGTATCTATAACCTAATTCGGGAATTTGCAGGGCATTTACAGAGAAAGTGCTCTGCGTTGTCATCATCCTCTTCATAGTATTCACAGAGTGTGGTATCAGTTAGACGTTACAAGTTTGAATGCTTTGCAGCTTTGCGAAAGTGAAGAGCCCCTTGGCAACGCCAACATCCTTTCTACAGTCTTTTCTACTGCGGAATAGCAAAAATGTTGCAGTATTCATATTTACGTTGGGGAGCATACTCTTAGTCTGTCTGCATCCAACGCAGACATACCACCTACTTGAATCTACAGATCCAATCGTTGATTGAATCCCTCAATGAGGATTCCGGCAGAATGTTTCATGTCTTTAGAAAACTGTCTGAGATACTTGCCTTGTAAGGTCATCGGTGATCTCTTTTCCAATTATACCGCGATGGTTTCATAGAATTTAGTTTTCCGATCGTCATGTATTTCTGGATAACTTTCGAGAGGGCATAGGCCTAATGACTTGTTAAATCCAAGTGAAGCTAAAGAAGTTGCGACTCAAGGTGTAGCCATAGTGAAATTAAACCTTGATATTTTCCGGAAAATACTCGAAAGGTACAAATAGACAGTCCCTGATATCACCAAATTACTCACTGAACTCACTGCACTGAGGGCATGTATCACTTAGAAAAAAAGAAATAAAAATCGAGGCTTCAAGCTACTGGGTTTCATTTTGTGAGTCAAATTCCTTGTACGTTGATGTGCCAAGTCATCCTTACGATGTCTAACAATTAATTTGTACGTTTTCCACAACCCACCTGTTTAAAAAATAATTGTGCTTTAAATTAAGTTCCTGGCATAAAAAAGAAAAGAAAATTTGGTCTCACCACTTGCACGATCATGGAGTCTCAGTATCGAATTCTAATATGAAATTCACATTGGTTTAACTTGTTTTTTTAATGTTTTTTTTTTTCAAACTTAGCTTTCACTTGTCACGATCAAGGAGCTTCAAGTCTTATCTATGCACCACAGCATCAGGTACTGATTTCTTCTGGCAAAAAAGGAGACATTTGCATTTTTGATGTTCGTCAAAGGACGTTAAGGCATCGATTCCAGGTAAGGTTTTCTTATGGAATAAAGAAGAAAGCGAACCTAATTTGCATAATTAAAAATCATTAGGCTCACGAAAGTGCAATCAAATGTATGGCAATGGATCCACATGAAGAACTTTTTGTAACCGGCTCAGCCGAAGGTGACATAAAGGTAATTAATTATTTTCTTATTTAGTATCTGGATAAGGTTATAACTTCAATAATAATTTAATAGATTTGGAGTCTAACACACCATGCGCTGCTGTACGCCTTTCCTGGAGAACATGCTAAGAGCAGTTTCTTCAAACACATTGGCCAAGGTGTCAGTCAATTGCAATTAGACTCACAGGGGCGGTTATTCTCGTGTGGCTCTGATGGTTCAATGAAAGTGAGGCAACTTTCCGATAGGGATAACATTGTTCAGTCATTATACTAAAAACAAGGTAAGTTTTCTGTTTTTATGTTTTAAACATATTGATGAAATTTTGTCCCAGGCAAATTGATTTTTTTTTTTTCAAATGTATTATAAAATACAACAGAAACCTTTGAATGGGCTACTCTATTTGGTTACTCTACTATTTGGTTTAAAGATCTTTCAGGGTCTTTTTCTTGGTATTGAAATAGGAATAGACATTGTTGGCCGCTGAGCTCCTGGTGAGCAGGAGGTTCGTGCGGCCCTTTATGTCGAAGGTGGTGATAAACCTCAAACTCAAACCTGTAAAAACCATCAGCCACTACTGAAAGACCATTTGCTGCAGACTGCTTATCGGCAATAAAGCCACAGATTCAGTCAACAATTTGATAGGTCCTTATCAATGTAATCTGGCTTTGGACCAAAAACAGTCCACAACCGACCAAATTTATGGCAGATCTTGAGAAACAAAAAACCAAGAAAAACCAAGGTAACCTTGTATAAGACCTAAATCATCCCAGTCCTGCTTTACGGCGCGGAAGCATGGACCTTATCGAAAGTAGATGAGGAAGCCGTTGGTCGTTTCTAAAGAAAAATTCTCCGATTGATCTTTGGTCCCGTATGCGAAGACAATGTGTGGAGAAGAAGATACAACAACGAGCTGTATGAGCTGTACCGCGACATGGGCATAGCCAGAAGAGTACGCATCGCGAGGCTACGATGGTTGGGTCATGTAGAGCGGATGGACCCAAACGCTCCGGCTCGACGGGTTTTCGAAAGCACATTGCAGGGAAATCGTGGAAGGGGAAGACCTCGTCTTAGGTGGCGCAATCAAGTGAATGAAGACCTCAACCGACTTAGAGTACGAAACTGGAAAGAGCTCGCCCGAAATCGAAGTCGTTATAGAAGGATGTTGGTTGATGCGCTTCTCATGCTGCATCTTTTTTTTGAGAGTTCGGTGTTCTTTCCTTCTTTTCTCCTTGTAAATCTCGTTATACTGGTCGAAAGCAGTCCTTGTTCTCTTTTGCATCAACCTTTGTCGTGCTTTTTGTTTGGTTGCATTTGCCTGCCTGCATTCTCCATCGAGCCATGGGTTTCATTTTGGGGGCCGAGTGAACCCCAGAATCTCAGAGTCAGCGGTTCCTATGGCTTGTTGGTTTTGCTGCCACTGGTCTCCAATGCTTGATGCTGGCGGCATAGGATTCAAGAATAGTTTAAGGGACACTCCATTGGAAAAGGCAATGGCAATCTCTTGCGATTGTAGCTTTGCGACGTCATATCGCTTCACAGCGTTAGTTTGCGCAAGTCGGGAACAAGATATCCTCATTCGTACCTTGGCTACAAGGTAGTGGTCCGAGTCAAAGTTGGCCCCTCGGAAAGTTCGGACATCTATCACACTGGAAGAGTGTCTTGTGTCGATCGAAACAGGGTCAATTTGGTTGATTAATTGATTGATCTGGGAATCGCCATGTTTTGCGATAGTTTTGCGTTAAAATCGCCAAAACGAGTCTACCTCTAACGACAAATACGCGTTGTTTGTGTTGCCTCTAGCAGTCGCCATATAAGATGTCGCAGGTTCAGGTGTTAAATTTTGAAAACTCCAATGAGAAGAAAAATAGATTAAATTGGACATTTTGTAACAACTTAGCTCTAAAGCATCTATTTTTCTATTTGCTTATTTTATGGTAAAAAATTTACAATCTATCTTTTTTTATGTTTCAGTCACGTCCTACTTTAACTGCAACTATAAGTCTCTTTAATCTGCAATCTTGCAGTACATAAACTACCACACACTAAAGGGAGAAAACTAAAAAAAAAAAAACGAATACCAAAGTTATTTACTAATAATTAAACAACAAAAAAATTGTTAATTTTGTCTGCATTATTATTATATATAAATGTATTTACGTGTGAATTTTACTTGTATTTCGAATGTATCCCAGAAAAAACGTGTTTCCTGTTTGAATTTGTTACTAAAATAACTAAATTTTTCATAAAAAAAAAAACAAACAACTTAAACATTATACACCTTTCGAAATGAGTCATTTTTAACCTTACCAATTTTTATTATTACACAACTATTCATGTTTCCCAATTTAAATAAAAAACAACAAACACTTAAGAAAAAAAAAATAATTGTGAATCAATTCTTATGAAGTATTGAAGCTTAGGTAAAATAAAGAAAAAAAAGAAAAAAAAAATACTTACTGCATTATATAATACACCTTATTACTATCATATTTGAAAAGAAAATAATAATAATTTATCTAAATTAATGGCGAACAAATTTACTGTTGAAATGCAATCAAATGTTGAGAATATAAATAAAACTTAACAAACAAGCAAACAAAACTGGAAAGACAATGATTAAAGGAGGCACAAAGTATGACGCGAAAAGTTGTTGTACTTATTTAAAATAAAGAAAATGAAATAAATAACAAAGAACTATATATGTATACATAAACTATTTACCTTAACGCCTCGAACTAAGTTTAACCGCTTGAAGACAAAATAAAAATGATGATGAAGAAGAAAAAGAAAAAAATAAGGAACGAGATAAATATGCAAATAGAGAAATACTGTGCAAAACAGAAATATTTAGAATAATTAAAGGAAATGAGAGAAAACTAGGGATACGTGTGGGGTGTCTTAACTGTTTTAGCTGTGGTCCTGTGTTGTCAAATCGTTTTTTTCCTCCTCGTAATATAGGCATCATTTTATTGAAAAAAGAATGAAACTTATTTTGTTTTCAATTACCACCAGTGGGCTTCTTAGAAACATACCGCTTGCGTCCCATACCATAAGCCCATTAATGAATAACAATCTTATAGAGTTTTTTTTATTGAAGAATAGAATATGCACATATGCAAAAACATTTTTTCTGTCAAAAGTTAAATGGAAAATAATTTCATTATTTTAATTTTGTTGCGAGAGCATTAGGTTCGAAAAATTGCTAAAAATTAGAAGGAAACGAATAAATAAGTTAGCATTCAGTAATTTGCTGGAATAAAAAAATTTCAAAATATGGAAATATGAATTTCTATATGTGAACATTATTTTAATCTAAAATACCAGTAAAAACCTAAAGACAAGTTTCATTGAAAGGAGTAGCTCTCGATTTGAGAGTAAATCTATATTAGAGTCATGTCATATGTGACATTGGATACATCGTTACTACTAATTCCAACCCTCAGTCGATGATTCAATTCGTTTCAAAATAAAATTAAAGGCAAGGTAATCTTCACAAAAGAATATAAGCAAAGGTGGCATACATGGAAATCCGCATGCGGTGGTTGTAATGTAAGGCCCCTTTTTAAAGTAGCGAATCAAACGTTCGGATGAAAGCGAATGTTTTTTAAAGCTTCGTTTAAAACGGTGTTTATGTTTTAAAGACAAAGGCTTTGTAGAAATCGATGTATTTTGACGTTTAGAATTTGCTATTGAAGACAATAAATGAAAATTATTGATAATAACCCAATAAATGAGGCCCGCTTCCAGTCGAAAGTTCGATTCGGTACTCACAATGAGGGCCTTATTAAATCTAACCACTTAAATGCTTCCAATCGTTTTACCTGCATTCGTTAGCTCTACATGTCATGATGGTCTTATGGCATAAACAATATTACTTTCCAGGCTAATCGGTCTTATGCTAGCCACCTTGAGTTTTGTGCACAAAGTATATGAATGTCTTATTCTCCTTGAATAAGACGTGCCCCGCCATGTTTTTTTTTCGTCTCCTCTTTGTGAGAGTAAGGACGTTTACAAAGCTCCCGGGCCAGGATTTTTCGAGCTCTTTTTCTTTTCTTGACGGCTACTTACTCAGCTCCCCTTCCCCCTTCGCCCTCTTTAAGAGATATAAGTTAGGTTATTGGATATAAACAAATTTCAATTTTTGATGAAATTATTGCGGTAGCGTTGTTGATTGATTTTGACGCAAAGCGACAACTTAAAACAAATAATAATCTCTTATGACTTCTACAAAATGACTTGTTGGGCTGTTTTAAAGAAAAAGGTTCTCATCGAATACACTCTACCCACCTGAGTCCAAAAAAAGAACAAGTTCACTTTATCATACTCACTTCAAACTTAAACGAATACAACTCACTTTTCCTTTCCAAAATCGACGTCCAAAATAGTTTATTGAACAAAAATGTACTAGCAATGAAATCTTGAAATCAAATTCTAGTAATGTGCACAGTTATTCAGTCAAGACACCACGCATACATATTTATATATATATACAAAATATATTATAAACAGTTATGTATAATCAGTGAAGTTATAATAATGAGAAAGTATTAAATGAAAAAATATATATATTATATTTATGGATTTGTATTATAATTTGTGTTTATAAACTGAGTTTTTCAGTTTTTATTTTAAACTTACCTGCTTATTTTTTTTTGTTAACTTAATAACTTAAAAGTATTTTGGTGTTTCTATTTTGTTTCTTTCTGTTATTTTTGTCTTTTACTTACATATTTATAAAGTTTTCCGTATAAGATAAAAATATAAATATATATATATATATATTTAGTAAATTCATGTGTATGTAATAATAAATAGTCCAGGACTAAAATATGTTGCTGCTGTTGCAATTAAGCTGTGCGTTTGTACCTAGTTTGTCCCTAGCTAAAAAAATATGAAAACTTAAATAAATGGTCAAACCCTGTGTGAGCAATAAATTTATAAATTATTATTATATTTTACTTTAAAAAAAAAAAAGAAAAAATAAACAAAAACACACCCGTATGTGTTGAATTGATGTTTATTTTGATTTGTCTTTCTTTTTGCATAACTTATAAGAGGAAACCAACACAAACAAAAAGTGAAATTACTTGATATTTTATTCGCAATATTATTTTGTTGACCTTACGTTAGTTGCTTTGGTTTTTTTTTAAATCTTGTTTGTTTGTAACTGCAAAAGAGAGAAAAAAAAACATAATTCATCAACTACATTAAACTGTTATTATGATTGTTAATAAAAATTTATTTAAACTCAAAAATAAAACTGTTTGATTTTTATTTGACAGTTTGAAACTCTTGCTAAGTGTGATTTTCTTGCAAAAAAGGACTATTTGGGATTTTTTATTCGGCTCTATCGAGCTAACCGTAGCGTCGGAGCGGAATTCTCTTCGATCGGAGACATTTTGCTTTGTGGTATGGTAGTTCTCCGGTCGGACGATCCGACGCTCTCCAATAAGTTTGTGGTGCGGAGATTTTAGTTTTGGGAATGCAATGCATTGCCGCTTTTGTGAAAAATTTCTTACGACGGACAACTATTTCGAAGCGAAATTGAATTTCCGAAGAAAGATAGGGCCGAATGCCCCTGTCCTCATCATTCGACTGTCATAAGGTTTGTTCGGTGAAGTCCTGGGTTTACCACAAAGCGTTTTTTTTTTTTAAGAAAACTTAAAGTCGCCAAGAATGTCAAACTGAGTGTTTTTTGAGCCCTACTAGGGTTGGCCTAGTTTTTCCCTCAACTCGCAATAGTCGGCTGCAGTCGATCTCTTTTTTGAGACGAATTTGCACTGATTTTTACACACACAACAATTTTGACAAATCAAAAACGGCAAACAACACAATCACCCCTGTTCTGATTTTCGTTCGGATACCATATCCTCCCGTTTTAGAATTTTTGCGGTTCTCAATTCCGAATCCGTACGTTTTCAATTCGCTTATCATTTTGTTAGCGGATCCGGTTAATGAATTCTGTAGAGCATTATTTATTGCTAGAAATGAAAAATAATAAACTATATTAGCACTAACATGCAATAAAGCTGTGAATAGTTCCAATAAACACAAAAATTTAATTCCCAACACGTTTTTGTGACAAAAAATCAGTAGTGAATCCGTTCGGAAATAAGAACACACTTTTTAAATCCGTACGGATTCAATTTCGTTTTCCGTTTTGAATCCGTACGAAAATCAGAACAGCCATGAATATCTATATAAAAAAAAAAAAATAGTGGAGTTTCTCCGCGCGGAAGAAGTGAAACTTCCTTATGTGGAAATGAAAATAGGAACACATTTCACTACAGTTAAATCGTCTCTCTGAATGACGCGGAATTGATACAACTGTTATATAAACAAATTGCGAGCTGTGCCGAAAAGTATGGAATCGATAATTCCCGTTAAACATTTAACGCAACCTTGTTGGGAGTCGCATAAGAAGTTTTACTTAAAAAAAAATTTAAATATTTTGTATTTAGTTGTGAATTTACAAAACGGTAAATATTTAGAAGTGGGGCTCCAGTCCCAATCGGTCCAAAACATTTTCTAACAATTCTGGATTACTTTATAGTATAAAAATAGATGTTTTGAAGTGGGGGAAGACATTTTGAATTTTCAATAAATGTTAAGAAATAGAGTAGTGAAAGTATGAAAATTCGTCAGGCAAGTGCTTATGTGCAATTAATTTCCGTATGCAACAGCTTTTCGCATGGCCCGCTTCGCGGGGCTCATTATTTAAACCCTTTTTCCGCAGGGTTAAGCTGGTCATGCTAAATATGGAAATAGCAATTGTTTTCTGTAAGCAAAATGTCTTCTCCCACTTCAAAACATCTATTTTTATACTATAAAATAATCCAGAATTGTTAGAAATTTTTTTTGGACCGATTGGGACTGGAGCCCCACTTCTAAATATTTACCACCGATTATATTATTTCCAAGGATGTCTTACTTCCCTAGCTTTGCGTTGGAACTGCCAAGGACGATTTACATGTCATTGCCCATAATTTTTTTTTCGAGGAGCTCGAGGCGCATATTAGCCGAATATAGGCCTGATGTGTGTGGTCATTATACGCTCATTAACTGGGGCCCTACTCTGTATTTCGTTTCGAATCGTAAGTCTATTCGAAAGTGATTTTCGATTCGATTATGAATTCGTACTCTGTATTTCGTTTTCGAATCGAAAAAAAAGTACTTGTTAATATTTTCATTAACGGAATAGATTTGCGAAGTCTTGAAACATTTCTCAAGATATCTGTCCAATCAAGCAAAAAAATAATATCAAAGCAAATTACAAACAAGTAAAAATATAAATAAATGAAATAAAAAAATCGTTTTCGGATTTGCCGTTCCGAAAGTGGCAGATTCGAATCCGCTTTAGAAATAAAGAGTACAAAATATTCGTTTTCGGAAATTTTTGCTTTCGAAACGAATTACAGAGTAGGGCCCCTGGATTTTGGCCGTACTCAAATAAGTGTTGTTTGTAGCAGTCGCCGTAGTTAGTCGCAGTTTTTCATATTCTTTAAGTCCAGCCCATTCCACTGCACTTCTTGAATAGCGGTTATATCCGCTTTGTAGTTGTTTAGGACCTCCACTAGTTCCGACTACACGTAATCCGTTAAGGGATCTTACAGTTCAAGTACAGATCCAGTGATTTTTTCCCTTGTTTCGTTTGCTAGGGTCATCAACGGTGAAATCATTATGTTGGTTGTTTAGGAACCGAAGTATTTTCACGTGGTTGGGAAGTTTATGCCCAGCATAGTCCTCAACCTGAAAAGGCAGGTTTTTTGGTATTCCCTTTTACATAAAGTTACGGCTAATTCAATGCTAACCCGCCATCACCCCTGTTTCAATACCCTGTTCTAGTATTGAAAGACCCTGGAATACTTTTAAGCCAAATATGTCGGAGTTAGGTTTAGAGTTTTCTGCTTTTTAACTGCTGAAGTTAATCCTTGGTTCTGTTAGTCGAATTCATCTGATTCTCCAAAGGCTCTGGCAGACAGATCCGGGTTTGGCAATTCACCTCCGTTTGGACAAGATCACTACCGCGATGAGGTGCAGCCAACCTTATTAAAAATTGCAACATCTGGTCGCTGCGAAGTTAACTCCAACCAGGACCTTTCTGTATAGTACTCTCCCAACACAAACCGTCCTGCCATTCATTAGCACAAAGCCAATCTGAACTTTTGACCAAGAACGACAATAGCTTCATACATCATCATACTTCGTACTTATAAACTCGTTTTTTTTCACTAAAATATTATGGTCTTTGTTTAGTTTATGTCAATATATTTTATGAATTAGTGCATTGTTTACAAGAAAGTTGAAAATAAAGTTAGGTTTCGACCACAATGAACCTGAGTGTACATAATTGTAGAAGCTTTAACTTGAACTTAAGAAAAATTTAGAAAAAAATCGCCATTTAATAACTGTAGTTTACGTATTTGTTGCTGTCGTACCCTCGGACTGAAATCTTGTTTCTCCAAAATTGTATGTTTTTGGAAATATGGTCCATTGAATTCCATGCTTGTTTTTATAATATGTAAATGCATATTACCCACGATTGGGGGGCCCTAATCAAACTTTCGAGAGTGTATTTGTACATGATTCAGGATAAAGAATATTTCATTTGAAGCTGGCAGAGTCTTTATCCTAATGAGGAAAGAAATATATGCAGTCATTTTGCCAGCAAACGACAAAAAACTTTGAACTTATAAACAAGGAACAACTTCTAAAATCTAAACAATAAGTAGTATTTCTTACAAAATATTTCGAGTTTATGTTCAATTTCTAACAAACAACTGCATGAATAAATAGAATCATACTTATTTTATATTATTTTGCATTTTAACAGATGCATATTCTACACACTGCGGTAGGTATGCAGGAGAACGTGTTTTTTCAAATTTATTTATTTTCAGCCGCTGTTATAGAAAAAATATTATTATGCATCTTAGATGCATGTAAATTCAAGTGCCACTTGGTAAAGAACCTCTTGCCACACACTTCGCATTTCAGCTTCTTCTCCTCGGTGTGTCGACGAACATGCGTTACAAGATTTCGCCTAGAATTCATTTGCTTGCCGCAGATGTCACACTAAAAACAAACAAACAGAATAACTATATCAATTGCAAAAATAATAATAATAATGATAGATTTGTTTTTGCCGCAACTCAGCTATGGATTTTACCACTGAACACAAAAACAAACCAATTCTGGTTATAGGATTGCTGAATTGCGATAAAAACGCACCTAATAATGAAGTCACTGGCGATCGCTTACCGGAAATACTTTATTGGAATGAGAGTCCATGTGTGAAGCACGTCCACTGGCTGTTTTGTAGGCCTTCTTGCATATGGTGCACTCGAATGGTCGCTCTCCAGTATGCATTCTCGTGTGAATCCTTAGTTCAGTTATTTGAGCAAACGATTTGCCGCACAGCTCACATACGAATTTCTTCTCGATGTGTCGTATTTCGACGTGAGTCCTCCACGATTTGTCAGTAAAGAATGAACGGTCTGAAGAAAGAAAACAAATGTTTGATTTTGATGATTTTAAATCGAATAAAATTCAATTTTCTAAGAAAATCTTGTGTCGCTTTTCATTTGCGACCTGCACGAACTAACGCTGTGAAGAGATATGACGTCGGAAAGCTACAATCGCAAGACATTGCCAATGCCTTTTCCAATAGAGTGTCCCTTCAATTATCTTTGAATCCCATGCCGCCAGCATTAAGCATTGAAGACCAGTGGCAGCAATGCCAAGAAGCCATCAGAACCGCTGCCTCTGAGGTTTTGGGTTTCACTCGGCCACCAAAACGAAACCCATTGTTCGATGAAGAATGCAGACAGGCAAATGCAGCCAAACAAAAAGCACGACAAATCGCCACCTGAGAGTATAAGTGCCCCATAGACCACTTTTTCGGGAAACTGAGTTAATGATGCAGTTATACTAATTCGAATATTCTCTATCGTTTGGTCCTACTCCCATTGCTCTATCTCTATTATTAACAGAGCTACGAAAACCACTTTTGCTCTACAGACCACACATTTTTGGGTTCTCTTAGTGCTTATTTGCCTTATATCCAAAATTTGTACTACGTGGGGCAATTTTTGTAGAGAAGTTGAAATAACAAACACGTAGTGCTTAAATGCGCTATAGCAATGGGCAATGGATATAGAGCAAATTCAACTAAAATATATTGTCAGTGCTTATTTGCCCCATATCCGCAGGAGCTAGAATATAGAGCATTCAAGCTCACATAATATATTACAACTAAGTAAACATTTAAGGGCTTATTTGCTCTATATCCATGGACAAATGTGCAGTCAGCTTGAAAAGTATAGATAGAAGAGAGAGATAATCCAACAATTGAAGTCATAATACTCTGGAGTGAATCATGCGTTCCCCAGAATAGGAACCGGATAACCTCATTGGCGCTCCTTAAATTCCTGGAAGCAAATACAAAAATACGCACTATTTCACAAAGATTTTCTGTTCCTGGACATTCTCGAGTTCAAGAAGTAGACGCCGTACATAGCGTTATAGAAAAGCACTTGAACCATATAAGCTACTACAGCCCAATTTCCCTTCTTCGCAATTTAAAATCATTGAATTATAACAATGTCACACTTAAAATAATGCAAATGCAAAAAGAGGATTTTAAAAACTTTAACTCTGGAAGCCTTTATTTAAATTTTGCTTGAAGTATAGTTTAGCAAAGGAAATAATTTACCGCCAAAATGATTTATCTACAGTTATTTATAAAGAGGATTATGGGAAAATGCTGAAGAAAAAGTAGTCCCGGTCTTCTTAAATAGAGAAGCATTGCGTGGCAAAGTAAGCTCATCCACTGCTTCAACGTTCCAACTTCCAAAAATTTTGATTTGCCATAATGTACCAAGCACCTCAGCAGAAAAAATAAAAGACATTGTTTCAATATTTCCCTACATGCCTCAGGAGGATGTCAACTTTTATAAAGTTATATTTAAGATAACTTAAAGATATAACTGTACCTTGTAAAAACTGTTTTCTTTAATTTAAACAAAAATGAATTATAACAAAACGCTGTGAAGAAAATTTTATAAGACTTAAAGTTATAAATTAAATTATTTAACTTGAATCCTATAGCTATAAGCTAACTAATTAAATATGATGACGTAATGAAGAGTTTTTAATTTCAATTTTAGTGTTTTTTTTTTTAATTTAGTATATTTTATTTTTATTTTATAACTCGAATAAAATAATGAAAAATAATTATATTTTCTTCTTATTTAATAAAATGTTTGATAAAAAACACAAAAAATAGTCTTTGTTTCAAATCAATATATTGACTATGCTTTGATATTTCAATTTTGGTGGGAATCTTCTACAAGGATAAATTTGTAATCGTCTATCTCTGATTTTTTCAAAAAAGCAGCCATTAAAAACAATGTTTTTAAAATATTGCAAAAAAAAAAAATAGAAAACGAGGTAAACAACAGGAAACAAGTTTATTTTATATAAGTAGAACTATATAGCTTCACGTTGTCATACTACATAACGGAGTTAAATGTAGTTTTTTCGAACTTTTTATTTTTTATATTAAAGCATTTTTTTTTTTTTACTAAACTGGACGAAAACAAAATTGGTAAAAAAAATAAAATAAAAAAAAGTAATAAATAATCCCTTAATAAAACAAGCTTCTACGAATGTTGAAGTATTTTAGTAACCCATTCCAAATAAAATGAAATGTATTTTTCTAGAAAATTTAATGTACCAAAAGTAATTTTAGGTATTTTTCCTAATTTAGTGTTAAAATAATGTGTCATTTTGAAAGGTTTCTCATTGACATAAAAATAAGCTTATGTGATATAAAGAAGGACATACCCAAAGTATTTATATTAATGTTTATTTTATATTTTTATCACTAAAAATGAAATTTTAAAAATTAGTAATCCTAGTGATTTAGAATTTTTTAAATATTTTTGTTTTCTTTAACATTCCAATGTTTAGTGCACAAATGTCCTATATCCCATGGAAAAATGGAGTTTGGTTTTCATTCATTCACCCATCGTATGGAACAGGGTCCTATATCCATTTCTGACTTTTTTCGAACTTTTTTTTTTCTTTTTTTTACCGTCACAGTTTTTGACCCAAGGTTCGCAAATTACAAAAGAGAAATGTTCAATTAGTATGTATAAACATTCAAAAGTCATATTAGTTAAGTAGAAAGTAACGCAATTATTTTTCAAACCTTAAAATTCGTTTTCTGAGGAATTATTTCAATGGATATGAGGCACTTAAACTCTCAGGTGGCGATGTGCTTTCGAAAACCCGACGAGCCGGAGCGTTTGGGTCCATCCGCTCTACATGGCCCAACTATCGTAGCCTCGCGATGCGTACTCTTCTGGCTATGCCATTGTCGCGGTACAGCTCGTTGTTGTATCTTCTTCTCCACACATTGTCTTCGCATACGGGACCAAAGATCATTCGGAGAATTTTTCTTTCGAAACGACCAAGAGTTTCCTCATCCGCTTTCGATAAGGTCCATGCTTCCGCGCCATAGAATGTGAAATAGAGCGATAATTTAACACATAAAAACTATTTTCGTTTTTGGGTGGAAATTCAACAGGTAGAAAGACTTTTTTCAGGGCCTTTTTTGAAAGTCTCAGAATTTGAAAATGACATAAACAAAGAAATGTAGAGAGCCAAAGAGCAAACCCTATACTTCTCCAAGGCAGAATACAATCTATCGAGGTATGTACTTATTTTCTGAACATTTTCATTGGAAACAAAGTCAATTTTCTTAAAGTGGTCTTAGTTCTCCATCAATTCTGATTTTTTATAAGAACTATAGAACAACTTAAAATATGAAGAGAGAATTAAATCTTAAGGTCGAAATACGCAAACATGTGGTAAACATAAGGTCTGTATCTTTACTCACCGTATCGTACCGGATCCCGAAACGTGTATCTTTACTTTTATTTATTTAGTAAGAATTCACCCGAACAATTTGCTCGTGCACTTTCTTGCTTGTCAAATCGGCTGTTTGTGAAATCAGCTGATCGAAAGATTTCGATTGAATTAAAGTTTATATTTGAAATTAAATGAAAAATGGAAACCATAATCTCTCTTTGTTGGTTTGAAAATTCAAAATAATGTTAAATATGCAATGCAATATTGCTTTGAGCTAATTTTAACACATTTCTGAAACAAAATTGTTTGTATGTTTTTTTTACATCTCTACGGAGAGTGAGTATTGTTTTTTTTTTTTTTTTTATTGTAGCTCAAATTATTAACATTTTTACCTAACTAGTATTGCACAATTTACACAGAGATATGGTATAACTCTACCTTACTACTGAAAAGAAGTATTATTTTTATTACAATTATCACAGATTAATTAGAAAAGAACAAAGGAAAAGCTACAAGAAAAACCTTTGACAATTTGTGTTGGTGATATATGAGAGGAGAAAAGGGGGTCGAAAAAGTACTTAATCTCAATTATTACATTGACTTTACAGTTTTTTCGATGCATGAACATATAAAATTTAAATTAGCAAATAATATTACATTAATAAGTACGTAAATCAACAGCATCATAAGCAAATAAATAAATAACAAAAAATAAATAGATTTAAAGAATAAATAAATAAATAAATGCAGAGACGAACAGTAATTAAATAATATGATAACAAATGAGTAAATTAAAATAAATAAATAAGTAAATAAATAAATAAATAAATAAATAAATAAGTAAATAAATAAATAAATAAATAAATAAATAAATAAATAAATAAATAAATAAATAAACAAATAAATGAATAAATAAACAATTACATAAATCTATATATATAAAATAGGATGTATGTATGTATGTATGTATGTATGTCCGGGGTAAACTCCTAAACCACACAACGGATTTTTATGAAATTTTCAGGGTAGACAAAGTTCAGTCCAGGGATGGTTCCTGTCAAGGTTTGATCCCCATATTCCAACAGGAACGGGGTTGGGAATGGAAAATTAGAAGCTACTCCACAGATTTCAAAATTTTTTTCAGCACTAGGGGTGCTACATTATCTGCCTTCATCAGTAACTTAAACTATATTTCATCCCTATAATGCCACGGGAACAGAAACGGGAACGAGAACGGGAACCTTAAAGTTACTTAACCGATTTCAAAAATTCTTTCAACTCTAGGATGTAACATTATCCCTCAGTGAAATAGATTTACATTTATTTTATTCACATATTTCCACGGGAACAGAAGATTCCAGCAGGAATGGGTTGGGAACGGAAACTTGGAACTACTGGACAGACTTCAAAAATTCTTTCAGCATTAGGATGCCACAGAGTCCCACAGTAAGAAAGATTATATTTCATCCCCAAATTCCCACGGAAAACTAAAAACGATAACGGGAAACTTAGAACTACAGACCCGAGCAAAGCCGGGCGGCTCAGCTAGTAAATAAATAAATAAATAAATAATTAAATAAATAAATAAATAATTAAATAAATAAATAAATAAATAAATAAATAACAAAGAAATAAATAGTGAACGAATTTATAAGCTATTATATTGTTAGTTTTTCAAAATTTTGACATTTTTATTTGTAATTTTGAATATACAGATTTTTTTTTTTTTTTTTTTATACAGCCAGGTTTGAGATTAAGTAGTTTTCAGACATACTACAAGAAACATTATAGCGCTGAAATAAGTAAGAGATTCTACTAGAAATCTTATCGATGTCAGCCAATGCGTGAAGATTATCAGTCGAATAAAGCCAAGGTAGATTAAGCATCATTTTTAAAACTTTATTTTGGGTTCTTTGTAACCTAAGTAAGTGCGTCTTGGCGCATTTACCCCACACAGGTGAACCGTAAAGCATAATGCTCTGGAATATAGCTTTATAGATCAAAAGTTTGTTTTCAAAAGAGAGCTTCGATTTTCGGTTTATGAAGGGATATAGGATTTTTATCGCTAAGTTAACCTTATTAATTGTTTCCTGAGTGTGTAATCCAAACGTTAGTGTTTTATCCAGGTGTATACCTAAGTATTTTACACTAGATTTCCATTCTGTTGGTAGGCCATTTACTTGAATCGTTGTACTGGACAAAAAGCAAGATTTTCTTTTTCGTGTGAAAAAGACAGCTTGAGTCTTACCAGCATTAATTTTTATTTTCCAGTCGTTGAAATAATCTTGTACCGTATACAATGCAGATTGCAAGTTAGTTTCAATTCTTAAACCGACCGAATCTGATGAATACAAACAGGTATCGTCGGCAAAAATTGCGGTTGTACAATTCGTGAATCGTGGGAAGTCGTAGGTGTATATTATGTATAAAAAAGGACCCAGAACCGATCCTTGAGGTACACCCGCAACTATTGGACGCAGATCAGAATAACAGTTATTTACAAAGACTTTGAAAAACCTATCGGACAAAAACGAATAAACTAATTTTACAATGGGGATTGGGAAATCAAGAACCATAAGCTTATGAATCAGACCTTCATGCCATACCGTGTCAAATGCTTTTTCTACATCCAAAAGTATCATTCCTGTACTTTTACCTAACGCGAGATTGCTTTTGATGTCATTCGTTATTCGGTGTATCTGTTGGACAGTACTATGATGGCTTCTGAACCCAAATTGTTCTGCTGGAAGGATATCATGAGTATTCAAATGCAAAGAAATTTTATTTTTTATGAGTTTTTCGAAACATTTGCTCAGAGAGCTAAGCAAGCTAATTGGCCGATAACTGCCTGGTTGAGATAGGTTTTTCCCAGGTTTCGGAATTGGGATTATTTTAACTGTTTTCCATTCTTTTGGGAAGTAGCTTATTTTAAAACAAGCTACAAATATAGTTTGCAGATATTTTACTGCTGTTTTAGGCAGTTTTTTTAAGACAAGATTTTTTAATCCATCTAACCCGGGGCTCTTCGAAATTTTTAAATTGCTAAGGACCGTGCTAACATCTTCAAGTGAGATTATATTGTCATCAACTTGTATATGTTGAGATCTTACAAATGACACTGACTGATGCACAGCATCTTCCATAAGACTACTGGTTGTATTATTAAAAGCTTGGTGATTTGACGAGAATTCATTTGCAAGAGCATTAGCCTTCTCATTGTTTGTTGAAAACGTTGAAGAACCTATTTTCAACGCAGGAATCTGACAATTTTTTTTTTTAACTATTTTAACCAGATTCCAGAATGGTTTGCTGGCCTTATTTAAAGTTTGGAGTTTCTTATTCCATCTGTTGTTTCTTAAATCACTGCATGCCGATTTTATTATATTTGTTAGAACTTTAGTTTCTGTTAAAAAAAACTCATTTCTTGTACGCATCCATAAGGATCTGTACTTGTTTCTTTGTTTAATTATCTCAACGATGTGTGGCGGAAGGAGATTTGAGTTTTCAACATATGGTTTTTTTTTCGGACAGGACTGTGATACGCTTTCTATTGTCACACTAGTAAAATAATCTATGGATTCATTGATGTCCTCATGAGAAACTTCATTGAGGTCTATTAATGACGTGTTTTCTAATTTTAACTTTACCTTTTTTTTGAATTTACCCCACTTAGCGTTTTTGAAGTCTATGGAACAATTTTCATTCTGAATAGGTAAACAATTGACACTACATAAAACAGGTAGATGGTTTGAACTTAATTCATTCATAGTAATAGGCTGACTAAATAGAGCCGGCATATTAGTTAAAAAGAGATCGATTGTCGAAGGATTCGTTCTATCGTTAGGTGGTATGCATGTAGGATTTGGAGGGTATAATATATGAAATGGATACCTAGAATTAACGTCTGATAAAATGTTTCCCCATGCATTGGCTCTGACACATCCCCAATTTCGGTGTCTGCAATTTAGATCACCGCCAACTAAATAGACGTCATTTAAAGAAACGAATTTTTGAAGGTCACTTTTTAAATCGTATCGTTTTCTAACTGTGGTATTACCCCCTGGAAAGTATACTGAAAATATTTTGAGAGAATTACCATTAGAAAATGGAATTTCAACTCCAACATTTTCTATTACTTTTGTGTTCATAACCGACAGTAGTTTATGTTTAATTTTTCTTTTAATGACCACGGCAACACCGCCTCCCCTTTTCTCCTCTCTGTCTAACCGATAACATTTATATACTTGATTTGAAATGTTTACATTTTTATCTAGCCATGTTTCACTAACAAGACATAGATCGATATTATATTTGCTTAGAAAAGCAAAAAATTCTAAGGTTTTATTCCGAATGCCTCTAGCATTCCAACATGTTATATTTAAGCTAGTGTTTATCTTTATTTACCTGCATATAAATACTTAATTGCTAATTGTGCAATACAATTGAATTGTTCTCCTTTTGAGTTACATTTCCCAAGAAGGGTGATCATCTCTGCCGTGAGAGAATTTATTTCGTCCATCGTGAAGAGTACGCCAGAACCAGAGCTAGTTGTGTTGGGTTTGGGTTGCTTAAAACCGGTTTTGTTGCTTGTCCAAAAGTTCGGGTTGACGTTTACCATGTTCTCGTCGTTATCGTTAGTTCTATTTGCTGCTGATGATGATGAGGGCATGTTGCCCTTTCGAGAATTAAGAGTGGGGAAGTCATCAATGTTTTGATTAAATGTGTTCGATTTTTGTTCGGGATAAATTCGTTTATTCATAGCACTAGGTCTATTTCTCGCAGATAGTCTGTCCCTTATTTCGAAAAAGCTTTTGCGGCTAATGCAGGAAAAGTCAGAAGATTTATGTGTTTCCATACAATTTGCACACTTAATTGTATTTGATTTGCATTCCTTTGTTTCATGGTTCTCGGAGCAGATGCCACAGTGTGTTTTTATGTGACAGTTTTTTTCACCGTGACCGTACATTTGACAATTGTAGCATTGTGTTACTTTGTTACGTTGTCTTCGAGCAAAATCCCACCGAACTTGTGTTTTAAAGATGGAGCGATAATTCTTTTTCAGTTCATTTAATCTTATTGAGCCGATATCTAAATAAACTAGATAAAACACATCGACAAAGTTGTCATAGATTTTCTTGATGGTTTTAACATTAAGGCATTTAAGACCGAAGGAAACTAATTCGTTTTTAAGATCTGTAGCACTTAGTTCATGCAAACCATACAACATGACTTTGAATGACCTTTCTGATGGCAAGTCATGAGTATAGAATTGCCAATTTTTCAATTTCAATTCTGCACAAACTTTTTGGTGTATTTCGATTGTTTCACAGTTTAATTTTATTCCAATAGACATTTTTTTTAAGCTATAATTATCGATTTTTAGTTGTTTGAAAAAATTATGCACATTTTCAATAGATTGTTGTAGAACGCATACCGAGGGAATTTTAGATTTTTTGTTTGAGATCGGAGGTGAAGCGGATTCATCATCGATTTCAATTTCATTGTCTTTACCCGTATCGGGATGAGTTTGAAGGGGTATCCAATAATTTGGATGTTTTTTGTTGGAAGACATGGTGTCTTCACAACGGGAGGGATACGATTTTCGCTTTATTTTGGTTTTTCTTTCTATACCACACAGAAGGTGAAACGTCGCGTTGTGAGCGTTCAGCGTGCCGATCGGTACGGAGAGTGAGTAATATGTACACAAATACAAACAACCAATGTTTAATTCTTTTGATCAGGATCGAAAATTGAAAACAAATGGTGCCGCCGCGCCGGAAACAAATTAAGACTCTCTCAAACTTTTGTTTGGGAATATTTAAGCTTTCAATTTGCAGTTATCGTGGAAGATTTATCCAATTCTGAAAATAATCAACTTATCCAGAGAATATTTACATACATTACATCTGCTTTGATTGTTATTTATATAACTTAGAAAACATTATAAATATAAATATACATGCCTTATCATTGGAGATTGGACAACTCTGATTTAGTGAAGTTACCTTGTAGATGGCCTATAAAAGGTTCGTTCGTTGAACTTTACCCAAGGTTGGCCCAGGTTTTCTTGACAACCTCAAGAGTTGTCAGAAAACCTGGGTTTTCCAGTTTTTAAAAAACGCTAAATCACAAAATCACCACATATCGCTGTCATTTAAAAAAAGATGAGTGCCATTTGACAGCCCTGCTTATTATCTAAACTCACCCCAACCCTAGCAAAAACCAAGGGCGAGTCGAAGGAAAACCCAAAGCTCAAAAAACACTCAATTTGACATTCAGGGTAAGTTGTTTTTAAAAACAAAAAACGCTTTGTGGTGACCATAGAGCTTCAACGAATGAAACTAAAAGCTTTAAGTATTTGCGGTTCTGACTATTGATGTTTATCGTCTAAATACCCTTTGGGGACAGTTCGCACATGCGTGATGGTTAACATGTCTGTCTGCTACAAGGGAGGTTCGTGATTCGAATCCCAACAAAAACCAAAAATGTTTTTCCACGGGTATCGCTTTTTGTGAGGGTTTGGCAAGTCCTCTGATAGTGAATTCATTGCCCTGAAAAGCGCTTTCTCGGTTAGCCACTCGGAATCGGCAGTATACTGTAGCCCCCCTTCTCCCCACATTCCCTTACAAGGCATGGTTGTGAGAAACGCACTAGGCCCTGGGGCACCCCGCTCTGTTGCGTCACCCTATTTATTTATTTATTCCATTGTAACTTGTAGCAAATAAAAAGTGCCTTATCCTGAACTGTAAACTGTGGCGTATGAGTGATATTCTGAATTTTTTTAAACCGTATTCTATTACAAACAGAGTTACTCCAAAGTATATTTGACAGTACTTACTATTATGAGATTTAAGATATTTTTACAGATTTTAATCTGTAAGTATATTAGTATTTAATTCCAGACGTTATTCACACCAACATCCAACCCCCTCCCTAAACATCGCATACAAATCAAGCTTGTTTTCATTTTTCTCTCAATACAAAAGGCAGTGGCAACAATTTTGAATGAACGTCCGGGAATAAGATGATACCTGCACCAAACTCTTTTCCAATAAACAACTAAAACACATTCACGTCTGCTGTAAAATTAGAACCAATTTTGAAATAAATTAAAAAGAACAGAAATTTTAACACAATGTGAAAATATGAAACATATTTTTTATTGAAAGGATAAAATCTATTGAATTATTTCGAACTACTTTTACGTATCGATTAATAAACAAATTAATTAATGGCACAAGAACAACGAAATAACAAAACTTCACAATTGTTTAAGAAAAAATAAAAAAATAAACTAAAAATAAAACAGGTTGCACAGTTCAAATCAAATTCATATCAAGGATTCTTTAAAACAAACAAAAAAAAGTAAAATAGGAAAAAGGAACACAAAGCCCAGCTTTTAGCGGACGTACAATGAATACTAAAAGTTTAAAAACAAATACAATAAATAATTTAAAAATAAAAAAACAAATTAATTCACAAAATTCAAGGTCCTTCTGGTGATTGCGGTGAATATTCAGATTCAAATTCAGGACTCTGCACTGGTGAAAGCGAATAAGATGGACTTAAAGTCCAAGTATCGGACGGCAAGCGGTTTCCTTCATCTGACGAGTAGGTTGGACTTGGAAAACAAAATACATCATCTTGGGAATGCTGAGGACTCATGGGAGAGTACGATGGACTTGCTGGTGAGTATGTTGGTGTTAATGTAATGTTTTTTATAATAGAATAAATAAAAATAAATAGGGTGGCGCAACAGAGCGAGGAGCCCCTGGGCCTAGCGCATTTCTCACAACCATGCCTTGTGAGGGAATGGAGGGGACCTACAATTTTTCGCCGGTTCCGAACGGCTAATTGAGAATGCGCTTTTCATGGCAATGAATTTACTAACGGAGGACTTGCCAATTCCTCGCGAAAGGCGATACCCGTGGAAAAACATTTTTGCATTTTGCCTCTGCTGGGATTCGAACCTCGAACCTCTGGGTTAGCAGGTGGACATGCTAACCATTACGCCACGGGTACCACAATAGATGATGGCGAATAATGTGAGTTATTTGAATCAGCTGGGCTGCTTGGCGAGTATTGCATATTTGATGCGTTATAATGCGACGTTGAAGGATAGGAACTTTTGGGTGAATAAACTGTTGAGAAAGATGGTGTTGATGGAGAACATAAATAATTCGTTGATTGCCCTGGCGTTGTGGCACAATAGATTGGACTCATTGGAGAGCAGGCTTGACTGGTTGGTGAATATGTCAGACTTGTTGGTGAGTACATTGGATTGTTTAGAGAATATGTTGGACTGGTCGGAGAATATGTTGGACTGTTTGGAGAATATGTTGGACTGGTTGGTGAATATGTTGGACTCGTCGGAGAACATGCTGGACTGGTTGGGGAATAATTTGGGCTCGTTGGGGAATATGTTGGGCTTGTTGGAGAATATGCTGGACTTACTGGAGAGTACATCAGAGTGCCTGTGAGTCCCCCAGTTAACAACATGAGATTCTTTGGAGTGTATATCGGACTTTCATAGGTATTCACATTTACGGCAGCTGGCGAAAATGTCGGACTCGAGGGAGAATATTTAGACGATATTTTCTGTTGCTTCAAGGCTGTAGGATTGGTGTCAAGATCTGGCGAATTTACAAGAGGTGAAGATGGAGAATACGGCGAAGATGTTTGTGGTGTAATCGGAATGTTTAGCATTTGTGGCGAATAGTATGGCGAAGTGTGCGAGTAAAACTGCGATACGTCTGAATGAATGTTAAATTTCGTTTCGAAACACGGCGAGCTTGGCGAGTATCTCGGAGTTTCATAACATGGCGAAGCATTGGGACTGGTTGGAGAGTACGAATCACAACGAGACAAGCAGTTAGGGCTTTCAGGTATGTAATAGCAACTTGGTGAGTAAATTGGTGAAGTGGGTGAGTAAGATGTTGAATCCACATTTTTTACTAAGGGTGACCATGACCCACTATCGTTGCAAACCATCCCAGGAGATCTTGGACTATAGTACGGTGACCCCGGGCTGTCGCCACCAAACCCAATTGAATGCACTGAAGTCGGGGAGAAGCAAACACTTCTTTCACTGATTGAAGAGTTGGATATGACAGACACTGCAGGCGAGGCACGAGGTGTGAAAAAGTTTCCATATAAACAAACACCGTCTTTGATCGCTGTCATGTCATCCACATACATGGCCATATGACATTTTTTGCTATCAAGCAAAAGATCGAAAGCTCCAGTGCCCAGACGAGGTAGTTTTCCCAAAACTATGCTCTCCGATACACCGCGGATGGGGCCTCGGCGTGTGTCGCAGCGTCGAATAAAACATCTGCGGTCTCTTCAAAAGAGCACCTCATCAATGCTCCCACATGTTGACGATTTATGCCGTGTCTTGTTATGGCCATCAAATGTCCCTTATCACATCACACAACAAAGTAAGATGGCGATGATTCACATACAAACCATAGAACTGCAATACATTGTTCATCTCCTTGTCAATTGACTTCCGTACTGCTTCTATTCCGAAAACAGTGAAAATCTCACAAATATCGTTGCTGTAAGTTCGTACGTAATCAACGTTGGGTTCAGACAGTACCTTCATCAGTGCTGTTCCGTCGGTTTCCAACAGCCATTCAGCAACGGCTTTGAATTCCCCACTCTCAGTGATGACAATTCTTTTCTTTGAATCCGTCTGTGGGAGATGCATGTAGACCTTTGTAATTGCCTCTATGCCCTGTATGGTCATATCTGAGAGAATTGAACCTTCTATGCACCGCAGGAAAGTATCGTCTTCCATACGATCGACAGTCAAGTCTTCATTATCGTCGTTTTCAAATTTGTTTTCCTCAGAATTCCTTATGTGAATCCGTAGAATCAGCTTCTCGGCGTTGTCGTCATTGAAAACACATTTGAGATCGTCCCCAAACGCATGGCCGATCCTCTCCGCAATGAATTCCATTGTAAGTTTTTTGTCTGTCATGAACTTGCGATTGAGTTCCATGCGCAACAGCCATGGCGACACTTCTTCAGGGTTAAAGTCTGGCATTTCGTAATAAATATCAACGAATTCCTGGTCCTCTGCAACAACAGTTTTTCGAGGATCAGGATCATAATAAATAGCCGTGTTCGAGGTTACTGTTTTTAGAGTCGTGTGCTCCAAACGGCAGAGAACATCTTTAGCTTTTTCCACATCCCTAGCGGCTGGTCCAACTAGAAACACCGTTAGAGATGATGATTTTGAAAGTCTGACGAAGAGTATTGCCAGGCGATGGTTCTAGCTTCATGTGATGAGCATCGTTGATAACGCTCGCCACTTTTTGCTTAGCACTTTGAATAACAGACTGAATTTCATAGTAGGTATTTGGGTCAGCAATAGTGTCGGCTATGCCAATAGTATGTCCTTCGTAAAGCAACCAAGCATTTACGACTTTTTGAATATTTGCAAAAAAGCAACCAGCTATTTCGTGACCTAGTTCAACAAAACAGATATGCAGGAGGGACCCAGCCGATGCACCTAACGATTTTTTACATAGCATACCCATCAAAAGGTTGCCATACTCAACCATAACCCTGGTATCGCCTAGGGAAATAAATTTGTAGGGACCGTCGTCCTCATCGTCGGGATGGGTCGAGTGTGTTTTAATCATATTGAGATTGCCTGGGATAATTAGAGAGAACAGTTGCTTACCTGTCCAAAATGGCTTTGGTTTCAATATCGCTGGGATTACAATTCGTCCGTCCCATGTAGGTAGGAACATCAATAGGTTCATGAATTGGTCTTTATCCAGAAATACGTCGCGTTTAGTTAGCTTGTTGGCTCCCATTAGTGTATCTTGAACAATTCCCATTACTGGCTTATTTGATTGTGGTGTAAGAATTTGTCGTGGAGTTAGATGTATGTTGTCAATTTCGGCTCGGGTTTCAACGCTTTGTGGAACATGTAAGTTCATTTCATCCCCGTCAAAGTCGGCGTTGTATGGTGAAGTACAAGACAGATTCATACGAAACGTAGACCATGGCAAGACTTTGACGCGGTGTCCCATCATACTCATCTTGTGAAGAGTCGGCTGACGATTGAAAATAACCAAATCATCATTGAGAATGTGTCTTTCTACGATGTAGCCATACTCTATATGCAAATCGCTTGACTTTGGATGAAAGCGAAGATCGACACGATCTCCATTTGATCGAATTATGAACTTGGCCCCTGGATACTGATCGCTGCCACGACTCACCAGCATCTGCATTTGATCTATGTTAAATGGAGTGACTATTTCTGGGTAAATCAGATTAAGAGCAATTGATCTCGGCACCCCAACCTGATTTATTTCAAGATTTGGATCGGGTGTTATGACTGTACGAGCTGAGAAATCCACACGCTTGCCCATAAGATTTCCGCGGACACGTCCTTCTTTTCCTTTCAATCTTGACTTCACACACTTCAGAGGTTTTCCAGATTTCTGAAGGGATTTGGGTACATTAGGCGAATTGTTGTCTATAAATGTAGCCACATGGAATTGAAGCATTTCAATGTTTTGCTCGATGATACGTGGAGCAATCCCGTTTTCCAAGTTCGTCCTTAAGACGTTGTTTGCCTTAACTATATCAGCTAATTTGTGTGTAAGATCGTCCTGGTTGCGTGCGACTCCATACATAACTACAGCTGGGCGCACAGAAAGCGGAGGAACAGCCATTACTGACATAATCATCCATTCGAGTCGGGCTTGTTTCGGATGCATGCCAATCAGGATACAATCAGCATCGGATATTTCCAAAACCATTTCCTTTTCCTGATCTGCTTGTTGTATGTGTTTCCATCGTGCAAACAGCTGCAAGCCGGAACGAGCCACCTTTGGCTGGTATTGGCCACATCCACCGTAAACAGCACTTGGTCCATCATGTTTTTTGTGATAGTCTATTTCTTCGCCTCCTTCACAAAATATTTTGCCAGTACTTGCCTCGCACATCATACGTAGTCGGCTTTTTGGCCTTCCCTTGCTCCTTTGAAGAATTTCTCTGATCTTTGGATTTGTTCGCGACACTAGCAAGCGAGAGCAATAAAAACAGACACATCGCAAGACTTTCATTACTTTTATGAGAAACCCTATGTGAAAAACGGGCTTTGCTAGTTCTACATATATGACCAAAATGACCTGGGCACTCCGCCATGCCGCTCACACAAGTCATACATCTGGCACTTCTGTCGATAGCTCCCTGCCGAGGGTCCATCAATCCACCAAATATGGGTTTTCCAGCTTCCATTGTGATAGGAAGGTTTATTCCACCTTCAGTTAAAGACATTCGGCGGATTTCATCTGGGGACATGATTCCAAACTGAACAGAATTAATGGCACGGCAATTTTCGCCATCGAATTTAATAGTATTCATCTTTATTATTATTTTTTAGTAAACTCAATCAGAGAACTGGCTGCTAAAGATTCCAACAAATTTAAAAAACTTTTTGAGAAGAAATTACATAATTAAAAACGGCAGAAACTACATCAGAACATCAGTGAATGGAGCATAAAATGCAATTGCAAAAATTCTTATTTGAAATCTTTTCGTGTTTCCAGAACGGATGGGTTCGTAGAGTTTTAATGGCGTGAGAACAGATTCCGCTTAAGAACGTAGAATAAATTGGTTTGTGGCAAAGATATTTCCTGTGGAATTGTCTTCGCTAGCCGGAAGTAAGAACTGTATGGTTCTTGTCTAGAATTTTTGAAATCAAAAAATTCCCCGTTTGGCATCATTTAAGGAATTCTTCATTTATTGAAAGCGACAACGGAAAGCCTGCAAGCAACACCGTTTGATTTTTATAACCAACACGAGCAATTACGTCTTAATTTTTTGTTGGTCATGATAGTAGTTTGCTAGACAGACGGAGAAAAAACGAAGAAAAGGTGATTCCGTTCATAGCAGCTAAATTATCACTTCCTCTTTTTCTATTGTGTCTAGTGCTTAATTTATTATTATTTTTATAGTTTGGAAGCACTTGAATAATCCGTCTCTCAAACGTCAAACGTTTTTTTTTAATTTAGTATATTTTATTTTTATTTTATAACTCGAATAAAATAATGAAAAATAATTATATTTTCTTCTTATTTAATAAAATGTTTGATAAAAACACAAAAAACAGTCTTTGTTTCAAATCAATATACTGACTATGCTT
This sequence comes from Melanostoma mellinum, assembly GCA_914767635.1. Taxonomy (NCBI): domain Eukaryota; kingdom Metazoa; phylum Arthropoda; class Insecta; order Diptera; family Syrphidae; genus Melanostoma; species Melanostoma mellinum. The sequence continues at coordinate 57,359,741 of OU612059.1, read as the reverse complement.
TGATATTTCAATTTTGGTGGGAATCTTCTACAAGGATAAATTTGTAATCGTCTATCTCTGATTTTTTCAAAAAAGCAGCCATTAAAAACAATGTTTTTAAAATATTGCAAAAAAAAAAAATAGAAAACGAGGTAAACAACAGGAAACAAGTTTATTTTATATAAGTAGAACTATATAGCTTCACGTTGTCATACTACATAACGGAGTTAAATGTAGTTTTTTCGAACTTTTTATTTTTTATATTAAAGCATTTTTTTTTTTTTACTAAACTGGACGAAAACAAAATTGGTAAAAAAAATAAAATAAAAAAAAGTAATAAATAATCCCTTAATAAAACAAGCTTCTACGAATGTTGAAGTATTTTAGTAACCCATTCCAAATAAAATGAAATGTATTTTTCTAGAAAATTTAATGTACCAAAAGTAATTTTAGGTATTTTTCCTAATTTAGTGTTAAAATAATGTGTCATTTTGAAAGGTTTCTCATTGACATAAAAATAAGCTTATGTGATATAAAGAAGGACATACCCAAAGTATTTATATTAATGTTTATTTTATATTTTTATCACTAAAAATGAAATTTTAAAAATTAGTAATCCTAGTGATTTAGAATTTTTTAAATATTTTTGTTTTCTTTAACATTCCAATGTTTAGTGCACAAATGTCCTATATCCCATGGAAAAATGGAGTTTGGTTTTCATTCATTCACCCATCGTATGGAACAGGGTCCTATATCCATTTCTGACTTTTTTCGAACTTTTTTTTTTCTTTTTTTTACCGTCACAGTTTTTGACCCAAGGTTCGCAAATTACAAAAGAGAAATGTTCAATTAGTATGTATAAACATTCAAAAGTCATATTAGTTAAGTAGAAAGTAACGCAATTATTTTTCAAACCTTAAAATTCGTTTTCTGAGGAATTATTTCAATGGATATGAGGCACTTAAACTCTCAGGTGGCGAAATGCTGATGAAAAAACGAACAAGGGCTGCTTACGATCAGTATAACGAGATTTACAAAGAGAAAAGAAGGGAACAACACCGAATTTTCAAAAAGAAAAAGAAGCAACATGAGAAGCGCTTGTTTGAGGAAATAGAGAGGTGCCATGACAGGAACGAGGTTCGGAAGTTTTACCAAACGGTAAAAAGATCCTGCCACGGTGGCAAACCCCGAACCATTGAATAACTATATATAGAAGTGACACCGGAGAAAATCGCCACAAGGAGTTCTTATTTCGCTAGTGTCGTCGGAGTCGGAGCTAGTTAATTCAACAACCTTTTTGCAAAATAGTCCCAAAGGATATTTTTTATTATTGTTTATTATTGTTTCGTTGGTTACCGATGAGGTTGTTAAGATTAAAAATGGTTATTGGTGATGATAAGAACTGAGTCATTGAATAATTACATTGAATAAATACAATTATTCAATGACTGAGTTTATGAATTTTTATATAAGAAGTATCTAGTTAAGTAGATTATTTCTTTATTCCGGTGATGTTAAATTGTATACCGTCATACCCAACTTTTAAAAGTAATTTGTTGGGTAGATTGGTAGATATGTAATTATGTAGTTTATATATATGGGTACTTCAGGTAAATACGGTTCCCTCAGTTTGAAAATTCTCATTAAAAAGGTCGCCAATGTTCAATTATTTATTAATAAAAATTAAGTCAACAAAAACTACCTTATGACACAGAAAGAAATCCGTTAAGGGACATATTTTAAAACCTAAACTGCCAAATTACCCTTATTTCAAAATAGTTTGTGTATGAAATAAGCAAAGCAGAGACAAAAACATAAACAATAATAACTTGTGTGACTATTGCTAGGTAACAATCTTCTTATGAAGAGTTTGAGAAAATTGTTTAATTCCGGTGTCAGCTTCTATATATAATTATTCAATGCCCGAACTCAAGCCTGTAAAGACCAGCAGGGTAACATAGTTATAGAGTCACAGTCGCTACTGAGGATCTGGAAAGATCATTTCTGCAGACTGCTTAACGGCGATGAGGACACAAATTCCGCTGTCAGGCAGATTGCCCCATTCAGCTTAAACGATGATCAAGAATGCCGTCTTCCCGACCTAGAAAAAGTTAACCTTCCATATGCAAACTTAAATCAAATAAGACTGCAGGTGCAGATGGCCTTGATGCCGAACTTTTCAAGGCAGCTGGAGACCAGTTGGAAACGAGCATGCACCAGCTGATCTGCATGATATGGTCGGAAGAAAGCATGCCCGATGAATGGAATCTCAGTATCGTATGCCCGATCCTTAGGAAGGAGACCCTCACAATTGCGCCAATTATAGAGGGATAAGCCTCCTTAACGTCGCTTATAAGATCTTGTCTGCTGTAATATGTGAACGTCTGAAACCCCACGTCAACAACTTGATAGGTCCTTATCAATGTGGTTTTAGACCAGAGAAGTCCACAATAGACCAAATTTTCACATTACGGCAGATCTTGGAAAAACCCCGAGAACATAATATCGATATTCACCATCTCTTTATCGATTTCAATGCCGCGTATTTGTATTTGTATTTTTTTTTTTTGTATTTGTATTTGGTATTTGAATTAGTCACATCATACATTAAGATATAATCTTTTTATAGTATAAAACAAAATGCTTACCAAGTGAATAAGACTAACAATACAATTAAAAGTAAACGCGTATGACAGTATCTATAGAGACGAGCTGTACAGAGCCATGTCTAGTTTCGGAATCCCTGCAAAACTCGTACGACTATGCAGGATGACTTTGGAGAATTAACGCTGCTTCGTCAAGGTCGGTAAAGAACTCACCGAGACCTTTGATGTCGAAAAAGGTTTTAGGCAGGGCGATAAACTGTCATGCGATTTCTTCAACATCATACTTGAACAGATTGTAAGAAACTCAAACGTCAACTCCAGAGGAACAATCTTTCAAAAGTCTGTACAATTACTCGCCTATGCAGACGATATTGACGTAATGGGAAGAAAAAAGCGCGATGTCATAGGTGCTTTTGCGAGTATTGAAACAGAAGCGGCAAAAATGGGTTTGATGGTTAATGAGGGCAAAACGAAGTATATGCTGTCATCAAACAAGGTCACAGACAATCGACGAATTGGACAAAACGTCACAATAGACATACATAACTTCGAGGTAGTACAGGACTTCGTCTACCTAGGACCCGCTGTATACACGGACAACAACATCAGTGCGGAGATCAAACGGAGAATAACTCTTGCCAACCGTTGCTTCTTTGGGTTAAGAAGGCAATTGAGAAACAAAACCCTCTCCAGAAAAACCAAGGTAACCTTGTATAAGACCTTAATCATCCCAGTCCTGCTTTACGGCGCGGAAGCATGGACCTTATCGAAAGCGGATGAGGAAACCCTTGGTCGTTTCGAAAGAAAAATTCTCCGAATGATCTTTGGTCCCGTATGCGAAGACAATGTGTGGAGAAGAAGATACAACAATGAGCTGTATGAGCTGTACCGACATGGGTACCGACATGGGCATAGCCAGAAGAGTACGCATCGCGAGGCTACGATGGTTGGGTCATGTAGAGCGGATGGACCCAAACGGCTCGACGGGGGTTCGAAAGCACATTGCAGGGAAATCGCGGAAGGGGAAAACCTCGTCTTAGGTGGCGCAATCAAGTGGATGAAGACCTCAACCGACTTAGAGTGCGAAACTGGAGAGAGCTCGCCCGAAATCGAACTCGTTATAGAAGGATGTTGGTTGAGGCCCAGATTCACCCCGAACTGTAATGCCCACCTAAGTAAGTAAGTAAGTAGAGCGATTACAAGTACAAAAACAAATTTGCCAAGGTATTTATGAGCTGCAATCTGATCACTGGAATGTTCCAGCGTGTAGACAAAATGAGAAGGCAAGCTTTCGCTTCTTTGTGTCTGTTTGGCGTGGACAACAACAGCACCATCTCTAGTGTCTGGGTATGGCGTGGCCTGAATATAGCTTTCCTCCTTTCACCCGACGGGCAAACCCAATTTGATTTCTACAAATGGAAGAAACTTGGCGGCTAATCTGGGGGAACCATAAAATTGGTAACACAGTACTTCTCATAGAGTGGCACAGACAAGGATGGTTGTAAATTTCAGCAACGTTAGATCTTCTAGTAAGCAGAAATAGCACGCCATTGCTGTTGTCCATAACAGGAGAGTCTAACGCCAGCGTTGAAACCAGCAAAGTATCAAGAACAACACAATTGGTAACTTATAATCTATTTTTTAAACAACATGCTGTTTTTATTTAACTTGTGCTACTACCTTGTAATGAAATCAAAAAAGAAAAAATGAACAGAAATAATTTTGGGTGTTCCATTGGTTTTTGAAATGAGTAACAACTCTCCGTGGCATAATTGTAAGTCGTCTCATTGCTACGCAAGAGGTTCGTGGTTCGAATCTCAACAGCAAACAAAAATGCTTTCCACGGGCATTGCCTCACAAGGCATGGTAGTAAAAAATGCGGTAGCCCCTCTTGTGATGCCTCAAAATCAAATAAAATGGCTCTTTGCCACAAAATAAAAAACTCAACGGCTGCAAAAATTTAATAAATCAAATGAAACATTTTGGTACTTACTGCAGAACTCGCATTTATACGTCTTTGCCGTGCACTCCGATCTGTAGTGGTTTTGCAAGGTCCTAAAGTCTGGTATGTCTCCCTTGCCGCAGTACTTGCAATCAAGTAACTTTGTCGACAGATGGTTTCTCCTTATGTGCTGATAGAAGTAATGAAAGTTTGAATACTCAAACCCACATCCGTTGACTGGGCAAGCTAATTTTGATATATGCGTCACCATGTGCATTTTCAAATCTGTGATAGAAGAAAAATCCGAGTTGCAATTGCCGCATACCCAAAAGTTTCGCATGGTTTCCTCATCCAACAGCTGCAGATCGTTGAAGGCATCTTCTTCTTCTTCGTTGTCCTCATAATGCATTTGATGCAGATGTGCCTTCAACTCTTCTGGGCAAATAAACACCTGGCCGCATTTAAAGCACTGCAAGAACGTTTCAGAGGCAACAATCAACGTATAGTAGTCGTGCAACTTGTCATGGCCTTCGTCCGTTGTTTGTATACGTTTGTTGCAGATCTTGCACATTAGGGTTTGCGTTGATTTGCTTTCACCATCTTTAGTGACTTTACGGTATCGTTTTCTTTTCGGAGCAGTTTCCTCTTCGTAGATTTGTTCTGGTTCCTCTTTCAACACAATCACCGTTCGTTCGTCGTCAGATCTTTCGATCTCATCTAAATAGGCTTCTTCGTCAAACTCACCATAGGTAACATCATGTACATCGTCTATATACTCCATGTTTATAAGATCATCATATTCCTCGTCTTCGGGAATATCATCGATTTTCTCCTCCATAGAATATTCTTCCACATCGATGTCTTGTTCTTTAGGTACTTCTTGAGGTACTTCATTGTTTTCGGGGGGTTCTTCTCCAGCACTGTACACTTGTTCATCTTCAATGTACTGATCTTCTTCAGCACATTCACCTGCGTCTTCGACTTCCACAGCAGTGTGCTCTGACTGATCATCGTTAACATCACAATCGACCACGTCTTGAAAGTCTTCTTCTTTTAAAACTACTTCGGCATCAGTTTTGAAAATTTCTGTAAGAAGCTTCTCAGTGCGAACTACATTCTCTTTGAACTTGAAAAATTGTATGATGGATGACTTGCATAATTCGCAAATATTTTTTGGTAAGTTTGGATTCGATATGACCTGTGCAATGGCAAATTGAATTAGGTACATGAATAAAATCAAAAGTTGTATTATAATTACTCACATCGACGTGGAAGCACGATAGAATTATTTCGGGTAGCGTTTTGATGCTTCCTTCAATGATGTGCTTGGTAAAAATCGACAAAGGGTTATCCTGTGGTTCCAGACAAATTCGACACACATTTGCAGGATCTAGCTCCAAACTGCAATCCATCTTTTAAATAGTTTTGTTGTTTGTTTACAAAATAATTGGGGGGAAATGTTCAACTAAAGATATGTTCAACGCCTCGAAAATTAAAATCACGCGTCCAAGTAAAAATTTTCAATAAAAAGCACACAGACCCAAACCAAAATCAGCTAGAAATGAGGGTGTCGTTTGCTGAATGGATAATTTTGGTGGCGTTTCACACGCCATTTTGCGGACCATCATTGAGGTTTGTTCGATTTTGCAAATACGGAGTAAACACAGAATTTGTTTTTTTCAATTCTAAAATTAATAGCGAATAGTTTTGAATGCAATTTGAAAAGCAAGCAAGCTAATTACCTCGTTTCCACTTAGAATTGAATCACACTTCAATTCGAATTAGTGCCAGTGTATACCTAGATCGAATTGAAATAGGATTACCCGATCCGATACAGCTCTTGTAGCTGGATCGATTCAAAATAGTGTGTTGTATACCTATATTACTCGATTCAGTGGGTAAGTAGATACCTGCATCGAAATCTGAATCATAATCCGATCCGATTACCCGATTCTAAGTGGAAACGAGGTAAGTGTCGATTTCCTTTGCAAAAACAAAAGCACTCTAAAAAAGTGCTTTTTTTTCGTGCTCACTGGAACAGAAAAGACAAAATTCTTTTTTTATCATTGTATGTGTGCTATTTTTGACAGCCAACTATTCCCGTTTGTTTTGTTCTGCAATTTATATAGAAAGAATGTTTTCGAAACTTTATTAATAAATGCACTAGGAAGAAACCTCCTCATCTGAATAATTGTACACAACACTTTGAACAAAATTATTCACAGAATGCCTTTCGTTTTGTGTAAGGAATTTCAGAATTTCAAACACTTCTTTGTTGGAATCAGAACTAGATAACGACTGATAAATATTTTGATAATTTCAGCTAAAATTGAGCGATCCATTTTCACAAAATAGTTTATTATTTATTTTAATTATCTCTCTTTCACAGTTCTTTAACCAAAAATGCAAAATAATCAAACTGCAAACTGGTAAACGTCAAATGTTTTGCGTTGGTGTACGTGAAAGTGCGTGTAAATCTTGCCTCTGAATCGAGATTCGTAAAAGTGCTTTTTCGGGGCAAAAAAAAAGTGATCTGGTGTCTACATGTAACGTATTTCGAGCAAAAAAGCACTTTTAAAAGTGCTTTTGTATACCACTGGAAATCGACATAAGCAAATGTGATCGCATCTAGAAAAGAGAAAGTAGTAATTAAATAACAGACATGTCATTTTGCTAAGGAATTTGTGGTACTGGAGTATTTTCGCTCTGTCAGACATAGAGACCTCTGATATTTTTCTTCGCATGGAATACGCCTATTATAAAAATGAATTTCGTAAATTTTAAGACAGCTATCATCTGAATTCTGGGTGTGTATTTAAAAGACATGTTTAAAGTCCTAGAAAAGTTACCAAAATTTAAAAGGCGGTAGTAACGATGTCCCTAGACACGTTTGAAATTCATAGCAGAGAGACAAGACAAGACAGAGCTGCAGCAGAATTCAATTTAATCCGGACACACTGTGAATAAAATTACCAGTTGGTTAGAGAACTGTCAAACTTTGTAAGAATGAAATCATGAACACCCTTAATGAAATAAAAAAATGGTGGAAGACTCACATGAAGGTGACAGTTCAATCTGCCTTAAACGCTACGATGGATGAGCTGTGATCTGTGATAAAAGTATACCATCTACCATAGACTCTGGAAACAGAGTCCTGCGCAAACCAGCGTGATTTGTGCGTGCGATGCGATTGCGTTAAGTCAAACCTCCACAAGATTGCATGTATTTCATTTTGACAGAAATTGCATCGCACGACGTTATCGCGCTGGTTTACGCAAGGCTTTATGTGGTGACTAGGCATTACGCCTGGTCTCCACATGCTTTAAATCTATCGCAGCTTTTACAGCAGCTTTTGAATATCGCAAGTGGAGATCACGCTTTTAACGATTGTAGCAGCTTTATTTTCATAGCCTGCGATAGATAGCATACTTTTATCGCAGGGTATCTATCGCAGCTATTAAAGCAGAGGGAACTGTCACCTGCATAGGTTTTTCCACCATTTTGTAACTTTGCTGTTATGTTTGGTATGAAAAGAATGCTATACAAAATATGCCCACAACACAAAATTTGTCAGTTGCTCTGCCTTTTTGTGTCTGTCATTTTCCTGCTTTCTGCTATGAATTTAAAGCAAGTGGAGACACAGCGTTAAATAGCTAACTTCAATCGCTAAAAAGATGTTTCATGAACCAATTTCTTGACGATACATTCGTCAATAGATGATTGGACTATAACCACCTAAAAAGTTTCTGATCAGTACTTTATTAGTTGTCTGTAGATTTTTACTTTTTCGAAATGTGTTTCTTAAATCAATTCAGTTTTTTCATCAGAGGTGTAGACAGGGCATAAGATCAAATTAAAATTATATGCCTGAACGCGGAAGACGTCAAAATTTTTTTTGAGAAATTTGAAAGTTGGAATTTGGAAAAAGTTCAACAAACCAAATAGGACCAAAAGCCAAACGATTCTTTTGTATAAAGTTCTGTTAAATTAGGAGTTCATTTTATTATTTATTAGATTTTATACGATGGAGTTGCTGTACCATGTGAAGAAAAAACGAGCCACACTAAATAGTACTTGGACTCTACCCAATATTCCAACTATTTGCAAAGTGTCTAGCCAGAATATTGTGGCCTTAGCCACAGCTAACCAAATTATGGACACCTATAATAAGGACGAAACCTGGGGTTCCCATGTTTATGTTTGTGATGTTATAGCCCCATGGCACGTTTTCAAAGTTTTTTCCAACAAATATCCTGTAACTGTTCTGGAATGGAGTATTAGTGGCGATCATCTGCTTACCGGTGATTCGGGTGGTTATGTTAGAATATGGGCACAAAAAAATCAATTGATAAACGATTGGATTCCAGTTTATTCAGTGCATTTCGATGGTGAAGAAATAATTGAATGCAAATTCTTTCACAATGGACGTAAGTTAACATTCCCATCAGAGAAAAGGGATGTAGGAATGTATTTGGATAAATTTATCACAGTAAAGTACCCACCATCTGTGCGACAGTTTGGTGGAGTAGGAGCAGAGGGTTGTTTAGTAGTGACGTCTTCAGGTTTACTTGGAAGCTTCTTAATACCAGAGTTGCGAAGTCTTAATGCGAATGCAAATGGAGAGGGGATGCCGGTGGAACCACCTGTTGTGGAACTCAATGCTGTTACTCATAGCCTCGGTTTGACTAGGAATTTCATCACGACTGTAACAGTTGCTCACGGCAAAAGCAGCAACTATTCCAGTGGCCATTTTAGAATCGCCATTTCCAGTGGCGAGCAGAACAGAATGATGATTCAGTGCTTCCGCATTATGATCCAGCTAACCGATGGCAAACCAATCATAAGCAGTAAGTCTTTGCCAAGTTTCTTCCTCTACGAAGGTGCTGGGCGTGATATTGCCGATTTAAAGATATCTCAACTTCGCTGGGAGACCATGGACGAAGCCGAATCAGTTATTGTGGTGGCGAACAATTACGAGAGCAGCTTCGTTGAACAATGGACGCTGGTGCAAAAAATCACACCAATACATAAGTTTTTGCAGATAAACAAGACTGAAGTCTTTCAGAATACTTCGTGGAAGAACGTAGCCAGCATGCAGTATCCTACTCAGATACTGGACATTTGTGTGTCCAAGGTGGTCTTTGATAATCCATTTGTATTTTTGATGATGAGCGACAACTCGATTCAAGTGTTGGGCAGGGGTTTCAAAAAGTTTAGCTCGTCGTTGCCGATAAACAAACTTGTAGAAACAGACATCTCCGGCAGGCAACCAAGGACGGAGATTCAACTGGCCACACTGGACGTAACCTTCATGGGGCACTTGCTTGTGTGCTTCGACAGCTGCGGTCTGATGTATGCCTTTAAGGTTCCACAGGCCTACCATGATCAGTGCACTAGCCAAATGGCTTTGGTTGCTCACAAGGTTTCTCTGTTGGAATACAGCATAATGACAGGTAAGGAATTTTCTTCTTCTTTTAATTCAACTACCTCACATTTTTCTCTGTAGGTAGATCTGAACACTCTGTTTTATAGTAAAATTAGTATGTCTTGAGTTTAAACATCGTGGTTACAGGAGCAGTTACAGTACAGTTGTTGTCTATGCCGATGATGTAGCGATTGCTGTTTCAGGCAAGCACCCATAAACCCTAGCTGAGCTGCTACAAACAGCACTAAACATGCTTAACAACTGGACTGAAGATTGTGGACTGAATATCAATTCAAACAAAACGGAACTAGTTCTCTTATGAGGAAATATGAAGTTCCGGATTTCAGACCCCCAATTTTTTTAGGGAGAAACGGGCCACGACTCGTTGCGTGACCCACATGATGAGAATGGGTATTAGCACAACCGAATTATGTAGAGGATGCCACGATGAGGAGGCAGAGGAAGGATCATTCCACTTGCTCTGTGAGTGTCCTAACTTGGTCCACACTCGGAGAATACTTCTTCGACGAACTGGGCGATATCTCTAATCTGCCATTGAGCAACGTCCTGAAATTTACTCAGTTCTCAGGGCTCCAAATGGTTCAGTGGGGGTTCCCTACCACAATAAACCAATCACCAGCCCAACCCTCTACCTCTCCAATCCTCCCACCTTCTCATCCTCTGTTTTTTCCGGGGAGCAGAATCGATCCTTGAGATCAGTGAGGTGCTGCCACTTGTGGCTGCACCCCCTATGCAACCTAACCTAACATAAGGGGGTAACTCTCACATTGTCAAAAAATAAATAAACAAATATCTAGGTCTCACTATTGACAAAAAACTGACCTGGAAAACCAATATAGAAGAAAGAGTAAATAAAGCCAACATAGCACTCTTCTCTTGTAAACAAACCGATGATGTGAAATGGGGTTTCTCCCCCCAAATCACCCATTGGCTGTTTACTTCGGTAATAAAACCTTACTCACATACGGGTTGATTGTCTACTGGACCGCACTAGACAAGACGATTTACTACAACAACATGGCCAATGTTCAAAGAACGGCTAGTCTGTATTAGTGGCGTACTGAGGACAACCTAGTCGGACGCCCTCAATGTACTACTAGATCTCGCACCCCTTGACTATTTTCAACAAATAAGTCGCATCTACCTCAGCTACTTGACTCAGAGCTATATAACAGTGTACCAATAATTAAGTCACACTACCATTCTAAATAACTTTAGATTTATATCGAATCGATCCGATTACACCACACCCAAACTTGTGTTTGATAACAATTTCCAAATCACCATCCTCTCGAGATCTGTATTGGAGGATCGTACAATCCTGGAAAATGAAGCAATACACTTCTTCACAGAAGGTTTAAAAACCAGTGAAGGTGTAAGAAGTGGAATCTACTTGTAGTGTGTTCCAAGCGGGAATTCTGTCGATTAAAAAAGTGCTGTCGTCATATCCTCCACGGATATTCGAATCTTCTCGAACAGCCAAGCTACCCTTAAATATCTTTTGCCTCTGTCTCTACAAAATCCATCACGGTCCAAAATTGTCAGATGTCTCTGAAGGAGATGTCAAATCAGTTCAACATTCACCTTTCATGGGTGCCGGTCACAGGGACATACCAGGCAACGAACTAGCCAAAGAGGGCACGCTACGCTCAGAATGGAACAATATATAGGTACACCTATCGCTGCATGTAAACTCCTACTTAGAAAAAACGCTTTAAGGATAACAAACACTAGATGGACTGAGAGTAACAACTGTCTTGCAACCAAAAAAATCTTGCCGTGTGTAGTCTCAAAACGTTCGAAGAGTTTGTATCTAGGTTACCATAGGTGTCTTTATGGGACACTGTCTAATAGGAAGACACGTCAAAAGACTTGGTGTGCATTCCAATGGGCGCGTTCATCACAAGTTAGATTTTCAGATTAACTAACTTTTCTCGACCTCTGATTGGCCAGACGTTAAGTTTTTCAGTTGACAATTCATCAGCTGTTAGTTTTTTCAGATTCAGTTTTTCAGTCAGGAAAAGAAGGCTGAAAATCTAGATTCAGTTTATTATAATAATAATAATATTTCTTTATTAGTTCAATGAACTTTTTCAAAATCATTTGACAATAATTTACAACTTTTTATAATTATATAAATTTGTGTGCTGTTAGTATTAAAACTTTAACTTTTGAATTTTAAAATTTTAAGTGCAAAGTTTTTACCAGAGTTAAATCAATTACAAACTTCAGAAAGATTTAAACCACACTGATTCTTGCTTTTAAAAATATTTGTAGTTTACGTTTAAAAGAGATTAGATTTGTTTCTGATTTCAATTCACTTGGTAAACCGTTGTAAAAATTTAAACCCGAATACATCAATGAGTTCATGTTGTTACTTCTGTTGCTTCGCATAGGTCTGAGGTCCTGATTGTTTCTTAGGTTGTACGGCTTTTTTTCATTTTAAATATAAATACCATTGCATTGAATGTAATTTTTTGCTCGACGTTCATCCATTTTAACGCATCCAACATTTGTCTTACTGGCGTATATCTATTGCACTTTAGTATAGTTCGCATTGCTTTGTTTTGCAATACTTGCATACGCTGTCTTATGTAGTTAGGACACCCAAACAAAATCGTAGAGCAGTACAAAAAATGTGGTGAAACTATTGCGTTATGTAGCATGATGGCATTTTGCATCGATAAAACAGGTCTTATACGCCCAAGGAACCCCACTTTTTTCGCAATTTTTGTGCATAAATGTTTTGCATGGTCTTTAAAATTTAGCTCACTATCTAATATTACACCCAGATATTTAATGCTCTGAATACACTCTATTTGACAACCATTTATACATACTGTCACAGGGTCACGACATTTAATCTTCATACATTTAGTTTTACTAACTTTTAAACAAAGTTTGTTTGCTCTCAACCACATATTGATATTTTCTAGATCCGAGTTCATTTTTAAGCACATGTCATTTAAATCTTTTCCCGAAATGTATAATAATGTATCATCCGCAAACAAAATTTATTTTACAATGATTAAGAACACTTTTAGCATCGTTTATATAAAGCAAGAAAAGGGAAACACCCAAGAGTGAACCCTGAGGAACCCCTAATTTAACCTCTATTGAGTCGGAGGTCTCATCACCGAATTTTGTTCTTTGGTATCTGTCATTTAGGTACGAATGAAACCATTTGTACTCTGTGTCACGTATGCCATAAAGCTTGAGTTTATCTAATAATATGTTCCGATCAATCGTTTCGAAAGCTCGTTTAAAGTCTAGAAAAACTGCTATCACTCCTTTACCTTGGTCAATGTCTTTTCTCCATTCGTTTGTGATGTAATTCAACGCAGTTTCACAAGAGTGACCACTACGAAAACCAGACTGCTCTATATTTAAAATTCTGTTGTTCTCGACATATGCTGTAAGTTGATCACTCACTACACGTTCCAGGATTTTTTCAAACATCGGTAACATGTTAATGGGGCGAAAATGCTCACAATTACTTGATCCTACCACTTTTTCAACGGGTACAACCATTGATTCCTTCCAACGGGTTGGAAAAATTCCATTTTTAAGTGATTCATTTACTAACTTCATTAAAACTGGACCTAATATTTCTATTGAATTATATATTATGTCTCTATTTATACCATAAATGTTCTTTTTATTATTGCACTTTTTTATCACATTAGATAGAGCTCTATGATCACAGAATTTAAACTTAAATCTATTAGCAATGTTTATCACAGATGATTCATATTGCACGTAGGGAATCGAACTATTTATATCACAGATGCTTTCTACAAAGTAAGTATTGAACTTATTAGCAATTATCTTGGGGTCTTTCACTTTTTCGTGTCCAAATTCAACGCTATTTACACACTACCTGTTACCATCGTCCTTTAAAACAAAAGTTTTAAGCATTTTCCAAACTGCCTTTTGATCTCCAGATTTTGTTTCTATTTGTCCATATATGTAGTTATTCTTTGATTCTTTAATTTTTTCCTTATATTTTTTACAAATATCTCTGTACCTTGTCCAGTTCTCTATCGTGTTATTGTATGATGCTGTCAGATGCGATAAGTGACATCAAAAAATTATACTTCCAAGTGGTGGTGATTTTTTTGTGCGTGATCTTTATTGAAAAAATACAATTAATTAATTCTAACTCCATTACTGATTGTTTTTTACGCTTATGAAGTGTTTATCGCAGTAAAGTCAACAAGTTAATGGCTTTTTTTTACATATGCAAATCAAAACCGTCGCACCTGACATATCTTGTTATATAACCATTCAACGCAAAACTGAATAAGTTTTTCAGTTAATCAAGAGGAGGAAGAAACCGTTCAACATCTTCTTTGTTCATGCCCTGCACTACTTTATTAAGAGAAAAACTTGTCTCAATGAATTCTACTTCGACGATACTATCGACTTAGCTTACTTAGACCCTAAGTCTTTCAAAATACATTAAAAGCTCCGCGTGCTTCGACTAGCAGGTGATTACCCGGCTAGTCCCGAAATGACAGATTAATGGGTGATCAACTCTTTAATCTTACATCGGGTTTTTGGGATTAGTAGGTGATTAACTTGCTAGTCTCTGTGGTATCACAATGGAATCTCGTGGTCTAAGTGTGTCAGGTAACGCAAGTACTTACATGCTTATTAGCTGACAGCCACTTCACATACAGTACAGTTGACTCTAGTCTGTGGCCCTTATTGCGATTGTCGTTTGGCTGTCGATACACGACGGCTGTCGATAGTCAAACATCGAAAATGAAATTTGGTATTGCTTATTCTTATTGTTCGATACTTTCAATTTTGAATTCGGTCGTTATCGTCTGTATTTTTGCGTTCGACTATCACTGAAACTAACTCAAATATCAAATTATAGGATTTATTCAGAGTAAAAGAAATCCTTGTCGATAGAGATACGCAATATCAAAAGGAAAATTTGTCGAAGCTTTCGACTCTTGTCGCATCGAATGATAGGCGACAATCGCAATAAGGGTCTATGTCGCCCCTACTCTTAGCTAACAGCTACTTTTGTTTGACTTCACGTCACTGCTTCATTTCCTCTCAAACTTTTTCCACAGCTAACCTTTTTCGGAATAAAGAACAAAAAGGGCTGCTTATTTCAGCTCCTCGAGATTTAAGCAACTTCCTGACAGTAAAAGAAAAAATAATATTTAATATCCAAATTTTTTCTTCTTATTGCAGGTTTCGACGCCACGGATATGTTCATGTTGTTCCGTTCAAACATTCTCGATGCAGTTATTGAGAAACTTTCCGAAAATTTCACACGCCAGCCGTCTTACGTTCAGCAATTTTACTATGTCAGCTTTCTAACTCTAAAAACAAATCTTTGTCGCATGCAAGCATCTGGACAGTCCCGAGCAAACGATCTCAATAGTCTGCTTATGTTGCATTCAGTTCTGATAGCTTTTAAAAGCCTCCTTCGACCATCAGATCTAACTAGTCATGACAAGGGTCCAGCTGAAAATTTGGCAATGGTCCTCTCGGAATCTGTACCCGATGTCGATAAAGTTCTACTCCATTTGGATCCCAAAGACTTCACCGTAGAACCGCCAACATTACAAAGTTTACAGCAACTCATTCAATGGGTTGCCGATTTGGCTCTAAATATTTTGGCTAAGCTACCTCAGAATATTGTCCAACACAACAAGAACAATGGCTATGACATAAGCAAGGATATTGTCGCATTAAACAGCATTCGTGAACTACTCGTAATGATTCGAATATGGGGTCTTCTCAACACACATTGTCTGCCAATGTTTTCAAAATCAATTGAAACACTCGACATTCTCGCCACTCTATTTCGTCTGCTCACACGACTGGCGCTTAATCCATCGGAACCAGATGAAGTTCTACTCGACGAGTGCTGCGTTTTGCCAACGCAAGTACTAATTCCACAACTTCAAACAACCACGCAAATTGTGTCGTTGAACTCTCCGATGATTTTCTACAAGTCACATCCCCTTTACTTTAACTACAACTTAGAAATGGAGTATTTGAGAGTCTCTAACGATCAACCAAAAGTAGAAGGTTTTCTCTGCAACGATGGAGTATTAGATAGTGTGCGAAATATTCAGCTGGGCAAGAAGCCCGTTGCTGTTAGGCAATGTCTTCGATGTGGATCGTTTAATAGTTATAACAGTGTAGCTAGGACAGCAGCAATGAAAGCTTGGGAGCAACGCTGGAGTCGTTGTCGATGCGGTGGATACTGGAAACTAACGACGGCGTATGCTCTCAAACAGCGGATTGAGACACCGAGGTTTTAAGTAGCTCATAAGATGAAAGAAAATTAAATAAAATATAAGTTTAAAGACTGCGGTGGTGCTTTGTTAACTGACTGAATTTTCCAAGGATAAAATCAGAGATGTGTGAGTTTGTTCGTAGATCCCTCAGCAGCTAGTAAAGGCTAACCGTAGCAAGGTAACTTTGTTTTGGATTAACTTAACTAAATTGTCTATTTTTCTGAAAGAGATGTTGAACTACTGTTGCAAACTTCTTAGTCCGGTGTACATAGAAATCATAGGAAACTTAATTCTCACCAAAGAAATGGGAATTGACTTGGTGATCTTTTCAAGAAAGCTTACATGTGATCAACTAGTTGTTTGGGGAGTTCGAGGAGACGTTAATAATTATTGAAAAGAATCAATTCCACATCCTATGACTTTATTTCTTCTTTTTTCTTTTTCTTTTTAACGTAACTAAGTCCGTCTTTGTCGAAGTCTAGCGGCATTATTCCCAAGTCACCAGTATAGCGATTTTTCGCCACCTGCAAGTGAGGCAAATTATAAAATTCAATAAGTTGCAAAAAAAACAGCTTACTTGTAAAAACTTCTTTCCTCCCACTGATGTTAGTCGTCTGTCTTGTATGATGAGCACATTATCAGCTTCCTGAGTAGCTTTAGCACTGCCAAATATTGAGCTCGTTGTCAGTTCATCAGATTCACGTTCTTTCCGCGGATGCATCACCAACGTCACATGAACATTATTACGTGTGGCATACGACCTAAATGCACTTATTACAGCATCCTGTTCAAAGAACTTATCGTTCTTGTTTACAGTCGACATTCCCATCATAAACTGAATGTTATCAATGATGACATGTTTGATGTCGTAAACATACTGAGCATGTTCTATGGCTTCCATTACCACTTTAATACTTTGTTGACCATGAAAAGTCATAAAATACATGGGATACTTTTCGAATTCACTTGTCCAATACTCGAATTCATGGAGTTTGTCATCAAGAGGATAACCAACATATTGTCTCAACAATGTCAAGGCCAGCCTTGTGTTCCGTATTTCAAACGAACCCCACAACGTAGAGACTCCTTGCAGAGCTAAATCTAAGGAGTATTCAGACATGAATGTAGTCTTGCCGGAACCTGTTGGACCGGTCAAAATGGTAAGCTCTCCCTTGCGATGACCTTTGAGCAGTTTGTTTAAAACTGGAAATCGCTTCCATTTAACGCCATTTACTTTTTCGATGTTCTGCAACTCACTGAGTATGTCCATTTTGAGTTCGCTGAACGTGGTAATCGATCTGTGCCGAATTGGATTGGCTCGTTGGATTATATGTTTGAGGTTTAGGTGTTTTTTTAGTGCCTTATATGGAGTTGGTTGGACATCAGTTGGTCGAACGAAGAGGCATCGTTTTTCATCTAGTTTTATAGAGAAATTATGGGCAACATCCCACCCAGCTGAATCGAAGTCAAACCAGAAGATCAATTCTTTATAACTCTCTAGGACTGGTAGGCACTCTTGAGGCAGGGATTTTAGCCAGTACGGCAAGCAAATGATGCTATCTATCGAAACAAAGTGCAAATTAATAATGCTAAATAAAAACATACGATTTCTACTCACATCCATCAATTTTCTGTCCTAGAAGTGATAAAAAATCCAACACATTTGAAACCAGAACTGCTTTTGATGATTCTAGGGAACCGTAGTGCAACACTCCAGAGCAATTTTCCTTGGGAAACGTTTCTTCTATAAGACTCGTTGGGTTGAAAACCTTATCACCGACTACTTGTCCAGCTGCATTCTGTAGTGGAAACCAGAGATTTCCAGTTTTTGAGTCGTACCTTGTACCGAGCTTCTTCATATGGGATTGGGAAATGGTAGGTATTTTGAGAGTTTCATATACTTCTATCGGAATTTCATCACTTTTTTGTTCGAATGGGGTCTCATACTTTTGTAATTTCAAATCCCGGATTCGAACATTTTCCTCGTAGCATTTTCTTATTTCTTTAAGTGGATGTTTGAATTCGCAGGAGGGACACATGAACAATCCTAGCATCAGAAAAAGAAGGTCAAGACATAATTAAAACATGGGTTTTTCGCGGCAATTAATAATTCAAAGGAAGTACATTTACACACTCACTCTGTACAAACCTGTTGTTTTGTTTACAAATGCCGTCTGAGATGATTGATTTATGCAAGCTTTGCATTCTATTTGTAAACATGTGAATCCATCCTTAACTGGGACAGCGTTTGTCTTAAGCATTTTCTTAAAATCATTTAATACTTTTTGGTTAACTAGACTTTGTTCATCATTTGGCAATTGGGGCTTAAATGTACTACTACTACACCATCGAAGGCAATTGAAGGGAATTGCCCTTTTAAGAAGTGCGCTTTTGGCAAACATGCGGGCTGTTAAGGCGTGCACTTGATATTAATATAAATTTATTGTCAGAGAACAAAAAATTATTTAGTCTATAATTTTTATTTGAACAAATAAATTTGCTTAAATCCGTTTGAAGAAATCAAACCCGGCATTTTTTACAACATCGCACATGTGCTGTCAAAATAAAAAAAAAACATATGGTAGTTTTAGGTGCGTTTGCTAACTTTGTGGTGATGAAATTCGGAATAGATGTGTTTCCTCACTGAAAACTTTCACGAAATGCACCGAAATTTTAAATTAAATTAAGTTTTGAACCTATGCTAAAATAGTACCAAAATCACAGATTTCATGAACTGTTTTGGTTTTTCAAATTCAATCAAGCTTTTTTCAAACTAACGTGTTGTAATTTGGAAAAGTATGGAAAAAAAAATTATTAGTATTTTAGTTGTGAAAGTTCAACTTTGCACATTCGAAAAAGTGTTTTCCAAATTTTTCCAAATTGCCCCCGATCGATTGACACCAAAATAAATTTCTCAATTTCATTGAATTATGGCTGCAGACGAAAAATTATGGGTGCAGATGTTCATCTGCATTTTATAATTAAGGAAGTGCAGACGGTGCCTTCTCTCTCTATAGCCCTGTTCACACTGTACAATTAGTTGGACAGACTTCGTTTGATGAAATTTGGATGGTCTGATGTAGTTTGCGTTCACACTTATCAAGCTTGTCGTCAAACTTTATGTCACACACCCTTCCACTCCGACCAACTTCTAGATTTTCAAAAATTTTTGAAAACCATCCAACAAGTTGGACAAGCGGTCGTATGAAGGGTTCACACTATCAAGCATTGGTCGTTCAAACCTAAGTCTGTCCAACTAACTGTACAGTGTGAACAGGGCTTATCAGACAAGTATGAATTTAGCATCATGTGTCTATTTCCTTTTTTCATCTGCACTTTCAGATGCATTTAAGTCCACCATTATTTTTCTCTGCCTTGCAGAAGGAATTGCAGAGTTCATCATTGCGTACTGAATACACTCCATAACGAATTCGTTAAATGTAGTTTCGTTCAACATTCGTTCAAAAAATTCATGTGTCAACTCAAACTGTCAATTTTCTTTTGTATTCCAGCAGCTTCATCTTTGCTTCACTTCGTAAATATTTTGCTAAAAGTAAAAGAACTAAAATCAAACGTTTACGAAAATGGGTGAAAAACGAAAAAATATGGAAGATGAAATGTCACGGTAAGAATATTTGTTCTATTAATTTGTCGGATTCGAGCGATGTTAATCTCTTAACAAATTTTCAGTTTCGAGGCAGAAATATCTAAGCCTGCCGCACCACCAAATCGAAATATATTCGTGCCAAGTCAAGTTCGCCCTATAATTGGATCGAATACCTACAGTCAAGTACAACAAAAGTTAAATCAAGCACCAGTTGTTCGAACACCAGCACCACCACCAATTCCAATACCGCCATCATTTCTTTCCACATTTGTACCAACATCTGCGGATTCGCAGACCAAATCAAATCCAACACCCATCGTTCTAAGCAGTGCGCCAAAGTTCTATCAAAGTCGTCAGTCTGTGAATATTTCACAAGTTGCTGCAGCTCCGCACATCGACATCAATGCAATTCAGTTCGATGTTACTCAAAAGTTAAAAAAATTAAAAGCCGAAAAATCAGGACCAAATCCACTTGCTGAAGAAGCCATAAAAGCCGCTCGTGCTTCATCCGCACTACAATCTTTTCAGACAGAGAAGAAAAAGAAAGATCGAAAAACTGTCCGAGTTGCTGGTGGTCAGATATGGGAAGACTCATCCTTGGCCGATTGGCCAGATAATGATTTTAGAATATTTTGTGGTGATTTGGGAAATGATGTAAATGATGAAATACTAACTAGAATCTTTAACAAGTTTCCATCGTTTCAAAAAGCCCGTGTCATTCGCGATAAGAGAACTGGTAAAAGTAAAGGTTTTGGATTTGTTAGCTTTAGGGAGCCCGCCGACTTCATACGAGCTATGAAGGAAATGGACGGTGAGTTTTTGATTTTCTATTAAAAAAAAAACCTGTAATCAATGTTTGTTTTCCTCTTCAGGTCGTTATGTTGGGAGCAGACCGATCAAACTAAGAAAGAGCACATGGCGCCAAAGAAGTTTGGATGTTGTCAAAAAGAAGGAAAAGGAAAAACAAACACTTTTGCAATCATTTCAAAAATAAATGAATTTGATTGAGAATAAAGTGTACTTTGGGCCTATTTAAGAGGATTACTAAAATCAAAATTCGTTGTCTGATAAAAAAACAAAATTGTAACATAATCCACGTTTTGAATGTTTGGAAAGACGCTGGATTGATTTTCTATGAAAATATTGAGTTGTGATTTATGATTTTAGGCAGTAAATTAAATTGTCTATGGACGAAACCAAATACGTTTTATTAAATTCTACCCGACAAACACCACTGCAGTGGTTTGGTGGCAGCAACCAGGTAGGCAAATGGAATGCTCTTGAAAAGTTCTTAGAACAAGCCTATTTAGGATTTTTCTTAGTTTTTACCTTTGGAGAAATGCTTTTATTTATTTTATTTTGTGTTAACTGCAGTTTAAAAACTAACAGTCATGGTTAAACTTAAACTAGCTAAATAAAATTTAATTTGAAATAATTTAACAAATGTAATTTTGTTAGATCACTAGTTGAAACATCACAAACAGAATAGTAATCATTAAAAAATCTGCAGCATCTTGTCAGAGGCTCGTTGGCTAAATAATTACATCTTTGGAAGCTGACGTGTAAAGGTGTATAGTTTTGAGTCCGACGGACAGGTACGTTAAATTTGATTAGGGAAAGTAAATATGGTGACGATATTTCTCCATTGATGATTTTTAACGTTGTTAAGTAATTGAAAACCTTCCTCCTATCTTCTAGTGTGTTCATTTGTAAAAACAACAACCTATGACGATATGGTGGAAGCAAAAAGCGATCATTCCAGTTTAAATCGCGAAGTGCAAATAGTAGAAACTGTTTCTGGACTGATTCTATCCTTTGAATATGGGAAGCATATGTAGGTGACCAAATTTGACAAGCGAACGCTAAGCAGCTTCGTTCGAGTCCAACATAAAGAGACTTTGGGTCGTTAAGTTCTTTCGACCAACGCTTGATTTTGCTTTGTTGACTACGTAGTCAATATGGTCATTGAAAGTAAGTTTTCGATCAAAGAGCACTCCGAGATCATTTAACTTTTCACATTGTTCTAGTAACTGCCCGTTCAACACAAAATCCACTTGGTGATCCAAAGACTTACGAGAGAAAGTCATAATCTTGCACTTTGAATTGTTCAGTGATAATTTATTAATCGCAGTCCATTTCAGAAGAGCATCAAAGTCGTTTTGTAAGTACGAAGAATCCGTAGAATTTGAATACGATAAAAATATCTTGGCATCGTCGGCGTAGAAGAGAATCTTTGAGTGATGGAGCACATCAGGCAAGTCATTTATGTATAGCAAAAAGGAGAGGTCCTAAATGACTTCCTTGTGGTACACCAGATGTAACATCTATCGCTGTTGAAAAACAGGTTTTAAATTTTACGTATTGGGTTCGACCATTCAAGTATGAAAGAAACCATTTCTGAAGAGAACCAACACAGCCATGTTGATCCAACTTTTTTATCAGTATACGATGATTCAATTGATCAAATGCTTTTGAGAAATCAAAGTAACCAACATCAGTTTGTTGGCCATTCGCGAATCCTTTAGAGATGTTTGATGTTTGATTCCACCGAAAAACCCATGTTGATGTGGTGAAATATATGGTTTTAAATTAAAAAAGATAAAGTTTACCATGAGTGATTCAAAGAGTTTTGGAATACAGCTCAGTTTTGCAATCCCCCTATAGTTGGAAGCAATAGATCGAGATCCAGATTTGTAAAGAGGTAAAATGAATGATTTCTTCGAAATATCGGGATAGATTGAATCATGCATGGACTTGTTGAAAAGAGAGCATAAGACTCCACACAAAGATTTGGAGCATCTTCGTAGTATGCATCCAGGAATTTCATCATAGCCAGGTAAAAAAGTCTTTGACTTTTCGACAAGCAGCTTTACGAACCACAACAAAATATCTACACTTCCGCGTGTGCCGGACACTCCAAGGAGTGCCTTGGTATCTTTGGCATACCGGTAAAAGCTCGAAAGTATCTAGTAAAAGCGTCAGTCACCTGCTTACTCACTTCCACTGCTCTTTGTCTCCGAGCATCTTCTGGATGATGTTATTTTGGTTGATTTATCCGATGTGTTAACCGTGGTTAGCATGTCCGCCTGTTAACCCGGAGGTTCGTGGTTCGAATCCCAACAGAGGCAAAAATGTTTTTCCACGGGTATCGCCTTTCGCGAGAAACCGGCAAGTCCTCCGTTAGTAAATTCATTGCCATGAGAAGCGCTTTCTGGAGTAACCGTTCAGAACCGGCAGAAAATTGTGAAAAATTGTGTGCATGGCTGTGAAAAATGCGCTAGGCCCTAGGGCTCTTAGCTCTGTTGCACCACCATATTTATTTATTTATTTATCCGACACTGTGTGGTCAGTGTTATCTGACAACGAGTTGTATTGGCAAGAAGGGCTTATTCTTTCTCAAATCTTGTGCACTTTGAAGTATGGACTCGTGTCCAGTGAGGAACTAAGTGGCGCAGTAGTTCACTTCACCGTGCTTCTGATCGCTCCATTCGCTTGGGTCTGCGGTCAGCCTATCAATTTAGGGCCTTCTTCTTTCTGACTCCACGCGTTCCTGGTATTTCTGCTGTGTAATCGCTTTAAAGCCCTTCAAACGCCGATTTCTGCTCTGTTTTCTTATGTGGATTTACTTTGTGGTGGAAGGAGATAAATTGGTATCACATCTGCAATTACAAGGACTACTGGCTCAGATACTGTGGGGTACACACCTGCTATTCGCAGGGCAACGTGTGTCAATCCCAGATGTTTCCGTTACTTTTCTTGTTTTAGTCCTTCACCCCAAATCTCGCAGCTAAACATTAGAATTAAATGTGTTGTTCCTAGAAGACGTCTGAGGTTGCTCACAGATGGTTCCCTTACATTTGTCATCAGCCTGTATACTAGTAGACAGCTTCTGATTTTGTATGTGTTAAATGGCCGTCCGTAAATGGTGCCAAAAGCTTATTTCCGCATAGAGCTTTATTATTGTGGTATCTTACCACGTTTTTGCTCTCTGTTGGTTTTGTTGAAGAAGTCGATAATCGTAGGAGTTTGTTTTTGGTTTTAGAAGCACTACTTTAGCCTTGTTAGAAGCTTTAAACAACCCATGTTCCTCCATCCCGGTATTTGTCCTTCGTATAACTTGGTTCAATTTTGTCTGCGCGTTACTGCATCAACGTCATCAGCCTATCCAACTAAAAAGCAGCCTTTGGGCATCTCTATACAGAGAATACCATTGTTCTGAAGACTGTTCTGAAGAACTTTTGTCAACCCTCGCAAAATAAATCGACTTGTTCGAAATTTGTGAAACTAAATAATCTCTTTATTTATTAGTAGGTTACAAAATTAGTTCTTCCTTTACCTTTTATAAAGAATTGGTTCTGCTTCTTCTGCTGTCGGTGTTGACGCTTCGGCTTCCAGAGTAAAAAAGAAAGTTTTCCCGCGTGGTTGACATCATTTCGTTCGTTTTTAGTTTTTCGATAAAATGGTTGACGTTTCTAAATTTCTTCGTTGATTAATAGGAGTTCTGACTGGTCGTTGTTTAATTGGAGTTCTGCATGCGCAACACCCCCTCCTGGTATGTCCACTGGTGGGCCTACCTTGTTGTCCTTTCGAACTTCCAAAACGGCTAGCTTAACAGCGGGTCTTTCATAGGTACCTGTCTTGGTTAAGACGGTTGCACTTCTCACTTGTCCGTCGGCGGAAACTTTCGTATCTATGACGCGTCCTTTTGGCCAGCAGTTGCGAGGGCTCGCGGGATCCACGATCAAAACGATGTCATCTTTTTCAATAGGTTTGACTGGCTGGAACCACTTCGTGCGTCGAGTTATTGTTGGCAGGTACTCCTTAACCCAGCGTTGCCAGAAATGTTGGGCGTAAAGCTGGGAAACTAACCAATTTTTCCTCAGGACTTCCTTTTCGTTGTTGAATACAGCCCAAGGCTTGGAGCCATTAGAGGAACCCAAAAGAAAGTGGTTCGGGGTAAGTGCTTCTTCATTCTCATTCGCGATAGGGATGTATGTAAGAGGGCGAGAGTTGACGATATTTTCAACCTCAAGTAGCATACTTCGCAGCAACTCATCTGAAGGCGTTCGACTTGGAGAAATTTGGTTCAGCACGGTCTTCACGGAACGCACAAGGCGCTCCCAGCTTCCACCCATGTGAGGGGACCCAGGCGTGATAAAGGTCCATTTGGTGTTGACTGAAGTAAATGTTTGCGTGAGCTTGTCTCTGTCAATTCTTTGGTATGCTTGCTTTAGTTCGGTGGCAGCTCCTCTAAAATTCGTGCCATTGTCGCTGAACAGCTCGATGGGCGTCCCTCGTCGTGCCATGAAATTGCGAATCGCAAGTATGCAAGAATCCGTGGTCAGGGAATGTGCGATTTCGATGTGTATAGCGCGTGTTGTAAGACATGTGAGTAGCACCCCGTATCTCTTCTCTGTTCTTCTTAAGTTGACGATGAGCATAGGCCCAAAGTAATCCACGCCAGTGAACGAAAATGGACGGGAAAATGCTGATGTTCTTGCAGCCGGGAGTTGAGACATCATTGGCGGTTGTGGTTGTGCCGTGGCGTTTTTACAAGCCTGACAGTTTCTGCGCACCGACGAAAGTACTGCTCGTAGTCTGGCTATTACGAATTTCTGCCGGATCTCGTTCACGACCGTCTCGTGGTTTTGATGATGGTAGAGCAAGTGATAGTGCTCTACCAGAAGAATCGTTATGCGATGCTGAGTAGGGAGAATCATTGGACGACTAAATTCCGCCAACAGCTCCTGCCTGTTTTAAAAGAACTCTTTCAGCTTGCTGCAGTTCCTCGCTTGTCAGGGCTCCGACTCTTCTTGGCTGGCGTTGGTGAATCAATTTCCAGTTGATAGCGTTGCGAATTACCCGACTGGCGAATCGAAGTAATCGAAACCAATGTGAGAATCGCTCTGGTTGAAATAAGTGGTGGCTTATAATACAGTGTAAGCCCACGAACTGCGCCTTCAACTCTTCGTTTGTGTTGGTCTCCAAGCGTTCCTCCTTTGGCCAGCATTCGGCAGGTGACGTCAAAAAAGCAGGACCTCTGAACCAAGCGCTCGAACTCTCTAGGTTTGGACCCTTATGCCACTTGGTGGCCTCATCCGCGACGTTCGTTTTCGTGGGAACCCATCGCCATTCATTGACATCGGTGGTCTCGAGTATTTCACTTACTCGACATGCGACAAATTGCCGGTATCGGCGATGATCCGACCTCAACCAACTCAAGACTGTCCTAGAGTCGGACCAGAAGACTTGCTTTTTGAAGGAGATTGAGTGATAAGTGGACATCATCTTGGCAAGACGAGTTCCAAGTACGGCGGCTTGTAGTTCGAGTCTCGGAATTGAGAGACTCTTCAGCGGGGCTACTTTGGTTTTAGCTCCAATCAAGGTGCACTCAACTAAATCTGATGCAGTCATCCTGGCATAAGCTGCTGCGGCGAAGCCATTCTCGCTGGCATCCACAAAGACGTGGAGTTCAAAGTCTGGGTAGAAAGCAAATCTTTTTGAAATATAGCATCTAGGGATACGTACCTCTTCAAGCTTAGGTAGAAAGCTGATCCAGTGAAGCCACTTCTTATACTCAGCTTCTTGGATTGGCACATCCCAGCCAATACCACTGCGCCAGATTTCTTGCAGAAGTATTTTCCCATACATAAGGAAATTCGCCAACAGTCCCAGCGGATCGAAGACCTTCATTAGTGTGCGTAATACTTCACGTTTGGTTGGAGCTTTACTGCCTCGAAGTACATCTGTATTTAGCAAGTTGGCTGATATCTTGAAAGTTAGACAATCTTCGGTTGTACACCACCACATCCCGAGAACTTTCTCTGGTGAGAGTTCCGTTTTTGAGTTCAGGCTGACTTCTGCTGGGGAGCTGCATTGAAATGATTCGCTAATCGCCTTGGAATTGGAAATCCAATTGCGAATGTGGAACCCACCTTGCTGATGAATAAAGGTTACTTCCTTAGCTAGCTTAACAGCTTCTTCTTCGGAGTCCACACTGTCCATGAGATCATCCACGTAGTGGTTTTTGCGAATAGACTTTACAGCTCGGGGATAGATGTTTTCGAATTCTTCTGCGTTTTTGTTCTTTATGAACTGTGCCGAACAGGGAGAGCACGTAGCGCCGAATGTCATGACCAACATGATATATTCCTCCACTTCTTTACTGTCACGATTGAACCACAAAAACCGTTGATAATTCTGGTCTTCCTTCCTTATTAAGATTCTGTGAAACATTTCTTGTATGTCTGCACATATCGCAAAGCTCCTTTCTCGAAATTGGAGGAGGACTGAAACCAATGATGTCAATAAATCAGGTCCTTTGAGAAGCACCGAGTTAAGCGAAACTCCACTAACTTTTGCTGCCGCATCCCATACCAATCTAATTTTACCTGGCTTGTTTATATTGCGAACAGGAAATATGGGTAAGTACCATGAGTTTCGGCGGTTCTCAGTCACTTCGTTAGGCGAAAGTTTCTTGGCGTACCCTTTTTCAACGTAACTCTCAATTTTATTGTGAAGCTCTTCCGCTAGATGTAGATCACGACTCATTTTTTGTTGTAAGCATAACAAACGTCTCTTCGCCATTGAGTAACTGCTTGGAAGTTGAACCTGCTCATTCTTCCAAAGAAGGCCTGTCTCGAAACGGCTGCCCTTGCGCCTGGTATATTTTTCAAGTTGCTCGAGTGCGCGCTGATCATCGATGGACTGCAAGGTCTTAGAATTCGAAGACCCGAAGTTTTCATTGCACAGATAATCGTGCACTAGTTGTTCCAACTTATATTCACTTTCACCGCAACATTCACATTCGTGGAAATTGACATGAGCGTTAGAGTTCTCTAAACTAGCCTCAGATTCTTGGCGGGGGCAGCAGCCGTACACTGTCCAGCCCAAGCGAGTCTTCGCAGCCACAGGTTCTTCAATGTTTCCCTCTTTGCACTTCTGAGTAAGTCCTAACCTCCAATTGTTAAGCCCAATGAGAATACGAGGAGATGCATTGGAATAGGACTCGATGGGTAAGTCCCTAAGATGCCTATACTGCTCTTGCAACTTTACCGCGTCTAACGATTGCAGCGGCAACTGGAGACTCTTAACAGTATGTACATTATTAATTGGGAAAATCTTACCCTTCTTTCCTGCGCCTGAAATGCTGAAGCTCATCATTCTCGAGTCGCCCTCATATCTGTGCGTGTTGGCGGTCCATCTGATGCAAAGAGGATCAGGAGTCCCGGTGATGTTCAACTGCGTGGCAATATCTTCGTCCATCAGCGTCAAAGACGACCCGTCATCCAAGAAAGCATACGTTTGAATTTGGACTTTGTTGCCATGTAGAATAACAGGAACTATGCGATACATTATTGCTGTCGAATTTTGCATGTGCGCATTGCTAGGTTGGGCTATGATGGGTGAAACAGGATTACTTGCTTGTTTTTGCTTATCCGGATTAGATTGAGCATTGTGCAGGAGTTGGTGATGCTTATAGGTGCAGCCATCAATGCCACACTGTGTGGCTAAACGACAACGGAAACCACTATGTCTCTTCAGGCAACATCGGCATAATTTGAAGTTCCGCACGGCTTCCCATTTTGCTGAAAAACTCAGACCTCTGAACTGTAAACAGCTGTCCAGGGACGGGCAGTTTTTGCTGCATACTACACACCTACGCTCCTTGATGCGCTGTGCTGAATGCGGGCCCGAACTAGTTGTTGACTCTTTTGTCTCCAGGTGCGTGTGCAGAAAAACTCTTTCTTTTTTCCCTTGTAGTCCAGCTTTAGCCCCAGTAGCTGATGTTGAAACCTTCGATGTCATCGGTGTGATGCGATTGGCTGCCTCTGGAATCCGGTACATCTAAACGCTGAATTCTGACAGCGTGCAGACAGGAAGTGTTTGTGAGTAAATCGCCCAATTGAGCTGGATGGAAACTGGCAGCTTGGCAATTAACTCTTGTAACAGTGTTGAATTGTTGAGGTGAGCGGAAAGACCAGAAGCTTCCAAGGCGGCACAATGATTTTGCACTGCAACAGCAAACTCTATGAGCGTATCCAACTTATCCGCTTTAGGCGATGGCGTCATTTGAATTTTTGTCGTTAGGGCGTTTAAGATTTTGTCTGGTTTTCCAAAAAGCATTTCCAGAACTGCAAGTATGCGAGGAACACAACTTGGGTTATACATCATACTCTGCACTGCTTCTTTGGCCTTGTCTTTCAGCACCTTCTGCAGCCGCAACAAATTTTCCTCGTCAGAGAAACCACATAGCTCCGTTGTCCTATTGAAGTTACAGATGAATAATGGCCACTCCTCTGGATTTCCACTAAAGGTTTGCAAATCCTTTAAAATGGAGTGACGTGCTGCGATTTGTTTGCTGGTAACCTTTTTCGTAGACGACTGGTGTTCAATGGGGGTGGTTGAGCTTTTGTGACGTTGATAATCACACAATGACGACTTCCGATGGATGTTGGCTGTTTCTGCTCTTTGTTGGTCGAGACCGTTAGTTGGAAGAGATGAGCATGCAGTTAAAGCAGGCGCATGAGCCTGAGCTTGTGTAGACACGGTTATTGGTTGATACCAAGGGTTTGAGGACAATTGTAACGGTCGAGGTTGTGGTGGCAGTTGTGAATCCACGTTTGCTCCCGGCCACGTGTGACTTAGGTTTAAGCCATGACCTTTAGGGTCCAACGATACGGCAACCGCTTTGCATTCTCCCTGTTTGGGTATCTCAGATGTTCGAGTGTCCTTCAACCAGTCTTCTACTTTGCTGTTCGTATCTGTGGAAATATTATCGTTGTCATCTTCGCTACCAGAAGTATCCTCTGCGATTTCAGACAATATTTGATACTTACGGTTGAGAAATTCCTTTTCTAACGCCTTTTCTTCTTCCAGCTTACGCAACTCAAATTTAACACGCCTTGCAGACGCTGAGCTCTTGGAAGATTTCGAACTCCCTTTCTTTGAGGTTAGGGATACGGCACGTGCTTCACCAGACTGCTTCGATTTCACAACCTGAACCTTACCCCCCGCTACGCTGCGTACATTGCTTCCGATGACAGGCGACTCAACATGAAATTGCCTAACTGGATCAAAACTTAATTGTTGTATTGTGTCCTCATGCGTTTGTGACGAACGAAATGTTCGCGCTGCCACAGTTGTTAAATTCGGTTCGTGAGTATTGTAAATTTGGCTTTTAGAAGAAGAAACATCGATAAAAACTGACGTACGCTTAGACGATTCTGTAGTTCTACCAGATAGACACGACGTTAACGGTTGAGTTATGCTCTGGTGCACTACAGTAAGTGGATCACCATCCGCTAAGCAAGTGTCTAGCACTGGCTCTCTCGACGATTGTGCAGTTTTCATAACTGGGGGTAGCTGTGCTACTTGTTTAACAATCGGCCCTGTTTTTGTAGAAACCGCGCGTGACGATATTGAAGGATCACTTCCAATGCCTATAGTTTCCATCGACATAGTCGTAGCGATGTGCAATGAAGTCGGCGTGGAGTGCCCCTTTGGTAACTGTGCAGCATTAGCGCAGACCTCGCAAGTAAATTCCTGGTCAGCTATAAAGCTGTCGACGCCAACGCATCTGTAGTGGAACCAGTTTTCACACACATCGCACGCTACCATGTTGTCGTCTGCGTCGGCACAACTGCATAGCTGGCAATTAAATTCCCTCGTAGGATGTGGCGATTCCATCGATGTCACTGGACCAGGCTTCTTGCTTTTCATAAAGCGTCAAATAATTTTGTAATGTTCTGAAGACTGTTCTGAAGAACTTTTGTCAACCCTCGCAAAATAAATCGACTTGTTCGAAATTTGTGAAACTAAATAATCTCTTTATTTATTAGTAGGTTACAAAATTAGTTCTTCCTTTACCTTTTATAAAGAATTGGTTCTGCTTCTTCTGCTGTCGGTGTTGACGCTTCGGCTTCCAGAGTAAAAAAGAAAGTTTTCCCGCGTGGTTGACATCATTTCGTTCGTTTTTAGTTTTTCGATAAAATGGTTGACGTTTCTAAATTTCTTCGTTGATTAATAGGAGTTCTGATTGGTCGTTGTTTAATTGGAGTTCTGCATGCGCAACAACCATCGTAGCAGATATTCCAAGGGTCTGGTCCAATGATAGATCCCTGTGTTGCTCTGCCTGTTATGTCCTTTCGTCTCATTCCTTATGTTGTTCGTAAGAGATACTCTGGAATGTGGAATCTTCTTTCCTTTGGTTTTTCAACAGGTATCGCCTTTCGCGAGGAATTGCAAATTTTTCTGATAGAAATTTCATGCTATGAAAAGCGCTTTTTCCACCCATCATTCGGAATCGTCAAAAAATTGTAAGTCGCTTCCATCCATCACAAGGCATAGTTGAGGGAAATACCCTAGGTCTCGGGCTCTCCGCTCTGTGGCCCCAAAATATTCATTTTAAATTAAGAATTACATAGGAGTGTCAACACCTAACGTCATAGCTTATTCTTTGGGTCGTTATAATCATGGAATGGGCAGACTACGAACTCTGGGACAAGTAGAGCCAATGAACACCAATGACCCTTTCCGACGAATCTTCGGATATCAATAAAACAATTAACAACTCGCATGAAAATTGTTTTTACAATTCAAAGATTTTAATCTCCAATTCATTAGATCTATGTAAAATCAGGTGTACATAACTACATATTAAATATATAAAATATTAAAAAAAAAAACAACCCAAAGCCTGCATTTCAAATACTATTCAGGCAAACTGCTTAGCAGATCGGTTATAGTTTTTGAATCCTCCAAAGTGTTTTTGTATTCAACATCCGTCTTACTAAGAACCTTGCTATAACTGTTCTTGTTAAAGGTTTTATTTTTAGCATGGCCAAATGAAAATGTTGATTTTGTCTTTTTTGATTCAGACTTCTTTTCGTCCATGGGTTCATCAATGCTCATTTTGTTAATCATTGCTGGGAGTTTTTTGCCAATCATACAAAGATTTTCAAAACGGAAATTCTGGGGAAATTTATGTGCACTGATGCAATGATCTTTTCTCTCCTCAGGAGTAGCACTTTTGTGTTGACATTCTTCAATGAAGCAAGAATACATTGGTTTATTGCTGGATAGCACCGCAAAATAAGAATCGTGAGTCTCGGAAAGATGCAAGTCTAAGAGATGAGGTGTGGGAAGGCTTTTCTTGCATTGACTGCAAATATATTTGTGAAGACTGTTGTAATGGCTTTGGTAAGCAGATACCGTATCAAAGAAACGTTCACAACCAAAGACGTTGCAGAATATTTGATTCCTGTAGGGAACAGTGAGATTTAATTAATTTGATACTTTTAATCAGTATTAATGTACTTAAGGTGATGTAGGTCATCTTCTTCAACTGCAATTACACCTTTTTTCGTAAATTTAGGAAAATATTTTTCAGTACTTTTGAAGGATTCATCAAAAACGTTTTTGTAGCCATCCTGTGTTAGCATGAGGCGGCTGATAATGTCTTCAGTTTTCAACATGGTAGCTCTACAATAGTATTTTATTTAATTTATTACAAAGAGTAAGAAAATAAAAAACTTTTAGCGGATAAGAAATAAAACGAAGAATTTTTAAAATTATTATGTTTATAAAAATTGAAGGATCTTGTTTTTGACGTTTAGTTTCGCGTTCCGCATTTAATAAAATAGGTCTGTTTCGTTACTTTGTGCACAGTAATTCACAATCTGTCATATTTTAAGGAGTGTGGTTAAAATTCTCTCAAAGCTATTCTGACGAGGTTCACATTGGTCGATTGGTTGAAACTTCGTGCGAATAAATGCGACTGTTTTCTTGTTCTCCTTCTCTGTTACACCAATTTGTCGGTATCGACTTGCGGTGGATTCATTGAACCATGTAATAACTTTTATCGATTTGTTGCTTCAACAAATCGACCAATGATAACTTCGTCTATGTCCCAACAGCCGAGTTCACACTATGCAATTAGTTGGATGCTTGGATGAACATGTTCATCTGCACCCATAATTTTTCATCTGCAGCCAACTAAGGAAGTGCAGATGGTGTGCTCCCTCTCTATCAGACAAGTATTAATTTTACATCTTGTGTCTTTTTCCGATTTTCATCTGAACTTGCAGATGCATGTAAATCCACCATTATGGTGCATCTGCAAGTTCAGATGAAAATCGGAAAAAGACACAAGATGTAAAATTCATACTTGTCTGATAGAGAGGGAACGAACTTCCTAGTTATGGTTGCAGATGAAAAATTATGGGTGCAGATGAACATGTTCATCTGCAACCATAATTTTTCATCTGCAACCATAATCCTATTCGTCTCTCTTTTTAGCTTTTGTGCTTTGTAATCTTCATCCGTCTCGCTTTACTTTTCTGCACTTCCGCAGTTGCAGATGCATGTAAACCCAGCATAAGTCATGTACTATTTTTTCAGGAAATCAATGTTTGAAACTCTATGACACCCGCAATCGTGACCGTACCTTGGCTATACAAGTTGTCAAAAACAGAAGGAGAAACCAACGGTATCTTCATTGAACCAAGAAAAGAAAATGGAAATGAAAAGCAACTGCAACCGTGCTTCTTAAGTACGCTCAAGGGGTGCTTCGCGTTTCCAAAAGAAAAATGAAAAGATTTCAAAATATGAAAAAGAAAAAGCTTCTTGCTTTGTTCTTGACTGGAATAATTATAAAATTTTTAGAAACCGATTTAAAAACTCCCTACAATGTGCAAAAAATAACTTTATTAAAAGAAAAATTGAAATTTGTGGTGACCAGAAAACTATGTGGAGAGCTTTAAAGTTTCTTGTTCTTAAAGAAAATAATAAAAAGGTGAATGAAGTTGTTGATAAGGGCAAACATTACAAAAATGGTCCAGAAATGTCCAATGTGTTAAACATTTTTTTTGTTTCAAGTATTGATATAATAAGAAGTAATATACCCAAAAAACAGTACACTAACTTAGTACCTGATTATTACTATTTAAATTTCAAGTCTAAGCAAATTAATATTGGTGAACTTAAATCGATGTTAAAAACGATGAACAATAAAAAAGATACAAACGGAATTAATGTTAAAATGTACTTGGATACCTTTGATATATGTGGTGATATGTTGCTGAAAATTGTGAATTTGTCTTTAAATAGTGGAATGTTCCCAAATAGTTGTAAAGAGTATCGTTCCAATTCCGAAAATAAAAAACTCTAATAAAGGTGATGACTTTAGAAAGGTTAATATTGTAACGTGCGCTTAGTTCGCAAAAAATAAAACTCTACTTTTTAATTTAATTCTACCACTTTATTCAGTATCTACTTTCGATATACACTTTATTCGAACTCAACTCGACTTTTGGACTATCACTTGTCTTTACTCTTAACTTTATCACTCTATAAACAAAACTGCCCTCTGGTTGCCTCGGGCGGGCTATTTATATCGAATGACATGCCATCTAGAACTCTCCAGTAACTTCTACATTGTCTCCACATTTGCTGTCAAGCATCTCTATACTCACACACACTGGCTTACAAGCAACGCCTGTCATTTATACCATTCCATTAAAGTGTTGCCAGTTGTGTTTCGGTTGAACGTTTTTCGATTAGGAAATTGGTATAAAATGTTGGGTTCACGTTACACTGCCCCCTCCTTAGGATTGTTCGTCCCGAATAATTCCATCTGCAGCCTCGCCACTATATCGATGCAGCCTGTCACAATGAACTACTTTTAACTTGCCTCTTAGTCCTCTTTGGATGCGGTAAACCACGTCGTTAATCCTCGTGACTACAGTATAAGGACCTTCCCAGTTTTGCTGAAGTTTCGGTGACAATCCCTTTTGACGATGAGGATTATAAAGCCACACACGATCTCCTGCTTGGAATCCTGACGTTGTCGCTTTTGTGTCGTACCGTGTCTTCATCCGGTCGCTGTAGGTTTTCATCCGTTCCCTTGTTCTTTTATGGATGTCAGCGAGTCTCTCCTTGAGGTCGTCCACATACTCGTTTGTGTCCCGTGGCTCCTCTGTGGGGCATCCAAATTTAAGTTCGCTGGGCAGCCGCATGGTTTTTCCGAACAGGATGTCAGATGGTGTTTGTCCTGTCGAGCTATGTACTGCACTTCTATAGGCCATCAGGAATAGCGGTACGTGCCTATCCCAGTCTCTTTGGTAGTCGCCTACGACCTTGGTGAGGTGTTCCTTCAAGGTCCGGTTGAATCTTTCAACCATCCCATCAGATTGTGGATGAAGCGGTGTGGTTCTCGTCTTCTTAATGCCAAGTAGTCCGCACACTCCTTGGAAGATGTTTGACTCAAAGTTCCTCCCTTGGTCGGAATGGAGTTCCATAGGCACGCCAAACCTACTCACCCAGTTAAACACAATCTGGTCGACCACCGTTTTGGCTTCTTGATTTGGGATGGCATACGCCTCAGGCCACTTGCTAAAATAGTCCATTACAACCAGAATGTATTTGTTTCCAGCGTTGGTCTCTGGAAAAGGCCCAGCCACATCTACTGCAATCCTCTCAAAAGGCGATCCAACGTTGTACTGATGCATCTTACCTTGAATCTTCCTACCAGGTCCTTTGGTTGCAGCACACTTGTCACATGTTCGGCACCACTTCTCCACGTCATCTCTAGCATGTAACCAGTAGAACCGATGTCGCACCTTCTCCAGTGTTTTGTTTACCCCCAGGTGGCCTCCAGAAGGTCCGTCGTGCATCTCCTGAAGAACTTCACTGACTTTCGATTGCGGTACGATCAGCTGCATCACATGTGACTTACCGTCAGCGGATTCCCATCTTCGCCTGAGGACACCTTCTTGCACATATAGTGAGTCCCACTGTGCCCAATAGGCTTTGAGAACTGGACTCCTGTCAGAAATGTCTCCCCATTCCGGTTTCTCTTCATTTTCTTTCCATGCGAGAATGGGTTCGATATCTGGATCCTCCTGTTGAGCCGTCCTCACTTCCTCATTGCTCCATCCACTTATGGGGTCAGCTCTTAGTCGCTGAGCGGTAATGATTTCTTTGTCTTCTTGCCGCTTGCAATGCTTGCAATCCACTTTGCAAGGTCTTCGTGATAATGCATCGGCGTTTGAGTGCAGCTTTCCTCTGCGGTGTTGGATCTGGTAGTCATAGGTCTGCAATCTTTCTATCCACCTTGCGACTTGACCTTCTGGATTTTTTGAAGTTCAACAGCCAGCTCAGAGCACCGTGGTCTGTCCGCAGAAGGAATTTCTGTCCATAGATGTACTTATGGAAGTGCTTTGTTGCCAAGATAAGAGCTAGCAGTTCCCTTCTGGTCACGCAGTAGTTCCTTTCGGGTTTCGATAGGACCTTGCTGTAGTATGCCACCACTTTCTCTTCGCCATCATGCACTTGGGATAGTACCGCCCCGATTCCAACGTTGCTTGCATCTGCGTCGACGATGAATGTTTTGCCAGGTGTTGGATGTGCCAGCACTGGAGCGTTACAGAGGCGGTATTTGAGTTCCTGGAAAGATTTTTCACACTCACCTGACCATTTAAACTGCTTCCCCTTTTCGGTGAGCTGATGCAAACTCTTTGCAACTCCAGCGAAGTTCTTAACGAAACGTCGGTAATATGTGGCAAGTCCCAGAAAGCTTCGGAGTTGATGTTTGTCCTGTGGTGTTGGCCAATTTTTGAGGGAGTCAACTTTTTCAGGATCAGTCTTTACTCCTTGGGATGAGATGATGTGTCCCAAATACTTGACTTCGGTTTTGAAAAGTGCACATTTTTCTGGATTCAGTTTAAGGTTAGCCTCTCGAAGTCTCTGAAACACGGCTTTAAGGTTCTTACAATGTTGGTCAAATGTTTTCCCGTAAACAATGACATCGTCCAAGTAGACTAGGCAAGCTTTCCACGTCAGTCCTTGAAGAACGCACTCCATCAAACGCTCGAATGTTGCCGGAGCGTTGCATAGCCCAAACGGCATAACCTTAAACTGCCAGAGCCCATTACCTGTAGAAAATGCAGTCTTTTCCCGATCTTCAGGGTGGATGTCAACTTGCCAATATCCACTCTTCAAGTCCAGCGTCGAGAACCACTGGGCTCCCTCCATGGCATCCAGGGTATCACTGATTCTGGGCAGGGGATAGCTGTCCTTCTTAGTCACATCATTCAGCCTTCGGTAGTCCACACAAAAACGAGTGCTTCCATCTTTCTTTTTCACTAGCACCACTGGTGACGCCCAAGGACTTTTGGAATTTTCGATAAGACCATCCTTCTTCATTGCTGTTATCATGTCCTCAACCTCACCTTGTTTGGCCAGTGGAAGGCGTCTTGCGGGTTGACGAATCGGTCTTGCATCTCCTGTGTTGATGCGATGCTGCACCAACTGTGTCCTACCATATTGTCCCTTTTGCGATGCGAAGATGTCAGTGTACTCTTGTAGGAGATTTTCAGCCATCAGTGTTTGTTGGCGATCAAGTTTGGATGAATTCAGTATTTTAGCTCTGATGGTTTTGAGCTCCTCCGGAGTTATAGTTTTTCTTGGGGCTTCGTCTGTGATCTTCGTAATTGCTGCAACCGATTCGCAACGTCCAACGACTTCTCCTTTCTTCAACCTTACATCGTACGGTCTGGTGTTTAGTAATCGTACGGGGACCATTTTGTTTTTCGGTGCTACCAGTGTTTTCCCAATGATGACACTTTGGGAGGAACACTCTGGGTCAGGTTCCACCATGAGGTATCGAAGGCTTCCAAACTCACCTTCCAGTTTTGTCCAAACGAACACTTCAGAAGAAGGAGGCAGAATCAGATCTTCCCTGATGACAGTTCTCAGTGTCGACGTTCTTTCGTTCGAATAAGTCATTGGAAGTTCCTTATTTTGGTACTTCAAAACCTGATTACCGATGTCCAAAATAACTCCGTGCTGTTTCATAAAGTCGATTCCAAT
The DNA here is from genome assembly GCA_914767635.1 of Melanostoma mellinum. NCBI lineage: Eukaryota > Metazoa > Arthropoda > Insecta > Diptera > Syrphidae > Melanostoma > Melanostoma mellinum. The sequence goes on along the minus strand of OU612059.1, from coordinate 57,322,021 downwards.
GATGCACTCGTCACATATATCTGCCACCAGGAATTGATGAGTAAACACTAGGTCGGCCAGTCGGATCTTAAGACACACTTCTCCATATACTCTTGCTGCTTCTCCCGTTGCGGTTCTTAGACGGTAGCTATTGGTGTTATGAAGCCACGTCGTCTTTACCAGGTCTCGACGTACTATGGAGGCTGTGGCACCGGTGTCGATGGTAGCCACATGTTTGTTCCCGTTAAAAGTAGTCTCCACAGTCAGACTTTTGTTGTCTCGTTTGGTCTGAGAGACCTGGATGGTGGTTCTGGGGCCATCGATACAAGAAACCAGCCTCTGCCCCTCGAAGTTGGTTCTTACTCGTTTCCCTGATGGGAAACGGGCTGATAGGCAACGCTGGTGTTGTTGTTACCTTGCTCTGGGTTGGATCTCTTGCTTCCACAATGTTGACAACCTGCTTTGTGTGGTGGTAGTCGGCATTGACGCTGTAAGTGCCCGGTCTTGTTGCAGTTCCAACATCTTGCTAGTCCGCTCCGGTTCTTTTGTATTTCAGCTCTTTGGCACGAGCATTCTTCGACTATGGCCTCTCTAAGTCGATGTACTCCCTGAGAAGCCTGTTCTGCTGCTTCAATTGTCAATGCGAATGCTAAAGTTTCGGAAAGAGTACGTGTTCTAGCAGTTCGCACAGACCTCTGAAGATGTATATCGGATATGGCACGAACGAAGGATTCAACAGCAAGCTGGTTGATGATTTCTTCTCCAGCATCCGGGTATGCCAGGTGAACCAGTCTTTCGACGTCTGCTTGGAGCTGCTGTAGACTTTCACCCCTTTTCTGGACTCTGTTATTGAGTTGGACTCGGAAGACTTCTTTCAAGTGGCTATCTCCAAAGCGTTTATCTATAGCTGCCACGAGAGAACTGAAATCGCCGCTCTTACCAGCTGGAACTGTTTGAAGTAATTCAGCTGCTGGTCCTCTAAGAGCAAGAGTCAGTGCAATGTACTTGTCTTCGTCATCCCAGCCATTTGTTGTCGCGGCTGCCTCAAATTGTCTCTTGTAGACTGGCCAAGAAGACTGGCCATCAAATGTTGGGGGTTTCATCTCCTTTTTCTTTGCAAACTCCCCAGCAGACTCTCGAATTTTGATTTTCCGGATCTGGTCCAATTCCTTGGTCAGAACAGAGAACTGTTTATCACATCGGGCTTCTACGATTTCGAAACGATTCTCTACAACAGAAAGCTGTTTCTCCACACCTTCAACGCGTTCGTCTAGGGCACATACATTTTTCTCAATGTTACCCAATTTACCTTCTAGAATGTTTTTCTGACCTTCCAAAACATTTTGTTGCGCCTCAAGTCTTTCGAGAATATTCTGTTGTTCCTTCTTTTGCTCGTTTCGTTGCTCTTCAATCAGTTTCTTTTGTTCGTTTCGTTGTGCTTCCAGTTGTTCGAGAACATTCTGCTGTTCCTTCTTTTGATCGTTTCGTTGCTCTTCCAGACGTCCGAGAATATTTTGCTGTTGCTCTTCAATCAGCTTCTTTTGTTGTTCTTCAAGTTTTTCGAGAACATTCTGCTGTTCCTTCTTTTGCTCGTTTCGTTGCTCTTCAATCATTTTCTTTTGTTCGTTTCTTTGTTCTAATAAAAGCTTCATTATACTAGAAAAATCTACATTTTCACTTACTTCCTCTTCTTCCACTTCTGTTTCAAAAACAAAAGTGTTTACGTCTTCCCCTTGCTGTTCCAAATAGTTACGCAAGCGAAGTACGAGCTCATTTTTCGATCCCGCTCTAGAAAGATTTCGCTTACCTAACTCACTTTTAAGCTCAATGCAAGTGAGCTCTTCTAACAACTTACCCATTTTCACTGTATATAATTATTATTTTCTTTTTACTTTTTTTTTTTTTTTTTTTACACTTTACTAGTCAAATAAGTTTTATTTACACTTCTGACACCAATGTAACGTGCGCTTAGTTCGCAAAAAATAAAACTCTACTTTTTAATTTAATTCTACCACTTTATTCAGTATCTACTTTCGATATACACTTTATTCGAACTCAACTCGACTTTTGGACTATCACTTGTCTTTACTCTTAACTTTATCACTCTATAAACAAAACTGCCCTCTGGTTGCCTCGGGCGGGCTATTTATATCGAATGACATGCCATCTAGAACTCTCCAGTAACTTCTACATTGTCTCCACATTTGCTGTCAAGCATCTCTATACTCACACACACTGGCTTACAAGCAACGCCTGTCATTTATACCATTCCATTAAAGTGTTGCCAGTTGTGTTTCGGTTGAACGTTTTTCGATTAGGAAATTGGTATAAAATGTTGGGTTCACGTTACAATATGATGAACCTCGAAAGTAAAATTATTGAAAAGGTCGTGTATAATCAACTCCAAAACTACTTAGAGTCTTTTAATCTGATATCGCTACATCAATCCGGTTTTAGAAAAAATCACAACTGTGAATCTTCTCTCAATCTTGTAATTAAAAAGTGGAAAATTGATATACATCATGACAAGAAAGTTGTAGTGGCGGTATTTTTAGACTTAAAGCGAGCTTTTGAAACTGTCGATAAATTGATTTTAATCGAAAAGCTGAAAATGTATGGAGTCCGAAATACCGAAGTTAAATGGTTTGAATTATATCTTAATGATAGATCTCAAAGGACAAGATTAAACGATAATATCTCAAACTCTGTTTCTGTACTTCATGGTGTCCCTCAAGGATCATTATTTGGCGTTTTATTATTTCTGGTGTACATCAATGACATGGAGAATGCCGTTCGTTTTTCAAAAATTGTGCTGTTTGCTGATGATGCCTTAATGTTTATATCTTGTAGTAGTGTTGATGAATGTATTGAAAAAATAAATTTAGACCTGGGGGTCAATTCCCGATCTGTGAAGCTGTGAAGTGAAAACATTTATCACAGCTTCACCGAAAATTCGATTCTCGATTAGTGAAAATCCAACCTCAAATGCCAGTTTTTTTTCATATGATAAATTTCTTTTCATTGCCGTATGAGTCGGTGAAAAATTCAATTATGAAAATGGCCGCAAAATTCAAACAATGAAAAATCCAATTGGAATCCAATTTAAATGAGAGAGAAAATGAGAGAAAACTGTCAGAATTTATCATTTAGAACGTTTTAGTACTTTTTAGATCCGGAATCGGTTAGAGTTGGTTCGTGAAGTGATAAAATGAAAAAACTGTATGAAAACTGAAATGATATTTTTTTTCCCTTCACAGCTTCACAGATCGGGAATTGACCCCCTGCAAAGTTTACAAGACTGGTTTGATAGTAACATGTTAAAATTAAATATAAATAAAACCAAAGCTATGATATTAAATGTTAGTACTAATAGAACAATAAACATTAACAATCAAAATATTGAAACTGTAAAGGAAATAAATTATTTAGGTGTTATAATTGACCATAAATTAAATCTTGATGCTCATGAAAATTATATATGTAAGAAGTTATCAAAAAAACTTTACTTTTTTGGAAGAATAAGAAAAAAAACTTTCAACTAATACCTCAATTAAAGTGTATAATACAATGATAAAACCTCAGTTTGAGTACTGTTCTAGTATTTCATTCATGTGCAATAATCAAATGATGGATAGACTACAAAAACTTCAGAATAGGGCCATGAGAACTATTTTACTGTGCAATAGACTTACTCCAAGAAGAGAAATGTTATTAAAACTGTCCTGGATGAGTGTGAACCAAAGAATCTTGTTTAATGCAATAGTCTTTGTATTTAAAATTAAATTTAATATATTACCAAATTATTTAAATGAATATATAAGTTATTTAAATGATGTACAACCTTTTGCGTTACGAAATGCTAGAGATTTTAGATTACCAATGTATAGAAATTCAAAAACACAAAACATGGTTCTTCATAGAGGATTGAATATATATAATAGTTTACCTAATGAAATTAAACTAGAACAAATTCTACACAAGTTTAAAAAACTTTTAAACGGATATGACAAAAATAGATTTATTTAATTTATTGATTGAATAATTTTTTGTAATGAATTTTTAAATGGCACGCATTGCCAAATAAATAAAATAAAAGAAAAAAAGAAGATCAAATCTGTTTTCAAAAAGACACAAGAACAACAAATACACTCTTACCTACAAAAAGACTAACATATATACCTATACTAGACCGGTTCAAAAAAGTTACTGTTTTCTTTTTCTCGAAACAATTCGATTTTTACCTTCGAAGATATGTAAAAACAAGCCTGTTAAAATTTGAGCTCGAAATATTAATATTTAGAGGTCGCTCATCGCAGATCTCCATTTCCTATACAAATTGTATGGAAAAAAAAAAACATTTTAATTTTGGAATTTTATATTTTGGTCTAGAATCAAAGCGCAGGGATGAGCGATACATATTTTTTTTAGAAAATTAGTTGCTCTACAAAAAAGGTCTCTTATTATTTTTCGACAATTTCACTCCTTCAAAAGTTATTCAGATTTTAACAGGCTTGTTTTTACACCACTTCAAAGGTAAAAATCGAATTGTTTCGAGAAAAAGTAAATAGTCACTTTTTTTGAACCGGTCTAATATATAAAGACATTTTTTAATTTTTTACTTATTTTCAACAGAAAACGAATTATCACTAACAAAATACATATTCATTCTCATTCAGCTTACTTCTTAGACACGTTGTTAGTTTGCCATGACAATTTCTTTCTGAAAAAAGTATAAATTAGCTTCTTAACCTTAACCTTCAAAATTTCATAAAATTATATGTGGTGATTTGTGGTTTAGCGTTTTTTGAGGACTGGAAAACCCAGGTTTTTTTGGCAACTCATAGGGTTGTCAAGAAAACCTGGGTCAACCCTAAGGAAAGTTCAACGAACGGACCTAGTGATTGCAATCATTCTAGAAAATTCCACATTATGGGACAGAAAACTGAACAGTTTTAAGGGTTCTAAAAAACCAAAGGATTTTCGTCCAAATACCCGAATATTTCCCGGGATTCACGGCATGCGAAACAGAGAAAAGATTTGTAGCCATAAAAAAATAAAGAAGAGAAAAGAAAAAAGAAGTAGTCCGCATAAGATCTGGGGCAGGAGCAAGCAGATGTAAATCATATCATTCTGCATAAATGATTCCGAATAGGTTTTTACTTTGATTCGTTCTACAGTAGAACTTCTTGTAAGCTTTTCTTTTAACGCTCAGAAACGGGCTCTGTTTCAAGTATTCCGACATTTAATTTCTTGAACATAAAGAAACAATCTGTTCATTAAAAAGTACTTCGAACCAAGTTCATACAGAAAAATATTAATGACAATTTATATCGCTAATTAACCTCCTTTATAAAATTCAGTAAACTCAAAAGTCAATTCAATAGTTTTGTTTTCTTTGCCCTCACTCTCCGTACAAGTTGCAGACTTTTCAAAATTAAAGAATCTCTTTAATATAACTAAACTACTCACAAATCTAACCAGCAATTGTATACTAATTTTTCATTAAGAAACAAAAAAAAGAAACTCTAATGCTTTATTTATAAATATTAAAAATTCGTTTTATTCTATCTTGCAGTAACGGTAGTTTTACATTATTAAAAATATATATTATTGTTTTTTGGTAATTAATCCTGCTCACAACATTTTGAGCAAACTTTGCGCATAAATACAAAATATACAATCACTCGAATTATATTTCTCCACTCTTCATCGTCGGTTGGACCTTACGGCCTTGGCATTTTATTTCGCTTATGTAAGATTTTCATCAATTGCTTGGACATAAAATACGGCTTCTCTTCAGATCCATCATTTCTTTCACAGTCTTCCACTGCAAAAAATAAAAATACAGATTAAAATATCGCATAGCAACTTTGAATTTCAAACTTACAGAAGCACAAAAACAGAGTATCAACTGCCATCGAATAAACACCGAAGAAAACACTGGTTATTAAGAAAGTTGCGATTGCAACAATTGTAATTGGAACAGCAACGTAATTGAGATGGTGAGCATCTGAGTTTGAAGTTAAATAATAATAAGTGCCGACACCAGCAGCACCAGTGAGAAGCAATTTTGAGAGGAAAAACAAGAAGTCAGTAACTTTGTCTACAGCAATAACACGTAGAAAATTCCTCATCAAAAGATTAAACGAGTCCTTGGCACTTGAGCAAAAGTTTTTGCCGTGAATAGCACACATGATGTAGGCGTTTTTATTGATGAAACGCAAGAAATTCTCCAAACACCAAAAGAAACATTTCATGCAGCAAAGTATTGCCCTCGTGAAGCTGTTGTCGAATTTCTTTAACTTTTGATCAATGTACTCCAGTACAACGCGAATAAAACGACATATTGTTAGAATGAATGACCCAAGAGCAAGTGTTCCCAGATGATAGCGTATTGTTCGGCCAAATGCTCTGGTTAGAACAAAATAGGGAACATTGGATTTGTGGAAAGTCCAGTACCAAGTTGCGAATGTTGCAGCTAGAACCATTTCACCAAGAGCTGAGATGAAAAACGATAACCACAAGAATCCAATGAAGTTGTAGACCTGAAAGGAGATTCAATTTTTAAGGCCCTTGGTAATTCTGCTCCACTACAATTAAGACAAAATCTCAACAAAATTTTCCCTCAAGCCATAATGTTGTGGAAATTTTCTGTATAATGCCTTTTTTGTACGTACCTGAAAATAGGAAACAATTTTTGGATTTCCGATTCCCTCAAAAAAGCATCCTGTATCGACACACGGCTTCCTGTCACTTGAAAATCCCAAGTTAAAACCCGACGGCTTCACAAAGCAATGGTCTTGAAACAGCATAGGATCACATTGCACCCCGCGTGTATAATTAATTGCAACACCTTCACAACTGCATATTTCACTTGAGTCACCTGATTGGGTAACTTTGAATGATGGTTCACCAACCGAGGCCAAGAACAGGCCTATTCCAACAGATAGAGCTATGGTCAACATGTACAATATCCACGGAAATATAGGAAAGAAAACTGTTGCCACAACGCACGATACCGCCCTGTTGGAAGAAAATAGTGTTGTTTAACGATTTTGATTTAAATTTTAAGGACTTACTTGCTGCCTTCCTTGACCAAAGCTATTGCAATACGAATTCTGCTTCTCAAAACAATTACCAAAAGAAGTATTACAACAAGTGCAATGCCCAGCACTATTGATGTATACAGCCAAGTATTTTGTTGTTCGAAAATATTTTTAACAGCCGAAGAGAGGTTTGGAGAATGATGTGGCACAGCTGAGGTGTCTTTCCAGTGCCTGTACTGTGCAACGCTATAGTAAACACCTGAAGAATAATTTAAGAGTTTAAAGCTTTTTGAATCTTATTGAGGTTAAGTAAAGGATCTTACCGAATCCAAGTCCAACTAAGACTCCGAGTATTGATAGCCAGACTATGGGAGTAGCAACCCATCTCATCAAGGCGATGAAGACGAGTGATACCAGCATTGTTATTACCAGCGCCAAGAAAATTACTGACCATGAGCTGATGATGTCTTCAACGATTTTCTCGCCAACCTAGCAACAAAAAGTGTTTTCAAGATAAATAACAAAAAATAAACGAAACGTTAAAAGCTAAATAAAAAAACATAAGGGGAGTAGCTTAAACCAAAAATTTGTATAAACCATGAAAAAAAAAATTTCTTTCTCAAGTTGTTAAGGTGAAAAACTTTTTCATGACAAATTTGAAATCGAGTTGCATACACCACTTTTTCAAATAAGTTTCACAGATTTAAGTAAAAGAGTTGAAAAAGTTCTGATAATTTCGGGTTTTCCAAAAATCGAAAGAATCTTCACATTGACTTTAAAAAAGCTGATCTTTTATTTTGGACAATGAGTACAACTCGTTGTAGTTTCTTACTTCGTATGAAGTGCCTGCGTTCACTGGGGGCAGAACACTCTATCGGCGGCGGCGAATTTCGTAGAAAAGGCCTGCGTTTATGTTCCACGATGAAAGCTCGCTTTGTGGAGACGCAATGCCTAACTAAGGAAAATTTAATCGCCCGGCTAGGAACAAGCCACAACGATTAAATTTTCTTTACGGAGGCGCCAAGCCCGGCAAAGACCGAGCAAGGAAAGTCCAAACGCCCGGCTGAAACAAGCCACAACGAATAAACTTCAGGACTTTACGGCGACGCAGTGTCAAAAGAAAACTATCTAAGGAGAATTCAAACGCCCGGCTGGAAACAAGCCGCAACGAATGAATTTCCTTCACGGAAATGCAACGTCTAAAAACAAGACCAAACAAGTAAAGTACAAACGCCCGGCTGGAAACAAGCCACAACGATTAAACCTCCTGCACGGACTTTATGGCGATGCAACGTCTAACTAACTAAGGAGAATTCAAACGTCCGGCTGAAACAAGCCACAACGATTGAATTTCCTATACGGAGACGGTCAAAGTCAAAAGGTAAAGAAGATACAAACGCCCGGCTGAAACAAGCCACAACGATCAAATCTCTTTTGTGGTGCAACGAGAAAAAGTATCGGGTCAATTCTATTCGCCCGGCTGCAACAAGCCACAACAAGTAGAAACCTATATAATCTTTTTCTCGTTTCTTTTCACCAGACTTTGTTTCGTTTCTTCTACGCCGCAAATATTATCATAAATCGTACGTGTAAATCTTTACATTAAGGGAGTCGTTTAACCCGACCTGATAAACGTCGATGCTGGACAGTGTTTTCTTGACGGTCATTTTTACGTCATAGTTTGAAACTATTGATTTATATTGTCTGAACACCATTTTGGGACAGTCGCGCATGCACGCTAATGAGCGGTTTATTTGTATGTCGTCTGATCAACTTTTTTGAGAAGAGATCGCGAGCATATGCGATCGTGACAATCATTTGCGATGACACGAAAATAGGACAACGCAGTTTTGCATATTCTACGCAAGTTGGTAGTGGTTGCGAAGTGGTTGTGATCGGTGCTCAGTTTAAAAAATATATAAAAGAGCAAAACGATATGTTGGCTGTAGATACAACAATCACAAACCATGAGCAAATAACACTAATTTCAAACAATCTATTAAGTTAACCCAAACCTGCATATGATAGCAAATGGCTGATGCGTGATAACGTCGCACATCGAACGCAGAATTTGTGTACTCTTTTGCGGACACTTGATGTGCAAGTAAATCAACGGAAACTAAAGGCTCCGACCCATAGAACGCGTTGCGTGCGGTAGAAGCGGCGTGGCAACTGATGCGGTGGGTTTTGGGGCGCAACTGATAGGGGTGACCCATAGAATCCGTTGCGGTGTTTTGACAGATAAATTTAGTCAAAATGGGGGCGTTCAAGAATCGTATCCGGATAGCTTGTTGTTGTTGTTTACGTGTGGGAAATCGAAAAAAATAAGTTATAATCGTCTAGCAATGATATTTTGAATGTTTTTCTGTTTTCAAAAGTCGAACTTTAATATTTCACAGCTGTTGTCTGTTGTCGATCGTTCAAAAAGGTATCTAAGATACGGCTATCCGAGAAAGGCTATCCGATAGGTTCTTGAACGCGCCCATTGTCACTTTTTCCATATAAGATAAAAAGTGTGTTTAATGACCTGCTCTAGATCGATCTAGAGCAGAAAAAAGCAGCTTTTTGGTGTTTAATGACAGATTTTTCTACTCTGAGCAAGAACTTTTTGTGTTTAATGACCTGCTCTAGAGCTTTTAGAGCAGCATTTTCTGCACTTGCTTTTGAGTAAGAGTAGAGTGGAGCAAAAGTGTCAAAATCAGCTGTTGACATTTGATTCAAATATTTCTGTGCTGTGTGCTGGCGATTAATTGGAAATAAAGTTTTTTGTGAGTGTTTATTTGTAAGAAGCTGGAATTTAATATTTTATAGTTGTGAAATATATTTTTGCAAACAATCTGCAGTTTATTTTCTCTGGTTTTGATTTTTTTTTCTTTTTGTTGTTGACAGCCAGCTGACTTTTGACACCAGCTGTTCTGCTCTAAATTGCCTGACATTTATTAACTTTCTTGCTCTGCTCTGAGCTACGCTGCTCTACTCTTTTTTTCATTAAACACACTTAAAACTTCAAATTGGTTGTGACTGCGCATGTCTCTCTTCTGTCACCGCGTGAGAGCCGCGGCAAAGTAGAAAGTTGGGCTACTCGGCGCGTTCGGCGCGTTGCGCGCGGTGCTTATGGGTCACCTCTCATAAGATCGTGTGTATTTAATCGAGCTGTCAGTTGGAAGCGGTGCCGCACGCGCGCAACGCGTTCTATGGGCCGGGGCCTTTAATGTGCGGCTATTGCCGTTTTGCATATGGTCTGAACACCCTTGTATCCTTGTTTGCGTATTCTGATTACCGTATAGCATTTGCGTTGGGATTTTTACACGACGTCAGAACCGCAAACGTGTGCGGCTTTTTATATACCGTCCGTCAGCACGATGCATAAGAAAGATTTATTCTTTTATTTTCATTCCATTTCAGAAATGATGACGTTTTTTTGCTTTTACAGCACCGCATATACAGGAAATTTACTGATCTGCATACAGTGGTGAAATGTTTGCATATTATGTAAAAATTCAAGACTCGAATCCCAGAAATCTCTAAATTTTTTTGTCAGTGTATATAGGAATTGGCAAGCCCTTCTAGAGATTATATTTACTGCAATGAAAAGTGGTTTGTCACAAAGCCGTTTGAGATCGGCAAAAATTTGTAAGTCTTTACCTCCAACTTAAACATATCAATGATTGGTTTCAAGTAAGCGGCTTGATTCGACATTCGTGAATGAAACCAACTTTGATTCGGAAAACTACCTTGTAGTATGAATGGAATCTTGTGAAGGACTCGTCCGAGCAGTCAGTCATCAGAAACGCAGCCTCTGAAGTTTAGGGTTCATTCGGCCCCCAAACGAAGCCCATGGTTGGATAAAGAATCCAGGCAAGCATTAAATAAAAAGCATGAAAAATGATGACACAAAATAGAATAAGGGCTAAATCTGACTAGTGCAAGGAGATTCACAAGGAGAAAAAAATGGGAAGAATACCGAATTCTCAAAACAAAAAAGAGTCATCATAAGAAACGTTCGTTTGAGGAAATAGAGAGACCAAAAGGTTTAAGGATCATGCCAGTATAGACGGAAATAAAGTGATAGAATGGAGGACTACTTCTGCAGAATTTTAACCGCAATGAAGACACAAATTCCGCTCTTAGGAATAAGGCCTAAATTAATTTGGATGATGATCAAGAATATCCCATCCTCCCGATCTAGACTGCAGGTTCAGAAGGCCTTGACATTTGGTTTTTCAAAGGCAGCCAGAGATCAGTTGGAAAGGACTTACGGCAAGTAAGCTGTATTAGAAACTATCAAAGTCGTATGTTAGATTTAGTCTTTTCTTCGGACGCTATTAAGACTGTTGTAATGAAATCAAATTCTGGTATCACAAGAATAGATGACTTACACCCACCGTTAGATATCCTTATTGAACTTAGCAATGTGATTGACGAAAGAAGTAGTCCATATGACTGTTCATATACCTTTGACTTTCGAAAAGCGAACTTCGATTTGCTTTCGGATGAATTAAGCAGGGCTGGTATTGAAAAAATATCAACTCTAGCAAATCTTGACGAAGCAGTCAGCTGTTTCTACTCTATTTTAAAAGATTGCATGAATAAAACAATTCCGCTAAAATTATTTAAAAAAGAAAATTATTGCCAGCCGTGGTTTACCAAAGAACTGAAAGTTCTGCGGAATAAAAGAAACAGGGCATGGAAAACTAATTTGACCACTCTTTTTCTAACTGACCACCAAGTGTTCATAAGTCTTTTTGAAGACTTCAGAACGCTTTCTCAAAATCTTTACTCCAGCTATGTAACTCAAATGAGTTGCTCTCTTAAAAATGACCCAAAAAGCTTTTGGTCCTTTGTTAACTCCAAAAAGAAATCAGACGGCTATCCAGCAAATTTTATTTATAATAGCAATCTTTTAAAGGATACTCCTGACATATGCAATGCCTTTGCAAATCATTTTTGTGGCTCTTTTTGTAGTACACCTCTCAAAATTGATGAAAACTACTTTGAGTATTTAACTCACTGTTCTCAAGTAAGTTTTAATAGTATCCCCATTCACAGTGATAGAATTATTCATTACCTTTCTTCTCTAAATGATGACGTTACATCTGGTCCGGATATGATACCACCTATAGTTTTAAAAAAGTGTTCTTTACGCTTAGCTTTTCCACTCGAATACCTTTTCAAGCTTTCTTTAAAGTCCGGAAAATTTCCTAGTTTGTGGAAAAAGTCTTTTATTACCCCTGTTTTCAAGAAGGGTGAAAAAATAGATATAAAAAACTACAGGCCAATTGCAAAGCTTTCATGCATTCCTAAGCTGTTTGAACAAGTAGCCTGCGAAAGTTTATCATTCTTTGCAAGGAATATAATATGTAATCAACAACACGGATTTATGCAAAGAAGATCGACAGCTACTAATCTTCTCTCTTTTTACCATAAATGCTCTAAAACACTCGAAAAAGGGTATGAGTTAGACTGCATTTATACTGATTTCTCTAAGGCCTTCGACCAACTTTCTCATAATATTATATTATATAAACTAAAAGCATTTGGATTTCCACCAGTATTTATTGTTTGGATAAGTTCATACTTAAAAAATAGATCTTATCAAGTCAAATTTCGTAACGTCTTGTCAAATTCTTTCAATGGTCTGTCTGGTGTACCACAAGGGAGTCACCTTGGTCCTTTGCTTTTCATTATTGCAATAAATGACGTCATTTCTTGTATATCATACAGCAACATTCTAATTTTTGCTGACGACATGAAGATTTTCAAATCTATAGAATATTCGTCGGATCGCAATTTATTGCAAAAAGATATCGACAGTTTTGTTAAGTGGTGTTCTAAAAACGGTCTTAGTTTGAACCCTTCCAAGTGTCAAAGTATGACGTTCTCACGCAAAAAGATTCCCTCTATTGCAAATTATTCAATATCTCAGCAATCATTATCTCAAGTCTCGAATTTCCGTGATCTTGGTGTCATTTTTAGTACTAACCTTGAATTCAATGAACACATCAACCTCATAACAAGCAAAGCAAATTTAATGCTTGGGTTTATAAAGAGATGGGCAAAAGAATTTAACGACCCCTATGTTACACTTTCCTTATACAACTGTCATGTTCGTCCCTATCTCAAGTATGCTTCTCAGGTTTGGTCACCTCTATATGAAGTTCATAAATCTCGTATTGAGGCAGTACAACACAGATTCATACGTTTTGCCCTGAAAGGTCTTCCCTGGGAAGATCCTTTTAATCTCCCCCCTTATGAAGACCGTATTCGTCTTCTAAATCTTCAACCACTCTCACAAAGACGGATCAACAATGATTTAGTTTTTTTCCATCAACTTATAACAGGTTCAATTGATGCTCCTGACTTGCTCTCTCACATAGGATTCAACTATCGTGGAGGATCTCACCAGCTACGAAATCTGGAGTTTTTGCATTGCTACCACCACAGAACTAACTATGGCATGCATGAGCCATTAGCTCGCATGAGTAGGTTATACAACCCTAACCCTCTTACTTCAGATTTCAATCTTAGTAAAAGTAGTTTAAAATTAAAGCTAAAAACCAGTGCTCTACAAGCATGATTTTTGTTTTGTATTTAATTTATATTTAATTTGTATTTAATTTGTATTTAATTTGTATTTAATTTATTAGTTAATTGTAGCTTATTTTACTTGTATTTTTTTTTATACTTTCAATAATGTTTTTATAGTTTGATTTTGTTTTATCGATGTAGTAGAAGTTAATTATGTTAAATGTCATGTCCTTGTTCGAATACGTTCCTTTGTGCTTGTGTTGGCGTTTTTACTAACCACTAACACTTGCATTAATAATGAAGAGCGTAGATAAGTGCGTACATATGAGCTTGCTCTAAGCTCAGTACCGCTTAAGACTCTGAGATGCAAAAAAAAAAGGAGTATGCATCAGATGATCTGCATGATAAGGTCAAAAGATAGCATGATCGATGAATGGAACCTCAGTATCGTATGCCCAATCCTAAAAAAGGGATCGGAATAGAGGAATTAGCCTCCTTTACGTCGCATATAAGATTTTATCTGTTCTAGTACGTGAACGTCTGAAACACCACGTCAGCAATTTGATACTTTCATACTACGGCAGATCTTGGAAAAAACACAGGAGTACAATACCGATACATATACATAATCTTTTTAACGATTTTTAGTGCTAACAGGAAGTCTAGTTAAACTTAAACACGGTTTTTATTTCTTCTTTCGACCAAATAATGACAGCTAAGGCTTTGAAATGTTTAAAATGGAAGTGCCAATTTGAGTTGTGAATATTTGATCACTATAGTAGATTTACCAGGTCTGAAGCCGTTTCGTTTTGATCAGGTGGTCACTAACTCTGAGATATCATCCAAAACTACTGGGATCTTGGTTGTCATCACCATTTAAACAATTCTTTGAAGTATTCTCTCCATAAATAAAAGTTGATTAAATTTTCAACAAATAAACACTATTTATTTATCCCCAAATGTACATTTCGGAAGCAATACTGCAGTCATTTGGGGAAATATTAAAAGTATATACATAATTTTTGCAAACTTTATTACTCTTTTATTTATCAGATAAAAAAACAAACGGATTATCTCAACTATAAAGTTCATAGTCTCTCCAGATGATTAGCATCGCCTGCATTTCTACTACAGTATTCACACTATTATCTCTTCGTAATGACCAGGAAGGCTTTGATTTGAAGATATAGTTTGAATCACTTTTCTATGAAATTTACAAACTCCTTTTCTGCTCAAGAATCTTCTTGCATCTTCTAGACTCTTCATTGTCAGTGCGGTCTTTGTTCCGTTTACAAAATAAGCGTTCTTTCAATTTTTATCTATTTTTTATTTTGGAAGTTTTTGACGATTGCGACGAAAGTGCTTCATTGTTTTTGACAACTAGTGAAATTTTCCAAGTTGTGTTAAGCACGGGTCACACAGAGCTGCTTGCCAGCCGCGAATCTAGTAGCCGCTGCTGCCAGCCGCTGATCAGCTTTGTGTGACCACGAAATTCACCACACTCGCTGGCAGCCAGCGAGTAATTAGTAGCGGCTGGCAAAGTTGAACATGTTCAACTTTTGGCTGCTAGCAGCGGCAGGCAAAATGAAAAAATGCTGATACACATTCTATTTAGTAATTGTATATTCGAAATTTGTGTCAAATATCATAAATAGGTTTAAAAATTAGAAATAATGTTCAAAAACAAATTTTTTGTAGGGTTTTCTGCAGCTGTGTGTGACCGGATTGCCAGCCGCTGCCTGCTGGCAAGAAGCGGCTGACAAACAGCCGTGTGTGACCCGTGCTTTAGAAATTGTCAGTAAGCTATTTACATGATGCTTTAATCTTGACATCATTTTACAGCAGGTTCTCTATCAAAATTTCACTGGTAAGCATTTACACGTTTTATACAATTATTACTAATAACCGACATGAATATGGGTAAAGTGTCAGTTGTTTACATCGGGCATAGTTCCCAACTTGGTATTTGTGTCCTTCCACTGTTAAGAGAGAGTAAGCATAACATTACACCTTTTGTAAAAATGTAAGTTCACGTGAGACGTTTCACAAACAACCCAATGGGGGCGTTCAAGAATCGTAACCGGATAGCTTGTTGTTGTTGTTTACGTGTTAAACTTTTAGCAGAGCCACACACCCATTTCAACTAAAAAGCTATCTAAAGGTATCCGAGTATTTCTATTCAAGCGATCAGCTGATAGAAAATTTATTTTTATTTCTTTTCATGTTGATTTTTTGTTTTGGTGTGCATTTATTTCAGCATAGGAGTCTTTTAAAACGCATGGGAAATCGAAAAAATAAGTTATAATCGTCTAGCAATGATATTTTGAATGTGTTTTGTTTTCAAAAGTCGAATTTTAATATTTCACAGCTGTTGTCTGCAGCAATCTGGGAAAAGATATCTGTATCGTTCAAAAAGGTATCCAAGATACAGCTAACCGAGAAAGGCTATCCGATAGGTTCTTGAACGCGCCCAACAAAATGCTTTGTAAATCAATCAGCTGCTAGCCAAACGTCAAATTCTTCACTGTTTTTATAAGGTCTGTTTCTTTACTTTCTGGGTAAAGTTTGGGTAAGAACCCCGGGAAAAAGTATGGGCTCGGGCTTTTTAATGTTGTTTTTGTAATCTCCATCCAAAAATGAAAAGTAAAGATACACCTTTTGGGATGCTTCTTGCTGAATGACATTTACCATGTACTCTCCGTAGAGATGTAAAAAACATACAAACAATTTTGTTTCAGAAACGAGTTAAAATGAGCTCAAGCAATATTGCATTGCATATTTAACATTATTTTGAATTTTCAAACCAACAAAGAGAGATAATGCTTTCCATTTTTCATTTAATTTCAAATAAAAATTTGAATTCAATCGAAGTGTTTCGATCAGCTGATTTCACAAACAGCCGATTTGACAAGTAAGAAAGTGCAACAGCAAATTGTTCGGGTGATTTCTTACTGACAAAATAGCAAAAGCTCTGCCACTTTTACGTCAAATAAAAGTAAAGATACACGTTTCGGGATCCCGCGGGTGAGTAAAGACCTATATTGTTGACATTTGTGAAAGTTGTAAAATATTTCCCGTCCAAAATTTGACAATTTCATTTACGAACTGGGGCTTGTAACACAAAACAACAAGCATATGTAACACAAGCTAATTATAACAAGTCTAAAAAATTTCTGCTACAAGTTTGCTTGTTCTTTTACAAGTGTAATGGACATAGTCTTATAAATTGCTGTTGTTTTGTAAACTTGTAGCTTTGTTTTACAGGCCCCTGGTAAGCTTACACTGACTACAATTACAAAGAGTCTTCTTGTAGAGTATCTTTTTCCAGATTGTCTACACTCATAAATCCTCTAGTGTGTTTCGAAATATGTATCTTTTGTTTGTTTATATGTATGTTGTTCATTGTGTGTGCTTTGAATGTTAACTTAAGAATACGGGGAATGTTCGACAAGGAATCAACTCAAATGTTAACGTTTCTTTAGTGTGATGATGTGATGTGGTGGAATAAACCTAGGAATGTTCACAGCCAGGTACATTTTTGCATTAAACAACACATGTACGTTTCTTCTCAATTGAATTTCGCACACCGTTTTATGGTTAAATCAAAGCGAACATAGCTAAAGCATGTCTCTCCGCTCGTTGATCTAAAATCAATAGCAAGTACTTATATTTGCATTCTTACCCCATTGAGATCAGCACCCAGCATTCTTTCGACTATAGTTGCGATTTCTGGCGGAAGTTTTATATCGTGAACCAACCGATTAATACCTTCAACATCCGATGGTACACACCGTTTCGACACTAACAAAATTTAAAACAGTATGGTTTATGATATTGATGATGAAAAAAGGAACAATTGATGTATTTGCTCTCTTTGATGTTGGGACATGTTATAGAAACGTTTTTGGGGGGTAAGCTGTTAAGCAGGACAAAGGACACACCATAAGACAATATACAAAACAAATGAAAGATCACAACAAAATCTTACTTCCTGTTAACTAAAAACAAAAACAAAAATATACAAACATTGTTAGAAAATCACCTGTTGTGCTTCCTGTCCTTTGTAGAAATGCGCCACCATATTTCCAACCATTCGGGATAAATATGAATTGGCCTTCGTCACTTTTTCTTTGATAATAGATTCTCCAAGCTGTTGACGTGTACTACATTGTAATGTTGGTTCTTCGGCTTCTTTAAGTTGCTGATTTGTTAAATCAAAGCCTCTGGCTTTTGTCAGTGAGCCGTCATTTCGTTTCGAAAGATCTGTTGCGGGGAATGCTACGAAGCTCAGAGACTTCGGGGTCTTGTCTTCTATTTGAATGGAGGTGTCTCTTTTTGAGAGTGAACGAAGAAGCGATGGAATGTATTCGCATCGATCGGGTGCGAAATCCCATACACATCTGTTTCCAACTGTGGTGTTTCACATTTGTTTTAGTAGTTTAATTAGATTGAAGAAGTTTAGTAATGAGTGTTACAGCAAACAAATATAAATGACCAATCAAAAGAACCCAGCTATTAAATGTTTCTAAGCAAGCCGACAATTGTTATCTAATGGTTTCGTATACCTAGTCGGAGTCTTGATAATGGCAAATGGCATTTCTGTTTTTTTAGTTGGGGCCAGTTATTACGATCAAGAATGAGAACTAGGAAAGTTTTTTAAACAAAATGGTATAGGGAGTCAAGTGAAAACTTTGCAAAGGTGAGATGAAAGGCACGAGTTAGCCGATGAAGACAACAGTTTTCTCAGGATCTGAACCAGCGCTTGGTCTGCCGAGGTCCTCAGTGAGAGCTTCAATCAACGAATGCATCTGTGAAGAAAACAACCGTAGATGGCATGCCTCTGTTGAATGCAGACAAACCAAAACGTATGCTCCCTAACGTTAATATGAAAATTGTAACATTTTTGCTATCTCGAACCAAAAAGGACTCCTGAAAGCTTATTTCACTTTTGCCAAGCATTTAAACGCGTTATGATAAAGTGATACTACAGTCTGTGAGTTTAATGCAGAGGATCATGACACCGCAGAGCACCTCCACTGTGAATGTCCTGCATTTTTTTGAACCAGGTTACAAATACTCAGCACTTATATGGTGAGAGCTGGTAACCTAGTGTCCTAATCAAGGCAGCGTCTTCTGGCTTTCCAACGAACATCTGGAAAGCTATAACAGGTTGCTATCTGGTAGTGCAATAGACCGGTATTAAGGTTTAAGTTGCCAGTTAGTTTCTTAAAAGTTTTTTGCATAAATTAAAACAAAATATGAGCATGGGAGTGTACTCATATCGAAACTACGTTGGCGGTCGAACATCAACATTCCAGCTCTACAGGTTGTCGAAATCACATTGCAGGGGAATGGCGGAGCTGGTCTCTGGTGACGAGCAATCAAGTGGAAGAAGACCTCAATCGACTTATTAGAGTGGAAAACTGGAGATAGCTCGACGGAAATTGAAATTATTGGCGAAAAATGTTGGTTGAGGCCCAGGTTCAACTATAATTGTAATACCCACCTGCACCTATGTAAGTTAGAAATAAACACGATATTTTTTTATCTTTCCTACCTGATAGAATAAACACAACTTCACTTGAACAGCAATAATCCATTTCTTGTGATTGAAGATTACCTAAATTTCACTTGAAAAGTAGAAATGACGAAATTTATTTACAACCTGATGTAGACGTTCCGTTAGTGCATTCAGCGCAATTATAGCCTTAACTTAAGAAAAAGCCACATTGAGTAGAATATAAGAAAATGCAGCAAGTTTTTTCACTCAAATAAAAAATTTGAAAGTATTTCGGGTTGAGACTGTGCGAACGACTCTCTGATTCCATTCTGTTGTGTCGCATACGCGTAAATCATCAATTGGTTTTAAAATAAGAAAAAACTTAAGCCTACTAAGATCCATTTTTTATATAAGATTTTATTTTCTTGTATGTATCCTTGAATATTTGTCATACTTCTTGGAGACCCTTTCAGACGAAATTTGGGCTATTTCACCAAAGTAAAGTTACTGGTTGACGGGGCAAGCGTAGATCGGTTCCTTCGGTGATCTAATTGAGTAAATTGAGTAAAGTAGTTTCCAAGATTCAATTCCAGTGAGAAAATGTAGACGAAATATAGTCTATGTTACTCAGGAAAAATGAAGCATTCTAACAGTTATTTCTCAAGCTCTACACCATTTCTGTTCCAAATTTCAGTATTTTTGAAGCCAATTCGATACAAACACTAAGTTCTCGGTTATGTTCTCGTTTCTGTTCCCGAGGGTATATGAGGATTAAATATAGCCTAGAATTTGTTACTTCCAAGGCTCTAAACGTCTAAACCATCTCTGTTCCAAATTTGATTAAAATAGGCTCAGTAGTAGTTGTAGCCTATTCAATACCAACAAACATAAATTTTGCCTCTTTATAATAGTGTGTAGAAAACCACAAATTTGTATTTGTAACGAGCACTTGCAAGCTTGTAATCAAGTTTTTTGTTTCTCGTGCATAGTATTGAAGATTATAAGTTTTCAACAGTTCTCACAACTTTAAACAGTATTGTGGAAAACAGTTTAAGCTACAAGTTATTGTTAATCCCGTTCCAACAGAAATTTTAAAAACTTGTGATCTACAAAATTTTTTCCACAATTTCGTTTGCCTTGGGGACTGTAACATAAGGCTACAAGTACTTGTAAATGAAGTAAATTATGACAAGTGATAAAAAATTCCTGTAACACAAAGCTTTAAGTTCACTCCTCCTTCTACAAGTTTAATGAACATAATCCTGCAACTGACTTTTGACTTGTGGACTTGTAGCTTTGCGTTATAGGCCCTTGGTCTGAGGATTGTTAATCAAAAAATTTGCCGAATTACAGGTAACTTTATCGAGTACGTGAGTAGCTATAGTAAGGTGGCGCAACAGAGATGTGAGCCGGGGCGCTTAACGCATTTCTCACAATCATGCCTTGTAAGGCAATGGAGGATAACTACAATTCTCTGCCGTAGCCAAACGGTTAATCGGGAAAGTGCTTTTCATGACAGTAAATGACTTGCCAATTCCTCGCGAAAGATGATAGATGATGAAAGATGATCGAAAATTTTTTTTTCTAGTTTCTGTTGGCATATGAATCACAAACCTCCAACGCAACAGGCAGACATGCTAACCATTATGCCACGGCGGGTACGGAATTACAGCATATGTGATCGTACGTATCGTATAGCTATTTGAAATTGTACTATTAATATCAAATATTCACAATAAAAAATTGCGAGTCTCTATCAATTCAAAATCTCTGAATTGCTGAAATCTCTTTAGACTAAGTTCGTTTTTTCTTGAAAGTAAAATTTATTACATTGTTAAAAAAGTCAACTTTTGATGAGAACTTCAGAAAAATAAGACATTAAATGCAGGTTGTGATTATCTTTCGGTGGGTATGTGCATGGAAAACGAAAGTGATCGGTTTGAACGAATGCGAACTTCTTTTTGGATTCGAATGGTTGCTTGTGACTGACATTGACATGAGTACTTTCTTAATGCTCCTTTAGAAACATTTCAGTTTCAGTCGAGCTATCAGTTAAACTGAAAGCTAAATACTAGAACTGAAGCGTTTAACTGAAACTAAAGGCCTTTTTAGACGATCATTTCAGTTTATGTTTCAGTTGAGGTATCAGTTAAGCTTTCATTTAAACTTATGTCTAAATGCCAAAAACCGAAGCGTTCAACTGAAACTTAACTGGATCTGAAATTGATGGAATTCCCATAAGTTGTCAGTTCAGTTATCAGTTAAACTGAGTTTCGGTTGCTCAAAAGTAAAATGAAAGCTTAACCAAACACAACTGATCGTCTAAAAGAGCCTTTAATAAATAGTTTCGGAAAAAGTAATTTACCATCAAAATAAATTCAAGAAAAATCAACACAAAAATATAAATTACATTTTCATTCAATGTGAGCAATTCATGCCTGGGATGAAATTCCGTTTGATTACTGATGAGAGAATGCGAAATTGTGGCAAAAGATTACTCAATAGCGTAGGCATAATTCCGTTACGAGTTTTTCCATAACGTGTGCCGTAATTCGACCCCTGGATTACAAATTTCTAACTACATTTTACAAGTACAAATTTTTGGTAAAAAAGGCCGCTGTAGAATATTTCAAAAAACAAATTTAGTAAATTTATTTTCAATTGTGAAATGGAACTTCAATTTTGTGTTGTTGGCACAGAAAAATAAATATTCCTCAAATTTCCTTTTTTGTAAATACAACCTCGCAATTTATTGCAAACAACAACGTTTGGGAAAACAACAAGGTCAATAAAAAACAATGACAAACAACAAATTTGTTATTTGGGAGAATAGGTCACAGTTTTCAGCCCAGTTATAAGCTAAATTGTAAACTGATAGAAGCCCCATCCCTTTCAGTTGCATTGTTTTCATTTTACCACAGTATTTTTGGTGTTTGTAAACCAGTTTTAAGAACTGAATGCTAAACTGATAACTCAACTGAAACTGAAACTTAAGGGGTTATACCTATTTGAATTTTTTTTCTTTGTTTTTTTTTTTTGGCTAAAAGTTCTCTAACCTATAAAGACCAGCAGGGAAACATAGTTGTAGAGTCACAGTCGCTACTGAGGATTTGGATCTGCAGAAATGATCTTCTGCAGACTGCTTAGCGGCGATGAGGACACAAATTCCGCTGTCAGGCAGATTGCCCCATTCAGCTTGGACGATGATCAAGAATGCCGTCCTCCCGACCTAGAAGAAGTTAGGCTTGCCATATGCAAACTTAAATCAAATAAGACTGCAGGTGCAGATGGCCTTGATGCCGAACTTTTCAAGACAGCTGGAGACCAGTTGGAAAGGAGCATGCACCAGCTGATCTGCTTAATATGGTCGGAAGAAAGCATGCCCGATGAATGGAACCTCAGTATCGTATGCCCGATCCTAAAGAAATTGCGCCAATTATAGAGGGATAAGCCTCCTAAACGTCGCTTATAAGATCTTGTCTGCTGTAATATGTGAACGTCTGAAACCCCACGTCAACAACTTGATAGGTCCTTATCAATGTGGTTTTAGACCAGAGAAGTCCACAATAGACCAAATTTTCACATTACGGCAGATCTTGGAAAAAACCCGCGAGAACATAATATCGATATACACCATCTCTTTATCGATTTCAAGGCCCCGTATGACAGTATTTACAGAAACGAGCTGTACAGAGCCATGAATAGTTTCGGCATCCCTGCAAAACTCGTACGACTGAATGACTTTGGACAATTCAAGTTGCTCCGTCAAGGTCAGTAAAGAACTCACCAAAATCTTTGATGTCGAAAAAGGCTTTAGGCAAGGCGACAAACTGTCATGTGATTTCTTCAACATCATACTTGAAAAGATTGTTAAAATCTCAAATGTCAACACCAGAGGAACAAACATTCTAAAGTCTGTACAGTTACTCGCCTATGCAGACGATATTGACGTAATGGGAAGAAATAAGCGTGATGTGTTTTTGCGAGTATTGAAACGGAAGCGGCAAAAATGGGTTTGATGGTTAATGAGGGCAAAACGAAGTATATGTTGTCATCAAACAAGGACACAGAACATTGACAAATTGGACAAAACGTCACAATAGACAGACATAACTTCGAGGTAGTACAGGACTTCGTCTACCTAGGATCCGCTAGACATGGAAAACAACATCAGTGCGGAGATCAATCGGAGAATAACTCTTGCCAACCGTTGCTTCTTTGGGTTTAGGCTTAAGAAGGTAATTGAGAAACAAAACACTTTCTAGAAAAACCAAGGTAACCTTGTATAAGACCTTAATCATCCCAGTCCTGCTTTACGGTGCGGAAGCATGGACCTTATCGAAAGCGGATGAGGAAACCCTTGGTCGTTTCGAAAGAAAAATTCTCCGAATGATCTTTGGTCCCGTATGCGAAGACAATGTGTGGAGAAGAATATACAACAACGAGCTGTATGAGCTGTACCGCGACATGGACATAGCCAGAAGAGTACGCATCGCGAGGCTACGGTGGTTGGGTCATGTAGAGCGGATGGACCCAAACGCTCCGGCTCGACGGGGGTTCGAAAGCACATTGCAGGGAAATCGCGGAAGGAGAAAACCTCGTCTTAGGTGGCGCAATCAAGTGGATGAAGACCTCAACCGACTTAGAGTGCGAAACTGGAGAGAGCTCGCCCGAAATCGAAGTAGTTATAGAAGGATGTTGGTTGAGGCCCAGTGCCCCTGTTCTGTAACTATCGCCTTGGCGATAAACGGTGGAAAATGGAACGAAATTCTATGAATTTAGTAGGATTTCGATCCATTTTCCACCGTTTATCGCCTGCTTTTATCGAGGCGATAGTTACAGAACAGGGGCACAGGTTCACCCCGAACTGTAATGCCCACCTAAGTAAGTAAGAAAAGTTCTCTAACACATCCCTAGAGTTGAAGTCAAAAAGGAGCAAGTACTAATACAACCCTAGCTTTTCGAGATGTTTGTCTGGTGAAGTACACGCGATTTAAACTAGTTATATGCAATTAATGTCATTTTTTTTGTCAAAAATGGAACTTTTTGCTTAAATGGTCGCCATATTGCGAAAAATTGATATTAAACTATTGCCTTGTGTTCCTCACAATGGATGTAGATTATAAAAGTTTTTTTTTATTGTTCCAGATGCTGATGTGGCTGCGTAATGTGTTCGGTCGGAACATCTTTTCAAAATACATACTGCATGTTGTGCATCCATCGGCTCAGGTCACAGTTCATATGTTCCTTTATAAAAAATAGGAAGGTGCACCTCCGTGCAATCGGTCCAAAGCTTCTTAAATGGGAAATCGATTTTACTATTCCTTATATATGTATGTACTAATGTAATGGTATCATATTCTATAGCCGCCATTTTGTTTTAAATTTCAAATGTATTTTCGAAGAGTTGCCCTATTGATTGGTATAATATTTGTATAACCTTTGTCCCAAAATCTGTTCAAAAAAAACTCCTGAAAAACTTATGTTTTTCAGCCTTCACATAGATATAACCCCTTGAATGAAAGTCCTGAATCTGGAAAAATTTCCGTTACTTTCAATTTCCTTTTTTTATTCAACTGCAACTTCTAAAGGTTTCAGACATTCAAAGTGTGCAATTGTGTCAATGAAACCACTAGCTCAATATGTCGGCTCACTTGATCTACTTAAAACAAACCACATTAGACAATTACCACTACATAGAACATGCGGCAAACAAAAAATTCATTGACATACACAACACAAAACAAAAACAAAAAAAAAAAAATATTAATAAACTTACATGGCTTGCTTTGGACATACCAACGAGCACATCTGTTCTCCGAAATAGCTTTTTCTACGTCATCTTTAGACACTAAACGACTTCTCTCCAATTCAGTCTGGCAAATGAGCTTTTTCTTGAGATCATCCATGCTTAAAGAATTCTTCATGGTATCCCAAACAAAAGTCTCTGTGGGACACTGCGACACACAAACTTGGGGTGTTGGACAACCCGTTATTGGCACAAATGGATCGATACATTTTTCCAAATTGAAGAAAAACAAATACGGCTTGTCTTTTACCACAGCATCGACACCACATTTCCTATTAAACGAATCCGTCGGAACTAACAGCTTATTCAAATCACCATTGCTGTAGGCTAGACCCGTCCGTAAAAGCAAATTAAAATGCAAATGATTTAATTTAATTTGATTAAAAATCGATGCACACACTCACCGTAGTGTCCGATATAGCCCCAAGCCGCTAAGAAAACTATAAAAATTAATAAGCAGAACACATCCGTGCAGGATCGCTTAGATAGTGGCCCTTTGAATTTGTGATCATATGGCAAACGTTCACCTGAAAGAGAGAGAGACACACACAAAAAACAAGTCATTAAACTTTGACCTCAGCGATTAACTTCAATTATAAATAAACTGTATTTTTTTTCAATTTTTGTTGTTCATTACCGTACTGCAATAATTTTTTTTGCTCCGAGTATTCACTTTCCTCGACGTCTATTTTTTCATCAGGAGAATCAGTTTCATTACTACAACAACCGCCCATGTTTTGTGTTTTTATTTTTGAAACTTTAGTTCATTTTTAAAATCGGCAAAATAGACTCTGAAATCGAGGCGCAACCACCTCGCGCGACACAGAGTTGCTGACTTACTATGTCGTCGTCGTCTTGATAATAAAGAAAAAAACGTATTTCAGCTGACGTGCGCACACTGACATAATCTAATAAAGAATGTTTAGCTCAAGCTTTATTGTTGTCTAAGAAAGAATGGCAGACGACTTTTACGCCAGTATGTTGATAATGAACTGAATATGTGTTGTGAGTGGTTCTGTTAAGTCAGACGACAAACGACAAACGACAACTGCCACCGGAAAGGTGGATACTTTTGGATTTCAAGAATTTAGTATAGGGCCTATTGAGTAGAACTTACTCATAGGCCATAGTTTGTTTTGATTTTTTGTTTCGATGAATTTTCCCTTGGGCGCTGTGAGTTTACGTTTGTAAAGTTTAACGAAGCGCTGCGTGGTGCGGTGAAGGTACGAGTATAAACATCGCGTGTAATCAAAAGTGATCTCACGAATTTGAAGGCCAAACGAACACGCTGGTTTTGGGAAAAATTAAAGTGAGTTGTTTTGGTCGCACATTGTGGCTCTAAAAAGCTTTTTTCTAGAGTAAATCTAGAGGAACGATTAATTTCAGGGGAGATAGTAATACGATAGGCGTACTGCACGATCCAATCTCTAGTACGAGAAACAGTTAAGTGATAGAGCTGTGATCAATTTAAGATCACGATGCTGGTAACACCGGAAAAAGAAGAAGAAAAAGAAGAGACAAAATGTGTCCAATTTCCAATAGCTAGAAGTACTCTTGGGGCCCTTAAACTTATGTACACGTATAACAAAACGAAAACAGTAACAAAAGGTCGTGATGCTAGCTCAGCTTCTCGTGGCGGTGAAAATACAGAACACAGTGCCGCCTCTTACATATTTCGATTGTAGGTTCAGTATTAAAGCTTCTTAGCGCTCGAAAGAACGAAGTCGGTATCATCCTTGCGAGAGAGCTACTAGGCAACGTGTTGACGATTTCGAAGCCTAGCTCACTATTAGTTTCTAAAAATCCGCAGCCGATCACCACATTCAACGAAGAAAGTTCATCAGTCTTCACGATAGCCGATGATATTTTCACAAACCCGCTAGAGCTTTACAATTCCATTCAATACGGTAACTACAAACAATTTTCGGGACCTGACAAGGTTTCAAATTTTGTGTTCAAGAAACTTCCTCCGATTGCGATTACAGTCCTTACAGTTATTCTTAGTAACTTTATTAAATAAAAAATAAATAAATAGGGTGGCGCAACAGAGCTAGGAGCCGCAAGGTCTAGCGCATTTATCACAATCATGCCTTGCGAGGTAATGGAGTGGGCCTACAATTTTCTGTCGGTTCCGATCGGCTAATCGAGAAAGCGCTTTTCATGGCAAAGTATTTGCCATCGGAGGACTCTCTCAAAGGCGATATCCGTGGAAAACATTTCTGGTTTCTATTGAGATTCAAACTACGAACCTTCCGCGTAACAGGCAGATAACCTAACCATCACGCCACGGGTATTACCATGACTATTCTTGAAATTCATTTCAATGGAAATGTACTTTCCAAGTGTGAAATGTTTAAATATATGTGATCTATGATGAAAAGTCAAGCGACTTGTGTTGACGATATCAACCATCGAGAAGTGATGAGAAAACTTCGTTATCTTCTATGACAGAAAAATGTCCTTTTAAGCGGAAGGAAAGACTCTACATCACAGCTGTGAATCACCTACTCACATACTAGTTAACAATGTTGGACAGTACACAAAAAGTAGATGGCAGCTTTGATAAAAATGCGATCTGTGATCCCTTCGAAATCACGATACTCGCAATGTCGAAAAAGAAGGAAGAAGGAGAAGAAGGCACGCGTCATTGAATTATCCATGTATGAACTAGCATTTTTACCGCGGTGTACCCCACGAGCTGGGATCCTTTCAAGATCACGATGCACGTAGCACCAGAAAAAGGTATTCCTAGTATTGCACTTGTATTTTACATTAAATGTGCATTTATAATTTCACGTCTATTTAGTATTACACGCATTCAGTACTACATGAGTAGCTATTTTGAAAATTTCTGCTCTGAAATTGAATACTGTAGTGCTGTTGCTTTCCTCTCAATAAACATTTGCACTCAGGATGTCTGACCTTAGATCAAGTGATAGCCTAGCTATGGCTACTCAAAATAAATATCTTTTATTACACGTGTATTTAAAAACTAACCATGTAAATACTATTTTTTGAACACGTATTACAAAAAACACACCACCAATGGAAAACTCTAATCAGTGTTGACGTTGAGGTCGAAGGCACCCTGTGTCCAAATACTTACTTACTTAGGTGTACATTACAGTTCAGGGTGCACCTGAGCTCCTGAGCCTCAACCAACATCTTTCGCCAACAATTTTAGTTTTGGGAGAGCTCGCTCCAGTTTTTCTAGGTTGGTTGATGTCTTCTCCTTCCGCGATTTCCCTGGAACGTGCTTTGGAAAACCCGTCGAGCCGGAGCGTTGATGTTTATCTGCTCTACATGGCCCACCCATGGTAGCCTCACGGTGCGTTCTTTTCTAGCTATGCCCATATCGCAGTACAGCTCATACAGCTCCTTGTTTTATCTTCTTCTCCACACAAGGCTTACCTTACTTTCTAGAGAAAGTTTTGTGATTCAATTGCCTTCTCAGCCCAAAACCCAGTAGCGGTTGGCAAAAGTTTTTCTTCGTTTAATCTACTCACTGATGTTATTTGCCGTGTCTATAACCGATTCTAGGTCGACGAAGTCCTGCACTACCTTGAAGTTATGTCAGATGTCAATTGTCAATTGAGATCGAAAACACCCAATGTCCGAATAAGCTATCTATAAACTTTTGATAGCATAGTTTTTTGTCTTTAAATTGTCAGTTCAAAAATCACTTTTTAAAAACCTACATGATGGAATTCCATAAACATCTTCTTCGCCAACAAGACTATGACAAGTTCAATGATACCCCAAGTCTGGCTGTTTATTAAATTAATTTGCATGAGTTTACAGACATTTAGTAGACACAACATTTTTTCAAATGTAAAAAAATGCCATTGGTCTTGTAAAAGGGGCTGCATGCTTAGATGTAATATAGAATGTGATTTCGAGATTTTTGCGGGATTCGCAGTATTTCGTGAGGTGGGAACCAGCGTATAAGCATAATAGCTATTAAGCACGTTATAAAGACAATGAAAAGTCTTTTTTTTATGGCTGATGTCATTCAACTAATTATTTTTGGTAATGAGTGTTAAAAACCACAAGCATCGCAATGTATATAAAACACCTTGGACAATAAGACAAAGAAGATGAGCGATTAACTTAGAAGTTTATAATAAAATCATTCATTGCTGTTTAAGTGCGAATAGACAGACGAAATCATTATCGTTATTTGAGGCTGTTTGTTGTTTCGGAACAAGGCTTTAAGCAAGGTGACAAACTGTCATGTGATTTCTTCAACATCATACTTGAAAAGATTGTAAGAAACTCAAACGTCAACACCAGAGGAACAATCTTTCAAAAGTCTGTACAATTACTCGTACTATTGACGTAGTGGTAAGAAATAAGCGTGATGTCATAGGTGCTATTGCGAGTATTGAAACAGAAGCGGCAAAAATGGGTTTGATGGTTAATGAGGGCAAAACGAAGTCAATTGTCATCAAACAAGGACACCGAACATCGACAAATTGGACAAAACGTCACAATAGATTAGCGAAAACTTCTAGCAACTAAAAGTCCCAAAACTAAAAGTAAATTCAAG
Source organism: Melanostoma mellinum (assembly GCA_914767635.1). Classification (NCBI taxonomy): domain Eukaryota; kingdom Metazoa; phylum Arthropoda; class Insecta; order Diptera; family Syrphidae; genus Melanostoma; species Melanostoma mellinum. Next base: position 57,292,610 of record OU612059.1, on the reverse strand, counting down.
CGTTCCGCATATCTGTTTTGTTTTAGCCGAACTAAAAGTCTGTTTTTTGCCAGCAAAACCAACGTAAAACTGTATAAGATCTTGATCATCCCAGTCCTGTTTCTCCAGTTTTCTGATATCTAACGGATCATAACTTTAATTCTTGTCTGACCTACTCTAGTGTCTCCCGTTGACCTTGGAAAGTATCGGTAGCCCATTGGTCCTAGATTGCTTCATGTCTAATGTTCAATCAATATATGGCTCTAATTGCTAGTAACAGGAGTTTCTTTCTCTGCCGATAGGTTGGGTTCTCAGCATTTGCCATCTGAACGTGATATATAATAGCTACTGATTTGATCTATTGCTATTTTCTGCAATACGTTATTATTGGCTTGAAAGCTTCCACGGATCATTCTCGTAGCTACGTGAATCGTTATTTGATTTCTTCCTAGTGGTAGGCAGGGTATGTCCTTTAAAAATTGTACCAAACTTAAACTTGTACCTATTGAATGCATTCCATACACCATAAAAAAACTCTTACAAAAATGAACGATCTATATATCTTCACTCAAACTATACACTCAATGTCCTCTATTTGCTTGAAAACTACAAAGAAGATTTCTTAAATGAGTAATGTATTTCTCATTTCTATAGATACATCGTTTTTCATGTGAAATAACTTATCACATATGACGTTGCATATTTATAAATAAAAAATTGCTCAAAAGCTCTTAAAGACTTTCTCGTTCTAAGAATGAAAGCGCAGCCAAAGAAAAAATTATTGTCTGCCTCATATTCTTCGGGCATTTTTCGTTTTGTTTTGTTTTACTTTATTGATAAAAGTCTGACCGCTTGGTTACTACTTTTGCCTTTGCATGCATTTTCGCATGAAATCAATAAGTTTATTTGCCAAAGAAAAGAAAAAGCGCCCACAATCATCAATTTGGTTTATCTAAGCGGCTAAGTTTTTAATTATAAGAGACCTCCGTTAAAATTATTGTTTCGTGCAAGTACAGTTGTTGTAGCGGGTGCAAGCAAAAATGACACATTTCTCAAGATAATTGACTACTACCCTATAGCAAAATGATAATTATAACTGGCAGAATGCGTCTTCAGTCTTCTAGAGAGACTTGCAGATCAGATGGCCATCGTCGTTTACGAACAATGTTACAGGAGACAAAAAACCCTTTGAGCAGACATTCCCGGTGAAACAGTTTCTCGTGGAACAAAAAAGGCACGTAAAAATTAAACGTTGATAAACGATCAAATGACATATCTTGAGCAACTAAAGCCTCTCAATGAACCACAGTTCTGCTATCGTATAACAACGGTCCACTTATCATTTGATGGCATACTTCAACGAAAGGTTGAGTTTGGCATCAGATACTCTATTGACAAATACTTCAAGGTACAGTACAACTCCCATCGAAAAGGTTCAGAACAGGGCATGGAAACTGATAAGTGATTTCATTATTTTGCGGTTTTTTTTTGGTCTCCGAGTTGAAAAGCGCCAGACGTTGGAACTTGATTCCAAAACGCAAGGTTGCGACCTCTAAAAACCAAAAAAAGGAAAAAAAAAAATTATAAGTGAGTTTGAGTGTAGGATCGATTAACTCTCTTGAACGTCGTCGCAGTGTTACAGAGGAAACTCCTTTAAAACACCACTTGATTTGAATCGAACCAGCTTCATCTTTAGATCTTTAGAAAGTGTAAGCCAAAGTCGCTTCCCGCTGTCTGTCTGTTTGCTTAAATCTTTAGAACAACGCAACAGAATTTGATCAGTTTTTTTTAAAGAGATAAAGTGATCCAAGAGAAAGGTTCATATGTATATATCATCCTCATATACAAAGCGAAGAAACCCAGAGCCTAGCGCATTTCCCACAAATATACTTTGTGAGGCAATGGAGGGACCTACAATTTTCTGCCGATTCCGATAGAGAGCGCTTTTCATGGCAATGAATTTACTAACGGATGACTTGCCAGCCAAATCTTCGCGATACCCGTGGAAAAATATTTTTGCATCTGGTGGTATTCGAGCCACGAACCTATGGGTTAACAGATAGAATTGCTAACCAACACGCCACGGGTACCACAGTACCATGATTAACATGTACTATATTTCATCTCCACTTTCTCACTGCAACGCAAACTTGGAAACTACCTTACTTAATTTATTCGGTCACCGTAATGCACGGGCAACGCCACGCCGCGCCGCACAGTGGTGCTTCTGCGGAAATAAGTGCAAAAAATTAAATTTGGAATGCGGATTTGTTTGATTCATATTTTCATAGAAATATAACCGTTGTATCTTTTTCCAAAATTTGGGACATTTATATCAAGTAATACGGGAGATACGGCGCTCTAAAATTCCCCTATCTTTTGATTTTGAAAAGTATGTAATTTCTTGCATTTACTTCTCTTTAATGAAGAGTAGCATTTTAGTAACTGTCCGTGAAAAATAATTTTTTTTATAAAAATATGATATCAAGCTTTAAAAAAAAAATTGTAAAGAAATTTGCTTTTTCGCCATTTAGTTGGGTTTAGACTGAGAGTGCACTCGAATAAATATTTTAATGTTCTTTCCCTAGAGCTACAGTTTTAGCTTCACTACTATTTTTGGAAAGCTACAATATTCTACTAACTTTTTTTTCGAAAGATTCGTAACCGTCCTGGTCCGATCTTGAAATTTAAGAATCACGATTTTGACTTTGATCTTGATGCAAAAGATGCAATTTCGTAGACAGTAATCGTTGGAAAGATTGACACCAGAATTTTATTTTTGAAAAAAATTTATATTTTACATTAAAAAATAAGATATAATTAATCCTTTGGCAAATGTCTGATCTACGAGCCTAAATGCTTAATAGTCGGTCTATGTTAATTTATTACGGATTATTTAATTGAGCGATAATGTGTAGTAGACCAACTCTATTGCATATCAAATCGATGAAAAAGCACCCTCTTAACGGTATTTCTTGTGATTTTGAATTATTGCATGCATGGATTTGATTTATGGAGTACATATTGCACTTGTGAAATAACTTCAGCTTTATAAAGCATGGAGAGCCAATGAGACTACTCGTGCTGTGCTATCAAAGAGAAGGAAAAAAAAGAATTCAAGTGGAATTTCTATCAGAGGTTGGAACAAGAGTAGACGTTGTGAAACAAGGAACTGTAACAACAAACGACGGGAATAGTTCGAGAAGATTATTTGGTAATCCAAATGAAGCTGCATATATTAAGTAGAAAAGACTGATAACCAGACTCCCAGTCATATTGGAAGCTGCACTCTTACTTAGGTGGGCATTACAGTTCGGAGTGAACCTAACCCTCAACCAAAATCCTTCTATATTTAAGATCTATACTGAAGAGACAGATAATCTCACGATATCGTTATACCCTCGGTATCGCATGCCCTTAACTTTTCACAAAATTTTACTACACTGAACGGAAATCATAGAAATTGCATCCACTGCTCAACAGGAACAAGGACTACAAGTACTATAGAACCCATTACTCAAGGAAGTTCTCCCCATTGTATATGAAACCTATAGTAACACCATGACCACTAACGATGCTATAACCACCTACTTGTTCGATTAAAGGACTTCTCTTTTGAATCGGAAAGAAAGTTAAGTGTAGAACCCTACGTTGTATTTATAATACCCAAGTGTACCACCAAAATAAATTTAGAGAGAACCGCAAAGTTCGTTAATTGAGCAAGTAGGTGGTTATAGCATCGTTAGTGGTCATGGTGTTACTACAGGTTTCATATACAATGGCTCTACCGGTTATCCACGAATGAGGATATATTGCATATGATTCTGATATCATCCGATTCATATATTTACAATAGCTCAATTAAGACCTGAACCGAGGAAAAAACATTTTTCTTTGAGTGAAGAAGCTCTTGAATTAACTAAAAAACTTATTAACATTAATATTACGTTAACATAATCATAATTAAAAAAGTTTCGATCATATCAATAAACGCTGCAAATCCGAAAAATGTTAATAACTTTTCTTTTAATGATTCTTTTTCAACCATAATTGGTCAAAATTTGTGTTTGCCACTTCCAAACAAGTCTACAAAATTTCTTTTGATTCCATTTCATGGTTCAAACTTTACGGATTTTTTTCCGATCTCCCATACAAATAGCACCACTGTGCGCCTTACAAGTATTGAAATAACAAAATTCGTAATGTTACCGAAAAACGTTGACTTTGATTGAGATTTCACCAGCATTTAATCAAAATTAATTTCATTGAAAGATGACGCTTGTTTGAAATACGGTGTGGTTTGACTCGAACCATTATAAACAGTATCAAAAAAAGTTCAAGCAAGTACCTGTGGTGCCGGTCTCCATTTACTGTTTTTTGCAAATATTTCCTCAAGTTATGACAAACTTGACATTGAACCGAACTTTCAATTGATTTTTCATTTTGTAAAAATGAAGATTCTTGTTTCTTAAATATGTATTTTTCCTAGCTCAGTTCCATAGACAGCGATACCTCTCAATGATACAAAGTCTTCTGCCAGCTGTAAGTTTCATTGCCTCACAAAGTTTGCTACATGCAAAAAAGCTAGTGACGTAAACATTCTCTTCTCTTGACAAGAAAATTTTGTCATTATAATATAAAATTGGCAAATCATACTTTTGACGATATTTTTTGTTTCATTTTGCTTTAAATAAAAGCTCAAAGTGATTTTATAGTTTCGATTGCGACAGAAACTTTGTTGCCAACGTTTCTACCGTCGAAGCCGCGCCACAACAACTACAATTGTTTGGATATGCGGTATCGTTCCATTTGCGTCCGTCGGTGTGGGCACATTCGAATATTGGAGCAAGTAACGCGATAAAATGCGGCTAATCTGAGTTGTATTCTATTCTTTTGTTGCAGCCATTTTGGGGGTGTGGTGGTGAATAGAGGAGATTGGTTCTTGTGATTTCTCAGCGGTTGATGGAAAACTATTTTCCTAACGTCTTACAAACTTTCGGCAACCTTTCAATTTTTTAAACACGGTTTTCAGGTTTTTAAACTCGGTTTTTTTAGCATTTTCCCGCCGAGGAAAAAAGGTGATTCGTCTACAAAAACGTGATTCGTCTAACCTGTTCCCACCAGTTTTTGTTTGAGAAAAATCACTCTTCTTTCATTATTGCTGCACTTTTAGTCACTCATTTACGATGACGAGACTTTACAAACGAGATTAGATTAAAATAAACGAAAGCAATCAATAAATGAACAACCGATGGGCCGCGAGATAAGATGACAATGTTGAACTGTCAAATGCGCTGATAAGCGAAAGTTAAACTCTCAGCAGGTAGGCTGCTGACCTCGCAGACTAAGCTAAGCTGTGGCTCTGTGACACAATTGATCGTGAAAGTGAAAGCAATGAATGAAAAGAACAAAAATTAAGTTCTCAAATGAGAATTTATAAATTATAAAAGGTTTTCAACAGAGACGCTTCAAAAGTAGAGAAACACGGACAGCAAACGACGCAATATTTCTTGCCGTTTTTTTTTTGACATTTCTCTTCAATAAGATTTGCCATTTTATGATAGAAAGAAATACAAGCCAACAACGAGTCGAAATTTTAAAAATTTACTACCGAAATTCGGAGTCAGTAGCCTCAACGTTAAGAGCGCTACGTCCAATTTATGGTCGTCATGATCGTTATAGCTGATCAACAATTGAGCGTCTAGTGGAAAAATTTGAGTCCACAGGCACAGTACAAAATGTTCCCGTTCCAGTGAGACGCAGAAGTGCCCGTAGTGTCGAGAATATTGCTGCTGCTGAGGCTTCAGTTGCAGAAAGCCCAAATGTGTCTCTCACACGTCGTTCTCAAACGTTGGGCATCTCTGTGACGTCGCGTCGTGCGATGTGATTTCTGTTAAAATAAAATACATGTAATCTTATGGAGGTTTGACTTAACGCAATCGCATCGCACGCACAAATCGCGCTAGTTTGCACAGGGCATTATTGAAAAACCCGATATTTGGGGTTTGGGACAAAAAATCAAAATCTTTTCAAATAGAAGGAAGCAATACGTAGAAGTTGGGCAAAATGTCGGAAGTCCCAAATATAGAGTAATATAATAGGTAAAGAAAGAGCAAAGACATCGACACGTAGAAGCCCAAAAAGGGGCGCGAGTCCTGCTGTCTCGGGAAATGAACGCGAAAGAAAGAACACCGAATTTTAAAAATTCCATGAAGTTTTTATAAAACAATGCAAAGTACCACATATTTTAAAAGTACCAAGTATTTTGCTTGAAGCAAGCACATTTTTCACACGATTCGGCGTAAGCATATCTCACAGGCGAATCAATAGTGTGAAGTAATCAAGTGGGAGAGCTGTGGCCATTTTGAGATAATAATTGCTCATTTTGTGCCGTTCAAGAAAAAGGAGAAGTGTGACGGCAGGGGTTATGAATACCCTTATAATGTTATTAAACACAGTGCGAGCATTTAAGAAAATAGGAGAGGATTTGAAAGGAGACATCGATGCGAGCTGCTTTTGAACTTTTATGAATCGTAACGCAGGGGGAATACAGAGCCATGTAGGATTCCACATTCGGGTGGTGCGACTAAAAAAAGAATCTCTATACTTGACTGTACGCTCAAAGTTGGGCTCAAGGTAAAACTGATGAGCATTCCTAGCGAGGCGGGTGTTGCAGCTAAATTGTTTCAGGGGAGGAATGCAACTGGCTACTTCACTAGAGCACTGTTTGTGAAAAAAGCGATAAAAAATAGAGAGACAGGTGACTTTTCGGCGATGTTCAAGAGAATCAATCGATTCTACGATTGAACTATCACCTATCAATTTTAACGCTCTATTTTGTACCCTATCAAGTAGTTGCAAAAATGTTTGAGCAGCACCTGACCAGATATGGGAGTTATACTCCAGTTTTGGTGGATGAAGGCCTTGTAAATTGTAGCCAGATCAGAAGGGGTGAAGAACTTCCTGCATCATCTTAAGAAACCTAAGCATTTAGCAGCATTTTTGGCGACTTCAAATATGTGGTCGTTCCAACGAAGATCATATCGTTTACACACATGCCTGACAAATACTGACAGCTTTTCGGTTTCTTGGATGCAGGTACCATTCACGGATAATGGCAATGGGGGAATGTTAAGCCTCAACGATAAGAGACAGCATTGAGTTTTCGAAGCATTGAATTCTACTCGGTTTATGACCCCATGTAACAATGCTGTCAAGGTCAGAATTCAATGAGCTAATCATACGCAACTGTTCCAGTTCCACATCCGAAGAGCAGGGACGTGAATTTGGAAACGAATATGAAAAGCCGAGGGTCGATTCGTCGTAAACAGTTAAGCGAAGTAAAAGTTTCTGACAAGAGATTATTAATGAAAATGAGGAAGAGAGTCGGAGACAAAACGGAGCCCTGGGGCACACCAGCATTTATGAAGTGGGTATCAGACTTGAAGCCATCCAAAACAACTTGTATTGAACGGTCGGAAAGGACTCGAGCTCAGGTGGAACCAATGTGCTACGAAAAAGTGTCGAATTGGCAGCAAATTGAGCTGCCAGCAAATTGGCTTTGTCGATGGAGCTGACATACGGAGAGTCATTGAAGACAAGCGTTGGGACCGATGACGTGGTCGAGTTCTTTATGTTCTCGTCAAAAGACCAAAAGTTTTTACTTCCTTTTGGATACAACAGTATTTTTTGCCTTACTTTTTGGCCATGTAAGAACTTAGCCTTTTGTATTTGTGTATTTTTGAAATGCCGAAAATATTTTGTCTTAATTTAAAATGGCTAAGTTACTAATGTGGTATTTAAAAGCTCACCACTGGTTAAATAATTACTCACCTTAGACAAAATTCGTTAAAATGAAAATTTTATTGTACACTCATTAACAACTTTGCTATCATATAACCTTCTTGTTTAAATATAAGGGGGAATCCTAGTCTTGAAATCTGAAAACATAGATTTTTTACTTATCACTGGTTCATGCGATAGCGACATCACTGAGATTAATAATCTTTTTTCAATTCGGATGACTAGGAGGGTTGAAATCATCCACTTCATCATCTGCTAGAATTTAAAATTTTTAACTTTTTTTTAAGTCTTTTTTTGTACTCTTTCAACATTAATAAATAACTGACAAAAAATTGTACAGTAAAAATATTGACTTTAAAAATTACTTGAAATTCATGTCTCTAGACTAGAATACCCCCTTAGGGCAAGCAAAAACAAGGGTAAAACACTAGTATATTTCATAAAACTTTTGAGAAAGAAAAACATGTTACTTAACTCCATTTCAGTGTAAGAGTTTGAAAAACTACATTATTTTGAATGAAAAAGAAATCAGTTTATTGGAACACACAAATTAAAGAATTAAATTCATCTGAAAATCATTACATCGAACTACTTTTGCACTTTCTTAAACACTCACTGACACACTCAAACAAAATCAAATTCCTTCACTTTAGGTGGTTAATCGTCCAAAGATGCATAATTCTTACTTGCACAAATATTCGGATGAATTTTATTCCAATAGCAACACAACTTCATCAAGAGACGCAACATTAAAGTTCCACTGAATGCAAAAAAGTGCAAGTTAAAGACAATAAATCGATGAAACACAACTTTCCGCGGAATTAGGTTACATGCAACGTGAATTTTCCTTTCAAACTAAAAAAAAGAAAAACTAAACAAAATAGACATGCCGGTTGTTAAAGTTGACCCACTAAAGGTTTATAAAAGTGCACACCGTTTCTGCGATAATTTACCATAGAGCGGCTATCTTTTACATTTCGCTTTGTATGTGTCACAGTTGATCGGCGTACATGTCACATGAAACTGTCGAAGATTGTTGTTTAATTTAGTGTTTTACTTTGCTAATTAAATACCAACCAGCAATTGTTTGCGTTGGAATTTTCAAACATGTCAGCACTCAGCAACCGTGTCGGGAAACTCTTACTTATAGTGTTGAGTTTTACTACCTGGTAACGCAACCACTGTTTTATCAATGAAATTTCCGATGGTCTTGACAACACGAAACACATTTCAAGAGATTTTGTGGGGTGATAGTCTACAGACATTGCGTCCATGTTCGTGGTTCTTAGAATGGAATTAAATTAAATTACCTGGTCAAAATTTAACTTTTCCATTATTAATAATTATATACCATGACTGACACACCCAGAATCTCTATGGTCCTTCAAAGAAATTACCTAAGTTAATGAAAGTAGTGAATTCTTGTTTTGGAATTGACGTCTTTTGAGCTTGAGCGTTTTTGTTATAGTAGGGGAGCCCGAGCCGCTAAATTTGCAGTTACTAAAGCGTCATGGGGACTTATTGGATTGTGAAGTTTACGTTCTAAAACGAAAAAAAGTGTATGGCAGTTTTTCATTTCAGTGGGGCGATGGGCGTGTATGAGCTTTTGAAAATGTAAAAAAAAACAGTTAAATTGAAATACTCGAGCGCGTCAGATTTTCATAGAGTATACGCGCTTTGTCTTTCTGATAACGGATATATATTAATCTGACGATTGACTGGGGGCAAATGGGCGTAAAGAGAGGTTAAAAAAAATAAAAAAAAAAAGTTATTCGAGCGTGTCAGATTTTCAAAGTGAATGTTAAGTGTACTCTAAAAAGTGTATATTTCAATAATCTGACAATTTGAGTGGGGCGATCAGTCATGGCTGATTTTTAAAAATGTAAAAAAAACACGTGACCTTGAAATACTCGAGCGTGTCAGATTTTTATACAGATTGATCAACTTGATGTCTTCGTCCTCCAGGATGATAATCTGACAATTATATGGGGGCGTACTCTTAGTCTGACAATTTTAAAGTAACAATTCTTTGTTGTTTCTATTTTTTGTTACTGAATGCAATCAAAAAATATGTACACATATTATGTATTTAAAAATTTTGTATTGAAATTTTGTTGAAAATAGTTTTAAAAAAAATCCTGAAAGTTTGAGCCCTTAATATTAATTTTAAGTGCTCGATCAAGAGGTGTGAAGATTTTCCATTGAAAATATATGGAAACTCTGATTTTTTATTTTTAAATTTCTATAACTCAGCGGCATTTCATGGGATCGCTTTAACCGAAGATGTTTTTTTTCTCAAAATTGAAAGCTCTACAAAAATGTTCTTTTTGGCAAAGTCGTTACTCATATCGGGAAGGTGGTACGGGCCACTTAACCAGATTTTTGCATAAAATTCACGTTTTGTCGCAGTTATCTCGTAAATAACAAAAGCTACAGAAAAATTGTAAATTACAAACTTGTAGAGAATTTAGTTTTCTACAAAAAAAGTCTTATGGACCAATTGCTAATATCAATATTAACCGAGATATTAGCCATCATATATTATACATTTCACTGACGATTTTACCTCAATCGCCCCAACCAAAATGTCAGATTATATGTTTTCCGTAATCCTGATAAAATTACCTTCAAAATAAAAAAAAAATTAATCGCGCTCGAGTATTTCGAAACATCGATTTTTTTTTACATCTTTGTGACTCGCCTACTTACGAAGGCCCCGCTGAAATTGTCAGATTATTGAAATATACACTCGTCTCGATGTAATCAACCTACCATCTTTTAATCTGACGCGCTCGAGTATTTCCGATGATCGACTTTTTTTTACTAATCTGACGGGCTGCTCTCAGCGAACGCCCCAACATTTAGGTTTAATATATGGTAGGAGTACATAACATGGTGCAAGGTTTCTCCCCATATGATTTTCTGACGCGCTCGAGTAACGCGCGAAATCCCCTCTTGGGCTCCCCTACTATTATTATTTACAACGTTAACAAGGTTTCTACACACTGTGCCTTTAAAGTGCTTGGATGGCTTTTTAACTTCTTTTCTCTGTTTTCGTACCTCTAAGGAGTTTGACGGTGTTAGCTCACATGATGCCCAAGGAACTTCCAAATCGTTTCCCAAGTTATTCGAGACAGCAATCATCCTCAGGATGGTACGGATTCTTAAGTCAAGTTATCGACTGTTTTTTTTTCTTAGAAGATTAAGAAATATTTGAAGGTTTAACTAGATTAGCTATAAATTTTAAGGCTAGTGTAGATTTGAATCCTCTTACTTTGCTATCGCACTTCACTTTCACTTCCTAAAGCATTAGAAACCGTCCCACCAGTTAGAGTCTTTCAAGGAGAATGGAAAATATAGAGGTGGTTTTAAGCTTCAAATACTCGTGAAATGGTCTCAAAGCTTTTTACTTATTTCGGGGGCATTACACTTTTAGGAGTGAGCTTGAGGCTCTACCAACATCTTTAGCCAACAACTTTGATTTCGTATTGTCATCTATACAGTTTTGCATTCTAGGTTAGGTGGAAGTGGCTGTCAGCCAATGAGTACATTGCCTGACACACTTAGGCCGCAAGGGCCCATTGTGATACCACAGAGATCAGCAAAATAATCACCTACTGATCTCGGAAACCCGATGTAAGATTAACGAGTTAATCACTTATTAATCTTCCATTACGGGACTAGTCGGTTAATCACCTGCTAGTCGAACCACGCGGAACTTCTAATGTATTTCGAAAGACTTTTAGGGTCTATGTAAGCTGAGTCGCTAGTATCATCGAAGAAGAATTCACCGAGATGAGTTTTCCTCCTATGAAGTAGTGCAGGGCATGAGCAAAGAAGGTGTTGAACGGTTTTTCCCTCCTCCTCATCCTTGCAGCTTCTGCAGAAATCATTGGAAAACACACCAAGTCTTTTGGCGTGTCTCCCTATTAGACAGTGTCCCGTAAGAACACCTATCGTAGAACCTAGATACAGGCGGTTCAGGGCTAACAAACTCCTTGAGCGTTTTGAGTCTACACACGGCCAAACTTTTTTGGTTGCAAGGCAGTTGTTACTCAGTCAAGTGTGTTGCTCAGTCAATCTAGTGTTTGGCATCCTCGAAGCGCCTTGTCTAAGTAGGAGTTTATATGCAGAGATAGGTGCACCTATGTTGTTCCATTCGTGCCCTTTTTGGCTAGTTCGTCTGCACACAGTTGTCTGGTATGTCTCTGTGCCCTGGCACCCATGAAAGGTGAATGTTGAACTGGTTTGACATCTCCCTCAGAGACATTTGACAGTTTTGGACCGTGATGGATTTTGTAGGGACAGAGGCAAGAGATTTAGGGGTAGCTTGGCTGTCTTAGAAGATTCGAATATCCGTGGAGGATATGACGTTTTATTTGGGCCAAGACAGCACCTCCTTAATCGCCAGAATTTCCACTTGGAACACACTACAATGATCGGGTAGGCGGAAAAAAAGACTTGCATTCTAAGTCTGTTGAAGTTTTCTTCCACTTGATTGCGCCACCTTAATCGAGGTCTTCTAGTTCCGCAATTTCCCTTCAATGTGTTTTCGAAAATCCATCGAGCCGGAGCGTTGATGTCCATCTACTCTACATGACCCAGCCGTCCCGTCGTCTGTCGTCTCGCGATGCGTACTCTGTAGCTATGTCTATGTCGCGGTACAACTTATACAGCTCGTTTTTGTATCATCTTCTACGCACATTGTCTTCACTAACGGGAACAAAGATCACTCGGAGTATTTCTCTTTCGAAACGACAACGGGCTGCCTCATCGGTTTTAGATAAGATCTATGCCTCTGCGCCGGATGTATAGAAGCACTCAGATGATCTAAGACCTTGATGAAAGGGTTACTTTGGTTTTTGTCGGAACAATCAAATCTCGGTGGCTATGTTAACGCAAAAATGTCCGCTTCTTGCATTTGGAGTGTGACAATTTTAAGTGGATTGTGGAGTGATGGTTGTCTACGATTAAGTTGGGAAAATCGCTTCGGTCAATTGTAGGCAACAGATTGATCACAACTTGAACTTGGACGACCTCTGGTTCATGAAGTATGACGCGCCATGCCACAATCGATTTTCCGTACATCAAATTATCAGCCCTCTTGGCGATGTCAATTGGACCCCTTTAGCCTTTTTTATGAGGAATCGTGAAGTGTGTATGCCAAAAATCCAAAAACAATGCAAGCGCTTAAGGCCAATGTCATCCAAGCCACCCATGATCGGAACACGGAACCAACCACAAGGTCTTGGAAAATTGAAGTAACAGACTGCAAAGTCAGCCGAACCAGGGATTTGAACGACGACATTGTGTTTCATAATAAATAGAAATGTAAACTCTTTTTCATGAACCCAAAGCACATACATGGAAAAAAACAAATTTTACTCATTAATTGCGCTTTTAAATGATGTGAATTGTTCACCGGCGAGAATGACGAGTTTGAAAACTTGTTATTCTCGCCGGTAAATATTTATTGCTGTCCGTCCGCCTCGTTGTTCTCTTCTTATGCCACAGTCACTTTTTTGGATTCATGATTGATAAAATTTGTTGAAAGCTTGTCTGTGATTAGTAACCAATTACAGATAAGGTGTTGATTGCTTCTTCTTGGCAGGAATGCCAACAAAGTTTTTACTTAACGTAGTGGCGCAAGGACATTAACAAATTACTCATTCGTTGAATAATTGAAAGGCTTTGGTTTAGGGATGGAGATGTGCTTTCAACAAGCAACATGTATCACAGCGTCTGCCATGATTAATTTGTCGATGGAAATTTTTGGTGAGGGCGTATTTTCGCGTTTGTCACAGGATGAACAATGAACTAAGTAAATCCACAACTCGTTCTCTATTATTTTTTAATTCATCGTCATCCAAATCTCAGACTCCAACGAAATGGCAGACATGGTCTTTTTTTTATAGAGGTATACAAAGTTTCATAGTCATGGTATTGGGTTTAAATAATAGATATTCTTATGCCATTAGTGCATAAAAACGTCTTCGGACATTCGGGCTCCACGGCTAGCTCGAATGAAACGTAATCGAAACGTAGCTTACTCTGCCAGCGTCCTCAGTGAGGGCTTCAATCAACGATTGGATCTGTGAAGAGCACAGCCGTAGATAGCATGCCTCCATTGCATGCAGACAGACCAAGCGTATGCTCCCCAACGTTAGTAAGAAGACTGCAACATTTTTGCTAGCAGAAAAGACTGTAGAAAGCTTATTGGCGTTGCCAGTGGGCACTTCTATTTTGTCAAGCATTTAAATGTGTAAGGTTTAAGTGTTACCACACTCTGTGAATCTTGTGGAGAAGATGAGGACACCGCAGAGCACTTCCTCTGTGAGTAAACAATTTTAGTTTATTTAAAATAAAAATTATAATTTTGTGAATTTATCTTTTCTTGTACATAATTTAAAGGAAAAAAGGTAAAATTAGTTATACAAACACAAATTTATTTATTTAATAAAAATATAAATTTGTTTAATAAAATATAAAAAAAGAGAAAAAAGGAATTTAACATCGAAAAATAATGATTTTAAAGAAAAGAAAAAAAGAAACAAGCAAAAAAAAAAGAGAAATGCAAAGGGGAAAAATATGTTCCGGTTTCAATAGTTAAAGTGGGCTTTTAGTTTAGCTAAAACAAAATTAAATTGTGTGTATTACTCACGACAAATCCAAATAAGTATTTCTGTAGTTCTTTGCATGTGAAATATATCCTACCAGCAACTTCCAACCATACTCTCCATTCAAAATGCTTTGACTTTCCTCTAACGTTAGAGAACTCTTATTAAAATAGAGTCGCCGTATTTTTTTGCAAAATAGGACATACAGCTAGAAAATGAAAAATGTCTTCGTTTTGCCTAAGATTACACAGTGAACAAGTAGGATTAATATCTGTTCGATATGGTCTAAAATTAAGTTCTAGAATTTCCGTTCTAATTTTAAAAATAAGAGATTTAAATTTCGATAAAAAATCCTGGAAGAAGATTTCCTCGCTCTTTCAAGTTGGTATTTTAAAAACCTCCAACAGAAAAAAAACAATCGAAAAGTCCAATTTTCGATCAATTTTTTGAGCAATAAAAATTTGCAAGCGTTGTTCTAAAGCAAGTTTATTCATTGAGCAAAGCATACTGACCCCAAATCATTGACGTAATAGATATGGACTGCCAGTACCCAACTTCACGTCGGTCCCACTTGATGCCCAGCGCCTGTGAAAGGATAGCGGCATTTGTGGGTACTATAATTTGACATTACTCTGTCATCTCTTTGTCACCTTTTTTCATTAAAAAATTATTATTTATTTTCTTTCAGAGTGCATCAACTTAAAAGTATAGTGATGAACTCAAAATGGCTAAAAATATTGATAAAGTGCGAATACTTCTTGTTGGATACACGGGTAAACATAACATTCACTTTGTACACAAACAATTAATTCTTATTTACGTGTTACAGGTGTGAGCAAAACATGTCTTACACACTTGATTGCTCACAATGAATTCCTGATTCAACCCGGTTGGACTGTTGGCTGCTCCATAGAGGTCAAAACACACATATACAAGGAAGGAACTCCACAGCAGAATATATTTTACAAATCGTAAAATCCACGAAAACTTAAAAGAATGGCTTTATGAAATTCTTAACAAAGAAAGCAAAGATGGTTGCAACATCTTCATTGCAACCGACCTAAACGATCTTGATCCTTTCACTTTGCAAGCAGCTTTGAAGACAAATCCAAAGGCACCTCGCCCCAGCAAAGAACCTTTTATAATACTCTCTGGATTGGTACTGTATTTCTCTGGTATTCAGCAAAAACCACATCTGGAGCTATCTTTAGCATATTAACTTCTAAATTCACAGGACATGAGATCTTTGTTTGATTATACACTAAGAGGATGCACTCCTCCAGCATCCAGGTTGTTGAATGCAAAGAAAACAATGGTTGCAATCTTGCATTTGAAATTAATTTTTGAAAATAAACTTATTTGTTTTAGCGCAGAAAAATTCCTGACAACAACACAAAACTATCAGTCAACATTGACATAAGATGACAAAAACAGAGAGACATCTGTTGTCAAGTGGTAAATTTTTTTGTTACTTCTGGGAAAACGATAGATGGCCATAGCGGAAAATCACGATTATTTTGCCGCTATCCTTTCAGGGGCGCAGTGTCGCGGAGACCGCTTTGCTTTTAGGGTTTTGTATGGATATGACGTTTCACTAGCAGTCCATATCTATTACGTCAATGCCCCAAATATACATTGAATCAAGTTTCAAATTGACAATCACTAGAAAAGGTGTTGCCAATTTAAGACCAAAAATTCTAAAAAAAAAAACTTTTATTGTTTTGAAAAAGATAAATACAGTAACTTGTATGAACTTCATTTTTATGGGTATCTTAAACCACCTCATAAACTGAGTTCCGGCAATGTCAACAAGAAATTTCGTATGCTTTTCTTTAATTTGCGGCACGAATTGATTCTTTCCTCAATTTTTCTTATGGTGCAGCAAACGGAAGTAAGAATTTTAAGTAAAGTAAGACCAAAAAATAGCTCAGTGGAAAAACAATTTTATATTTCTACAGTTGGAACATTGAGCCCTTACTTGACAGACAGAAATGCTTACCATTACTCTACGAACTAACATTTCATTGGATTCTTAATATAACTCAATAAAAATCGGAAAGTGGGTTGTTCATGGAATCTTTGCTTTGGACACAAAGGCAGACTTTATTGAGTAAGTTAGTTGTAAGTAGTTAATGACAGCAGTTAATATGATAATTCAAACTTTAGTTTTGAATCCCTCATCACAAAACATAAATCTTAAGTTGTCGACCATCTAGACTTCTTCATACTGAAAAAAAAGTACGTATACGCCACAGTGGTCGAATTAAGTTTAGATTCAAGAAGTTTATTTAGTCTACCGTAATTTCTTTAATTCATTAAATAGAAGGCAAAAAGCAAACAAACTCACCGTATATACTTTCGTTGTCATCGTGTCTAACCATTGTACATGTTGCAAAGCTGGAAATGAAAGATAAAAAAAACAATTATTTCAACCCGAGTATGTATTAGCTATTTGCGAGAAGTAAACAAAAAAATCAATATTCCTCCGAATAAATTGTAATAAAAAGGATAAGAGGGAAGCTAAAAATTACATTGAAAATATTACATAAGCAATAAAATGCAACTACTTGCTCCGTAGAGCTTTGAATGTGAAAAATCAAAGATTCTAGCTCCATTAATACGATAATGATAAAGTAAATGGAAAAGAAATAATAAGAAATGAGCATCTCCACCAACCAGGATAAACACCATTTAAAAGAAAAAAATACATTATGTACATAAGGAGAAGAACTGTTACGCTCGCCGAATAAATTAGAGAAAAATAAAGAAACACACGCCCAAAAGCCATTGGAAAACTTTGGCAAGCGAAGCATCAAAATCTTGTCTTGATCATCGTCGTAATGTTTCATGTCTCTCTCTCTCTCTTTTCTATAGGTTTTTTTTACAAACAATGCTCGGATGAAATAGCCAGTTGCATTCCTCCCCTTAAGCAATTTAGCCGCAATACACGCCTCGCAAGGACTGCAAATGAGTTTTACCTTCAGCCCAATTTCGGTCGTACAGTAAAATATAAAGATTCATTCTTTAGCCGTACTACTCGGGTGTTGAATGATTTACCTGACTCTGTTTTCCCCTCTCATTGTAATACACAGAAGTTTAAAAATAATGTGCATCGACACCTCCTTTCTAATCCTTTCCTTCCTGCTTAACCGCTCGCCCTGTGTTAATAACATTATAAGGTTATTAATAACCCCTTGATGTGCGCGTATATTATAAAAAAAAGAACATCCGTTTTATTGATCTTGTCCTCAGCGCTACTGACGTCATATATAAGAAAATCTCCTAAAGTATACTTAAAAAATTTTCTGGGGGTTTTTTTCGAATACCCCGAAATATTTTAATAAGAAACGGAAGGATAAGTATCTGTAGCTCAAATCAATAGCAATTTTATTATTTTTCTTTTCTAGTTAAGGATTTCAACGTCGTTTTCGAATGGGGGCCTGATTGAACATCATAGATGAAGCACAATCAATTGATTCAGAATTAGCCTCAAAAGCCATTAAAGGGTACTTTTTTTGCAACAGCATTAATTTTGTTCTTGGAATCGGTAAAATGATAATTTAATGAACCTTTGCATTTTTCACCAGATGAACCATACACCCCCAATGAAATAAACCCTAACATTTATCAGCTACCCGTGGCGTAATTCGAATCCCAACAGAAAACAAAAAAATGTTTTCCAACGGGTATCGACTTTTGCCAGAATTGGCAAGTCCTCCGATGGCAACATGCTATAAGCTACCGTCACCAAATCACCGAAGTAACAATACAACTTCGTGCCACATAGCACACAGCAAAAGACCAATGAAATTTTCTGTTCGAAGTTCATTATGCTTTACAATTAATATTGTGGTTTTTCCAAAAGGTTTTTGAGACACCGAATGCACTGGGTTAAAATTCCGGCAATACTGTGGAAAGAGAACGAGATCTGAAGAGCGATCTTCATATAGTCAGAGCTAGTAAAGGAGCTCAAAGTGCTACCTCAACGGTGAATTATAGGGCAAGTGCTACCTCACTGTTGAATTTAGTGCCTACCTGCTACTCAGAGCAATTATTAACCCACCTTGTATCAGTTCAGAGACCATCATACTAGACTATTCACTAGAATTTGGATTCAAAAGTTAAGTTGTGAAACTGAGAATCAGGATCACTACAGTTTGAGTTCCGAAAACTAAAACTTGAAATCTAGTCCCATCATCAAATAAGGTGACGCAACAGAGAGAGAGGAGGCTCAGGGCCTAGCACAGTTCTCACAACCATACCTTGACCTTCAATTTCGTGACGATTCAAGAAAGCCATTCTTTTTATTAATACAAACGAAGGAACATCATAGTTTCAGCAGGTTTCACAGGTTTCACAGGTACATTTCCCGTCCCACATTCAAAGAGCAGGGACGTGATTTTTGGAAAAGAATACCAAAAGCTAAGGCTTGAGTTGTTAGCAAAACCGAGAGGAGGACTAGAAGTGTCAGGCAAGAGATCGCTTATGAAAATATGAAGAAGAAAAAAAAAAAGAAGCCAAAACAGAGCCTTGAGGCACACCACCAATCATATCGTGAATATCATTGATGAAACCATTACCCATAACTTGTATTCAACGATCGAAAGGGTCTTTTCTAATCAAGAAACACATCGATACCAAAAGCCGGCAATTTCTATAAAAGAGCCCGATGCCAAACTTTATTAAATGCCTTAGAAATATCAGGGGCAGTAATGATACTTTCTCCAAAGCAGTGTCTTTACATTAGTTTTACCTTCAAATGATACATGCCAGTTGGCTCATAGCTAAGAAAGCAAGAAACTGTGGCTCATTGAGAAGCATTCGTTTTTTATGATATTTCATAAGTTGATTGCGATTCGACAATAATTGCAGAGGGAATAAGACTCTCAATTTTTAAAAGACAGGATATTAAATCCAAATACTTTCGCAATGGTTTTCTTTAGAATAACGATGGTGATTCCATCTGGACCAGTGGATTTATGTATGTCAAAATCTTTGAGATCTTACCGAGTGTCGAACAACTCAGCGAGTACAAAAAATATCTGGTTTACGACAGAATTTACGTGGGGCCAATATTTAAAAAAAAAAAAAAAAAAACAGTGAGCAATTAAAATTTCGAAAGAAATTATTCAGAACGTCCCAATTGGCTTTCTCATACTGTCCCACAGTTCTTTGAGACATTTTATCTTTTTCTAATGTGACGGAATCGCAATAGTCTGATTTGCTAGAAAAACCATTTCACAGCACCTAATATCGACAACAATCTTTACGAGTGGAACACGCCCATAAATATTCAGGCCTCAAAAATATCTCTGAAAATGGCAGAGTACCACAAACAAATGATCATGCCAACATGAAATTTTGCCTTACTGAGACCATAGCATAGCTAATGGAACTGCTGATAAAAAATTGTCTACTCCTAACCTATGAATTTTTCCCTCTTTTCACATTTTCTCCTTTCAAAGCGAAGCAAAGCGCAACTGAAGAAAATGAATTACGTGTTAGATAAGCCACATTCTTCAGGTGTTGCCTTTCAACTCCAACCTCCAACCCCCGAACGTTCCTAGCTGCCATTAACTACAAATTACTTGTAGAGCGAGCTCTTTTCAGACTTCAAGACAAACTTTTTTTTTCAATACAAGTAATTCTCAGTGTTCGTTGGTTGTAGCGTAGCTGTTTGATAATAATTTTTTTTTCCATTTAATTATCTCCAATTTACAGTTTAGCGTCACATAAGTAATGCATGCTTATTTTCACAACACTACCAATGACAGACGAACAATTAACAACTGTCCATTAGTTTGAAAATTGAAGTGCTATTTAGCGGCATCTAGGCGAAGGTGTTCAAGTTCCATATCGGTGACAAGTCGTAAAAGGAAATGTTACAAATAAAGATACACCACATGCTTTCATTGACTTTTATGGATCGTAACGAAAAAAAACAGCTTGAGTCAATGATTTGGTTTGCGTTTCTTAACAATCGTCCATATTCACTCACGTGATCAGTGTAACAGAGTCAGTCAAATTCATATGACAATTACAAGTCCATGATCGAATGTTCGAGCTCATTTATCATACTATTTGATCAACTAAAGACTCATCAAGAAGATATGCGGCCACTCGATTTGATCGGCATTTGTAATTCACATAATTGCTTCATTCAATTTCGCTCAAACTTTATTTTATCTTTTGAGTGGTTAGTGTAACGATGATTACATTGGTAGTATGTACTTGTTTATAATTGGTTCTGATTGGCATTTATATGCTTAACTTATAAACTACGAATACAGAACACAACACTGGGCTGATGAAATCTCAACTGACTAATTTAAACAGTGGATTTGTTATCTTACTTTTTTCTGTTGGAACAGTGATACTATAACTTTATGACTGCGGATGCTTATTTTATCATGGTTTACTCTATCGGCAATATTTAGAGAGTACTGACCCAGAGAGTGGAGTTACAAGGCTACACGAGTTGCGCGTTTTAATTGTTTGCATTGAACTAGTCTGAACTTAAAATGAGACTTTGGTATAATTTTAGAGAGAGTATGATAAAAATTGCATTGAAATGTATAAGTTGCTGAATGTAAAATGCTGCTAATATATTAAGAGGCTCAAATAAGATCAATAAGCTCTGTAGAGCATACTGTCGATGTCGACTTGATAATTGAACTTGAATGACACCCACAAGATCCCATTGTCATTGTACAGTCTTCGACAAAGAGTACACTTTATTCAGACAAATAAAGTAAGTCACTCTACCGGAAATACACAGAATGGCAGAATGGTTGCTATGATTTCAATAATAACCCAAAGGGTGGGTCGAGATAAAACGTAGAGGATGGTCATTGCACTAACACTGTCAAGGCCGTCTTTACCCTTTTGGGGGCCCTGGGCACTTTTTGAAAATGGGGCCCCTATATGATTAAATAAAAATGTTATGCTGTGTAATAAAGGTATGCAGAAAAAATCACACAACTTTATATTAATAGTTATTCTTTTATTTTTTAAATGAATAATATTTTTTCAATTCAATATGAATATGAATAACTACTGCATGTTTTAGCATAAACATTAACAAAAACAATGTAAAAAAAAAACAAAATAATAAATATTTCATATGAGAATGCAAAATAAATAACAAAGAATTTAATATTTTTTTCATAATTTTTTTTAAATAAATAATGTGTTTTAATTTATTTTAAGGATAAATAGTTATTGCAGCATGTTCATGTCTTAGCATAAACACTAACACAAACGTAAACGATGTAAAAATAAAAACAAATTAATAAATATTTCACATAAGTACTCAAAAATGAACAAAATCTAAATAACAGAAAATTAAATTCAGAATGTATTTTAAGGAACAAAATATATATATGGATAAAGATGGAAGAGGAATTATTATTAAAGGAGTCTTTTTCTTGACTTGAGATGAGCAAAATCATTAATTATATCCTCAAAATCGATACCTTTGAGGACGTCGCTTTCGATTGACATCAGCGACAAGCTTGTCAATCTTTCTTGAACCATTGTTGTTCTCAGTTCGTTTTTTATTCTTTTTAATTTGGAGAAAGAACGTTCACCACTGCAGTTGGTCACCATCATACTCAAAAAAATTCTTAGCGCAATTTCAACATTTGGAAATTCATCTTCAGTTTTGTTTGTTTTTAAAAAATTATAAATTTCTAGAAAGTTGTCAGTTTTTTCACTTTCCTGATGACTAATTTTCCAATATTCTTTTAAATTAAGGCATTCAGCATGTAGTTCACCTTCGTTCACATCTTCAGTGTAAAATTCAGCAAAAGATTTACAGTATTTTTTTAATTCTTCTGTATTCAGATTTTTTAGTCGAAAAAAAAAAGTCAAAACGTTGGCCAATCTTCGTATACGATCCTAGTCGCTGTTTCAAATGAACACTTAGAGTGTCAACGATGGGAAGAAAAGTTTCAATTTTGAACCTTTCTTTCTGAGTCAAAATTACTGAGGGTTCAGAGCCGTCAAAAAAGGTCTGGCGTGAGCTTCTACACCTAGTCCTTTCCGAAAAGTCCTTATATTCGGAATCCGGGTTTTTTTGTCTGGCTGATGAATCAAAGTTATCAAAATTGTCCCTGAGCCCAATTATGAACCCATCGATTGCACTCAGTAAATTTATTGCAACATCCAGAGTAATATTTTGTTTTTGAAGTAAAGTACTTGTTTTATTAGTTCTTTGCAATACAGAGTTCCAAAGCTCTGTAAGTATGGTAAATTCAAGCTTGGACATTTTTTTGCAAAGACTATGAGCTTCCTGTCTGGCCTCTCGAGCCTGTCCTAAATCGTTGGCGATAGACATTAAAGCTTCTTCATCCATCCATCTTGTTTGTGAAAGACTTTTTACAACTTGTTTTAGACCTAAATGAGCAGTCAACACACTCCATCGATGAGATGGATGTCAATTTTGGTAATTTTTCGATCAATTCTTTCTGCTGTTTGGATTTTTTTCTTTTTCCGGATCCACTTACATATGATCGCTTAGACATATTTTAATTTGACAAAGTATATTTTTATACATCTCAAAAACACTAAAAGCACGAATTGAAAATACACTACAACTTGACAAAGAACGATGATAAGAAGATCAAATGAGCAAAGTCGCATAACAACGCTACCAGACTACCTATATCTGAAACGATCGAACAAACAGTGAGAAGCGCTATCTTTCATCTATCTCATTGTACAAAAACAAAACCTCTTTCTTTACTTTGAAATCTTAAAAAATTGAGTGCAGTTCATCTCTACACAAATGCAACTCCTACTACTACATTTAACAATATACAGCAAAAAAAAAAAACCAACAATTAGTGAAAACAGGCAAAAATTATTAATAGTAACCCTTTCGGACCATCGCAAACGTCAGAAGGATACACAAGAGGATTTCCAATCACAACACAATGATCGTAAGATACACGAAAGGATGTATTTTCTGATTGGATTTTTAAAAGCACCCTGAAACGAACACAAGTGTGTGTATGATTTCGTTGCCTTGATCATTACTTGGGTGACCAGATTTTCTTTTTTCTTGTTTTAATTTGAAAATAATTTCGGAGGAAATGTGATTTAAAATGTTCAACAAAGGTTGTTGCTAAAAAAAAGGATTTTATCAAATTTTTTTTTTTTTTTTTTGAAAATAGGCCAATAGAGGTTAAGTGATGTTTCAGCAATTGGGGGCCCCTGCGAGTGCGGGGCCCTGGGCATGTGCCCAGTGGGCCCAGTGGTAAAGAGGGGTCTGAACACTGTGATTGCCCGTAGTTAGCCCATAAGTAGCCATTGGAGAAAAATGTTTCTACTGCGTCATTTCAGCTCCAAAAATTCAAAATTTTAAAGAAAAATGGAGTAAGTGAAAATAAAAAGGACGACCAGTTTTGATTCCAAAGACAAAAAATGATTCTTTGATTTGATTGAATGATTGTGTCTAAAAGTAGCATTTGGAATAATTTCTTTCGCCAACATAAACCCCAGGATGCCCTTGTCCGACTGCGTGCTTCAACTTTATGTGGTTAAAATCCGCCCACTCACTGTTTGTTCCATTTATACGAACCTCAATTTATATAGCAATTCAACTTTCAAAGAATTTGATCTATCTGACTTCATTTTAGGTACTGATTCCCAATATCCTCACACTGATAACGCATTTGCGGGCGATTTTAATGTACACAGTTTTTGTTGGCCTCGGAATTCTGTATGTTTTGAGTCCTCGCTGAGTAGCTAAACACATACGGCTGTGCACGCGATAACTTCGGAGAATTTACTTCTGTCGGAAAAGAACTCACGAAGACCTTTGATGTCGGAAAAGGGCTTTGGCAAGGCGATAAAATGTCATGCGATTTCTATAACATAATACTTGAAAAGATTGTACAAAATGTCAACACCAAATGAGTAATACTTCAAAATTCTGTACAGTTACTCGTCTACGTAGACGATATTGACGCTAATGAGGGTAAAACGAAGTACACATATGTTGTATTCGAACAAGGACAACGAACATCGACGAATTGAACGTCACAACGTGGTTTATTGAAAGCGGATGAGGAAACCTTTGGTCTTTTCGAAAGAAAAATACTTTGTCCTGTATACGAAAATAATTTGTGGGGAAGTAGATATTACAACGAGCTGTATGAGCTATGCCGCGACATGGGCATTAGGTTTTAAAATATGTCCCTTAAGGGATTTATTTCTGAAAATGGTATTGAGAAGCGACAACAATCTCTTATTTTGAAAATAAAATCTTTGAATAATTAATTAGTTGAAAAATGGTGTTTTGTAATTTTAAATATTGTAAAAATAGTTATGGATCGGGAGTTACTCGTTTTAAGTTACCAAAAGACCCAAATCGCCGCAATATTTGGCTTTTAAATTCGGGAAATTGTAATTTAAAAGAAATGAAAGAGAACCTACCGTTGTCACCGTTTAATATTTGCGCCGATCATTTTGAATACTGAGAGAAGTGTAGGTATCTAATAATGTGCTTGAGTGAGACGCGGCAGCTTATATCGGAGTACTTATTTGTTATCAATAACTTTTTTTTAAATTCAAATAGTTCGGCTAATAAAAGAAGAGAATTTATGGAGCAGACATCCATTGAAATAAAGAGGAGAAAACTGGAATCAGTAGAAGATGAAAATATCTTTGTTTCACCATTTAACAATTACATAGTTTCACAATACCTAATGAAAACGAAATAAAGAATCAAAAAACTGACTATTCTAAGGAAAGCTTTATGCAGTAAGAAGTGTAAGTATCAAATGATGCTTGAGTTTGAGAGACATAGTAGCAGAGTGTGTTCCTTTTTTTAATACTGGAGAGTAATTGTTTAACTTATCCGTACCCAATTACAACGTTTTTTTATATTAATATACAAACTATTCAAAAATCCTCATCGTTAACCAACGAAACAATAATGAACAATAATAAAAAATATCCTTTGGGACTAAATTTTCCAAAAGGTTGGTGAATTAACTAGCTCCGACTCCGACGACACTAGCGACATAAGAACTCCTTGTGGCGATTTTCTCCGGTGTCACTTCTATATATAGTTATTCAATGACTCAACCCTCAGATTCTCATATTCGTTTCCTACTTCATGTCCATGCTCTTCGGCATTCATTATCTTAAACAGAAAAGCCGTAACACCGTCCCCTCCAGAAATGCTGTTCAGTCAAGTATCGGTTTTTTTTAGAGATTGGTTTTTTGAATAGGGATGAAATTTAAGTTCAATCTGGTTTGCCATTTTATCATGAGCTTGAACAGGTAGACAAAAGAGCAACGCTTGCAAATCGTGCAAATTTATTTCGAAAATAATGGTTCGCGAAGCTTACGGCAAGCTCCGTTCATTTTATGTTCGACATAATCGTCTATCAGAGCAGTTAATTCGGTTCACCATGGATCTTTTTCGCACTATGCTCACTTTATGACTATGTGACAATAAGGCTGCGCAGAGACCTCAAATAGTGCGCACCGAAGAAAAATTACCGCTGTAGAGGACCTGAATGAACCGATTCGCCACCGTGCACAGCAATTGGAGCATTGTCCATCAACTTTATGGAAGATTTTGCGCAAATATCTCGGCTTACGACCCCACAAGATCCAGCTTGTGCAAGAATTAAAGCCACGAGACCATGCAATGTGTCGGCGGGCGTCGTGATTTTGGTGTATGGGCCGAAAATGAGATTGATCTTGATGCTGATTTTCATTTCTTTTTTTTTTGCTGAGGGGCCAGTTATAGCGATCAGGAAAACGAATCAGGAAAAATTTTCAAATAGAATAATAACTATGTTTTCGTTACAATTGAATAACAATTGTTATACCAATCAATAGTAAACAGCCCAGAGAATTTTTTTTGTCAAGATAATGTTTAATTGAACAAATACTTTGCCGTAAAATTGTATTTTTCTATTTTCCTGATGGAATTGGAACATGAAAATAGAAAAATACAAATTAAACACAAAATATTTGTTCTATTATATCTTTTTGGGCACAAAAAATTCTTTGAGTGATTTGCCATCGATTGGTATAACATTTGTTATTAAATTGCAACGAAAACATAGTTATTATTCCATTTGAAAATTTTTCCTGATTCGTTTTCCTGATCGCTATAACTGGCCCCTTAGGTTCATTTTTGGTTGAATGGTTACATCAACAATAAAAATTGCCGCATTGTTAGTGAAGAGAACCCACATGAGTACCTTGAGACCCCATACATCTACAAAAACTAACTGTTTGGTGTGCTTTATGTGCTTGTGGTGTCATTGGCAAATACCTCTTCCGAAATGCGATGCTGGTGAACCAGCTACCGTTAATGGAGACCGGTATAGAGCCATGATAACCGACTATTTTGTTCCCGAATTGGATGGCATGAATGTGGATGAGATGTGGTTCCAACTAGACGGCGACCACACAACATGCCACACAGCGCAGGTCATAATCGATATATTGAAGAAAACATAATTTCGCGGAATGGACCTGTCAATTGGCCACCAAAAGATCGTGTCATTTGAGACTATTGTACAATTTTTTTTATTTTTTTATTTTATTTAAAGTCGCTCGTCTAAGTCAAGAAACCAGAAACGTTAGGGCTTGGAAGCCAACATTCGTGGCGTTATTGCTGACATACGGCCTCAAATGTTCGAAAAAGTGGTTGAAAATTGGAATATTGAAGCTATAGACTTGGCTTTATTCGAGCCAGCCGCGTAGACAACATGCTCGAAATCATATTTAAACATTAAATTATGCTTTTGTTTTACCGCGTCTTAGAAGGGAACGACAGCATCTAACTGATGAGCCCACTGTCGTACCTTGGCGAATGGCCAATTTTTGGAGTTGAGGTCAATAGAACTCTAATCTTCTAAGTCTTTACGACTTTTTTCTTGGTAAACTCAATTCAACTCTAGGTAAAAATCGCATAAAAAAAAAAAAATTTTTTTTTTTTTGTTATTCTTAAATTTTTTAATTTACCCAATTTTCTTGTGTTTTATTTCAATTCGAATTTTTATACCTCAAAAAAAAACTTTTGTAAATTAATCAAATTTTAGACAATCGTATTTAAGCCGCTCAAATCGAAAATAGAGTGCTTTACCTGACTCCACTTTTACCCCGTACTAGGTACGATTAACAAGGACTTAAAATCAATGTTCTTCAGTATCTCCTTCTTCATCCTTTCTATCTTCCTAACGATCGCACTGCGTGGATTATATAAAAAAAAGAAGCAATATGCAACAACATTTGCATTTGGTTGGCTTCAGAGTTCAGACAAGCAACAATCCAAAACCGGGAGATTAGCCGACGCTTTCTACGGTCAACGCAGCATACAACACGGATGAAGCAGAGAGGTGGGAGAGTTGTGATTTCTTCGACATCACGATACCGGGGAGAGTACGATAACTTTGGCGACAAGAAATAATAACTGTTTTTGGTGGAGGGGTTCAATACAAGCATTTCTTACAGCGGGAGGGGGGGGGGTCTATCTCCCCCATTTTAGGCGGTAGGGGCAATTTTATAAATGTAATAAATTTTAAATGAAGTGGTTTCAATTTATAGTTTTGAAATGACTGACTTCAAAGTCAAAATTTACGAAAAAAAATTTAAAAAAATCTTTTTGAGTATTATGTTTCTCATTATTTCAAATACCAATAAAAATAAAAAATAAATGATGTAGTTGAATAGTTGCTTCAATAAATTTTTTATCAAACGCTGTAAACTCCTTTTTTTCTTTGTCTTATATATCAACAGATTTTCAAATTTTAAAAGAAACTTTTCATATAAAAAATTTGCACCCCAAAGCTTTTGAGGAGCCGAAACAGGGGGTTGTAGGCATCTCAATGCTCATCATAAATCTTATGTATACTTTTTTTCACTGTTAAATGACAGAACAATGTGTTTTTCTTTCTGATGACATTATACTTCATGGCTGTATTTTGACATTTCCTTTTGTTTCAGTGATAGCACATAAGGTTTTTTTGGGATTTTATTAGGAATTTTTGTTAAGTTTTGAAAAAAAAAAAACCAAAGGAAATTATTGATCCAAAACAATTGCTATTTTCATATTTAACATGAGCAGCTTAACCCTCCGAAAAAAAGGGTTAAAATAATGAGCCCCCGCGAAGCGGGCCATGCGGAAAGTTGTTGCATACGGAAACTAATTGCACATCACATAAGTACCTGCCTGATGAATTTTTATACTTTCACTAGTTTATTTCTTAACATTATTGTAAATTCGTACGTATTTCCATATTTTTTTTTAAAATATTGCATACTTCCATAGTTTTACTATTTTTCAATTATCTCAAAAACTAGAAGGCATAGAAAAAAAGTAGTCTGCAGCATTTGATAAAAAATTTATTGAAGCTACTAACCAAATCAATTATTTGGCACGAGTACGATGACTTTGGCGACAAAAAATTATAACGGTTTTTGGTGGAGGGGTTCAATACAAGCATTTTTTACTATGGGAGGGGGGGGTCTATCTCCCCCCGTTTAGGCAATTTTATAAAAATTGACTTAAAATCTAAAAAAAAATATTGTAGAACAACGGGAAAATTAACAGATACAATTTATACTTTTTATGAAAGCCAGAAACTTGCACTTTATAATAAATTTTAAATGAAGTGGTTTTAATTTATAGTTTTTGAAATAACTGATTTCAAAGTCAAAATTTACGAAAAAAAATTTTAGAAAATCACTTTGAGTACTATGTTTCTCGTGATTAAAAATGCCAATAAAAAAAAATTGGATGTAGTTAGTTGCTTCAATAAATTTTTTATCAAACGATATAAATTACTTTTTTCTATGTCTTATAGTTTTTGAGATAATTGAAAAATAGTAAAACTATTGAAGTATGCATTATTTTCAAAAAATTATGGAAATACGTACGAATTTACAATAATGTTAGGAAATAGCCTAGTGAAAGTATAAAAATTCATAAGACAGGTACTTATGTGCAATTAATTTCCGTATGCAACAACTTTCCGCATGGCCCGCTTCGCGGGGGCTCATTATTTTAACCCTTTTCCCGCAGGATTAAGCTGCTCATGCTAAATATGAAAATAGCAATTAATTTCCGTATGCAACAGCTTTCCGCATGGCCCGCTTCGCGGGGCTCATTATTTTAACCCTTTTTCCGCAGGGTTAAGCTGCTCATAAGCTTTGGGGTGCAAATTTTTTATATGAAAAGTTTCTTTTAAAATTAGAAAATTTTTTGATTTTAAAAAAGAAATATAGTTTTACTGTTTTTTAATTATCTCAAAAACTATAAGACATATAAAAAAGTAATTTATATCGTTTGATAAAAAATTTATTGAAGCAACTAACTACATCTAATTTTTTTTTATTGGCATTTGTAATAACGAGAAACATAATACATACTCAAAGTGATTTTTAAAATTTTTTTTTTTGTAAATTTTGACTTTGAAGTCAGTTATTTCAAAAACTATAAATTGAAACCACTTCATTTAAAATTTATTATATAGTGCAGATTTCTGGCTTTCATAAAAAGTATAATGTATAATTTGTATCTGTAAGTTTTGCCGTTGTTCTACAATATTAGATTTGTAGTCTTTTTTATTAATATTGCCCCTACCGCCTTAACGGGGGGAGATAGACCCACCCTCCCGCAGTAAAAAATGCTTGTATTGAACCCCTCCACCGAAAACTGTTATTATTTCTTGTCGCCAAAGTTATCGTACACGTGCCAAGATACTTAATCGAAAAAATAAAAACCTGCTACTTCAGCTAAATTCATATTTCAGATACATACATATATTCATGTAGAAACCACGAATTTTATTCACAGCCTTCCGGTAAAGGTAACATTGAGCATAATCGAAAATGAAGTACCTAGCATCTTTAAATTGGGTTTTCAGACCCTCATCCCACTTGCTTCGGTCGTTAAAAAAATATTAAACCACCAGAAAAAGGAACATGAGTAATTCCGAAGCACAAATCTTAAAACAACACAACTTATCGCACAAAAATTGTTTCCAAAAGTAAATATTACCTATGAGAAGATTCATTTATCTATTTGTTTTTACTATCCAAAGATAAGATTGAGAGCAAACCAAGACAATGAATCTTCAAACAATCTGCCGAATAGAAGGCATCTAACAATAAAAAAAAATATCTACTTCCAACCTTCTCCTCGTTTTCTAAGCAAAAAAAAAACAACATAATTTAAAACACTTTTACAAGATCACTCAGCGAAATTAACCAAAATGACTCATTAAATCATCCACGGCGCGTGTTCATTCAACTCATTTTTATGCCTCCGCAGCAATTAAGAAAATAAAAGAAAACGTTTCCTTTATTTTTTCTTACTTCCGAACAATTTCTTAGTCATTAGCTGTGTGTTGTCTATCCTTACGTCTTCGTGAACAAAAAATATTTGTTTATTTACCACATAAATCAAGAAAGCAAATAAATTTTTCTCAATAGCGCACAGCTGAGATGATGCCAAGTAAAAATCACTTAAGTTTATTTAAGTAGGTTGGAGGTATCAATTCAAAAAATTAAAAAAATCTATTTTTACTTTGAACTCATAACTCAGTCAATAATTGCACAATAATATTTAAATTCTCGTACTTACTCGTCGTCTTTTGTTGAGAATCAATCAAAGTCGACTGGATACTGGGAAAAGAATCTAAACTGAGTTTCTTTTTTATCAAAGCCACAAAAACACTTCTATTCACTGGAAGAACTGAGAAATAACTGCACACTGCCACTGTTGTCTGACACGGTGGTTCTTTGTTTACAACCACCTTACAATAACACAAGACAGTGCATTCAGCAAACACTGTGCGGGTTTTAATGACCTTTGGGGCATACGCACAACGTAAAACAACACTTGTTTGGCTATCTTATCACACAAAGGAGATATTCCCCTTAAATTGCAAGAAAGTGCACTTTACAGCTCCAAAAACATAGACAGACGATGCTTTTCACGAGAGTTGCAGATGAAAATCTGACTAATTCAATTGATTCATTTTATGTAACGAAACGACTAACGATAATTTCCACTTGAACGAGTTTCACTTGTTTCACTTTTACCAACAAAATTTTTACAGTCCAACCAGCAAAGGCACTCCGGGTATTTTTACTTCGTTTTCAAACAAAACCTGTATGGTTATGGCTGCCTTTGCCTTGTGCCTTTACCTGTGAGCTCTAAGCTGTGATTGTTGTGCCCCCACCATTTGTTTATTTACTTCTCTCTTGACTGAGTTGTGCCCGTGCCCGTGCGGTTTTGAATTCGAGTAGAAGAGTACTGCAAGTAAACCCCGGCCCGAAAAAAGTGGTTCACTATGAATGAATCAACTTCAACATTACTTTTTGTCAGCAAAATATTTCTTCGTTTTTTTTTAGTTCGGTCAACTCTGAGATAGAGACACTGAGCAAAAGTGGAAAAGAAACGCTTCGGTGCTGTGTAGCTTGTAGGGAGTGTATCCTACAACGCTTTGTTATACAGAAAGATAAAAAATTCACGATGTTTGTTCTTTGTTATCGGAAGAATCGAGGAACCAATTATTTTTTGAAAATTCGTTGTAGTTGTGATTGTGGGGCGCATATTAGAACAAGGGCAACATCGTCGTAGTTACAATGCAGGAGCGTTGACAAAACATTGGAGCAAAACAAACAACAATAACAAATAACATAATACACAACGCACAGGCAGAGAGAAAGAAACGAGTTCCAGAACAGGGAGGGAGTTGAATGAATGAATATTCACTAACCATCTACAATCGACACGAAATTAGAAGGAAATTAGAATTATGTATTTTCATTTCTTAATGCACGTGTTGTAGGTTTATTAATAATTTTCCACACATTTTGATTTCTTTACAACAAAAGTTATTATTATGTAAAACTACGCGCCGAATATGTATCGCGAGAGAAGAACCTCACACTGAGATGACACATTTGAGGGAAGTGGTGGCAGGCAGAGTCTTCTTGGGAGAAAAACACTGATTTTTTGGTACGAGTATCTTTGTTTCCCTATTTTTGTGGGTATACGTCACAACAGAAAAGTGGGGGCTTTCGTTGTCACTTGGCATTGAAAGGCGCAACTGAAAGCTTAAGCAACTTTTTTCCTAGTTACGAAACGCATTATAACTACTTGCAAGCAGAATACGATTGAATAAGCCTTTTTATAATGATGCTTTTAGTGTTTTTATGTTGGATAATTGTTTCGGAATAATCAATAAAGTTTTGGAGGGAGAGAGAGAGTGAGAGAGTGTTGATTAGATTGTCTTGACTTGATGGGGTTTATGATTTTTAAATTGAAATTAAACGACGGAATCTGTAATCGTAAATCAAGAATGGAAAGAGTTGTTTTACAGGTGTTTAAGTGGAAGTATCTACATGTGTAAGTTGTTTAACTATCAGTAAATTTTTAGATAAAATTGAAAGCAGCGGTGTTTAAGGTAATGTTTATATGGCGCCTTTTCAGGTGGCGTCCTGGAGTATAGTTCTTTTGCTCCTGAGTTGGACTGGGTGTTGTAGGCTTTTGGTTATGTCTTAAAAGCCTACAGCACCCAGTCCATATCAGGAGCAGAAGAACTAGGTTATTGATTATGTCTTAAAAAAGGGGGTAGGTAGGTATATAAGGGAATTTAAAAAAGGGTGGATTTCTTATTGCAGGAATCGGTTAATCGGTTTGTTACAAACAAAACGGCGCAAATCAGAGATAAGGGTCGAAAACCACTCTTATCTGTTTTTTCAATGCACTCGTATCTCACAGATGAGAGTGCCTGGACATGAAGGTGTACAGGGTAACGAAGAGGCTGACCATCTAGCTAGACTTGGTTCTCAATCCCAATTCAAATGCCCAGAACCCTACTGCGGTCTCCTAATCAGTAGCATTAAACACGAACTGGTTACATGACACGGCAGAACAGCTTTAATGGCCACCGCCAGTTAAAACTATTCATCGACTTATCTCAAAGACGTATGAAAGAAATTTTTGACATGAGCAAACGTGACTTCCTCACTGGACGCTGCTCTCTCAGATATCATCTTAAAAACATGGGCATCAGCTAGGATGATACCTGCTGTCTCTGTCTCGAAGACACAGAAACGGCTGAACACATTTTATGCCAATGCCCTGCTATAGCCAGATCCAGGCTGAAAATATTCAATAAAGGATTCACCATAATCCCCTTGATATAAGAAACACCCGGCGTTCTTCGAATACCCATAGGTTCTTACACGACCTCAACTTCGAATCTTCTCTTCACTTTGCGTGCTTCAACCAAAGAGAATAGCACCAAAGATCTTTCAGGTCGATGCGCCGAAGCCTGGATGTCTTCTAAAGCGAATGAGGAAATTCTTGATTATAAAAAATACTCTGAGTGATCTTTGGTCCCGTATCTGAAGACGAAATGTGGAAAAGAAAATTCAACAACGAACTGTATGAGCTGAACCGCGACATGGGCATAGCCAGAAGAATGTAAATGTATAGCTTCTAATCCGCTTAACTGTTTTGCCGACGACTCGACCCTCAGCTTTTCATATTCGTTCCCAAATTCACGTCCCTGCTCTTCGGATGTGGAACTGGAACGGTTGCGTATGAATAGCTCATTGAATTCTGACCTTGACATTATTGTTACATGGGGTCATAAAAACCGAGTAGAATTCAATGCTTCGAAAACTCAATGCTGTCTCTTGTCGTTGAAGCTAAACACTCCCCCATCGCCATTATCCATGAATGGTACCTGCATCCAAGAAACCGAAAAGCTGTCAGTATTTGTCAGGTATGTGTGTAAACGATGATCCTCGTTGGAATGACCACATATTTGAAGTCGCCAAAAACGCTGCTAAATGCTTAGGTTTCTTAAGACGATGCAGGAAGTTCTTCACCCCTTCTGATCTGGCTACAATTTACAAGGCCTTCATCCACCCAAAACTGGAGTATAATTCCCATATCTGGTCAGATAGGGTACAAAATAGAGCGTTGAAATTGATAGGTGATAGTTCAATCGTAGAATCGATTGATTCTCTTGAACATCGTCGAAACGAAACCTGTCTCTTTCTTTTTTATCGCTTTTTTCACAAGCAGTGCTCTAGTGAAATAGCCAGCTGCATTCCTTCATTGAAACAATTTAGCCGCAACACCCGCCTCGCTAGGAATGCTCATCAGTTTTACCTTGAGCCGAACTTCGGGCGTAAAGTCAAGTATAGAGATTCATACTTTAGTCGCACCACCCGAATGTGGAATGCTTTACCTGGCTCTGTATTTCCCCTGCATTACGATTCACAAAAGTTCAAAAGTAACGTGCATCGGTGTCTCCTTTAAAATCTTCTCCTACTTTCCTAAATCCTCGCACTGTATGTAACCCCTTGATGTGCGCGTTAATTATAAAAAAAAAAAATCACGAAGTTGGGCCATGTAGAGCGCATGCAACAGGTGAACTATAATAAAGAAGCAACTATGTTTTATATAAAAAATGGAAACAGCTCGGTCGCACGAACTTGCGATTGTGTTCTAAATACGATATCAAAATCTTAAGGCTGAGTTAAAGGTTTGGATATTCGCTCTTCATAATATCATTGTCTATATACAATATAGTATTATTATGTAGACTTTTTGGCTGGTGGTCTCCGTACCAACTTAGCAGTCTCCGTTCCAAGCAATTTGTTTTACCATTGTGTGTAGAGAAACGAATGCTGCGCCACCATGCTCGTCCGGTCCAAAGCACTGTTAAATCGATTCATGAACTTACTATAGTTTCTGTATACAATGATAATATAGTTTGTGGTACAGGGCTGCCAACTACACATTAATTATGATAATTGAGTTAAATCACGCAAAAAAAAGAAAACAATTAAATTAAATATTCGAAAGTTTTCAAGCATACATTTAAAAACGCCATTATTTTGCAATTGCTAATACACATACATGATAAAAATTTAATCAAAATCGTTGGACCAGTTTTTACAAAAAACAGTTTTTTATTTTTCCCATTTTTTTATGAAAAACTGTTTCTTAAAAGTCAAGTATGCAAAGTTTTAGGTTTTGCTAGAGTTTATTTTGACAAAAAATTTGAAAAAAATCAAAGTTATAGTTTTGAAGTTATTTCCAAAAATCGAAACTTTTTTAAACAATTTATAAAAATTTCCAAAACTAAATTTTTTATAAATATTGATATGCAGTCTTGCTTAAACAGTTTACGACTTTTAAAATCCAAAATTTCGTCAAGATCGTATCAGCCATTAATGAGAAAGTCGGGTTTGAAAAAAGGTACTATGGGAGGTACCGTTTTTAGCCTTTTTCCAAGATTTTTTTTTACATCATAAGATAAACAATCTAAAATTAATCCTTCACACAAAATTTTATCGAAATCGTTGGAGCCGTTGTCGAGAAAAATAAGTATTAACATATCGGCTGTATGGCAGGTACCATTATTTCAAGACCTAGAGATGATTCACTTCCAAAAACCCCTCTGTAGGCTGCTCCACAGACCCTAACTGCAAATTTTGAAGAAAATCGGTCCGTTGGCTCAGGCTGTAGATCTATATACAGACAGACAGACAGAATTGCAGGACCCACTTTTTTCGTACTCTTTATCGTCGTAATGTCATGTTTAATTGTTATCTCAAAATTTTTTTTCTGCACGATTGCAAAACTTGCCTTATATCTAGAATCAACAGTCGGAATAAGAATAAAGCCAATAAAACTTCTTTTCATGTGGAATAAATGTTTGCGTAGTTTTTTTGGGCCTTTATTCCAATGGAGTTCGTCAGACATTAACAACATGCCTAAGATCCTCTTACAATCAAATTTACTTCTCATTACGGATATCGCCCATTAACCGTGAGTCATTGTTCGATTTCCCCGCCTGTTTTTTTTTTTTTTTTAATTAATTCAATTTACAACGAAAACTAGAAAGAGGCTTCCTTTTGCAGATATTTTATTGTGGGTGCAGTGTTATGTCAATGTCAGTGCCGCCTCGTACGAATTATTATCAACAATACAGCTGTTTAATATTCAAAGCGTTTACTTAAAAAAACTGACAGTAAACGTTGAGTAATGTTGTAATGATTGGCGAATGATTAGCGCAAGCTTAAAAGGAAGTAGCAGTTTTATAGTAAAATCAAACAACTGCCTAGTTATTTTTAAGCTTTATTCGCTTACTACACAAATACGAGAGCTTTAATTCATATTTGTACTTCGGTTGAGGAAAGATCGAACATCAACAAATTGTCAATTGAGATAAAAGCAAGTGAACTCACTACGGCCCATCAGACCTTCGTTATTTTATTAGAGTTGAAAGTTTCCCTGTGCATTTTTTAAACACTGGTAAGAACGATTTATGAGTAAGAAAAGAAGTATGAAGTGGACTGTGATTATTACTTGAACTAGTTTAAGGTGTCAATAATGTTAAAAGTGACACTTTATTTTCATGAAAGTATTTTTATGATACTTTCTTCGCAATAATAATAATAGAAAACACATCACTCATTGCCCGACATTTAGTGCAGCTCCAACCCTCTGCCCCCTACCTCTAACCTCTAATAAATTTTAAATAAACGTTCGTCATAGTAAAAAAGGTTAATTTCATACAGGATGTTTTACAGAATATGCAACAAAAGCTCAGAAAGGATGAGTAAGGTCAAAGGAAGAAAAAAATTGAGGTCTATCTCCCTCCGTTCAGATGGGAGGACAATTTTATTAAAAATTTACTATATTTTTAAAGAGGACTATTAAAAATTAACTAAGCCACTTACAACAACATATGTACTATAATGTTTTATGAAGCTAATACTTTGTATTTGTATTTGTATTTTATTTACTTTAAATCGCTTACAAAGTAGAGCATAAGTCTATAATGAAATATTGCAAGCCTCAAATTGAATTTACATTATTATTACAATAGATTTAGTATTCAAAATATAATAAAAAGAAGAAATAGTAATAATAATAATAATAATAAAAGTGATAATTTATGAAAATTAAAGAGAAAAAAGAAATAAGAAATGAAAAGAAAAATTTACAATACAATTACTGTAACCTTACGTTCAACTATTTGCCAAATATGTGAAAAGCAAACGTCTAAACCTTCTGATGCTTCTAGTCCCCCTCATTGCAATTGGCAGGGAGTTCCAAAGGCGTATAGCATGAATAAAGAATTGACGCTGAGTTGTGAGATATTTAAAACGAGGTGTTATAAGAGCGCGAGACCTTGTAGAATGAAGGAAACTCAGCCTACTATGTAGATAATCCGGTTGTTCGGATTGGATTATTAGATGCAGGTAACTTAGTGATCGAAATTGCAATAGTCTATCAAGGCTGCAGCAGCAAATTTGTTTCGAAAATGAAGAAACATGATCATATCGGCGTAGGTTATATACATATCGGGCAATATTGTTATAAACAACATTAAGTTTACGTGTAGTCACGTAGTCTAAGTCACCGAAGACTTCACACCCATAAAGTAATACGGGAAGTAACAGTTTTCGCAAGTAGAAGCTTAGTTTTGTTAGGAATGATACTTTTTGTAACATGTAGTGAACGGAGGCATTCATAAACCTTCCCTATCGCGCTATTCAGATGGTCATTCCATGTCAAACTGCGATTGAAAACCATGCCCAGATTTTTAGCAGAGCTTACGTAATCAATGGATGTGTCGTCAAGCTGCAATGAACTTAAAGTTGATTCATCGAGGACTTTACGAGAGATGGGTATAGCTTTTGACTTAACTGGATTTAGGATTGAGGCATTTCCCTTAGACCAACGTGAGATGAGTAGCAAATCCTCATTCATTAAGGAACTGCCTCATTTTTCGCCGACAAAGGTCGACTGATCAGCAGCTGCATATCGTCGGCATAAAGATGGATTTTGCAGTTTTTTATAACAAGTGGGAGTTCGTTTATATATAGGGAGAAAAGAATTGGTCCAAGTATCGATCCCTGTGGAACACCGGTTAGAACATTCATAAAACTGGACGAGCGATCATTAGCGATAACACATTGTTGTCTCCCACTGAGATAAGAAAGCATTAACTTACATGACTCGATGGAGAAACCATATACATTTAGCAGCTTTTTGCACAATATTGAATGGTTGACAGTGTCGAAGGCCTTTGAGAAATCTAATAGTGTTAGAATTGATATTTGGTCGCCATCCATTCTAATTAACATTTTAGTTCAAGTTAATTTAGTGAATAGATTTTGAGTAATCAAGTCTCAAAATCAAAATTTTGATAAATTATCAATTTTTTTTTTTACCCTATTAGGTTTGTTCGTTGAAGCCCTAGGGTCGCCCTGGGGTAGCCACAAAGCATTTTTTGAGAAACTTAAAGTCGCCTTTAAGATCAAATCGGGTCTTTTTTGAGCTCTAGGGTTCACCTAGGTTTTCCATCAACTCGCCCTAGTTTTTTGCTGTGGCGAGTTGAGGGCTGTCAAATGGCATGTATTTTTTTAATGACAGGGATGTGTGGTGATTTGTCGTTCAGTGTTTTTTGAGGACTGAAAAACCCAGGTTATTTTGACAACTCACAGGGTTGTCAAGAAAAGCTGGGTCAACCCTGGGGAAAGTTCAACGAACGGGCCTATTAAGTACCTCTTTTCATGGCGAATGGAAGCCTAATAAATGAAAAGTTTTTTTTCTACTTCGGCTGGAATTTCAATTAGCTCACATGAAAAATCTAACTGTATCAGGACATTAAGGTGCACCCGCGACGTAATGTTAAGCGTGTCTGCCTTTAACGTGAATGTTCGAATCCCAACAAAAGCAAAAATATTTTCCACGGCTATCGTCATTCGAACAAGTAGTAACTTAATTGCAATTAGCCGATTGGAATCGGATAAAAATCGTATGTCCTTTCCATTTTCTAAAAAGCATGGTTGTGAGAGTTGTGCTAGGATTTTGGGCTCGCCGTTCTTTTGAGCCACCCTATATATTAATTTTTTCACTTATCAGGAAACTAGAAAGTTTAACAGAAAATATTAGTTCAATTAAAAGTTTTCTTCACAAAGGAAATTCTCCGAGTTGGCTATTCACCATCGATTAGTATAGCACATGTTCTTCAATTCTAAAGAAAACTTTAGAATAGTTTAAATCTTTAGAACGGATTAAACGATTCAGTTTTGTAATATATACAGGAAATTATTCATTTTTCCCGAAAAAATGTGTAATCTTCGGTGGGAAATATCGATGTATGCAATATGTCGATGTTTTTTTTAATCTTCCAACATATGCTTGAGTTGAACGATCATTGATTCATTAACCCCTTCGGGAATGTTTGCTATGTGAAAAATACATTCACCTAACCCAAACTATTTAAGGTAGATTTGTATATTTTTAACATTAACTACTTACTCTGTGGTTGCTTGCGTGCTAAGAAGAGTTCAACTGAAATACTAATTAAGTTAAGGAAAAAAAACTGGAAATGGGTGCAAAACACGTGAGTAGCCACCACATTTGATAAAATTTCTTAATAGAGACAAAAACATTTGATACTAGCTGGACATATGCAGCTTTGTAAAGTATTTTTTTTTTTTTAGTCTGGTGAATATTCCATATATTGTGAAAAGGAAATTGAATGATGACTGCACTTGATTTATTGTTTTAGTTTACAGTTTTTATAGAAAATTACTGTACAGATTATCTTTGCATGAAAGCTGACAATAAGTTTATTCATCGGCATTGTAAACTTATTTCAAATTTCATAAAAAAGAAGAATTCGACCAGTCTTGATTAGATGTCGTATATGAGAGGTTCTTTATTACGAATTTCTATCATTTCTATAGGGTTGGACTTTTGTAGTTCAATATTTATAATATACAGTCAAACCTGGATAAGCGAGAGTTCAAGGGAGCACAATCTCATTCTCGCTTATAGAGGTTTCTCACTAACCCGAGTTTCTCGAAGTCAAACCTGGATAAGCGAGAGTTCAAGGGAGCACAATCTCATTCTCGCTTATAGAGGTTTCTCACTAACCCGAGTTTCTCGAAGTCAAACCTGGATAAGCGAGAGTTCAAGGGAGCACAATCTCATTCTCGCTTAAAGAGGTTTCTCACTAACCCAAGTTTATCGCTAATTAAGGTACATGGGTAGCGTTTCTCACTTATAGAGGTACGCAGCAATAACAAGTGACAGCAAGAACGAATGTAGTTAATATGTAATAATGATAAAATTACATAAACACATAACAAAATTTTTTTAGTTTCACGAAATTAAATGGGTACAATATTGACGAGAAAACAATACAAAAACAATGGTAGAAAGTTCCACGAAAGTTAAGAACGAGTCATAAAATAAAATAGATGTTAATTTGTTTGCTCGACTGTCGCTTAGAGAGGTATAGTTAAGTAGCAGTCTCACTTACGGAGGTCAATGAGGGAAAAACGACTCTCTCTTATAGAGGTTTCTATTTCTCGCTAATAGAGGATTTGGGAGCTTAAAATGTCGGGTCTTGGCTATTACTCTCACTTATAGAGTTTTCTCACTTATCCAGTTCTCACTTATCCAGGTTTGACTGTATATAATTGAGCTCTTTTGACTTTAAATTTTGTCAGCAAATGCAAAAGCAAGACAGGTTTTCATCAGCGACAACCGGGGCGGAACATTCCGAGATAACTCAAGTCAGCCGACTTATAATCAAGAACTTTCTTTTATTTCAGCTATATAATATTAAGTTATTATTTTTATTCTAGACAATGTATTTGGTTAGGGCCCCTATGTGTCAACATTCCTACATTGTTATCATTTTTTAAATTTCCAAATTACCTAGTATAAGTATCAATTGTAAATATATATCGCTCAATAAACATAAACTAAACTAAGACAGGTTTTCAAAAGAAAAACTAGTGTTGGGCTGTACATTTTTTCGGGTGGCAATAATAGAGTGTGAATAAATTAGGTTTAAAATTTTGGCTATCTTGCCTAAGCTTGAAATGATTGAGTTTAAAAGTTGTATTTAGTTTGAACTACATATTGATTTTCAACACTTAAATTTTCAAAGTCAATTGACAAAAATTTTTCCATAAAAAAGTATATAACCCAATATAGCCTCTCCCAAAAAAGTACATGCAAATGGTTTTTCTTGAGTGTGTAATTGTTATCACCGAACTTTTCGGACTGCCGAAAGAATCCATCAGTAGCGAAATTTACATACGTATCCACATTTATTGAAAAGATCGTGGGATACAATGAAAAAAGCTAATACTTTTTTAAACGGATGCTATGGGACCAAAAAGCAATGGGGCACAGTATTCGGTTTAGTAGCCAAAATTAGAAACATCCTCAATAAAGCGCAGGTTGCATAAAGCTGCTTAGCAGCACCCTCTTACCAGCGAGTGGTAATAATAGAAACAAGCACCGGCTCCAGTCCGGATAATGAAAGCTAGAAAATGAAGAAGGAAGCAGGAAGTTGGTTCTAAAGCGGAAACTTACAAGGTAAGAATTGCTGCACGGAAAGTGGAATACCAAACACTAACTAATACAAAACTTACTAAGCAACTGGAAAAGGAAGATAATTAAGAAAAGGAAGTAAGAAGAAGTAAGGATCTGGTAAACAGGTTATGGATAGGATTGGGAAAAGTAAGAGAATGGAAAGCAAGAAGGAATGACTATCATGCTAGCTAGCGCGGCTAAGCTCCCCAGATGTAGGGGGGACCTTGGCTTTCCTTTCTCACCTCACCCCGAGAAAAAAAATGTGAAACATGCCTGGTATTTTAAACCACCACCCACTCCAGGAGGAACTCCCCAAGACCGGTGAAACTGTCAAAACCCACTAAACACAGCATCACTTTACTTTCTCAGATACCGACAGATGCGACCGCAAGTAAAAAAATCGAATGTAATAATTTCATTTTGGGTAAACAGCGTGATTTACATATTTTTATTAAAAGTTATCAAGGAAATAAGGGAAGTACAAAATTGAACTATATACTTACAAACCACAATGAAAAAAAAAAAAAAAAAAATCGGAAATACATACATATTAACAAAAAAAAAAAATTTTTTAAAGCAAAAAATGTAATTTAGAACATTTCTCTTACGAATTAAAAAGAAACCCAATAAAACTGAAGCAATAAAAAAAAAGATTTAAAAGCATAAGACTTAAAAACAAACAATTATGACTACAAAAAAAAAAACAGTTTTCTAAACACAAGGATCTCTTATCCCGAACAGAAGTTGATAGAGAGACGCACAGCACCTTCATGACCCACTCGAATTCAACCTCCTGACGGAGTTTAGGGCTGATTTTGTCGACCCAACATAAAAGAAAACCAAAAAAATACCATCAGCCCCTCCTTTTGA
Organism: Melanostoma mellinum; assembly: GCA_914767635.1. Lineage (NCBI taxonomy): Eukaryota > Metazoa > Arthropoda > Insecta > Diptera > Syrphidae > Melanostoma > Melanostoma mellinum. The sequence continues at coordinate 57,249,920 of OU612059.1, read as the reverse complement.
CTCGAATCACTTTCGAATTCTTGAAAAATGGAAAAAATTAAGACTTTAAAAAAATTTCAGGTAAATCGGTTCAGTAGAACTCGAGAAATTGTAGGTACCGTTTTGAAAAACATAGTCTCGAGAAAAACGTCCGAGTCAGTTTTGATGTGCCTCAGCACAATACCTATGTCTTCGAAAATAATTTGAATTTTATAGAGTCGTCTTGCTGACATATTCTGAAATAGTTAAACTTTAAAAATATGTAAATAGAATCGATTTGTTTTTATTTTAACCAAAATAAGTACCTCTTTTCTTTAACACTCTAAAATTCGCTTCAAATAAAAATGAGCTTCACATGTTGCCTAGCTGCGTACAAAGAGTGAAACAATAAGAAAGCTTAGCCAACAAGAGGACGGGCTCATTAAAAATATGGAAGAAAGAAACCCAATAAAATGGAAGAGTTTTGTTTTGCTATTTACCTATTGTGTGGTTATTGATATTTCTTATATAGAACGCATACTTTGAAAACCACTTTGTTTAAATTACCAATAGTTAAGATTACTAAAAAATAAATAGATTTTTTTCGTTATGTTCCTTTTCATTTCCTTCTTAATTTTTATCAGGTTATGGGCCCAGACGTTCCAGTGCAGACCAATGTACTATAGTTTTGAAGAAAAACATGGCCTTCGTTGCAGTTTATGTAGATGACCTTTTGATCTTTAGCAACGATGAAAGAAAAGAAATGTTCATATGGGAAAGTTTAACGAAGAACTTTTAAATGAAAGGCTTGGGCGATGCGTCGTCAATTCTAGGAATGCGTATAACTCGAAATAAGTCAACTGGCACGATTTCAAATCATCAGTCGCAATATATTTGTGATCACAAAATTCGAATGCAATCGAAGAAAGCATTTCCAGTTGCCACACTAAATACCGCCATGCTGGCTATCGAAATCAGCTATTTTACGCCAAATGTGCAAGATTATTCACATTTTTCTGCAAAACATAACTTCTTTCGTCGTATAAAGACGACGATTTTACATTCCACTTGAATTTGGTGATACCGAATCTACGAATTTCGAAATTCGTTCCACTCCGAATGGATTCAGAAAATATCTGAAGAAATGTGTCCCACTTCAATAGAAGAAAAGAAATTGATGTCAAAAGTGCCATACATGGAAGCTGTTGGATCCCTACTTTTTGCAGCTCAAACTACAAGACCAGACATACTTTTGCAGGGAGCTTATTAAGCAGATACAGCACTAATCCAGAGAATGCGCACTAGACAGCTATAACGAGAATACTATGGTATTTAAAAGGTGCCATTGATCACAAACTAACCTATGATAGGGAACCTATTCCATTTGAAGGATATTGCGATGCTGACTTGGCAAGTGACGTTGACAAACGAAAGTCAACAACAGGCTATGCTTTTGTTTAACAAGGCGGCGCTATTTTCCAGTCTTCAAATCAACAGCAAACAGTAGCTCTTTCAACAACCCAGTCAAAATGTATGGCCATGGTTGCTGCAATTCAGGAATCGATTTGGTTGAAGCGTTCAGAAACAGAAATTGATCAAAAAAATCAATTCTATTTAGTGCAATTCAACTTGCGGAAAACAATTTCTAATCTTCCAGAGTCAAACATGTTGGAAACAAAAACTAAATTTGTTTAAGAAAAAATTCAACATGGATTTATTAATCTCAAATATATTCCCACTCAAGAAATGTTAGCTGATATTTTCACCAAATGTTTTCCATCAGCAAAAAAACGTGATGGTAAGCATGTCCGTCTCCTGCTTGGGACTACGATGTTAGAATCGCAGAAACATCATTGGTTTTCTACATTTTCGCGAGGAATTAAGAAACCTTCGGAGAGTAATTGAACTGCCAAAACTTGCCAAAAACTTTTAGGTCCCCTCCATTCCACACAAGATATGCTTAAAAGATATGCGATAGGCCCAAAGCTTCCCGCAATCTGTTGTTCCACCATCTTTATTTTTTTAGTTATAATTATATTTGAAGCTAAATGAATCAGAGAGTTATCATGATTGGTCGTCACATGGATTCACAGCCAGCGCACTACAAAGAAAGGTATCAACGTTGGCATAGCTATTAAGCTTCTAAGACTAGAACATTATTGTTTTCTGCATACATTTTCCGTGCTCGATTCTCGTCCAAATCATAACTAACAACAAATTCAATAAATAAAAAACCAAATACTTGCCCCGCATCATGTTCCAGTATATTTCATAAAGTCAAAAAGTTGATGGTTCTCCAAAGTCATTCATAAAAAAAGTAAAAAAAAATCTCGTTGTGGGCAAAAACCTTAAGACTTTATCAAGTCGAGAAGTAGTGGTGTAAAATAAGTGATAATGCAGTCAGCACCAGCTCTTCTGAAACATTTCATTGTTTCCATGAGCACTGTTTCCAAATCAAAAGCACCACTTTTGGCAGCATGGTAGAGCATAGCATACTCACCAGAAACCTGGAAAACAAAACAAAAAATTCAATGAGACAAACATGAACTGGTATGTGGAAAGTTTTATGATTTAGGTTCATTTGTCACACATTTTTTAGGTGGACAACGAATAGGACAGTTACATGCTGAATACTTTCCCTTACGTTGTTGAAAAACATAATTTTGAAGACTCATAGAAAATAAAGTCATAATGCCAGTCTTTCTACAGCAAAGTAAATCAACATTATGATATCTCTCACCTGATAAACATATAAAGGCAAATTCGGAAATGCATCTTTAGTCTGTCTTAAAATATCCAAATAAGGCATTCCAGGTTTAACCATGAGCATATCAGCACCTTCTTCAACGTCTCTTTCCTAAAAGACTAAGTATCTCTAGAATTACGAGCCAAAATAAAAACAAATATTTACATACAACAGCTCTCATGGCTAGTCCTTTAGATCCAGACGGCAATTGATAGCATCGTCGGTCGCCAAATGTCGGAGCACTTTTAGCTGCATCTCTAAATGGTCCATAGAAATTTGATGCAAACTTTGCAGAGTAGGAAAGCAAAGACACCGAGTTTTCCAATCCGTTTGCTATCAAAGTCTGCTTGATCGCTTTGATTCTGTTGTCCATCATGTCTGATGGAGCTATAATATGCGCTCCTGCTTTTGCATATGCTAACGAGATATTCGCTATTCGCTGTGTACTCTTCTTGTTGTCTAAAGTACCTTCGGTAAGTATTCCACAATGCCCATGGTCTGTATAAGGACACAAGCATACGTCACAAGCTATAAGCAGGCCTGGAAAGAATTCACGTAACTTTGCTAGCGCAAGTACTACAGGATTTTTTTCATCATCGGCAAAAGACCCACAGCTATCCTAGAAACGAGTGTGCTAAACAGAAACTCGGCTATTTGACCGATTGTTTTGTTACCTTTAATGTAGAGCTGACTACTCCGAAGAGAAGAATTGAAGTAAGCCCTTTAGCAACAAGCGGTTTCAGGTGTTCTAATATTTTGTTGATTCCCATGCGGGCTACACCAGGCATACTTGCAATTTCTTCTACTGCGTTATTTTCTGGGCTAAAAAAAACCAATGAAGTTATTATTGGTGCTTCACAAGAAGTAAAAGTATTTATTCAAGCTTACATAACAAAAATTGGGTACATAAAATTATATGCACTCAGCTGACAATTTGGTTCTTGCAAGAGTCTTAAAGTCGGGTGGAAGATTCCTGAATGTAGTTTTTTGTCCATCGTGTCTTTAGTTGAAGCGCGGCTACCACAGCAAAGGCAATCAAGAAGAGAACTGAATGACGGTGCTTAATCGCTATGCGTTGAATGTTCAATATGACAACGTTGTACGTACGTTTAAACTAAAACTACGAACTAAGGTGAAAGATAGTGTACGCTGTACGATTCAAATAGTACTTAAACTTATTTACCAAAAAAACTTGTCCACACACTATTGCGGGATATTGAATGGAAGAGATAAGTAAAGCCGGAGTTTATCAATTTAATAACTTTAACACTACTGCAGCATTTTGGAAATTGACAGCAGCAGAAAACAAAGTTGCGCTCTCTCTGGAAGAAAAGGTACCTTCATAAAAATTTAACCATACTCCCTGACTCTGGAATCCGCACTTGGCACTTGGAATCAGGTCAATTTTTTTTGCCTTTTTTGCTGTCAAGTTCATGAATTTTTTTTTATAACAATTGAAACTGTTCACATTGGTTAAATATAATATTGCATGACAAAGCGTTAAACGTCAAATGAAAAAGTCACTCCCACATCGATTACATGTTTGCTATAAACTAATAGCAGAATAGCGAGATTTCCTGAAACTGGGCTATTATATTTATTAGATGTCATACTGTATGAGATCTTCTTTTTTACTGAAAATTATCACTAAATACATCGAAATTAACAGAAAGTCAGTCTAATATTATTACAGCACAGCGATTTTTCGTAGTTGTGCAAAAAAGAAAATGTCGAGAGAGTAATAAATTTCCCTATCCTGCGAATTCTTACAACCAGAATTTCTGTGGACAGAAATTATAGCAGAATTCACACTGTAGAATTAGTTGGACAGACTTCGTTTGACAGATGTTGAATGGTTTGAATTGCTGCAGCTGATTTAACTTTACGGATACAACCTCGTTGTCTATAGTTAGACATCCCTTACCACTGCTCCACATGCTTTATATACATCGTAGCTATTACAGCAGCCCTTGAATAATAGCAAGTGGAGACCATTATAGCAGCTTATCTTCATAGCCTGTGAAAGATAGCACACTTTTATCACAGGGTTTCTCTCGCAGCTATTAAAGCAGAAAGAATTGTCATCTGTATATGTTTTTTCTCCATTTTGTTACTTCAATCGTGGTGTGTTGTGTATAAAAAAGTATGCTACATAATGCCCACAGCACAAAATTTGGCAATTGCTCCGATTTCTTGTATCCTTCATATTTTTTACCTCGTTTCCACTTAGAATCGGGTAATCGAATCGGATTATGATTCAGAGTTCGATGCTGGTATCTACTTGCCCACTGAATCGAGTAATATAGGTATACATTACATACCTTTTGAATCGATCCAGCTAGAAGAGCTGTATCGGATCGGGTAATCCAGTTTCAATTCGATGTAGGTATACACTGGCACTAAATCAATTGAAGTGTGATTCAATTCTAAGTGGAAACGAGGTACCTGCTTTCTGCTATGAATTTAAAGCAAGTGGAGGCAAAGCGTAAAGTCAAATCATTTTTTTCGCGTTGGTTTCCAAATGGTCTTCGCAAGCAGATTATTGTATTAAACCTTAAGTCTTACTATTTTATTTTTTCATTAAGGTTAAACGGAGTCATAAGTTGGCTGTTTTCTATTTCGTATTGCATTTTCTTTTTTAATTTCGGGCTAGTTTTTAGACTGCAATAAGCAATATTATATCACATATTATAACACCCCTGGAATTTCAATAGAATTTCATAATCGAACACTTCTTCTCCTGTCTCCTGTCTCTTATCAGCTGAAAAGCCTATCTTCTCTTTTCTCTTCTCTTCCAAATCCAAATCGGCAAATCCAAAACCCCAATAAGCATATTCAAGTACCTACGTAGTCAACTATTTTTTTCTATTTTGGATTACGAAAAGTTTTTATTCAATTTATTTATCTAATGTTTGTACTTTACTTGCAAAAACAAGTCTTTTTTTAATCAGCTGTGTGTTTAAGTGAACTGTAATTGATAAACTCAAGTCAAATTGGTTATAGAAACTGCATTACACAACCCAAATGGAGGAACCTCCACCACCTCCCGCGTTAAACACCATCCAAATGATTCGGACTGTCTTTTGTAAAACGAGTAACAGTACACAAAAAATCACAGTCTAAACTAAAAATCGTGTTGTTGAAGTTATAACCTAAGCTTAAAAGCTTGTCAGCTTCATGAACCTGTTGCTTTAACTTGGAACTTTGTTCATCCGATCAAATGGCTTTAAATCGAAAGTAATTAAACTCATTGACCAAGGGGGAAACGTTTTATTTGCTTCGTGGTTTGTGGCATATTCTGTTCGGCTGTACCTGATTTGTGTGTTAAAAAAATGATGTTCCTTCATTATGCTAAATAAATCAGTATGACAATAAGATTGTTGCATAATCTCTAACCAAGACCGATCGCGTGTAAATATTGTTTGATTGGGTTTCACTTGAGTATACATTGTGGAACTGTTTTTCTATATGGTGTTATAATTGTTGTTATCAATTTGAATAGAAGTTAACTTACTAACCATGTCTCATCATTCACATTCGCACCATATGATGGCGTTTCACTGGAACACGGATGTGGGAGAATTTCTGTTTCCTGGACTTGATATAACCGGAGTTCCTGCGCTGATAGGACTATGTTTGGTATTGATTGTGATATCAGTAATCTACGAAGCTGTCAAGGTAATAAACAAAAATACTTAAGACTACATAGATAAATGGGCTATTAATTTTGTTTGTAGATAGTAAACATTTCATAAACTAGATAGGTATGTACTTGTACCTACCATAAATTGGTACACTAGGCGGTAAACACTCGTACGTTTTACTTTTTCATGTAAGGTAGGTGCATAAAGCTTTGAAATGACTTGTTCAGAGAGGCAAAGCGTTGAGTCGGGCTATTGAAACTTTTAATTTCAATTGAAGCTATAGCGGTTACATGTATAATATCTTAAAACATGACCAATCCAATTCAGCTACACACTTGAAAGAAATGCGAATGAGCGGGGTTAAAGTGAAGGGAAATCAATTGATGCCAATCACCACAGAAATATTTTAAGGTCAAAGACATTGGTCTAACTTAAACCTCACTCATTCTCCTGTCTTCGATGTAGTTACTTACAAGTTACAAGTTAGTTACTTACGGCCTATTTCTTCACATTAGTACTAAGGCGGTCTAGTACCCGGTCTAGCTAGACCAGGTACTAGCTCTAATACCTGGTCCTACATAAAACTCAATTTCTTCATATTATTGATACGAGATCTAAATTCATACTTCAGTACTAGTGATTTGATAAGTCTAAAACTGGTCGAATCCTTTTTACGACATTTGATTGACAATTAAAATAATAAATTTGAATTGAACTTCAAATTTCTCAGTTTTTTTTTTTTTTTTTCAAATTTTGTCGTTGCAGTTGGTTTGACTTTTTGAATTAGTTTTTGAGTTGATTAGACATGTAAATATGTGAATGATTTGGTAAGTACCGTCGTATTTATGTATGTAGTTTGTTTTTTACAAGGAATAGAACGTATAATTGCATATACATAAAGTTTATTGTAAATATACCTACATACATATAGAGCCCTGGGGTGGAAGAAAAGAATAAAAGTCCCGCAAGAAACAAGTCAAGTAACAGAATTGACAGAAGATACCTTAAACCATGCCCAACTACGTCGTTGGATCCTCTTTTTTAATTATGGTTAGGCACTTTTATATATGTAGCTAATATTTTTGGTTTTTTTTATGTTAAATAAAACAACTTAAAAATTTGAGCATCAGTTTAATTATTGCAATTGCAGGATGATACTTTCTCTGGCAGCACAATTTCTGTTGTTTAGATTTATTTCGATTGAGGCGGAATCGCTTCCAATTGATCTACTTAAAATAGCTCGACGTAAACGATTCATGTTGAGTTGACTCTTCAGGGGCTGCGGGTCTTTAGCATTGATAATATTGCACAGGAAATCTGCGTTTCCATACACCATACTGCCTCTCAACAACATTTCTGGTACGAATGATTCGCCTCTGGTTATTTTGCATTTGTTGGTTTTGACTCATATCCGGATTGTTTATGGTGTATGTTGTTGCCAAACAATTCGTAATTGTATTCAACCAATCAATATACATATATATATGTAGTTTTCAGATTTACCTGCTTCAAATTTGGCTCGCACTTCCGTATGTCAAAAAATGGTTTGATCATGCACAGATCTAGCCCAACAAGCAACAACATTCAATCTTTAAATCGGCCGACGATATTGTTTGTACATTTAAAGAAAACCAACATTTGCGGCTACGAAACCCTTCACTCTGTTTAAAATAGCTCAGCCGTATTATTACTACTAACTAATTATAACTATAACATGGGTGCAGTCAATGTCCCTAATTGTTCGTGGGAACTGGGCAATCCTGCAAAATTCAGATGAGGCTCTCTGTTGTTCTGTGAATGTTGGGGGCATTTTCACAAACTAGTTCAAATGTCATATTAATGCCATACAGACTTTTGGTAATATGCGACAAACGTAAGAGGCCGACACATGCATGAAATCAGTAACTGGCAACTGCTAACTGCATTGATCCACATGCCATGAAACGCAAAGTAACGAGAAGGTGCTGTTCCGGTGATATAAAACGAGATCTATGTAAAATCCAGTTCAAAATTAGCTATAATGCTCTACAAATAATATTTACAATACCGTTTTTGCATGTGTGCTAATTCTTCTGTAGTTAATTAATGAAAAAATTGAAATGTTGGTTTTGTTGATCTAAAAAACCACAAAAAAATGTACAATACTCAAAGTATAAATTAATTCCAATAAAAGGAAACATACTCAAAGAATTATACCCAATCGATTCAAAGCAAAAAACCTAAAAAAATTTCTCTAACGATACGACTTGATTTCGTATGCTAGACCCTCAATTTTTTGGTTCTAATTTTGGTCGGGTACTATTTAATTTATCGTATCAATTTGACAGAACTTTTGTGTTTATGTTTTGTCAAGAAATGAGTTGATACTCATTTGAGTACTAATGACTGGTATAATAATATATTTTTTGTTGTTTTTGAAGAGCTAGCTAATACCGGGTCCTAAGTAGTAATCGGTTTCAAACTGACAGAACTTATTTTAATTTTTGATGTGAAGAAATGAGTTGATACCGATTTGCTTGTTATTTTTAGGACTAGTACCAGATCTATCGCTAGTTCTGTGTGAAGAAATTGGCCGTTAATCAACTGAGAAATGAGGAAAATAACACAATTAATTTTCATTGTTGAACGTTGGCTACGCCTCTATCGCATGTGCAAGTGGAATACACACATAAAGAAGGGAGATAATAGGTCCGTTCGTTGAACTTTCCCCAGAGTTGACCCAAGTTTCCTTGACAACCCTATGAGTTGTCAAAAAAACCTGGGTTTTCCAATCCTCAAAAAACGTGGTTTAGCCACACATCCCTGTCGTTAAAAAAAAAAAATACCTACATGCCATTTGACAGCCCTCAAATCGCCACAGCAAAAAGCTGAGGCGAGTTGGGGGAAAACCTATGGCTCAGTTTTCCATAAACTAAACTAGCCCTAGCTTTTTGCTGTGGCGAGTTGAGAGCTGTCAAATGGCATGTATTTTTTTAATGACAGGGATGTGTGGTGATTTGTGGTTAAGCGTTTTTTGAGGACTGGAAAACTCAGGTTCTTTTTTGACTCAACTCAACTCAGAATCGCTTTTCATGATTCTAAGGAGTGACAGCCGCTTCTCGATTTGAAGTGAGAATCGACTCAAGAAGCACTAATGACGTTTTCGTTTGGGAAAAAAGAGTAACCTAAGGGTACTCTTTTTGCTGTCAGAAATTACCCTCAGAGCAAGTTTTGCTACTCTAGAAATTTTTTCAGAGTAAAAATCAGAGTACTCTAAAAAAGGGGTACTCTAGTTTTACCAAACGAAAACGGCATAACACATGTTACTCAAATGTCAAAAAGAAAATGGCCGCGTTCCTGGGACCTCTGTTCGAAAATCTTGACTTAAGATTCGGTCACTGGCCGCGTTCCTGGCACCTATCTTCGAAAATCTTGACTTAAGATTCCGTCACTTTTCCCATATAAAAAGTTTCATTGTGGAGTCCAACTACTAAGGGAATAACACATGATAGTGAAGGATACGACTCTTCTGACAAAATAGTTGTAGTTTTTACAAACGGTTGCAAAATCATGACTATCTCCTCCATCAAACCCCATTCGTTAGACTCCAGATGAGACAAAGAGGCTGCCAAAAGTGGCACTGTAGCCGAAAGAGCCACTTTTACTTTTAACAAGCGTTCAATCATAAAGAAAGTGCTAGTCCACCTTGTTTTAACGTCTTGCTCTAATTTTAAAGTTTCGACATTCATTTTTTTCTGCATATCAATCAGTGCATATGACAGTCTTCAACTGTGAGATTTAATGTGTGGGCCACGCAGAAAAGATTGCTTTTATTCAAAAAATCACTCACTGCCTCTTTCACTGTCGCGGCGTTGTCTGTGACAATAGCTACAATTTTCTGACCAATTTTCCATTCGTCCAATATTTTTTGGAATGCATTGGCTATGTTTTCCGCAGTATAATTTTTCTGGAGTTCGGTGGTAAAAAGAACGGATACTTTCATCAGCGTTTCTTCTATGTAGTGAGCCGTTATACTTATAAAGCAATTGCTATCTAACGTCCAAATGTCCGATGTCAAAGCTATATAGTCGACGTCTTTAAGTTTCTGCTTCAAAGACTTTAACTCAGAAACATAGTTCTTTTGAAGCATTTCACTAATTTTTTGTCTAGATGGAATGTTGTATTTTGGGTTGGGCACATTATAATACTTTCTAAACCCTTCATTTTCAACAATTTGAAGCGGTTCAAAATCTAGAATTATTAAATCAAGCAAAGCATTATCTGCGTCTTTTTGATTTTGACAAATTCTCGAAGGAACTAGCAATCGAGTTTGCTTTAATCTTTTACCCCGAGCAGGGGATTCTTCCCGATTGCATAATTGTGGAATCCTAAAATTAGCCACAGCTTGACTTGTTGAAGGTTGATCAATATCAATATCATTTGCTCTTTGGCTGTGGACAGGGATACTACTGTCAACAATGTCAACATCAGTATTTACTACCCTTTCTTCCGTAATTTCCAGGAGCTCCTCTGGGTGTTTCTTTTTATGTGTACATTCAATGTACTCGTATTGCCTGAATATTTATAAATACAAGAACTTATTCTGCATTTAACTTTACCTCCTTCCTTTTTACTAAAAAAATTCCCACACCAGAGATCTTTTCTTTGGGGCGGGCATTGTTAAATTAAATTAAATTAAATTAAATTAAATTAAATTTTTATTTAAAGCAGAATCAATAACTGAATAACTCTTACTTACTTACTTCTTACTTAGGTGGGCATTACAGTTCGGGGTGAACCTGGGCCTCAACCAACATCTTTCGATTTCGGGCGAGCTCTCTCCAGTTTCGCACTCCAAGTCGGCTGAGGTCTTCATCCACTTGATTGCTCCACCTAAGACGAGGTCTTCCCCTTCCGCGATTTCCCTGCAATGTGCTTTCGAACACCCGACGAGCCGGAGCGTTTGGGTTCATCCGCTCTACATGGCCCAACCATCGTAGCCTCGCGATGCGTTTTCTTCTGGCTATGCCCATGTCGCGGTACAGCTCATACAGCTCGTTGTTGTATCTTCTTCTCCACACATTGTCTTCGCATACGGGACCAAAGATCATTCGGAGAATTTTTCTTTCGAAACGACCAAGGGTTTCCTCATCCGCTTTCGATAAAGTCCATGCTTCCGCGCCGTAAAGTAGGACTGGGATAATCAAGGTCTTATACAAGGTCACCTTGGTTTTTCTAGAGAGGGTTTTGTTTCTCAATTGCCTTCTTAACCCAAAGAAGCAACTTTTGGCAAGAGTTATTCTCCGTTTGATCTCCGCACTGATGTTGTTGTCCGTGTGTACAGCGGATCCTAGGTAGACGAAGTCCTGTACTACCTCGAAGTTATGTCTGTCTATTGTGACGATTTGTCCAATTCGTCGATGTTCTGTGTCCTTGTTTGATGACAGCATATACTTCGTTTTGCCCTCATTAACCATTAAACCCATTTTTGCCGCTTCTGTTTCGACACTCGCAAAAGCACCTATGACGTCACGCTTTTTTCTTCCCATTACGTCAATATCGTCTGCATAGGCGAGTAATTGTACAGACTTTTGCAAGATTGTTCCTCTGGTGTTGACGTTTGAGTTTCTTACAATCTGTTCAAGTATGATGTTGAAGAAATCGCATGACAGTTTGTCGCCTTACCTAAAGCCTTTTTCGACATCAAAGGTCTCGGTGAGTTCTTTTCCGACCTTGACGGAGCAGCGTGAATTCTCCAAAGTCTTCCTGCATAGTCGTACGAGTTTTGCAGGGATGCCGAAACTAGACATGGCTCTGTACAGCTCGTCTCTGTAGATACTATCATACGCGGCCTTGAAATCGATAAAAAGATGGTGAATATCGATATTACGTTCTCATTTCAGATAAATTAAAATTCACCTAATACACATAGATTATCAGTCATAGAGCACAATGTGTCAATAAAATCAATATTACTTATATGTTTTTGATATAATTCAATAAAACTACTTGGAGGCACATAGCTAACAATAAAAAATAAATTTGATCTGAATTTTTTTATTCCGGCGACGTGTCTAAGGTTTTATTTTTTTTAGTTTATTAAAGGGTAAAGATATTATTATTATTATTGATGAAGGGAGTTTTTAATTTAATTTTTGGGTGGTAGGAAAAAAAGAGGCACGGAATAAAGAAATTCAGATCAAATTTATTTTTTATTGTTAGCTATGTGCCTCCAAGTAGTTGTATTTAATTACATCAAAAACATATAAGTAATATTGATTTTATTGACACATTGTGCTCTATGACTGAATTTATGTGTATTAGGTGACTTTAATTTATCTGAAATTTTTATTTCAGAAGTTGCAGCTCCAATCAAGTATTTTATTTCTCATAAACGAACTCCCCGGGAGAGAAAGAGAGTTACTTCCCTTCCCAGAGTTCATCACCAAAGCTCTCTTTGTTATTTGCCTCAAAGACATGAAATTGATAAATCATTGTCTCGGGCTTTTATCCCTGCGAATAATATTACCACACCATTTGAAAATGTGATAAGAACTAGTAATCTACAGACAACCTACAAAGACTGCCTGATTCTATACTCGGCTGGCACATCTCGAAAGTGTTATAAATAAATATCTCGGGCGTACAGTCAAGTATAGGGATTCATACATATCTTAGTCGCACCACCCGAATGTGGAATGCTCTACCTGGCCCTGTTTTTCCCCTATATTACGATTCACAAAAATTCAAAAGCAACGTGCATCGATGTCTCCTTTCAAATCCTTACCTGTTTTCCTAAATGCTCGCACTGTGTTCTACAACATTATAAAGGTTCTACAACATATAAAAGTCATAACCTCTTGATGTGTGCGTTAATTAATAATATTAATTTTAATTCTAAACTTTAATTCTTTAAGTATTATACAATTTAATTATATTCTGAATGATTTAATGAAGATTTTAGATCTTGTTTTCATTAGTTGCAATGATTTTAGTATTAATCTAACTAACCCGTATTTTTCGCTTCTAAATGACTCAATGTATCATAAAGAGCTTATGTTTGTAATTGAATTTTATAGATTCATTTCAAAAAATATCTCTGATAATTTACAATCTTTAAACTTCTATAAAGCTATTTTTGTTGAGCTAAATAATTATTTGCAAAACATTGAATGGTCAAATAAATTTAGGAATTTAAATCTTAAAAACATGTATGATCACTTCATTGAAGTTCTTAGAATAGGTTTTGATAGGTTTGTTCCTCAATAAAAAAATTCAAGTTCTCCTTGGAGCAACAGACAGCTCCTTGATTTAAAAAAAAAGAAGCGCAAAGCTCATAAGTTATTCTGTAGATCCAAGCTTCAATCTGATTATTTGAAATTTAGTAAGCTTCGTAAGGATTTTGTGGTTCTGAGTAAGTTTCTCTTTAAGGCTTATATCATAAATATAGAAACTAAAATTAAGAGTGATAGTAAGTCTTTCTGGTCTTTTGCCAACTCAAAAAGAAAATCTATGTGTTTCCCAAACAACATGTTTCTCAAAGATGTTAATTCTTCGGATTTAGATTCTACTGTTGAGCTGTTTGGAAAATTTTTTGAGTCAGTTTATAGTAATTTAAATTTTAATAGCTGTTCATTAAAAAATGTAGTAAACAAGATTGATCTTGGATCAATCAAATTGAATTACACAGAATTAAATTCTGCTCTTGTGAATTTAAAATCGAATGTTAATCCGGGTCCAGATGGCATACCTGCCATAGTGTTCAAAAATTGCTGCAATTCTTTAAGTGTCCCTCTCCTCTCCATATTTAATAAACCTCTTTTTGAAGGAAACTTTCTAGACAACTGGAAACAGTCTTATGTGTTTCCAGTTTATAAGTCGGGTAGTAAAATTAATATCGAGAACTATAGAGCGTAGAGCCTAGTAAAAAAGAGACTCGATTTTGTTACAAAAGAACGTGCTGTGACAACAATATGAATGAATTCGGAATCACAATTCTAATAAACGATGACAACTTAAATATGAGAACACATTTCCAGAATCATATTTCAACAACTGAACAACGAGTTCAACGATGCACGAACGCAGGTCATATCAAATTTATTATTTCTCACAAATTGCACTTTCTGTCTACTAGGCAATTTGATTTATGTGTACTACATATTATTTCCTAAGCTAAACTAAGTTACGCGTAAGCATTTAATTAGTATAAAAGAAGAATATTTATTTGAATAAAACTTACTTGCTACTAGAACAGCGAGCCATAAACAATTTGACTTATTTCTAACTTCTCCCCACCAGTCGGTAAGGAGTTACTTTAAATACTTCAAATTGTCGAATTAACAGAATGCTTATCAGAAGCTCAGCATGGTTTTGTCTGCAGAAAATCAACTGTTAGTAATCTTACTTGCTTCACTTCTTATGTTGTTGGTGCTATTGAAGATAGGTTCCAAGTTGACACAGTATATACTGATTTCAGCACGGCTTTTGACTCAGTAAACCATGAAACTTTGATAAGGAAGGTTGGAGTTTTCGGTTTTCATTCTCAGCTACTTAGTTGGTTATCATCGCATCTAATTGGAAGATCACAAAAGGTTCAGGTTGGCAGAACTTTTTCGAACGAGTTCGCGTGCTCTCCGGGTGTTCCACAAGGTAGCTATTTAGGTCCCCTTCCATTCTTATTATTTATCTATGATATTATTTCTGTTATAAAATATTGTGAATGTCTTCTATACGCTGATGATCTGAAGTTGTTTTTAAAAATTGGTAACTTCAATGATTGTCTCTAAGTTCAGTCTGACCTCAATTCCTTGTCAAAGTGGTGCTCTAATAATGGCCTTAGTCTTAATATTAGCAAGTGCAGTTCAATTTCTTTTTTAAGGAAAAATAATTGTCATTTGTTTGACTAGCACATTGATTCAAAATCAATTAGTAGAGTCACTAATATTAAAGACTCAGACATTGTACTTGATCCCTGTCTATCGTATAAAAACTATTTTGATTACTTGGTTACCAAAGCCAACGTGATGGTTGGATTCATCAAACGAAATGCAAAATATTTAAGAGACACTTTCGTTCTTTTGACTTTGTATATGTATCTCTCTTGTGAGATCGATTTTGGAGTATGCTGATGTTATCTGGAGCCCTGCTTTCATTACACATTCTAATCGTTTAGAAAGGATCCAAAGACGATTAACTGAATTCATATATTTCCAAATGCGTTGGTAACCGCAACCTGATTATGGTGTAACATTAATAAGAGACTTACTATGTAACCATATAAAACGTCCTACGCTACTTGCTCTCGTACCTATTTACATATTTTCCATCAAGATCTTTAAGATCGAGAATGTTTTTAAAAGAAAAATTGCGAAGATCGATATATGGAAGTAATAAAACCATATTTAGATCTACTAGGGATTTCAATGAAGCTTGTTTAAATATTGATATCTACTGCCTGAGTCGTGATAAATTTAAACTAAAAGTCTTATATTTATTTACATTCTAATTTTTATTTTTCTTGGAGTGCAATTATGAATTATCTGATAGCTGTAAAATTGCTTGTAGATGAATAAATAAATAAATGAATAAATAAATTATAAAAAAAAAAATAATGCGGGCACTAAGCACGGCGCGTGTTTGAACTTCTGATACTAGATCGGCACATTTGCTCTTTGACTGTGGACAGGGATACTACTGTCAACAATGTCAACATTAGTATTTAGCTGGTGTACATATGTAAATATTTAAGCGGTAGCTTCTGTAATGGAGGAAGCAAACTATTTTTTTATTCCAAAATTCCAGCGGTTTTTTTTCGATCAAGATATGGCAAATCGATGTATTGCTTCACCATACCAGCTGCTAATGAAAAAGGAGTAATTTTGGTTTTTGCTTCACAAATTTTTCTGTCAATAACACCCCAGATTTCATCATCTTCGTTGTCAGTGTCGGAATTGGAATTTGTTTGTTCTAGATAGGTAAATGAAAATCATTTTAAATTTACTTGACAAAGAAAGAAAGTTACAAACCTGCATTTGAGCTACTTGCTGTACATTCAGGACTTGAAGTTGAACTATTCATAAAGAAATCTTTTAGCTCTCCTATAATCCAACTTTGAGCATTAGCAGCATGAACTTCGATTCCAAACCCATTTTTTTGAACCGTGGATCTAAAAACGTAGCCTTGGCTGCCGTTCTGTCCAATTCATATACACCTAGACGCTTTTCAATGCCCGTTAGCAGATCTCTTTGTAAGCGTTTAGACGACTCAGTAGTTAATCGTTTTTTTTTCAACTGCATTGTGGAGTCCAACTACTAAGGGAATAACACATGATTGTGAAGGATACGACTCTTCTAACAAAATAGTTGTAGTTTTTACAAACGGTTGCAAAATCATGATTATCTCCTCCATCAAATCCCATTCGTTAGACTTCAGATTAGGCAAAGAGGCTGCCAAAAGTGACACTGTAGCCGAAAGAACCACTTTTACTTTTAACATGCGTTCAATCATAAAGAAAGTGCTAGTCCACCTTGTCGTAACGTGTTGCACTAATTTTAAAGTTTCGACATTAAATTTTTTCTGCATATCAATCAGTGCATTTGACGATTTTACATTATGCCGAAAATGGGATACAATGCCTCTACACTTGTGTACTACATCGACCTTTTCAATGCAGTCTTCAACTGTGAGGTTTAATGTGTGGCCCACGCAGAAAAGATTGCTTTTAATCAAAAAATCACTCACTGCCTCTTTCACTGTCGCGGCTTTGTCTGTGACAATAGCTACAATTTTTTGACCAATTTCCCATTCGTCCAATATTTTTTGGATTGCATTTGCTATCTTTTCCGAAGTATAATTTTTCTGGAGCTCGGTGGTTGAAAGAACGGACGCTTTCATCAGCGTTTCTTCTATGTAGTGAGCCGTTATACTTATAAAGCAATCGCTATCTAACGTCCAAATGTCCGATGTCAAAGCTATATGGTCGACGTCTTTAAGTTTCTGCTTCAATGACTTTGACTCAGAAACATAGTTCTTTTCAAGCATTTCATTCATTTTTTTTCTAGATGGAATGTTGTATTTTGGGTTGAGCACATTATAATACATTCTAAACCCTTCATTTTCAACAATTTGAAGCTGTTCAAAATCTAGAATTATTAAATCAAGTAAATCAAGAAGGGAATAGAGGGGACCTACAATTTTTCGCCGGTTCCGAACGGCTAATTGAGAATGCGCTTTTCATGGCAATGAATTTACTAACGGAGGACTTGCCAATTCCTCGCGAAAGGCGATACCCGTGGAAAAACATTTTTGCATTTTGCCTCTGCTGGGATTCGAACCTCGAACCTCTGGGTTAGCAGGTGGACATGCTAACAATTACGCCACGGGTACCACTATTCTATTCCCTCACAAGGTATGGTTGTGAGAAATGCGCTAGGCCCAGGGGCTCCTCGCTCTGTTGCGCCACCCTATTTATTTATTTAAATCAAGAAGGACTTAGTCCTGTCCTTCTCCTCAGCAAAGGGTACCATCGGTGGAAAGCGAAGTTGGCCTTCTTCAGTACAGTGCTTGAGTGCGGGTTTCTTCTTTCGTTTCTTTGGGCAGCCTGTCTGGTTCCATCAGGTAGAGTAATGGATGTGGCTCTGCAGTTACCAGCAGTTGCGCTCTGCATTTGCGCTTCCAATTTGGACGAAAAAATTTCTGTGGGAGAGAAAAGAAAAAATTATTTTTATTAATGGAGCTGAAAAGTTTAGAAGGTTTAGTTTATGGATGAGTGCTTCAATCCAAACGCTGTCAAACGCTTTTTCGATATCCAAAAAGCATGCGACGGTGACAAGACGGCTGTTAAGGTTTTCGGCGACGTCATTGTGAAGTTTCACCAGCGGATGCAGGTTTGAATGCTTTTCCCGGAAGCCGAATTGCATGTTTGGGATGATATTATTATTCCTGCAGAACTTTTTCAACTTTCTAAGTATTAGCTCCTCCAGGAGTTTACTTAGATTGTTGAGTAGGGAAATGGGCCTGTAGTTGTCGATATGTTTTAAGAGGCTTTGTGTTGGATGTGCATACATTAGATGTGATTGTATCGGATGATTGGGGACTGCGTGTTTGTGTTGAATTTTTGGTTTTTTCTGCAAAGCTTTCTCTGAGTTAAGGAATATGGACTTTGCTGATTGTATAAGCGTTTGGCTGCTGCCATGGTACATTTGTTCAAAGTTTTGATTTTTATAATTTCCTTCGCTTGCTGATAAGAAGGGCAGGATTTGGAGAATGAGGGATGGGAGAGGGAACAATTGGCACACATGCTTCGATTGTATGGTTGTGGTAAATGTGGTGGGAGATTGCATGATTCGCATTTAGAGCTTCCATTGCAACGTTTTGTTGTGTGGCCAAGCAATTGACAGTTGCGGCAACGCATGGGGTTAGGTATGTATAGGTATGTGACCTTTGCAGTGTAAAAGCCGATGTCTACTTCTGTTGGAGGTTTGTATAAATCAAATGTAAAAAGCATTAGACCGCTTGCTTTTTGCTAACCTTCTTCATCTCTCTTCAAGTATTTATAAATTTGCGTTACTCTGCGATTTCATTTCGCTGATAATTTCGGATTCCGAAACGTTGATGCGTATGCTATACCCTTTGATTGGTTAAGTCGCTCATGCAATTTAACTGACACTGAGCAAATGCCAGCGAGGTCTTTAGCTTTAAGGAAGGCTTCTGCAGTTTTTTTGTGAATTGACAAATATTAGATTACGTCTCGAAGTTGGGAAATATGTATTATTGTAATCCTTGCTGATTGCATCGATTGCTTTTTTGAGGAGGAAAGAGACTTAAGGCTGAGATGGGGTTTTCAACCGTTTTTGAGGACACTGCAATGCAATGAAACGAGGGTTTTTAAGATTGGAGTTAGTTGGAAGTTGTGGAAATTGATTCATGGGAAGGGAGTTGAGTTTGGTTTTTTTCTTAGGTTGGGAATCAGGGTCAGGATCAGGGTCGGGAATACCGAATCGACCACCTGTATTCTATACGAATCCATTGGCTAATTTATCATTCGATGCGATGATCGTTGACCCTACATTCCTAACCGCCAGAAACATTGTATATTTCTTTAAATGGTATGTAGTACCTCCTTGTACAGCGTTTGAGGTACCTACCAATCTACCATTTTGATACTTACGAATGTAAACATCCCGTTTTTAAGAGTAATAAAATTGCTTTGATGTTTTACCTTTCTATTATAGGTTTTCCAAACTAAATCCAAGTCCAGAACTGCACGCGAACGCATCACATCACTTTCAGCTGGAACTACTGAAACAACAAATCTACTACTCATAGAAAGAAGACCATCCGAAGTCAATCCTTCGAATTCAAGAAAACTTATTTCGGTACTAGGACAAGCCTCGATATTTTTATTTCAAAATATCACCAGCTACATGCTGATGTTGGCGGTAATGGTTTACAATGTATATGTCTTTGCATCTATAGTCCTGGGAATGGGTTTGGGCTATTTTCTCTTCGGACACATCTCCATGAAAGTCAATATGGAAAATATACGAGCCAGAACTACAAATGTATTGTGTGCAGATCGGAGTCTACCTGACGGTAACGTTTTTTTCATACACTCAATTATAAAGCTTAACGGTGTGTTTTAAATATGAATTTATTTTTAAACAGGCTCCGCTTCGATTTCTGGACAACAGGGAAGCGAACAAGTTGACATTGATGGCAACCCATGCTCCTCGACCTCGTACCACAACCAAGCTGTTACCCAAGAACGCATTGCAACCATAGAATCGGAAGTAGAAATACACCCATGCACAGATGCTCATGACACAGAAAATCACCACACTTGTCGGCTGTAACATAAAATGACTGTTCAGAATGAGAATGTGCTTCTTTAGTTCTCAATGTCAGACTCGAGTATTGTCAAATCTGTAAGAAGAAAGTGAACCAACATAAAGAAGAAAAACATTCCAAAATGAGAGTGTCTTTCAATCTCTGAATGTACATAAATATTGAAAGCAAATAGCAGAAAACTGTAGAACTGTACAACTATATAGTGCCTAGTGTAGGATTCAATATTTTTATCAATGAATTCATAGTAGGCAAAAGATAACATTGCCATTTTTATGTTTGCTTCATGCCAAACTATGCTCAACATAACAAATTAGAAAAAGCATCAGTCTGAGTAGTAGTTGAAACCACTTGAAGATACGTAATCTTTATAGAAAAAAAAAATCTGTTGTTTTTTCAAACCTACTCTGCAGCTAATGACTGTTTTTGGTTATAATATATTTTTGTTTTTCTCATTATAGATTCTTTTGTGAGCCACACACGAATTTAGTATTTTTTGTTTTGTTTGTTATTTACCATGTATTGTTATTGTAAAGCAAAGTAATTGTACATAAATTTATAATTAAAATATAATATTCCTTCTAAGTATACCTCATAATGAAAGCGTATGTCTCATTAATCATGAAAAAAAGAAATGTAGATGTTTCAGTAGTTGTTGGTGTGCCAGTGATTTTCAAACGGGGCCAAACATCTTGGAGTTATCCTAGATAACAAGCTTCGTTGGTTTAAACTGTGAGGCTTCTTTGTTTTCAGCTGGGGCAGAACTCAGTGTGTCCAAGGTTTTTCCCAAGGAAGCTCGAAAACTTGGGCATCGGCAGTCCAACTTCTGAATAACGAGGAGCCGTGTCTCGCCTCGCTTTTATACCCTATGACGAAGCTGTCTATTTCATGGCTACTGAAACTGCATCTCGGGTGGCTTTCAATATTCCATACTAGTTGGGTTTGGTTGTGTATGTAAAAAAGTTTAAGTGTGTCGCAAATGGCTTACCATTTCTTGATCGTGTAGCCCCGGGGTTAGGAACGTTACCCAGAATATGGCGCAACGCTTCTTGAAACAGCAGGGAGAGGAGTGAATATCGCAAAGCCACAGATAGTGAATTGACCTAGAGGGCCCCTTGAGAGCACCAGCTGGGTAATTCAAACAAACTACACGGGAGTCGGGAATCTATCGGAGGGCCCCTTGAGACCTTGAGAGCACCGTCCGAGTAATTCGGCGAGATATATATGGGAACTTATCGGAGGGCCCCTTAAGAGCACCGTCCGAGTAATTCGACGACGTATATAAGAACTTATCGGGGGGCCCTTGAGAGCACCCTCCAAATAATTCAACGAGTTATATGGGGACTTATCGAGGGCCCCTGCTTGAAGCGGAAGGAAGCGAAAATGAATATCAAGGTAGTATATAGTATTCCTACAATTGATATTGCTCGGTATTTCTTCTCTGAAATTTACTCAACTCTCATGGATACCTACCGTACAGGAGAAAAATAAATTCAACTGTTGATGGCAGTTTACCTGCCGCTGCTTGGTTGAATTTATTTTTGTATGGGGCCACAGTCACGATGTGCACCAACCGAGTAACGTGTTTGCGCCTACGGTGTTTGCTGTGTTGTGGTGCATGCTTTTTACTTGCGATTATAGGTACTATAAGGCAAGTCTTGCAATCGTGCAGAAAAAAAATTTTCAGATAACAACTAAATATGACATTACGATGATAGAGAATACGAAAAAAGTGTACAATTCTGTCTGTCTGTCTGTCTGTCTGTCCGTATATGGATCTACAGCCTGAACCGCTTGACCGATTTTCTTCAAAATTTGCAGTTATGGTCTATAGAGTAGCCTACAGAGGGGTTTTTGGAATTGGGTCTCTAGGTCTTGAAATGACGGTACCTGCCATACAACCGATATGAAAATACCTATTTTTCTCGAAAACGGCTCTAACGATTTTGATAAAATTTTACGTGAGGTATTATTTTTTAATAACTGTTCTAATGATGTAAAAAATTATTTTAGAGGAAGTCTAAAAACGGTACCCCCCATTGTACCGTTTTTTTCAAAACTGACTTTCTCGGTAATGGCAAACACGATTCTGACGAAATTTCATATTCGAGAAGTCTTAACTTGTTTTAGAAAGATTGCTTTTTTCGTTTTTTCGAATTTTCATTAATTTTTTTAAAAAAATTTTGTTTTTTCGAATATTTACAAAACCGTATCTTTGATTTATTTTAAATTTTTTTTCAGTACATCTTTTAGCAAGATTTTAGAACTTTTGTTCTTGAATTTTTAAAACCTCATTTTTTAAAAAAATTAAAAATAAAAAACCGGTTTTTTAAAAAATGGCTTTAACGATTTTAATCAAATTTTAAGGGTTTATATGTATAAGCAATTGCAAAAAAATAGCGCTTTTAGATTTTCGCTTGAAAGTTTTGGAAAATTTAATTTAATTTTTTCCAACACTTTTCTTGATTTAATTCAATTTTCATAATTAATGAGTAGTTGGCAACCCTGTACCACCAATGTATTTAGAACGAATACAAAAACCTTTTACTCAGTCTTAAGATTTTGGAATTTTACTTAGCAAACGATCGCAAGTTCGTGCGACGCAGTCGTGCCCATTTTTTTTACTTGGCTGCGTAAGTTATTTCTTAGTGCCCGTGGCATTTCTCATGTCAAGGCGAGTAGATGATGCGATTCGTAGGGTGAGCTGTAGGTGGTTTGGCGGTAGCAGAGAAAAAAGTGTGACGACACAACAAAACATGTCGAATTGAACACTGCTAAAGCACTGTCAGTCTTTTGGCATTGTAAGGTAGTCTTCCGGAAGACATGGGTTTTGTTATCGAAAGGGGTCCTACATCATGGGGTGCAATCTCAAAACCATTTCTCATTTAAAGAGATGTCTATAGCACAATTTTCACTAGAGCTTTGAGAAACTCGCAAGAAGCATATCTTTTGCCTCAAGTCTGATGGATAGTCGATCGTAAGACTAAATTCTTTGAGTCTTTTTTGAGTTTCATAGTACCACGGCACAACTGGAAATGAGATTGCCGATGAACTTGCAAGGCAATGATCTCAGACAGCTTTCTCATCTGAACCAGTGCTTGGTCTGCCAGGGTCTTCAACGAGGGCTTCTATCAACGATTTACTATGGCTTGGTTATAACTTATAAGCTTGTTGGTGTTGAAACGGGCACTTCTCTTTTGCCAAGTAAATAAACGTCTAAGGATTAAGTGATACCACACTCTGCAAGCTGATGTGCCACGGCAGTCAAATGAATTTTTTTTTTTTGATAACACATGGGTTTGTTAAGAAAACCTGGGTCAACCTTGGGTAAAGTCCAACAAACGAACCTGCTATTAGTATCACCTCCGTGACTTAAAAAAACACGCAGTTTGATATTGAGGGCGAATGAAGACTTTTATGAAAAGCGTTTCGTGGATAATGCCTATTCCCATGAACCATGGGAAACCAATTAATTGTGGTCCGTAAGAATGCCAATGAACGGAGAGAACCAATGCCTGCTAAGCTGGAGTAGAAATTTTCCTTTTTTTTTTTTCTTGGAAATATCTGGCTTGATGCGAGTGATGAACCGATTTTGCCCAGCTTATCCGCCATTTCATTACCAGAGTTATATCATGGTGTCCTGGAACACAAATTAAAAGTTATTGTGTTCGTTGAGTGGTACCCGTGGTGTGATGTGATTCCCTCACAAGGTATAGTTGTGGCCTAGGGGCTCCTCGCTCTGTTGCGACACCCTATTTATTTATTTTATTTATTTATTCGTGAGCTGAGCAGTCTTGTATTGCGACAGTTAATAATATTTTGTTTATGAGGTTTCGAATAGATTGATTTAAATCAAATCATACTTCATACTATCATACTTCATACTATTATATATATATATTAATATTATAAAGAGGAAATGTTTGATTGTTTGATTGTTTGTCTCGAATAGGCTCCGAAACTACTGCACCGATTTTAAAAATTCTTTCACCGTTAGGAAGCTACACTATCCCTGAGTGTCATAGGCTATATTTAGTTTTCAAAAAAAAATCCTTACCAAAAAATGACTAATAATCTTACTTAGTTGTGTACATTGTTATAGTAGGCAGTTGTAAGTAGCTCAATAATATGACAGGTAATTGTTTAGTTCAAAGGCGATTTTTTCTCTTATCATTTTAAAATGCCCAACAAAATGTAAAAACTTCTCGAGTCCGCTCGCGAAAGTCAAGTACTGAGCGTTTGCAGCGACTTGAAGAGCAAAATTCAAAAAATATACAATCCCGCACTAAAGAATCAAGCTCTGAGCGTTCCCAACACCTTCAAGCGCAGAAAGAACGACAACAGACTTCAAGAGCTAGCGTTCGCAATCGAGTTGCAGCTCACAGTAAAAGATCGGCTTTTAGATACGATCCACAGATCGAATATGCTCAACAGTCTTCCGTCCAAATCGGCGACATGAGTAAGAGTTGCCCTAAGTGTTCTGCCAAAAAAATGGGTCGATGAAACTAATGGCATGTACTGTGCTTCTGGAAGGACCCTAACGGTCCTCAATATTTTCAACAACCCCCACAGCAAATAAAAAATCTTTTGACAAGTGATCATTCGCTATCTAGACATTTCCTGACCAACATCCGTAAGTACACAGGCGCGGATCTAGAATTTTTCTCCGGGGGGGGTCACGGAATAAAAAAAAAAAAAATATAACAAAAATAAAATGTTGTTTATACTAAATTATAAATTGTTTATATGTATAAAAAATTTACTTTTAAAAGTAAGAAATGTCTTAGCCAATAAATTTTTTTCTGAAACGTTTCCTCGTGTGTTTTCAAATGGCTTCGCCTCATTTATGGCATCGTGGCTAACTTCACATCAGTTTGCAATCAAAACATTGAAAGCACAACAGTCCATTGTTGATTTCAGTGTCGTTGAAATCAGGATAGTTTTCATTGTGTTTTGCGATAAACAAAGAAGGAAACGGAACAAAAACCAGAAAATAAACAACAAAATTAAAAAATATAAAACAAGGATTCATTTGACGGATGCTTTAAGGTAAATTAATTTGAATAATATGGAGTAAACATCAAGAGAACCGAATGTATGAGCATATTTGTCTGATTTTCAAATTTAAAAAAAAGGTGGTTTCTTTCATAAAATCTAAATAACCATTTAATGACAGTTGTTTGTTTGCAGTTTTCTCTACGCAGCTTTGTACTATTTGTACGGTTCTTTAAATCAGGAATTATAGTGATAACAGTGACAAAGACACGAAGGTTTGCAATTGCAATTTGATGAATATTTGGTAAACATATTTCTACAGTTGTATACCATCATTAGATCTGAAGAAAGCGACCGCTTACATACAAGATACTTTAACTGTGCTTGAGAAGAAAAGAAGCGATGCTGATTCTGTTTTCCAACGGTTGTTTTCTGAAACTGAAAATCTTGCAACACAGTTGGGTGTCGAGTTGAAAGAACCACGCGTTGTTTCTCGTCAAAAACATCGAGATAATCACCAAACAGAGCAAACCCCGGATGAATATTTTAGAAGAGGAGTTTACGTTCCTCTTTTAGACAACGTTTTAACGGACCTCAACGAAAGGCTTTCTCCAGACGTAATGAAGCTTTTTGGGTTGAGAGTTTTTCTGCCTCGGACTTCTTATACAGAGGAGGACATTGAAGAAGTTAATCTCGTAGCAGTCATGTACCAGAAGTGTTATTGCAGAATTTGTGTTGTGGGTAGCAAAATGGAACCGAATTGTTGAAAAAGGCGGTGAACTTCCTGATTCGGTTTCTGCCGCCCTTGATGCGTGTGATAGAGTTATGTATCTGGCTATTCATACCCTGCTTCCTGTTACTGCAGCCACTGCAGAAAGGAGCTTTTCAACTCTCCGTCGCCTCAAAACTTGGTTGAGATCGACTATGGCAGAAGACAGACTCACCGGTCTTGCATTGCTACACATTCATCGCGACATTGAATTGGACATCGATGCGATCATCAACAGATTTGCGAAACAAAATAGAAGATTGGATTTTGTGTTAAAAACTATTTTTACTTAAACTTGTAATCAAATGTTAAGATATTAAGTAAAGCTACTATCCAAATATAGAGAAATTGATACAAAAGTCAGTATTGTGTGAGAAATTTATTCAATTTTGAGTCAGTCATGTTGAGTCAGCCATTTTTTGATTGCAAATTTTCCATAGTGCAATAAAGTAAGTTGATTTTGGTCGCTTTAGTTTCCGTTTTTCAAGTTTACAAAAATTAGATTTTGTTCGGTTATTTTTTTTTTTTTTGATTTTCAGTTGCAGTCCAATCGAAGGTTTAGCTCTATTTTTTGAAATGCGGGCTGTTTTGGGGGGTCATGACCCCTGTGACCCCCCCCTTGGATCCGCGCCTGTAAGTACAATGGCCTTTTTCAAATGACTTAGTTTGGCGCCAAAGAAATAAGAGAAGGTAATTTTATGCCAACTTTTAAAGTAGAGGGCCATCAGCTGTATCATTTTTTGTAGCCTTTTACCACCATCAGGCCAAAATCTACAATGTTATATGATATATTTTATCTCAGACGCAGATCAGCTATCGTTGAGGGCAAACACAGCTTCAACGATGAAAATAGACTCAATTAACAAACTACAGACCGCTGTGAATGTGAAAAGCCACACCACAACGTATATACGAAGCTTTAAACAAAATATTGAACGCAACACTTCGGATAATGTAAAGCTTATTTATTCATTCTGACCACAGACTGCTCACCCGGGGAGATACAATACTCCAGCTGTAAGCGAGGTAGCTGTGCTCTTGGTTGCCGAAGAAAAAGTCCTCAGAGACCATAGTGCTGCGCGGAAGAGATGGCCAACTTAAAAGGGTATCCGAGTAACACCGATCGTATGATCCACTACATCATCCCCTAATGTTCGTTAAAGGAGAAGACGGTTATTATTTAACCATTCCGCAGGAAGGTATAGCGCGGAACAAAACTGACATGCATGCAATTTTATACATTCAGGTTGATGGTTACAACTAACAGTTTTAATCCATTGCATCATTACAAGGACTTATTTAGTCAACATATTGTCGATATTATGGCAGAAATGATATGGGAACGATTGAATCACATATATGTATGTCGTCACCAACATTCATCTCAGAGCAGAGACATTTTCAAGACGAAAATGTTGACCCATTTAATAAAACTATAAACTATGGGATGTCAGACTTATTTGTCACGTTTACGCAATCCTGAATGGCCTGAAATTAAAGCGGAACTAGAATCTGGTCAGCGATCTTTCGATCGTCACGACATCATTTCAAGGGTGTTTCAATTTTTCTTTGCAATTAAAGTTTTTAAGTAATATTATTTTTTATTATTTTATTATTATTATTATTATTCTTTATTTTTTCAATCAAATGTACAATATGACGTTAAGAATACGGACATGGCTAATTTGCCGTCTGCCGGAGTTTTTAAGTAATATCTTAGAATTAAATTTCCTGTTTTTTTTTTTTTATTCGACGCGAAAAAATGTGAATATGTGTGTAAATGTCATGTTTAGTGCCCGTGCGAAGCCGGGACGGGCCGCTAGTTAATTAATATTTTGTAACAATGGATGAGATAGCCTTTATTGTCGCCTGATTGCCTTTTGCCTATGATATTCGAGGTGCGCGAAAGCTTGGTGCATTTCTCTCAATCAATCCTCAATCAATAATGGAGAGGACTTACGATTTTCTGCTGAATGCGAAAGCGCTTTTCATGACAGTATTACTTTAGGAGGACTTGTCGATTCCTCGCGAAATTTGGTAACCAGAAAAAACCGTTTTAGATATTAAGGAAATGAAAAGATAGAATGGCGCAAAAGCTTTGAAAACCTTGGTCATTAACGAATTTTCTTGTAAGCAACTTCAAAAAGTTGCTTATGCACATGGCACACCACATGACTATCGAAAAAATGGGTTTGAGGACAGCAAAATTGTTCTAGAACTATCGGGAAAAACGTAAAAACTAGGTTCATTTTGAAACCAAACTTTTTGAACCTGTAAAGAAGCTGTCCGGCGACAACTGTATCCTTAGATCAAAGGACTAAAATAAGTAAACTAGCTAAAAAGTAGTATGTACAGGGTTTTCCATTGGGGACTATCCATTTTGTTTCTTTAATGTAAACGCGCCCTTAAGGTCTTTTGACATTCTGTAAACGTCAGATTGCTCATTAAGGTCTACCATTTCATCATGGTGAGTTACACGAATCAACAACGTTTTCAAATTATTAAAGCGTACTATCAAAATTTTGAGTCAGACAACTTTAAGAGCGCTAACTCCGATTTTTGGTCGTTATAATCGTCCCACCCGTGCCGCAATTCTTAGTTTAGTGCACAAATTTGAATCCACGTTTTCGCTGCACAGTGTTCCCGTGCCAGTGAGACAAAGATTAGGACGGAGTGCTGAAAATATCGCGGCCGTAAGTGCATCCGTTCAGAACGACCCAAATCAGTCAATTCCACGTCGTTCACAGGAATTGGGCATCGCACAAGCCACATTGTGGCGTTTTTTTGGCGTCAGTTGCGTGGAATGGATATTAGTGACATGTGGTTCCAGCAGGATGGAGCTATAGCCCATAGAGTCGTTCGGGGTAAGTGTACGCACTTTTGACTTTGAAGAAGGATTTCATGCAAAAGAAAGGATAATACTCAAAAACAGTATTTGTATCTTACTGAGTATAGTTAATGAAATAATAATAAATAAATAAAAATAAATAAATAAAATAAATAAAAAAAAACAGTTTATTGAATATTGAACGGACACATTTTTACTACTATAGTTCAACCATAAAAGTACATTTTTTTATAAATTTGGCTGTATTTTTATAAGAAAATTAAGGCAAGTCGAATTGCGCACACTTGCCCCTATGACGGGGCAAGTGTGCGCAGGGTGTAGGGTAAGTGTGCGCATGCTATTTCTGCCTCAGAACGTGTCGTTTCAGGTAGCTTTCCCACACCGGACGGTCCTGGTTCCGAAAGGATTGCCTTTTCATCCTCTGCTTTCCGTTTGGATTCGAGATCTTGCTTAAATGGACTTGATGTTATAATTTCAGACTTAAGGGTTTTTCGTTTTCTTTGTGTGGCCTTCTCCGGTCTTGGCAAAGGACTCATGGACAAGAGAGCAACATAAGTAGATTTTTGTGTGTTTAGATTCGTTGGAGTAGAATGTGTGACCGTTATTTTATTCGTAATTTTCCTGACTTGAAGCAAAAGTTGATTTATAATGCCCAAAAGAACTCGCCACAGTGGTCAGGATTATCCGCTTTCTCAAGGCAGACTCGCTGATTCTCACCTTCTCTGCAGGCGCACGTTTACTTGAGCCAAGACTTATAAGCCATTTAGCTTCATCAATTTGAGCTTGTGAAACTAGCTTTTATTGTATTTTTTCTAACATATGTTCGAGGCATGTCTGTTTCAATTAAAAAAAAATATAAAAATACACAGATATATAAACATGTACAAATATTTGCAATTAAATACAATGATTATTCAAGAATTTTATGATGTGTTTTGATTTCCATAACTGTGAAAAATTAGTTTGGGGTAAGTGTACGCATGCGTTCACTTACCCCCAAATTGTTGCGCACACTTACCCCAAAAGGACTTTTTTATTGTTTTTACAAAATTTTAAACAAACAATTGCCAAAAACTGTAAAATCTTCACCCAAACGTAAGGACAATAAAGTATATTATAAAAAAAATCCCTACTCACTGCACTACAAGACAAACTCAAGTCACTGACACAGTTTGAAAATGAAGAAATATTTTAGTGAAACGTACCTTTTTTTTCTTTTGTCTCTCTTCGAAACACCAAACACGGCAGCAGCACTAACACAACTTACTTGCACTCAGTTCAGATACCTACTGAATTGCTCATCAACAGAAACCTGAATTTCATCCCTATTTTCAAGGAAAGCACAGTGCGCACACTTCCCCACTGCGCACAGTTACCCCGAACCAGAGTATATCTAATAATGAGTAGGGACACTCTCCACGTGTCTCTTATCAGTTCGCATTTTATGGTTACACAGACACGAGAAGTAGATGGTTATAAGATGTGTTAAAGTAGGAAAGAGAAAAAAGAGAATCAGATTTTCATACTTTTGCGGCATAGGGTGATCCGGAAAAAAAATCATAAGCATACATTTTTCGTAAAAAATTGGTATTTAAGTTTCATAACACTAGATAATAAATATAAATTATAATTTAAAAGTATCACATGTGTGTTACACTAAGGTATTTTTGTTTGTTGCTTGATTTCTTATTGTTAGTGTTAAAGAACTTAAGAATATGGTAAACTCGTACTCGTATATAAAACTTTATAATAAATTCTTTGTTTTGAAATTGCAACAATTGAATTGAATTCACTATTTAGAACATCAAACATTTTCAATTCAAAATTATTCAATAAATACATATTTGGAAAGTATGAAATAAATTTTTGTTCAAGGTTCTCTAACGCATCTTGTGTAGGTCGTGTCAAATTTGAACCTTCATATTCCTTAAAATCAGTGAAAATGGAGGAAATACTAGGTTGCTCACTTATTTCCACTTCACACTTATGCTTTTGACGGTGAGATTTAAATAAAATCTTACATCGTTCATTTGTTCATATATTGATGCAAGCCATTAATGCCATGAACATCAAGAGATCATATTTAACAAATTAATTAATAGGTACTACTTTTCAATAAAATACTGACACAATTGTTTGTTTCCAAAAAGCAAATATTTTTTTATGTCGTTAAACTGTTTTCAAATGAATGCTCATTTATAAAATTGCGTTTTCTGGAGAATTGAGTAAGTCGTTGTTCCACCTGAAGTGCGTTACATCAAAAATTTGAAATTTTGAGTTTCAGTTTTGCAGTGATTGAGCGATTAAAAAAAGAAAAATTTTGCTTACCTCTCTTCGTTGTTTGGTAGTTTGAAATAATTAACTCCAGCACTTTTCACTTCCTCACGACCGCATACTAAGCACTTGAGATAGTGTTTACCCATTTTAATTAATTTTTCTTTCACAGCACTTCAACTTTCAATATTCTTATGCACAAGGCACCCTGTTCTTTACACACTAAAAAACTTACGCCAAATGATAAGAAAACGTCCGGGGTCGCCTTTAAAAGTACGTTATGAAAAAATGTAAACAAATCTCTGTGTATGCCTAATTACATTTTAATATGACCAGCTGCTATTAAATAAGCACCTCAAAAGTAGAAACAAAAATGTCTGTACTTCGCTAATTGTGTTGCTTATGTATTTCTTAGAGAATCAGATTAAAGATAAAATCATATAAATCATACCTACCATTGAAAAACTCATTAAAAAACATTTTACCCAAAGAAAAAACCCGAACGTAATAAAACAATTGAGTGTCATAAAAAAAATTAGATCTGGTCACCCAAGCTATTAAGCAACTCAACAAAACCATATACACACTCACGATCATTTGGGGTCGCCTTTAAAAATGCATTCATAAAAAACTCCAGGTCGCGTATCTTACAATGGAAGTTTATTGGTATTGCCCTGGGAAAACCTATTGTGTATCCTTCAAACATTTGGGATTGTCCGAAAGGATTACTATTCATAGTTTTGACCTGCTTCCACTCATTGCATTTTTTTTTATTTTTTTGCTTTTCATTGTTGAATGTAGTAGTAGGCGTTGCATTTGTGTAGAGAGTGTCCCTACTCATTATTAGATATACTCTGCCCCGAACGACTCTACAGCTCATGCAAGATGCAACCATCAACATTTTGAAGAGGAAATTTGGTCAACGTGTTATCTCAAGAAATGGACCGATCAATAGGCTGCCGCGTTCGTGTGATTTGACACCTTTGGATTTCTTTCTTTGGGGCTATGTCAAGTCGTTGGTCTACGCCAACAGGCCAGAGACTTTGGAGGAGCTTCAAGCAAATATTGAACGCGAAATTGCCGCAATACCGGTTGATATGTGCGAGAGAGTGGTCGAAAATTGGGTTCAACATATCGATCGCTGCAAGCGCGCCGGTGGAGGACATATGAACGAAATAGAGTTCCATTCGTAATGGTATTGGGTGTACTTTAATATGAAATAAATGTTTTTTTGATATCTCAAATGGCTGGCGTTTTTATTTAAAAAATAAAATGGATAGCTCTTAATGGAAAACCCGATACTTGAAATTATCATATTTACCACAGATTTCGTTAACGCTTTTATTAACCGCTACACTATGCAAAGTTAATTTGAATTTGACGGCTGTTAGACACAATTGAACAAGATACGGTTTCTTGGAACAAAAAGATGTATACATAGTTGCGTGCGAGGAAACCTGAACTATTGGAAGCTGTGACAACCTAAGATTTGTTCTTAAATCTTTGGGAAGACGAAAAAAATAGTCTTTTTCAATTCTTCACTGTCATCTGGACTATTCTTAGATGAATGGAAATCCTCTTTCTTGATTCTAATTTTTTAAATCGGGTTCCAAAAACAATGTAGAGAACTACAGAGGAATTTTAAACTATTTGCGATTCCTAAGTTTTTTGAAAGCCTTGTCAAAAAAAGCGGATTCCCTAGTGAAGGAACATATAAGTGATGCCCAACATGGGTTTATCTCGGGAAGATCAACAATCACCAATTTAACATGTTTCTCTTCTTTCGTTGTTGACGCTATTGAAAGTAAAGATCAAGTGGATGTTATTTATACCGGTTTTAGCAAAGCGTTCGATTCGGTTTCCACTCAAGCCTCTTTCAAGTGATCTATTCTTTCCTCATAAAAAGTGTTCAAAAATTCAAAATTGACGAATTCACCTCAAGGCAGATAAATTGTACCTCTGGTGTTCCACAGCGTAGCCATCTAGGTCCTCTACTTTTTATCATATTTACTAGTGATATTGTTAACTGTGTCAACTTCAGCAAATGCCTCATATACGCAGACGTTGATATGACAATGGAAAAAATTTAAACTGTTTGTCTTTCATGATATGTACCGAAATTTGCGCAATGAAGTTGTTTCTAAGATCCGAACAGCCAAAAGGCAGGTCTATATTAAAAGATTTAATTTGTCGTTGAATGGGAAACAACTTTGGAAGAACTTACGAGAGATTGGAGTTGGAAGGAAAAACAACGTTAAGATAAATATCGATGTTAATCAACTTAACAAAAGCTTTGTAAACTTGCCATTTCCAAGTTTGCCGGATGATCCCGTACCACATGTCGAATCTGTCATTGAACATGATGAACTCTTTCATTTCACAAGGGTATACGATACCGATGTTGTAGAGAGTATCATATCGATCAAATCGAATGCAATAGGAATTGATAAGGTTCACCCTGTTTTCCTTAAAGCAATACTCCCAATAATTTTACCATTCATTACTCATATATATTCAATACAGTACTTATGACTAGAGTATATCCTAGCCAATGGAAGTTATCAAAAGTAATCCCTATTCCTAAGAGTCGCGTTGGTAATGATTTCAGGCCCATTTCTGTGTTGTCGTTCTTATCGAAAGCATTTGAAAAAATTATGCAAAAACAAATAAGCTCCCATCTGCATACACAACACATCCTATCGCCTGTTCAGTCGGGCTTTCGACCTAAACACAGCTGCCTTACAGCTCTTACAAATGTCGTAGAAGATATAAGGCAGGCTCTTGATAAGGATCACGTCACATTCCTCGTGTTGCTCGACTTCTCCAAAGCATTCGACACAATAAATCATTCTATCTTGTACAAAAAATTGCTCACGATAGACAAGTTCTCTAACTCCTCCATCGACCTTTTACAATCCTATTTAAGTTGTAGAAAACAGACTGTTTTTGCAGCGAATAAATATTCCAGCTTTCTATCCACAAATCGAGGTGTACCGCAAGGCTCCATCCTTGGACCTCTTCTTTTCTCGCTGTATATTAATGAACTTCCCAAGCAAATCACGACATCATCTGTTCATATTTACGCTGATGATGTTCAGGTATACAAAAGTTGTCCCCTGGGTATGATCGAAGACTGTGCAGCTTCTATTAACATTGACTTACAAAATATCTTTACCTGGTCATCCAAAAATAGTTTGTTCTTAAGCCCAATTAAGTCTAAATGCATAGTTATTAGTAAAAAAACACTCGACCTCTCATATTTTCCCACATTGTTGCTAAATGACTCTGCTATTGAATATGTTCAAACTGCAAAAAATCTGGGAATGACCTTTAATAGGAATCTTATCTTAGCTAAGGATACCCACATTAATCAAGTTGTTGGTAAAGCATACGGAATTCTCCGTCAACTTCATTCATCACAACATTTCACGCCCCTTAAAACTCGACTTATGCTAGCTAAAACACTTATTATTCCGGTACTTACCTATGGTTGTGAGATATTTGCCAACTGTGATGCTGTCAGCAAACGTAAATTAAACGTCGCTTATAATAATGTTGCACGTTATGTATACTGCTTAAAACGATACGATCTCTCTTCTCAAAAAGTGTATGTAATTTGTCCTTTGACAATTTATTGAGATACAAAACTTTAATTTTGCTTTTTAATGTAATTATTACACGTCAACCTTGCTACCTCTTTGAAAAAATACACAGATCTTCATCTAAAAGATCGGAACAAATTATACTTCCTCGAATTTCTTGTTTGACGTCAGAACGGCAATTTTTCGTCAATGCTATACGCCTGTGGAATTCCTTACCGAGGCAAATAAGAAGTTTACGTGACATAGTTCTTTTCAGTAAAGAACTCTTCAAACACTACCAACTCCATCCTGGCTAACTATTTCTACCTCTCTCTCTCTCTCACTCTCTCTCTATTTTCCTTTCTCTTTCTTTCTCTCTTTCTCTCTCTCTCTCTCTCTCTATTCTAACTCTTCATTAAAATTAAATTAAAAATTAATTAAAATTAATTAAAAATTAATTAAAAATTAAATTAAATTAAATTTGTTATCGAATTAGTTTTTTGTTTCAATTAAGTCTTATTTACAAAATTAACTTTTGTCTATTTTAAGCTTGCCACTAGTTTATAAGATATTCTTTCTTAATGTGTGTAAGCAACGAACGAATAAAAATATCTAAATATCTAAATACGCAGACGATCTGAAACTTTTTCTGAAAGTTGTGGGGAAACGATAAAAAAAATAATAATAATAAGAATAATAATAAAAGCAACAATTCTTAATACATACCTAAAATACTATCCAAAACGCTCAATAACCTTTACCTACAATAATAGAAAGAAAACAATCATAATACTTACCCAAAATAATATCCAAAACTCGTAATAGTATCTACCTAAAATAATAGAAAAAAAAAACACTTATAAAACTAACCCTAATAATACTTACCATTTAGTAATAATAAAAAAAAATACATAATGGCCCCTATCACAAGGCCCGTCGTAGCGATTTCGGACTACGAATACCAAATTGGAAGCATTACAGGCGCCCTTGTAGTGAATGTTTTGCCACAAAATTTGTTACTATTAATAAAGTTATTAACAAATTATAAATATCTGTTGCCAAGCGTTCATTACGAAGATGTTTTTAGTCATTTCTATTTGACATTCTTATTCCGAAATTGCTACGACGGGGCCTGTGATAGGGGTGAATACTTACCTTTTTTTTTTTAATAAAACACCCTAGTAATACATACCACCCGCTATAATAAAACATATATAATACTTACCTTTTGCACATAATAAAATATACATAATACCATAAACATGATCTAAGCACATAACATTTTTCGTCTCAATAATAACAACGACCTATAATACTTACCTTAATAATTATTTACACCCTATAATACAAACCCTAATACACTTAATAATAATGGAAATAAATAATACAACCTACTATAATACTCACCTGAAATAAATAAATAACACAATTAATACTTACCAACTATAATAATAATATCACTCATCATAATAACTCAACTCATCATAATTACCTGACCCACCCTACTTGTCCTTTCGCAGTACTCAAATCTTTGCCTTAAATACATCACGCATAGCAACAGGAAAATAGGCGAGCTTATCTCCACCCACGATTAAAGCATTACCACTAGATAATGATAAGCCGCAATAGTGGCCGCTATCCGATGGTGTGATCATGTCATGTACTAACCAAACTGTACCGGCTATGTACATGTGCAACGGTCGAGTTGGTACATGACAAGATCAGCTTAGCCATCACAGACGGTAATGTGTCACTTAAAATCTGATTCGAATCGCGATCGGTTGCGCTAGTCAAAATTGGTCGAACAATATAACAAAAAAAATAACTTAAGCAAATAGAATCATATGAATATGAAAAAAGTGTGCGTGGATTAGTTTCTTGAACAATTGGTACCGACAATTGGGCCAAAGTAATAGTTTTTTCACTAAATTACACGCGTAATAAATAAAGCGAAAAAAAAGGAAAACAGTGTTGCCATCTGAAAAAAGGAAAAGTAACTAAATTTTTTTTTGAAAAGTTGAAAATTAAAAATGTTAAAAAAAATTGGAAAAATACTTACCTAAAATTGAAGAGATTTAAACAGTGTTGCCATCTGAAAAAAAGGAAAAGTAATTAAATTTTTTTTTGAAAAGTTGAAAAATAAAAAGGATAAAATAAATTGAAAAAATACTTACCTAAAATTGAAGCGATTGAATCAGTGTTGCCATCTATACAAAAATAAAAAGGAGAAATTAAAAATTTTATTTCAAATGGTAATAAAGAGATACTGAAATTGATAGATACCTAAAAAAATGAAAAAATTTATGACAGAGGGTTGCCATCTGTAAAGAAAAAAAAATTAAAGAAAATAAATTTTATTTAAATTGAGTCGAAGAATTAAATAACATAAGAATGATAATTACCTGAAATTGAAACTTAAGAAAAAAAGGGTTGCCATCTGGAAAAAAAATAATAAAGAAAATAAACTGCTATTTTTTTTTGAGACATTTATATATAAATAGGCTAAGGAAAATCTTTGGGTCCCTTTTACTCTGTTGTTTTCCAACCGGTTCTCTTAATTTTTTTTTTTGTGGTTTGGTACTGATGAGTAGAAGTGTCATCAATCATTTTGACCTGTGTCTTCCTGTCCTAATTGCTTAAAATCAACAGGTGTTTTTTACATGTATTTTATATGGCAAAGACATATTTTAGAGCTTTTTTGTTGTTTTCTTATGTACAGTGTGTTTGTGCAGTGTGTGTGAGGAGTGTATGTGTAGTGTGTGTGTGCAATATGTGTGTGGTCGAATTTCGACGATTGCCAAAAACTCCAATTGGATCTTGATAATCTATCTCGCTGGTGTGTGTAAAACCGCTTGAATCTTAACGCCAAAAAATGTTTTGTGCTTTCTCTCTCAAGAAAGAGTTTTCATATTATCTTGATTGCAACTCTCTTCAGAGAACTGAAAAATTTAAGGATTTAGACGTACTTTTTGAATCCAAATTCTCTTTTACACCACATATAGAAGCTGTTGTATCAAAAGCTAACTCAATGTTTGGATTTATCAAAAGAAACTCCACAGACTTTACTAACTCATACACCCTTGTGTCTCTTTATACCTCACTAGTAAGACCCAACCTAGAGTATGCACACATCGATCGTCTGGAACCCTCACCTACAATCTTTTTCCGATCGAATTCAGAAAGTTCAGAATAGGTTAACGAAGTATGCATATTACAAAATGCGATGGTGCTTTCATTCAAATTCCACAGCTAGGCAGAGTCTTCTAGTTTTGCAGTCGCTCAAATCACGTAGAACTAGTCCCTAATTTGTATTTATGCTCCAGGATAGAAATCTTCTTTTTCAATCAAGGCACAGAACTAATTATGGCATGAGTGACCTAATTTCAAGATCAGTAAGGGGCCGATTATAGCTATCATTGAATCGTATCATGGGAAATGTTTGAATAGATTTTTTGGACGTTATCTTTTGGCCAGGAACGTAAATTATGTACCAATCGATCCGAAATCACTCAAAGAATTTTTTTTGACAAAAAAAAGTTCAAACGCACATTAATTTTTTTCTAAAAATGTAAATTTCTATTTCCATGATGAAAATCAATTTTTCGAAACAGCTGACTCGTAGTGTCAAAAAGTGAAACAAATCGTTCCAGTTTGGAGAGTTTCGATTTCTCTCGTTTCACATGATGGAATTCTGTCATGTTTTTTTTTTCGTCATGAAATCAATCAAATGAAATAAATTTCTGTTGGTTGGTGGCTGTTTGTTCTGATCAAAAGAAAAAGACGTGTTTGTGAGTAAACAATTTCTATACTTTTTTGTTTTCAATTATTCATTTCTTTTTCTCCAGGACAAAATGAGCAGCCAATTAGAAAAATATCTAAAAAAACAAGAAGTGAGGGAGTTTGAAGCCAAACTAATAATGGAGGTAAAGAATCACCTCTGCTTGTACGCTAAAAACGATCCGTTTTATAGCAACAGACAACGGAGGCAAGCTGCGTGGGAAGATATTTCTTCCATTTTGTCCAGAACAAGTAAGTTTGGAATACTTTAAATATTAAAATAATTATTATTATCTTATTTTTGAATTGACAATTTATTACAGTTGAGGAATGCCAAAAGAAGTGGTGCACTCTTCGCGTCACCTTTAGAGGGTATTACAAAGCTGAAAACAATGTCCCCAGTGGTTCAGGCTCCACAACTTATAACAAGTGGATTCATTTCCAAAGCTTGAGATTTCTCACGCCTTACATCAAGGTTCCAGCCGAGTAAGTTTGAGATTTATTTTATGTTATTTCAGTGTTTATTTATTTATTTTTTGGTATTTGTTTTAGTGACTGTGGGAACTATTGTGAAGAGCCGAACCAGATTGAAGAACAAGTGTTAGAAGTGGAGGAATTGTTAGAAGTGGATGATGAAAATATCTACTCTCCCCAGTCAACCGCATCCACTTCGATTAACTGCCCCTCCACTTCCAAGCGTGGTCGTGGCAGAAAAAGGAAGGCAGACAATGTTAATGAGCCTATGGAGCGGGTTCTCTCGGCCATTGAGAATTCAGAAAAACGAAGGGCGGTTGCCACGTTTTTCGAAAGTATCGCTCAGCAAGTTGAGCACTTCAGCCGAAGAAAGCAAGTTCGTTTCGAGCAAAAAATTTTAAATATTTTGGCCGAAGAGCTTGAAGACGACTTGATGTAAATATGTAAATATGTACAAATGTTTTGGAAAATGAATTGTGATATTTTTTTTTTTTATGAAGAAATGTTTTGTTTTTGGTTTTTTATTTTTAAGTATATAGTATGTAAGTGTGAAGTTCAAATTTTTGTTTTTTTAGTATAAGGAATAAATGAATTACGTTTTTTTTAAAAGAATTAATGTTTTTGTTTTTTTTTTATAACAGTATATAGAAAAAAGACGGAAATGTAAGTAAAAAATATTTTTTTTTAAATAACCGATTTCATGTTTATACAAGGAATAAAATAAAAATTTTAAAATATGTTTTGATATTGAAAGTCTACATTTCCTTCATTGACCATCCAGTCGGCAAACCTGTTCCTTATGTTCACAGCATTTGAAGCAGGTTGTTGCATTCTTGTTTCATGGTCAACAAGTGGCTGCGATGGGTCAAAGACTTCTTGTGGGTTAGTTGCATTTTGTAGATAATTGTGCAAGATGCAACAGCACAGGATGATTTGCTTGGCAACAGAGGGTTGAACTTCTAATGGTTTAAGAAGTATTCTCCATGTATGTGCAAGTATCCCGAAGGCGCTTTCTACGATGCGCCTTGCCCTAGAAAGTCTGTAAGTAATTTATTTTGTTCTTATTCAATTGCTCAAAAATTATTTTTCTTAATACACACCTGTAATTGTAAATACGCTGTTTTTCGCTCAGCGAAGTTCCCGGGTACGGTGTTAGAAGATTATATCTTAATCCAAAAGCCTCGTCGCCAACCAGCACATACGGCTGGGGATCTGTTGTTAAAGGAAGTGGTTCATCCGCTGGTACTTTTAAATTGGCAGGATCACCTATCCAATTCCTTCCAAAATGACTCGAGCTAAAAACTGTGGAATCTGAATTTGATCCATGGGCTCCGATACTAACCATAACAAATCTGTAGTTTGCATCTACAATTGCCATGAGGATGGTTGGGAAACACTTCTTATAATTAAAATTGAAACTTCCCGAGTTCCGTGGAGCAAACATTTTTATATGTTTTCCGTCGACTGCTTCTAAACAATTCGGGAAGTTCCAAAATTTTAAAAAATCTTCAGCAATATTTTGCCAATCTTTTGGACACTGCATTCTGGGCATATACATTTTTTTGAGATGCATGTTGATTGCTTTGACTGTCTCTATAATACAACTTCTAACTGTTGTTTTTCCCATCAGAAAACGGAAAGAAAGGTCCGCGAAACTCGATCCAGTTGCAAGGAACCTTTAATTAAATAAGTCATGAACATTTTCAATAAAATATGTATAAATGTATGTCTACCGTAGTGTGAGGCAAAGTTTCTCCTTTGGAGTGATGTAATCCTTCAATTTTCGAAACAGATTATTTTTTATCTTTATTTCATCTTCAATAAGGTTTAAAATATAGTAAAATTGTTCCTTATCCATCCGAAAGTATTCGAAAAATTTCATTGGATATTTTTCCAGACGATAAAACAACGTAAAATACTCCCCATGGAGTTTTCGGGGGCGATATAATGGATGTACTTGGTACATTCGCATATTTCGTTTTTTTCTCATCGAATTATAAATTAAAAATGCTAGCAGTAATTTTTTTCTTTTTATCACATTCATAATTTTTTTATATTTATGCACAATTTCACTTTTAATTTTCTAAAAATTTTGATGGCAATGCACAGATAAACAGACAATCAGAAATCAGCTGACGTATGTCAAGAACAAAATCTTCAATGATGGAATTAAAATGATAGCTATAACCGACTTGCCAGAAAATTCCAATGATTTGGTAAAATGATGGGCATTCAATGATAGCTATAATTGGCCCCTAAGAGAGTTTAATGAAATTTGTGGTCATATTGATTTAGCCTTCTCCAGAGATAAATTTTGAGATGAATTGCATTACTTACTTTTAAGAAATTGAAAGCTATTTTGTTATAATGTGTAATCTGTTGAGCACATTGCTCGTAGGTGAAATAAATAAATAAATAAACAGGGCATGCAAATGATAAAAGCACCAAAGCATTAACTCAATGGGTCCTTGTTTATGAGGTTTCGAATAGGTTGACCCTGCAGTGGCTCATTATTTATGTGTTTCCGTCTAAACACAGTTCAAGCATAGTTTTATATGAGCGAAACGCATATTGGAGTTGAGGGCACTTGAACTTTTATTTCGGTTTTAAATCAAACACAAAAGCATAGTTTAGACTTTAGACAGAAGTAATTTTGAAAAGCAAAAAATACCTGGATCCCCCAAATGAATCTTCTTCTTGCAAAGACCAGACGTTCATGCTCATGAGTCTTTTTTCATAGTTAACATCGAATTTTCGGAAATTGGTTCAATTACTTTAAAAAGCATTTGAAAAATGCTTCCTTTTCGTGCTCCCACTGCAACAACATTTTCGCCATCCAATAGGCTTGAAACAATTCTTATCCGAAAAGCTTGTATGGCCATGATCACCTGAATCTACATAAGTACCAAGCATCACAGGATTTCAAGTGTTCAATTATATTGCTGAAGAAAAATTTGTCGCCATCTTTAGGTTCCTTTACCCTACAATCTCGTTTCCAGTGTCCAGATAAACCACACTTGAATCATTTACCAGGTCGCTTCGTCCTGTCCATCTTTTGAAAATTTGATTTTCTTTTTGCCCGAGTGCTCCGCTTTGCAAACAAAGCTTCATTTGCCCGACCCTCGCTTAAACACATATTGTCAACTCCAAGTCGACTTTTTTCAACTATAAGGCTGTTCGTCAAATTAATAATCGTCTGTTCGCTCTTCCAGAAGATGTTTCGCTGAATCATTGTTATGTTCATAAATCGAATGTAACTTCTTACATCTTCTTCACATATTTTTTGAAGTGGAATAGTTACATAAATGAATCAGAATTTTGCCCACACGAATTCACAATTAGTTTCTGTGCCATAGCGACTTTTTTATACCATTGGGGCTTTCAAGAATCGTATCCGGATAGATTGTTGTTGTTTACGTGTTAAACTTTTAGCAGAGTCACACACCCCTTTCAACTAAAAACCTATCCAAAGATATCCGAGTATTTTTGGTATACCTTTCTATTCAAGTGATCAGCTGATAGAAAATTTATTTTTATTTCTTTTCATATTGATTTTTGGTTTTGGTGTGCATTTATTTTAGCATAAGTCTAATAAAACGTATGGGAAATCGAAAAAAATAAGTTATAATCGTCTAGCAATGATATTTTGAATGTTTTTCTGTTTTCAAAAGTCAAATTTTAATATTTCACAGCTGTTGTCTGCAGCAATCTGGTAAAGATATCTGGATCGTTCAAAAAGGTATCCAAGAAACGGCTATCCGAGATAGGCTATCCGATACAGGTTCTTGAACGACGGAACCTTCACATCATCCATTGTGTTTTCAATTGTTGAAATACTTCCTTCCATCTTGACTTTAGCAATAATATGCTTTGCTCTTTATCTATACCTGCGTCTTCGGTAACTTTCTATTACAGACACAAATTACGTAGTGAGTAAAAGCTCCTTCAAATGTTTTATTATTTGAAACACCGAAAATATTGCCAATTATTCTTAAAAACCTTTTAATATTTGCCTGGTCTCATAACCTACTGTAATTAAATAGTTATTCAAAAGTTTAAAAAAAAAAAAAAAAAAAACAAGTGTTGAATAAATGAATGTGAAAAACAGATTGAATATTTATTTGAATCTAGAAAATGAAACTGATTCATTGAAAATAGACTATTTTGATGAAACATAAAAATAGTCTTCGTTTTGAAAATTGGGATAGTGTCTATGCAGAACAAAATGCATCCTTAGCATATGACACATTTCTACAGATTTTTAAAAACCATATCAGTTTATGTTCCTCTACCTTTTCTCGTAGAAAATCAGAGTTTCGCCTTAAGCCTTGGATAACTCCTGCCCTTGTAAAAAAAATTTATTTCAAAAATAATCTAAAAAAAAAATGTTTGAAGCATCCTCTGAATTACAACTTAAGAACTCGCTATAAGAAGTACTGCAAAAAGGTAAATAAGGAAGTTGTAACTGCTAGGGATAGGTTCTTTCATTGTAAAATACAAATGGCAAGTGGAAATCTGAAAAAGGAGTGGAAAGTCGTAAACAGCGTGGTTAATCGTACAGCCTGCACCAATGTAGTACCCATCCTACTTACTAACGGTACTGTGAATATTTCGGAGCCTTAAGACATAGCCAACGAGTTTAGCAATTACTTCGCCTCAATTGGTCGAGCCTCTTTTTCGGGTAGTTCTCCAACTTCATGTAATTGTTGCAGCAATTCTGTCACGTTGGATATCGACTATAGTAACAGCTTCGTCTTCGAATCTATTGCTTCAAACTATCAATTCGCTTCCTTATTCAAGTTCGTTTGGTTGTGACGAGATCTCAAATCTTATTCTTAAGAAGACTTGTCTTAATTTAATTGATATTTTGTCCTACCTTTTCAAAATCAGTATTATGTCTGGTACTTTTCCTGATAAACTGAAATGTGCAATTGTGATTCCTTTATTTAAAAAGGGTAATAAGTCAGACATTACCAATTATAGGCCAATTTCGTTGTTGTCTTCTATTTCAAAAGTGTTTGAGAAAGTAGTAAAAACTAGAATTTTAGCCTATCTTAATCATTTAAATTTTTTAAGTGCCTATCAGTTTGGTTTTAGGTATGGCCTTTCAACTGAAGATGCCTTATTATACTTCTGCTCTATTTTATATAAGGGTCTGAATGATAAACTATGTTGTTCAGGCCTCTTTGTTGACATCACAAAAGCGTTTGATATGGTTGGCCATTCAATTCTTCTAAATAAATTGTATAAGATTGGTTTCAGAGGTTTCTTTTTCAATTGGTGTGAGTCATATCTTAGTAACATAATACAAAGTGTCAAAATTGGTAGTAATATTAGCAGACCGAAAATAAATAACCTGGGTGTGCCCCAAGGTTCTGTACTTGGTCCCATTTTATTCCTTATATATAAACTCTATTTTTTCTTTACCTTTCAAGGGCAAAATTAAAGCCTTTGCCGATGACCTTGGCTTTGCCTATTGCTCTGTCAGTCCCTTAGACTTAATTTCTAATATTAATCAT
This sequence comes from Melanostoma mellinum, assembly GCA_914767635.1. Classification (NCBI taxonomy): domain Eukaryota; kingdom Metazoa; phylum Arthropoda; class Insecta; order Diptera; family Syrphidae; genus Melanostoma; species Melanostoma mellinum. The sequence goes on along the minus strand of OU612059.1, from coordinate 57,205,508 downwards.
GATGTCTTTTTATTGAGATGGTGGCTTGCGGAAAACAAACTTATTGCCAGCAATAAAACCAAGCTGATGTATTTCAGTCTTGCTGAACAAGAATTTCCTGATACAGATATAATATTTCATTCCCATGACTGTGCAAGTCATAATATGCTAAACACCATCTGTTGTTTTCAAAATGATTTATCTTTTGATAGAACTGCTAATTGTAGTATTAACTGCTTAATTGAAACTGTTGACTGTTTTAAATATCTTGGCGTTACTTTCGACCCTAATCTGAAGTGGCACAAGCATATTTCTGCTTTAAATAAATATATCCTTTCCTCTACTCGCTGTTTCTTCCGCGTGCGCAAGTATTGCTCTACTCCTACAATGAAAATGGTTTATTATGGCTTATTTCATTCTCGACTGCAATATGGACTCTGTTGTTGGGGTAGCGCTTATTCTAGTAAGCTACAGCAATCAACAATCATTCAAAAATCTGCTATACGAACAGTTTGTCGCTCTCGTCGTTTTGCACACACTATGGAGCTGTTTAGATCGTTGAAAATTCTTCCTCTGCGACACTTATTTTATTTCAAAGTACTGAAGGTCTTTTTTGTGAGAGGCGGGGGTATCTTGAAAGTCCGATTTCAAATTCTCGCAACTTGCGGAGTCATTCAAACTTTGGTGTAATTATTCCCGCGTTTCGCACAACAAGTTACAGAAACTTTTACTCCATTGTCGCCTACAAACTTTTTAACTCTTTGCCATTAGAATATAGGTCCTTAAGAAATCTTTGCTCGTTCACTAAAGCAACGAAATCATGGCTTCTAGGTTTTGACCATCAGGAAATCTGTAATCTTTTGCAATACACTGCTTAAAAAAAAAAAAAAAAATGATCTGCCAACCGTTTTGTTAATGCGTTAATTTTTGCTATGAATTTATCTTTTTTATTTATTCTCTTTTGTCAATTTAAATTTAAATTTTGCTTTCTTTTGTATATTTTTTAAATTTGCTTCTTAATTTTTCTTTCACCCCACAATACATTGTTTGATTTTAACCGAATGTGACATCAACTCTATTTTTTGTTAAATATAGATGTCACTAACTATTCATTGTGTACTAATTTCATGAGTTGTTTTGCTTTAAGCTTATTGAATTATGTAGTACATTATACCTGAATAAAGAATTATTATCATTATTATTATTATTATTATAAACAGGTTTTCAATAAAACAACAACAAGTAATAATAATATTTAAAATTCAACAGGAAATAAAGTAAGATGCAGAATATGTTCTTGTGTTTATAAATATTCTGGCAATACAAGTGCATTGAATGTACATATAAAAAAGAAACACCCAGAGGAGCTCCTGGAAATTACGGAAGAAAGGGGAGTAAATACTGATGTTGACATTGTTGACAGTAGTATCCCTGTCCACAGCCAAAGAGCAAATGATCTTGATCTTGATCAACCTTCAACAAGCCAAGCTGTGGCTAATTTTGGGATTCCACAATTATGCAATCGGGAAGAATCCCCTGCTCGGGGTAAAAGATTAAAGCAAACCTCGATTGCTAGTTCCTTCGAGAATTTGCCAAAATAAAAAAGACGCAGATAATGCTTTACTTGATTTAATCAAGTGCTCAACCCTGAATACAACATTCCATCTAGAAAAAAAATGAATGAAATGCTTGAAAAGAACTATGTTTCTGAGTCAAAGTCTTTGAAGCATAAACTTAAAGACGTCGACTATATAGCTTTGACATCGGACATTTGGACGTTAGATAGCAATTGCTTTATAAGTATAACGGCTCACTGCATAGAAGAAACGCTGATGAAAGCGTCCGTTCTTTCAACCACCGAGCTCCAGAAAAATTATACTTCGGAAAACATAGCAAATGCAATCCAAAAAATATTGGACGAATGGGAAATTGGTCAAAAAATTGTAGCTATTGTCACAGACAACGCCGCGACAGTGAAAGAGGCAGTGAGTGATTTTTTGAATAAAAGCAATCTTTTCTGCGTGGCCCACACATTAAATCTCACAGTTGAAGACTGCATTGGAAAGGTCGATGTGGAGCAATATTCCGGGAGTTTATTAGTTCCACCCCTTTTACACAAGTGTAGAGGCATGGTATCCCATTTTCGTCATAATGTAAAATCGTCATATGCACTGATTGATATGCAGAAAAAATTTAATGTTGAAACTTTAAAATTAGAGCAAGACGTTAAAACAAGGTGGACTAGCACTTTCTTTATGATTGAACGCATGTTAAAAGTAAAAGTGGCTCTTTCGGCTACAGTGTCACTTTTGGCAGCCTCTTTGCCTCATCTGAAGTCTAACGAATGGGGTTTGATGGAGGAGATAATCATGATTTTGCAACCGTTTGTAAAAACTACAACTATTTTGTCAGAAGAGTCGTATCCTTCATTATCATGTGTTATTCCCTTAGTAGTTGGACTCCACAATGCAGTTGAAAAAAAAAACGATTAACTACTGAGTCGTCTAAACGCTTACAAAGAGATCTGCTTACGGGCATTGAAAAGCGTCTAGGTGTATATGAATTGGACAGAACGGCAGCCAAGGCTACGTTTTTAGATCCACGGTTCAAAAAAAATGGGTTTGGAATCGAAGTTCATGCTGCTAATGCTCAAAGTTGGGTTATAGAAGAGCTAAAAGATTTCTTTATGAATAGTTCAACTTCAAGTCCTGAATGTACAGCAAGTAGTTCAAATGCAGGTTTGTAACTTTCTTTCTTTGTCAAGTAAATGTAAAATGATTTTCATTTACCTATCTAGAACATTCGAATGGAATCCTCAGGGTGAGAGACGAGTTGGAAGACCAAAAACAACATGGAGGTCATCTGTTTTAAAAGAAGCTCAGTCTCAAGGTATTCAATCGTGGTCACAGCTAAGACACGTTGCGGCGAATCGGGACAGATGGAGGGATCTGGTTGCTGCCCTATGCTCCAGGAGGAGTTAAAGTGCTGCTACACTTGCAGCCGGACAACATATAAACATATATATCTAGAACAAACAAATTCCAATTCCGACACTGACAACGAAGATGATGAAATCTGGGGTGTTATTGACAGAAAAATTTGTGAAGCAAAAACCAAAATTACTCCTTTTTCATTAGCAGCTGGTATGGTGAGTTTCTTTTTTTATTAAGTAGTTTTAGTAACTTATGTTTTTATTGTTTGTTCGCCATAAATATGTTTGATGTCAGTCCTCTTTCTTGATTCCAATTTTTTAAATCGGGTTCCAAAAACAATATAGAGAAATATGTAAACTATCTGAGATTCCTAAGTTTTTTGAAAGCCTTGTCAAAAAAAACTTGATTTCCTAGTGAAGGAACATATAAGTGGTTCTCAACATGGGTTCATTTCGGGAAGATCAACAATCACCAATTTAACATGTTGTTGAAAGTAGTGATCAAGTGGATGTTATTTATACCGATTTTAGCAAAGCGTTTTTTTCGGTTTGCCACAAAATATTGCTTCAAAAATTCAAATCATTTGGTTTCCACTCAAGCCTCCTTCAATGGATCTGTTCCTTCCTCATAAAAAGGGTTCCAAAAAACAAAATTGACGAATTCACCTCAAGGCAGATAAATTGTACCTCGTACGTCGTGTATTTATCGATTATATTGTTAACTGTGTACGCAGACGATCAGAAACTTTTTCTGAAAGTAACCTCTATTAGCGATTGCCAAAAACTCCAATTGGATCTTGATAATCTATCTCTATGGTGTGTGTTAAACCGCTTGAATCTTAACGCCAAAAAATGTTTTGTGCTTTCTCTCTCAAGAAAGAATCATACGCAAGAGTTTTCATATTATCTTGATTGCAACCCTCAGAGAACTGAAAATTTTAAGGATTTAGACGTACTTTTTGACTCCAAATTCTCTTTTACACCACATATAGAAGCTGTTGTATCAAAAGCTAACTCAATGTTTGGATTTATCAAAAGAAACTCCACAGACTTTACTAACTCCTACACCCTTGTGTCTCTTTATACCTCACTAGTAAGACCCAACCTAGAGTATGCAGACATCGTTTGTCTGGAACCCTCACCAACAATGTTTTTCCGATCGAATTCAGAAAGTGCAGAATAGGTTAACGAAGTATGCATATTACAAAATGCGATGGTGCTTTCATTCAAATTCCACAGCTAGGCAGAGTCTTCTAGTTTTGCAGTCGCTCAAATCACGTAGAACTAGTCCTTAATTTGTATTTATGCTCCAGAGAGGCCGTTGACGGATAGAAATCTTCTTTTTCACTCAAGGCACAGAACTAATTATATCATGAGTGAACCAATTTCAAGATCAGTTAGAGAGTTTAATGAAATTTGTGGTCATATTGATTTAGCCTTCTCCAGAGATAGATTTTGAGATGAATTGCATTATACTTACTTTTAAGAAATTGAAACCTATTTTGTTATAATGTGTAATCTGTTGAGCTTATTGCTCGTAGGTAAAATAAATAAATAAATAAACAGGGCTTGCGAATGATAAAAGCACCAAAGCCTTAACTCAATGGGTCCTTGTTTATGAGGTTTCGAATAGATTGACCCTGCAGTGGCTCATTATTTATGTGTTTCCGTCTAAACTCTAAACACAGTTCAAGCATAGTTTTATATGAGCGAAACGCATATTGGAGTTGAGGGCACTTGAACTTTTATTTCGATTTTAAATCAAACACAAAAGCATAGTTTAGACTTTAGACAGAAGTAATTTCATTTACGCACATCCCGATATGAAACAAAAATAGCTTTTCAATGCATTTGACCTATAAATGAAGAGAAACAATATCTTCATTTATTTTTATACAATAGGTCAACTTCTTCCCCTTCTTCTTTTTTTTCCGGGATTACGAGCATCGTGATTTCTACGAGATAACAGCTCTTTGACTGCTTAACATTAGTGATCCGCTCGTGTGGTACGCCGCTTCATTAGGTGAAGGATTTTTGAAATGTTAGCCACAATACCCTAATGAAAACTCTTCCCCTGAATATGATTCACTCTAATTTGTTTTCTCGCTGCGATTAAACGAAACTTATTTACTAGACAAATCCATCACAAACATTTACGACGCACGATGAGATAGCAAAAAAACCAATGTAATAATAATTATTTTATTGAACGTTATATATATACAATTGATACTTATACTAGATAATTTTAGAATTTAAAAAATGATAATGTAAGAATGTTGGCACATAGGGGCCTAACGAAATACTTTGTCTAGAATTGAAATAATAACTTAATATTATATAGCTGAAAAGAAAAGAAAAATCTTAATATGAGTCGGTTGACTTGGGTGATCTCGGGATGTTCCGTCCCGGTTGTCGCTGGCGTCCCTCTGTATGGGGAGGTCGTAGGGGGTGGCATTAGCCACGGAAATATGCTGACCCAGGGTCAGCGTAGAAATTGGTGGCTTCGTCGTTGGCTGATATTATTTCTTCGTTCAAAGTGTTCATCACGCTTAGGTATCTTGGCTCGGGGTGTTGGTCCTCACTGGTTATCCTTCTCACCAAATGATTCGAGTGGTTGTTAATATCTGCAGCCGTTTTCCTTACTGTCAATAACACGTGTTGATCTAAGGGCATCACTTTGGCTTTCTCGTACACAAGCTGGTTGCTGTAGTGTCTTTGGCGCTGGTGGTTGAAAGTGAGGCCGGTGCAGAGTCTCAGAATTTTCCTTTCGAAAAGTAGAAGCTCCTTCATCGCTGTCTTGGAGATTTCAAACCAGACTGGGCTGCCGTAGTTGATGACAGGTCTCAGCAGCTGCTTGTACATCAGAAGTTTCGTTGACTGACTTAATCCTGTTTTTCTTCTCATCAAAGGGTAAAGTCTGTGGAAAGCGAAGTTGGCCTTCTTCAGTACAGCGCGTGAGTGCGGGTTAAATTTAAGCACCTCATTAAAGTTGATACCTAAATACTTCGCGTTCAGTTGGGCAGTCAGTCTGGTTCCATCGGGTAGCGATAGTGATGTTGCTCGGCATCTTCCAGCAGTATGGCAGCCTCTATAAACTCCAGGCCTTCTGAAGCAGACGAGTTCAGATTTGGTTGAGTTGACCCGTATACCCCACTTACTATAATAGGCATATAGTCTGTGGATGTGAGTTTCCACTCTCCGTGCAGCTATGGATGGCGAAAAAGATGTGCAGTATGTTAAGGAGTCGTCAGCGTAAAGTAAGTTTTCGCAGTCCCTTGGGGTAGGTTGGTCCGACGTCATTATGTTGAAGAGGAATGGCCCTAGCTTCGATCCTTGAGCAACTCCTGCTCTAATACTTTTGGTGGCTGATTTTGCGCTTCCGACTTGAACGAAGAAGTTCCTGTGGGAGAGAAAGGAACAAATTATTTTTACTAGCGGAGCTGGAAAATTTAGTAGGTGGAGTTTATGGATGAGAACATCAATCCATACGCTGTCGAATGCTTTTTCGACATCCAAAAAGCAAGCGACGGTGACCCGATGGCTGTTGAGGGCTGCGGTGACGTCTTTATGCAGTTTCATCAACGGATGTAGGGTTGAATGCTTTTACCGGAAGCCGAACTGCATGTCTGGGATGATGTTATTTTCCCGGCAGAACTTCTTTAATTTCCTAAGTAAAAGCTCCTCCAGGAGCTTACTTAGGTTGTTCAGTAGGGAGATGGGCCTGTAGTTGACGATGAGATTCCGATCGCCTTTTTTCGGAATCGCCACTATCTTGGCCGATTTCCATTTCCCAGGAAAGTAGCTGTTGTTGACGCAATTATCCATTATGATGGCCAGGAATATCATTACTGTCTGTGGGAGCCTCTTCAGGATGAAAAAAAACCAATGCTTTCGATTGGATAGAAAACAAAATAAAAATAACTTTTGCCGTAGGCAGTTTTTTTTTGATGTTATGTCATCATCGACATCATCAAAACTAAAAAAAAAAACAAAGACATTGGTCTAACTTAGACCTCACTCATTCTCCTGTCTTCGTTGTAGTTACTTACCAGTTACTTAGTTAGTTACTTAATCAACTGAGGAATGAGGTAAACAACACAATTAATTTTCGTTGTTGAACGTTGGCTACGCCTCTTTATCGCATCGCATAAGCCGCGGTAACAACTTCTTTAAATTCATCTCAATTATAAGACCTCATTGCTTCTAATGAATCTTCTTTCATGATGTTCTTTGATGTATGGACTACTGATGTGCCAACTCAAGTAGCTATGCTAACTCGAGTCAACTCGAGTTGGAAAGCTAATTCGAATATCGAATTCACCTTAACCGAATACCTACACATACACATGGCTCGAGTCATATAACTCGGGTTGAAGCATGTGCAAGTGTGTTGTTTTCATTTTAAGTTTTGTCGCGTTTTTTATGACTGTTATTACAGGTTTTGATTTTTGTGCTTTGTGATATAAAGTTATTGAGTTTGCTTTAAATATTACACCTTTTGATTTTTGTGATTTGTGATATTCAGTTTTCAGTGATTTTGATTTAAATAAAAATTTAAAAACAATGCCCGCCCCAAGGAAAAGATCTCTTGCGTGGGAATTTTTTAGTAAAGAAGGAGAAATGAAATGGTTATTAAAAAGTTTTAATGAAAAAAGACAAGTGATGAATAAATGAATGTGGAAAAACAGTTTAAATATTTATTTGATTCTAGAAAATGAAACTGATTCATTGACAATAGACTATTTTGATGAAAAATAAAATAAACAAGTTTTCAATAAAACAACAAGTAATATATTTAAAATTCAACACTCCCGCTTTCTATTGAAAACTTCAATTATCTTTCGAATATAAAGAAAACATTTTTTGGTAATGCCAAAATAAAATAGGCTCCTTCAAATTTTTCTCGAATGAAATGGTGTCTTACATCAATATGTTTATGACTTATTTTTCGACGAGGAATCCGATGGTGACCTTGAATTTGACCTTGGACGAACCTTGAAGCCCCAGCGACCCAAACATCGATTTTTCAAATGGAAACCCCCATTTGGAAAGAGCGCAGAATTCTACGAAAATATATGTCAAATATCAAGGTCACCATCGGATTCCTCGTCGAAAAATAAGTCGGATATAGGGTCTTTGATTTTTATTATCGCATATTCTGCCATATTTCCAGGGGTTTCCATACTTTTGTCGCACCCAGTATACACAATACACATATATAATTTTGATCTTCTTTTGCATAATATAGCATTCCATAACCAATTGTTCCTTTAATGTATTTTAATATGCGTTTTAAAGTTTTCATGAATGATTTTTGGCTTTTCCATATAGCGACTTACTAAACCAATTGCATAGCTAATGTCTGGTCTTGTAGCAATTGCTCGATACATCAAACTTCCAATTAGTTCTCGGAATGGAAATTTTACTCGAATCCGAATTTTCAAATTTTGAAAGTACTTGATTTGGATCAGCTGGAACTGACACCGGATTACAATTTTCAAAATCAAATGTTTGCAGTATTTTCTTGACATAGGCGGTTTCGTGCATGAATATGGAGCCATCAGGAAGATGATCAATCTCAAAATCAAGAAAACAACCTATTTTCATTTGCTTAATTTCAAAATGTTTTTGTAAATGTTCTAATACTGAATTTACAGTAGACTCATCATCACCACAAACGATTCCATCATCGACATATAAAGCCAATGTGAGTAATTTTCCGTTCTCATTACTGTAGAACACACAAGGATCCGATTCACTAGTTTTGAAACCAAAAAACCAACAAATATTTTAAATGTTTGATTCCAGCATCTAGAAGCTTGTTTCAATCAATTCAATGGTCATAAAAACCAACTGGTTGGTGCATATAAACAACTTAAAAGCCGTTTTCACATCGAATTGCTTTATAAGTATCTTCTTCTTTGCAGAAATAGCATGAATCGCTCTCAATGACGTGAAACGAACCACTGGGCTATGTTTCTAGATAGTCTATTCCGTATTCTTGATGGAATCCACGACAAACCAATCTTGCTTTGAAACATTGAATCGAGCCGTCGGTATTAGTTTTCACCTTAAAAATCCATTTGTTATCAATTACCTTTTGTCCACATGGTTTTTCAACTAAACTCCAGGTCTGATTGATTTCTTCATCCATCGCTTTGAGATATTGTTTACGTTCTATTGAATTGACATCTTCTTCATAGGACTTCGGTTCATTAGTTATCGTCAGTAAAGCCTTCGCCATCGAAGTGTGTTCTTGTCGCTTCCGTAAACGTGTATTTAAAATATTGCTTTCTTCTATGTGTGATTATAAAACTGATTTACTTGGAATATTCTTTTCAGATTTTTGACTAATTTTAGGTGTTTGATTTTTTTGATTTTGACGAATTTCCGTTGATTGTCTTTCAGGTAGATTTATTAAGTCCGGTTGAAAAGTGTGGGAAACGATAACATAAAAATATAATAATAATAATAATAATAATAATCCTAATAATTATAATGATCAATAATAATAATCCTCGCCCTTATAATTTGAATAAATCCCTTAATAATACTTACCTGATAATGTAACCATACCAATAACCTTATCTACCTATACCTAATACAAAAAAAAAAAATAACTCACCTAAGAAACTCGCATAATACTTACCATTTATTTATAATAGAACACAATAAAACTTACCGTACTTGCACATAATACCTATATGAAACAAATAATACAACACAGATAATATTCCCCATAACTTTAAATAACCCCTATAATAACTACCTCCAATAATATTTGAACACATAAAACTTACCTTTTATAATGACCAAATACATAATACTTACCCTTCATAAAATACTCAAATACATAATACTTACCTTCCATAATAAAACATTCATAATACTTACCATCGTAATTAATAAACTACATACTATAATACTTACCTGTAATAATAATCACGAACCAATATAATACTTACCATCTATAATAAATAATCACTCATAATACTACCCACGATAATAACATTATATTAATTGCACTCATAACCTAACTGACCCACCCTACTTGTCCTTTCGCAGTACACAAAGTCTGCAAAAGAAGCATATACCCCGCTTAGCAACCAACAAAAAATAATGCAAAATAGGCGAGCCTATCTCCACCCACAAAAAGAAAGCAATTACCACCCGCTATGTGATAAGCCGCAATAGTTGGCCGCTAACCGATGGTGTGATCTTGTCATGTACTAACCAAACTGTACAGGCTATGTGCATGTGCAACGGTCGAGTTGGTACATGACAAGATCAGCTTAGCCATCACGGACGGTAATGTGTCATTCAATGTGTGGTGCGAATCGCGATCAGTCGCCCTTGCGATAATAGATAATTAGAATTTAACATATTGGAAAATAAAAGAAAGAACTTAGAGAAAAAAATTTCTGAAAGACGGTAAAGTGTGCGTGGATTAGTTTCGTTAATAGTTTTTTTCATTGAAGTACACGCGGTATAAGTTAAAATAATAAGAAAAATAAAAGAATGACTAAAAGTGTATGAACACTTGTATTTTTTTTGTGTCTGGGAAAGGAAAAAAGATAAATGCTCTACCAAACAAAAAAAAAAAGAGCCAGGGCAAGTGCACGGGCTTAGCATAAATTATGCGAAAAGTAGAATGCCTAAATGCTATTAAATCCTAATCGAAAAAAGGTGATTTGGGGCGTGTTTTAACACCCAGTCCTCAACAAAAAAAAAATAAGGAAAATGTGAAAGAACCTAGAGAAAAAAACATAAAAGTGAAAGAATAGAAAAGTACCTAAAAGTAACAAAAAATATTAAAAGTGGAAGATATGAAAAGTACCTAAAATATGAGTAGAAGTATATTGGAAAAAAATAAGGAAGTAATAAACAAGTATAAGTAAAGAACCTAGAAAGAAGAGAAGAAAACAAGCAAACCCACCAGCATCATCATCACCAGCATCATCATCACCATCATCATCATCACCATCATCATCATCCTCCAGCGCATGTGTGAAAAAAAAGTGTGTCCTAGTGAATTCTGTTCCCCACCTGACATATCTCCTCATACTACCCTCGTCTTTTTTTTTTTCTTCTCTACCTTCCCACCCCCATATCCTAGTGTTTTGGTGACCGTGTCGTGACCCTTAGATTTAAGTAACATAAGAAATGTTAGTGAAAGAAGTAAAGATTCATAAAGAAAAATAAGGGTAGAGAAGAAAACAAAATAAGAAAAAAATAAAAGAGAAAGGCAAAAGTGAAATTAGTGAGTAAATTTAACATGGCAAATTTTAATATTAAAGTGTAGTTATTCAGTAATGGATGGGTAACGAAATACCCTATCTAAACAAAATAAAATTCCTTAAACATTTTTTTTTCTCTCATCAAATAATACAGGGTAGAACTACCAAAGTGGTGCACCTCATTGGCGGATTTAAAGACCTGAGTGAGTACTTTTAAACCATAATAACATTTTTATATATATGTGTTTTATTTTATTTTGTTTGGGGGGGGGGGGGGGGGGGGGGGGGGGGGGGATACAGTAAAGTGTTGCCATCTGAAAAAAAAGTATTAAGAAAATAATTTTTGTTTAAATCAAGTTAACGAATTAAAGTATAATAGAAGGCTGATTACCTGAAATTGAAATTATAGTAAAGTGTTGCCATCTGGAAAAAAAAGTATTAAGAAAATAATTTTTGTTTAAATCAAGTTAAAGAATTAAAATTAGAATAGAATGATTCTTACCTGAAATTGAAATTTACGAATGAGGATTCCGATGATTAGTTAGAAATAAAATCACTTATTATTACGTTTCAGAAAAAAAAACAGTGTTCTTTTTTTGATTTTTTTTTCTGGAAACCAACATTTAATTAGGATGTCCAGGTAAAAGGATCCATGGATTGAGGTGGAGATAGGACAGGGATGTGGTATGTGATAGGGGCAAGGGTGAGTAAGGGGCTACTGCAGGATTAGGAGGTCGCAGTAGCCATGGTGGTATCTCAGGGATACGAAGGGTGGGCAAAACCTCCGAGGGTCTATTCCAACTAAGACCCTCCCCGCTAGGTAAACTGCACAGGGACATTTGGGTCGCCAGTTTTTTTTTTTGTGAGGCATGTTTTTTGGTAACAATGTTCTGAGCTGTGGTTGCAAGAACCCCCCCGCGACGAGCTAGCCTTTGGCTTTTGCAAGCATGCCAGCGGCCACAGCCTGAACACCCCTCTTGCTTCTGCTACCCGGACCAGCCTCATATGCCTGTACATATGGGGTTGTAAGGGTGGTCTACTAGGAGTGAGAGGGGCTGAACACCGGTTCCGTTACAGGATTGATTGGTTCTCTTCTTGTATATCATTATATTCTTTTTGAACAACACATTCTTCACAAACAATAGATTCATTAACTTTTTCATTTATTACTTTCATAGAAAACGTGTCTTCTGCCAAAAACTTTACATCGCGGACAGTTGAAATAATGTTATTTTCATCAATAACACGGATTCCTTTTTGAAACTCGTCGTACCCAAAAAATAAGCATTTTCTGGATTTTGGATCCAGTTTTTTTCTTTTTGTTTCGGAATATGACAATAAACCTCCGAACTAAAAACCTGAAAATGTTTGAATTGACTTGGTTTCCCGTACCAAAGTTCGAATAGTGTCCTGGGGCCCTACTCTGTATTTCGTTTCGAATCTTAAGTCTATTCGAAAGTGATTTTCGATCCGATTATGAATTCGTACTCTGTATTTCGTTTTCGAATCGAAAAAAAGTACTTGTTAATATTTTCATTAACGGAATAGATTTGCGAAGTCTTGAAACATTTCTCAAGATATGTGTCAAATCAAGCAAAAAAATAATATCAAAGCAAATTACAAACAAGAAAAAATATAAATAAATGAAATAAAAAAAACCTTTTCGGATTTGCCGTTCCGAAAGTGGCTGATTCGAATCCGCTTCAGAAATAAAGAGTACAAAATATTCTTTTTCCTAAATTTTTGCTTTCGAAACGAATTACAGAGCAGGGCCCCTGTCTTTAACATTGCTTGTTCCCGTTCTGAATTGCTCCTGCACAAAGTTTAGGAGTAAGATCCTTCGTATAAATCATCGACCGAGCTGATTCCATTATTGCCCGATTCTCTCGTTCAATACACCCAATTTGTTCTGGGGTGTAAGCAACTGAATGACAATGACGAATACCATTTTTTTCTAAAAATTTCTTAAAATTGTGGTTTACAAATTCAAGACCATTATGCGTTTGAAAGATTTTTATACGATGTCCACATTGCTTTTCGGAAATTTTTAAAACAACTTTAAATTTTTTCAACGCTTCGAATTTGTTTTTCAAAAAATACACAAAACGAAATTTTGAAAACTCATCTTTGAAAAGCAAAAAATACCTGGATCCCCCAAATGAATCTTTTTCTTGCAAAGACCAGACGTTCATGCTCATGAGTCTTTTTTCATAGTTAACATCGAATTTTCGGAAATTGGTTCAATTACTTTAAAAAGCATTTGAAACATGCTTCCTTTTCGTGCTCCCACTGCAACAACATTTTCGCCATCCAATAGCTTGAAACAATTCTTATCCGAAAAACTTGTATGGCCATGATCACCTGAATCTACATAAGTACCAAGCATCACAGGAATTCAAGTGTTCAATTATATTGCTGAAGAAAAATTTGTCGCCATCTTTAGGTTCCTTTACCCTACAATCTCGTTTCCAGTGTCCAGATAAACCACACCAGGTCGCTTCGTCCTGTCCATCTTTTGAAAATTTGATTTTCTTTTTGCCCGAGTGCTCCGCTTTGCAAACAAAGCTTCATTTGCCCGACCCTCGCTTAAACACATATTGTCAACTCCAAGTCGACTTTTTTCAACTATAAGGCTGTTCGTCAAATTAATAATCGTCTGTTCGCTCTTTCAGAAGATGTTTCGCTGAATCATTGTTATGTTCATAAATCGAATGTAACTTCTTACATCTTCTTCACATATTTTTTGAAGTGGAATAGTTACATAAATGAATCAGAATCACACGAATTCACAATTGGTTTCTGTGCCATAGCGACTTTTTTATACCATTGGGGCTTTCAAGAATCGTATCCGGATAGATTGTTGTTGTTTACGTGTTAAACTTTTAGCAGAGTCACACACCCCTTTCAACTAAAAAGCTATCCAAAGATATCCGAGTATTTTTGGTATACCTTTCTATTCAAGTGATCAGCTGATAGAAAATTTATTTTTATTTCTTTTCATATTGATTTTTTGTTTTGGTGTGCATTTATTTTAGCATATGCCTTTTAAAACGTATGGGAAATCGAAAAAAATAAGTTATAATCGTCTAGCAATGATATTTTGAATGTTTTTCTGTTTTCAAAAGTCAAATTTTAGTATTTCACAGCTGTTGTCTGCAGCAATCTGGAAAAAGATATCTGGATCGTTCAAAAAGGTATCCAAGAAACGGCTATCCGAGATAGGCTATCCGATACAGGTTCTTGAACGACGGAACCTTCACATCATCCATTGTGAAGGGTTTGTAAATTTTTCAATTGTTGAAATACTTCCTTCCATCTTGACTTTAGCAATAATATGCTTTGCTCTTTATCTATACCTGCGTCTTCGGTAACTTTCTATTAGAGACACAAATTACGTAGTGAGTAAAAGCTCCTTCAAATGTTTTATTATTTGAAACACCGAAAATATTGCCAATTATTCTTAAAAACCTTTTAATATTTGCCTGGTCTCATAACCTACTGTAATTAAATGGTTATTCAAAAGTTTTAAAGAAAAAAAAAAAAAAGAAGTGTTGAATAAATGAATGTGAAAAACAGATTGAATATTTATTTGAATCTAGAAAATGAAACTGATTCATTGAAAATAGACTATTTTGATAAAACATAAAATAAACAGGTTTTCAATAAAACAACAAGTAATAATAATATTTAAAATTCAACAGGAAATAAAGTAAGATGCAGAATATGTTCTTGTGATTATAAATATTCTGGCAATACAAGCACATTGAATGTACATATAAAAAAGAAACACCCAGAGGAGATCCTGGAAATTACGGAAGAAAGGGTAGTAAATACTAATGTTGACATTGTTGACAGTAGTATCCCTGTCCACAGCCAAAGAGCAAATGATATTGAT
Source organism: Melanostoma mellinum (assembly GCA_914767635.1). Lineage (NCBI taxonomy): Eukaryota > Metazoa > Arthropoda > Insecta > Diptera > Syrphidae > Melanostoma > Melanostoma mellinum. Next base: position 57,190,462 of record OU612059.1, on the reverse strand, counting down.
ATTGATCAACCTTCAACAAGCCAAGCTGTGGCTAATTTTGGGATTCCACAATTATGCAATCGGGAAGAATCCCCTGCTCGGGGTAAAAGATTAAAGCAAACTCGATTGCTAGTTCCTTCGAGAATTTGCCAAAATCAAAAAGACGCAGATAATGCTTTACTTGATTTAATAATTCTAGATTTGGAATCGCTTCAAATTGTTGAAAATGAAGGGTTTAGAAAGTATTCTAATGTGCTCAACCCTGAATACAACATTCCATCTAGAAAAAAAAATGAATGAAATGCTTGAAAAGAACTATGTTTCTGAGTCAAAGTCTTTGAAGCAGAAACTTAAAGACTTCGACCATATAGCTTTGACATCGGACATTTGGACGTTAGATAGCAATTGCTTTATAAGTATAACGGCTCACTACATAGAAGAAACGCTAATGAAAGCGTCCGTTCTTTCAACCACCGAGCTCCAGAAAAATTATACTTCGGAAAACATAGCAAATGCAATCCAAAAAATATTGGACGAACGGGAAATTGGTCAAAAAATTGTAGCTATTGTCACAGACAACGCCGCGACAGTGAAAGAGGCAGTGAGTGATTTTTTGAATAAAAGCAATCTTTTCTGCGTGGCCCACACATTAAATCTCACAGTTGAAGACTGCATTGAAAAGGTTGATGTAGTACACAAGTTTAGAGGCATTGTATCCCATTTTCGTCATAATGTAAAATCGTCATATGCACTGATTGATATGCAGAAAAAATTTAATGTCGAAACTTTAAAATTAGAGCAACACGTTACGACAAGGTGGACTAGCACTTTCTTTATGATTGAACGCTTGTTAAAAGTAAAAGTGGCTCTTTCGGGTACAGTGTCACTTTTGGCAGCCTCTTTGCCTCATCTGGAGTCTAACGAATGGGATTTGATGGAGGAGATAATCATGATTTTGCAACCGTTTGTAAAAACTACAACTATTTTGTCAGAACAGTCGTATCCTTCACTATCATGTGTTATTCCCTTAGTAGTTGGACTCCACAATGCAGTTGAAAAAAAAAACGATTAACTACTGAGTCGTCTAAACGCTTACAAAGAGGTCTGCTTAGGGGCATTGAAAAGCGTCTAGGTGTATATGAATTGAACAGAACGGCAGCCAAGGCTACGTTTTTATATCCACGGTTCAAAAAAAATGGGTTTGGAATCGAATTTCATGCTGCTACTGCTCAAAGTTGGGTTATAGAAGAGCTAAAAGATTTCTTTATGAATAGTTCAACTTCAAGTCCTGAATGTACAGCAAGCAGCTCAAATGCAGGTTTGTAACTTTCTTTCTTTGTCAAGTAAATGTAAAATGATTTTCATTTACCTATCTAGAACATTCGAATGGAATCCTCAGGGTGAGAGACGAGTTGGAAGACCAAAAACAACATGGAGGTCATCTGTTTTAAAAGAAGCTCAGTCTCAAGGTATTCAATCGTGGTCACAGCTAAGACACGTTGCGGCGAATCGGGACAGATGGAGGGATCTGGTTGCTGCCCTATGCTCCAGGAGGAGTTAAAGTGCTGCTACACTTGCAGCCGGACAACATATATACATATATATCTAGAACAAACAAATTCCAATTCCGACACTGACAACGAAGATGATGAAATCTGGGGTGTTATTGACAGAAAAATTTGTGAAGCAAAAACCAAAATTACTCCTTTTTCATTAGCAGCTGGTATGGTGAGTTTCTTTTTTTATTAAGTAGTTTTAGTAACTTATGTTTTTATTGTTTGTTCGCCATAAATATGTTTGATGTCAGTCCTCTTTCTTGATTCCAATTTTTTAAATCGGGTTCCAAAAACAATATAGAGAAATATGTAAATTATCTGAGATTGAAAGCCTTGTAAAAAAAACTTGATTTCCTAGTGAAGGAACATATAAGTGGTTCTCAACATGGGTTCATTTCGGGAAGATCAACAATCACCAATTTAACATGTTTCTCTTCTATCGTTGTTGAAAGTAGTGATCAAGTGGATGTTATTTATACCGATTTTAGCAAAGCGTTTTTTTCGGTTTGATCTGAAACGATCTGAAACTTTTTCTGAAAGTAACCTCTATTAGCGAATGCCAAAAACTCCAATTGGATCTTGATAATCTATCTCGCTGGTGTGTGTTAAACCGCTTGAATCTTAACGCCAAAAAATGTTTTGTGCTTTCTCTCTCAAGAAAGAATCATACGCAAGAGTTTTCATATTATCTTGAATGAAACCCTCTTCAGAGAACTGAAAAATTTAAGGATTTAGACGTACTTTTTGGTGATTTGGATTCTCTTTTACACCACATATAGAAGCTGTTGTATCAAAAGCTAACTCAATGTTTGGATTTATCAAAAGAAACTCCACAGACTTTACTAACTCCTACACCCTTGTGTCTCTTTATACCTCACTAGTAAGACCCAACCTAGAGTATGCAGACATCGATCGTCTGGAACCGTCACCAACAATGTTTTTCCGATCGAATTCAGAAAGTTCAGAATAGGTTTACGAAGTATGCATTTTACAAAATGCGGTGGTGCTTTCATCCAAATTCCACAGCTAGAGTGTCGATCTATTGTCGAACGCGCAAACACGCGCCGCGCTAATTGTCCGCAAAATTAAAATTGTGCTTCTTTCCGCCACCCAAAAAAATAAGAAAAAAAAAACCAAAACAAACAATCAACAATAAACCACTAATAAAAATATCAACTATTAATTTTCCTCCCGTGCCGCCGCGCCGCAATAAAGAAAAAAAAATTCATGCAAAAAAAAGTTTAAGTGCAAAAATTATTCAGTGCGCTGTGCTGCAAAAATTAATTTAAATAAAAAAAGGCCATCAATAGACCAAACAATTAGTGCATACCTTCTTATCTTCTCCTCCCCCACACCACTCTCGCAGTCTCAGTACCCGCACACATTTTTTCTAATCGATATTTCCTTATCGCATCGTCGAATTCACTTTAACCGAATACCTACACATACACATGGCTCTAGTCATATAACTCGGGTTGAAGCATGTGCAAGTGTGTTGTTTTCATTTTAAGTTTTGTCGCGTTTTTTATGACTGTTATTACAGGTTTTGATTTTTGTGCTTTGTGATATACAGTTATTGAGTTTGCTTTAAATATTACAGCTTTTAATTTTTTGTATTCAGTCATTGACTTTGCTTTTAATATTACAGATCTTGATTTTCGTGATTCGATATTCAGTTTTCAGTAATTTTAATTTAAATAAAAATTTTAAAACAATGCTTGCCCCAAGGAAAAGATCTCTTGCGTGGGAATGTTTTTAGTAAAGAAGGTAATGAAATGGTTATTAAAAAGTTTTAATGAAAAAAGACAAGTGTTGAATAGATAGATAGATAGATAGATAAAATAATTTTATTTTTTCGAAAAAAATAGTTATAAAAGCAAGATAATGCTGGTTAACAAAATTAATTACGACAATAACTTATTAAAGTTGTCTGTCAGGTTAAAAATTTTAAGACTTAAATTATGACCTAGCTTGAATTTAAAGTTTGATTCAGTTCAATTATATTCATTTACAATTAAGTTTCGATAATCTAGAGCATGTTTTAAGAATTTGTATAGTAAGTAACATTTGCGGTTCAGTATATTCAGGAATTCTGCATAATCAATTGTTTCAGCTCCCAGATATATTCTGCGGTAAGTTTAGAAAATAGGACAAATACTAACGAAGTGGTAAGTGTTCTCCGTTGAATCAAGGTTACACATCGTGCAAAGTCCGACAGTATCGTTGCGAAACGCCCTTGCATTCGAATTCAGTAACCCGCATCGTGCTTTTAATATAAGGCTTATCATTTCTCGTGAATTTGAGTCATCAAAGTAATTGGGTACATCTGTGAAGGATAAGTTACAGTATTCGTCATGGAATTGAGATAGAAGAGCACGATCGGTAAACGACTTCCATAGATTTTCCTTAAGCTTTTTCAAAAGCGCGTTGTGAACATATTTCCATTCGTGGTTGTCGGCATTGACGGTGAAAGTCATTCCATTTTCTTGGAAAAGGCTTGACCATTCTTGGGCCCAATTAATATTTTTTTGAAGTACTGCCACTGTGAGTACACGGGGCAATCTACTACGAGGAAGACATAAGGTTTTTCGTATGTATCCGAAATGAGCGTTCAGTGTTGTGACAAATGCTTTGGACAGACCAGTTTCGATATTTACTACATAGTTTGGTGTAGGCAGGTTGAAACACCTTTTAACGAAGAACCTTTGTAGCTTTTCAACTTCAGTGTACTCCTTGTGTCCTTGTACCCCCACACCTGTGCACAATAATACATTATCGATCTAGTGGCTGCGTCGTGCACTTTAAATTTGGCTGAGTGAGAAACGTATTTATTCTTTATGAATTTCGACCAAGTAGCGTTTATTGCATTTTTCGATGATGCCAGTCTTTTTGTCAGATGTTCGGACCATGACATATTGTAAGTAAATATGACGCCAAGATACTTGTATTGGTTTGTTATTTTGATTTCAGCTTCGTTAAAGTACCATGCTTCACTGGCAGCTCTGCGACCTCCATTTCTGAATATAACAATCTCAGACTTGTTTAAATTTACTTCGAGATTCCATTTTTGGCAATAGGTGCTGAACTTATTGATGATAGTTTGCAGCTTGTTGGGACTGTCAGCTAAGAGCACAATGTCATCGGCATATAAAAGAACGTTTATTCCAAGCCCTTCAAAAAATATTCCGATGGGAAGTTCCGAGTGTAGGTCATTTAAAAACAGGATAAACAATAACGCAGTTAATACACATCCTTGTCTAACACCTTTGCTCGTGCTGAAGAAATTTGATGCATTATGTCCATCCCAAACTGCTGCGACTGTATCCTGGTAGAGAAGTTTCATAATTGAAATCATTTTCGACGATATACCTAAAGCAGCTAGCTTGTGAAACAGTGCTTGACGGTTGATGTTGTCGAAGGCCGCTTTCAAATCTACAAACCAAGCATACAGTTTTTTTTCTGACTTAATTGTATTTGAATCAGGCATGAGAGATTGTAAATCTGATCAATGGTGCTATAGTTGTTTCGATAGGCGGCTTGGTATTCGTTGAGTATATTATTGTTCTCAATCCAGGTTGTTAGACGGTTTAGGATTAAAGTGGTGAATAGCTTATAGAGGGTATCTAAAAACGAAAGTCCTCGGTAGTTGGATACAATGTTTGCATCACCCTTTTTGAAAAGTGGGTAAATAATTGATTTATTGAAAGAGGAAGGTAACGTTTCAGTTTCGAAAATTACGTTGAAAAAGGCATGTACCTCGGTAATAAAACTGTCACTAGCATTTTTATAAAATTCATAAGGTATACCATCTATACCCGGAGCTTTGTTATCCTTTGCAGAAGTTATAACCAAATTGAGTTCCTGTAGTTCGAATAAGTTATCAAGTTCGGCGATAAAAACAGAAGGCGTTTCTTGGATAAACACAGAATTTTGTGTACCATCATAATTTAGAGCACTTTCAAAGTGGGACATGAAATCGATAGCCGTGATTTGAGGTACAGTACTCGGAGGACTACCACGAATTTCCTTTGCAAGTTTCCACCAGTCCTTTGCTGAGTTGATGCTAGAAAGTTGGCTTGCAATACTTTGATAGTACAATCGTTGTTTCTCTTTACATAAGGTTTTATACTTCCGGTTAGCTTCACAATAGTTTTTTCTGCATGCGTCGAGGTTGAATTTTCTATAAATCCTAAGTAGTTTAAGCGATGCTTTCCTACTCATGTGGCAATCAATGTCAAACCACGGTTTCTTTTTTCGAACTTTGTATTGGCTGAACTAGACCTTCCATGCGCTTTGTATATACATTCCTTTAATGCGAGGCATCGTGACTCAATATCGTTATTTGGCATAATATTTTCAATAGTTAATAGTCTAAGAGCTGGAAGCAAATTTTTGGTGTGGAGTGATAACCAAAAATAATGCACATGTATGTGTAGATAGACGCACCATTATATCAGATTCAACCGTCTGGCAGGTTTCTTTTTCAGCCGTGGGCGGGGGTGGGCGTTCGAAAATGGTAATTTTTCAGATTTTGAGGTCGAAGTGATAACCACATAAATGATACATCAAAAAATCAGAAAAATTCCCCTGATTACAAAAAACTCGGTCCCAGACGATTTGGTTTCAGCCTACTGCTTGCCAGACGCTATTTAACACTTTTCAAGTGCATTTTTCAGCTTCAAGCACTAATAACTTTTTCCTATTACATTTAACCAAGAAAGTGGTACGCCAAAAAATAAGAAAATTTATCCTGATTCCAAAAAAGTGTATTTCAGATGATTTAGTTTTAGCCTACTGCTTGCCAGACGCTCTTTAACATTTTAGTAAAATGCATTTTTATACTTAAAGTACTGCTAACTTTTTTCCTATCACATATAACCAAGAAAGTAGTATGCCAAAACATCAGAAAAAAGTCGGTATCAGACGATTTGGTTTCAGCTTTCTCCATGCCAGACGCATTTTAGCTTAAGCATGTTTATCAAATTGAATAAAAATCAAAAATTTCATTTAAATGAAATACTACAAGCAATTATTCATTGAATTTGATAAACATGCTTAATCTAAAATGCGTCTGGCATGGAGAAGGCTAAAACCAAACCGTCTTGGACCGACTTTTTTGTAATCAGCAAAACTTTTCTGATGTGTTGGCACACTCTTTCTTGGTTATTATTATGTGATAGGAAAAAGTTATCAGTACTTTAAGTATAAAAATGCATTTTACTAAAATGTTAAAGAGCGTCTGGCAAGCAGTAGACTGAGACCAAATCGTCTGGGACACACTTTTTTTGAAATCAGGGTAACTTTTCCTATTTTTTGGCGTACCATTTTCTTGGTTATATGTAATAGGAAAAAAATTATTAGTGCTTTCATCTGAAAATGCACTTGAAAATGTTAAAATGCGTCTGGCACTCAGAAGGCTGAAACCAAATCTTCTGAGACCGAGTTTTTTGTAATTAGGGGAATTTTTCTGATCTTTTAGCGTACCACTTTCTTTGTTAAATGTGATAAGAAAAAAGTTATCAGCTAAATTGAAAAATGCATTTGAAAAATGTTGAAATGCGTCTATCAAGCAGAAGGCTGAAACCAAATCCTTTTGGACACACTTATTTTTAGTCGGGGGAACTTTTGTAATGTTTCGGCGTACCATATTTTTGGTTACATGTGATAAGAAAAAAGTTATCAATACTTTAAGTTGAAATGTGCGTTTAAAAAAATGTTAAAGTGCGTGTGGCAAGCAGTAGGCTAAAACTAAATCATCTGAAATACACTTTTTTGAAATCAGGATAAATTTTCTTATTTTTTGGCGTACCATTTTCTTGGTTAAATGTAATAGGAAAAAGTTATTAGTGCTTGAAGCTGAAAAATGCACTTGAAAAGTGTTAAAATGCGTCTGGCAAGCAGTAGGCTGAAACCAAATCGTCTGGGACCGAGTTTTTTGTAATCAGGAGAATTTTTCTGATTTTTTGATGTATCATTTATGTGGTTATCACTTCGACCTCAAAATCTGAAAAATTACCATCTTCGAACGCCCACCCCCGCCCCCGACTGAAAAAGAAACCTGCCAGACGGTTGAATCTGATACAATGGTGCATCTATCTACACATACATGTGCATTATTTTTGGTTATCACTCCACTCCAAAAATTTGCTTCCAGCTCTTGGTCTATAAAGCATGAGTTTTTTGTAAGTATTCAGCACTTCTATTGTTTGACCATTTGAGCCTGGGAAGAAGGTATGATACAGACTGTCCTGCAGTAATTTGAGATGCTTTTATATCCAATACTAGTGGCATGTGATCCGAAAATGTTGTACATCCTATTGAAAAGTTGTCAATCATTTCCAAAGCAGTGTATGACGGGCAGCAATAATCTACGACTGACGAACCTCTGTTTGACACATATGTATACTCGCCCGTTCTATCATTAAAACCCCTTCCATTTAGAATGAATGCTCCGATGTCCTCTAAAAACTCAATAAACTTGTTGCCGCTACTGTCACTTACAGCATCCTTTGAACACCGCATTTCGCTTATAGAAGGTGAAGATGTTCTTGCATCAATGGATCCCCTTGCTCCCGTTCTTACATTGAGATCTCCCATGATAATGAAATTATTTGATTCAAATTTATCAAAGAAAGATTTCAAAATTTCAAAGTCATAAACCCAATGATTGCAATTAAGGTAGTTTGGTATTAAATTTAGGATTGATCCAGAAAAGTTTCCTCTCAAAAAAACAGTGTTATGAAAATTCTGAAATTTAAGCTGGTACGTAGTCTCAATGCTTTTACGAAATCCAAATAAGCACCCTCCACTCTCTCTCTGCCGAAGTTTTTAGTTTTTATTGCAGGAACCCAGAATAATTTAAAATCTTTAAAATAAATTTCATAATTTTGTGTATGCTCTGATAAGACAAATGTTTCATATAAAAAGAAAATATCAAATTGACAAACATATTTGAAAAAATGGTTACATAAAAAAATTTTATTGACAAGACCAGCTATATTATACGATAATACCTGACAGACTTTCAATTGCTAAATTTGATTGTTTGTTAGGTTGGCATTCGATTGTTGCGTGTTTGAATGGGTATCAAGTACTACAGAGTAATTAGAATCCGTTCCTAAATGTTGTTGGAGAAATACTCTGTCACTTTCATTAAAAGCTCTTATTACACCATCTTTGTTGCATTTGAATCGCCTACGTCCACCTACAGTAAGAGTCCAGCGTTTGATTTCGATCCGCAAGTTTCTGTCACTTTTTAGAAGACCTCTTTTAATTTGACGAAGGTGATATTGCTCTGTTCTTTCGCTCGACGTTAGGTCCTTATTAATTGATATTTTCGTATTGGACAGATTTTTGGTAGCAGACATAACGGAGTGAACTTCATCAGCGTTGGCAAGTTCAAAAACATAGGCTGGTTTGGCGTGTGTTGAGTTTATTTTACGGGCAGTGCTCGTCGTAGCTGTGACATGGAGAGTATTGCTACACACGCTACACACTTGTTGGAATTGATGTTTGGCTTCCTGAACATTTTCTGCATTTAAACCTCTAACAATAACATTAAGCCTTTTTGAAAATTTTTCAGCCTCTTCTACTCTTTTCTGGAGTAATTTTTCCCCATCCTTCAACTTTTCGATTTCCTCCCTCAGGACTTTGTTTTCTTCTTGCAGGGCCGTGACGTCGACTTTGATGTTGTTTATGTCCTCTTTAGTAGCAATTTTAATCAGTTTCTGGTCTAAGAGTTTGTCCATTTCGGCGATCAGAATAGCCATTGAAAAGTTTTCAACCATTTGGGACGTGGTGCAGCTCTTCTTCAAAGAATTAGAAGTTCCTGGTTCGGGTGAAGTTTCTCCAAAGGATCTTTTACTTTTCGACCCGTAACTCATGAGCAGAGCTGGGAGTCACTGTTTTTCAAATTGAATTAATGAATGTGGAAAAACAGTTTAAATATTTATGTATTTGATTCTAGAAAATGAAACTGATTCATTGAAAATAGACTATTTTGATGAAAAATAAAATAAACAAGTTTTCAATAAAACAACAAGTAATATATTTAAAATTCAACACTCCCGCTTTCTATTGAAAACTTCAATTATCTTTCGAATATAAAGAAAACATTTTTTGGTAATGCCAAAATAAAATAGGCTCCTTCAAATTTTTCTCGAATGAAATGGTGTCTTACATCAATATGTTTATGACTTATTTTTCGACGAGGAATCCGATGGTGACCTTGGACGAACCTTGAAGCTCCTGCGACCCAAACATCGATTTTTCAAATGGAAACCCCCATTTTTTATTGCAGATTTGGAGAGCGCAGAATTTTACGAAAATATATGTCAAATATCAAGGTCACCATCGGATTCCTCGTCGAAAAATAAGTCGGATATAGGGTCTTTGATTTTTATTATCGCATATTCTGCCATATTTCCATACTTTTGTCGCACCCAGTATACACAATACACATAATATATAATTTTGATCTTCTTTTGCATAATATAGCATTCCATAACCAATTGTTCCTTTAATGTATTTTAATATGCGTTTTAAAGTTTTCATGAATGATTTTTGGCTTTTCCATATAGCGACTTACTAAACCAATTGCATAGCTAATGTCTGGTCTTGTAGCAATTGCTCGATACATCAAACTTCCAATTAGTTCTCGGAATGGAAATTTTACTCGAATCCGAATTTTCAAATTTTGAAAGTACTTGATTTGGATCAGGTGGAACTGACATCGGATTACAATTTTCATAATCAAATTTTTGCAGTATTTTCTTGACATAGGCGGTTTCGTGTATGAATATAGAGCCATCAATCTCAAAATCAAGAAAACAACCTATTTTCATTTGCTTAATTTCAAAATGTTTTTGTAAATGTTCTAATACTGAATTTACAGTAGACTCATCATCACCACAAACGATTCCTTCATCGACATATAAAGCCAATAAGAGTAATTTTCCGTTCTCATTACTGTAGAACACACAAGGATCCGATTCACTAGTTTTGAAACCAAAAAAACCAACAAATATTTTAAATGTTTGATTCCAGCATCTAGAAGCTTGTTTCAATCAATTCAATGGTCATAAAAACCAACTGGTTGGTGCATATAAACAACTTAAAAGCCGTTTTCACATCGAATTGCTTTATATGTATCTTCTTCTTTGCAGAAATAGCAAGAATCGCTCTCAATGACGTGAAACGAACCACTGGGCTGAATGTTTCTAGATAGTCTATTGCGTATTCTTGATGGAATCCACGACAAACCAAACTTGCTTTGAAACATTGAATCGAGCCGTCGGTATCAGTTTTCACTTTAAAAATCCATTTGTTATCAATTACCTTTTGTCCACATGGTTTTTCAACTAAACTCCAGGTCTGATTTTCCATAAGCGAATTGATTTCTTCATCCATCGCTTTGAGATATTGTTTACGTTCTATTGAATTGACATCTTCTTCATAGGACTTCGGTTCATTAGTTATCGTCAGTAAAGCCTTCGCCATCGAAGTGTGTTCTTGTCGCTTCCGTAAACGTGTATTTAAAATATTGCTTTCTTCTATGTGTGATCATAAAACTGGTTTACTTGGAATATTCTTTTTAGATTTTTGACTAATTTTAGGTGTTTAATTTTTTTGATTTTGACGAATTTCCGTTGATTGTCTTTCAGGTAGATTTATTAAGTCCGGTTGAAAAGTTTCGCTTGATTGGTTCTCTTCTTGTATATCATTATATTTTTTGAACAACACATTCTTCACAAAAAATAGATTCCTTAACTTTTTCATTTATTACTTTCATAGAAAATGTGTCTTCTGCCAAAAACTTTACATCGCGGACAGTTGAAATTATGTTATTTTCATCAACAACACGGATTCCTTTTTGAAACTCGTCGTACCCAAAAAATAAACATTTTCTGGATTTTTGATCCAGTTTTTTTCTTTTTTGTTTCGGAATATGACAATAAACTTCCGAACCAAAAACCTGAAAATGTTTGAATTGACTTGGTTTCCCGTACCAAAGTTCGAAAGTGATTTTCGATCCGATTATGAATTCGAAATTTTGAAAACTCATCTTTGAAAAGCAAAAAATAACTGGATCCCCCAAATGAATCTTCTTCTTGCAAAGACCAGACGTTCATGCACATGAGTCTTTTTTCATAGTTAACATCGAATTTTCGGAAATTGGATCAATTACTTTAAGAAGCATTTGAAACATGCTTCCTTTTCGTGCTCCCACTGCAACAACATTTTCGCCATCCAATAGCTTGAAACAATTCTTATCCGAAAAGCAAATTAATAATCGTCTGTTCGCTCTTCCAGAAGATGTTTCGCTGAATCATTGTTATGTTCATAAATCGAATGTAACTTCTTACATCTTCTTCACATATTTTTTGAAGTGGAATAGTAACATAAATGAATCAGAATTTTGCCCACAGGAATTCACAATTAGTTTCTGTGCCATAGCGACTTTTTTATACCATTGGGGCTTTCAAGAATCGTATCCGGATAGATTGTTGTTGTTTACGTGTTGAACTTTTAGCAGAGTCACACACCCCTTTCAACTAAAAACCTATCCAAAGATATCCGAGTATTTTATATTGATTTTTTGTTTTGGTGTGCATTTATTTTAGCATAAGTCTTTTAAAACGTATGGGAAATCGCAAAAAAAATAAGTTATAATCGTCAGGCAATGATATTTTGAATGTTTTTCTGTTTTCAAAAGTCAAATTTTAGTATTTCACAGCTGTTGTCTGCAGCAATCTGCAAAAAGATATCTGGATTGTTCAAAAAGGTATCCAAGAAACAGCTATCCGAGATAGGCTATCCGATACAGGTTCTTGAACGACGGAACATCCACATCATCCATTGTGAAGGGTTTGTAAATTTTTCAAATACTTCCTTCCATCTTGACTTTAGCAATAATATGCTTTGCTCTTTATCTATACCTGCGTCTTCGGTAACTTTCTATTAGAGACACAAATTACGTAGTGAGTAAAAGCTCCTTCAAATGTTTTATTATTTGAAACACCCAAAATATTGCGTTTAATCTTAAAAACCTTTTAAAATTTGCCTGGTCTCATAACCTACTGTAGTTAAATGGTAAAGTTTTAAAGAAAAAAAAAAAAACAAGAGTTGAATAAATGAATGTGAAAAACAGATTGAATATTTATTTGAATCTAGAAAATGAAACTGATTCATTGAAAATAGACTATTTTGATGAAACATAAAATAAACAAGTTTTCAATAAAACAACAACAAGTATTAATAATATTTAAAATTCAACAGGAAATAAAGTAAGATGCAGAATATGTTCTTGTGTTTATAAATATTCTGGCAATACAAGTACATTGAATGTACATATAAAAAAGAAACACCCAGAGGAGCTCCTGGCAATTACGGAAGAAAGGGTAGTAAATACTAATGTTGACATTGTTGACAGAAGTATCCCTGTCCACAGCCAAAGAGCAAATGATATTGATATTGATCAACCTTCAACAAGCCAAGCTGTGAGAATTTGCCAAAATCAAAAAGACGCAGATAATGCTTTGCTCGATTTAGTAGTTCTAGATTTTGAATCGCTTCAAATTGTTGAAAATGAAGGGTTTAGAAAGTATTCTAATGTGCTCAACCCTGAATACAACCTCCCATCTAAAAAAAAATGAATGAAATGCTTGAAAAGAACTATGTTTCTGAGTCAAAGTCTTTGAAGCAGAAACTTAAAGACGTCGACCATATAGCTTTGACATCGGACATTTGGACGTTAGATAGCGATTGCTTTATAAGTATAACGGCTCACTACATAGAAGAAACGCTGATGAAAGCGTCCGTTCTTTCAACCACCGAGCTCCAGAAAAATTATACTTCGGAAAACATAGCAAATGCAATCCAAAAAATATTGGACGAATGGGAAATTGGTCAAAAAATTGTAGCTATTGTCACAGACAAAGCCGCGACAGTGAAAGAGGCAGTGAGTGATTTTTTGATTAAAAGCAATCTTTTCTGTGTGGGCCACACATTAAACCTCACAGTTGAAGACTGCATTGAAAAGGTCGATGTAGTACACAAGTGTAGAGGCATTGTATCCCATTTTCGGCATAATGTAAAATCGTCAAATGCACTGATTGATATGCAGAAAAAATTTAATGTCGAAACTTTAAAATTAGTGCAACACGTTACGACAAGGTGGACTAGCACTTTCTTTATGATTGAGCGCATGTTAAAAGTAAAAGTGGCTCTTGGGGCTACAGTGTCACTTTTGGCAGTCTCTTTGCCTCATCTGAAGTCTAACGAATGGGATTTGATGGAGGAGATAATCATGATTTTACAACCGTTTGTAAAAACTACAACTATTTTGTCAGAAGAGCCCTTTCCTTCATTATCATGTGTTATTCCCTTAGTAGTTGGACTCCACAATGCAGTTGAAAAAAAACGATTAACTACTGAGTGGTCTAAACGCTTACAAAGACATCTGCTTACGGGCATTGAAAAGCGTCTAGGTATATATGAATTGGACAGAACGGCAGCCAAGGCTACGTTTTTAGATCCACGGTTCAAAAAAAATGGGTTTGGAATCGAAGTTCATGCTGCTAATGCTCAAAGTTGGATTATAGAAGAGCTAAAAGATTTCTTAATAAATAGTTCAACTTCAAGTCCTGAATGTACAGCAAGCAGCTCAAATGCAGGTTTGTGACTTTTTTTTTGTCAAATAAATGTAAAATGATTTTCATTTACCTATCTAGAACAAACAAATTCCAATTCCGACACTGACAACGAAGATGATGAAATCTGGGGTGTTATTGACAGAAAAATTTGTGAAGCAAAAACCAAAATTACTCCTTTTTCATTAGCAGCTGGTATGGTGAGTTTCTTTTTTTATTAAGTAGTTTTAGTAGGGTAGAGCGAGGAGGATTTGACACAAAAATAATATTTTGTACTATTGGGCCAACATTTAGCGAACTGGTAAAAACGTCGTAATGGACGGTGATCCTTAGTTATTTGACTTCAAAGTTATCAACATCCCAATATTTTATTCAAAAGAGTCTTGATGATATGAAGGTCAAAACCAATATTCAGAAAGTGACAAAACCTCCTACTTTTTAGGAGGATTTGACACATCTTTAGGATGTTTTCACAACTGGTGGGAGGATTTGCCAATCTAATAATTTTTATAAAAATGCGTTCTGAATTATGATGAAACGCAAAACTTTGTAAAAAAAAATCGAGTTAGTATTTTAACGAATGTCGAGACGTGCAAAATGGACGTTAAATCTTTTTTTCTTTTGATCTGGAGTGACTGGTAGAATAGGATCTTCTTTTGAACAATACGAAAAACGTTTTAAGTGTTTTAAGAGATGCATTTCTGGAGGCATCCATCCACTGTTAGAAAGTAAGCCAATGACCCCAGATATAGCCACCTTCATGAATTCCTTCGAGGGCGTATTAAGACTTTAGGAATATGGTTTCCAGCCTCATTGACAAATGCAATCATTGCCACTAAAGTCCCATTTTCGCCTGAAGCGGTTTGATACACAGTTCGCTTACTCTTCTGTGCTATGATGTGTAAAAATATATTGGCGGTTATAATAAAATGTTACTCTTTTCGTATAAAGCAACAAAACTTACTCTTATCGAGTCCATAACATAACCGTTGTGATTCCAGTTTCATAGCGGTTATAAATATTTTCGGGATTGAATGAATGCTTCAAAAGGAGACCTTTAAGCTTACAAAAAACAAATCAACCACAGCAGTTTTTGTAAAAAATTTAAATTGGGCCAAGCTTTTCCAGGTGCTTGCTCATTATGGCGGGATGAGAGGCATTTGATCTTATTTTTTATGACATAGTCGTACACAAAACGCCTTGCCATATCAACTGTCAGACTGTGTTGTAAATTTGAACATTTTTTTCAAATATTCCGTCGAATCGGTCTTTTTCGATGTTGGTTGTACCTTACCTACAGAATATTTAATGCTAGCCTTACTTTCAAGCTCGTTTTGGACCCGCTTTTCTGACAAAAGTTTCCGTATTTCCGAGCAGCACTCGTTGGTGTTTCAGTTTTGTTTCTAATCTCCATTAATGCTTTTTTGAGTGAATCTTCCTCAATAACCTTTTCAGGATGTTTCTTTGTTTTTTTTTTTAATATTTAGCATATTTTCTTTAATAACTATTCGAGTATCTTTAAACTTATATTCTAATTAGGTATGCTTAAACCTTTTTGTAGGAGGATTTGACAATTTGTCAAATCATCCTTATTCTTAGATGTCAAATCCTCCTTTCGTCACACTTAATTAAAAATTTTAAGCCTACCAAACTTTTGGAGTTGCTAACACTGAAACATATATTTACTGCCAAAACCTTTTGATTGGTTAATCAAATAACAAAATACAAAATAAAGGAAATTGTCACTGAAAACTGTTATCCGTAAAAACGAAATTGTAAAATTATCAAAAAAATGCACCAAAAACAATAGACTCATGCATAGGTCAACAAACCCTAGCCACAAGTGGCATTTTCATGTAAGTGAATCACAACATGTCAAGAACTCTTTATTTTGATATTTCCTTTCTTTGCACGTTATAAGTAGTGCGATATTTGAAAATGACAAATCCTCCTTTCGTCAAATCCTCTTCGCTCTACCCTAACTTATGTTTTTATTGTTTGTTCGCCATAAATATGTTTGATGTCAGTCCTCTTTCTTGATTCCAATTTTTTAAATCGGGTTCCAAAAACAATATAGACAAATATGTAAACTATCTGGGATTCCTAAGTTTTTTGAAAGCCTTGTCAAAAAAAACTTGATTTCCTAGTGAAGGAACATAAGTGGTTCTCAACATGGGTTCATCTCGGGAAGATCAACAATCACCAATTTAACATGTTTCTCTTCTTTCCTTGTTGAAAGTAGTGATCAAGTGGATGTTATTTATACCGATTTTAGCAAAGCGTTTTTTTCGGTTTGATCTGAAACGATCTGAAACTTTTTCTGAAAGTAACCTCTATTAGCGAATGCCAAAAACTCCAATTGGATCTTGATAATCTATCTCGCTGGTGTGTGTTAAACCGCTTGAATCTTAACGCCAAAAAATGTTTTGTGCTTTCTCTCTCAAGAAAGAATCATACGCAAGAGTTTTCATATTATCTTGAATGAAACCCTCTTCAGAGAACTGAAAAATTTAAGGATTTAGACGTACTTTTTGGTGATTTGGATTCTCTTTTACACCACATATAGAAGCTGTTGTATCAAAAGCTAACTCAATGTTTGGATTTATCAAAAGAAACTCCACAGACTTTACTAACTCCTACACCCTTGTGTCTCTTTATACCTCACTAGTAAGACCCAACCTAGAGTATGCAGACATCGATCGTCTGGAACCGTCACCAACAATGTTTTTCCGATCGAATTCAGAAAGTTCAGAATAGGTTTACGAAGTATGCATTTTACAAAATGCGGTGGTGCTTTCATCCAAATTCCACAGCTAGAGTGTCGATCTATTGTCGAACGCGCAAACACGCGCCGCGCTAATTGTCCGCAAAATTAAAATTGTGCTTCTTTCCGCCACCCAAAAAAATAAGAAAAAAAAAAAACCAAAACAAACAATCAACAATAAACCACTAATAAAAATATCAACTATTAATTTTCCTCCCGTGCCGCCGCGCCGCAATAAAGAAAAAAAAATTCATGCAAAAAAAAGTTTAAGTGCAAAAATTATTCAGTGCGCTGTGCTGCAAAAATTAATTTAAATAAAAAAAGGCCATCAATAGACCAAACAATTAGTGCATACCTTCTTATCTTCTCCTCCCCCACACCACTCTCGCAGTCTCAGTACCTGCACACATTTTTTCTAATCGATATTTCCTTATCGCATCGTCGAATTCACTTTAACCGAATACCTACACATACACATGGCTCTAGTCATATAACTCGGGTTGAAGCATGTGCAAGGGTGTTGTTTTCATTTTAAGTTTTGTCGCGTTTTTTATGACTGTTATTACAGGTTTTGATTTTTGTGCTTTGTGATATACAGTTATTGAGTTTGCTTTAAATATTACAGCTTTTAATTTTTTTGTATTCAGTCATTGACTTTGCTTTTAATATTACAGATCTTGATTTTCGTGATTCGATATTCAGTTTTCAGTAATTTTAATTTAAATAAAAATTTTAAAACAATGCTTGCCCCAAGGAAAAGATCTCTTGCGTGGGAATTTTTTTAGTAAAGAAGGTAATGAAATGGTTATTAAAAAGTTTTAATGAAAAAAGACAAGTGTTGAATAGATAGATAGATAGATAGATAAAATAATTTTATTTTTTCGAAAAAAATAGTTATAAAAGCAAGATAATGCTGGTTAACAAAATTAATTACGACAATAACTTATTAAAGTTGTCTGCCAGGTTAAAAATTTTAAGACTTAAATTATGACTTAGCTTGAATTTAAAGTTTGATTCAGTTCAATTATATTCATTTACAATTAAGTTTCGATAATTTAGAGCATGTTTTAAGAATTTGTATAGTTTTAAGCCTTGCCCAAACCAACGCGGTGAGTGCGTGCGATGCGATTGCGATAAGTCAAATCCCTATGTAATCTTATGGACGTTTGACGTAATGCATAGGGATTTGACTTATGGCAATCGCATCGCACGCACTCACCGCGTTGGTTTGGCCAAGGCCTTAAGTAACATTTGCGGTTCAGTATATTCAGGAATTCTGCATAATCAATTGTTTCAGCTCCCAGATATATTCTGCGGTAAGTTTAGAAAATAGGACAAATACTAACGAAGTGGTAAGTGTTCTCCGTTGAATCAAGGTTACACATCGTGCAAAGTCCGACAGTATCGTTGCGAAACGCCCTTGCATTCGAATTCAGTAACCCGCATCGTGCTTTTAATATAAGGCTTATCATTTCTCGTGAATTTGAGTCATCAAAGTAATTGGGTACATCTGTGAAGGATAAGTTACAGTATTCGTCATGGAATTGAGATAGAAGAGCACGATCGGTAAACGACTTCCATAGATTTTCCTTAAGCTTTTTCAAAAGCGCGTTGTGAACATATTTCCATTCGTGGTTGTCGGCATTGACGGTGAAAGTCATTCCATTTTCTTGGAAAAGGCTTGACCATTCTTGGGCCCAATTAATATTTTTTTGAAGTACTGCCACTGTGAGTACACGGGGCAATCTACTACGAGGAAGACATAAGGTTTTTCGTATGTATCCGAAATGAGCGTTCAGTGTTGTGACAAATGCTTTGGACAGACCAGTTTCGATATTTACTACATAGTTTGGTGTAGGCAGGTTGAAACACCTTTTAACGAAGAACCTTTGTAGCTTTTCAACTTCAGTGTACTCCTTGTGTCCTTGTACCCCCACACCTGTGCACAATAATACATTATCGATCTAGTGGCTGCGTCGTGCACTTTAAATTTGGCTGAGTGAGAAACGTATTTATTCTTTATGAATTTCGACCAAGTAGCGTTTATTGCATTTTTCGATGATGCCAGTCTTTTTGTCAGATGTTCGGACTTCGGACCATGACATATTGTAAGTAAATATGACGCCAAGATACTTGTATTGGTTTGTTATTTTGATTTCAGCTTCGTTAAAGTACCATGCTTCACTGGCAGCTCTGCGACCTCCATTTCTGAATATAACAATCTCAGACTTGTTTAAATTTACTTCGAGATTCCATTTTTGGCAATAGGTGCTGAACTTATTGATGATAGTTTGCAGCTTGTTGGGACTGTCAGCTAAGAGCACAATGTCATCGGCATATAAAAGAACGTTTATTCCAAGCCCTTCAAAAAATATTCCGATGGGAAGTTCCGAGTGTAGGTCATTTAAAAACAGGATAAACAATAACGCAGTTAATACACATCCTTGTCTAACACCTTTGCTCGTGCTGAAGAAATTTGATGCATTATGTCCATCCCAAACTGCTGCGACTGTATCCTGGTAGAGAAGTTTCATAATTGAAATCATTTTCGACGATATACCTAAAGCAGCTAGCTTGTGAAACAGTGCTTGACGGTTGATGTTGTCGAAGGCCGCTTTCAAATCTACAAACCAAGCATACAGTTTTTTTTCTGACTTAATTGTATTTGAATCAGGCATGAGAGATTGTAAATCTGATCAATGGTGCTATAGTTGTTTCGATAGGCGGCTTGGTATTCGTTGAGTATATTATTGTTCTCAATCCAGGTTGTTAGACGGTTTAGGATTAAAGTGGTGAATAGCTTATAGAGGGTATCTAAAAACGAAAGTCCTCGGTAGTTGGATACAATGTTTGCATCACCCTTTTTGAAAAGTGGGTAAATAATTGATTTATTGAAAGAGGAAGGTAACGTTTCAGTTTCGAAAATTACGTTGAAAAAGGCATGTACCTCGGTAATAAAACTGTCACTAGCATTTTTATAAAATTCATAAGGTATACCATCTATACCCGGAGCTTTGTTATCCTTTGCAGAAGTTATAACCAAATTGAGTTCCTGTAGTTCGAATAAGTTATCAAGTTCGGCGATAAAAACAGAAGGCGTTTCTTGGATAAACACAGAATTTTGTGTACCATCATAATTTAGAGCACTTTCAAAGTGGGACATGAAATCGATAGCCGTGATTTGAGGTACAGTACTCGGAGGACTACCACGAATTTCCTTTGCAAGTTTCCACCAGTCCTTTGCTGAGTTGATGCTAGAAAGTTGGCTTGCAATACTTTGATAGTACAATCGTTGTTTCTCTTTACATAAGGTTTTATACTTCCGGTTAGCTTCACAATAGTTTTTTCTGCATGCGTCGAGGTTGAATTTTCTATAAATCCTAAGTAGTTTAAGCGATGCTTTCCTACTCATGTGGCAATCAATGTCAAACCACGGTTTCTTTTTTCGAACTTTGTATTGGCTGAACTAGACCTTCCATGCGCTTTGTATATACATTCCTTTAATGCGAGGCATCGTGACTCAATATCGTTATTTGGCATAATATTTTCAATAGTTAATAGTCTAAGAGCTGGAAGCAAATTTTTGGTGTGGAGTGATAACCAAAAATAATGCACATGTATGTGTAGATAGACGCACCATTATATCAGATTCAACCGTCTGGCAGGTTTCTTTTTCAGCCGTGGGCGGGGGTGGGCGTTCGAAAATGGTAATTTTTCAGATTTTGAGGTCGAAGTGATAACCACATAAATGATACATCAAAAAATCAGAAAAATTCCCCTGATTACAAAAAACTCGGTCCCAGACGATTTGGTTTCAGCCTACTGCTTGCCAGACGCTATTTAACACTTTTCAAGTGCATTTTTCAGCTTCAAGCACTAATAACTTTTTCCTATTACATTTAACCAAGAAAGTGGTACGCCAAAAAATAAGAAAATTTATCCTGATTCCAAAAAAGTGTATTTCAGATGATTTAGTTTTAGCCTACTGCTTGCCAGACGCTCTTTAACATTTTAGTAAAATGCATTTTTCAACTTAAAGTACTGCTAACTTTTTTCCTATCACATATAACCAAGAAATAAGACTGCAGGTGCAGATGGCCTTGATGCCGAACTTTTCAAGGCAGCTGGAGATCAGTTGGAAAGGAGCATGCACCAGCTGATCTGCATGATATGGTCGAAAGAAAGCATGCCCGATGAATGGAACCTCAGTATCGTATGCCCGATCCTAAAGAAAGGAGACCCTCACAACTGCGCCAATTATAGAGGGATAAGCCTCCTTAACGTCGCTTATAAGATCTTGTCTGCTGTAATATGTGAACGTCTGAAACCCCACGTCAACAACTTGATAGGTCCTTATCAATGTGGTTTTAGACCGGAGAAGTCCACAATAGACCAAATTTTCACATTACGGCAGATCTTGGAAAAAACCCGAGAACACAATATCGATATTCACCATCTTTTTATCGATTTCAAGGCCGCGTATGACAGTATCTACAGAGACGAGCTGTACAGAGCCATGTCTAGTTTCGGCATCCCTGCAAAACTCGTACGACTATGCAGGATGACTTTGGAGAATTCACGCTGCTCCGTCAAGGTCGGTAAAGAACTCACCGAGACCTTTGATGTCGAAAAAGGTTTTAGGCAAGGCGATAAACTGTCATGCGATTTCTTCAACATCATACTTGAACAGATTGTAAGAAACTCAAACGTCAACACCAGAGGAACAATTTTTCAAAAGTCTGTGCAATTGCTCGCATATGCAGACGATATTGACGTAATGGGAAGAAAAAAGCGTGATGTCATAGGTGCTTTTGCGAGTATTGAAACAGAAGCGGCAAAAATGGGTTTGATGGTTAATGAGGGCAAAACAAAGTATATGCTGTCATCAAACAAGGACACAGAACATCGACGAATTGGACAAAACGTCACAATAGACAGACATAACTTCGAGGTAGTACAGGACTTCGTCTACCTAGGATCCGCTGTAGACACGGAAAATAACATCAGTGCGGAGATCAAACGGAGAATAACTCTTGCCAACCGTTGCTTCTTTGGGTTAAGAAGGCAATTGAGAAACAAAACCCTCTCCAGAAAAACCAAGGTAACCTTATATAAGACCTTAATCATCCCAGTCCTGCTGTACGGCGCGGAAGCATGGACCTTATCGAAAGCGGATGAGGAAACCCTTGGTCGTTTCGAAAGAAAAATTCTCCGAATGATCTTTGGTCCCGTATGCGAAGGCAATGTGTGGAGAAGAAGATACAACAACGAGCTGTATGAGCTGTACCGCGACATGTGCATAGCCAGAAGAGTACGCATCGCGAGGCTACGATGGTTGGGCCATGTTGAGCGGATGGACCCAAACGCTCCGGCTCGTCGGGTGTTCGAAAGCACATTGCAGGGAAATCGCGGAAGGGGAAGACCTCGTCTTAGGTGGCGCAATCAAGTGGAGGATGACCTCAACCGACTTGGAGTGCGAAACTGGAGAGAGCTCGCCCGAAATAGAAGTCGTTATCGAAGGATGTTGGTTGAGGCCCAGGTTCACCCCGAACTGTAATGCCCACCTAAGTAAGTAAATATAACCAAGAAAGTAGTATGCCAAAACATCAGAAAAAAGTCGGTATCAGACGATTTGGTTTCAGCTTTCTCCATGCCAGACGCATTTTAGCTTAAGCATGTTTATCAAATTGAATAAAAATCAAAAATTTCATTTAAATGAAATACTACAAGCAATTATTCATTGAATTTGATAAACATGCTTAATCTAAAATGCGTCTGGCATGGAGAAGGCTAAAACCAAAGACTTTTTTGTAATCAGCAAAACTTTTCTGATGTGTTGGCACACTCTTTCTTGGTTATTATTATGTGATAGGAAAAAGTTATCAGTACTTTAAGTATAAAAATGCATTTTACTAAAATGTTAAAGAGCGTCTGGCAAGCAGTAGACTGAGACCAAATCGTCTGGGACACACTTTTTTTGAAATCAGGGTAACTTTTCCTATTTTTTGGCGTACCATTTTCTTGGTTATATGTAATAGGAAAAAAATTATTAGTGCTTTCATCTGAAAATGCACTTGAAAATGTTAAAATGCGTCTGGCACTCAGAAGGCTGAAACCAAATCTTCTGAGACCGAGTTTTTTGTAATTAGGGGAATTTTTCTGATCTTTTAGCGTACCACTTTCTTTGTTAAATGTGATAAGAAAAAAGTTATCAGCTAAATTGAAAAATGCATTTGAAAAATGTTGAAATGCGTCTATCAAGCAGAAGGCTGAAACCAAATCCTTTTGGACACACTTATTTTTAGTCGGGGGAACTTTTGTAATGTTTCGGCGTACCATATTTTTGGTTACATGTGATAAGAAAAAAGTTATCAATACTTTAAGTTGAAATGTGCGTTTAAAAAAATGTTAAAGTGCGTGTGGCAAGCAGTAGGCTAAAACTAAATCATCTGAAATACACTTTTTTGAAATCAGGATAAATTTTCTTATTTTTTGGCGTACCATTTTCTTGGTTAAATGTAATAGGAAAAAGTTATTAGTGCTTGAAGCTGAAAAATGCACTTGAAAAGTGTTAAAATGCGTCTGGCAAGCAGTAGGCTGAAACCAAATCGTCTGGGACCGAGTTTTTTGTAATCAGGAGAATTTTTCTGATTTTTTGATGTATCATTTATGTGGTTATCACTTCGACCTCAAAATCTGAAAAATTACCATCTTCGAACGCCCACCCCCGCCCCCGACTGAAAAAGAAACCTGCCAGACGGTTGAATCTGATACAATGGTGCATCTATCTACACATACATGTGCATTATTTTTGGTTATCACTCCACTCCAAAAATTTGCTTCCAGCTCTTGGTCTATAAAGCATGAGTTTTTTGTAAGTATTCAGCACTTCTATTGTTTGACCATTTGAGCCTGGGAAGAAGGTATGATACAGACTGTCCTGCAGTAATTTGAGATGCTTTTATATCCAATACTAGTGGCATGTGATCCGAAAATGTTGTACATCCTATTGAAAAGTTGTCAATCATTTCCAAAGCAGTGTATGACGGGCAGCAATAATCTACGACTGACGAACCTCTGTTTGACACATATGTATACTCGCCCGTTCTATCATTAAAACCCCTTCCATTTAGAATGAATGCTCCGATGTCCTCTAAAAACTCAATAAACTTGTTGCCGCTACTGTCACTTACAGCATCCTTTGAACACCGCATTTCGCTTATAGAAGGTGAAGATGTTCTTGCATCAATGGATCCCCTTGCTCCCGTTCTTACATTGAGATCTCCCATGATAATGAAATTATTTGATTCAAATTTATCAAAGAAAGATTTCAAAATTTCAAAGTCATAAACCCAATGATTGCAATTAAGGTAGTTTGGTATTAAATTTAGGATTGATCCAGAAAAGTTTCCTCTCAAAAAAACAGTGTTATGAAAATTCTGAAATTTAAGCTGGTACGTAGTCTCAATGCTTTTACGAAATCCAAATAAGCACCCTCCACTCTCTCTCTGCCGAAGTTTTTAGTTTTTATTGCAGGAACCCAGAATAATTTAAAATCTTTAAAATAAATTTCATAATTTTGTGTATGCTCTGATAAGACAAATGTTTCATATAAAAAGAAAATATCAAATTGACAAACATATTTGAAAAAATGGTTACATAAAAAAATTTTATTGACAAGACCAGCTATATTATACGATAATACCTGACAGACTTTCAATTGCTAAATTTGATTGTTTGTTAGGTTGGCATTCGATTGTTGCGTGTTTGAATGGGTATCAAGTACTACAGAGTAATTAGAATCCGTTCCTAAATGTTGTTGGAGAAATACTCTGTCACTTTCATTAAAAGCTCTTATTACACCATCTTTGTTGCATTTGAATCGCCTACGTCCACCTACAGTAAGAGTCCAGCGTTTGATTTCGATCCGCAAGTTTCTGTCACTTTTTAGAAGACCTCTTTTAATTTGACGAAGGTGATATTGCTCTGTTCTTTCGCTCGACGTTAGGTCCTTATTAATTGATATTTTCGTATTGGACAGATTTTTGGTAGCAGACATAACGGAGTGAACTTCATCAGCGTTGGCAAGTTCAAAAACATAGGCTGGTTTGGCGTGTGTTGAGTTTATTTTACGGGCAGTGCTCGTCGTAGCTGTGACATGGAGAGTATTGCTACACACGCTACACACTTGTTGGAATTGATGTTTGGCTTCCTGAACATTTTCTGCATTTAAACCTCTAACAATAACATTAAGCCTTTTTGAAAATTTTTCAGCCTCTTCTACTCTTTTCTGGAGTAATTTTTCCCCATCCTTCAACTTTTCGATTTCCTCCCTCAGGACTTTGTTTTCTTCTTGCAGGGCCGTGACGTCGACTTTGATGTTGTTTATGTCCTCTTTAGTAGCAATTTTAATCAGTTTCTGGTCTAAGAGTTTGTCCATTTCGGCGATCAGAATAGCCATTGAAAAGTTTTCAACCATTTGGGACGTGGTGCAGCTCTTCTTCAAAGAATTAGAAGTTCCTGGTTCGGGTGAAGTTTCTCCAAAGGATCTTTTACTTTTCGACCCGTAACTCATGAGCAGAGCTGGGAGTCACTGTTTTTCAAATTGAATAAATGAATGTGGAAAAACAGTTTAAATATTTATGTATTTGATTCTAGAAAATGAAACTGATTCATTGAAAATAGACTATTTTGATGAAAAATAAAATAAACAAGTTTTCAATAAAACAACAAGTAATATATTTAAAATTCAACACTCCCGCTTTCTATTGAAAACTTCAATTATCTTTCGAATATAAAGAAAACATTTTTTGGTAATGCCAAAATAAAATAGGCTCCTTCAAATTTTTCTCGAATGAAATGGTGTCTTACATCAATATGTTTATGACTTATTTTTCGACGAGGAATCCGATGGTGACCTTGGACGAACCTTGAAGCTCCTGCGACCCAAACATCGATTTTTCAAATGGAAACCCCCATTTTTTATTGCAGATTTGGAGAGCGCAGAATTTTACGAAAATATATGTCAAATATCAAGGTCACCATCGGATTCCTCGTCGAAAAATAAGTCGGATATAGGGTCTTTGATTTTTATTATCGCATATTCTGCCATATTTCCATACTTTTGTCGCACCCAGTATACACAATACACATAATATATAATTTTGATCTTCTTTTGCATAATATAGCATTCCATAACCAATTGTTCCTTTAATGTATTTTAATATGCGTTTTAAAGTTTTCATGAATGA
Source organism: Melanostoma mellinum (assembly GCA_914767635.1). Lineage (NCBI taxonomy): Eukaryota > Metazoa > Arthropoda > Insecta > Diptera > Syrphidae > Melanostoma > Melanostoma mellinum. The sequence goes on along the minus strand of OU612059.1, from coordinate 57,164,262 downwards.
TTTTTGGCTTTTCCATATAGCGACTTACTAAACCAATTGCATAGCTAATGTCTGGTCTTGTAGCAATTGCTCGATACATCAAACTTCCAATTAGTTCTCGGAATGGAAATTTTACTCGAATCCGAATTTTCAAATTTTGAAAGTATTTGATTTGGATCAGCTGGAACTGACACCGGATTACAATTTTCATAATCAAATTTTTGCAGTATTTTCTTGACATAGGCGGTTTCGTGCATGAATATGGAGCCATCAGGAAGATGATCAATCTCAAAATCAAGAAAACAACCTATTTTCATTTGCTTAATTTCAAAATGTTTTTGTAAATGTTCTAATACTGAATTTACAGTAGACTCATCATCACCACAAACGATTCCTTCATCGACATATAAAGCCAATAAGAGTAATTTTCCGTTCTCATTACTGTAGAACACACAAGGATCCGATTCACTAGTTTTGAAACCAAAAAAAACTTACAAATGTTTTAAATTTTTAATTCCAGCATCTAGAAGCTTGTTTAAATCAATTCAATGGTCATAAAAACCAACTGGTTGGTGCATATAAACAACTTAAAAGCCGTTTTCACATCGAATTGCTTTATAAGTATCTTCTTCTTTGCAGAAATAGCATGAATCGCTCTCAATGACGTGAAACGAACCACTGCACAGTGGTTCCACTCTCGAACAAAGGCGGCCATAATTACTTACTCACTTGATAACATCTAAAGACTATTTATTCTTTAATGATTTGGGCTTTCTGATTACGAATCTGCCATAAATTTTGATGTATCTCTTAGGTGTCTTGAGATAAAGGCGGTAAAAGGGTTCAAGATCGGTTTGCTTTAGTTTAGCTATTGTGATTGGAACAAATCTTTGTTTTTTGTTTTATTTTGCTCTTTTATTTTGAATTTTTTTAATTAAGGAACAAATCAATATACGATATATTGCAAACATGTTTCTTAAAGAAAATTTAATGTTCTACAAAAAAGGTGTTTTGATATTTTTCAATAAAGTACTTCCTTCAGAAGTTATTCGCGATTAAAGTTGAAAAAATAATAAATTTCTTAGTTCGCTTAAAAATTCATTAAAAATCAAACCGCAAATTTCCGCAGCTGATTGAAAGTGTGCTTAATAGAATATTTAATGACCTTTTTGGCTATATATAACACTTTGGGGGCAGTGCGGGGCATAACAGTTAAAAGTTTAAGGCAAATAACATTAAGATTTTCCATTTTTTTTATGTTTTTCTATCTAGGCCCAATTTGCAAACCTTTATATTTAGTCTAACACTGATTAAAAAAAAAAAATTGTGGAGGTTTAACCTTTTAATAATATATCCACATCAAAGAAACGCTCCACAAAGAGATAAGAAAACGTCAAAACTAGCAAATGAAGTCCTATTAACATTTGGAGCACTCAAATTCAAATGTCATGTGTTTGCAATGTTATAACTTCGAAAGTAAATAGTTAACGGCATTTAGGTTTTCATTTATTATGACTTTAGGATGTTCTCAGCTTATTATAACGGGTTTTTATTATAACCGTTGCAATGAATTTTTTTAATTTTGGCCTACGGTGGAACCACTGTGCACTGGACTGAATGTTTCTAGATAGTCTATTCCGTATTCTTGATGGAATCCACGACAAGCCAATCTTGCTTTGAAACATTGAATCGAGCCGTCGGTATCAGTTTTCACTTTAAAAATCCATTTCTTATCAATTACCTTTTGTCCACATGGTTTTTCAACTAAACTCCAGGTCTGATTGATTTCTTCATCCATCGCTTTGAGATATTGTTTACGTTCTATTGAATTGACATCTTCTTCATAGGACTTCGGTTCATTAGTTATCGTCAGTAAAGCCTTCGCCATCGAAGTGTGTTCTTGTCGCTTCCGTAAACGTGTATTTAAAATATTGCTTTCTTCTATGTGTGATCATAAAACTGGTTTACTTGGAATATTCTTTTTAGATTTTTGACTAATTTTAGGTGTTTAATTTTTTTGATTTTGACGAATTTCCGTTGATTGTCTTTCAGGTAGATTTATTAAGTCCGGTTGAAAAGTTTCGCTTGATTGGTTCTCTTCTTGTATATCATTATATTTTTTGAACAACACATTCTTCACAAACAATAGATTCCTTAACTTTTTCATTTATTACTTTCATAGAAAATGTGTCTTCTGCCAAAAACTTTACATCGCGGACAGTTGAAATTATGTTATTTTCATCAACAACACGGATTCCTTTTTGAAACTCGTCGTACCCAAAAAATAAACATTTTCTGGATTTTTGATCCAGTTTTTTTCTTTTTTGTTTCGGAATATGACAATAAACTTCCGAACCAAAAACCTGAAAATGTTTGAATTGACTTGGTTTCCCGTACCAAAGTTCGAAAGTGATTTTCGATCCGATTATGAATTCGAAATTTTGAAAACTCATCTTTGAAAAGCAAAAAATAACTGGATCCCCCAAATGAATCTTCTTCTTGCAAAGACCAGACGTTCATGCATCACATGAGTCTTTTTTCATAGTTAACATCGAATTTTCGGAAATTGGTTCAATTACTTTAAAAAGCATTTGAAACATGCTTCCTTTTCGTGCTCCCACTGCAACAACATTTTCGCCATCCAATAGCTTGAAACAATTCTTATCCGAAAAGCAAATTAATAATCGCCTGTTCGCTCTTCCAGAAGATGTTTCGCTGAATCATTGTTATGTTCATAAATCGAATGTAACTTCTTACATCTTCTTCACATATTTTTTGAAGTGGAATAGTTACATAAATGAATCAGAATTTTGCCCACACGAATTCACAATTAGTTTCTGTGCCATAGCGACTTTTTTATACCATTGGGGCTTTCAAGAATCGTATCCGGATAGATTGTTGTTGTTTACGTGTTGAACTTTTAGCAGAGTCACACACCCCTTTCAACTAAAAACCTATCCAAAGATATCCGAGTATTTTTGGTATACCTTTCTATTCAAGTGATCAGCTGATAGAAAATTTATTTTTATTTCTTTTCATATTGATTTTTTGTTTTGGTGTGCATTTATTTTAGCATAAGTCTTTTAAAACGTATGGGAAATCGCAAAAAAAATAAGTTATAATCGTCAGGCAATGATATTTTGAATGTTTTTCTGTTTTCAAAAGTCAAATTTTAGTATTTCAGAGCTGTTGTCTGCAGCAATCTGGAAAAAGATATCTGGATTGTTCAAAAAGGTATCCAAGAAACAGCTATCCGAGATAGGCTATCCGATACAGGTTCTTGAACGACGGAACGTCCACATCATCCATTGTGAAGGGCTTGTAAATTTTTCAAATACTTCCTTCCATCTTGACTTTAGCAATAATATGCTTTGCTCTTTATCTATACCTGCGTCTTCGGTAACTTTCTATTAGAGACACAAATTACGTAGTGAGTAAAAGCTCCTTCAAATGTTTTATTATTTGAAACACCCAAAATATTGCGTTTAATCTTAAAAACCTTTTAAAATTTGCCTGGTCTCATAACCTACTGTAGTTAAATGGTAAAGTTTTAAAGAAAAAAAAAAAAACAAGAGTTGAATAAATGAATGTGAAAAACAGATTGAATATTTATTTGAATCTAGAAAATGAAACTGATTCATTGAAAATAGACTATTTTGATGAAACATAAAATAAACAAGTTTTCAATAAAACAACAACAAGTATTAATAATATTTAAAATTCAACAGGAAATAAAGTAAGATGCAGAATATGTTCTTGTGTTTATAAATATTCTGGCAATACAAGTACATTGAATGTACATATAAAAAAGAAACACCCAGAGGAGCTCCTGGCAATTACGGAAGAAAGGGTAGTAAATACTAATGTTGACATTGTTGACAGAAGTATCCCTGTCCACAGCCAAAGAGCAAATGATATTGATATTGATCAACCTTCAACAAGCCAAGCTGTGAGAATTTGCCAAAATCAAAAAGACGCAGATAATGCTTTGCTTGATTTAGTAATTCTAGATTTTGAATCGCTTCAAATTGTTGAAAATGAAGGGTTTAGAAAGTATTCTAATGTGCTCAACCCTGAATACAACCTCCCATCTAAAAAAAAAAATGAATGAAATGCTTGAAAATAATTTTTTCTGAGTCAAAGTCTTTGAAGCAGAAACTTAAAGACGTCGACCATATAGCTTTGACATCGGACATTTGGACGTTAGATAGCGATTGCTTTATAAGTATAACGGCTCACTACATAGAAGAAACGCTGATGAAAGCGTCCGTTCTTTCAACCACCGAGCTCCAGAAAAATTATACTTCGGAAAACATAGCAAATGCAATCCAAAAAATATTGGACGAATGGGAAATTGGTCAAAAAATTGTAGCTATTGTCACAGACAAAGCCGCGACAGTGAAAGAGGCAGTGAGTGATTTTTTGATTAAAAGCAATCTTTTCTGTGTGGGCCACACATTAAACCTCACAGTTGAAGACTGCATTGAAAAGGTCGATGTAGTACACAAGTGTAGAGCATTGTATCCCATTTTCGGCATAATGTAAAATCGTCAAATGCACTGATTGATATGCAGAAAAAATTTAATGTCGAAACTTTAAAATTAGTGCAACACGTTACGACAAGGTGGACTAGCACTTTCTTTATGATTGAGCGCATGTTAAAAGTAAAAGTGGCTCTTGCGGCTACAGTGTCACTTTTGGCAGTCTCTGCCTAATCTGAAGTCTAACGAATGGGATTTGATGGAGGAGATAATCATGATTTTACAACCGTTTGTAAAAACTACAACTATTTTGTCAGAAGAGCCCTTTCCTTCATTATCATGTGTTATTCCCTTAGTAGTTGGACTCCACAATGCAGTTGAAAAAAAAACGATTAACTACTGAGTGGTCTAAACGCTTACAAAGACATCTGCTTACGGGCATTGAAAAGCGTCTAGGTATATATGAATTGGACAGAACGGCAGCCAAGGCTACGTTTTTAGATCCACGGTTCAAAAAAAATGGGTTTGGAATCGAAGTTCATGCTGCTAATGCTCAAAGTTGGATTATAGAAGAGCTAAAAGATTTCTTAATGAATAGTTCAACTTCAAGTCCTGAATGTACAGCAAGTAGTTCAAATGCAGGTTTGTAACTTTTTTTCTTTGTCAAGCAAATGTAAAATGAATTTTATTTACCTATCCAGAACAAACAAATTCCAATTCCGACACTGACAACGAAGATGATGAAATCTGGGGTGTTATTGACAGAAAAATTTGTGAAGCAAAAACCAAAATTACTCCTATGTCATTAGCAGCTGGTATGGTGAGTTTCTTTTTTTATTAAGTAGTTTTAGTAACTTATGTTTTTATTGTTTGTTCGCCATAAATATGTTTGATGTCAGTCCTCTTTCTTGATTCCAATTTTTTAAATCGGGTTCCAAAAACAATATAGAGAAATATGTAAACTATCTGGGATTCCTAAGTTTTTTGAAAGCCTTGTCAAAAAAAACTTGATTTCCTAGTGAAGGAACATAAGTGGTTCTCAACATGGGTTCATCTCGGGAAGATCAACAATCACCAATTTAACATGTTTCTCTTCTTTCGTTGTTGAAAGTAGTGATCAAGTGGATGTTATTTATACCGATTTTAGCAAAGCGTTTTTTTCGGTTTGATCTGAAACGATCTGAAACTTTTTCTGAAAGTAACCTCTATTAGCGAATGCCAAAAACTCCAATTGGATCTTGATAATCTATCTCGCTGGTGTGTGTTAAACCGCTTGAATCTTAACGCCAAAAAATGTTTTGTGCTTTCTCTCTCAAGAAAGAATCATACGCAAGAGTTTTCATATTATCTTGAATGAAACCCTCTTCAGAGAACTGAAAAATTTAAGGATTTAGACGTACTTTTTGGTGATTTGGATTCTCTTTTACACCACATATAGAAGCTGTTGTATCAAAAGCTAACTCAATGTTTGGATTTATCAAAAGAAACTCCACAGACTTTACTAACTCCTACACCCTTGTGTCTCTTTATACCTCACTAGTAAGACCCAACCTAGAGTATGCAGACATCGATCGTCTGGAACCGTCACCAACAATGTTTTTCCGATCGAATTCAGAAAGTTCAGAATAGGTTTACGAAGTATGCATTTTACAAAATGCGGTGGTGCTTTCATCCAAATTCCACAGCTAGAGTGTCGATCTATTGTCGAACGCGCAAACACGCGCCGCGCTAATTGTCCGCAAAATTAAAATTGTGCTTCTTTCCGCCACCCAAAAAAATAAGAAAAAAAAAACCAAAACAAACAATCAACAATAAACCACTAATAAAAATATCAACTATTAATTTTCCTCCCGTGCCGCCGCGCCGCAATAAAGAAAAAAAAATTCATGCAAAAAAAAGTTTAAGTGCAAAAATTATTCAGTGCGCTGTGCTGCAAAAATTAATTTAAATAAAAAAAGGCCATCAATAGACCAAACAATTAGTGCATACCTTCTTATCTTCTCCTCCCCCACACCACTCTCGCAGTCTCAGTACCTGCACACATTTTTTCTAATCGATATTTCCTTATCGCATCGTCGAATTCACTTTAACCGAATACCTACACATACACATGGCTCTAGTCATATAACTCGGGTTGAAGCATGTGCAAGTGTGTTGTTTTCATTTTAAGTTTTGTCGCGTTTTTTATGACTGTTATTACAGGTTTTGATTTTTGTGCTTTGTGATATACAGTTATTGAGTTTGCTTTAAATATTACAGCTTTTAATTTTTTTGTATTCAGTCATTGACTTTGCTTTTAATATTACAGATCTTGATTTTCGTGATTCGATATTCAGTTTTCAGTAATTTTAATTTAAATAAAAATTTTAAAACAATGCTTGCCCCAAGGAAAAGATCTCTTGCGTGGGAATTTTTTTAGTAAAGAAGGTAATGAAATGGTTATTAAAAAGTTTTAATGAAAAAAGACAAGTGTTGAATAGATAGATAGATAGATAGATAAAATAATTTTATTTTTTCGAAAAAAATAGTTATAAAAGCAAGATAATGCTGGTTAACAAAATTAATTACGACAATAACTTATTAAAGTTGTCTGCCAGGTTAAAAATTTTAAGACTTAAATTATGACTTAGCTTGAATTTAAAGTTTGATTCAGTTCAATTATATTCATTTACAATTAAGTTTCGATAATTTAGAGCATGTTTTAAGAATTTGTATAGTTTTAAGCCTTGCCCAAACCAACGCGGTGAGTGCGTGCGATGCGATTGCGATAAGTCAAATCCCTATGTAATCTTATGGACGTTTGACGTAATGCATAGGGATTTGACTTATGGCAATCGCATCGCACGCACTCACCGCGTTGGTTTGGCCAAGGCCTTAAGTAACATTTGCGGTTCAGTATATTCAGGAATTCTGCATAATCAATTGTTTCAGCTCCCAGATATATTCTGCGGTAAGTTTAGAAAATAGGACAAATACTAACGAAGTGGTAAGTGTTCTCCGTTGAATCAAGGTTACACATCGTGCAAAGTCCGACAGTATCGTTGCGAAACGCCCTTGCATTCGAATTCAGTAACCCGCATCGTGCTTTTAATATAAGGCTTATCATTTCTCGTGAATTTGAGTCATCAAAGTAATTGGGTACATCTGTGAAGGATAAGTTACAGTATTCGTCATGGAATTGAGATAGAAGAGCACGATCGGTAAACGACTTCCATAGATTTTCCTTAAGCTTTTTCAAAAGCGCGTTGTGAACATATTTCCATTCGTGGTTGTCGGCATTGACGGTGAAAGTCATTCCATTTTCTTGGAAAAGGCTTGACCATTCTTGGGCCCAATTAATATTTTTTTGAAGTACTGCCACTGTGAGTACACGGGGCAATCTACTACGAGGAAGACATAAGGTTTTTCGTATGTATCCGAAATGAGCGTTCAGTGTTGTGACAAATGCTTTGGACAGACCAGTTTCGATATTTACTACATAGTTTGGTGTAGGCAGGTTGAAACACCTTTTAACGAAGAACCTTTGTAGCTTTTCAACTTCAGTGTACTCCTTGTGTCCTTGTACCCCCACACCTGTGCACAATAATACATTATCGATCTAGTGGCTGCGTCGTGCACTTTAAATTTGGCTGAGTGAGAAACGTATTTATTCTTTATGAATTTCGACCAAGTAGCGTTTATTGCATTTTTCGATGATGCCAGTCTTTTTGTCAGATGTTCGGACCATGACATATTGTAAGTAAATATGACGCCAAGATACTTGTATTGGTTTGTTATTTTGATTTCAGCTTCGTTAAAGTACCATGCTTCACTGGCAGCTCTGCGACCTCCATTTCTGAATATAACAATCTCAGACTTGTTTAAATTTACTTCGAGATTCCATTTTTGGCAATAGGTGCTGAACTTATTGATGATAGTTTGCAGCTTGTTGGGACTGTCAGCTAAGAGCACAATGTCATCGGCATATAAAAGAACGTTTATTCCAAGCCCTTCAAAAAATATTCCGATGGGAAGTTCCGAGTGTAGGTCATTTAAAAACAGGATAAACAATAACGCAGTTAATACACATCCTTGTCTAACACCTTTGCTCGTGCTGAAGAAATTTGATGCATTATGTCCATCCCAAACTGCTGCGACTGTATCCTGGTAGAGAAGTTTCATAATTGAAATCATTTTCGACGATATACCTAAAGCAGCTAGCTTGTGAAACAGTGCTTGACGGTTGATGTTGTCGAAGGCCGCTTTCAAATCTACAAACCAAGCATACAGTTTTTTTTCTGACTTAATTGTATTTGAATCAGGCATGAGAGATTGTAAATCTGATCAATGGTGCTATAGTTGTTTCGATAGGCGGCTTGGTATTCGTTGAGTATATTATTGTTCTCAATCCAGGTTGTTAGACGGTTTAGGATTAAAGTGGTGAATAGCTTATAGAGGGTATCTAAAAACGAAAGTCCTCGGTAGTTGGATACAATGTTTGCATCACCCTTTTTGAAAAGTGGGTAAATAATTGATTTATTGAAAGAGGAAGGTAACGTTTCAGTTTCGAAAATTACGTTGAAAAAGGCATGTACCTCGGTAATAAAACTGTCACTAGCATTTTTATAAAATTCATAAGGTATACCATCTATACCCGGAGCTTTGTTATCCTTTGCAGAAGTTATAACCAAATTGAGTTCCTGTAGTTCAAATAAGTTATCAAGTTCGGCGATAAAAACAGAAGGCGTTTCTTGGATAAACACAGAATTTTGTGTACCATCATAATTTAGAGCACTTTCAAAGTGGGACATGAAATCGATAGCCGTGATTTGAGGTACAGTACTCGGAGGACTACCACGAATTTCCTTTGCAAGTTTCCACCAGTCCTTTGCTGAGTTGATGCTAGAAAGTTGGCTTGCAATACTTTGATAGTACAATCGTTGTTTCTCTTTACATAAGGTTTTATACTTCCGGTTAGCTTCACAATAGTTTTTTCTGCATGCGTCGAGGTTGAATTTTCTATAAATCCTAAGTAGTTTAAGCGATGCTTTCCTACTCATGTGGCAATCAATGTCAAACCACGGTTTCTTTTTTCGAACTTTGTATTGGCTGAACTAGACCTTCCATGCGCTTTGTATATACATTCCTTTAATGCGAGGCATCGTGACTCAATATCGTTATTTGGCATAATATTTTCAATAGTTAATAGTCTAAGAGCTGGAAGCAAATTTTTGGTGTGGAGTGATAACCAAAAATAATGCACATGTATGTGTAGATAGACGCACCATTATATCAGATTCAACCGTCTGGCAGGTTTCTTTTTCAGCCGTGGGCGGGGGTGGGCGTTCGAAAATGGTAATTTTTCAGATTTTGAGGTCGAAGTGATAACCACATAAATGATACATCAAAAAATCAGAAAAATTCCCCTGATTACAAAAAACTCGGTCCCAGACGATTTGGTTTCAGCCTACTGCTTGCCAGACGCTATTTAACACTTTTCAAGTGCATTTTTCAGCTTCAAGCACTAATAACTTTTTCCTATTACATTTAACCAAGAAAGTGGTACGCCAAAAAATAAGAAAATTTATCCTGATTCCAAAAAAGTGTATTTCAGATGATTTAGTTTTAGCCTACTGCTTGCCAGACGCTCTTTAACATTTTAGTAAAATGCATTTTTATACTTAAAGTACTGCTAACTTTTTTCCTATCACATATAACCAAGAAAGTAGTATGCCAAAACATCAGAAAAAAGTCGGTATCAGACGATTTGGTTTCAGCTTTCTCCATGCCAGACGCATTTTAGCTTAAGCATAAGCATGTTTATCAAATTGAATAAAAATCAAAAATTTCATTTAAATGAAATACTACAAGCAATTATTCATTGAATTTGATAAACATGCTTAATCTAAAATGCGTCTGGCATGGAGAAGGCTAAAACCAAACCGTCTTGGACCGACTTTTTTGTAATCAGCAAAACTTTTCTGATGTGTTGGCACACTCTTTCTTGGTTATTATTATGTGATAGGAAAAAGTTATCAGTACTTTAAGTATAAAAATGCATTTTACTAAAATGTTAAAGAGCGTCTGGCAAGCAGTAGACTGAGACCAAATCGTCTGGGACACACTTTTTTTGAAATCAGGGTAACTTTTCCTATTTTTTGGCGTACCATTTTCTTGGTTATATGTAATAGGAAAAAAATTATTAGTGCTTTCATCTGAAAATGCACTTGAAAATGTTAAAATGCGTCTGGCACTCAGAAGGCTGAAACCAAATCTTCTGAGACCGAGTTTTTTGTAATTAGGGGAATTTTTCTGATCTTTTAGCGTACCACTTTCTTTGTTAAATGTGATAAGAAAAAAGTTATCAGCTAAATTGAAAAATGCATTTGAAAAATGTTGAAATGCGTCTATCAAGCAGAAGGCTGAAACCAAATCCTTTTGGACACACTTATTTTTAGTCGGGGGAACTTTTGTAATGTTTCGGCGTACCATATTTTTGGTTACATGTGATAAGAAAAAAGTTATCAATACTTTAAGTTGAAATGTGCGTTTAAAAAAATGTTAAAGTGCGTGTGGCAAGCAGTAGGCTAAAACTAAATCATCTGAAATACACTTTTTTGAAATCAGGATAAATTTTCTTATTTTTTGGCGTACCATTTTCTTGGTTAAATGTAATAGGAAAAAGTTATTAGTGCTTGAAGCTGAAAAATGCACTTGAAAAGTGTTAAAATGCGTCTGGCAAGTCTGGCAAGTAGGCTGAAACCAAATCGTCTGGGACCGAGTTTTTTGTAATCAGGAGAATTTTTCTGATTTTTTGATGTATCATTTATGTGGTTATCACTTCGACCTCAAAATCTGAAAAATTACCATCTTCGAACGCCCACCCCCGCCCCCGACTGAAAAAGAAACCTGCCAGACGGTTGAATCTGATACAATGGTGCATCTATCTACACATACATGTGCATTATTTTTGGTTATCACTCCACTCCAAAAATTTGCTTCCAGCTCTTGGTCTATAAAGCATGAGTTTTTTGTAAGTATTCAGCACTTCTATTGTTTGACCATTTGAGCCTGGGAAGAAGGTATGATACAGACTGTCCTGCAGTAATTTGAGATGCTTTTATATCCAATACTAGTGGCATGTGATCCGAAAATGTTGTACATCCTATTGAAAAGTTGTCAATCATTTCCAAAGCAGTGTATGACGGGCAGCAATAATCTACGACTGACGAACCTCTGTTTGACACATATGTATACTCGCCCGTTCTATCATTAAAACCCCTTCCATTTAGAATGAATGCTCCGATGTCCTCTAAAAACTCAATAAACTTGTTGCCGCTACTGTCACTTACAGCATCCTTTGAACACCGCATTTCGCTTATAGAAGGTGAAGATGTTCTTGCATCAATGGATCCCCTTGCTCCCGTTCTTACATTGAGATCTCCCATGATAATGAAATTATTTGATTCAAATTTATCAAAGAAAGATTTCAAAATTTCAAAGTCATAAACCCAATGATTGCAATTAAGGTAGTTTGGTATTAAATTTAGGATTGATCCAGAAAAGTTTCCTCTCAAAAAAACAGTGTTATGAAAATTCTGAAATTTAAGCTGGTACGTAGTCTCAATGCTTTTACGAAATCCAAATAAGCACCCTCCACTCTCTCTCTGCCGAAGTTTTTAGTTTTTATTGCAGGAACCCAGAATAATTTAAAATCTTTAAAATAAATTTCATAATTTTGTGTATGCTCTGATAAGACAAATGTTTCATATAAAAAGAAAATATCAAATTGACAAACATATTTGAAAAAATGGTTACATAAAAAAATTTTATTGACAAGACCAGCTATATTATACGATAATACCTGACAGACTTTCAATTGCTAAATTTGATTGTTTGTTAGGTTGGCATTCGATTGTTGCGTGTTTGAATGGGTATCAAGTACTACAGAGTAATTAGAATCCGTTCCTAAATGTTGTTGGAGAAATACTCTGTCACTTTCATTAAAAGCTCTTATTACACCATCTTTGTTGCATTTGAATCGCCTACGTCCACCTACAGTAAGAGTCCAGCGTTTGATTTCGATCCGCAAGTTTCTGTCACTTTTTAGAAGACCTCTTTTAATTTGACGAAGGTGATATTGCTCTGTTCTTTCGCTCGACGTTAGGTCCTTATTAATTGATATTTTCGTATTGGACAGATTTTTGGTAGCAGACATAACGGAGTGAACTTCATCAGCGTTGGCAAGTTCAAAAACATAGGCTGGTTTGGCGTGTGTTGAGTTTATTTTACGGGCAGTGCTCGTCGTAGCTGTGACATGGAGAGTATTGCTACACACGCTACACACTTGTTGGAATTGATGTTTGGCTTCCTGAACATTTTCTGCATTTAAACCTCTAACAATAACATTAAGCCTTTTTGAAAATTTTTCAGCCTCTTCTACTCTTTTCTGGAGTAATTTTTCCCCATCCTTCAACTTTTCGATTTCCTCCCTCAGGACTTTGTTTTCTTCTTGCAGGGCCGTGACGTCGACTTTGATGTTGTTTATGTCCTCTTTAGTAGCAATTTTAATCAGTTTCTGGTCTAAGAGTTTGTCCATTTCGGCGATCAGAATAGCCATTGAAAAGTTTTCAACCATTTGGGACGTGGTGCAGCTCTTCTTCAAAGAATTAGAAGTTCCTGGTTCGGGTGAAGTTTCTCCAAAGGATCTTTTACTTTTCGACCCGTAACTCATGAGCAGAGCTGGGAGTCACTGTTTTTCAAATTGAATAAATGAATGTGGAAAAACAGTTTAAATATTTATGTATTTGATTCTAGAAAATGAAACTGATTCATTGAAAATAGACTATTTTGATGAAAAATAAAATAAACAAGTTTTCAATAAAACAACAAGTAATATATTTAAAATTCAACACTCCCGCTTTCTATTGAAAACTTCAATTATCTTTCGAATATAAAGAAAACATTTTTTGGTAATGCCAAAATAAAATAGGCTCCTTCAAATTTTTCTCGAATGAAATGGTGTCTTACATCAATATGTTTATGACTTATTTTTCGACGAGGAATCCGATGGTGACCTTGGACGAACCTTGAAGCTCCTGCGACCCAAACATCGATTTTTCAAATGGAAACCCCCATTTTTTATTGCAGATTTGGAGAGCGCAGAATTTTACGAAAATATATGTCAAATATCAAGGTCACCATCGGATTCCTCGTCGAAAAATAAGTCGGATATAGGGTCTTTGATTTTTATTATCGCATATTCTGCCATATTTCCATACTTTTGTCGCACCCAGTATACACAATACACATAATATATAATTTTGATCTTCTTTTGCATAATATAGCATTCCATAACCAATTGTTCCTTTAATGTATTTTAATATGCGTTTTAAAGTTTTCATGAATGATTTTTGGCTTTTCCATATAGCGACTTACTAAACCAATTGCATAGCTAATGTCTGGTCTTGTAGCAATTGCTCGATACATCAAACTTCCAATTAGTTCTCGGAATGGAAATTTTACTCGAATCCGAATTTTCAAATTTTGAAAGTACTTGATTTGGATCAGGTGGAACTGACATCGGATTACAATTTTCATAATCAAATTTTTGCAGTATTTTCTTGACATAGGCGGTTTCGTGTATGAATATAGAGCCATCAATCTCAAAATCAAGAAAACAACCTATTTTCATTTGCTTAATTTCAAAATGTTTTTGTAAATGTTCTAATACTGAATTTACAGTAGACTCATCATCACCACAAACGATTCCTTCATCGACATATAAAGCCAATAAGAGTAATTTTCCGTTCTCATTACTGTAGAACACACAAGGATCCGATTCACTAGTTTGGAAACCAAAAAAAACTTACAAATGTTTTAAATTTTTAATTCCAGCATCTAGAAGCTTGTTTCAATCCATACAAACTCTTCTGTAATCTACAAACTCGTCCACTCTGGTCATCAAAACCAACTGGTTGGTGCATATAAACAACTTAAAAGCCGTTTTCACATCGAATTGCTTTATAAGTATCTTCTTCTTTGCAGAAATAGCATGAATCGCTCTCAATGACGTGAAACGAACCACTGGACTGAATGTTTCTAGATAGTCTATTCCGTATTCTTGATGGAATCCACGACAAACCAATCTTGCTTTGAAACATTGAATCGAGCCGTCGGTATTAGTTTTCACCTTAAAAATCCATTTGTTATCAATTACCTTTTGTCCACATGGTTTTTCAACTAAACCCCAGGTCTGATTGATTTCTTCATCCATCGCTTTGAGATATTGTTTACGTTCTATTGAATTGGCATCTTCTTCATAGGACTTCGGTTCATTAGTTATCGTCAGTAAAGCCTTCGCCATCGAAGTGTGTTCTTGTCGCTTCCGTAAACGTGTATTTAAAATATTGCTTTCTTCTATGTGTGATTATAAAACTGGTTTACTTGGAATAATCTTTTCAGATTTTTGAATAATTTTAGGTGTTCGTGGTACCCGTGGTGTGATGGATAGCATGTCCGCATGTTAATCCAGAGGTTCGAGTTCAAATCCCAGCAGAGGCAAAAATGTTTTTTCCACGGGTATCGCTTTCGCGAGGAATTGGCAAGTCCTCCGTTAGTATTCATTGCCATGAAAAGCGCTTTCTCGATTAGCCGTTCGGAACCGGCAGAAAATTGTAGGTCCCTTCCATTTCCTCACAAGGCATGGTTGTGAGAAATGCGCTAGGCCCAGGGGCTCCTCGCTCTGTTGCGCCACCCTATTTTTTTTTTTAGGTGTTTGATTTTTTTGATTTTGACGAATTTCCGTTGATTGTCTTTCAGGTACATTTATTAAGTCCGGTTGAAAAGTTTCGCTTGATTGGTTCTGTTCTTGTATATCATTATATTCTTTTTGAACAACACATTCTTCACAAACAATAGATTCCTTAACTTTTTCATTTATTACTTTCATAGAAAATGTGTCTTCTGCCAAAAACTTTACATCGCGGACAGTTGAAATAATGTTATTTTCATCAATAACACGGATTCCTTTTTGAAACTCGTCGTACCCAAAAACTAAGCATTTTCTGGATTTTTGATCCAGTTTTTTTCTTTTTTGTTTCGGAATATGACAATAAACTTCCGAACCAAAAACCTGAAAATGTTTGAATTGACTTGGTTTCCCGTACCAAAGCTCGAAAGTGATTTTCGATCCGATTATGAATTCGTACTCTGTATTTAGTTTTCGAATCGAAAAAAAGTACTTGTTAATATTTTCATTAACGGAATAGATTTGCGAAGTCTTGAAACATTTCTCAAGATATCTGTCAAATCAAGCAAAAAAATAATATCAAAGCAAATTACAAACAAGTTAAAATATAAATAAATGAAATAAAAAAAACGTTTGCCGTTCCGAAAGTGGCTGATTCGAATCCGCTTTAGAAATAAAGAGTACAAAATATTCGTTTTCGGAAATTTTTGCTTTCGAAACGAATTACAGAGTAGGGCCCCTGACTTTAACATTGCTTGTTCCCGTTCTGAATTGCTTCTGCACAAAGTTTAGGAGTAAGATCCTTCGTATAAATCATCGATCTAAAAATTTCTTAAAATTGTGGTTTACAAATTCAAGACCATTATGCGTTTGAAAGATTTTTATACGATGTCCACATTGCTTTTCGGAAATTTTTAAAACAACTTTAAATTTTTTCAACGCTTCGAATTTGTTTTTCAAAAAATACACAAAACGAAATTTTGAAAACTCATCTTTGAAAAGCAAAAAATACCTGGATCCCCCAAATGAATCTTCTTCTTGCAAAGACCAGACGTTCATGCTCATGAGTCTTTTTTCATAGTTAACATCGAATTTTCGGAAATTGGTTCAATTACTTTAAAAAGCATTTGAAACATGCTTCCTTTTCGTGCTCCCACTGCAACAACATTTTCGCCATCCAATAGCTTGAAACAATTCTTATCCGAAAAGCAAATTAATAATCGTCTGTTCGCTCTTCCAGAAGATGTTTCGCTGAATCATTGTTATGTTCATAAATCGAATGTAACTTCTTACATCTTCTTCACATATTTTTTGAAGTGGAATAGTTACATAAATGAATCAGAATTTTGCCCACACGAATTCACAATTAGTTTCTGTGCCATAGCGACTTTTTTATACCATTGGGGCTTTCAAGAATCGTATCCGGATAGATTGTTGTTGTTTACGTGTTAAACTTTTAGCAGAGTCACACACCCCTTTCAACTAAAAACCTATCCAAAGATATCCGAGTATTTTATATTGATTTTTTGTTTTGGTTTGCATTTATTTTAGCATAAGTCTTTGTGGGAAACGATAACCTAATTAAATTAAATAATAATAATAATAACCATAATCATAATAATAATAATAATAATCACAACAATAAACTAATAATTATAATAATACATAATAGATAATACCCACCTTTATAATTGGAACAACTCACATAATGA
Source organism: Melanostoma mellinum (assembly GCA_914767635.1). Lineage (NCBI taxonomy): Eukaryota > Metazoa > Arthropoda > Insecta > Diptera > Syrphidae > Melanostoma > Melanostoma mellinum. The sequence continues at coordinate 57,147,361 of OU612059.1, read as the reverse complement.
TACTTACCTGATAATATAACCATACCAATAACCTTATCTACCTATAATACAAAAAAAAAAAAATATAACTCACCTAAGAAACTCGCATAATACTTACCATTTATTTATAATAGAACACAATAAAACTTACCGTACTTGCACATAATACCTATATGAAACAAATAATACAACACAGATAATATTCCCCATAACTTTAAATAACCCCTATAATAACTACCTCCAATAATATTTGAACACATAAAACTTACCTTTTATAATGACCAAATACATAATACTTACCCTTCATAAAATACTCAAATACATAATACTTATCTTCCATAATCCATAATAAAACATTTATAATACTTAGCATCGTAATTAATAAACTACATACTATAATACTTACCTGTAATAATAATCACGAACCAATATAATACTTACCATCTATAATAAATAATCACTCATAATACTACCCACGATAATAACATTATATTAATTGCACTCATAACCTAACTGACCCACCCTACTTGTCCTTTCGCAGTACACAAAGTCTGCAAAAGAAGCATATACTCCGCTTAGCAACCAACAAAAAATAATGCAAAATAGTCGAGCCTATCTCCACCCACAAAAAGAAAGCAATTACCACCCGCTATGTGATAAGCCGCAATAGTTGGCCGCTAACCGATGGTGTGATCTTGTCATGTACTAACCAAACTGTACAGGCTATGTCCTATGTGCATGTGCAACGGTCGAGTTGGTACATGACAAGATCAGCTTAGCCAGCACAGACGGTAATGGGTCATTCAATGTGTGGTTTGAATCGCGATCAGTCGCTCTTGCAAAAATCGATAATCAGTATTTCACATAGTGAAAAAAAAGAACTTGGAGATAAAATTTCGTAAAGACAGTAAAGTGTGCGTGGGTGCTTTTGTGGTGCATTTAATTTCTTTTGGTTTGGCTTAAATGGTACCGGCAAAGAAGCCAAAGAAAATATTCATTGTTTTTTTTTTTGTTAAATTAAACACGCTGTGTCAGAGTGCAGAAAAGAAGAAAAGAAAGAAAAAAAGCATAGCAAGTGATACAAATTAGATTTTTTGGTGACGTAAATTAAACGAATGCTCTACGGAGTCGAAAGAAAAAGATAGTTTTGAGTGTGTGCAAGTGCATATCATGAAGCAAAATAGTTTTCCTGCGTTGAAATCATTGCAAGAAAAAAATGATTTGGGGCGTGTTTTAACCCCCAGTCCTCAACAAAAAAAATAAGGAAAAATGTGAAAGTACCTAGGGAAAAAACATAGTAAAAGTGAAGAATAGAAAAGTACCTAAAAGTAAGAAAAAACAAATATTAAAAGTGAAAGATATGAAAAGTACCTAAAATTAAATATTAAAGTGACAGATAAGAAAAGTATCTAAAAAAAAAAGAAAAGGGTAAAAGTGGAAGTATATAAACGGGTACCTAGAAAAAAAAAAAACAGTATGAGTAGACGTATATTGGAAAAAAATAAGGAAGTAATAAACAAGAGTAAGAACCTAGAAAGAAGAGAAAAGACAATTAAACCCACCAGCATCATCATCACCAGCATCATCATCACCATCATCATCATCCTCCAGCGCATGTGTGAAAAAAAAGTGTGACCTAGTGAATTCTGTTCCCACCTGACATATCCCCTCATACTACCCTCGTGTCTTTTTTTTTTCTCTACCATCCCACCCCCATATCCTAGTGTTTTGGTGACCGTGTCGTGACCCTTAGATTTAAGTAACATAAGAAATGTTAGTGAAAGAAGTAAAGATTCATAAAGAAAAATAAGGGTAAAGAAGAAAACAAAATAAGAAGAAAATAAAAGAAAAAGGCAAAAGAGAAATTAGTGAATAAATTTAACCTGGCAAATTTTAATATTAAAGTGTAGATATTCGGTGGCAATGGATGGGTAACGAAATACCCTATCTAAACAAGATAAAATTTCTTAAACATTTTTTTTTCTCTCAGCAAATAATACAGGGTAGAACTACCAAAGTGGTGCACCTCATTGGCGGATTTAAAGACCTGAGTGAGTACTTTTAAACCATAATAAAAATTTTTATATATACGTGTTTTATTTTATTTTGTTTGGGGGGGATCCTGTAAAGTGTTGCCATCTGAAAAGAAAAAAAAAGTATTAAGTAAATAAATTTTGTTTAAATCAAGTTAGAGAATGAATTTATACTAGACTGATAATTACCTGAAATTGAAATTTACGAATGAGGATTCCGATGATTAATTAGAAATAAAATCACTTATTATAACGTTTCAGAAAAAAAACAGTGTTCTTTTTTTCGATTTTTTTTCTGAAAAAAAAAAAAAACATTTAATTAGGATGTCCAGGTAAAAGGATCCATGGATTGAGGTGGAGATAGGACAGGGATGTGGTAAGTGATAGGGGCAAGGGTGAGTAAGGGGCTACTGCAGGATTAGGAGGTCGCAGTAGCCATGGTGGTATCTCAGGGATACGAAGGGTGGGCAAAACCTCCGAGGGTCTATTCCAACTAAGACCCTCCCCGCTAGGTAAACGGCACAGGGACATTTGGGTCGCCAGTTTTTTTTTTTTGTAAGGCATGTTTTTTTTGGTAACAATGTTCAGAGCTGTGGTTGCAAGAACCCCCCCGCGACGAGCTAGCCTTTGGCTTTTGCAAGCATGCCAGCGGCCACAGCCTGAACACCCCTCTTGCTTCTGCTGCCCGGACCAGCCTCATATGCCTGTACATATGGGGTTGTAAGGGTGGTCTACTAGGAGTGAGAGGGGCTGAACACCGATTCCGTTACATCTTTTAAAACGTATGGGAAATCGAAAAAAAAATAAGTTATAACCGTCTAGCAATGATATTTTGAATGTTTTTCTGTTTTCAAAAGTCAAATTTTAGTATTTCACAGCTCTTGTCTGCAGCAATCTGGAAAAAGATATCTGGATTGTTCAAAAAGGTATCCAAGAAACGGCTATCCGATACAGGTTCTTGAACGACGGAACCTCCACATCATCCATTGTGAAGGGTTTGTAAATTTTTCAAATACTTTCTTCTATCTTGACTTTATTTTAGTAGTGTATTGACCAATTAGATTTATAATTGTTGGTGGAAAGTGTATTTTCCTTCGGCTTTTTTTGGTCACTTTAGGTTTAGCAAAAGATCTTTTTGCTTTTTCCCGACGTTTCGGCAAGGGTTGTTGCCTTCTTCAGGGGAACTTTTATTATAAAAACAAAAAGGTAAAATATAGAATAAAGTATATACAACAAAAAACAATCAAAGAAAACTTACATTCTTAAAAGAGATTCTTAAAACATTTAAAATAAACAAACAAAGTTTGACAAAAGAATTTTTAACGCTTAAATTACACTTCTCTGTGTGAAACTTAGATTTGGTTTGACAAAATTTAACGGACAGGATAACAGAGTTCACTTAGAGACAAGAGAGCAGTATATGGACGAGATGTTTTGAGAATCTTGCTTGCGATTCATGTTGTTCTTGTTGTTGATGATATGCAAGGTTTCCAGTGTATATCTCTTAGAGATATGTTTCTCGGTTTGGAGAACTTGGGCACCGTCAAAGTCTGGGACATGTTTATTTTCAATGGCATGTAATGCAAGAGCTGTTTTTGCTGGATTGTTGTTGCTTATGTCCGATTTGTGGTTTGAGATGCGTTGGCGTAAAAGTTGTTTTGTGGTGCCAATGTAGCACAAATTGCATGGTTCGTCAGCTTTCCCTTTGCAGTCAATTTTGTAGATAACGTCCGAGCACTTATCTTTTTCGGTTTTGACCTTCAATTTCGAAAAAACATTCCTAAGTGTGTGGTTGGGTCTAAGGGCCAGTTTTACGTCAGGTACATTTTTTTTAACAATTTTTTTAAAATTGTCTGTCAACCTTGGAATGTAGACCAAGCTATTGAAGAATCCATCAGTTGTTGCGTCAGGTTTTTTTCGTGTGTTGTGTTTTTGTTTGTGAAACAATTCACGGATCGTTGGGATAGGATAGCCGTTGTCACTCAGGATGTTCGTAATTATTCTTTTGAGGTGGAATTTTTCATCACTGATTGTGAAAACTTTGTTTATTAGGTTGGAGGCGGTGTTAATTTTTATATGATTTGGATGGTTGGACCTAAAATTGATTAGTCTTCCTGAAGCAGTCTCTTTTTGGAACCAGTCAAAAGTAAGTTCGTTGTTGGAGCGGATGATTTTAACGTCAAGAAACGATATTGCACAATTTTTCTCCTTTTCAACAGTAAATTGTATCTTAGGATGAAATTTGTTGAGGATCAGCAGTAAGTCATTGATTTGATGTTTTTCAACTATTGCGAAGATGTCATCTACGTATTTGGCTATGAAGCTTGGTTTTAATGTCGAGGAATCAAAACAATCATCAAGCAAGAAGTCCATCACAATATCAGCAACAGTTGGCGAAAGAGGGTTTCCCATTGGCATTCCAAAAATTTGTTTGTATATGTCGGTTTTGTATTGTAGAAAATTGTTTTCTTTTAGGCAAAAGTCAACAATTTCAAGAAATTTGCTTTGGTTGATTTTTGTCCTTTGGTTTATTGTTGTCCATTTTTTCTTTATAATATTGATCGCCAGTTGTGTGGGAATATTGGTGAAAAGCGATACCACATCAAAAGAAACTAAAACTTCAGTCTGTTTTAGTTTAATCGTTTTTACCTTATTCAAAAATTCGAAAGAATTTCTTACAGTGTACTTTGTGTTGTTAGTTATACATTGTAAAATCCTACCAACAAATCTTGCGAGTTCATAGCACGGCAATTTCATAGCCGATATGATCGGTCGCATAGGCATATTTTGTTTATGAATTTTCGGTAGTCCGTAGATGGAGGGGAGTTGCGCGGTGTAAGTTGTCATTTTTGATTTTTCTCTATCATCTATAACTTTGTTGTTGTATAGCCACTTTACAAGAACATTGTTGCGAGTTTGTAATGCTGTGGTTGTATTCTGCCTTACACGCCAATATGTATTCCGATCAGATAAGAGTTGGCTCATCTTCTCATCATACTCTTCTCGCAGCATCGCAACCGTCACATTGCCTTTGTCAGCTGGAAGAATCACAATGTTTTTATGTTGCTTAAGAAAAGAGATGGCTTTTTTATTTACATTAAGCACATACTTGGAAAATTGGTCATTGTGTTGATAACGTTGAAAAGAGTGGAGCATATTACAGTATTGTACTCTGACTATGTCTTGTTCTCTTTCATCCTGTACTTTTCTTATTATTTCTTCCCCATCCGCTATTAGCAATAATATGCTTTGTCCTTTATCTATACCTGCGTCTTCGGTAACTTTCTATTAGAGACACAAATTACGTAGTGAGTAAAAGCTCCTTCAAATGTTTTATTATTTGAAACACCCAAAATATTGCGTTTAATCTTAAAAACCTTTTAAAATTTGCCTGGTCTCATAACCTACTGTAGTTAAATGGTAAAGTTTTAAAGAAAAAAAAAAAAAACAAGAGTTGAATAAATGAATGTGAAAAACAGATTGAATATTTATTTGAATCTAGAAAATGATTCTGATTCATTGAAAATAGACTATTTTGATGAAACATAAAATAAACAAGTTTTCAATAAAACAACAACAAGTATTAATAATATTTAAAATTCAACAGGAAATAAAGTAAGATGCAGAATATGTTCTTGTGTTTATAAATATTCTGGCAATACAAGTACATTGAATGTACATATAAAAAAGAAACACCCAGAGGAGCTCCTGGCAATTACGGAAGAAAGGGTAGTAAATACTAATGTTGACATTGTTGACAGAAGTATCCCTGTCCACAGCCAAAGAGCAAATGATATTGATATTGATCAACCTTCAACAAGCCAAGCTGTGAGAATTTGCCAAAATCAAAAAGACGCAGATAATGCTTTGCTTGATTTAGTAATTCTAGATTTTGAATCGCTTCAAATTGTTGAAAATGAAGGGTTTAGAAAGTATTCTAATGTGCTCAACCCTGAATACAACCTCCCATCTAAAAAAAAAAATGAATGAAATGCTTGAAAATAATTTTTTCTGAGTCAAAGTCTTTGAAGCAGAAACTTAAAGACGTCGACCATATAGCTTTGACATCGGACATTTGGACGTTAGATAGCGATTGCTTTATAAGTATAACGGCTCACTACATAGAAGAAACGCTGATGAAAGCGTCCGTTCTTTCAACCACCGAGCTCCAGAAAAATTATACTTCGGAAAACATAGCAAATGCAATCCAAAAAATATTGGACGAATGGGAAATTGGTCAAAAAATTGTAGCTATTGTCACAGACAAAGCCGCGACAGTGAAAGAGGCAGTGAGTGATTTTTTGATTAAAAGCAATCTTTTCTGTGTGGGCCACACATTAAACCTCACAGTTGAAGACTGCATTGAAAAGGTCGATGTAGTACACAAGTGTAGAGGCATTGTATCCCATTTTCGGCATAATGTAAAATCGTCAAATGCACTGATTGATATGCAGAAAAAATTTAATGTCGAAACTTTAAAATTAGTGCAACACGTTACGACAAGAGGGACTAGCACTTTCTTTATGATTGAACGCATGTTAAAAGTAAAAGTGGCTCTTTCGGCTACAGTGTCACTTTTGGCAGCCTCTTTGCCTCATCTGAAGTCTAACGAATGGGGTTTGATGGAGGAGATAATCATGATTTTACAACCGATTGTAAAAACTACAACTATTTTGTCAGAAGAGTCGCATCCTTCATTATCATGTGTTATTCCCTTAGTAGTTGGACTCCACAATGCAGTTGAAAAAAAAACGATTAACTACTGAGTGGTCTAAACGCTTACAAAGACATCTGCTTACGGGCATTGCAAAGCGTCTAGGTATATATGAATTGGACAGAACGGCAGCCAAGGCTACGTTTTTAGATCCACGGTTCAAAAAAAATGGGTTTGGAATCGAAGTTCATGCTGCTAATGCTCAAAGTTGGATTATAGAAGAGCTAAAAGATTTCTTAATGAATAGTTCAACTTCAAGTCCTGAATGTACAGCAAGTAGTTCAAATGCAGGTTTGTAACTTTTTTTCTTTGTCAAGCAAATGTAAAATGAATTTTATTTACCTATCCAGAACAAACAAATTCCAATTCCGACACTGACAACGAAGATGATGAAATCTGGGGTGTTATTGACAGAAAAATTTGTGAAGCAAAAACCAAAATTACTCCTATGTCATTAGCAGCTGGTATGGTGAGTTTCTTTTTTTATTAAGTAGTTTTAGTAACTTATGTTTTTATTGTTTGTTCGCCATAAATATGTTTGATGTCAGTCCTCTTTCTTGATTCCAATTTTTTAAATCGGGTTCCAAAAACAATATAGAGAAATATGTAAACTATCTGGGATTCCTAAGTTTTTTGAAAGCCTTGTCAAAAAAAACTTGATTTCCTAGTGAAGGAACATAAGTGGTTCTCAACATGGGTTCATCTCGGGAAGATCAACAATCACCAATTTAACATGTTTCTCTTCTTTCGTTGTTGAAAGTAGTGATCAAGTGGATGTTATTTATACCGATTTTAGCAAAGCGTTTTTTTCGGTTTGATCTGAAACTTTTTCTGAAAGTAACCTCTATTAGCGAATGCCAAAAACTCCAATTGGATCTTGATAATCTATCTCGCTGGTGTGTGTTAAACCGCTTGAATCTTAACGCCAAAAAATGTTTTGTGCTTTCTCTCTCAAGAAAGAATCATACGCAAGAGTTTTCATATTATCTTGAATGAAACCCTCTTCAGAGAACTGAAAAATTTAAGGACTTAGACGTACTTTTTGGTGATTTGGATTCTCTTTTACACCACATATAGAAGCTGTTGTATCAAAAGCTAACTCAATGTTTGGATTTATCAAAAGAAACTCCACAGACTTTACTAACTCCTACACCCTTGTGTCTCTTTATACCTCACTAGTAAGACCCAACCTAGAGTATGCAGACATCGATCGTCTGGAACCTTCACCAACAATGTTTTTCCGATCGAATTCAGAAAGTTCAGAATAGGTTAACGAAGTATGCATATTACAAAATGCGATGGTGCTTTCATTCAAATTCCACAGCTAGGCATAGTCTTCTAGTTTTGCAGTCGCTCAAATCACGTTGAACTAGTCCTTTATTTGTATTTATGCTCCAGAGAGGCCGTTGAAGGATAGAAATCTTCTTTTCAATCAAGGCACAGAACTAATTATATCATCAGTGAACCAATTTCAAGATCAGTTATAAAGTTTAATGAAATTTGTGGTCATATTGATTTAGCCTTCTCCAGAGATAAATTTTGAGATGAATTGCATTGCTTACTTTTGAGAAATTGAAACCTATTTTGTTATAATGTGTAATCTGTTGAGCTTATTGCTCGTAGGTGAAATAAATAAATAAAATAATTTGACCTATAAATGAAGAGAAACAATATCTTTATTTTTATTTATATACAATAGGTCAACTTCTTCCCCTTCTTCTTTTTTTCCGGGATTACGAGCATCGTGATCTCTACGAGATAACAGCTCTTTGACTGCTTAACAATAGTGATCCGCTCGTGCGGTACGCCGCGCCGTTCATTAGGTGAAGGATTTTTGAAATGTTAGCCACAATACCTTAATGAAAACTCTTCCGCTGAATATGATTCACTCTAATTTGTTTTCTTTCGATTAATCAAAACTTATTTACTAGACAAATCCATTACAAACATTTTACTTATCACTTCTTTTTAATTCTTTTTAATTTTAACAGCTGTCACTATTAAAAATAATCGTTCTGTGTCGGTGTTTGAGTGGGGTAATGGTAGTGCATATCGAGCTACTAGACTTAATTGGAAAACAATAGATTTCCTTCAAAATCTATCATTGCCGTGATTTCTTGCCAAAATTGTTCGACTGGCAGCGGCTGAAGCCTTTCTTTTTCGTAAACAGCCATGGAAACAGGAAGTTCTCTCAAATCAGATGCCAGTTTTTCCTCATAACAATTTGGAACTTTTACAAAAAAACAATGAAGTTTGCTTACAATATATTCTCTTCGAAGCATTCAAAGTAATTTGTGAAGAGAGAAAGCCAAAGTCTTAATTTCATTATTTTGAATTGAAAACCTCTTTAAAATTTCATAAATAGCTCGTATGTAAAAAACTAATTTCCAGATTCCAGCGAACAAAACAAACAGTAATGATTTTTCAAGCCTTTGCATGATCTCTCTTTGTGTAAGTATATGAGATGTTTGTTTACGCACTCCTATTTGTAAATCAGCTGGCTTTGTTTGGTATAGTTAGTATAAGATTCTGTTTTTCTCCATACTTTGAGTAGATCCCCCTTTTCCTCTTTTACCAAATTTTCGACCACAATTCCCCACAAAAAGGGGAATTCCCCTCAATCTGGCAACATTATCGAATTCACCTTAACCGAATACCTACACATACACATACACTGGGCTTAGTCATATATAACTCGGGTTGAAACATGTGCAAGTGTGTTGCTTTCATTTTAAGTATTGTCGCGTTTTTTATGACTGTTATTACAGCTATTAATTTTTGTGATTTGTGATATTCAGTCATTGACTTTGCTTTTAATATTACAGGTTTTGATTTTCGTGATTCGATATTCAGTTTTCAGTGATTTTAATTTGAATAAAAATTTAAAAACAATGCTTGCCCCAAGGAAAAGATCTCTTGCGTGGAAATTTTTTAGTAAAGAAGGAGAAGGTATTGTAATGAAATGGTTATTAAAAAGTTTTAAAGAAAAAAGACAAGTGATGAATAAATGAATGTGGAAAAACAGTTTAAATATTTATTTGATTCTAGAAAATGAAACTGATTCATTGACAATAGACTATTTTGATGAAAAATAAAATAAACAAGTTTTCAATAAAACAACAAGTAATATATTTAAAATTCAACACTCCCGCTTTCTATTGAAAACTTCAATTATCTTTCGAATATAAAGAAAACATTTTTTGGTAATGCCAAAATAAAATAGGCTCCTTCAAATTTTTCTCGAATGAAATGGTGTCTTACATCAATATGTTTATGACTTATTTTTCGACGAGGAATCCGATGGTGACCTTGAATTTGACCTTGGACGAACCTTGAAGCCCCAGCGACCCAAACATCGATTTTTCAAATGGAAACCCCCATTTTTTATTGCAGATTTGGAAAGAGCGCAGAATTTTACGAAAATATATGTCAAATATCAAGGTCACCATCGGATTCCTCGTCGAAAAATAAGTCGGATATAGGGTCTTTGATTTTTATTATCGCATATTCTGCCATATTTCCATACTTTTGTCGCACCCAGTATACACAATACACATAATATATAATTTTGATCTTCTTTTGCATAATATAGCATTCCATAACCAATTGTTCCTTTAATGTATTTTAATATGCGTTTTAAAGTTTTCATGAATGATTTTTGGCTTTTCCATATAGCGACTTACTAAACCAATTACATAGCTAATGTCTGGTCTTGTAGCAATTGCTCGATACATCAAACTTCCAATTAGTTCTCGGAATGGAAATTTTACTCGAATCCGAATTTTCAAATTTTGAAAGTACTTGATTTGGATCAGGTGGAACTGACATCGGATTACAATTTTCATAATCAAATTTTTGCAGTATTTTCTTGACATAGGCGGTTTCGTGTATGAATATAGAGCCATCAATCTCAAAATCAAGAAAACAACCTATTTTCATTTGCTTAATTTCAAAATGTTTTTGTAAATGTTCTAATACTGAATTTACAGTAGACTCATCATCACCACAAACGATTCCTTCATCGACATATAAAGCCAATAAGAGTAATTTTCCGTTCTCATTACTGTAGAACACACAAGGATCCGATTCACTAGTTTTGAAACCAAAAAAAACTTACAAATGTTTTAAATTTTTAATTCCAGCATCTAGAAGCTTGTTTCAATCCATACAAACTCTTCTGTAATCTACAAACTCGTCCACTCTGGTCATCAAAACCAACTGGTTGGTGCATATAAACAACTTAAAAGCCGTTTTCACATCGAATTGCTTTATAAGTATCTTCTTCTTTGCAGAAATAGCATGAATCGCTCTCAATGACGTGAAACGAACCACTGGACTGAATGTTTCTAGATAGTCTATTCCGTATCCTTGATGGAATCCACGACAAACCAATCTTGCTTTGAAACATTGAATCGAGCCGTCGGTATTAGTTTTCACCTTAAAAATCCATTTGTTATCAATTACCTTTTGTCCACATGGTTTTTCAACTAAACCCCAGGTCTGATTGATTTCTTCATCCATCGCTTTGAGATATTGTTTACGTTCTATTGAATTGGCATCTTCTTCATAGGACTTCGGTTCATTAGTTATCGTCAGTAAAGCCTTCGCCATCGAAGTGTGTTCTTGTCGCTTCCGTAAACGTGTATTTAAAATATTGCTTTCTTCTATGTGTGATTATAAAACTGGTTTACTTGGAATAATCTTTTCAGATTATTGAATAATTTTAGGTGTTCGTGGTACCCGTGGTGTGATGGATAGCATGTCCGCATGTTAATCCAGAGGTTCGAGTTCAAATCCCAGCAGAGGCAAAAATGTTTTTTCCACGGGTATCGCTTTCGCGAGGAATTGGCAAGTCCTCCGTTAGTATTCATTGCCATGAAAAGCGCTTTCTCGATTAGCCGTTCGGAACCGGCAGAAAATTGTAGGTCCCTTCCATTTCCTCACAAGGCATGGTTGTGAGAAATGCGCTAGGCCCAGGGGCTCCTCGCTCTGTTGCGCCACCCTATTTTTTTTTTTAGGTGTTTGATTTTTTTGATTTTGACGAATTTCCGTTGATTGTCTTTCAGGTACATTTATTAAGTCCGGTTGAAAAGTTTCGCTTGATTGGTTCTGTTCTTGTATATCATTATATTCTTTTTGAACAACACATTCTTCACAAACAATAGATTCCTTAACTTTTTCATTTATTACTTTCATAGAAAATGTGTCTTCTGCCAAAAACTTTACATCGCGGACAGTTGAAATAATGTTATTTTCATCAATAACACGGATTCCTTTTTGAAACTCGTCGTACCCAAAAACTAAGCATTTTCTGGATTTTTGATCCAGTTTTTTTCTTTTTTGTTTCGGAATATGACAATAAACTTCCGAACCAAAAACCTGAAAATGTTTGAATTGACTTGGTTTCCCGTACCAAAGCTCGAAAGTGATTTTCGATCCGATTATGAATTCGTACTCTGTATTTAGTTTTCGAATCGAAAAAAAGTACTTGTTAATATTTTCATTAACGGAATAGATTTGCGAAGTCTTGAAACATTTCTCAAGATATCTGTCAAATCAAGCAAAAAAATAATATCAAAGCAAATTACAAACAAGTTAAAATATAAATAAATGAAATAAAAAAAACGTTTGCCGTTCCGAAAGTGGCTGATTCGAATCCGCTTTAGAAATAAAGAGTACAAAATATTCGTTTTCGGAAATTTTTGCTTTCGAAACGAATTACAGAGTAGGGCCCCTGACTTTAACATTGCTTGTTCCCGTTCTGAATTGCTTCTGCACAAAGTTTAGGAGTAAGATCCTTCGTATAAATCATCGATCTAAAAATTTCTTAAAATTGTGGTTTACAAATTCAAGACCATTATGCGTTTGAAAGATTTTTATACGATGTCCACATTGCTTTTCGGAAATTTTTAAAACAACTTTAAATTTTTTCAACGCTTCGAATTTGTTTTTCAAAAAATACACAAAACGAAATTTTGAAAACTCATCTTTGAAAAGCAAAAAATACCTGGATCCCCCAAATGAATCTTCTTCTTGCAAAGACCAGACGTTCATGCTCATGAGTCTTTTTTCATAGTTAACATCGAATTTTCGGAAATTGGTTCAATTACTTTAAAAAGCATTTGAAACATGCTTCCTTTTCGTGCTCCCACTGCAACAATATTTTCGCCATCCAATAGCTTGAAACAATTCTTATCCGAAAAGCAAATTAATAATCGCCTGTTCGCTCTTCCAGAAGATGTTTCGCTGAATCATTGTTATGTTCATAAATCGAATGTAACTTCTTACATCTTCTTCACATATTTTTTGAAGTGGAATAGTTACATAAATGAATCAGAATTTTGCCCACACGAATTCACAATTAGTTTCTGTGCCATAGCGACTTTTTTATACCATTGGGGCTTTCAAGAATCGTATCCGGATAGATTGTTGTTGTTTACGTGTTGAACTTTTAGCAGAGTCACACACCCCTTTCAACTAAAAACCTATCCAAAGATATCCGAGTATTTTTGGTATACCTTTCTATTCAAGTGATCAGCTGATAGAAAATTTATTTTTATTTATTTTCATATTGATTGTTTGTTTTGGTGTGCATTTATTTTAGCATAATCTTTCAAAACGTATGGGAAATCGCAAAAAAAATAAGTTATAATCGTCAGGCAATGATATTTTGAATGTTTTTCTGTTTTCAAAAGTCAAATTTTAGTATTTCAGAGCTGTTGTCTGCAGCAATCTGGAAAAAGATATCTGGATTGTTCAAAAAGGTATCCAAGAAACAGCTATCCGAGATAGGCTATCCGATACAGGTTCTTGAACGACGGAACCTTCACATCATCCATTGTGAAGGGGTTGTAAATTTTTCAAATACTTCCTTCCATCTTGACTTTAGCAATAATATGCTTTGCTCTTTATCTATACCTGCGTCTTCGGGAACTTTCTATTACAGACACAAATTACGTAGTGAGTAAAAGCTCCTTCAAATGTTTTATTATTTGAAACACCGAAAATATTGCCAATTATTCTTAAAAACCTTTTAATATTTGCTTGGTCTCATAACCTACTGTAATTAAATGGTTATTCAAAAGTTTTAAAGAAAAAAATAAAAAAAAACAAGTGTTGAATAAGGCTACGTTTATGACCGAGCGTAATCGCATCGCGCGATGCGATGAGAATCGCTACTAGCGATAAATTATATTAGTGCATATGGTGGTGTTCACGACACAGCGATTTAGCGAAAAGCGAATTGAGCGATTACAAGCGATAAAAGCGACGAAAATTTGAAATCAAAATATTTTGATTCATTTGAGCGAAACCAGCGAAACAGTGTTGAAAGCAGAGCTCGAAAATAATTGGAAACCACAATGCTTCATTCGGTTTCTCACTGAGAGATATCACATTATCGACCAACATTTTGCTCTTTTACTGAGATATATTTTTATAAAATAATTTTTTAAGTTTTTGGTAGAGATTTATCATTTATTTAAAAAAATATCTCTCTTTGGTTGACTTTTTCCACATAAAATAAATGGAACTGGTTGACCTAAAACTTTTAAGATAAAAAATATATCTTATGTGGTTAAATGGTTTAAAAAAAAAACATCTTTACACTATTATAAAAAACGTCAGTCTATAGTCTATACCAACAAAAAACATCCATATATATAAAATAGGATGCATGTATATTTGTATGTGATGTATGTATGTATGTATGTAATATGTATGTACACATGTATGTACATACACATGTATGTATGTCCGGTACAGACTCCTTAACCACCCAACGAATTTTTATGAAATTTTCAGGGTAGACATAGCTTAGTCTAAAGATGGTTCCTGTCAAGGTTTGATCCCCATATTCCCACAGGAACGGGGTTGGGAACGGAAAATTAGGAACTACTGGACTATTTAAAAGGTGCTACATCATCCCCATCCATAAGTAACTAAACTTTATTTCAACCCTATAATCCGACGGGAACAGAAACGGGAACGAGAACGGGAACATTAAAGTTACTTGACCGATCTCAAAAATTCTTTCAACTTTGGGACATAGGTATATATATCATTCACATGTTTCCATGGGAAGATTCCCTCTGGAAGGGGGTGGGAACGGAAAATTGGAAATTTCTGGACAGATTTCAAAAATTATTTCAAAACTGCGATGCCACAGAAAACATAATCCTTCGACAACTAAGCGTAGATTTCATACCTATAATCCCACGGGAACAGACACAGGAACAAGAACGGGAATATTAAAGTTACTTGTGCTTAAAACTACAGACCCGAGTAACGCCGCGTCGGGCGGCTTAGCTAGTTGAAAATAAAGAATGTGATTTATTTTTTTCTCACAAATATAAATCTCATTGGTTGACCAAAAAATAAAAATAACAAAAATTAATGTATATCTCAGAGAGAAACCAAAGAAACTAAAAGTCATCATAACCGGTTATTGAGAGAGCTTTTAAATATATCACAACAAATAAGATTTATTTGAAGACCAATGAAAGTGGTAACCATAAACTTTCGAGCTCTGGTTGAAAGTGAATGTAAAAACACTTGTTGCTAAAACACTGTACCAAAAAGTATTGAAATCAATCAATGTTTCTAATGAAATTATGCTATTTATTTTGTGAAAAATAAAGTTCTCTCTTCTTCTTCGTTTACATAATATAGTTGATTGCTTTGTGTTTCATTTTCGAGAAGTTTCGCTCTTTAAATAATTAATTTCTTCAAACAGCATGGACATTTTCATAGAGTGTGTGCGTGATAATCAATGTTTATGGAATTTGCGCCATGCAGATTACCACAATCGAAATATAATAAGAAAATCTTGGGAGGATGTTGAAAAAAAATGTGACTTGGGACGCGAGTAAATATACATATTTAATATGTTTTTTATTGTTTTTAATTATTGTTACATTTAACAAAAATTTACAAAATGCGCGCTTCGCTGTTGTGATTTGTTGATTTGTATGCAGTAACACAACTAACGGTTCTTTGTTGCTCTTTTGTTTTCATGTGCATATGAATATCAGCACGCGTTTAAGTAATTGTATGGTTTTTTTGAACAAAATATTCTTTGAAATTATTTCTTATATTTATTGCTGTTTCAGAACTTCTATTATATTGCCTTTGAGTATTGATTCTTGTGAGTAAATTTTGTTCAACTTGCGCCAACGTTTGCATGCAAACTCCCTCTTTATCAATTACGATGTTGTGTAATAAGCAAATGGTTTTTACAAATAGTTCAGCAGCTTCAATATTTGTTTCAATAGATTTTGTCAGTAAACGCCATTTATTCGTAATTATACCAAAAGCACACTCTATTGTTTTCCTGGATTTTGATAACATTGTATTAAAAAGTTCAGAATTAACGTCCAAGTTTGATTTTGAATATGGTCGCAATAAATATTTTCTAAGCGGATATGCTTCATCACCAAGCATCACGAAAGGTGCTGCAACAGAAGTTCCTGGTAAATTTCTATCTTCTGGGATTGCATATTCTCCTGATTCTATAACATTACGCAAGGTTGAACTATCGAAAATGCCCCCATCACTCTGCTTACCATAGGCTCCAACTTCAATGGCAATAAACTTATAGTCAGCAGAAGCAACACCTTGCAATACAATTGAAAAGAAGTGCTTATAGTTGTAAAACATGCTTCCAGAATGAGGTGGGCATTTGCAACGAATATGTTTCCCATCTATGCTTCCAATACAATTAGGAAATCCCCATTTGGAATAAAATTCATCTGCAATATTCAAGAAGTCGTCCATTGTTTTACGATTCAGATGTTTAGAAGCAAGAGTTATCCAAATAGCGTGATATACTTCTCTCACAATCTTGGCGTGAAAAAGTGGAAAAACTTGAAGGATACTTTCCGTAGGGAGCTACGGAAAGAAAAATTGGTACCTTCAGGTAGCGCAGCATCACAACCATCGAAATGGGTACACTTCAAGGATATGGATTTTCTAAGGGACATGATGGAACCACGCCAGATGTCCAGTAATTTAACAATTGATAATTCATATACTGAATGTTTGGAATTCAATGAAGATGAACCTCAAACGCCTGATGCACTTGAAGTTACACCCAATCATACTTATTCCAGAGCAAAAAAGAGAAAGCATGAGGAAGCCTCAGATTTTTTGGAGTTAGAAAAAAGAAAACTCATGCTCCTAGAAAATGACAAAAATTTGGAAGACGATGATTATCATTATTTAATGAGCTTTAAGAAGTATATGAAGGACATGGATGAACGTAAGAAATTAAAATTCCGTATGAAAATGCAAGAGGTACTCTATGAAGTCATGTATGAAGAAGATAATCCACATAGAGCTCGCAGATCCACTACAACTTCGTTCTATGACTCTGTGAGCAACAGCCCGATAAATAGAATGCAGAACAATTTGTTTCAGCCTGTAGATGAAGTTTCTCAAATTCAAGGAAACTATCTTAATTTGTGAACATAACACGAGTGAATGCTCTCTCTTTTGTACATACATATAGATAATGATATATTATATAATATATGTTCATAATAATAAAAAAAAATTAGTAATGATATTTACTACTCACCTAATGGTCAGTGACAGTCTTTCCGCAGCATTTATTGGTGTTTTCTGATTTCTGGTTCTTTTTTCAATCATTGACGATATTTCTTTTAAGATGTACTCAAAAGTTTCCTTGCTCATGCGATAGTACTCTTTAAATTTTTCAGGAAATTGTAAAAGGCGTACGTGTAAATGATGGAATTCACCATAATATTTTCGTTCCGTGGCGATTGGGTGCACTTGAAAATTTTTTGTTTTATTTATATTTTTTAAATATTTTTTGCGCAACAAATAGCTGTTCTCTAACAATAAAATTTTGCGAGTTAATGCACGCATATTGCTTTCTCAACTGCTCCAACGTGAATAAAAAAAATGTTGAGTTGTGTTGTTAACTTTCAATCGCTTGCGATTACGCGCTACTATAAACACTCAATCGCCAGCGATAAACATAGCGAAAATGTGACAAGCGATGGAGCGATTCTCATCGCATCGCGCGCTGCGATTACGCTCGGTCATAAACGTAGCCTAAATGAATGTGAAAAACAGATTGAATATTTATTTGAATCTAGAAAATGAAACTGATTCATTGAAAATAGACTATTTTTATGAAACATAAAAATAGTCTTCGTTTTGAAAATTAGGATAGTGTCTATGCAGAACAAAATGCATCTTTAGCATATGACACATTTCTACAGATTTTTAAAAACCATATCAGTTTATGTTCCTCTACCTTTTCTCGTAGAAAATCAGAGTTTCGCCTTAAGCCTTGGATAACTCCTGCCCTTGTCAAAAAAATTAATTTCAAAAATAATCTAAAAAAAAAAATGTTTGAAGCATCCTCTGAATTACAACTTAAGAACTCGCTATAAGAAGTACTGCAAAAAGGTAAATAAGGAAGTTGTAACTGCTAGGGATAGGTTCTTTCATTGTAAAATACAAATGGCAAGTGGAAATCTGAAAAAGGAGTGGAAAGTCGTAAACAGCGTGGTTAATCGTACAGCCTGCACCAATGTAGTACCCATCCTACTTACTAACGGTACTGTGAATATTTCGGAGCCTTTAGACATAGCCAACGAGTTTAGCAATTACTTCGCCTCAATTGGTCGAGCCTCTTTTTCGGGTATTTCTCCAACTTCATGTAATTGTTGCAGCAATTCTGTCACGTTAGATATCGACTATAGTAACAGCTTCGTCTTCGAATCTATCACTGGTTTTGAGTTGCTTCAAACTATCAATTCGCTTCCTAGTTCAAGTTCGTTTGGTTGTGACGAGATCTCAAATCTTATTCTTAAGAAGACTTGTCTTAATTTAATTGATATTTTGTCCTACCTTTTCAATTTCAGTATTATGTCTGGTACTATTCCTGATAAACTGAAATGTGCAATTGTGATTCCTTTATTTAAAAAGGGTAATAAGTCAGACATTACCAATTATAGGCCAATTTCGTTGTTGTCTTCTATTTCAATAGTGTTTGAGAAAGTAGTAGTAGTAGACTAGAATTTTAGCCTATCTTAATCATTTAAATTTTTTAAGTGCCTATCAGTTTGGTTTTAGGTATGGCCTTTCAACTGAAGATGCCTTATTAGACTTCTGCTCTATTTTATATAAGGGTCTGAATGATAAACTATTTTGTTCAGGCCTCTTTGTTGACATCACAAAAGCGTTTGATATGGTTGACCATTCAATTCTTCTAAATAAATTGTATAAGATTGGTTTCAGAGGTTTCTTTTTCAATTGGTGTGAGTCATATCTTAGTAACATAATACAAAGTGTCAAAATTGGTAGTAATATTAGCAGACCGAAAATAAATAACCTGGGTGTGCCCCAAGGTTCTGTACTTGGTCCCATTTTATTCCTTATATATATAAACTCTATTTGTTCTTTACCTTTCAAGGGCAAAATTAAAGCCTTTGCCGATGACCTTGGCTTTGCCTATTGCTCTGTCAGTCCCTTAGACTTAATTTCTAATATTAATCATGATGTCTTTTTATTGAGATGGTGGCTTGCGGAAAACAAACTTATTGCCAGCAATAAAACCAAGCTGATGTATTTCAGTCTTGCTGAGCAAGAATTTCCTGATACAGATATAATACTTCATTCCCATGACTGTGCAAGTCATAATATGCTAAACACCATCTGTTGTTTTCAAAATGGTTTATCTTTTGATAGAACTGCTAATTGTAGTATTAACTGCTTTCTAATTGAAACTGTTGACTGTTTTAAATATCTTGGCATTACTTTCGACCCTTATCTGAAGTGGCACAAGCATATTTCTGCTTTAAATAAATATCTCCTTTCCTCTACTCGCTGTTTCTTCCGCCTGCGCAAGTATTGCTCTACTCCTACAATGAAAATGGTTTATTATGGCTTATTTCATTCTCGACTGCAATATGGACTCTGTTGTTAGGTTAGGTTAGGTAAAATGGCCTGACGGTTGATCTTATTTCCGTCACACTTAAATCAATGTAGATCCATTGTGATACCCTGACGTATTGTAACGTCCTAGAAACCTATGATTTTATATCTGTTCGGTATTTAACCATTTTGTGGCCTTGGTGAAGTTTAACAGGCTGCTTTTTGGAGCGTCTGATAATTCTTCAAGTTCATTAAAAAAGTAATTTCCTAGAAACTTTTTCCTAGTATGACAGAGTGCTGGTGCTGGGCATTGACAAAGGAAGTGACTTGTGTCTTCGTGTTCGTCTTCGTCATTGCATCCTCTGCATAGGTCATCGGTGCAAAGACCCATTTTCTTTTTGTGATAACCTAGTAGGTTATGTCCAGTTATGATACTGACAAGCATTCGCAGTGAATGTCTATTCAATGATAGCAGCTTTCCAGATTCTTTCTTATCATATTTCGGCCATAGTTTCCTGGAAGTAACACAGGAGTCTAGGCATTCCCATCTTTCATTGGATTTTCGTGTTATTTTGTTACCAATGATCTGTTTCATTTCACAGGGTGGAATCCTGATCGATTTATCAATGAGAGAAGGATCAAGTGTTGATCCTTTCCTCGCTAGTTCGGACTCTGTTGCTGGGGTAGAGCTTATTCTAGTAATCTACAGCAATCAACAACCATTCAACACTTATTTTATTTTAAAGTACTGAAGGTCTTTTTTGTGAGAGGCGGGTATCTTGAAAGTCCGATTTCAAATTCTCGCAACTTGCGGAGTCATTCAAACTTTGGTGTAATTATTCCTGCGTTTCGCACAAAAAGTTACAGAAACTCTTACTCCATTGTCGCCTACAAACTTTTTAACTCTTTGCCATTAGAACACAGGTCCTTAAGAAATCTTTGCTCGTTCACTAAAGCAACGAAATCATGGCTTCTAGGTTTTGACCATCAGGAAATCTGTAATCTTTTGCAATACACTGCTTAAAAAAAAAAATGATCTGCCAGCCGTTTTGTTAATGCGTTAATTTTTGCTATGAATTCATCTTTTTTATTTATTCTCTTTTGTCAATTTAAATTTAAATTTTGCTTTCTTTTGTATATTTTTTAAATTTGCTTCTTAATTTTTTCTTTCACCCCACAATACATTAATTGATTTTAACAGAATGTGACATCAACTCTATTTTTTGTTAAATATAGATGTCACTAACTATTCATTGTGTAGGTACTAATTTCATGAGTTGTTTTGCTTTAATTGTAAGCTTATTGAATTATGTAGTACATTATACCTGAATAAAGAATTATTATTATTATTATTATTATTATTATAAACAGGTTTTCAATAAAACAACAACAAGTATTAATAATATTTAAAATTCAACAGGAAATAAAGTAAGATGCAGAATATGTTCTTGTGTTTATAAATATTCTGGCAATACAAGTACATTGAATGTACATATAAAAAAGAAACACCCAGAGGAGCTCCTGGCAATTACGGAAGAAAGGGTAGTAAATACTAATGTTGACATTGTTGACAGAAGTATCCCTGTCCACAGCCAAAGAGCAAATGATATTGATATTGATCAACCTTCAACAAGCCAAGCTGTGAGAATTTGCCAAAATCAAAAAGACGCAGATAATGCTTTGCTTGATTTAGTAATTCTAGATTTTGAATCGCTTCAAATTGTTGAAAATCAAGGGTTTAGAAAGTATTCTAATGTGCTCAACCCTGAATACAACCTCCCATCTAAAAAAAAAAATGAATGAAATGCTTGAAAAGAACTATGTTTCTGAGTCAGAGTCTTTGAAGCAGAAACTTAAAGACGTCGACCATATAGCTTTGACATCGGACATTTGGACGTTAGATAGCGATTGTTTAAAAGTATAACGGCTCACTAAATAGAAGAAACGCTGATGAAAGCGTCCGTTCTTTCAACCACCGAGCTCCAGAAAAATTATACTTCGGAAAACATAGCAAATGCAATCCAAAAAATATTGGACGAATGGGAAATTGGTCAAAAAATTGTAGCTATTGTCACAGACAAAGCCGCGACAGTGAAAGATGTAGTGAGTGATTTTTTGATTAAAAGCAATCTTTTCTGCGTGGGCCACACATTAAACCTCACAGTTGAAGACTGCATTGAAAAGGTCGATGTAGTACACAAGTGTAGAGGCATTGTATCCCATTTTCGGCATAATGTAAAATCGTCAAATGCACTGACTGATATGCAGAAAAAATTTAATGTCGAAACTTTAAAATTAGTGCAACACGTTACGACAAGGTGGACTAGCACTTTCTTTATGATTGAGCGCATGTTAAAAGTAAAAGTGGCTCTTGCGGCTACAGTGTCACTTTTGGCAGTCTCTGCCTAATCTGAAGTCTAACGAATGGGATTTGATGGAGGAGATAATCATGATTTTACAACCGTTTGTAAAAACTACAACTATTTTGTCAGAAGAGCCCTTTCCTTCATTATCATGTGTTATTCCCTTAGTAGTTGGACTCCACAATGCAGTTGAAAAAAAACGATTAACTACTGAGTGGTCTAAACGCTTACAAAGACATCTGCTTACGGGCATTGCAAAGCGTCTAGGTATATATGAATTGGACAGAACGGCAGCCAAGGCTACGTTTTTAGATCCACGGTTCAAAAAAAATGGGTTTGGAATCGAAGTTCATGCTGCTAATGCTCAAAGTTGGATTATAGAAGAGCTAAAAGATTTCTTAATGAATAGTTCAACTTCAAGTCCTGAATGTACAGCAAGTAGTTCAAATGCAGGTTTGTAACTTTTTTTCTTTGTCAAGCAAATGTAAAATGAATTTTATTTACCTATCCAGAACAAACAAATTCCAATTCCGACACTGACAACGAAGATGATGAAATCTGGGGTGTTATTGACAGAAAAATTTGTGAAGCAAAAACCAAAATTACTCCTATGTCATTAGCAGCTGGTATGGTGAGTTTCTTTTTTTATTAAGTAGTTTTAGTAACTTATGTTTTTATTGTTTGTTCGCCATAAATATGTTTGATGTCAGTCCTCTTTCTTGATTCCAATTTTTTAAATCGGGTTCCAAAAACAATATAGAGAAATATGTAAACTATCTGGGATTCCTAAGTTTTTTGAAAGCCTTGTCAAAAAAAACTTGATTTCCTAGTGAAGGAACATAAGTGGTTCTCAACATGGGTTCATCTCGGGAAGATCAACAATCACCAATTTAACATGTTTCTCTTCTTTCGTTGTTGAAAGTAGTGATCAAGTGGATGTTATTTATACCGATTTTAGCAAAGCGTTTTTTTCGGTTTGATCTGAAACGATCTGAAACTTTTTCTGAAAGTAACCTCTATTAGCGAATGCCAAAAACTCCAATTGGATCTTGATAATCTATCTCGCTGGTGTGTGTTAAACCGCTTGAATCTTAACGCCAAAAAATGTTTTGTGCTTTCTCTCTCAAGAAAGAATCATACGCAAGAGTTTTCATATTATCTTGAATGAAACCCTCTTCAGAGAACTGAAAAATTTAAGGACTTAGACGTACTTTTTGGTGATTTGGATTCTCTTTTACACCACATATAGAAGCTGTTGTATCAAAAGCTAACTCAATGTTTGGATTTATCAAAAGAAACTCCACAGACTTTACTAACTCCTACACCCTTGTGTCTCTTTATACCTCACTAGTAAGACCCAACCTAGAGTATGCAGACATCGATCGTCTGGAACCCTCACCAACAATGTTTTTCCGATCGAATTCAGAAAGTTCAGAATAGGTTAACGAAGTATGCATATTACAAAATGCGATGGTGCTTTCATTCAAATTCCACAGCTAGGCATAGTCTTCTAGTTTTGCAGTCGCTCAAATCACGTTGAACTAGTCCTTTATTTGTATTTATGCTCCAGAGAGGCCGTTGAAGGATAGAAATCTTCTTTTCAATCAAGGCACAGAACTAATTATATCATCAGTGAACCAATTTCAAGATCAGTTATAAAGTTTAATGAAATTTGTGGTCATATTGATTTAGCCTTCTCCAGAGATAAATTTTGAGATGAATTGCATTGCTTACTTTTGAGAAATTGAAACCTATTTTGTTATAATGTGTAATCTGTTGAGCTTATTGCTCGTAGGTGAAATAAATAAATAAAATAATTTGACCTATAAATGAAGAGAAACAATATCTTTATTTTTATTTATATACAATAGGTCAACTTCTTCCCCTTCTTCTTTTTTTCCGGGATTACGAGCATCGTGATCTCTACGAGATAACAGCTCTTTGACTGCTTAACAATAGTGATCCGCTCGTGCGGTACGCCGCGCCGTTCATTAGGTGAAGGATTTTTGAAATGTTAGCCACAATACCTTAATGAAAACTCTTCCGCTGAATATGATTCACTCTAATTTGTTTTCTTTCGATTAATCAAAACTTATTTACTAGACAAATCCATTACAAACATTTTACTTATCACTTCTTTTTAATTCTTTTTAATTTTAACAGCTGTCACTATTAAAAATAATCGTTCTGTGTCGGTGTTTGAGTGGGGTAATGGTAGTGCATATCGAGCTACTAGACTTAATTGGAAAACAATAGATTTCCTTCAAAATCTATCATTGCCGTGATTTCTTGCCAAAATTGTTCGACTGGCAGCGGCTGAAGCCTTTCTTTTTCGTAAACAGCCATGGAAACAGGAAGTTCTCTCAAATCAGATGCCAGTTTTTCCTCATAACAATTTGGAACTTTTACAAAAAAACAATGAAGTTTGCTTACAATATATTCTCTTCGAAGCATTCAAAGTAATTTGTGAAGAGAGAAAGCCAAAGTCTTAATTTCATTATTTTGAATTGAAAACCTCTTTAAAATTTCATAAATAGCTCGTATGTAAAAAACTAATTTCCAGATTCCAGCGAACAAAACAAACAGTAATGATTTTTCAAGCCTTTGCATGATCTCTCTTTGTGTAAGTATATGAGATGTTTGTTTACGCACTCCTATTTGTAAATCAGCTGGCTTTGTTTGGTATAGTTAGTATAAGATTCTGTTTTTCTCCATACTTTGAGTAGATCCCCCTTTTCCTCTTTTACCAAATTTTCGACCACAATTCCCCACAAAAAGGGGAATTCCCCTCAATCTGGCAACATTATCGAATTCACCTTAACCGAATACCTACACATACACATACACTGGGCTTAGTCATATATAACTCGGGTTGAAACATGTGCAAGTGTGTTGCTTTCATTTTAAGTATTGTCGCGTTTTTTATGACTGTTATTACAGCTATTAATTTTTGTGATTTGTGATATTCAGTCATTGACTTTGCTTTTAATATTACAGGTTTTGATTTTCGTGATTCGATATTCAGTTTTCAGTGATTTTAATTTGAATAAAAATTTAAAAACAATGCTTGCCCCAAGGAAAAGATCTCTTGCGTGGAAATTTTTTAGTAAAGAAGGAGAAATGAAATGGTTATTAAAAAGTTTTAATGAAAAAAGACAAGTGATGAATAAATGAATGTGGAAAAACAGTTTAAATATTTATTTGATTCTAGAAAATGAAACTGATTCATTGACAATAGACTATTTTGATGAAAAATAAAATAAACAAGTTTTCAATAAAACAACAAGTAATATATTTAAAATTCAACACTCCCGCTTTCTATTGAAAACTTCAATTATCTTTCGAATATAAAGAAAACATTTTTTGGTAATGCCAAAATAAAATAGGCTCCTTCAAATTTTTCTCGAATGAAATGGTGTCTTACATCAATATGTTTATGACTTATTTTTCGACGAGGAATCCGATGGTGACCTTGAATTTGACCTTGGACGAACCTTGAAGCCCCAGCGACCCAAACATCGATTTTTCAAATGGAAACCCCCATTTTTTATTGCAGATTTGGAAAGAGCGCAGAATTTTACGAAAATATATGTCAAATATCAAGGTCACCATCGGATTCCTCGTCGAAAAATAAGTCGGATATAGGGTCTTTGATTTTTATTATCGCATATTCTGCCATATTTCCATACTTTTGTCGCACCCAGTATACACAATACACATAATATATAATTTTGATCTTCTTTTGCATAATATAGCATTCCATAACCAATTGTTCCTTTAATGTATTTTAATATGCGTTTTAAAGTTTTCATGAATGATTTTTGGCTTTTCCATATAGCGACTTACTAAACCAATTGCATAGCTAATGTCTGGTCTTGTAGCAATTGCTCGACACATCAAACTTCCAATTAGTTCTCGGAATGGAAATTTTACTCGAATCCGAATTTTCAAATTTTGAAAGTATTTGATTTGGATCAGCTGGAACTGACACCGCATTACAATTTTCAAAATCAAATTTTTGCAGTATTTTGTTGACATAGGCGGTTTCGTGCATGAATATGGAGCCATCTCAGGAAGATGATCAATCTCAAAATCAAGAAAACAACCTATTTTCATTTGCTTAATTTCAAAATGTTTTTGTAAATGTTCTAATACTGAATTTACAGTAGACTCATCATCACCACAAACGATTCCTTCATCGACATATAAAGCCAATAAGAGTAATTTTCCGTTCTCATTACTGTAGAACACACAAGGATCCGATTCACTAGTTTTGAAACCAAAAAAAACTTACAAATGTTTTAAATTTTTAATTCCAGCATCTAGAAGCTTGTTTAAATCAATTCAATGGTCATAAAAACCAACTGGTTGGTGCATATAAACAACTTAAAAGCCGTTTTCACATCGAATTGCTTTATAAGTATCTTCTTCTTTGCAGAAATAGCATGAATCGCTCTCAATGACGTGAAACGAACCACTGGACTGAATGTTTCTAGATAGTCTATTCCGTATCCTTGATGGAATCCACGACAAACCAATCTTGCTTTGAAACATTGAATCGAGCCGTCGGTATTAGTTTTCACCTTAAAAATCCATTTGTTATCAATTACCTTTTGTCCACATGGTTTTTCAACTAAACCCCAGGTCTGATTGATTTCTTCATCCATCGCTTTGAGATATTGTTTACGTTCTATTGAATTGGCATCTTCTTCATAGGACTTCGGTTCATTAGTTATCGTCAGTAAAGCCTTCGCCATCGAAGTGTGTTCTTGTCGCTTCCGTAAACGTGTATTTAAAATATTGCTTTCTTCTATGTGTGATTATAAAACTGGTTTACTTGGAATAATCTTTTCAGATTTTTGAATAATTTTAGGTGTTCGTGGTACCCGTGGTGTGATGGATAGCATGTCCGCATGTTAATCCAGAGGTTCGAGTTCAAATCCCAGCAGAGGCAAAAATGTTTTTTCCACGGGTATCGCTTTCGCGAGGAATTGGCAAGTCCTCCGTTAGTATTCATTGCCATGAAAAGCGCTTTCTCGATTAGCCGTTCGGAACCGGCAGAAAATTGTAGGTCCCTTCCATTTCCTCACAAGGCATGGTTGTGAGAAATGCGCTAGGCCCAGGGGCTCCTCGCTCTGTTGCGCCACCCTATTTTTTTTTTTAGGTGTTTGATTTTTTTGATTTTGACGAATTTCCGTTGATTGTCTTTCAGGTACATTTATTAAGTCCGGTTGAAAAGTTTCGCTTGATTGGTTCTGTTCTTGTATATCATTATATTCTTTTTGAACAACACATTCTTCACAAACAATAGATTCCTTAACTTTTTCATTTATTACTTTCATAGAAAATGTGTCTTCTGCCAAAAACTTTACATCGCGGACAGTTGAAATAATGTTATTTTCATCAATAACACGGATTCCTTTTTGAAACTCATCGTACCCAAAAACTAAGCATTTTCTGGATTTTTGATCCAGTTTTTTTCTTTTTTGTTTCGGAATATGACAATAAACTTCCGAACCAAAAACCTGAAAATGTTTGAATTGACTTGGTTTCCCGTACCAAAGTTCGAAAGTGATTTTCGATCCGATTATGAATTCGTACTCTGTATTTAGTTTTCGAATCGAAAAAAAGTACTTGTTAATATTTTCATTAACGGAATGGATTTGCGAAGTCTTGAAACATTTCTCAAGATATCTGTCAAATCAAGCAAAAAAATAATATCAAAGCAAATTACAAACAAGTTAAAATATAAATAAATGAAATAAAAAAAACGTTTGCCGTTCCGAAAGTGGCTGATTCGAATCCGCTTTAGAAATAAAGAGTACAAAATATTCGTTTTCGGAAATTTTTGCTTTCGAAACGAATTACAGAGTAGGGCCCCTGACTTTAACATTGCTTGTTCCCGTTCTGAATTGCTTCTGCACAAAGTTTAGGAGTAAGATCCTTCGTATAAATCATCGATCTAAAAATTTCTTAAAATTGTGGTTTACAAATTCAAGACCATTATGCGTTTGAAAGATTTTTATACGATGTCCACATTGCTTTTCGGAAATTTTTAAAACAACTTTAAATTTTTTCAACGCTTCGAATTTGTTTTTCAAAAAATACACAAAACGAAATTTTGAAAACTCATCTTTGAAAAGCAAAAAATACCTGGATCCCCCAAATGAATCTTCTTCTTGCAAAGACCAGACGTTCATGCTCATGAGTCTTTTTTCATAGTTAACATCGAATTTTCGGAAATTGGTTCAATTACTTTAAAAAGCATTTGAAACATGCTTCCTTTTCGTGCTCCCACTGCAACAACATTTTCGCCATCCAATAGCTTGAAACAATTCTTATCCGAAAAGCAAATTAATAATCGTCTGTTCGCTCTTCCAGAAGATGTTTCGCTGAATCATTGTTATGTTCATAAATCGAATGTAACTTCTTACATCTTCTTCACATATTTTTTGAAGTGGAATAGTTACATAAATTAATCAGAATTTTGCCCACACGAATTCACAATTAGTTTCTGTGCCATAGCGACTTTTTTATACCATTGGGGCTTTCAAGAATCGTATCCGGATAGATTGTTGTTGTTTACGTGTTGAACTTTTAGCAGAGTCACACACCCCTTTCAACTAAAAACCTATCCAAAGATATCCGAGTATTTTTGGTATACCTTTCTATTCAAGTGATCAGCTGATAGAAAATTTATTTTTATTTATTTTCATATTGATTGTTTGTTTTGGTGTGCATTTATTTTAGCATAATCTTTCAAAACGTATGGGAAATCGCAAAAAAAATAAGTTATAATCGTCAGGCAATGATATTTTGAATGTTTTTCTGTTTTCAAAAGTCAAATTTTAGTATTTCAGAGCTGTTGTCTGCAGCAATCTGGAAAAAGATATCTGGATTGTTCAAAAAGGTATCCAAGAAACAGCTATCCGAGATAGGCTATCCGATACAGGTTCTTGAACGACGGAACCTTCACATCATCCATTGTGAAGGGGTTGTAAATTTTTCAAATACTTCCTTCCATCTTGACTTTAGCAATAATATGCTTTGCTCTTTATCTATACCTGCGTCTTCGGGAACTTTCTATTACAGACACAAATTACGTAGTGAGTAAAAGCTCCTTCAAATGTTTTATTATTTGAAACACCGAAAATATTGCCAATTATTCTTAAAAACCTTTTAATATTTGCTTGGTCTCATAACCTACTGTAATTAAATGGTTATTCAAAAGTTTTAAAGAAAAAAAAAAAAAAAAACAAGTGTTGAATAAGGCTACGTTTATGACCGAGCGTAATCGCATCGCGCGATGCGATGAGAATCGCTACTAGCGATAAATTATATTAGTGCATATGGTGGTGTTCACGACACAGCGATTTAGCGAAAAGCGAATTGAGCGATTACAAGCGATAAAAGCGACGAAAATTTGAAATCAAAATATTTTGATTCATTTGAGCGAAACCAGCGAAACAGTGTTGAAAGCAGAGCTCGAAAATAATTGGAAACCACAATGCTTCATTCGGTTTCTCACTGAGAGATATCACATTATCGACCAACATTTTGCTCTTTTACTGAGATATATTTTTATAAAATAATTTTTTAAGTTTTTGGTAGAGATTTATCATTTATTTAAAAAAATATCTCTCTTTGGTTGACTTTTTCCACATAAAATAAATGGAACTGGTTGACCTAAAACTTTTAAGATAAAAAATATATCTTATGTGGTTAAATGGTTTAAAAAAAAAACATCTTTACACTATTATAAAAAACGTCAGTCTATAGTCTATACCAACAAAAAACATCCATATATATAAAATAGGATGCATGTATATTTGTATGTGATGTATGTATGTATGTATGTAATATGTATGTACACATGTATGTACATACACATGTATGTATGTCCGGTACAGACTCCTTAACCACCCAACGAATTTTTATGAAATTTTCAGGGTAGACATAGCTTAGTCTAAAGATGGTTCCTGTCAAGGTTTGATCCCCATATTCCCACAGGAACGGGGTTGGGAACGGAAAATTAGGAACTACTGGACTATTTAAAAGGTGCTACATCATCCCCATCCATAAGTAACTAAACTTTATTTCAACCCTATAATCCGACGGGAACAGAAACGGGAACGAGAACGGGAACATTAAAGTTACTTGACCGATCTCAAAAATTCTTTCAACTTTGGGACATAGGTATATATATCATTCACATGTTTCCATGGGAAGATTCCCTCTGGAAGGGGGTGGGAACGGAAAATTGGAAATTTCTGGACAGATTTCAAAAATTATTTCAAAACTGCGATGCCACAGAAAACATAATCCTTCGACAACTAAGCGTAGATTTCATACCTATAATCCCACGGGAACAGACACAGGAACAAGAACGGGAATATTAAAGTTACTTGTGCTTAAAACTACAGACCCGAGTAACGCCGCGTCGGGCGGCTTAGCTAGTTGAAAATAAAGAATGTGATTTATTTTTTTCTCACAAATATAAATCTCATTGGTTGACCAAAAAATAAAAATAACAAAAATTAATGTATATCTCAGAGAGAAACCAAAGAAACTAAAAGTCATCATAACCGGTTATTGAGAGAGCTTTTAAATATATCACAACAAATAAGATTTATTTGAAGACCAATGAAAGTGGTAACCATAAACTTTCGAGCTCTGGTTGAAAGTGAATGTAAAAACACTTGTTGCTAAAACACTGTACCAAAAAGTATTGAAATCAATCAATGTTTCTAATGAAATTATGCTATTTATTTTGTGAAAAATAAAGTTCTCTCTTCTTCTTCGTTTACATAATATAGTTGATTGCTTTGTGTTTCATTTTCGAGAAGTTTCGCTCTTTAAATAATTAATTTCTTCAAACAGCATGGACATTTTCATAGAGTGTGTGCGTGATAATCAATGTTTATGGAATTTGCGCCATGCAGATTACCACAATCGAAATATAATAAGAAAATCTTGGGAGGATGTTGAAAAAAAATGTGACTTGGGACGCGAGTAAATATACATATTTAATATGTTTTTTATTGTTTTTAATTATTGTTACATTTAACAAAAATTTACAAAATGCGCGCTTCGCTGTTGTGATTTGTTGATTTGTATGCAGTAACACAACTAACGGTTCTTTGTTGCTCTTTTGTTTTCATGTGCATATGAATATCAGCACGCGTTTAAGTAATTGTATGGTTTTTTTGAACAAAATATTCTTTGAAATTATTTCTTATATTTATTGCTGTTTCAGAACTTCTATTATATTGCCTTTGAGTATTGATTCTTGTGAGTAAATTTTGTTCAACTTGCGCCAACGTTTGCATGCAAACTCCCTCTTTATCAATTACGATGTTGTGTAATAAGCAAATGGTTTTTACAAATAGTTCAGCAGCTTCAATATTTGTTTCAATAGATTTTGTCAGTAAACGCCATTTATTCGTAATTATACCAAAAGCACACTCTATTGTTTTCCTGGATTTTGATAACATTGTATTAAAAAGTTCAGAATTAACGTCCAAGTTTGATTTTGAATATGGTCGCAATAAATATTTTCTAAGCGGATATGCTTCATCACCAAGCATCACGAAAGGTGCTGCAACAGAAGTTCCTGGTAAATTTCTATCTTCTGGGATTGCATATTCTCCTGATTCTATAACATTACGCAAGGTTGAACTATCGAAAATGCCCCCATCACTCTGCTTACCATAGGCTCCAACTTCAATGGCAATAAACTTATAGTCAGCAGAAGCAACACCTTGCAATACAATTGAAAAGAAGTGCTTATAGTTGTAAAACATGCTTCCAGAATGAGGTGGGCATTTGCAACGAATATGTTTCCCATCTATGCTTCCAATACAATTAGGAAATCCCCATTTGGAATAAAATTCATCTGCAATATTCAAGAAGTCGTCCATTGTTTTACGATTCAGATGTTTAGAAGCAAGAGTTATCCAAATAGCGTGATATACTTCTCTCACAATCTTGGCGTGAAAAAGTGGAAAAACTTGAAGGATACTTTCCGTAGGGAGCTACGGAAAGAAAAATTGGTACCTTCAGGTAGCGCAGCATCACAACCATCGAAATGGGTACACTTCAAGGATATGGATTTTCTAAGGGACATGATGGAACCACGCCAGATGTCCAGTAATTTAACAATTGATAATTCATATACTGAATGTTTGGAATTCAATGAAGATGAACCTCAAACGCCTGATGCACTTGAAGTTACACCCAATCATACTTATTCCAGAGCAAAAAAGAGAAAGCATGAGGAAGCCTCAGATTTTTTGGAGTTAGAAAAAAGAAAACTCATGCTCCTAGAAAATGACAAAAATTTGGAAGACGATGATTATCATTATTTAATGAGCTTTAAGAAGTATATGAAGGACATGGATGAACGTAAGAAATTAAAATTCCGTATGAAAATGCAAGAGGTACTCTATGAAGTCATGTATGAAGAAGATAATCCACATAGAGCTCGCAGATCCACTACAACTTCGTTCTATGACTCTGTGAGCAACAGCCCGATAAATAGAATGCAGAACAATTTGTTTCAGCCTGTAGATGAAGTTTCTCAAATTCAAGGAAACTATCTTAATTTGTGAACATAACACGAGTGAATGCTCTCTCTTTTGTACATACATATAGATAATGATATATTATATAATATATGTTCATAATAATAAAAAAAAATTAGTAATGATATTTACTACTCACCTAATGGTCAGTGACAGTCTTTCCGCAGCATTTATTGGTGTTTTCTGATTTCTGGTTCTTTTTTCAATCATTGACGATATTTCTTTTAAGATGTACTCAAAAGTTTCCTTGCTCATGCGATAGTACTCTTTAAATTTTTCAGGAAATTGTAAAAGGCGTACGTGTAAATGATGGAATTCACCATAATATTTTCGTTCCGTGGCGATTGGGTGCACTTGAAAATTTTTTGTTTTATTTATATTTTTTAAATATTTTTTGCGCAACAAATAGCTGTTCTCTAACAATAAAATTTTGCGAGTTAATGCACGCATATTGCTTTCTCAACTGCTCCAACGTGAATAAAAAAAATGTTGAGTTGTGTTGTTAACTTTCAATCGCTTGCGATTACGCGCTACTATAAACACTCAATCGCCAGCGATAAACATAGCGAAAATGTGACAAGCGATGGAGCGATTCTCATCGCATCGCGCGCTGCGATTACGCTCGGTCATAAACGTAGCCTAAATGAATGTGAAAAACAGATTGAATATTTATTTGAATCTAGAAAATGAAACTGATTCATTGAAAATAGACTATTTTTATGAAACATAAAAATAGTCTTCGTTTTGAAAATTAGGATAGTGTCTATGCAGAACAAAATGCATCTTTAGCATATGACACATTTCTACAGATTTTTAAAAACCATATCAGTTTATGTTCCTCTACCTTTTCTCGTAGAAAATCAGAGTTTCGCCTTAAGCCTTGGATAACTCCTGCCCTTGTCAAAAAAATTAATTTCAAAAATAATCTAAAAAAAAAAATGTTTGAAGCATCCTCTGAATTACAACTTAAGAACTCGCTATAAGAAGTACTGCAAAAAGGTAAATAAGGAAGTTGTAACTGCTAGGGATAGGTTCTTTCATTGTAAAATACAAATGGCAAGTGGAAATCTGAAAAAGGAGTGGAAAGTCGTAAACAGCGTGGTTAATCGTACAGCCTGCACCAATGTAGTACCCATCCTACTTACTAACGGTACTGTGAATATTTCGGAGCCTTTAGACATAGCCAACGAGTTTAGCAATTACTTCGCCTCAATTGGTCGAGCCTCTTTTTCGGGTATTTCTCCAACTTCATGTAATTGTTGCAGCAATTCTGTCACGTTAGATATCGACTATAGTAACAGCTTCGTCTTCGAATCTATCACTGGTTTTGAGTTGCTTCAAACTATCAATTCGCTTCCTAGTTCAAGTTCGTTTGGTTGTGACGAGATCTCAAATCTTATTCTTAAGAAGACTTGTCTTAATTTAATTGATATTTTGTCCTACCTTTTCAATTTCAGTATTATGTCTGGTACTATTCCTGATAAACTGAAATGTGCAATTGTGATTCCTTTATTTAAAAAGGGTAATAAGTCAGACATTACCAATTATAGGCCAATTTCGTTGTTGTCTTCTATTTCAATAGTGTTTGAGAAAGTAGTAGTAGTAGACTAGAATTTTAGCCTATCTTAATCATTTAAATTTTTTAAGTGCCTATCAGTTTGGTTTTAGGTATGGCCTTTCAACTGAAGATGCCTTATTAGACTTCTGCTCTATTTTATATAAGGGTCTGAATGATAAACTATTTTGTTCAGGCCTCTTTGTTGACATCACAAAAGCGTTTGATATGGTTGACCATTCAATTCTTCTAAATAAATTGTATAAGATTGGTTTCAGAGGTTTCTTTTTCAATTGGTGTGAGTCATATCTTAGTAACATAATACAAAGTGTCAAAATTGGTAGTAATATTAGCAGACCGAAAATAAATAACCTGGGTGTGCCCCAAGGTTCTGTACTTGGTCCCATTTTATTCCTTATATATATAAACTCTATTTGTTCTTTACCTTTCAAGGGCAAAATTAAAGCCTTTGCCGATGACCTTGGCTTTGCCTATTGCTCTGTCAGTCCCTTAGACTTAATTTCTAATATTAATCATGATGTCTTTTTATTGAGATGGTGGCTTGCGGAAAACAAACTTATTGCCAGCAATAAAACCAAGCTGATGTATTTCAGTCTTGCTGAGCAAGAATTTCCTGATACAGATATAATACTTCATTCCCATGACTGTGCAAGTCATAATATGCTAAACACCATCTGTTGTTTTCAAAATGGTTTATCTTTTGATAGAACTGCTAATTGTAGTATTAACTGCTTTCTAATTGAAACTGTTGACTGTTTTAAATATCTTGGCATTACTTTCGACCCTTATCTGAAGTGGCACAAGCATATTTCTGCTTTAAATAAATATCTCCTTTCCTCTACTCGCTGTTTCTTCCGCCTGCGCAAGTATTGCTCTACTCCTACAATGAAAATGGTTTATTATGGCTTATTTCATTCTCGACTGCAATATGGACTCTGTTGTTAGGTTAGGTTAGGTAAAATGGCCTGACGGTTGATCTTATTTCCGTCACACTTAAATCAATGTAGATCCATTGTGATACCCTGACGTATTGTAACGTCCTAGAAACCTATGATTTTATGTCTGTTCGGTATTTAACCATTTTGTGGCCTTGGTGAAGTTTAACAGGCTGCTTTTTGGAGCGTCTGATAATTCTTCAAGTTCATTAAAAAAGTAATTTCCTAGAAACTTTTTCCTAGTATGACAGAGTGCTGGTGCTGGGCATTGACAAAGGAAGTGACTTGTGTCTTCGTGTTCGTCTTCGTCATTGCATCCTCTGCATAGGTCATCGGTGCAAAGACCCATTTTCTTTTTGTGATAACCTAGTAGGTTATGTCCAGTTATGATACTGACAAGCATTCGCAGTGAATGTCTATTCAATGATAGCAGCTTTCCAGATTCTTTCTTATCATATTTCGGCCATAGTTTCCTGGAAGTAACACAGGAGTCTAGGCATTCCCATCTTTCATTGGATTTTCGTGTTATTTTGTTACCAATGATCTGTTTCATTTCACAGGGTGGAATCCTGATCGATTTATCAATGAGAGAAGGATCAAGTGTTGATCCTTTCCTCGCTAGTTCGGACTCTGTTGCTGGGGTAGAGCTTATTCTAGTAATCTACAGCAATCAACAACCATTCAACACTTATTTTATTTTAAAGTACTGAAGGTCTTTTTTGTGAGAGGCGGGTATCTTGAAAGTCCGATTTCAAATTCTCGCAACTTGCGGAGTCATTCAAACTTTGGTGTAATTATTCCTGCGTTTCGCACAAAAAGTTACAGAAACTCTTACTCCATTGTCGCCTACAAACTTTTTAACTCTTTGCCATTAGAACACAGGTCCTTAAGAAATCTTTGCTCGTTCACTAAAGCAACGAAATCATGGCTTCTAGGTTTTGACCATCAGGAAATCTGTAATCTTTTGCAATACACTGCTTAAAAAAAAAAATGATCTGCCAGCCGTTTTGTTAATGCGTTAATTTTTGCTATGAATTCATCTTTTTTATTTATTCTCTTTTGTCAATTTAAATTTAAATTTTGCTTTCTTTTGTATATTTTTTAAATTTGCTTCTTAATTTTTTCTTTCACCCCACAATACATTAATTGATTTTAACAGAATGTGACATCAACTCTATTTTTTGTTAAATATAGATGTCACTAACTATTCATTGTGTAGGTACTAATTTCATGAGTTGTTTTGCTTTAATTGTAAGCTTATTGAATTATGTAGTACATTATACCTGAATAAAGAATTATTATTATTATTATTATTATTATTATAAACAGGTTTTCAATAAAACAACAACAAGTATTAATAATATTTAAAATTCAACAGGAAATAAAGTAAGATGCAGAATATGTTCTTGTGTTTATAAATATTCTGGCAATACAAGTACATTGAATGTACATATAAAAAAGAAACACCCAGAGGAGCTCCTGGCAATTACGGAAGAAAGGGTAGTAAATACTAATGTTGACATTGTTGACAGAAGTATCCCTGTCCACAGCCAAAGAGCAAATGATATTGATATTGATCAACCTTCAACAAGCCAAGCTGTGAGAATTTGCCAAAATCAAAAAGACGCAGATAATGCTTTGCTTGATTTAGTAATTCTAGATTTTGAATCGCTTCAAATTGTTGAAAATGAAGGGTTTAGAAAGTATTCTAATGTGCTCAACCCTGAATACAACCTCCCATCTAAAAAAAAAATGAATGAAATGCTTGAAAAGAACTATGTTTCTGAGTCAAAGTCTTTGAAGCAGAAACTTAAAGACGTCGACCATATAGCTTTGACATCGGACATTTGGACGTTAGATAGCGATTGCTTTATAAGTATAACGGCTCACTACATAGAAGAAACGCTGATGAAAGCGTCCGTTCTTTCAACCACCGAGCTCCAGAAAAATTATACTTCGGAAAACATAGCAAATGCAATCCAAAAAATATTGGACGAATGGGAAATTGGTCAAAAAATTGTAGCTATTGTCACAGACAAAGCCGCGACAGTGAAAGAGGTAGTGAGTGATTTTTTGATTAAAAGCAATCTTTTCTGCGTGGGCCACACATTAAACCTCACAGTTGAAGACTGCATTGAAAAGGTCGATGTAGTACACAAGTGTAGAGGCATTGTATCCCATTTTCGGCATAATGTAAAATCGTCAAATGCACTGATTGATATGCAGAAAAAATTTAATGTCGAAACTTTAAAATTAGTGCAACACGTTACGACAAGGTGGACTAGCACTTTCTTTATGATTGAGCGCATGTTAAAAGTAAAAGTGGCTCTTGCGGCTACAGTGTCACTTTTGGCAGTCTCTGCCTAATCTGAAGTCTAACGAATGGGATTTGATGGAGGAGATAATCATGATTTTACAACCGTTTGTAAAAACTACAACTATTTTGTCAGAAGAGCCCTTTCCTTCATTATCATGTGTTATTCCCTTAGTAGTTGGACTCCACAATGCAGTTGAAAAAAAACGATTAACTACTGAGTGGTCTAAACGCTTACAAAGACATCTGCTTACGGGCATTGCAAAGCGTCTAGGTATATATGAATTGGACAGAACGGCAGCCAATGCTACGTTTTTAGATCCACGGTTCAAAAAAAATGGGTTTGGAATCGAAGTTCATGCTGCTAATGCTCAAAGTTGGATTATAGAAGAGCTAAAAGATTTCTTAATGAATAGTTCAACTTCAAGTCCTGAATGTACAGCAAGTAGTTCAAATGCAGGTTTGTAACTTTTTTTCTTTGTCAAGCAAATGTAAAATGAATTTTATTTACCTATCCAGAACAAACAAATTCCAATTCCGACACTGACAACGAAGATGATGAAATCTGGGGTGTTATTGACAGAAAAATTTGTGAAGCAAAAACCAAAATTACTCCTATGTCATTAGCAGCTGGTATGGTGAGTTTCTTTTTTTATTAAGTAGTTTTAGTAACTTATGTTTTTATTGTTTGTTCGCCATAAATATGTTTGATGTCAGTCCTCTTTCTTGATTCCAATTTTTTAAATCGGGTTCCAAAAACAATATAGAGAAATATGTAAACTATCTGGGATTCCTAAGTTTTTTGAAAGCCTTGTCAAAAAAAACTTGATTTCCTAGTGAAGGAACATAAGTGGTTCTCAACATGGGTTCATCTCGGGAAGATCAACAATCACCAATTTAACATGTTTCTCTTCTTTCGTTGTTGAAAGTAGTGATCAAGTGGATGTTATTTATACCGATTTTAGCAAAGCGTTTTTTTCGGTTTGCCACAAAAAATTGCTTCAAAAATTGTAATCATTTGGTTTCCACTCAAGCCTCCTTCAATGGATCTGTTCCTTCCTCTTAAAAGGGTTCCAAAAAACAAAATTGACGAATTCACCTCAAGGCAGATAAATTGTACCTCGTACGTCGTGTATTTATCGATTATATTGTTAACTGTGTACGCAGACGATCTGAAACTTTTTCTGAAAGTAACCTCTATTAGCGAATGCCAAAAACTCCAATTGGATCTTGATAATCTATCTCGCTGGTGTGTATTAAACCGCTTGAATCTTAACGCCAAAAAATGTTTTGTGCTTTCTCTCTCAAGAAAGAATCATACGCAAGAGTTTTCATATTATCTTGAATGAAACCCTCTTCAGAGAACTGAAAAATTTAAGGATTTAGACGTACTTTTTGGTGATTTGGATTCTCTTTTACACCACATATAGAAGCTGTTGTATCAAAGGCTAACTCAATGTTTGGATTTATCAAAAGAAACTCCACAGACTTTACTAACTCCTACACCCTTGTGTCTCTTTATACCTCACTAGTAAGACCCAACCTAGAGTATGCAGACATCGATCGTCTGGAACCCTCACCAACAATGTTTTTCCGATCGAATTCAGAAAGTTCAGAATAGGTTAACGAAGTATGCATATTACAAAATGCGATGGTGCTTTCATTCAAATTCCACAGCTAGGCATAGTCTTCTAGTTTTGCAGTCGCTCAAATCACGTTGAACTAGTCCTTTATTTGTATTTATGCTCCAGAGAGGCCGTTGAAGGATAGAAATCTTCTTTTCAATCAAGGCACAGAACTAATTATGGCATGAGTGAACCAATTTCATGATCAGTTATAAAGTTTAATGAAATTTGTGGTCATATTGATTTAGCCTTCTCCAGAGATAAATTTTGAGATGAATTGCATTACTTACTTTTAAGAAATTGAAACCTATTTTGTTATAATGTGTAATCTGTTGAGCTTATTGCTCGTAGGTGAAATAAATAAATAAAATAATTTGACCTATAAATGAAGAGAAACAATATCTTTATTTTTATTTATATACAATAGGTCAACTTCTTCCCCTTCTTCTTTTTTTCCGGGATTACGAGCATCGTGATCTCTACGAGATAACAGCTCTTTGACTGCTTAACATTAGTGATCCGCTCACGCCGCTCCATTAGGTGAAGGATTTTTTAAATGTTAGCCACAATACCTTAATGAAAACTCTTCCGCTGAATATGATTCACTCTAATTTGTTTTCTTTCGATTAATCAAAACTTATTTACTAGACAAATCCATTACAAACATTTTACTCATCACTTCTTTTTAATTCTTTTTAATTTTAACAGCTGTCACTATTAAAAATAATCGTTCTGTGTCGGTGTTTGAGTGGGGTAATGGTAGTGCATATCGAGCTACTAGACTTAATTGGAAAACAATAGATTTCCTTCAAAATCTATCATTGCCGTGATTTCTTGCCAAAATTGTTCGACTGGCAGCGGCTGAAGCCTTTCTTTTTCGTAAACAGCCATGGAAACAGGAAGTTCTCTCAAATCAGATGCCAGTTTTTCCTCATAACAATTTGGAACTTTTACAAAAAAACAATGAAGTTTGCTTACAATATATTCTCTTCGAAGCATTCAAAGTAATTTGTGAAGAGAGAAAGCCAAAGCCTTAATTTCATTATTTTGAATTGAAAACCTCTTTAAAATTTCATAAATAGCTCGTATGTAAAAAACTAATTTCCAGATTCCAGCGAACAAAACAAACAGTAATGATTTTTCAAGCCTTTGCATGATCTCTCTTTGTGTAAGTATATGAGATGTTTGTTTACGCACTCCTATTTGTAAATCAGCTGTCTTTGTTTGGTATAGTTAGTATAAGATTCTGTTTTTCTCCATACTTTGAGTAGATCCCCCTTTTCCTCTTTTACCAAATTTTCGACCACAATTCCCCACAAAAAGGGGAATTCCCCTCAATCTGGCAACATTATCGAATTCACCTTAACCGAATACCTACACATACACATACACATGGCTCTAGTCATATATAACTCGGGTTGAAACATGTGCAAGTGTGTTGCTTTCATTTTAAGTATTGTCGCTTTTTTTATGACTGTTATTACAGCTATTAATTTTTGTGATTTGTGATATTCAGTCATTGACTTTGCTTTTAATATTACAGGTTTTGATTTTCGTGATTCGATATTCAGTTTTCAGTGATTTTAATTTGAATAAAAATTTAAAAACAATGCTTGCCCCAAGGAAAAGATCTCTTGCGTGGAAATTTTTTAGTAAAGAAGGAGAAGGTATTGTAATGAAATGGTTATTAAAAAGTTTTAATGAAAAAAGACAAGTGTTGAATAAATGAATGTGGAAAAACAGTTTAAATATTTATTTGATTCTAGAAAATGAAACTGATTCATTGACAATAGACTATTTTGATGAAAAATAAAATAAACAAGTTTTCAATAAAACAACAAGTAATATATTTAAAATTCAACACTCCTGCTTTCTATTGAAAACTTCAATTATCTTTCGAATATAAAGAAAACATTTTTTGGTAATGCCAAAATAAAATAAGCTGCTTCAAATTTTTCTCGAATGAAATGGTGTCTTACATCAATATGTTTATGACTTATTTTTCGACGAGGAATCCGATGTTGACCTTGAATTTGACCTTGGACGAACCTTGAAGCCCCAGCGACCCAAACATCGATTTTTCAAATGGAAACCCCCATTTTTTATTGCAGATTTGGAAAGAGCGCAGAATTTTACGAAAATATATGTCAAATATCAAGGTCACCATCGGATTCCTCGTCCAAAAATAAGTCGGATATAGGGTCTTTGATTTTTATTATCGCATATTCTGCCATATTTCCATACTTTTGTCGCACCCAGTATACACAATACACATAATATATATAATATATATAAAATATAAAAATTTACTTTATTTCACTATTGGCTATTTGGGTTTGGGGGTTGAAATCGGACTGCCGAGTCCTGTCCTCTGCTCGCATTTTGTCGGCTCGGGATGCTGGTGGTTGTCCTTGTGTGTGACTTTGTCTATTTCGGTTCCTGTTAAATCATTGCTGTTTACGACCATCTGTTTGTCGTAAACTAGAGAACCCTTGATGGGTGTTCTCGGTATTTTTGGTGGCGTGGGATCGCCATGTGTTATTTGGTGTTTCCTGGATTTTCGTGGCGTGGGATCGCCATGTGTTAACTCTCCCCTTAGTCGGAAGAAGATTGTCCCAATCTTTCGCTTAACATCTCCTGTACCTTTGATTTTGAGGTTTCCACGAATTCTTCCATTTCTATTGTGTCTTGCTCGATCTTGTTTGGGCAAGTGACCTGTTCGATCTTGCTTGTACGATTAACTTGGATTATTTTGATTATTTTGTAAGCAGAGTAAATCAATATTACAAGGAACAACTTAATACATATTCCCCACAATACGGGATGTTCTTTAAGATCTGATATAAATGGTTCTATATGATCAAGATTTGTAGACATAAGTTTCTCGTCTCGTGAAGCAATGTATTCTAGAATTTTGACTTGAGTTGGCTTGCTTAACTTAATATGTTCAAGTATTTGGTTCTCTGAGTTCAAATAAATTTTTCCATTAATAGAGACATTCCTTTCAAATTGGATCAAATAGATTCCTGATAATTCTATT
The DNA here is from genome assembly GCA_914767635.1 of Melanostoma mellinum. NCBI lineage: Eukaryota > Metazoa > Arthropoda > Insecta > Diptera > Syrphidae > Melanostoma > Melanostoma mellinum. Next base: position 57,105,293 of record OU612059.1, on the reverse strand, counting down.
TCATTTACAATGTGGTTTCCTGTTAAAACAATGTTTCCTTCATTAATTATTTCTATTGGCTGATTTTGGTACAGTTTGCTTTGTATTTATTTAAAAGGTTTTTAACAAACCAACTAGTTTCTTTATCGATTTTACAATAGTGGTGGTTGAGTTCTTTTTTGCATTCTGATTTATAAAATTTTTTCTTATACTTAACTATTTCTCTTAATATTATAATTTTCCCACCATTTACATTATTACTTCTGGTCAGATAGTGATTACCTAACCCTTTTACTTTGGGGTATTTGATAAATACAATGATAATATTATTTTTTTGAACAATTTTAAAAGTGGAAGCATCAAGTACATCAATTATGGATGTATTCACTTTTTCTTTTCCATAATGATTTTTATTTCACTTAAATCTAACAATAGAGTATTGAGTATATTTGATTTACTTAAATTAATAGTATTTATTATTTCTCTAAGTTCTATAATTATATATTTTAATTTCTAATATTATCTTTATGAATCTTTCGGTTATTTGAATCTATAACTATATTCCCTATGTCTTCCTTAACTTTCTTTTTTTGGAATAAAGGTTTATTCTTACTTCTTCTCTGTCCATTGTTTACAAAAATTGTTTCGCCAACTTTATATGTTTTATTTTTCCTATTTTTATTGCAATATCCTAACGTTTTTTGTTGGTGTGTTTGTAGTCTCTTTTTTGTGTCCCTATCATTTATATAATTGTGAAATATGTCTGTTGGTCGTTTGTCTGTTACCGTGTGAATAGTTTCGTTGTATTTCTTTGTAGCTAGAGTCATTATATCCTTGATATCTGTTATATGTGTAGTCTCTTTAACTATTCTTATGAGTTCTGTTAACGTGGAGTGAATTCTTTCTATTGTTCCATTGCTCTTTGAGTGAGCTGGTGGTGTTGTTCTATGGGTAATGTTTAGAAGGTTGTATGCACATCGTGCAGAAGGTGAGCAAAATGCTGCCTCGTTGTCGGTTATCAAAGTTTTGACATTACCGAAAACCGGTAGTAGTTCGATCATTCTCTCTTTTGCTTGGGTTTTTGAACTGACTTGGGTTGTGATTAAGTATTTTGAGAATGGGTCTGTCATTGTTAAAAATGTTGCATTTTCACAGTAATATATATCTGCGTGGATGCGTTCTCCCCCTTCTTCTGGAATTGGAGTCTCTCCGATTGGTTGCTTATTAGGGTGTCTTTCATACTTATTCTTTTTGCAAATTTCACATGCAGCGTTTATTGAAAGAATTTGTTTGAAAGCGTTTGGCCAGTAGTATTTGTTAATAACCTGCTTGTACACTTCTTTAGCTTGCCTATGAGCTCGATTGTGTTCGGCAGTAGCAATTCCTAATTGTTCTTCTTTGTCTGTAATATCTTCGACTATTTGGTTGCACAACAAAAATTTTACTGTAGGAAATTCTTCTAAAAGTTTATTTTTAACTTTGAAAAATAACTCCTCGGTACTGTAGATTCCTACGGTAAGGCCTGCTTTTATTATACCCTTAATTCTATCTAGAATACCTAAGTCTTTGAAAAGCACTGTATGTCTCCAGTAACCTGTGTGGATTTCTTTTGAAATTACATCGTTGTTTAGTGACTCATTTAAAATCAGTTGGGTTCTAAAATTATTAACTCTCTGGTTTACTCTCTTTATTTCGGGAATGGGACTACTCTCTGCACTATGTACAGTTCCTTCTGTTGACTAGTCGTCATTTATCATATTCAGTTCCTGTCTGCTGAGAGCGTCAGCTACGACATTTGCCTTACCTGGTTTATATATGATTTCTGGAGCGTATTCTTCTATGAAGGCGCGCCAGCGTTTTATTTTTGAGTTTGGGTTCTTATCACCAATGGCAAACGTTAATAGTTGGTGATCTGTATATATGCGGATACCACTCACACCGTAAAGATAATTTCGGAGGTTTTTCAATGCCCAAATTATGGCAAGAAGTTCCTTCTCGTTTGTCGCGTAGGTTTCTTCGGTTTTACTTAAAGTTCGACTTATAAAAGTTATTGGTTTATTATTTTGGCTAAGCACTGCACCTATGGCTGAGTTGCTAGCATCCGTAGTAAGCTCGAATACCTCATTAAAATCAGGTTGGTTGAGCGTAACTTGTTCACAGAGTTTGTCTTTCAATGTCTTAAACGCCTTTGTAGCCTCTTTATCGAATTCGATTGCTATCTTTTTGCTATTATTTTGGCCAGTTCTGCCGTTCTCTCCACTAAGATACTTAGTAATGGGTTTGGAAATCATCGCGTAGTTTCTTATGAATTTACGGTAATAGCCTGCTAACCCCAAAAAAGATCGTAGTTGACGTAAAGTCTTCGGTTGAGGGAACTCCTCTATGCATTGTGTTTTCTTTGGGTCCATTTTGATGCAATTAAATGATACGATGTACCCAAGAAATTCTACTTCTTCCATAAAGTATTTTGATTTCTCGCTCGATATTCTCATGTTTGCTGTGCTTAAGGCTTTTGTAATTGTCTCGATATGTTCGAGGTGTTGTGCTTCCGTTTCTGAAAATATAATAACGTCATCGATATAAACGTGGCAAAATTTGCCTATGTGCTCACGGAGGATATCATCCATAGTCCTCTGAAAAATTGAGGGTGCGTTTTTAAGTCCAAATGGCATTCGAAGGAATTCGTATTTACCATTGTTAACGCTAAAAGCTGTTTTCTCCCTATCGCTCTCTTTCATTTTAATCTGATGAAAACCACTCTGTAAATCGAGAGTGGTGAAATATCTAGCTTTGCCTAAGTTAGCTAAGATGACGGACGTTTCTGCCATCGGATATTTTTCAGTTTTAGTAAAAGAATTAAGCTTTTTATAGTTTATGAACAGTCTATGCTTCTTCGTACCGTCGTCACTTAACCCTTTTTTGTCTACAACCCATACAGGAGAGTTATATGCACTTCTGCTAGGTTGTATTATGTTGTTAGAGATTCTCGATTTCATTATTAACGAAAGTTGCCACTGATTGTGGGTACGGGTAACCTTTCGTCCAAACCGCTGTGTCGATAGTAGTATTTATGCTACATTGCACACGAGTGTTGTACGGAAGGTAATTTGGATTTTCAGTAAAGACACCCTGGTATTTTTTCAAAATCAGAGTTAATTTTTCTGTTGTAGTAATTTCTTTGTTAATATTTAGGTTATTTATTAAATGATCGTTGAACATTAAGGGTATCGTGCCCTGATCGTATTCTAACGTTGAGTCCCTGATATTAATATTACCTTGAACCTTTCTAAGTAGCTTGATGCCTATAATAGCATCGAAATCCTGAAGTTCGTTAAGCTCGTAGAATTTGTCTTTTACCTCCAAGATATTTATGTCTTGGTAAGAATTGATGATAGTCGTCCCATGGACACTTTTGACCCTCGATGGGGTTTGTAGCACCAAACTTGGGAATAACCCTGGTTTCACATAGTTATGAGTAGCTCCTGTGTCTATCAGAATATTGAATATACGTCCCGACTTAACATCCGTTCTTTTTATGTACGGTAAGTCGTGCCTCACTCTTAAAAAATTACCACTCTCGTTTAAATTATTGATGCGCAGCACTTTGTTTGTAGCTATCTGGTCGCTGTTTGTCCGCGCTCTCTTAAACGGGTTGTTACTAAATGTGTTATTAGACCATTGGGGTATATTATTATTAAAGTTATGATTCGTGGCTTGTCTCGAGGGCACTAGATTCCCACTTGTGGTGTCCATCCTTTCAGGGTAATTGTAATTACTACTGAAATTGCTATGATGGCGATTTTGTTGGAAAGGTCTATTCCGTTGTTGGAATGATTCATTAGAATTAAAAACTCTATTTTGCCGAAAAGGCCTAGTCGCGGGCTGGTTATGAGACTGACTTGTACCCTGTTGTCTAGGTGGGTGTCTGTCATTGACGTGACCAAAATTTCTAACCCTAGCCTGGTTAGATTCTATCTGTTGTGCTCTCGCTAAGGCATTGGGAAGGTCCCCAGGGTTGAGAGAAAATACGATGTTACTCGTGGGTTGATTAAGCCCGGTAACAAACACCCGAAGAGCGTTTTGTCTTGCCCTCTCGGTAAGACATTCTGTTTCGGCCGTTCTTGGACCGTAACTCATTATAGTTTTGTTAATAATGAGCGTTAGAACTTTCGTAACATCGTCATAGAACTCTTGTAGGCTTCTTCTGTCTTGCCTCATATTGCTTTGATTTGGATCAGCTGGAACTGACACCGCATTACAATTTTCAAAATCCAATTTTTGCAGTATCGGCGGTTTCGTGCATGAATATGGAGCCATCTCAGGAAGATGATCAATCTCAAAATCAAGAAAACAACCTATTTTCATTTGCTTAATTTCAAAATGTTTTTGTAAATGTTCTAATACTGAATTTACAGTAGACTCATCATCACCACAAACGATTCCTTCATCGACATATAAAGCCAATAAGAGTAATTTTCCGTTCTCATTACTGTAGAACACACAAGGATCCGATTCACTAGTTTTGAAACCAAAAAAAACTTACAAATGTTTTAAATTTTTAATTCCAGCATCTAGAAGCTTGTTTAAATCAATTCAATGGTCATAAAAACCAACTGGTTGGTGCATATAAACAACTTAAAAGCCGTTTTCACATCGAATTGCTTTATATGTATCTTCTTCTTTGCAGAAATAGCAAGAATCGCTCTCAATGACGTGAAACGAACCACTGGGCTGAATGTTTCTAGATAGTCTATTCCGTATTCTTGATGGAATCCACGACAAACCAATCTTGCTTTGAAACATTGAATCGAGCCGTCGGTATCAGTTTTCACTTTAAAAATCCATTTGTTATCAATTACCTTTTGTCCACATGGTTTTTCAACTAAACTCCAGGTCTGATTTTCCATAAGCGAATTGATTTCTTCATCCATCGTTTACGTTCTATTGAATTGACATCTTCTTCATAGGACTTCGGTTCATTAGTTATCGTCAGTAAAGCCTTCGCCATCGAAGTGTGTTCTTGTCGCTTCCGTAAACGTGTATTTAAAATATTGCTTTCTTCTTTGTGTGATCATAAAACTGGTTTACTTGGAATATTCTTTTTAGATTTTTGACTAATTTTAGGTGTTTAATTTTTTTGATTTTGACGAATTTCCGTTGATTGTCTTTCAGGTAGATTTATTAAGTCCGGTTGAAAAGTTTCGCTTGATTGGTTCTCTTCTTGTATATCATTATATTCTTTTTGAACAACACATTCTTCACAAACAATAGATTCCTTAACTTTTTCATTTATTACTTTCATAGAAAATGTGTCTTCTGCCAAAAACTTTACATCGCGGACAGTTGAAATAATGTTATTTTCATCAATAACACGGATTCCTTTTTGAAACTCGTCGTACCCAAAAAATAAGCATTTTCTGGATTTTGGATCCAGTTTTTTTCTTTTTTGTTTCGGAATATGACAATAAACCTCCGAACCAAAAACCTGAAAATGTTTGATTTGACTTGGTTTCCCGTACCAAAGTTCGAATAGTGTCCTGGGGCCCTACTCTGTATTTCGTTTCGAATCGTAAGTCTATTCGAAAGTGATTTTCGATCCGATTATGAATTCGTACTCTGTATTTCGTTTTAGAATCGAAAAAAAGTACTTGTTAATATTTTCATTAACGGAATAGATTTGCGAAGCCTTGAAACATTTCTCAAGATATCTGTCAAATCAAGCAAAAAAATAATATCAAAGCAAATTACAAACAAGTAAAAATATAAATAAATGAAATAAAAAAAACGTTTTCGGATTTGCCGTTCCGAAAGTGGCTGATTCGAATCCGCTTTAGAAATAAAGAGTACAAAATATTCTTTTTCCGAAATTTTTGCTTTCGAAACGAATTACAGAGTAGGGCCCCTGCCTTTAAGATTGCTTGTTCCCGTCCTGAATTGCTTATGCATAAAGTTTAGGAGTAAGATCCTTCGTATAAATCATCGACCGAGCTGATTCCATTATTGCCCGATTCTCTCGTTCAATACACCCATTTTGTTCTGGGGTGTAAGCAACTGAATGACAATGACGAATACCATTTTTTTCTAACAATTTCTTAAAATTGTGGTTTACAAATTCAAGACCATTATCCGTTTGGAAGATTTTTATACGATGTCCACATTGCTTTTCGGAAATTTTTAAAACAACTTCAAATTTTTTCAACGCTTCGAATTTCTACACAAAAAGAAATTTTTAAAAAATGAATCTTCTTCTTGCAAAGACCAGACGTTCATGCTCATGAGTCTTTTTTCATAGTTAACATCGAATTTTCGGAAATTGGTTCAATTACTTTAAAAAGCATTTGAAACATGCTTCCTTTTCGTGCTCCCACTGCAACAACATTTTCGCCATCCAGCTTGAAACAATTCTTATCCGAAAAGCAAATTAATAATCGTCTGTTCGCTCTTCCAGAAGATGTTTCGCTGAATCATTGTTATGTTCATAAATCGAATGTAACTTCTTACATCTTCTTCACATATTTTTTGAAGTGGAATAGTTACATAAATTAATCAGAATTTTGCCCACACGAATTCACAATTAGTTTCTGTGCCATAGCGACTTTTTTATACCATTGGGGCTTTCAAGAATCGTATCCGGATAGATTGTTGTTGTTTACGTGTTGAACTTTTAGCAGAGTCACACACCCCTTTCAACTAAAAACCTATCCAAAGATATCCGAGTATTTTTGGTATACCTTTCTATTCAAGTGATCAGCTGATAGAAAATTTATTTTTATTTCTTTTCATATTGATTTTTTGTTTTGGTGTGCATTTATTTTAGCATAAGTCTTTTAAAACGTATGGGAAATCGCAAAAAAAATAAGTTATAATCGTCTAGCAATGATATTTTGAATGTTTTTCTGTTTTCAAAAGTCAAATTTTAGTATTTCAGAGCTGTTGTCTGCAGCAATCTGGAAAAAGATATCTGGATTGTTCAAAAAGGTATCCAAGAAACAGCTATCCGAGATAGGCTATCCGATACAGGTTCTTGAACGACGGAACCTTCACATCATCCATTGTGTTTTCAATTGTTGAAATACTTCCTTCCATCTTGACTTTAGCAATAATATGCTTTGCTCTTTATCTATACCTGCGTCTTCGGTAACTTTCTATTACAGACACAAATTACGTAGTGAGTAAAAGCTCCTTCAAATGTTTTATTATTTGAAACACCGAAAATATTGCCAATTATTCTTAAAAACCTTTCAATATTTGCCTGGTCTCATAACCTACTGTAATTAAATGGTTATTCAAAAGTTTTAAAGAAAAAAAAAAAAAAAAAAAAAAAAAAAAAAAAAAAACAAGTGTTGAATAAATGAATGTGAAAAACAGATTGAATATTTATTTGAATCTAGAAAATGAAACTGATTCATTGAAAATAGACTATTTTGATGAAACATAAAAATAGTCTTCGTTTTGAAAATTGGGATAGTGTCTATGCAGAACAAAATGCATCTTTAGCATATGACACATTTCTACAGATTTTTAAAAACCATATCAGTTTATGTTCCTCTACCTTTTCTCGTAGAAAATCAGAGTTTCGCCTTAAGCCTTGGATAACTCCTGCCCTTGTCAAAAAAATTAATTTCAAAAATAATCTAAAAAAAAAATGTTTGAAGCATCCTCTGAATTACAACTTAAGAACTCGCTATAAGAAGTACTGCAAAAAGGTAAATAAGGAAGTTGTAACTGCTAGGGATAGGTTCTTTCATTGTAAAATACAAATGGCAAGTGGAAATCTGAAAAAGGAGTGGAAAGTCGTAAACAGCGTGGTTAATCGTACAGCCTGCACCAATGTAGTACCCATCCTACTTACTAACGGTACTGTGGAGCCTTTAGACATAGCCAACGAGTTTAGCAATTACTTCGCCTCAATTGGTCGAGCCTCTTTTTCGGGTAGTTCTCCAACTTCATGTAATTGTTGTAGCAATTCTGTCACGTTAGATATCGACTATTAGTAACAGCTTCGTCTTCGAATCTATCACTGGTTTTGAGTTGTTCGTTTGGTTGTGACGAGATCTCAAATCTTATTCTTAAGAAGACTTGTCTTAATTTAATTGATATTTTGTCCTACCTTTTCAATTTCAGTATTATGTCTGGTACTATTCCTGATAAACTGAAATGTGCAATTGTGATTCCTTTATTTAAAAAGGGTAATAAGTCAGACATTACCAATTATAGGCCAATTTCGTTGTTGTCTTCTATTTCAATAGTGTTTGAGAAAGTAGTAGTAGTAGACTAGAATTTTAGCCTATCTTAATCATTTAAATTTTTTAAGTGCCTATCAGTTTGGTTTTAGGTATGGCCTTTCAACTGAAGATGCCTTATTAGACTTCTGCTCTATTTTATATAAGGGTCTGAATGATAAACTATTTTGTTCAGGCCTCTTTGTTGACATCACAAAAGCGTTTGATATGGTTGACCATTCAATTCTTCTAAATAAATTGTATAAGATTGGTTTCAGAGGTTTCTTTTTCAATTGGTGTGAGTCATATCTTAGTAACATAATACAAAGTGTCAAAATTGGTAGTAATATTAGCAGACCGAAAATAAATAACCTGGGTGTGCCCCAAGGTTCTGTACTTGGTCCCATTTTATTCCTTATATATATAAACTCTATTTTTTCTTTACCTTTCAAGGGCAAAATTAAAGCCTTTGCCGATGACCTTGGCTTTGCCTATTGCTCTGTCAGTCCCTTAGACTTAATTTCTAATATTAATCATGATGTCTTTTTATTGAGATGGTGGCTTGCGGAAAACAAACTTATTGCCAGCAATAAAACCAAGCTGATGTATTTCAGTCTTGCTGAGCAAGAATTTCCTGATACAGATATAATACTTCATTCCCATGACTGTGCAAGTCATAATATGCTAAACACCATCTGTTGTTTTCAAAATGGTTTATCTTTTGATAGAACTGCTAATTGTAGTATTAACTGCTTTCTAATTGAAACTGTTGACTGTTTTAAATATCTTGGCGTTACTTTCGACCCTAATCTGAAGTGGCACAAGCATATTTCTGCTTTAAATAAATATCTCCTTTCCTCTACTCGCTGTTTCTTCCGCCTGCGCAAGTATTGCTCTACTCCTACAATGAAAATGGTTTATTATGGCTTATTTCATTCTCGACTGCAATATGGACTCTGTTGTTAGGTTAGGTTAGGTAAAATAGCCTGACGGTTGATCTTATTTCCGTCACACTTAAATCAATGTAGATCCATTGTGATACCCTGACGTATTGTAACGTCCTAGAAACCTATGATTTTATGTCTGTTCGGTATTTAACCATTTTGTGGCCTTGGTGAAGTTTAACAGGCTGCTTTTTGGAGCGTCTGATAATTCTTCAAGTTCATTTAAAAAGTAATTTCCTAGAAACTTTTTCCTAGTATGACAGAGTGCTGGGCATTGACAAAGGAAGTGACTTGTGTCTTCGTGTTCGTCTTCGTCATTGCATCCTCTGCATAGGTCATCGGTGCAAAGACCCATTTTCTTTTTGTGATAACCTAGTAGGTTATGTCCAGTTATGATACTGACAAGCATTCGCAGTGAAGGTCTATTCAATAATAGCAGCTTTCCAGATTCTTTCTTATCATATTTCGGCCATAGTTTCCTGGAAGTAACACAGGAGTCTAGGCATTCCCATCTTTCATTGGATTTTCGTGTTATTTTGTTACCAATGATCTGTTTCATTTCACAGGGTTTAATCCTGATCGATTTATCAATGAGAGAAGGATCAAGTGTTGATCCTTTCCTCGCTAGTTCGGACTCTGTTGCTGGGGTAGAGCTTATTCTAGTAATCTACAGCAATCAACAACCATTCAACACTTATTTTATTTTAAAGTACTGAAGGTCTTTTTTGTGAGAGGCGGGTATCTTGAAAGTCCGATTTCAAATTCTCGCAACTTGCGGAGTCATTCAAACTTTGGTGTAATTATTCCTGCGTTTCGCACAAAAAGTTACAGAAACTCTTACTCCATTGTCGCCTACAAACTTTTTAACTCTTTGCCATTAGAACACAGGTCCTTAAGAAATCTTTGCTCGTTCACTAAAGCAACGAAATCATGGCTTCTAGGTTTTGACCATCAGGAAATCTGTAATCTTTTGCAATACACTGCTTAAAAAAAAAAAAAAAAAAAAAAATGATCTGCCAGCCGTTTTGTTAATGCGTTAATTTTTGCTATGAATTCATCTTTTTTTATTTATTCTCTTTTGTCAATTTAAATTTAAATTTTGCTTTCTTTTGTATATTTTTTAAATTTGCTTCTTAATTTTTTCTTTCACCCCACAATACATTAATTGATTTGAACAGAATGTGACATCAACTCTATTTTTTGTTAAATATAGATGTCACTAACTATTCATTGTGTAGGTACTAATTTCATGAGTTGTTTTGCTTTAATTGTAAGCTTATTGAATTATGTAGTACATTATATCTGAATAAATTATAAATTATTATTATTATTATTATTATTATAAACAGGCTTTCAATAAAACAACAACAAGTAATAATAATATTTAAAATTCAACAGGAAATAAAGTAAGATGCAGAATATGTTCTTGTGTTTATAAATATTCTGGCAATACAAGTACATTGAATGTACATATAAAAAAGAAACACCCAGAGGAGCTCCTGGAAATTACGGAAGAAAGGGTAGTAAATACTAATGTTGACATTGTTGACAGTAGTATTCCTGTCCACAGCCAAAGAGCAAATGATATTGATATTGATCAACCTTCAACAAGCCAAGCTGTGAGAATTTGCCAAAATCAAAAAGACGCAGATAATGCTTTGCTTGATTTAGTAATTCTAGATTTTGAATTGCTTCAAATTGTTGAAAATGAAGGGTTTAGAAAGTATTCTAATGTGCTCAACCCTGAATACAACCTCCCATCTAAAAAAAAAATGAATGAAATGCTTGAAAAGAACTATGTTTCTGAGTCAAAGTCTGAAGCAGAAACTTAAAGACGTCGACCATATAGCTTTGACATCGGACATTTGGACGTTAGATAGCGATTGCTTTATAAGTATAACGGCTCACTACATAGAAGAAACGCTGATGAAAGCGTCCGTTCTTTCAACCACCGAGCTCCAGAAAAATTATACTTCGGAAAACATAGCAAATGCAATCCAAAAAATATTGGACGAATGGGAAATTGGTCAAAAAATTGTAGCTATTGTCACAGACAAAGCCGCGACAGTGAAAGAGGCAGTGAGTGATTTTTTGATTAAAAGCAATCTTTTCTGTGTGGGCCACACATTAAACCTCACAGTTGAAGACTGCATTGAAAAGGTCGATGTAGTACACAAGTGTAGAGGCATTGTATCCCATTTTCGGCATAATGTAAAATCGTCAAATGCACTGATTGATATGCAGAAAAAATTTAATGTCGAAACTTTAAAATTAGTGCAACACGTTACGACAAGGTGGACTAGCACTTTCTTTATGATTGAGCGCATGTTAAAAGTAAAAGTGGCTCTTGCGGCTACAGTGTCACTTTTGGCAGTCTCTGCCTAATCTGAAGTCTAACGAATGGGATTTGATGGAGGAGATAATCATGATTTTACAACCGTTTGTAAAAACTACAACTATTTTGTCAGAAGAGCCCTTTCCTTCATTATCATGTCATATTCCCTTAGTAGTTGGACTCCACAATGCAGTTGAAAAAAAAAAAACGATTAACTACTGAGTGGTCTAAACGCTTACAAAGACATCTGCTTACGGGCATTGAAAAGCGTCTAGGTATATATGAATTGGACAGAACGGCAGCCAAGGCTACGTTTTTAGATCCACGGTTCAAAAAAAATGGGTTTGGAATCGAAGTTCATGCTGCTAATGCTCAAAGTTGGATTATAGAAGAGCTAAAAGATTTCTTTATGAATAGTTCAACTTCAAGTCCTGAATGTACAGCAAGTAGCTCAAATGCAGGTTTGTAACTTTCTTTCTTTGTCAAGTAAATTTAAAATGATTTTCATTTACCTATCTAGAACAAACAAATTCCAATTCCGACACTGACAACGAAGATGATGAAATCTGGGGTGTTATTGACAGAAAAATTTGTGAAGCAAAAACCAAAATTACTCCTATTTCATTAGCAGCTGGTATGGTGAGTTTCTTTTTTTATTAAGTAGTTTTAGTAACTTATGTTTTTATTGTTTGTTCGCCATAAATATGTTTGATGTCAGTCCTCTTTCTTGATTCCAATTTTTTAAATCGGGTTCCAAAAACAATATAGAGAAATATGTAAACTATCTGGGATTCCTAAGTTTTTTGAAAGCCTTGTCAAAAAAAACTTGATTTCCTAGTGAAGGAACATAAGTGGTTCTCAACATGGGTTCATCTCGGGAAGATCAACAATCACCAATTTAACATGTTTCTCTTCTTTCGTTGTTGAAAGTAGTGATCAAGTGGATGTTATTTATACCGATTTTAGCAAAGCGTTTTTTTCGGTTTGATCTGAAACGATCTGAAACTTTTTCTGAAAGTAACCTCTATTAGCGAATGCCAAAAACTCCAATTGGATCTTGATAATCTATCTCGCTGGTGTGTGTTAAACCGCTTGAATCTTAACGCCAAAAAATGTTTTGTGCTTTCTCTCTCAAGAAAGAATCATACGCAAGAGTTTTCATATTATCTTGAATGAAACCCTCTTCAGAGAACTGAAAAATTTAAGGATTTAGACGTACTTTTTGGTGATTTGGATTCTCTTTTACACCACATATAGAAGCTGTTGTATCAAAAGCTAACTCAATGTTTGGATTTATCAAAAGAAACTCCACAGAATTTACTAACTCCTACACCCTTGTGTCTCTTTATACCTCACTAGTAAGACCCAACCTAGAGTATGCAGACATCGATCGTCTGGAACCCTCACCAACAATGTTTTTCCGATCGAATTCAGAAAGTTCAGAATAGGTTAACGAAGTATGCATATTACAAAATGCGATGGTGCTTTCATTCAAATTCCACAGCTAGGCATAGTCTTCTAGTTTTGCAGTCGCTCAAATCACGTTGAACTAGTCCTTTATTTGTATTTATGCTCCAGAGAGGCCGTTGAAGGATAGAAATCTTCTTTTTGAATCAAGGCACAGAACTAATTATGGCATGAGTGAACCAATTTCAAGATCAGTTAGAGAGTTTAATGAAATTTGTGGTCATATTGATTTAGCCTTCTCCAGAGATAAATTTTGAGATGAATTGCATTACTTACTTTTAAGAAATTGAAACCTATTTTGTTATAATGTGTAATCTGTTGAGCTTATTGCTCGTAGGTGAAATAAATAAATAAAATAATTTGATGAAGAGAAACAATATCTTTATTTTTATTTATATACAATAGGTCAACTTCTTCCCCTTCTTCTTTTTTTTCCGGGATTACGAGCATCGTGATCTCTACGAGATAACAGCTCTTTGGCTGCTTTGTGGGGAAACGATAAAATAATAATAATAATAAAAGCATCAATTCTTAATACTTACCCTAAATACTATCAAAACGCTCAATAACATTTACCTACCATAATAGAAAGAAAACAATCATAACACTTACCCCAAAATAATATCCAAAACTCGTAATATTATCTACCTAAAATAATAGAAAAAGAAAACACCTATAATACTAACCCTGGCACGAGTACGATAACTATGGCGACAAAAAATAATAACGGTTTTTGGTGGAGGGGTTCAATACAAGCATTTTTTACTATGGGAGGGGGGGGGGGGGTCTATCTCCCCCCGTTTAGGCGGTAGGGGCAATTTTATAAAAATTGACTTAAAATCTAAAAAAAAATATTGTAGAACAACGGGAAAATTTACAGATACAATTTATACTTTTTATGAAAGCCAGAAACTTGCACTTTATAACAAATTTTAAATGAAGTGGTTTCAATTTATAGTTTTTGAAATAACTGACTTCAAAGTCAAAATTTACGAAAAAAAATTTTAAAAAATCACTTTGAGTACTATGTTTCTCGTGATTACAAATGCCAATAAAAAAATTGGATGCAGTTAGTTGCTTCAATAAATTTTTTATCAAACGATATAAATTACTTTTTTCTATGTCTTATAGTTTTTGAGATAATTGAAAAATAGTAAAACTATTGAAGTATGCATTATTTTCAAAAAATTATGGAAATACGTACGAATTTACAATAATGTTAGGAAATAGACTAGTGAAAGTATAAAAATTCAAAAGACAGGTACTTATGTGCAATTAATTTCCGTATGCAACAGCTTTCCGCATGGAGCGCTTCGCGGGGCTCATTATTTCAACCCTTTTTCCGCAGGGTTAAGCTGCTCATGCTAAATATGAAAATAGCAATTAATTTCCGTATGCAACAGCTTTCCGCATGGGCCGCTTCGCGGGGCTCATTATTTTAACCCTTTTTTCCGCAGGGTTAAGCTGCTCATGCTAAATATGAAAGTAGCAATTAATTTCCGTATGCAACAGCTTTCCGCATGGGCCGCTTCGCGGGGCTCATTATTTTAACCCTTTTTCCGCAGGGTTAAGCTGCTCATGCTAAATATGAAAAAAGCAATTGATTTCCGTATGCAACAGCTTTCCGCATGGGCCGATTCGCGGGGCTCATTATTTTAACCCTTTTTCCGCAGGGTTAAGCTGCTCATGCTAAATATGAGAATAGCAATTTATTTCCGTATGCAACAGCTTTCCGCATGGCCCGCTTCGCGGGGACTCATTATTTTAACCCTTTTTTCCGCAGGGTTAAGCTGCTCATGCTAAATATGAAAACAGCAATTAATTTCCGTATGCAACAGCTTTCCGCATGGCCCGCTTCGCGGGGAATCATTATTTTAACACTTTTTTCCGCAGGGTTAAGCTGCTCATGCTAAATATGAAAGTAGCAATTAATTTCCGTATGCTACAGCTTTCCGCATGGGCCGCTTCGTGGGGCTCAATATTTTAACCCTTTTTCCGCAGGGTTAAGCTGCTCATGCTAAATATGAAAATAGCAATTAATTTCCGTATGCAACAGCTTTCCGCATGGGCCGCTTCGGGGGGCTCATTATTTTAACCCTTTTTCCGCAGGGTTAAGCTGCTCATGCTAAATATGAAAATAGCAATTTATTTTCGTATGCAACAGCTTTCCGCATGGCCCGCTTCGCGGGGACTCATTATTTTAACCCTTTTTTCCGCAGGGTTAAGCTGCTCATGCTAAATATGAAAATAGCAATTAATTTCCGTATGCAACAGCTTTCCGCATGGCCCGCTTCGCGGGGAATCATTATTTTAACCCTTTTTTCCGCAGGGTTAAGCTGCTCATGCTAAATATGAAAGTAGCAATTAATTTCCGTATGCAACAGCTTTCCGCATGGGCCGCTTCGCGGGGCTCAATATTTTAACCCTTTTTCCGCAGGGTAAAGCTGCTCATGCTAAATATGAGAATAGCAATTAATTTCCGTATGCAACAGCTTCCCGCATGGGCCGCTTCGCGGGGCTCATTATTTTAACCCTTTTTCCGCAGGGTTAAGCTGCTCATGCTAAATATGAAAATAGCAATTAATTTCCGTATGCAACAGCTTTCCGCATGGGCCGCTTCGCGGGGCTCATTATTTTAACCCTTTTTCCGCAGGGTTAAGCTGCTCATGCTTAATATGAAAATAGCAATTTATTTCCGTTTGCAACAGCTTTCCGCATGGCCCGCTTCGCGGAGACTCATTATTTTAACCCTTTTTTCCGCAGGGTTAAGCTGCTCATGCTAAATATGAAAATAGCAATTAATTTCCGTATGCAACAGCTTTCCACATGGCCCGCTTCGCGGGGAATCATTATTTTAACCCTTTTTTCCGCAGGGTTAAGCTGCTCATGCTAAATATGAAAAAAGCAATTAATTTCCGTATGCTACAGCTTTCCGCATGGGCCGCTTCGTGGGGCTCAATATTTTAACCCTTTTTCCGCAGGGTTAAGCTGCTCATGCTAAATATGAAAATAGCAATTAATTTCCGTATGCAACAGCTTTCCGCATGGGCCGCTTCGCGGGGCTCATTATTTTAACCCTTTTTCCGCAGGGTTAAGCTGCTCATGCTAAATATGAAAATAGCAATTTATTTTCGTATGCAACAGCTTTCCGCATGGCCCGCTTCGCGGGGACTCATTATTTTAACCCTTTTTTCCGCAGGGTTAAGCTGCTCATGCTAAATATGAAAATAGCAATTAATTTCCGTATGCAACAGCTTTCCGCATGGCCCGCTTCGCGGGGAATCATTATTTTAACCCTTTTTTCCGCAGGGTTAAGCTGCTCATGCTAAATATGAAAGTAGCAATTAATTTCCGTATGCAACAGCTTTCCGCATGGGCCGCTTCGCGGGGCTCAATATTTTAACCCTTTTTCCGCAGGGTAAAGCTGCTCATGCTAAATATGAGAATAGCAATTAATTTCCGTATGCAACAGCTTTCCGCATGGGCCGCTTCGCGGGGCTCATTATTTTAACCCTTTTTCCGCAGGGTTAAGCTGCTCATGCTAAATATGAAAATAGCAATTAATTTCCGTATGCAACAGCTTTCCGCATGGGCCGCTTCGCGGGGCTCATTATTTTAACCCTTTTTCCGCAGGGTTAAGCTGCTCATGCTAAATATGAGAATAGCAATTTATTTCCGTATGCAACAGCTTTCCGCATGGCCCGCTTCGCGGGGACTCATTATTTTAACCCTTTTTTCCGCAGGGTTAAGCTGCTCATGCTAAATATGAAAATAGCAATTAATTTCCGTATGCAACAGCTTTCCGCATGGCCCGCTTCGCGGGGAATCATTATTTTAACCCTTTTTTCCGCAGGGTTAAGCTGCTCATGCTAAATATGAAAGTAGCAATTCATTTCCGTATGCAACAGCTTTCCGCATGGCCCGCTTCGCGGGGCTCATTATTTTAACCCTTTTTTCCGCAGGGTTAAGCTGCTCATAAGCTTTGGGGTGCATATTTTTTATATGAAAAGTTTCTTTTAAAATTAGAAAAATTTTTGATTTTAAAAAAGAAATATAGTTTTACTATTTTTCAATTATCTCAAAAACTATAAGACATAGAAAAAAGTAATTTATATCGTTTGATAAAAAATTTATTGAAGCAACTAACTGCATCTAATTTTTTTTATTGGCATTTGTAATCACGAGAAACATAGTACTCAAAGTGATTTTTTAAAATTTTTTTCATAAATTTTGACTTTGAAGTCAGTTATTTCAAAAACTATAAATTGAAACCACTTCATTTAAATTTTATTATAAAGTGCAAGTTTTTGGCTTTCATAAAAAGTATAAATTGTATCTGTAAGTTTTTCCGTTGTTCTACAATATTTTTTTTAGATTTTAAGTCAATTTTTATAAAATTGCCCCTACCGCCTAAACGGGGGGAGATAGACCCCCCCCCTCCCATAGTAAAAAATGCTTGTATTGAACCCCTCTATCAGAAACCGTTATTATTTTTTGTCGCCATAGTTATCGTACTCTCCCCCTAACCCTAATAATACTTACCATTTAGTAATAATAAAAAAAAATACATAATACTTACCTTGATCATAATAAAACTCATCAATAATACTTACCATCTAGCAATAAGACAACATGCATAATACTTACCCAAATAATATCAAAACAAACATAATACTTACCTTCTGCTCATAATAAAACACCCTGATAATACTTACCTTTACCTATAATAAAATATACCTATATAACCTACCTGACCCACCCTACTTGCCCTTGTGCATTTAAAGAAAAGAATTTGCACAAAACATAACATAGATTACATGATCATGTCCCTTGGCAACAGATCGCATCGGCGAGCTTATCTCCACCCACAAGTGGATTTACGATAAGCCGCAAGAGTAGCCGCTAACTGATGGTGTGATCTTGTCATGTACCAACCCAACTGTACCGACTATGTACATGTACAACGGTCGAGTTGGTACATGACAAGTTCAGCTGAGCCATCAAAGTAGGTCAAACTGGACATTCAACAAGTGATCTCAGTGCGAAGCGGACGCAAGGAACCCGAATTTAACCTTGTCAAATAAACTTGGACAATTGTGCGCTAATCGGAAAAATTGAAGTGTTGATCCATTATTGGTTTCCTTTCATTTTGTAAATAGTGAAGTAATTCAAAGAATTTATTTAAAGAGAAATGAAGAAAGTAAAAGATAGCGAATGAAATTGTGCTTGTGAATAAAAGAAATACAAACGAAATAGAAGAATTATTTTTTTTGGAAAAATACGGAGAAAAAAATGTGAGAAAAAAAAAAAAAAAAAACAAATTAAAATATATCAGTGGTCTGTGCCTGAAAACAAAATAAAAAAAAAAGGAAATTAGTAACAACAAAAGAAAAGATATAAATAAGTGTGGAGAAAATAAGAATAAAACCTAGAAAGAAAAAAAAAAACTAATAAAAAAAGGGGTGTTTAAAACTAGGACACAGTTACGTGCCTAACCCATACGCCATACCTCATCATCCAACTCAACGTCATCCGCCTCACCGGTCACCGCCACATCATCATCACCATCATCATCATCATCACCACATCATCATCACAATCTTCATCATCATCCCCAGCATCATCATCATCAAAATCATCCAAAACTACATCATCCATAAAAAAAAGGTGTCCCTTGTGTCTAAATTCCCCCCTTGCCCCTTTACCGCGTGTGATTTAGTGTTACCCCGCTCCTACATTTATTCCTGAGTCCCGCGTATAGTTGTTTGTAAGAAAAAATTGTAAATAGTTAAATATATTAAAAAGAAGAAAAAAGAAAAGGAAGATAAGCATAATAAAAGGGAAGTGGCTAACAACTCTTTAGATAAGTGGCGAAATAATTTCATATGATAAATTATAAAGTAAAGTCATGGTAGTGAAAATCAATAAAAAGAGAATAGAATGTGTGGTTTAACTAATTTCATATCCAAACAAAACCCAAACAAATTTTTTTTTCCCGGAATAAATTCTTTTGTAGCGGAGATCCGGGGCTTAACCAAGGTGGTGCACTACATTGGCGGCAAAACAAAAGTAAAAAGGAACTCTGAGTAAGTTTTCAATTATATATATTATTAATCTTAGTAATCAATGCACATTGCTGGATGAACCAGTAGGTGTAATATTTATTTGGATTTTTGGGCGGAAATGAAAAAGGTTGCCATCTGATCTGAAAAAAAAAAATAAGAAAATAAAAAAAAAATAAAGCTTAGCAAATTATAAACCTTGTAAAAGAAAACAAAACCGAACTACTACCAGAAAATTTTTGAATTGCTGAAAAGAAAAGAAAAGTAAAGTTAGTGATCTATACAATATTAACGTTTTGAAATAGATACTTACCAAACAAACAAATTGTGAGTTGCCATAAGAAAAAATAAGGAAAATTTTTAAGGTTTAATAATCTTTGAAATAGGTAAAGGAATTATATAGACTTTTTTCATGAATATTGAATTGTAGAGTTGCCAGCTGAAAAAAAAGTAAAGGTTATTGATCTGTAAAATATTTAAAGAAATTAAATAGATATTACCTGAAAATTATACAGAGTACCATCTGAATGGAAAACAATGCAAAAAAAAACGAATAAATTAACTTCTAATGAATTCTGAAAGGCTATGTAAATTAATTAGCATAAATTACCTGAAGTTATGAGAATGTGGTAGCCACCTAGGATAATTTGAATTTTAGGTTTTTTTTATAAAAAAATAAAAAAAGGATATATGTATGTTAGAAATTATCTGAGTGCCCTAATAAAATAATTTTTATAACGATTGCAAAACCTAGCCTATAATTAAAAAAAAAGGAGAGGAATAATGAGAAGCTAAACGTAATAGAGCAGAGGTAAGCTGGGGGCTACAGGACAGGGGCGGTAGGTCTTCTTTCTATGGGAGTAGGGGCTACCACACATCCATGGAGGTAGTGGTAGCCATGGTAGTATCCCACATGGATACGAGGGTGGGAAAATCCTCCCAGGTCCAACTTCATCTGGACCCTACCCCTACTGGACCGACACATATTCCCAACGGACATCGGTCCCTTTCAATTTTTTTTTTACCGAATTTAAAGGCATGAAAATTCGTAACGACAGTCCAGTGCTGCGGCTCCAAGAACCCACCCCGCCGACGAGCTAGGCCCTAACCTTCAAGCATGCCAAAAGGGGGTCGTAGCCTGGACACCCCTCTCTTTCCGGCTGCCCGGATCAGCCTCATGTGCCTGTAGCCATGGGGTTGTAAGGGTGGTCTACTAGGGAAGAGAGGGGCAAAGGTCAATTTCGTTACAGCTTAACATTAGTGATCCGCTCGTGCGGTACGCCGCGCCGTTCATTAGGTGAAGGATTTTTGAAATGTTAGCCACAATACCTTAATGAAAACTCTTCCGCTGAATATGATTCACTCTAATTTGTTTTCTTTCGATTAATCAAAACTTATTTACTAGACAAATCCATTACAAACATTTTACTCATCACTTCTTTTTAATTCTTTTTAATTTTAACAGCTGTCACTATTAAAAATAATCGTTCTGTGTCGGTGTTTGAGTGGGGTAATGGTAGTGCATATCGAGCTACTAGACTTAATTGGAAAACAATAGATTTCCTTCAAAATCTATCATTGCCGTGATTTCTTGCCAAAATTGTTCGACTGGCAGCGGCTGAAGCCTTTCTTTTTCGTAAACAGCCATGGAAACAGGAAGTTCTCTCAAATCAGATGCCAGTTTTTCCTCATAACAATTTGGAACTTTTACAAAAAAACAATGAAGTTTGCTTACAATATATTCTCTTCGAAGCATTCAAAGTAATTTGTGAAGAGAGAAAGCCAAAGCCTTAATTTCATTATTTTGAATTGAAAACCTCTTTAAAATTTCATAAATAGCTCGTATGTAAAAAACTAATTTCCAGATTCCAGCGAACAAAACAAACAGTAATGATTTTTCAAGCCTTTGCATGATCTCTCTTTGTGTAAGTATATGAGATGTTTGTTTACGCACTCCTATTTGTAAATCAGCTGTCTTTGTTTGGTATAGTTAGTATAAGATTCTGTTTTTCTCCATACTTTGAGTAGATCCCCCTTTTCCTCTTTTACCAAATTTTCGACCACAATTCCCCACAAAAAGGGGAATTCCCCTCAATCTGGCAACATTATCGAATTCACCTTAACCGAATACCTACACATACACATGGCTCTAGTCATATAACTCGGGTTGAAACATGTGCAAGTGTGTTGCTTTCATTTTAAGTATTGTCGCGTTTTTTATGACTGTTATTACAGCTATTAATTTTTGTGATTTGTGATATTCAGTCATTGACTTTGCTTTTAATATTACAGGTTTTGATTTTCGTGATTCGATATTCAGTTTTCAGTGATTTTAATTTGAATAAAAATTTAAAAACAATGCTTGCCCCAAGGAAAAGATCTCTTGCGTGGAAATTTTTTAGTAAAGAAGGAGAAGGTATTGTAATGAAATGGTTATTAAAAAGTTTTAATGAAAAAAGACAAGTGATGAATAAATGAATGTGGAAAAACAGTTTAAATATTTATTTGATTCTAGAAAATGAAACTGATTCATTGACAATAGACTATTTTGATGAAAAATAAAATAAACAAGTTTTCAATAAAACAACAAGTAATATATTTAAAATTCAACACTCCTGCTTTCTATTGAAAACTTCAATTATCTTCAAATATCAAGGTCACCATCGGATTCCTCGTCCAAAAATAAGTCGGATATAGGGTCTTTGATTTTTATTATCGCATATTCTGCCATATTTCCATACTTTTGTCGCACCCAGTATACACAATACACATAATATATAATTTTGATCTTCTTTTGCATAATATAGCAAATTAAATAGACACAACAGTTTTTCTTTTTAAAATATAAAAATTTACTTTATTTCACTATTGGCTATTTGGGTTTGGGGGTTGAAATCGGACTGCCGAGTCCTGTCCTCTGCTCGCATTTTGTCGGCTCGGGATGCTGGTGGTTGTCCTTGTGTGTGACTTTGTCTATTTCGGTTCCTGTTAAATCATTGCTGTTTACGACCATCTGTTTGTCGTAAACTAGAGAACCCTTGATGGGTGTTCTCGGTATTTTTGGTGGCGTGGGATCGCCATGTGTTATTTGGTGTTTCCTGGATTTTCGTGGCGTGGGATCGCCATGTGTTAACTCTCCCCTTAGTCGGAAGAAGATTGTCCCAATCTTTCGCTTAACATCTCCTGTACCTTTGATTTTGAGGTTTCCACGAATTCTTCCATTTCTATTGTGTCTTGCTCGATCTTGTTTGGGCAAGTGACCTGTTCGATCTTGCTTGTACGATTAACTTGGATTATTTTGATTATTTTGTAAGCAGAGTAAATCAATATTACAAGGAACAACTTAATACATATTCCCCACAATACGGGATGTTCTTTAAGATCTGATATAAATGGTTCTATATGATCAAGATTTGTAGACATAAGTTTCTCGTCTCGTGAAGCAATGTATTCTAGAATTTTGACTTGAGTTGGCTTGCTTAACTTAATATGTTCAAGTATTTGGTTCTCTGAGTTCAAATAAATTTTTCCATTAATAGAGACATTCCTTTCAAATTGGATCAAATAGATTCCTGATAATTCTATTTCATTTACAATGTGGTTTCCTGTTAAAACAATGTTTCCTTCATTAATTATTTCTATTGGCTGATTTTGGTACAGTTTGCTTTGTATTTATTTAAAAGGTTTTTAACAAACCAACTAGTTTCTTTATCGATTTTACAATAGTGGTGGTTGAGTTCTTTTTTGCATTCTGATTTATAAAATTTTTTCTTATACTTAACTATTTCTCTTAATATTATAATTTTCCCACCATTTACATTATTACTTCTGGTCAGATAGTGATTACCTAACCCTTTTACTTTGGGGTATTTGATAAATACAATGATAATATTATTTTTTTGAACAATTTTAAAAGTGGAAGCATCAAGTACATCAATTATGGATGTATTCACTTTTTCTTTTCCATAATGATTTTTATTTCACTTAAATCTAACAATAGAGTATTGAGTATATTTGATTTACTTAAATTAATAGTATTTATTATTTCTCTAAGTTCTATAATTATATATTTTAATTTCTAATATTATCTTTATGAATCTTTCGGTTATTTGAATCTATAACTATATTCCCTATGTCTTCCTTAACTTTCTTTTTTTGGAATAAAGGTTTATTCTTACTTCTTCTCTGTCCATTGTTTACAAAAATTGTTTCGCCAACTTTATATGTTTTATTTTTCCTATTTTTATTGCAATATCCTAACGTTTTTTGTTGGTGTGTTTGTAGTCTCTTTTTTGTGTCCCTATCATTTATATAATTGTGAAATATGTCTGTTGGTCGTTTGTCTGTTACCGTGTGAATAGTTTCGTTGTATTTCTTTGTAGCTAGAGTCATTATATCCTTGATATCTGTTATATGTGTAGTCTCTTTAACTATTCTTATGAGTTCTGTTAACGTGGAGTGAATTCTTTCTATTGTTCCATTGCTCTTTGAGTGAGCTGGTGGTGTTGTTCTATGGGTAATGTTTAGAAGGTTGTATGCACATCGTGCAGAAGGTGAGCAAAATGCTGCCTCGTTGTCGGTTATCAAAGTTTTGACATTACCGAAAACCGGTAGTAGTTCGATCATTCTCTCTTTTGCTTGGGTTTTTGAACTGACTTGGGTTGTGATTAAGTATTTTGAGAATGGGTCTGTCATTGTTAAAAATGTTGCATTTTCACAGTAATATATATCTGCGTGGATGCGTTCTCCCCCTTCTTCTGGAATTGGAGTCTCTCCGATTGGTTGCTTATTAGGGTGTCTTTCATACTTATTCTTTTTGCAAATTTCACATGCAGCGTTTATTGAAAGAATTTGTTTGAAAGCGTTTGGCCAGTAGTATTTGTTAATAACCTGCTTGTACACTTCTTTAGCTTGCCTATGAGCTCGATTGTGTTCGGCAGTAGCAATTCCTAATTGTTCTTCTTTGTCTGTAATATCTTCGACTATTTGGTTGCACAACAAAAATTTTACTGTAGGAAATTCTTCTAAAAGTTTATTTTTAACTTTGAAAAATAACTCCTCGGTACTGTAGATTCCTACGGTAAGGCCTGCTTTTATTATACCCTTAATTCTATCTAGAATACCTAAGTCTTTGAAAAGCACTGTATGTCTCCAGTAACCTGTGTGGATTTCTTTTGAAATTACATCGTTGTTTAGTGACTCATTTAAAATCAGTTGGGTTCTAAAATTATATTAACTCTCTGGTTTACTCTCTTTATTTCGGGAATGGGACTACTCTCTGCACTATGTACAGTTCCTTCTGTTGACTAGTCGTCATTTATCATATTCAGTTCCTGTCTGCTGAGAGCGTCAGCTACGACATTTGCCTTACCTGGTTTATATATGATTTCTGGAGCGTATTCTTCTATGAAGGCGCGCCAGCGTTTTATTTTTGAGTTTGGGTTCTTATCACCAATGGCAAACGTTAATAGTTGGTGATCTGTATATATGCGGATACCACTCACACCGTAAAGATAATTTCGGAGGTTTTTCAATGCCCAAATTATGGCAAGAAGTTCCTTCTCGTTTGTCGCGTAGGTTTCTTCGGTTTTACTTAAAGTTCGACTTATAAAAGTTATTGGTTTATTATTTTGGCTAAGCACTGCACCTATGGCTGAGTTGCTAGCATCCGTAGTAAGCTCGAATACCTCATTAAAATCAGGTTGGTTGAGCGTAACTTGTTCACAGAGTTTGTCTTTCAATGTCTTAAACGCCTTTGTAGCCTCTTTATCGAATTCGATTGCTATCTTTTTGCTATTATTTTGGCCAGTTCTGCCGTTCTCTCCACTAAGATACTTAGTAATGGGTTTGGAAATCATCGCGTAGTTTCTTATGAATTTACGGTAATAGCCTGCTAACCCCAAAAAAGATCGTAGTTGACGTAAAGTCTTCGGTTGAGGGAACTCCTCTATGCATTGTGTTTTCTTTGGGTCCATTTTGATGCAATTAAATGATACGATGTACCCAAGAAATTCTACTTCTTCCATAAAGTATTTTGATTTCTCGCTCGATATTCTCATGTTTGCTGTGCTTAAGGCTTTTGTAATTGTCTCGATATGTTCGAGGTGTTGTGCTTCCGTTTCTGAAAATATAATAACGTCATCGATATAAACGTGGCAAAATTTGCCTATGTGCTCACGGAGGATATCATCCATAGTCCTCTGAAAAATTGAGGGTGCGTTTTTAAGTCCAAATGGCATTCGAAGGAATTCGTATTTACCATTGTTAACGCTAAAAGCTGTTTTCTCCCTATCGCTCTCTTTCATTTTAATCTGATGAAAACCACTCTGTAAATCGAGAGTGGTGAAATATCTAGCTTTGCCTAAGTTAGCTAAGATGACGGACGTTTCTGCCATCGGATATTTTTCAGTTTTAGTAAAAGAATTAAGCTTTTTATAGTCTATGAACAGTCTATGCTTCTTCGTACCGTCGTCACTTAACCCTTTTTTGTCTACAACCCATACAGGAGAGTTATATGCACTTCTGCTAGGTTGTATTATGTTGTTGTTGAGTAGATTCTCGATTTCATTATTAACGAAAGTTGCCACTGATTGTGGGTACGGGTAACCTTTCGTCCAAACCGCTGTGTCGATAGTAGTATTTATGCTACATTGCACACGAGTGTTGTACGGAAGGTAATTTGGATTTTCAGTAAAGACACCCTGGTATTTTTTCAAAATCAGAGTTAATTTTTCTGTTGTAGTAATTTCTTTGTTAATATTTAGGTTATTTATTAAATGATCGTTGAACATTAAGGGTATCGTGCCCTGATCGTATTCTAACGTTGAGTCCCTGATATTAATATTACCTTGAACCTTTCTAAGTAGCTTGATGCCTATAATAGCATCGAAATCCTGAAGTTCGTTAAGCTCGTAGAATTTGTCTTTTACCCCCAAGATATTTATGTCTTGGTAAGAATTGATGATAGTCGTCCCATGGACACTTTTGACCCTCGATGGGGTTTATAGCACCAAACTTGGGAATAACCCTGGTTTCACATAGTTATGAGTAGCTCCTGTGTCTATCAGAATATTGAATATACGTCCCGACTTAACATCCGTTCTTTTTATGTACGGTAAGTCGTGCCTCACTCTTAAAAAATTACCACTCTCGTTTAAATTATTGATGCGCAGCACTTTGTTTGTAGCTATCTGGTCGCTGTTTGTCCGCGCTCTCTTAAACGGGTTGTTACTAAATGTGTTATTAGACCATTGGGGTATATTATTATTAAAGTTATGATTCGTGGCTTGTCTCGAGGGCACTAGATTCCCACTTGTGGTGTCCATCCTTTCAGGGTAATTGTAATTACTACTGAAATTGCTATGATGGCGATTTTGTTGGAAAGGTCTATTCCGTTGTTGGAATGATTCATTAGAATTAAAAACTCTATTTTGCCGAAAAGGCCTAGTCGCGGGCTGGTTATGAGACTGACTTGTACCCTGTTGTCTAGGTGGGTGTCTGTCATTGACGTGACCAAAATTTCTAACCCTAGCCTGGTTAGATTCTATCTGTTGTGCTCTCGCTAAGGCATTGGGAAGGTCCCCAGGGTTGAGAGAAAATACGATGTTACTCGTGGGTTGATTAAGCCCGGTAACAAACACCCGAAGAGCGTTTTGTCTTGCCCTCTCGGTAAGACATTCTGTTTCGGCCGTTCTTGGACCGTAACTCATTATAGTTTTGTTAATAATGAGCGTTAGAACTTTCGTAACATCGTCATAGAACTCTTGTAGGCTTCTTCTGTCTTGCCTCATATTGCTTAGTTCTGACTCCAGCATATGAACAGGTCTTTTGTCGCTATACGTAAGATCTAAACGACCTATAATCGCGTCTACATTCAATGGTGTTCCGTGACTAGTAAGAACATCATTGGCTTTCCCTATGATTTTATTCCTAACTATGTTATATAACTGAGAAGTATCTTGCTCCTCCTTTGCAAGGCTCGTAAACCTTCATGGCATTTAACAGTGCTGTTCGCCAAGAAACATAATTTTCCCCATCAAATATTGGTAAGCATTTCGCCACTTCTAATCCCTCTCCACCTATTATCGTTGGGTCAATTGTTATGTCTTTATAGGGTTCTATGTTGTCATTTGTCGTTAACGTAGAAAGCTGGCTACTAAGTCTTCCTACCTCCTCGGTTAACTTTTTGTTGGCATCTGCCACTAACCTACTTACTATCATCGAGAGTTCTTCTTGCGTCATTGTCATCTTTTTTGTTTACAATTATTTTCTAAGTCTTAACACAAAAACCTTTCAGATTGCTTCCTATTATTGTTTATCTTAACACTTTGTTTTACAGTTTTCGAACTACAACCACTTCTTATTTTACGATTCAAAAAATTCAATACAACTTAAATTATTCACCAACTTAAAATATATATATGTTAAATTATAAAATTCCCTACTTTCTCGTAGGTTTGAGTCGGTATTTCGGCTTCTGATGCGCCTACTTCCCTGATCCTTTGGGTTCAGATGTCCCCGTTGTTGCTCCAGGTGTTTTAAATTTGAAGTCTTCTTGAGCCGTTCCCCCGGTGTTCAGATTCTAAGTCTGAATTTTCTGGTCCACAAAAATTGCTGACGGATTAATTTTAAATTTTGTCTTCCCTCTTGGAGTGTTCAGATTCTAAGTCTGAGTTTGTTGGTTCACAAAAGTCGCTGAAGAATTAGATTTTAAAATTTTGTTCTTCCCTCTTGGAGTGTTCCTGGTGTTCAGATTCTAAGTCTGAGTTTTTTGGTTCACAAAAGTCGCTGAAGGATTAATTTATAATTTTGTTCTCCTTTTTTGTGTCCCTGCTCGGGCGCCAATTAAATAGACACAACACTTTTTCTTTTTAAAATATAAAAATTTACTTTATTTCACTATTGACTATTTGGGTTTGGGGGTTGAAATCGGACTGCCGAGTCCTGTCCTCTGCTCGCATTTTGTCGGCTTGGGATGCTGGTGGTTGTCCTTGTGTGTGACTTTGTCTATTTCGGTTCCTGTTAAATCATTGCTGTTTACGACCATCTGTTTGTCGTAAACTAGAGAACCCTTGATGGGTGTTCTCGGTATTTTTGGTGGCGTGGGATCGCCATGTGTTATTTGGTGTTTCCTGGATTTTCGTGGCGTGGGATCGCCATGTGTTAACTTAGCATTCCATAACCAATTGTTCCTTTAATGTATTTTAATATGCGTTTTAAAGTTTTCATGAATGATTTTTGGCTTTTCCATATAGCGACTTACTAAACCAATTACATAGCTAATGTCTGGTCTTGTAGCAATTGCTCGATACATCAAACTTCCAATTAGTTCTCGGAATGGAAATTTTACTCGAATCCGAATTTTCAAATTTTGAAAGTATTTGATTTGGATCAGCTGGAACTGACACCGCATTACAATTTTCAAAATCAAATTTTTGCAGTATTTTGTTGACATAGGCGGTTTCGTGCATGAATATGGAGCCATCTCAGGAAGATGATCAATCTCAAAATCAAGAAAACAACCTATTTTCATTTGCTTAATTTCAAAATGTTTTTGTAAATGTTCTAATACTGAATTTACAGTAGACTCATCATCACCACAAACGATTCCTTCATCGACATATAAAGCCAATAAGAGTAATTTTCCGTTCTCATTACTGTAGAACACACAAGGATCCGATTCACTAGTTTTGAAACCAAAAAAAACTTACAAATGTTTTAAATTTTTAATTCCAGCATCTAGAAGCTTGTTTCAATCCATACAAACTCTTCTGTAATCTACAAACTCGTCCACTCTGGTCATCCAAACCAACTGGTTGGTGCATATAAACAACTTAAAAGCCGTTTTCACATCGAATTGCTTTATAAGTATCTTCTTCTTTGCAGAAATAGCATGAATCGCTCTCAATGACGTGAAACGAACCACTGGACTGAATGTTTCTAGATAGTCTATTCCGTATTCTTGATGGAATCCACGACAAACCAATCTTGCTTTGAAACATTGAATCGAGCCGTCGCCGTCGGTATTAGTTTTCACCTTAAAAATCCATTTGTTATCAATTACCTTTTGTCCACATGGTTTTTCAACTAAACTCCAGGTCTGACTTTCCATAAGCGAATTGATTTCTTCATCCATCGTTTTGAGATATTGTTTACGTTCTATTGAATTGACATCTTCTTCATAGGACTTCGGTTCATTAGTTATCGTCAGTAAAGCCTTCGCCATCGAAGTGTGTTCTTGTCGCTTCCGTAAACGTGTATTTAAAATATTGCTTTCTTCTATGTGTGATTATAAAACTGGTTTACTTGGAATATTCTTTTCAGATTTTTGACTAATTTTAGGTGTTTGATTTTTTTGATTTTGACGAATTTCCGTTGATTGTCTTTCAGGTAGATTTATTAAGTCCGGTTGAAAAGTTTCGCTTGATTGGTTCTCTTCTTGTATATCATTATATTCTTTTTGAACAACACATTCTTCACAAACAATAGATTCCTTAACTTTTTCATTTATTACTTTCATAGAAAATGTGTCTTCTGCCAAAAACTTTACATCGCGGACAGTTGAAATAACGTTATTTTCCGGATTCCTTTTTGAAACTCGTCGTACCCAAAAAATAAGCATTTTCTGGATTTTGGATCCAGTTTTTTTCTTTTTTGTTTCGGAATATGACAATAAACCTCCGAACCAAAAACCTGAAAATGTTTGAATTGACATGGTTTCCCGTACCAAAGTTCGAATAGTGTCCTGGGGCCCTACTCTGTATTTCGTTTTGAATCGTAAGTCTATTCGAAAGTGATTTTCGATCCGATTATCAATTCGTACTCTGTATTTCGTTTTAGAATCGAAAAAAAGTACTTGTTAATATTTTCATTAACGGAATAGATTTGCGAAGTCTTGAAACATTTCTCGAGATATGTGTCAAATCAAGCAAAAAAAAATAATATCAAAGCAAATTACAAACAAGTAAAAATATAAATAAATGAAATAAAAAAAACGTTTTCGGATTTGCCGTTCCGAAAGTGGCTGATTCGAATCCGCTTTAGAAATAAAGAGTACAAAATATTCTTTTTCCGAAATTTTTGCTTTCGAAACGAATTACAGAGTAGGGCCCCTGTCTTTAACATTGCTTGTTCCCGTTCTGAATTGCTCCTGCACAAAGTTTAGGAGTAAGATCCTTCGTATAAATCATCGACCGAGCTGATTCCATTATTGCCCGATTCTCTCGTTCAATACACCCATTTTGTTCTGGGGTGTAAGCAACTGAATGACAATGACGAATACCATTTTTTTTCTAACAATTTCTTAAAATTGTGGTTTACAAATTCAAGACCATTATGCGTTTGAAAGATTTTTATACGATGTCCACATTGCTTTTCGGAAATTTTTAAAACAACTTTAAATTTTTTCAACGCTTCGAATTTGTTTTTCAAAAAATACACAAAACGAAATTTTGAAAACTCATCTTTGAAAAGCAAAAAATATCTGGATCCCCCAAATGAATCTCCTTCTTGCAAAGACCAGACGTTCATGCTCATGAGTCTTTTTTCATAGTTAACATCGAATTTTCGGAAATTGGTTCAATTACTTTAAAAAGCATTTGAAACATGCTTCCTTTTCGTGCTCCCACTGCAACATTTTCGCCATCCAATAGCTTGAAACAATTCTTATAAAAAAAGCTTGTATAAGAAAAGCTTGTATGGCCATGATCAGCTGAATCTACATAAGTACCAAGCATCACAGGATTTCAAGTGTTCAATTATATTGCTGAAGAAAAATTTGTCGCCATCTTTAGGTTCCTTTACCCTACAATCTCGTTTCCAGTGTCAGGATAAACCACACTTGAAACATTTACCAGGTCGCTTCGTCCTGTCCATCTTTTGAAAATTTGATTTTCTTATGCTCGAGTGCTCCGCTTTGCAAACAAATCTTCATTTGCCCGACCCTCGCTTAAACACATATTTTCAACTCCAAGTCGACTTTTTTCAACTATAAGGCTGTTCGCTCTTCCAGAAGATGTTTCGCTGAATCATTGTTATGTTCATAAATCGAATGTAACTTCTTACATCTTCTTCACATATTTTTTGAAGTGGAATAGTTACATAAATGAATCAGATTTTTGCCCACACGAATTCACAATTAGTTTCTGTGCCATAGCGACTTTTTTATACCATTGGGGCTTTCAAGAATCGTATCCGGATAGATTGTTGTTGTTTACGTGTTGAACTTTTAGCAGAGTCACACACCCCTTTCAACTAAAAACCTATCCAAAGATATCCGAGTATTTTATATTGATTTTTTGTTTTGGTGTGCATTTATTTTAGCATAAGTCTTTTAAAACGTATGGGAAATCGAAAAAATAAGTTATAATCGTCTAGCAATGATATTTTGAATGTTTTTCTGTTTTCAAAAGTCAAATTTTAGTATTTCAGAGCTGTTGTCTGCAGCAATCTGGAAAAAGATATCTGGATCGTTCAAAAAGGTATCCAAGAAACGGCTATCCGAGATAGGCTATCCGATACAGGTTCTTGAACGACGGAACCTCCACATCATCCATTGTGAAGGGTTTGTAGATTTTTCAAATACTTCCTTCCATCTTGACTTTAGCAATAATATGCTTTGCTCTTTATCTATACCTGCGTCTTCGGTAACTTTCTATTAGAGACACAAATTACGTAGTGAGTAAAAGCTCCTTCAAATGTTTTATTATTTGAAACACCGAAAATATTGCCAATTATTCTTAAAAAACTTTTAATATTTGCCTGGTCTCATAACCTACTGTAATTAAATGGTTATTCAAAAGTTTAAAAAAAAAAAAAAAAAACAAGAGTTGAATAAATGAATGTGAAAAACAGATTGAATATTTATTTGAATCTAGAAAATGAAAGTGATTCATTGAAAATAGACTATTTTGATGAAACATAAAATAAACAAGTTTTCAATAAAACAACAACAAGTATTAATAATATTTAAAATTCAACAGGAAATACAGTAAGATGCAGAATATGTTCTTGTGTTTATAAATATTCTGGCAATACAAGTACATTGAATGTACATATAAAAAAGAAACACCCAGAGGAGCTCCTGGAAATTACGGAAGAAACGGTAGTAAATACTAATGTTGACATTGTTGACAGTAGTATTCCTGTCCACAGCCAAAGAGTAAATGATATTGATATTGATCAACCTTCAACAAGCCAAGCTGTGAGAATTTGCCAAAATCAAAAAGACGCAGATAATGCTTTGCTTGATTTAGTAATTCTAGATTTTGAATCGCTTCAAATTGTTGCAAATGAAATAAAATGAATGAAATGCTTGAAAAGAACTATGTTTCTGAGTCAAAGTCTGAAGCAGAAACTTAAAGACGTCGACCATATAGCTTTGACATCGGACATTTGGACGTTAGATAGCGATTGCTTTATAAGTATAACGGCTCACTACATAGAAGAAACGCTGATGAAAGCGTCCGTTCTTTCAACCACCGAGCTCCAGAAAAATTATACTTCGGAAAACATAGCAAATGCAATCCAAAAAATATTGGACGAATGGGAAATTGGTCAAAAAATTGTAGCTATTGTCACAGACAAAGCCGCGACAGTGAAAGAGGCAGTGAGTGATTTTTTGATTAAAAGCAATCTTTTCTGTGTGGGCCACACATTAAACCTCACAGTTGAAGACTGCATTGAAAAGGTCGATGTAGTACACAAGTGTAGAGGCATTGTATCCCATTTTCGGCATAATGTAAAATCGTCAAATGCACTGATTGATATGCAGAAAAAATTTAATGTCGAAACTTTAAAATTAGTGCAACACGTTACGACAAGAGGGACTAGCACTTTCTTTATGATTGAACGCATGTTAAAAGTAAAAGTGGCTCTTGCGGCTACAGTGTCACTTTTGGCAGTCTCTGCCTAATCTGAAGTCTAACGAATGGGATTTGATGGAGGAGATAATCATGATTTTACAACCGTTTGTAAAAACTACAACTATTTTGTCAGAAGAGCCCTTTCCTTCATTATCATGTCATATTCCCTTAGTAGTTGGACTCCACAATGCAGTTGAAAAAAAACGATTAACTACTGAGTGGTCTAAACGCTTACAAAGACATCTGCTTACGGGCATTGAAAAGCGTCTAGGTATATATGAATTGGACAGAACGGCAGCCAAGGCTACGTTTTTAGATCCACGGTTCAAAAAAAATGGGTTTGGAATCGAAGTTCATGCTGCTAATGCTCAAAGTTGGATTATAGAAGAGCTAAAAGATTTCTTAATGAATAGTTCAACTTCAAGTCCTGAATGTACAGCAAGTAGTTCAAATGCAGGTTTGTGACTTTTTTTTGTCAAATAAATGTAAAATGATTTTCATTTACCTATCTAGAACAAACAAATTCCAATTCCGACACTGACAACGAAGATGATGAAATCTGGGGTGTTATTGACAGAAAAATTTGTGAAGCAAAAACCAAAATTACTCCTATTTCATTAGCAGCTGGTATGGTGAGTTTCTTTTTTTATTAAGTAGTTTTAGTAACTTATGTTTTTATTGTTTGTTCGCCATAAATATGTTTGATGTCAGTCCTCTATCTTGATTCCAATTTTTTAAATCGGGTTCCAAAAACAATATAGAGAAATATGTAAACTATCTGGGATTCCTAAGTTTTTTGAAAGCCTTGTCAAAAAAAACTTGATTTCCTAGTGAAGGAACATAAGTGGTTCTCAACATGGGTTCATCTCGGGAAGATCAACAATCACCAATTTAACATGTTTCTCTTCTTTCGTTGTTGAAAGTAGTGATCAAGTGGATGTTATTTATACCGATTTTAGCAAAGCGTTTTTTTCGGTTTGATCTGAAACGATCTGAAACTTTTTCTGAAAGTAACCTCTATTAGCGAATGCCAAAAACTCCAATTGGATCTTGATAATCTATCTCGCTGGTGTGTGTTAAACCGCTTGAATCTTAACGCCAAAAAATGTTTTGTGCTTTCTCTCTCAAGAAAGAATCATACGCAAGAGTTTTCATATTATCTTGAATGAAACCCTCTTCAGAGAACTGAAAAATTTAAGGATTTAGACGTACTTTTTGGTGATTTGGATTCTCTTTTACACCACATATAGAAGCTGTTGTATCAAAAGCTAACTCAATGTTTGGATTTATCAAAAGAAACTCCACAGACTTTACTAACTCCCACACCCTTGTGTCTCTTTATACCTCACTAGTAAGACCCAACCTAGAGTATGCAGACATCGATCGTCTGGAACCCTCACCAACAATGTTTTTCCGATCGAATTCAGAAAGTTCAGAATAGGTTAACGAAGTATGCATATTACAAAATGCGATGGTGCTTTCATTCAAATTCCACAGCTAGGCATAGTCTTCTAGTTTTGCAGTCGCTCAAATCACGTTGAACTAGTCCTTTATTTGTATTTATGCTCCAGAGAGGCCGTTGAAGGATAGAAATCTTCTTTTTGAATCAAGGCACAGAACTAATTATGGCATGAGTGAACCAATTTCAAGATCAGTTAGAGAGTTTAATGAAATTTGTGGTCATATTGATTTAGCCTTCTCCAGAGCTAAATTTTGAGATGAATTGCATTACTTACTTTTAAGAAATTGAAACCTATTTTGTTAAGGTATGTCCACACCAAAGAAACATTTTTGAAACATTTCAGAAACATTTCAGAAACATTCCAAAAACATTTCAGAAACATTTCAGAAACAAAAAAACATTTCTGAAATGTTTCAGAAATGTTTCTGAAATGTTTCAGAAATGTTTCTATAAAGTTGTTTTGGTGTGGACGCTTCGTGAAACATTTCTGAAATGTTTCTGAAATGTTTTTGGAATGTTTTTTGTTTCCCATTCTGAATGGAAAACTTTCTTTGTTTTTCTGAAACATTTGCGAATGAAGAGAGGGATCCACAAGATGAAAGTTATAAAAATAGAAACATAAAAGCCGATGCCTTAAGTGAAATTTGTGAAAGCCTAAATTGTAAAAAGGTTAAAATAGAAAAAAAATTCCAAAAATTTTTTTAATATGTTTCATGCCACTGCCATGGTTTTTTTTTTATTTTTTTCATGATTATAAAACACGACGCTATAATTGCTACTTTTTTACAATCCATATTCAAGCATTAAACTTTACTCGAGAAACAAAAAAAGTTCCCACTTAAAATGGGAAACAAAAAACATTTCAGAAACATTTCAGAAATGTTTCACGAAACGTTCACACCAAAAAAACATTTCAGAAACATTTCTAAAATGTTTCTGAAACGTTTCTGAAATGTTTTAGAAATGTTTTTTATACAAATGGGAAACGTTTTTGAAACAATGTTTCCTGAAATGTTTCTCTGGTGTGGACACACCTTTATAATGTGTAATCTGTTGAGCTTATTGCTCGTAGGTGAAATAAATAAATAAAATAATTTGATGAAGAGAAACAATATCTTTATTTTTATTTATATACAATAGGTCAACTTCTTCCCCTTCTTCTTTTTTTCCGGGATTACGAGCATCGTGATCTCTACGAGATAACAGCTCTTTGACTGCTTAACATTAGTGATCCGCTCACGCCGCTCCATTAGGTGAAGGATTTTTTAAATGTTAGCCACAATACCTTAATGAAAACTCTTCCGCTGAATATGATTCACTCTAATTTGTTTTCTTTCGATTAATCAAAACTTATTTACTAGACAAATCCATTACAAACATTTTACTCATCACTTCTTTTTAATTCTTTTTAATTTTAACAGCTGTCACTATTAAAAATAATCGTTCTGTGTCGGTGTTTGAGTGGGGTAATGGTAGTGCATATCGAGCTACTAGACTTAATTGGAAAACAATAGATTTCCTTCAAAATCTATCATTGCCGTGATTTCTTGCCAAAATTGTTCGACTGGCAGCGGCTGAAGCCTTTCTTTTTCGTAAACAGCCATGGAAACAGGAAGTTCTCTCAAATCAGATGCCAGTTTTTCCTCATAACAATTTGGAACTTTTACAAAAAAACAATGAAGTTTGCTTACAATATATTCTCTTCGAAGCATTCAAAGTAATTTGTGAAGAGAGAAAGCCAAAGCCTTAATTTCATTATTTTGAATTGAAAACCTCTTTAAAATTTCATAAATAGCTCGTATGTAAAAAACTAATTTCCAGATTCCAGCGAACAAAACAAACAGTAGGGGAGACTGGGTACGGTTGAAACACAGGACGGTTGACACAACATAAATATCTCAGAAACCGTTCACGCAATGTGTTTGAGTACTGAAAGAGAATTAATCAGAAACCAGTTAACTGGCTGAACACAATGCAGACGGAGCTGCAACTGGAACTGGAACTGGAAGAGCTGTCAAATTATTGAATACACACAAATTCAATAGCGCGAACACAATGCGACGGAGCTGCATACGGAACTGGAATCGGAACTGGACAAGTTGACGAACTTTTAACTTTTGCTGTACAGCAAATTTGACGTTTATTATTTTGAAGAAAAAAAAGACATTTTGTGTGTAAATTATGGTGTGACAGCCAAGTGTAACTTAGGTTTTCTGTTTTTTGGTTTTTACTTTTAATTTATAACAATTTTGTGCACCCACCATCTCCTATTTCTTTTTTTATAGTACTTTAAATACAAATAAAACATTCTGATAATTGGAACAAGCAACACAATATCATTTATTTCCTCATCCATAGTAACAATATCAAATTTAGAATTTAGAAAATACAAAATAATGTTTCAAATGATGGAAATGTCAAAAGCTGTACAGCTGCATTGTGGGCCGACTAAAATCGAAACGTACAGCAATTTTGACAGCTCATCCAGTTCCGATTTTGCAGTCCAGCTCCGTTTTTGCATTGTGTTCAGCCAGTAAGTCACGATTTTCAGTCTTGCTTTGATCGTCGCGCTGATCGGTAGTGAACAGGAAGCTCTTGTTTTTTTTGACAAGCAAAAGTAAGTTTTTTTGATTTTTTACTTTTTTTTGTTGCGTGAGTACTATTCAAGTGTAAGTATTGAGTGATATTTTGTTGTGCGCAGAAAAGAGTGTAGAATAGAATGAAATGTCATGCAGGGACGTGTTAGTGTTGTTTATGTTGTTTTGTAATTTTTTTTTGTTAGAAAAGTGGTTGGGGACGGTTGACACATTTTTTTTGGGGACGGTTGAAACAATATGTTTACATTTTTTGTTTGTTTTGTAGATGCCCCGAGTACGTGTGAGGAAGACTGCACGAGGAAATGTGGAATTAGCAACATATAAAGCGGCTCATGACGATGTGAAGGCAGGCAGTTCATTACGCAGTGCTTCAGAGAAGCATGGAATAAACTACAGCTCTCTTTCAAGATACATTCGAAAGCAAGATACGACCGTCTAGACAGTTTAGTTAATATACTAGTATATATATTTAATAATGAACTTTGAATAAAAATATATTCTCTAACTGTGGAATTTTTTGAAATAAAAAATTAATAAAATGCGTTACAAGGCAATATTTTTACTATTTCAACGTGTTTCAATTGACCCCATTCATTGTTTCAACCGCCCCTGGCATGGGGACAGTTGAAACAAATTGACTGTTCTCATTAAAATTAATGTATATTGCTTAAATGTGAACTATGCACTCAAAAAACACTGTTCATTAATAGAAAGAATCATGATCTTGAATTGCACCTAATTCCTACATAGCTACTCTTATTGATGTCAATGCTATGGACAAAAGAAGAAAAATTGTGTCAACCGTACCCAGTCTCCCCTAATGATTTTTCAAGCCTTTGCATGATCTCTCTTTGTGTAAGTATATGAGATGTTTGTTTACGCACTCCTATTTGTAAATCAGCTGTCTTTGTTTGGTATAGTTAGTATAAGATTCTGTTTTTCTCCATACTTTGAGTAGATCCCCCTTTTCCTCTTTTACCAAATTTTCGACCACAATTCCCCACAAAAAGGGGAATTCCCCTCAATCTGGCAACATTATCGAATTCACCTTAACCGAATACCTACACATACACATGGCTCTAGTCATATAACTCGGGTTGAAACATGTGCAAGTGTGTTGCTTTCATTTTAAGTATTGTCGCGTTTTT
Organism: Melanostoma mellinum; assembly: GCA_914767635.1. NCBI lineage: Eukaryota > Metazoa > Arthropoda > Insecta > Diptera > Syrphidae > Melanostoma > Melanostoma mellinum. Next base: position 57,067,215 of record OU612059.1, on the reverse strand, counting down.
TATGACTGTTATTACAGCTATTAATTTTTGTGATTTGTGATATTCAGTCATTGACTTTGCTTTTAATATTACAGGTTTTGATTTTCGTGATTCGATATTCAGTTTTCAGTGATTTTAATTTGAATAAAAATTTAAAAACAATGCTTGCCCCAAGGAAAAGATCTCTTGCGTGGAAATTTTTTAGTAAAGAAGGAGAAGGTATTGTAATGAAATGGTTATTAAAAAGTTTTAATGAAAAAAGACAAGTGATGAATAAATGAATGTGGAAAAACAGTTTAAATATTTATTTGATTCTAGAAAATGAAACTGATTCATTGACAATAGACTATTTTGATGAAAAATAAAATAAACAAGTTTTCAATAAAACAACAAGTAATATATTTAAAATTCAACACTCCTGCTTTCTATTGAAAACTTCAATTATCTTCAAATATCAAGGTCACCATCGGATTCCTCGTCCAAAAATAAGTCGGATATAGGGTCTTTGATTTTTATTATCGCATATTCTGCCATATTTCCATACTTTTGTCGCACCCAGTATACACAATACACATAATATATAATTTTGATCTTCTTTTGCATAATATAGCAAATTAAATAGACACAACAGTTTTTCTTTTTAAAATATAAAAATTTACTTTATTTCACTATTGGCTATTTGGGTTTGGGGGTTGAAATCGGACTGCCGAGTCCTGTCCTCTGCTCGCATTTTGTCGGCTCGGGATGCTGGTGGTTGTCCTTGTGTGTGACTTTGTCTATTTCGGTTCCTGTTAAATCATTGCTGTTTACGACCATCTGTTTGTCGTAAACTAGAGAACCCTTGATGGGTGTTCTCGGTATTTTTGGTGGCGTGGGATCGCCATGTGTTATTTGGTGTTTCCTGGATTTTCGTGGCGTGGGATCGCCATGTGTTAACTCTCCCCTTAGTCGGAAGAAGATTGTCCCAATCTTTCGCTTAACATCTCCTGTACCTTTGATTTTGAGGTTTCCACGAATTCTTCCATTTCTATTGTGTCTTGCTCGATCTTGTTTGGGCAAGTGACCTGTTCGATCTTGCTTGTACGATTAACTTGGATTATTTTGATTATTTTGTAAGCAGAGTAAATCAATATTACAAGGAACAACTTAATACATATTCCCCACAATACGGGATGTTCTTTAAGATCTGATATAAATGGTTCTATATGATCAAGATTTGTAGACATAAGTTTCTCGTCTCGTGAAGCAATGTATTCTAGAATTTTGACTTGAGTTGGCTTGCTTAACTTAATATGTTCAAGTATTTGGTTCTCTGAGTTCAAATAAATTTTTCCATTAATAGAGACATTCCTTTCAAATTGGATCAAATAGATTCCTGATAATTCTATTTCATTTACAATGTGGTTTCCTGTTAAAACAATGTTTCCTTCATTAATTATTTCTATTGGCTGATTTTGGTACAGTTTGCTTTGTATTTATTTAAAAGGTTTTTAACAAACCAACTAGTTTCTTTATCGATTTTACAATAGTGGTGGTTGAGTTCTTTTTTGCATTCTGATTTATAAAATTTTTTCTTATACTTAACTATTTCTCTTAATATTATAATTTTCCCACCATTTACATTATTACTTCTGGTCAGATAGTGATTACCTAACCCTTTTACTTTGGGGTATTTGATAAATACAATGATAATATTATTTTTTTGAACAATTTTAAAAGTGGAAGCATCAAGTACATCAATTATGGATGTATTCACTTTTTCTTTTCCATAATGATTTTTATTTCACTTAAATCTAACAATAGAGTATTGAGTATATTTGATTTACTTAAATTAATAGTATTTATTATTTCTCTAAGTTCTATAATTATATATTTTAATTTCTAATATTATCTTTATGAATCTTTCGGTTATTTGAATCTATAACTATATTCCCTATGTCTTCCTTAACTTTCTTTTTTTGGAATAAAGGTTTATTCTTACTTCTTCTCTGTCCATTGTTTACAAAAATTGTTTCGCCAACTTTATATGTTTTATTTTTCCTATTTTTATTGCAATATCCTAACGTTTTTTGTTGGTGTGTTTGTAGTCTCTTTTTTGTGTCCCTATCATTTATATAATTGTGAAATATGTCTGTTGGTCGTTTGTCTGTTACCGTGTGAATAGTTTCGTTGTATTTCTTTGTAGCTAGAGTCATTATATCCTTGATATCTGTTATATGTGTAGTCTCTTTAACTATTCTTATGAGTTCTGTTAACGTGGAGTGAATTCTTTCTATTGTTCCATTGCTCTTTGAGTGAGCTGGTGGTGTTGTTCTATGGGTAATGTTTAGAAGGTTGTATGCACATCGTGCAGAAGGTGAGCAAAATGCTGCCTCGTTGTCGGTTATCAAAGTTTTGACATTACCGAAAACCGGTAGTAGTTCGATCATTCTCTCTTTTGCTTGGGTTTTTGAACTGACTTGGGTTGTGATTAAGTATTTTGAGAATGGGTCTGTCATTGTTAAAAATGTTGCATTTTCACAGTAATATATATCTGCATGGATGCGTTCTCCCCCTTCTTCTGGAATTGGAGTCTCTCCGATTGGTTGCTTATTAGGGTGTCTTTCATACTTATTCTTTTTGCAAATTTCACATGCAGCGTTTATTGAAAGAATTTGTTTGAAAGCGTTTGGCCAGTAGTATTTGTTAATAACCTGCTTGTACACTTCTTTAGCTTGCCTATGAGCTCGATTGTGTTCGGCAGTAGCAATTCCTAATTGTTCTTCTTTGTCTGTAATATCTTCGACTATTTGGTTGCACAACAAAAATTTTACTGTAGGAAATTCTTCTAAAAGTTTATTTTTAACTTTGAAAAATAACTCCTCGGTACTGTAGATTCCTACGGTAAGGCCTGCTTTTATTATACCCTTAATTCTATCTAGAATACCTAAGTCTTTGAAAAGCACTGTATGTCTCCAGTAACCTGTGTGGATTTCTTTTGAAATTACATCGTTGTTTAGTGACTCATTTAAAATCAGTTGGGTTCTAAAATTATATTAACTCTCTGGTTTACTCTCTTTATTTCGGGAATGGGACTACTCTCTGCACTATGTACAGTTCCTTCTGTTGACTAGTCGTCATTTATCATATTCAGTTCCTGTCTGCTGAGAGCGTCAGCTACGACATTTGCCTTACCTGGTTTATATATGATTTCTGGAGCGTATTCTTCTATGAAGGCGCGCCAGCGTTTTATTTTTGAGTTTGGGTTCTTATCACCAATGGCAAACGTTAATAGTTGGTGATCTGTATATATGCGGATACCACTCACACCGTAAAGATAATTTCGGAGGTTTTTCAATGCCCAAATTATGGCAAGAAGTTCCTTCTCGTTTGTCGCGTAGGTTTCTTCGGTTTTACTTAAAGTTCGACTTATAAAAGTTATTGGTTTATTATTTTGGCTAAGCACTGCACCTATGGCTGAGTTGCTAGCATCCGTAGTAAGCTCGAATACCTCATTAAAATCAGGTTGGTTGAGCGTAACTTGTTCACAGAGTTTGTCTTTCAATGTCTTAAACGCCTTTGTAGCCTCTTTATCGAATTCGATTGCTATCTTTTTGCTATTATTTTGGCCAGTTCTGCCGTTCTCTCCACTAAGATACTTAGTAATGGGTTTGGAAATCATCGCGTAGTTTCTTATGAATTTACGGTAATAGCCTGCTAACCCCAAAAAAGATCGTAGTTGACGTAAAGTCTTCGGTTGAGGGAACTCCTCTATGCATTGTGTTTTCTTTGGGTCCATTTTGATGCAATTAAATGATACGATGTACCCAAGAAATTCTACTTCTTCCATAAAGTATTTTGATTTCTCGCTCGATATTCTCATGTTTGCTGTGCTTAAGGCTTTTGTAATTGTCTCGATATGTTCGAGGTGTTGTGCTTCCGTTTCTGAAAATATAATAACGTCATCGATATAAACGTGGCAAAATTTGCCTATGTGCTCACGGAGGATATCATCCATAGTCCTCTGAAAAATTGAGGGTGCGTTTTTAAGTCCAAATGGCATTCGAAGGAATTCGTATTTACCATTGTTAACGCTAAAAGCTGTTTTCTCCCTATCGCTCTCTTTCATTTTAATCTGATGAAAACCACTCTGTAAATCGAGAGTGGTGAAATATCTAGCTTTGCCTAAGTTAGCTAAGATGACGGACGTTTCTGCCATCGGATATTTTTCAGTTTTAGTAAAAGAATTAAGCTTTTTATAGTCTATGAACAGTCTATGCTTCTTCGTACCGTCGTCACTTAACCCTTTTTTGTCTACAACCCATACAGGAGAGTTATATGCACTTCTGCTAGGTTGTATTATGTTGTTGTTGAGTAGATTCTCGATTTCATTATTAACGAAAGTTGCCACTGATTGTGGGTACGGGTAACCTTTCGTCCAAACCGCTGTGTCGATAGTAGTATTTATGCTACATTGCACACGAGTGTTGTACGGAAGGTAATTTGGATTTTCAGTAAAGACACCCTGGTATTTTTTCAAAATCAGAGTTAATTTTTCTGTTGTAGTAATTTCTTTGTTAATATTTAGGTTATTTATTAAATGATCGTTGAACATTAAGGGTATCGTGCCCTGATCGTATTCTAACGTTGAGTCCCTGATATTAATATTACCTTGAACCTTTCTAAGTAGCTTGATGCCTATAATAGCATCGAAATCCTGAAGTTCGTTAAGCTCGTAGAATTTGTCTTTTACCCCCAAGATATTTATGTCTTGGTAAGAATTGATGATAGTCGTCCCATGGACACTTTTGACCCTCGATGGGGTTTATAGCACCAAACTTGGGAATAACCCTGGTTTCACATAGTTATGAGTAGCTCCTGTGTCTATCAGAATATTGAATATACGTCCCGACTTAACATCCGTTCTTTTTATGTACGGTAAGTCGTGCCTCACTCTTAAAAAATTACCACTCTCGTTTAAATTATTGATGCGCAGCACTTTGTTTGTAGCTATCTGGTCGCTGTTTGTCCGCGCTCTCTTAAACGGGTTGTTACTAAATGTGTTATTAGACCATTGGGGTATATTATTATTAAAGTTATGATTCGTGGCTTGTCTCGAGGGCACTAGATTCCCACTTGTGGTGTCCATCCTTTCAGGGTAATTGTAATTACTACTGAAATTGCTATGATGGCGATTTTGTTGGAAAGGTCTATTCCGTTGTTGGAATGATTCATTAGAATTAAAAACTCTATTTTGCCGAAAAGGCCTAGTCGCGGGCTGGTTATGAGACTGACTTGTACCCTGTTGTCTAGGTGGGTGTCTGTCATTGACGTGACCAAAATTTCTAACCCTAGCCTGGTTAGATTCTATCTGTTGTGCTCTCGCTAAGGCATTGGGAAGGTCCCCAGGGTTGAGAGAAAATACGATGTTACTCGTGGGTTGATTAAGCCCGGTAACAAACACCCGAAGAGCGTTTTGTCTTGCCCTCTCGGTAAGACATTCTGTTTCGGCCGTTCTTGGACCGTAACTCATTATAGTTTTGTTAATAATGAGCGTTAGAACTTTCGTAACATCGTCATAGAACTCTTGTAGGCTTCTTCTGTCTTGCCTCATATTGCTTAGTTCTGACTCCAGCATATGAACAGGTCTTTTGTCGCTATACGTAAGATCTAAACGACCTATAATCGCGTCTACATTCAATGGTGTTCCGTGACTAGTAAGAACATCATTGGCTTTCCCTATGATTTTATTCCTAACTATGTTATATAACTGAGAAGTATCTTGCTCCTCCTTTGCAAGGCTCGTAAACCTTCATGGCATTTAACAGTGCTGTTCGCCAAGAAACATAATTTTCCCCATCAAATATTGGTAAGCATTTCGCCACTTCTAATCCCTCTCCACCTATTATCGTTGGGTCAATTGTTATGTCTTTATAGGGTTCTATGTTGTCATTTGTCGTTAACGTAGAAAGCTGGCTACTAAGTCTTCCTACCTCCTCGGTTAACTTTTTGTTGGCATCTGCCACTAACCTACTTACTATCATCGAGAGTTCTTCTTGCGTCATTGTCATCTTTTTTGTTTACAATTATTTTCTAAGTCTTAACACAAAAACCTTTCAGATTGCTTCCTATTATTGTTTATCTTAACACTTTGTTTTACAGTTTTCGAACTACAACCACTTCTTATTTTACGATTCAAAAAATTCAATACAACTTAAATTATTCACCAACTTAAAATATATATATGTTAAATTATAAAATTCCCTACTTTCTCGTAGGTTTGAGTCGGTATTTCGGCTTCTGATGCGCCTACTTCCCTGATCCTTTGGGTTCAGATGTCCCCGTTGTTGCTCCAGGTGTTTTAAATTTGAAGTCTTCTTGAGCCGTTCCCCCGGTGTTCAGATTCTAAGTCTGAATTTTCTGGTCCACAAAAATTGCTGACGGATTAATTTTAAATTTTGTCTTCCCTCTTGGAGTGTTCAGATTCTAAGTCTGAGTTTGTTGGTTCACAAAAGTCGCTGAAGAATTAGATTTTAAAATTTTGTTCTTCCCTCTTGGAGTGTTCCTGGTGTTCAGATTCTAAGTCTGAGTTTTTTGGTTCACAAAAGTCGCTGAAGGATTAATTTATAATTTTGTTCTCCTTTTTTGTGTCCCTGCTCGGGCGCCAATTAAATAGACACAACACTTTTTCTTTTTAAAATATAAAAATTTACTTTATTTCACTATTGACTATTTGGGTTTGGGGGTTGAAATCGGACTGCCGAGTCCTGTCCTCTGCTCGCATTTTGTCGGCTTGGGATGCTGGTGGTTGTCCTTGTGTGTGACTTTGTCTATTTCGGTTCCTGTTAAATCATTGCTGTTTACGACCATCTGTTTGTCGTAAACTAGAGAACCCTTGATGGGTGTTCTCGGTATTTTTGGTGGCGTGGGATCGCCATGTGTTATTTGGTGTTTCCTGGATTTTCGTGGCGTGGGATCGCCATGTGTTAACTTAGCATTCCATAACCAATTGTTCCTTTAATGTATTTTAATATGCGTTTTAAAGTTTTCATGAATGATTTTTGGCTTTTCCATATAGCGACTTACTAAACCAATTACATAGCTAATGTCTGGTCTTGTAGCAATTGCTCGATACATCAAACTTCCATTTAGTTCTCGGAATGGAAATTTTACTCGAATCCGAATTTTCAAATTTTGAAAGTATTTGATTTGGATCAGCTGGAACTGACACCGCATTACAATTTTCAAAATCAAATTTTTGCAGTATTTTGTTGACATAGGCGGTTTCGTGCATGAATATGGAGCCATCTCAGGAAGATGATCAATCTCAAAATCAAGAAAACAACCTATTTTCATTTGCTTAATTTCAAAATGTTTTTGTAAATGTTCTAATACTGAATTTACAGTAGACTCATCATCACCACAAACGATTCCTTCATCGACATATAAAGCCAATAAGAGTAATTTTCCGTTCTCATTACTGTAGAACACACAAGGATCCGATTCACTAGTTTTGAAACCAAAAAAAACTTACAAATGTTTTAAATTTTTAATTCCAGCATCTAGAAGCTTGTTTCAATCCATACAAACTCTTCTGTAATCTACAAACTCGTCCACTCTGGTCATCAAAACCAACTGGTTGGTGCATATAAACAACTTAAAAGCCGTTTTCACATCGAATTGCTTTATAAGTATCTTCTTCTTTGCAGAAATAGCATGAATCGCTCTCAATGACGTGAAACGAACCACTGGACTGAATGTTTCTAGGTAGTCTATTCCGTATTCTTGATGGAATCCACGACAAGCCAATCTTGCTTTGAAACATTGAATCGAGCCGTCGGTATCAGTTTTCACTTTAAAAATCCATTTCTTATCAATTACCTTTTGTCCACATGGTTTTTCAACTAAACTCCAGGTATGATTTTCCATAAGTGAATTGATTTCTTCATCCATCGCTTTGAGTTATTGTTTACGTTCTATTGAATTGACATCTTCATAGGACTTTGGTTCATTAGTTATAGTCAGTAAAGCCTTCGCCATCGAAGTGTGTTCTTGTCGCTTCCGTAAACGTGTATTTAAAATATTGCTTTCTTCTATGTGTGATTATAAAACTGGTTTACTTGGAATATTCTTTTCAGATTTTTGACTAATTTTAGGTGTTTGATTTTTTTGATTTTGACGAATTTCCGTTGATTGTCTTTCAGGTAGATTTATTAAGTCCGGTTGAAAAGTTTCGCTTGATTGGTTCTCTTCTTGTATATCATTATATTCTTTTTGAACAACACATTCTTCACAAACAATAGATTCCTTAACTTTTTCATTTATTACTTTCATAGAAAATGTGTCTTCTGCCAAAAACTTTACATCGCGGACAGTTGAAATAACGTTATTTTCCGGATTCCTTTTTGAAACTCGTCGTACCCAAAAAATAAGCATTTTCTGGATTTTGGATCCAGTTTTTTTCTTTTTTGTTTCGGAATATGACAATAAACCTCCGAACCAAAAACCTGAAAATGTTTGAATTGACATGGTTTCCCGTACCAAAGTTCGAATAGTGTCCTGGGGCCCTACTCTGTATTTCGTTTTGAATCGTAAGTCTATTCGAAAGTGATTTTCGATCCGATTATCAATTCGTACTCTGTATTTCGTTTTAGAATCGAAAAAAAGTACTTGTTAATATTTTCATTAACGGAATAGATTTGCGAAGTCTTGAAACATTTCTCGAGATATGTGTCAAATCAAGCAAAAAAAAATAATATCAAAGCAAATTACAAACAAGTAAAAATATAAATAAATGAAATAAAAAAAACGTTTTCGGATTTGCCGTTCCGAAAGTGGCTGATTCGAATCCGCTTTAGAAATAAAGAGTACAAAATATTCTTTTTCCGAAATTTTTGCTTTCGAAACGAATTACAGAGTAGGGCCCCTGTCTTTAACATTGCTTGTTCCCGTTCTGAATTGCTCCTGCACAAAGTTTAGGAGTAAGATCCTTCGTATAAATCATCGACCGAGCTGATTCCATTATTGCCCGATTCTCTCGTTCAATACACCCATTTTGTTCTGGGGTGTAAGCAACTGAATGACAATGACGAATACCATTTTTTTTCTAACAATTTCTTAAAATTGTGGTTTACAAATTCAAGACCATTATCCGTTTGGAAGATTTTTATACGATGTCCACATTGCTTTCCGGAAATTTTTAAAACAACTTCAAATTTTTTCAACGCTTCGAATTTGTTTTTCAAAAAATACACAAAACGAAATTTTGAAAACTCATCTTTGAAAAGCAAAAAATACCTGGATACCCCAAATGAATCTTCTTCTTGCAAAGACCAGACGTTCATGCTCATGAGTCTTTTTTCATAGTTAACATCGAATTTTCGGAAATTGGTTCAATTACTTTAAAAAGCATTTGAAACATGCTTCCTTTTCGTGCTCCCACTGCGACATTTTCGCCATCCAATAGCTTGAAACAATTCTTATCCGAAAAGCTTGTATGGCCATGATCACCTGAATCTACATAAGTACCAAGCATCACAGGATTTCAAGTGTTCAATTATATTGCTGAAGAAAAATTTGTCGCCATCTTTAGGTTCCTTTACCCTACAATCTCGTTTCCAGTGTCCAGATAAACCACACCAGGTCGCTTCGTCCTGTCCATCTTTTGAAAATTTGATTTTCTTTTTGCCCGAGTGCTCCGCTTTGCAAACAAAGCTTCATTTGCCCGACCCTCGCTTAAACACATATTGTCAACTCCAAGTCGACTTTTTTCAACTATAAGGCTGTTCGTCAAATTAATAATCGTCTGTTCGCTCTTCCAGAAGATGTTTCGCTGAATCATTGTTATGTTCATAAATCGAATGTAACTTCTTACATCTTCTTCACATATTTTTTGAAGTGGAATAGTTACATAAATGAATCAGAATTTGCCCACACGAATTCACAATTAGTTTCTGTGCCATAGCGACTTTTTTATACCATTGGGGCTTTCAAGAATCGTATCCGGATAGATTGTTGTTGTTTACGTGTTGAACTTTTAGCAGAGTCACACACCCCTTTCAACTAAAAACCTATCCAAAGATATCCGAGTATTTTATATTGATTTTTTGTTTTGGTGTGCATTTATTTTAGCATAAGTCTTTTAAAACGTATGGGAAATCGCAAAAAAAATAAGTTATAATCGTCAGGCAATGATATTTTGAATGTTTTTCTGTTTTCAAAAGTCAAATTTTAGTATTTCACAGCTGTTGTCTGCAGCAATCTGGAAAAAGATATCTGGATTGTTCAAAAAGGTATCCAAGAAACAGCTATCCGAGATAGGCTATCCGATACAGGTTCTTGAACGACGGAACATCCACATCATCCATTGTGAAGGGTTTGTAAATTTTTCAAATACTTCCTTCCATCTTGACTTTAGCAATAATATGCTTTGCTCTTTATCTATACCTGCGTCTTCGGTAACTTTCTATTAGAGACACAAATTACGTAGTGAGTAAAAGCTCCTTCAAATGTTTTATTATTTGAAACACCCAAAATATTGCGTTTAATCTTAAAAACCTTTTAAAATTTGCCTGGTCTCATAACCTACTGTAGTTAAATGGTAAAGTTTTTTAAAAAAAAAAAAAAAAAAAACAAGAGTTGAATAAATGAATGTGAAAAACAGATTGAATATTTATTTGAATCTAGAAAATGAAAGTGATTCATTGAAAATAGACTATTTTGATGAAACATAAAATAAACAAGTTTTCAATAAAACAACAACAAGTATTAATAATATTTAAAATTCAACAGGAAATACAGTAAGATGCAGAATATGTTCTTGTGTTTATAAATATTCTGGCAATACAAGTACATTGAATGTACATATAAAAAAGAAACACCCAGAGGAGCTCCTGGAAATTACGGAAGAAACGGTAGTAAATACTAATGTTGACATTGTTGACAGTAGTATTCCTGTCCACAGCCAAAGAGCAAATGATATTGATATTGATCAACCTTCAACAAGCCAAGCTGTGAGAATTTGCCAAAATCAAAAAGACGCAGATAATGCTTTGCTTGATTTAGTAATTCTAGATTTTGAATCGCTTCAAATTGTTGCAAATGAAATAAAATGAATGAAATGCTTGAAAAGAACTATGTTTCTGAGTCAAAGTCTGAAGCAGAAACTTAAAGACGTCGACCATATAGCTTTGACATCGGACATTTGGACGTTAGATAGCGATTGCTTTATAAGTATAACGGCTCACTACATAGAAGAAACGCTGATGAAAGCGTCCGTTCTTTCAACCACCGAGCTCCAGAAAAATTATACTTCGGAAAACATAGCAAATGCAATCCAAAAAATATTGGACGAATGGGAAATTGGTCAAAAAATTGTAGCTATTGTCACAGACAAAGCCGCGACAGTGAAAGAGGCAGTGAGTGATTTTTTGAATAAAAACAATCTTTTCTGCGTGGCCCACACATTAAACCTCACAGTTGAAGACTGCATTGAAAAGGTCGATGTAGTACACAAGTGTAGAGGCATTGTATCCCATTTTCGGCATAATGTAAAATCGTCAAATGCACTGATTGATATGCAGAAAAAATTTAATGTCGAAACTTTAAAATTAGTGCAACACGTTACGACAAGGTGGACTAGCACTTTCTTTATGATTGAGCGCATGTTAAAAGTAAAAGTGGCTCTTGCGGCTACAGTGTCACTTTTGGCAGTCTCTGCCTAATCTGAAGTCTAACGAATGGGATTTGATGGAGGAGATAATCATGATTTTACAACCGTTTGTAAAAACTACAACTATTTTGTCAGAAGAGCCCTTTCCTTCATTATCATGTCATATTCCCTTAGTAGTTGGACTCCACAATGCAGTTGAAAAAAAACGATTAACTACTGAGTGGTCTAAACGCTTACAAAGACATCTGCTTACGGGCATTGAAAAGCGTCTAGGTATATATGAATTGGACAGAACGGCAGCCAAGGCTACGTTTTTAGATCCACGGTTCAAAAAAAATGGGTTTGGAATCGAAGTTCATGCTGCTAATGCTCAAAGTTGGATTATAGAAGAGCTAAAAGATTTCTTAATGAATAGTTCAACTTCAAGTCCTGAATGTACAGCAAGCAGTTCAAATGCAGGTTTGTGACTTTTTTTTGTCAAATAAATGTAAAATGATTTTCATTTACCTATCTAGAACAAACAAATTCCAATTCCGACACTGACAACGAAGATGATGAAATCTGGGGTGTTATTGACAGAAAAATTTGTGAAGCAAAAACCAAAATTACTCCTTTTTCATTAGCAGCTGGTATGGTGAGTTTCTTTTTTTATTAAGTAGTTTTAGTAACTTATGTTTTTATTGTTTGTTCGCCATAAATATGTTTGATGTCAGTCCTCTTTATTGATTCCAATTTTTTAAATCGGGTTCCAAAAACAATATAGAGAAATATGTAAACTATCTGAGATTCCTAAGTTTTTTGAAAGCCTTGTCAAAAAAAACTTGATTTCCTAGTGAAGGAACATAAGTGGTTCTCAACATGGGTTCATCTCGGGAAGATCAACAATCACCAATTTAACATGTTTCTCTTCTTTCGTTGTTGAAAGTAGTGATCAAGTGGATGTTATTTATACCGATTTTAGCAAAGCGTTTTTTTCGGTTTGATCTGAAACGATCTGAAACTTTTTCTGAAAGTAACCTCTATTAGCGAATGCCAAAAACTCCAATTGGATCTTGATAATCTATCTCGCTGGTGTGTGTTAAACCGCTTGAATCTTAACGCCAAAAAATGTTTTGTGCTTTCTCTCTCAAGAAAGAATCATACGCAAGAGTTTTCATATTATCTTGAATGAAACCCTCTTCAGAGAACTGAAAAATTTAAGGATTTAGACGTACTTTTTGGTGATTTGGATTCTCTTTTACACCACATATAGAAGCTGTTGTATCAAAAGCTAACTCAATGTTTGGATTTATCAAAAGAAACTCCACAGACTTTACTAACTCCCACACCCTTGTGTCTCTTTATACCTCACTAGTAAGACCCAACCTAGAGTATGCAGACATCGATCGTCTGGAACCCTCACCAACAATGTTTTTCCGATCGAATTCAGAAAGTTCAGAATAGGTTAACGAAGTATGCATATTACAAAATGCGATGGTGCTTTCATTCAAATTCCACAGCTAGGCATAGTCTTCTAGTTTTGCAGTCGCTCAAATCACGTTGAACTAGTCCTTTATTTGTATTTATGCTCCAGAGAGGCCGTTGAAGGATAGAAATCTTCTTTTTGAATCAAGGCACAGAACTAATTATGGCATGAGTGAACCAATTTCAAGATCAGTTAGAGAGTTTAATGAAATTTGTGGTCATATTGATTTAGCCTTCTCCAGAGCTAAATTTTGAGATGAATTGCATTACTTACTTTTAAGAAATTGAAACCTATTTTGTTATAATGTGTAATCTGTTGAGCTTATTGCTCGTAGGTGAAATAAATAAATAAAATAATTTGATGAAGAGAAACAATATCTTTATTTTTATTTATATACAATAGGTCAACTTCTTCCCCTTCTTCTTTTTTTCCGGGATTACGAGCATCGTGATCTCTACGAGATAACAGCTCTTTGACTGCTTAACATTAGTGATCCGCTCACGCCGCTCCATTAGGTGAAGGATTTTTTAAATGTTAGCCACAATACCTTAATGAAAACTCTTCCGCTGAATATGATTCACTCTAATTTGTTTTCTTTCGATTAATCAAAACTTATTTACTAGACAAATCCATTACAAACATTTTACTCATCACTTCTTTTTAATTCTTTTTAATTTTAACAGCTGTCACTATTAAAAATAATCGTTCTGTGTCGGTGTTTGAGTGGGGTAATGGTAGTGCATATCGAGCTACTAGACTTAATTGGAAAACAATAGATTTCCTTCAAAATCTATCATTGCCGTGATTTCTTGCCAAAATTGTTCGACTGGCAGCGGCTGAAGCCTTTCTTTTTCGTAAACAGCCATGGAAACAGGAAGTTCTCTCAAATCAGATGCCAGTTTTTCCTCATAACAATTTGGAACTTTTACAAAAAAACAATGAAGTTTGCTTACAATATATTCTCTTCGAAGCATTCAAAGTAATTTGTGAAGAGAGAAAGCCAAAGCCTTAATTTCATTATTTTGAATTGAAAACCTCTTTAAAATTTCATAAATAGCTCGTATGTAAAAAACTAATTTCCAGATTCCAGCGAACAAAACAAACAGTAATGATTTTTCAAGCCTTTGCATGATCTCTCTTTGTGTAAGTATATGAGATGTTTGTTTACGCACTCCTATTTGTAAATCAGCTGTCTTTGTTTGGTATAGTTAGTATAAGATTCTGTTTTTCTCCATACTTTGAGTAGATCCCCCTTTTCCTCTTTTACCAAATTTTCGACCACAATTCCCCACAAAAAGGGGAATTCCCCTCAATCTGGCAACATTATCGAATTCACCTTAACCGAATACCTACACATACACATGGCTCTAGTCATATAACTCGGGTTGAAACATGTGCAAGTGTGTTGCTTTCATTTTAAGTATTGTCGCTTTTTTTATGACTGTTATTACAGCTATTAATTTTTGTGATTTGTGATATTCAGTCATTGACTTTGCTTTTAATATTACAGGTTTTGATTTTCGTGATTCGATATTCAGTTTTCAGTGATTTTAATTTGAATAAAAATTTAAAAACAATGCTTGCCCCAAGGAAAAGATCTCTTGCGTGGAAATTTTTTAGTAAAGAAGGAGAAGGTATTGTAATGAAATGGTTATTAAAAAGTTTTAATGAAAAAAGACAAGTGATGAATAAATGAATGTGGAAAAACAGTTTAAATATTTATTTGATTCTAGAAAATGAAACTGATTCATTGACAATAGACTATTTTGATGAAAAATAAAATAAACAAGTTTTCAATAAAACAACAAGTAATATATTTAAAATTCAACACTCCTGCTTTCTATTGAAAACTTCAATTATCTTCAAATATCAAGGTCACCATCGGATTCCTCGTCCAAAAATAAGTCGGATATAGGGTCTTTGATTTTTATTATCGCATATTCTGCCATATTTCCATACTTTTGTCGCACCCAGTATACACAATACACATAATATATAATTTTGATCTTCTTTTGCATAATATAGCAAATTAAATAGACACAACAGTTTTTCTTTTTAAAATATAAAAATTTACTTTATTTCACTATTGGCTATTTGGGTTTGGGGGTTGAAATCGGACTGCCGAGTCCTGTCCTCTGCTCGCATTTTGTCGGCTCGGGATGCTGGTGGTTGTCCTTGTGTGTGACTTTGTCTATTTCGGTTCCTGTTAAATCATTGCTGTTTACGACCATCTGTTTGTCGTAAACTAGAGAACCCTTGATGGGTGTTCTCGGTATTTTTGGTGGCGTGGGATCGCCATGTGTTATTTGGTGTTTCCTGGATTTTCGTGGCGTGGGATCGCCATGTGTTAACTCTCCCCTTAGTCGGAAGAAGATTGTCCCAATCTTTCGCTTAACATCTCCTGTACCTTTGATTTTGAGGTTTCCACGAATTCTTCCATTTCTATTGTGTCTTGCTCGATCTTGTTTGGGCAAGTGACCTGTTCGATCTTGCTTGTACGATTAACTTGGATTATTTTGATTATTTTGTAAGCAGAGTAAATCAATATTACAAGGAACAACTTAATACATATTCCCCACAATACGGGATGTTCTTTAAGATCTGATATAAATGGTTCTATATGATCAAGATTTGTAGACATAAGTTTCTCGTCTCGTGAAGCAATGTATTCTAGAATTTTGACTTGAGTTGGCTTGCTTAACTTAATATGTTCAAGTATTTGGTTCTCTGAGTTCAAATAAATTTTTCCATTAATAGAGACATTCCTTTCAAATTGGATCAAATAGATTCCTGATAATTCTATTTCATTTACAATGTGGTTTCCTGTTAAAACAATGTTTCCTTCATTAATTATTTCTATTGGCTGATTTCGTTCTTTGATTTTGGTACAGTTTGCTTTGTATTTATTTAAAAGGTTTTTAACAAACCAACTAGTTTCTTTATCGATTTTACAATAGTGGTGGTTGAGTTCTTTTTTGCATTCTGATTTATAAAATTTTTTCTTATACTTAACTATTTCTCTTAATATTATAATTTTCCCACCATTTACATTATTACTTCTGGTCAGATAGTGATTACCTAACCCTTTTACTTTGGGGTATTTGATAAATACAATGATAATATTATTTTTTTGAACAATTTTAAAAGTGGAAGCATCAAGTACATCAATTATGGATGTATTCACTTTTTCTTTTCCATAATGATTTTTATTTCACTTAAATCTAACAATAGAGTATTGAGTATATTTGATTTACTTAAATTAATAGTATTTATTATTTCTCTAAGTTCTATAATTATATATTTTAATTTCTAATATTATCTTTATGAATCTTTCGGTTATTTGAATCTATAACTATATTCCCTATGTCTTCCTTAACTTTCTTTTTTTGGAATAAAGGTTTATTCTTACTTCTTCTCTGTCCATTGTTTACAAAAATTGTTTCGCCAACTTTATATGTTTTATTTTTCCTATTTTTATTGCAATATCCTAACGTTTTTTGTTGGTGTGTTTGTAGTCTCTTTTTTGTGTCCCTATCATTTATATAATTGTGAAATATGTCTGTTGGTCGTTTGTCTGTTACCGTGTGAATAGTTTCGTTGTATTTCTTTGTAGCTAGAGTCATTATATCCTTGATATCTGTTATATGTGTAGTCTCTTTAACTATTCTTATGAGTTCTGTTAACGTGGAGTGAATTCTTTCTATTGTTCCATTGCTCTTTGAGTGAGCTGGTGGTGTTGTTCTATGGGTAATGTTTAGAAGGTTGTATGCACATCGTGCAGAAGGTGAGCAAAATGCTGCCTCGTTGTCGGTTATCAAAGTTTTGACATTACCGAAAACCGGTAGTAGTTCGATCATTCTCTCTTTTGCTTGGGTTTTTGAACTGACTTGGGTTGTGATTAAGTATTTTGAGAATGGGTCTGTCATTGTTAAAAATGTTGCATTTTCACAGTAATATATATCTGCATGGATGCGTTCTCCCCCTTCTTCTGGAATTGGAGTCTCTCCGATTGGTTGCTTATTAGGGTGTCTTTCATACTTATTCTTTTTGCAGATTTCACATGCAGCGTTTATTGAAAGAATTTGTTTGAAAGCGTTTGGCCAGTAGTATTTGTTAATAACCTGCTTGTACACTTCTTTAGCTTGCCTATGAGCTCGATTGTGTTCGGCAGTAGCAATTCCTAATTGTTCTTCTTTGTCTGTAATATCTTCGACTATTTGGTTGCACAACAAAAATTTTACTGTAGGAAATTCTTCTAAAAGTTTATTTTTAACTTTGAAAAATAACTCCTCGGTACTGTAGATTCCTACGGTAAGGCCTGCTTTTATTATACCCTTAATTCTATCTAGAATACCTAAGTCTTTGAAAAGCACTGTATGTCTCCAGTAACCTGTGTGGATTTCTTTTGAAATTACATCGTTGTTTAGTGACTCATTTAAAATCAGTTGGGTTCTAAAATTATTAACTCTCTGGTTTACTCTCTTTATTTCGGGAATGGGACTACTCTCTGCACTATGTACAGTTCCTTCTGTTGACTAGTCGTCATTTATCATATTCAGTTCCTGTCTGCTGAGAGCGTCAGCTACGACATTTGCCTTACCTGGTTTATATATGATTTCTGGAGCGTATTCTTCTATGAAGGCGCGCCAGCGTTTTATTTTTGAGTTTGGGTTCTTATCACCAATGGCAAACGTTAATAGTTGGTGATCTGTATATATGCGGATACCACTCACACCGTAAAGATAATTTCGGAGGTTTTTCAATGCCCAAATTATGGCAAGAAGTTCCTTCTCGTTTGTCGCGTAGGTTTCTTCGGTTTTACTTAAAGTTCGACTTATAAAAGTTATTGGTTTATTATTTTGGCTAAGCACTGCACCTATGGCTGAGTTGCTAGCATCCGTAGTAAGCTCGAATACCTCATTAAAATCAGGTTGGTTGAGCGTAACTTGTTCACAGAGTTTGTCTTTCAATGTCTTAAACGCCTTTGTAGCCTCTTTATCGAATTCGATTGCTATCTTTTTGCTATTATTTTGGCCAGTTCTGCCGTTCTCTCCACTAAGATACTTAGTAATGGGTTTGGAAATCATCGCGTAGTTTCTTATGAATTTACGGTAATAGCCTGCTAACCCCAAAAAAGATCGTAGTTGACGTAAAGTCTTCGGTTGAGGGAACTCCTCTATGCATTGTGTTTTCTTTGGGTCCATTTTGATGCAATTAAATGATACGATGTACCCAAGAAATTCTACTTCTTCCATAAAGTATTTTGATTTCTCGCTCGATATTCTCATGTTTGCTGTGCTTAAGGCTTTTGTAATTGTCTCGATATGTTCGAGGTGTTGTGCTTCCGTTTCTGAAAATATAATAACGTCATCGATATAAACGTGGCAAAATTTGCCTATGTGCTCACGGAGGATATCATCCATAGTCCTCTGAAAAATTGAGGGTGCGTTTTTAAGTCCAAATGGCATTCGAAGGAATTCGTATTTACCATTGTTAACGCTAAAAGCTGTTTTCTCCCTATCGCTCTCTTTCATTTTAATCTGATGAAAACCACTCTGTAAATCGAGAGTGGTGAAATATCTAGCTTTGCCTAAGTTAGCTAAGATGACGGACGTTTCTGCCATCGGATATTTTTCAGTTTTAGTAAAAGAATTAAGCTTTTTATAGTCTATGAACAGTCTATGCTTCTTCGTACCGTCGTCACTTAACCCTTTTTTGTCTACAACCCATACAGGAGAGTTATATGCACTTCTGCTAGGTTGTATTATGTTGTTGTTGAGTAGATTCTCGATTTCATTATTAACGAAAGTTGCCACTGATTGTGGGTACGGGTAACCTTTCGTCCAAACCGCTGTGTCGATAGTAGTATTTATGCTACATTGCACACGAGTGTTGTACGGAAGGTAATTTGGATTTTCAGTAAAGACACCCTGGTATTTTTTCAAAATCAGAGTTAATTTTTCTGTTGTAGTAATTTCTTTGTTAATATTTAGGTTATTTATTAAATGATCGTTGAACATTAAGGGTATCGTGCCCTGATCGTATTCTAACGTTGAGTCCCTGATATTAATATTACCTTGAACCTTTCTAAGTAGCTTGATGCCTATAATAGCATCGAAATCCTGAAGTTCGTTAAGCTCGTAGAATTTGTCTTTTACCCCCAAGATATTTATGTCTTGGTAAGAATTGATGATAGTCGTCCCATGGACACTTTTGACCCTCGATGGGGTTTATAGCACCAAACTTGGGAATAACCCTGGTTTCACATAGTTATGAGTAGCTCCTGTGTCTATCAGAATATTGAATATACGTCCCGACTTAACATCCGTTCTTTTTATGTACGGTAAGTCGTGCCTCACTCTTAAAAAATTACCACTCTCGTTTAAATTATTGATGCGCAGCACTTTGTTTGTAGCTATCTGGTCGCTGTTTGTCCGCGCTCTCTTAAACGGGTTGTTACTAAATGTGTTATTAGACCATTGGGGTATATTATTATTAAAGTTATGATTCGTGGCTTGTCTCGAGGGCACTAGATTCCCACTTGTGGTGTCCATCCTTTCAGGGTAATTGTAATTACTACTGAAATTGCTATGATGGCGATTTTGTTGGAAAGGTCTATTCCGTTGTTGGAATGATTCATTAGAATTAAAAACTCTATTTTGCCGAAAAGGCCTAGTCGCGGGCTGGTTATGAGACTGACTTGTACCCTGTTGTCTAGGTGGGTGTCTGTCATTGACGTGACCAAAATTTCTAACCCTAGCCTGGTTAGATTCTATCTGTTGTGCTCTCGCTAAGGCATTGGGAAGGTCCCCAGGGTTGAGAGAAAATACGATGTTACTCGTGGGTTGATTAAGCCCGGTAACAAACACCCGAAGAGCGTTTTGTCTTGCCCTCTCGGTAAGACATTCTGTTTCGGCCGTTCTTGGACCGTAACTCATTATAGTTTTGTTAATAATGAGCGTTAGAACTTTCGTAACATCGTCATAGAACTCTTGTAGGCTTCTTCTGTCTTGCCTCATATTGCTTAGTTCTGACTCCAGCATATGAACAGGTCTTTTGTCGCTATACGTAAGATCTAAACGACCTATAATCGCGTCTACATTCAATGGTGTTCCGTGACTAGTAAGAACATCATTGGCTTTCCCTATGATTTTATTCCTAACTATGTTATATAACTGAGAAGTATCTTGCTCCTCCTTTGCAAGGCTCGTAAACCTTCATGGCATTTAACAGTGCTGTTCGCCAAGAAACATAATTTTCCCCATCAAATATTGGTAAGCATTTCGCCACTTCTAATCCCTCTCCACCTATTATCGTTGGGTCAATTGTTATGTCTTTATAGGGTTCTATGTTGTCATTTGTCGTTAACGTAGAAAGCTGGCTACTAAGTCTTCCTACCTCCTCGGTTAACTTTTTGTTGGCATCTGCCACTAACCTACTTACTATCATCGAGAGTTCTTCTTGCGTCATTGTCATCTTTTTTGTTTACAATTATTTTCTAAGTCTTAACACAAAAACCTTTCAGATTGCTTCCTATTATTGTTTATCTTAACACTTTGTTTTACAGTTTTCGAACTACAACCACTTCTTATTTTACGATTCAAAAAATTCAATACAACTTAAATTATTCACCAACTTAAAATATATATATGTTAAATTATAAAATTCCCTACTTTCTCGTAGGTTTGAGTCGGTATTTCGGCTTCTGATGCGCCTACTTCCCTGATCCTTTGGGTTCAGATGTCCCCGTTGTTGCTCCAGGTGTTTTAAATTTGAAGTCTTCTTGAGCCGTTCCCCCGGTGTTCAGATTCTAAGTCTGAATTTTCTGGTCCACAAAAATTGCTGACGGATTAATTTTAAATTTTGTCTTCCCTCTTGGAGTGTTCAGATTCTAAGTCTGAGTTTGTTGGTTCACAAAAGTCGCTGAAGAATTAGATTTTAAAATTTTGTTCTTCCCTCTTGGAGTGTTCCTGGTGTTCAGATTCTAAGTCTGAGTTTTTTGGTTCACAAAAGTCGCTGAAGGATTAATTTATAATTTTGTTCTCCTTTTTTGTGTCCCTGCTCGGGCGCCAATTAAATAGACACAACACTTTTTCTTTTTAAAATATAAAAATTTACTTTATTTCACTATTGACTATTTGGGTTTGGGGGTTGAAATCGGACTGCCGAGTCCTGTCCTCTGCTCGCATTTTGTCGGCTTGGGATGCTGGTGGTTGTCCTTGTGTGTGACTTTGTCTATTTCGGTTCCTGTTAAATCATTGCTGTTTACGACCATCTGTTTGTCGTAAACTAGAGAACCCTTGATGGGTGTTCTCGGTATTTTTGGTGGCGTGGGATCGCCATGTGTTATTTGGTGTTTCCTGGATTTTCGTGGCGTGGGATCGCCATGTGTTAACTTAGCATTCCATAACCAATTGTTCCTTTAATGTATTTTAATATGCGTTTTAAAGTTTTCATGAATGATTTTTGGCTTTTCCATATAGCGACTTACTAAACCAATTACATAGCTAATGTCTGGTCTTGTAGCAATTGCTCGATACATCAAACTTCCATTTAGTTCTCGGAATGGAAATTTTACTCGAATCCGAATTTTCAAATTTTGAAAGTATTTGATTTGGATCAGCTGGAACTGACACCGCATTACAATTTTCAAAATCAAATTTTTGCAGTATTTTGTTGACATAGGCGGTTTCGTGCATGAATATGGAGCCATCTCAGGAAGATGATCAATCTCAAAATCAAGAAAACAACCTATTTTCATTTGCTTAATTTCAAAATGTTTTTGTAAATGTTCTAATACTGAATTTACAGTAGACTCATCATCACCACAAACGATTCCTTCATCGACATATAAAGCCAATAAGAGTAATTTTCCGTTCTCATTACTGTAGAACACACAAGGATCCGATTCACTAGTTTTGAAACCAAAAAAAACTTACAAATGTTTTAAATTTTTAATTCCAGCATCTAGAAGCTTGTTTCAATCCATACAAACTCTTCTGTAATCTACAAACTCGTCCACTCTGGTCATCAAAACCAACTGGTTGGTGCATATAAACAACTTAAAAGCCGTTTTCACATCGAATTGCTTTATAAGTATCTTCTTCTTTGCAGAAATAGCATGAATCGCTCTCAATGACGTGAAACGAACCACTGGACTGAATGTTTCTAGGTAGTCTATTCCGTATTCTTGATGGAATCCACGACAAGCCAATCTTGCTTTGAAACATTGAATCGAGCCGTCGGTATCAGTTTTCACTTTAAAAATCCATTTCTTATCAATTACCTTTTGTCCACATGGTTTTTCAACTAAACTCCAGGTATGATTTTCCATAAGTGAATTGATTTCTTCATCCATCGCTTTGAGTTATTGTTTACGTTCTATTGAATTGACATCTTCATAGGACTTCGGTTCATTAGTTATAGTCAGTAAAGCCTTCGCCATCGAAGTGTGTTCTTGTCGCTTCCGTAAACGTGTATTTAAAATATTGCTTTCTTCTATGTGTGATTATAAAACTGGTTTACTTGGAATATTCTTTTCAGATTTTTGACTAATTTTAGGTGTTTGATTTTTTTGATTTTGACGAATTTCCGTTGATTGTCTTTCAGGTAGATTTATTAAGTCCGGTTGAAAAGTTTCGCTTGATTGGTTCTCTTCTTGTATATCATTATATTCTTTTTGAACAACACATTCTTCACAAACAATAGATTCCTTAACTTTTTCATTTATTACTTTCATAGAAAATGTGTCTTCTGCCAAAAACTTTACATCGCGGACAGTTGAAATAATGTTATTTTCATCAATAACACGGATTCCTTTTTGAAACTCATCGTACCCAAAAACTAAGCATTTTCTGGATTTTGGATCCAGTTTTTTTCTTTTTTGTTTCGGAATATGACAATAAACCTCCGAACCAAAAACCTGAAAATGTTTGAATTGACATGGTTTCCCGTACCAAAGTTCGAATAGTGTCCTGGGGCCCTACTCTGTATTTCGTTTTGAATCGTAAGTCTATTCGAAAGTGATTTTCGATCCGATTATCAATTCGTACTCTGTATTTCGTTTTAGAATCGAAAAAAAGTACTTGTTAATATTTTCATTAACGGAATAGATTTGCGAAGTCTTGAAACATTTCTCGAGATATGTGTCAAATCAAGCAAAAAAAAATAATATCAAAGCAAATTACAAACAAGTAAAAATATAAATAAATGAAATAAAAAAAACGTTTTCGGATTTGCCGTTCCGAAAGTGGCTGATTCGAATCCGCTTTAGAAATAAAGAGTACAAAATATTCTTTTTCCGAAATTTTTGCTTTCGAAACGAATTACAGAGTAGGGCCCCTGCCTTTAAGATTGCTTGTTCCCGTCCTGAATTGCTTATGCATAAAGTTTAGGAGTAAGATCCTTCGTATAAATCAACGACCGAGCTGATTCCATTATTGCCCAATTCGCTCGGGCACCCATTTTGTTCTGGGGTGTAAGCAACTGAATGACAATGACGAATACCATTTTTTTTCTAACAATTTCTTAAAATTGTGGTTTACAAATTCAAGACCATTATCCGTTTGGAAGATTTTTATACGATGTCCACATTGCTTTCCGGAAATTTTTAAAACAACTTCAAATTTTTTCAACGCTTCGAATTTGTTTTTCAAAAAATACACAAAACGAAATTTTGAAAACTCATCTTTGAAAAGCAAAAAATACCTGGATCCCCCAAATGAATCTTCTTCTTGCAAAGACCAGACGTTCATGCTCATGAGTCTTTTTTCATAGTTAACATCGAATTTTCGGAAATTGGTTCAATTACTTTAAAAAGCATTTGAAACATGCTTCCTTTTCGTGCTCCCACTGCGACATTTTCGCCATCCAATAGCTTGAAACAATTCTTATCCGAAAAGCTTGTATGGCCATGATCACCTGAATCTACATAAGTACCAAGCATCACAGGATTTCAAGTGTTCAATTATATTGCCGAAGAAAAATTTGTCGCCATCTTTAGGTTCCTTTACCCTACAATCTCGTTTCCAGTGTCCAGATAAACCACACCAGGTCGCTTCGTCCTGTCCATCTTTTGAAAATTTGATTTTCTTTTTGCCCGAGTGCTCCGCTTTGCAAACAAAGCTTCATTTGCCCGACCCTCGCTTAAACACATATTGTCAACTCCAAGTCGACTTTTTTCAACTATAAGGCTGTTCGTCAAATTAATAATCGTCTGTTCGCTCTTCCAGAAGATGTTTCGCTGAATCATTGTTATGTTCATAAATCGAATGTAACTTCTTACATCTTCTTCACATATTTTTTGAAGTGGAATAGTTACATAAATGAATCAGATTTTTGCCCACACGAATTCACAATTAGTTTCTGTGCCATAGCGACTTTTTTATACCATTGGGGCTTTCAAGAATCGTATCCGGATAGATTGTTGTTGTTTACGTGTTGAACTTTTAGCAGAGTCACACACCCCTTTCAACTAAAAACCTATCCAAAGATATCCGAGTATTTTTGGTATACCTTTCTATTCAAGTGATCAGCTCATAGAAAATTTATTTTTATTTCTTTTCATATTGATTTTTTGTTTTGGTGTGCATTTATTTTAGCATAAGTCTTTTAAAACGTATGGGAAATCGAAAAAAATAAGTTATAATCGTCTAGCAATGATATTTTGAATGT
This sequence comes from Melanostoma mellinum, assembly GCA_914767635.1. Classification (NCBI taxonomy): domain Eukaryota; kingdom Metazoa; phylum Arthropoda; class Insecta; order Diptera; family Syrphidae; genus Melanostoma; species Melanostoma mellinum. Next base: position 57,042,448 of record OU612059.1, on the reverse strand, counting down.
TTTTCTGTTTTCAAAAGTCAAATTTTAGTATTTCAGAGCTGTTGTCTGCAGCAATCTGGAAAAAGATATCTGGATTGTTCAAAAAGGTATCCAAGAAACAGCTATCCGAGATAGGCTATCCGATACAGGTTCTTGAACGACGGAACCTTCACATCATCCACTGTGTTTTCAATTGTTGAAATACTTCCTTCCATCTTGACTTTAGCAATAATATGCTTTGCTCTTTATCTATACCTGCGTCTTCGGTAACTTTCTATTAGAGACACAAATTACGTAGTGAGTAAAAGCTCCTTCAAATGTTTTATTATTTGAAACACCCAAAATATTGCCAATTATTCTTAAAAACCTTTTAATATTTGCTTGGTCTCATAACCTACTGTAATTAAATGGTTATTCAAAAGTTTTAAAGAAAAAAAAAAAAAAATATTTATTGAATATTTATTTGAATCTAGAAAATGAAACTGATTCATTGAAAATAGACTATTTTGATGAAACATAAAAATAGTCTTCGTTTTGAAAATTGGGATAGTGTCTATGCAGAACAAAATGCATCTTTAGCATATGACACATTTCTACAGATTTTTAAAAACCATATCAGTTTATGTTCCTCTACCTTTTCTCGTAGAAAATCAGAGTTTCGCCTTAAGCCTTGGATAACTCCTGCCCTTGTCAAAAAAATTAATTTCAAAAATAATCTAAAAAAAAAAAATGTTTGAAGCATCCTCTGAATTACAACTTAAGAACTCGCTATAAGAAGTACTGCAAAAAGGTAAATAAGGAAGTTGTAACTGCTAGGGATAGGTTCTTTCATTGTAAAATACAAATGGCAAGTGGAAATTTGAAAAAGTAGTGGAAAGTCGTAAACAGCGTGGTTAATCGTACAGCCTGCACCAATATAGTACCCATCCTACTTACTAACGGTACTGTGAATATTTCGGAGCCTTTAGACATAGCCACCGAGTTTAGCAATTACTTCGCCTCAATTGGTCGAGCCTCTTTTTCGGGTATTTCTCCAACTTCATGTAATTGTTGTAGCAATTCTGTCACGTTAGATATCGACTATAGTAACAGCTTCGTCTTCGAATCTATCACTGGTTTTGAGTTGCTTCAAACTATCAATTCGCTTCCTAATTCAAGTTCGTTTGGTTGTGACGAGATCTCAAATCTTATTCTTAAGAAGACTTGTCTTAATTTAATTGATATTTTGTCCTACCTTTTCAATTTCAGTATTATGCCTGGTACTATTCCTGATAAACTGAAATGTGCAATTGTGATTCCTTTATTTAAAAAGGGTAATAAGTCAGACATTAGCCCTGTACACACTATACAATTAGTTGGACAGACTTCGTTTGATGGAAGTTGGATGGTCTGATGAACTTTGCGTTCACACTTATCCAACTTGTCGTCCAACTTTATGTCACATACCTATCAACTCCCTCCAACTTCTAGATTTTCAAAAATTTTTGAAAACCATCCAACAAATTGGACAAGCGGTCGTATGAAGAGTTCACACTGTCAAACTTTGGTTTGTCAAACCTAGGTTTGTCCAACTAATTGTACAGTGTGAACAGGGCTATTACCAATTATAGGCCAATTTCGTTGTTGTCTTCTATTTCAAAAGTGTTTGAGAAAGTACTAAAACTAGAATTTTAGCCTATCTTAATCATTTAAATTTTTTAAGTGCCTATCAGTTTGGTTTTAGGTATGGCCTTTCAACGGAAGATGCCTTATTAGACTTCTGCTCTATTTTATATAAGGGTCTGAATGATAAACTTTTTGTTCAGGCCTCTTTGTTGACATCACAAAAGCGTTTGATATGGTTGACCATTCAATTCTTCTAAATAAATTGTATAAGATTGGTTTCAGAGGTTTCTTTTTCAATTGGTGTGAGTCATATCTTAGTAACAGAATACAAAGTGTCAAAATTGGTAGTAATATTAGCAGACCGAAAATAAATAACCTGGGTGTGCTCCAAGGTTCTGTACTAGGTCCCATTTTATTCCTTATATATATAAACTCTATTTTTTCTTTACCTTTCAAGGGCAAAATTAAAGCCTTTGCCGATGACCTTGGCTTTGCCTATTGCTCTGTCAGTCCCTTAGACTTAATTTCTAATATTAATCATGATGTCTTTTTATTGAGATGGTGGCTTGCGGAAAACAAACTTATTGCCAGCAACAAAACCAAGCTGATGTATTTCAGTCTTGCTGAACAAGAATTTCCTGATACAGATATAATACTTCATTCCCATGAATGTGCAAGTCATAATATGCTAAATACCATCTGTTGTTTTCAAAATGGTTTATGTTTTGATAGAACTGCTAATTGTAGTATTAACTGCTTTCTAATTGAAACTGTTGACTGTTTTAAATATCTTGGCATTACTTTCGACCCTTATCTGAAGTGGCACAAGCATATTTCTGCTTTAAATAAATATCTCCTTTCCTCTACTCGCTGTTTCTTCCGCCTGCGCAAGTATTGCTCTACTCCTACAATGAAAATGGTTTATTATGGCTTATTTCATTCTGCAATATGGACTCTGTTGTTGGGGTAGCGCTTATTCTAGTAAGCTACAGCAATCAACAATCATTCAAAAATCTGCTATACGAACAGTTTGTCGCTCTCGTCGTTTGGCTCCATAGTGGAGCTGTTTAGATCGTTGAAAATTCTTCCTCTGCGACACTTATTTTATTTCAAAGTACTGAAGGTCTTTTTTGTGAGAGGCGGGTTTCTTGAAAGTCCGATTTCAAATTCAAACTTTGGTGTAATTATTCCCGCGTTTCGCACAAAAAGTTACAGAAACTCTTACTCCATTGTCGCCTACAAACTTTTTACCAACGAAGCAACGAAATCATGGCTTCTAGGTTTTGACCATCAGGAAATCTGTAATCTTTTACAAAACACTGCTTAAAAAAAAAAAAAAACAAAAAAATGATCTGCCAGCCGTTTTGTTAATGCGTTAATTTTTGCTATGAATTTATCTTTTTTATTTATTCTCTTTTGTCAATTTAAATTTAAATTTTGCTTTCTTTTGTATATTTTTTAAATTTGCTTCTTAATTTTTTCTTTCACCCCACAATACATTGTTTGATTTTAACCGAATGTGACATCAACTCTATTTTTTGTTAAATATAGATGTCACTAACTATTCATTGTGTAGGTGCTAATTTCATGAGTTGTTTTGCTTTAATTGTAAGCTTATTGAATTATGTAGTACATTATATCTGAATAAATTATAAATTATTATTATTATTATTATTATTATAAACAGGCTTTCAATAAAACAACAACAAGTAATAATAATATTTAAAATTCAACAGGAAATAAAGTAAGATGCAGAATATGTTCTTGTGTTTATAAATATTCTGGCAATATAAGTACATTGAATGTGCATATACAAAATAAACACCCAGAGGAGCTCCTGGAAATGACGGAAGAAATGGTAGTAAATACTAATGTTGACATTGTTGACAGTAGTATCCCTGTCCACAGCCAAAGAGCACATGATATTGATATTGATCAACCTTCAACAAGCCAAGCTGTGGCTAATTTTGGGATTCCACAATTATGCAATCGGGAAGAATCCCCTGCTCGGGGTAAAAGATTAAAGCAAACCTCGATTGCTAGTTCCTTCGAGAATTTGCCAAAACCAAAAAGACGCAGATAATGCTTTACTTGATTGAATAATTCTAGATTTGGAATCGCTTCAAATTGTTGAAAATGAAGGGTTTAGAAAGTATTCTAATGTGCTCAACCCTGAATACAACATTCCATCTAGAAAAAAAAGATGAAATGCTTGAAAAGAACTATGTTTCTGAGTCAAAGTCTTTGAAGCATAAACTTAAAGACGTCGACTATATAGCTTTGACATCGGACATTTGGACGTTAGATAGCAATTGCTTTATAAGTATAACGGCTCACTACATAGAAGAAACGCTGATGAAAGCGTCCGTTCTTTCAACCACCGAGCTCCAGAAAAATTATACTTCGGAAAACATAGCAAATGCAATCCAAAAAATATTGGACGAATGGGAAATTGGTCAAAAAATTGTAGCTATTGTCACAGACAACGCCGCGACAGTGAAAGAGGCAGTGAGTGATTTTTTGAATAAAAGCAATCTTTTCTGCGGGGCCCACACTTTAAATCTCATAGTTGAAGACTGCATTGAAAAGGTTGATGTAGTACACAAGTGTAGAGGCATTGTATCCCATTTTCGTCATAATGTAAAATCGTCATATGCACTGATTGATATGCAGAAAAAATTTAATGTCGAAACTTTAAAATTAGAGCAACACGTTACGACAAGGTGGACTAGCACTTTCTTTATGATTGAACGCTTGTTAAAAGTAAAAGTGGCTCTTTCGGCTACAGTGTCACTTTTGGCAGCCTCTTTGCCTCATCTGCAGTCTAACGAATGGGGTTTGATGGAGGAGATGATCATGATTTTGCAACCGTTTGTAAAAACTACAACTATTTTGTCAGAAGAGTCGTATCCTTCATTATCATGTGTTATTCCCTTAGTAGTTGGACTCCACAATGCATTTGAAAAAAAAAAAAAAACGATTAACTACTGAGTCGCTTACAAAGAGATCTGCTTAGGGGCATTGAAAAGCGTCTAGGTGTATATGAATTGGACAGAACGGCAGCCAAGGCTACGTTTTTAGATCCACGGTTCAAAAAAAATGGTTTTGGAATCGAAGTTCATGCTGCTAATGCTCAAAGTTCGGTTATAGAAGAGCTAAAAGATTTCTTTATGAATAGTTCAACTTCAAGTCCTGAATGTACAGCAAGTAGCTCAAATGCAGGTTTGTAACTTTCTTTCTTTGTCAAGTAAATGTAAAATGATTTTCATTTACCTATTTAGAACAAACAAATTCCAATTCCGACACTGACAACGAAGATGATGAAATCTGGGGTGTTATTGACAGAAAAATTTGTGAAGCAAAAACCAAAATTACTCCTATTTCATTAGCAGCTGGTATGGTGAGTTTCTTTTTTTATTAAGTAGTTTTAGTAACTTATGTTTTTATTGTTTGTTCGCCATAAATATGTTTGATGTCAGTCCTCTTTCTTGATTCCAATTTTTTAAATCGGGTTCCAAAAACAATATAGAGAAATATGTAAACTATCTGAGATTCCTAAGTTTTTTGAAAGCCTTGTCAAAAAAAACTTGATTTCCTAGTGAAGGAACATAAGTGTTTCTCAACATGGGTTCATCTCGGGAAGATCAACAATCACCAATTTAACATGTTTCTCTTCTTTCGTTGTTGAAAGTAGTGATCAAGTGGATGTTATTTATACCGATTTTAGCAAAGCGTTTTTTTCGGTTTGCCACAAAATATTGCTTCAAAAATTCAAATGATTTGGTTTCCACTCAAGCCTCCTTCAATGGATCTGTTCCTTCCTCATAAAAAGGGTTCCAAAAAAAAAAATTGACGAATTCACCTCAAGGCAGATAAATTGTACCTCGTACGTCGTGTATTTATCGATTATATTGTTAACTGTGTACGCAGACGATCTGAAACTTTTTCTGAAAGTAACCTCTATTAGCGATTGCCAAAAACTCCAATTGGATCTTGATAATCTATCTCGCTGGTTTGTGTTAAACCGCTTGAATCTTAACGCCAAAAAATGTTTTGTGCTTTCTCTCTCAAGAAAGAATCATACGCAAGAGTTTTCATATTATCTTGATTGCAACCCTCTTCAGAGAACTGAAAAATTTAAGGATTTTCATCCCTTCTTCAATTTTCGAAAAGTTGTAACATTGAGAATTTTATCCTTTCCCTGACTCAGTAGAATATATTGTAGAGTAGCTGGGAAAATGCCCAGAAGTATTATTTTCAACTATCAGGAACTTTAATTTTTCTCGACATATTTTATGGGAGGGGTCTGATCTCGACTATTGAGCTGGATAAGTTTTGGGAACAAACCCCAACAACTTTTTCAGTTCAATGTGATTGGAAAATTGTGCGAGTGAAAGGTCTCGCTGGAATTCGACAACGGAGGTACTTGTCAGCCATAAGGCTGCATGTGCTAGAAAGCCGTGACAGAAAACCTCGAGACACGATTGGCCGATTGTATGAATGTGTGTGTGAATTTGAAAGTCGAGAAAGGACAAACTGACAAGATCAGACACTTCTTGGTTGACCTAGTTAACAAGTGGTTTATTTTGCGATCTTGTGATTTTTTTAAAGAAAAAGAAAAGTTTAATTATCGAAAGTTGGAAATAGTTTTTGTACAGAAAGTGTTTAGAAATTTAAGAAAAAGAAATAGAGTCAGTGGAAGGAGAATTTGGAGAAGGAGAACTTACAGAAATTGTCAGACAGACAAGATATAGGAAACTTGAAGGAGGAAGGAAAAGCAGGAGAGAAAAGAAAAGATAAGTAGAGTGGTTTAGTTTTTTAGTGTTGTCAAAATTAAGATTCGGTTGATCTTTGCCAACGAAATTCTCAATCATTGTGAGACACGCGCCCCTTTTAATTCGTATTAATTGTTCTTTTCGGGAAAGAACAATTAACGTTTCAATCTTCCGGTTATTTTCATTTTTTACTTTTTTAAACGGTTCTTACTATTTCAGAACTAATTCGTGGTTTGGAAGTTTCACCTCAAAATTTCCTGGCGCCCACTTTTCTTAGTACACCCTGTACTGAGAAATAATACATTTTAATTCTTATTTTAATTATTATTTAATCGGTCATTTTATTCGCGATCGTCTTTTATCGCGCTACTCAATCTTTTTTTGTTTACGAACCCAGCCCAGCTGAGTTTAGCCGTGGTGTCAGCAGCCTACCTGCTGAGTGTTACACTTTTTAGTTTATCAGCGCGTTTGACATTTCGTTTGTTTATCTCGCGGCACACCGGTTGTGCATTTCGTTGAAACGTTTTAATTTCGTTTATTATATTTTATTAATTGGATTCGGAAAATCCAATCGCGTTACAAAAAGTACAAATCATAGTTTCGTTCATCATAAAGTTAATTTATCGCGAAAAAAAGTGTAACAGTTAGTTACTTAATCAACTGAGGAATGAGGTAAACAACACAATTAATTTTCGTTGTTGAACGTTGGCTACGCCTCCTTATCGCATCGCATAAGGCGCGGTAACAACTTCTTTAAATTCATCTCAATTATAAGACCTCATTGCTTCTAATGAATCTTCTTTCATGATGTTCTTTGATGTATGGACTATTGATGTGCCAACTCAAGTTGCTTTGCTAACTCGTGTCAACTCGAGTTGGAAAGCTAATTCGAATAAGTGTTGCCAGATTTTTCAAGAAGGATTCCCCATTCGAGGGTTGTACATTCCCCTTTTTCCCCATTTGTGCCAGTGAAATTCCCCACAAATTCCCCTCGGTATTAAAAACAATGTATATGTTCGTTTTAACTTTCAATTCTTTTTAATTTTAACAGCTGTCACTATTAAAAATAATCGTTCTGTGTCGGTGTTTGAGTGGGGTAATGGTAGTGCATATCGAGCTACTAGACTTAATTAGAAAACAATAGATTTCCTTCAAAATCTATCATTGCCGTGATTTCTTGCAAAAATTGTTCGACTGGCAGCGGCTGAAGCCTTTCTTTTTCGTAAACAGCCATGGAAACAGGAAGTTCTCTCCAATCAGATGCCAGTTTTTCCTCATAACAATTTGGAACTTTTACAAAAAACAATGAAGTTTGCTTACAATATATTCTCTTCGAAGCATTCAAAGTAATTTGTGAAGAGAGAAAGCCAAAGCCTTAATTTCATTATTTTGAATTGAAAACCTCTTTAAAATTTCATAAATAGCTCGTATGTAAAAAACTAATTTCCAGATTCCAGCGAACAAAACAAACAGTAATGATTTTTCAAGCCTTTGCATGATCTCTCTTTGTGTAAGTATATGAGATGTTTGTTTACGCACTCCTATTTGTAAATCAGCTGGCTTTGTTTGGTATAGTTAGTATAAGATTCTGTTTTTCTCCATACTTTGAGTAGATCCCCCTTTTCCTCTTTTACCAAATTTTCGACCACAATTCCCCACAAAAAGGGGAATCCCCCTCAATCTGGCAACATTATCGAATTCACCTTAACCGAATACCTACACATACACATGGCTCTAGTCATATAACTCGGGTTGAAACATGTGCAAATGTGTTGCTTTCATTTTAAGTACTGTCGCGTTTTTTATGACTGTTATTACAGCTATTAATTTTTGTGATTTGTGATATTCAGTCATTGACTTTGCTTTTAATATTACAGGTTTTGATTTTCGTGATTCGATATTCAGTTATTCAGTGATTTTAATTAAAATAAAAACTTAAAAACAATGCTTGCCCCAAGGAAAAGATCTCTTGCGTGGAAATTTTTTAGTAAAGAAGGAGAAGGTATTGTAATGAAATGGTTATTAAAAAGTTTTAAAGAAAAAAGACAAGTGATGAATAAATGAATGTGGAAAAACAGTTTAAATATTTATTTGATTCTAGAAAATGAAACTGATTCATTGACAATAGACTATTTTGATGAAAAATAAAATAAACAAGTTTTCAATAAAACAACAAGTAATATATTTAAAATTCAACACTCCCGCTTTCTATTGAAAACTTCAATTATCTTTCGAATATAAAGAAAACATTTTTTGGTAATGCCAAAATAAAATAGAATGCTTCAAATTTTTCTCGAATGAAATGGTGTCTTACATCAATATGTTTATGACTTATTTTTCGACGAGGAATCCGATGGCGACCTTGAATTTGACCTTGGACGAACCTTGAAGCCCCAGCGACCTAAACATCGATTTTTCAAATGGAAACCCCCGTTTTTTATTGCAGATTTGGAAAGAGCGCAGAATTTTACGAAAATATATGTCAAACATCAAGGTCACCATCGGATTCCTCGTCGAAAAATAAGTCGGATATAGAGTCTTTGATTTTTACTATCGCATATTCTGCCATATTTCCAGGGGTTTCCATACTTTTGTCACACCCAGTATACTGTATACACAATACACATATATAATTTTGATCTTCTTTTGCATAATATAGCATTCCATAACCAATTGTTCCTTTAATGTATTTTAATATGCGTTTTAAAGTTTTCATGAATGATTTTTGGCTTTTCCATATAGCGACTTACTAAACCAATTACATAGCTAATGTCTGGTCTTGTAGCAATTGCTCGATACATCAAACTTCCAATTAGTTCTCGGAATGGAAATTTTACTCGAATCCGAATTTTCAAATTTTGAAAGTATTTGATTTGGATCAGCTGGAACTGACACCGCATTACAATTTTCAAAATCAAATTTTTGCAGTATTTTGTTGACATAGGCGGTTTCGTGCATGAATATGGAGCCATCTCAGGAAGATGATCAATCTCAAAATCAAGAAAACAACCTATTTTCATTTGCTTAATTTCAAAATGTTTTTGTAAATGTTCTAATACTGAATTTACAGTAGACTCATCATCACCACAAACGATTCCTTCATCGACATATAAAGCCAATAAGAGTAATTTTCCGTTCTCATTACTGTAGAACACACAAGGATCCGATTCACTAGTTTTGAAACCAAAAAAAACTTACAAATGTTTTAAATTTTTAATTCCAGCATCTAGAAGCTTGTTTCAATCCATACAAACTCTTCTGTAATCTACAAACTCGTCCACTCTGGTCATCAAAACCAACTGGTTGGTGCATATAAACAACTTAAAAGCCGTTTTCACATCGAATTGCTTTATAAGTATCTTCTTCTTTGCAGAAATAGCATGAATCGCTCTCAATGACGTGAAACGAACCACTGGACTGAATGTTTCTAGGTAGTCTATTCCGTATTCTTGATGGAATCCACGACAAGCCAATCTTGCTTTGAAACATTGAATCGAGCCGTCGGTATCAGTTTTCACTTTAAAAATCCATTTCTTATCAATTACCTTTTGTCCACATGGTTTTTCAACTAAACTCCAGGTATGATTTTCCATAAGTGAATTGATTTCTTCATCCATCGCTTTGAGTTATTGTTTACGTTCTATTGAATTGACATCTTCATAGGACTTCGGTTCATTAGTTATAGTCAGTAAAGCCTTCGCCATCGAAGTGTGTTCTTGTCGCTTCCGTAAACGTGTATTTAAAATATTGCTTTCTTCTATGTGTGATTATAAAACTGGTTTACTTGGAATATTCTTTTCAGATTTTTGACTAATTTTAGGTGTTTGATTTTTTTGATTTTGACGAATTTCCGTTGATTGTCTTTCAGGTAGATTTATTAAGTCCGGTTGAAAAGTTTCGCTTGATTGGTTCTGTTCTTGTATATCATTATATTCTTTTTGAACAACACATTCTTCACAAACAATAGATTCCTTAACTTTTTCATTTATTACTTTCATAGAAAATGTGTCTTCTGCCAAAAACTTTACATCGCGGACAGTTGAAATAATGTTATTTTCATCAATAACACGGATTCCTTTTTGAAACTCATCGTACCCAAAAACTAAGCATTTTCTGGATTTTTGATCCAGTTTTTTTCTTTTTTGTTTCGGAATATGACAATAAACTTCCGAACCAAAAACCTGAAAATGTTTGAATTGACTTGGTTTCCCGTACCAAAGTTCGAAAGTGATTTTCGATCCGATTATGAATTCGTACTCTGTATTTAGTTTTCGAATCGAAAAAAAGTACTTGTTAATATTTTCATTAACGGAATGGATTTGCGAAGTCTTGAAACATTTCTCAAGATATCTGTCAAATCAAGCAAAAAAATAATATCAAAGCAAATTACAAACAAGTTAAAATATAAATAAATGAAATAAAAAAAACGTTTGCCGTTCCGAAAGTGGCTGATTCGAATCCGCTTTAGAAATAAAGAGTACAAAATATTCGTTTTCGGAAATTTTTGCTTTCGAAACGAATTACAGAGTAGGGCCCCTGACTTTAACATTGCTTGTTCCCGTTCTGAATTGCTTCTGCACAAAGTTTAGGAGTAAGATCCTTCGTATAAATCATCGATCTAAAAATTTCTTAAAATTGTGGTTTACAAATTCAAGACCGTTATGCGTTTGAAAGATTTTTATACGATGTCCACATTGCTTTTCGGAAATTTTTAAAACAACTTTAAATTTTTTCAACGCTTCGAATTTGTTTTTCAAAAATTACACAAAACGAAATTTTGAAAACTCATCTTTGAAAAGCAAAAAATACCTGGATCCCCCAAATGAATCTTCTTCTTGCAAAGACCAGTCGTTCATGCTCATGAGTCTTTTTTCATAGTTAACATCGAATTTTCGGAAATTGGTTCAATTACCTTAAAAAGCATTTGAAACATGCTTCCTTTTCGTGCTCCCACTGCAACAACATTTTCGCCATCCAATAGCTTGAAACAATTCTTATCCAAAAAGCTTGTATGGCCATGATCACCTGAATCTACATAAGTACCAAGCATCACAGGACTTCAAGTGTTCAATTATATTGCTGAAGAAAAATTTGTCGCCATCTTTAGGTTCCTTTACCCTACAATCTCGTTTCCAGTGTCCAGATAAACCACACTTGAAACATTTACCAGGTCGCTTCGTCCTGTCCATCTTTTGAAAATTTGATTTTCTTTTTGCCTGAGTGCTCCGCTTTGCAAACAAAGCTTCATTTGCCCGACCCTCACTTAAACACATATTGTCAACTCCAAGTCGACTTTTTTCAACTATAAGGCTGTTCGTCAAATTAATAATCGTCTGTTCGCTCTTCCAGAAGATGTTTCGCTGAATCATTGTTATGTTCATAAATCGAATGTAACTTCTTACATCTTCTTCACATATTTTTTGAAGTGGAATAGTTACATAAATGAATCAGAATTTTGCCCACACGAATTCACAATTAGTTTCTGTGCCGTCTAGCAATGATATTTTGAATGTTTTTCTGTTTTCAAAAGTCAAATTTTAGTATTTCACAGCTGTTGTCTGCAGCAATCTGGAAAAGATATCTGGATCGTTCAAAAAGGTATCCAAGAAACGGCTATCCGAGATAGGCTATCCGATACAGGTTCTTGTACGACGGAACATTCACATCATCCATTGTGTTTTCAATTGTTGAAATACTTCCTTCCATCTTGACTTTAGCAATAATATGCTTTGCTCTTTATCTATACCTGCGTCTTCGGTAACTTTCTATTACAGACACAAATTACGTAGTGAGTAAAAGCTCCTTCAAATGTTTTATTATTTGAAACACCCAAAATATTGCCAATTATTCTTAAAAACCTTTTAAAATTTGCCTGGTCTCATAACCTACTGTAGTTAAATGGTTATTCAAAAGTTTTAAAAAAAAAAAAAAAACAAGTGTTGTATAAATGAATGTGAAAAACAGATTGAATATTTATTTGAATCTAGAAAATGAAACTGATTCATTGAAAATAGACTATTTTGATGAAACATAAAAATAGTCTTCGTTTTGAAAATTGGGATAGTGTCTATGCAGAACAAAATGCATCTTTAGCATATGACACATTTCTACAGATTTTTAAAAACCAAATCAGTTTATGTTCCTCTACCTTTTCTCGTAGAAAATCAGAGTTTCGCCTTAAGCCTTGGATAACTCCTGCCCTTGTCAAAAAAATTAATTTCAAAAATAATCTAAAAAAAAATGTTTGAAGCATCCTCTGAATTACAACTTAAGAAGTACTGCAAAAAGGTAAATAAGGAAGTTGTAACTGCTAGGGATAGGTTCTTTCATTGTAAGATACAAATGGCAAGTGGAAATCTGAAAAAGGATTGGAAAGTCGTAAACAGCGTGGTTAATCGTACAGCCTGCACCAATGTAGTACCCATCCTACTTACTAACGGTACTGTGAATATTTCGGAGCCTTTAGACATAGCCAACGAGTTTAGCAATTACTTCGCCTCAATTGGTCGAGCCTCTTTTTCGGGTAGTTCTCCAACTTCATGAAATTGTTGCAGCAATTCTGTCACGTTAGATATCGACTATAGTAACAGCTTCGTCTTCGAATCTATCACTGGTTTTGAGTTGCTTCAAACTATCAATTCGCTTCCTAATTCAAGTTCGTTTGGTTGTGACGAGATCTCAAATCTTATTCTTAAGAAGACTTGTCTTAATTTAATTGATATTTTGTCCTACCTTTTCAATTTCAGTATTATGCCTGGTACTATTCCTGATAAACTGAAATGTGCAATTGTGATTCCTTTATTTAAAAAGGGTAATAAGTCAGACATTAGCCCTGTACACACTATACAATTAGTTGGACAGACTTCGTTTGATGGAAGTTGGATGGTCTGATGAACTTTGCGTTCACACTTATCCAACTTGTCGTCCAACTTTATGTCACATACCTATCAACTCCCTCCAACTTCTAGATTTTCAAAAATTTTTGAAAACCATCCAACAAATTGGACAAGCGGTCGTATGAAGAGTTCACACTGTCAAACTTTGGTTTGTCAAACCTAGGTTTGTCCAACTAATTGTACAGTGTGAACAGGGCTATTACCAATTATAGGCCAATTTCGTTGTTGTCTTCTATTTCAAAAGTGTTTGAGAAAGTACTAAAACTAGAATTTTAGCCTATCTTAATCATTTAAATTTTTTAAGTGCCTATCAGTTTGGTTTTAGGTATGGCCTTTCAACGGAAGATGCCTTATTAGACTTCTGCTCTATTTTATATAAGGGTCTGAATGATAAACTTTTTGTTCAGGCCTCTTTGTTGACATCACAAAAGCGTTTGATATGGTTGACCATTCAATTCTTCTAAATAAATTGTATAAGATTGGTTTCAGAGGTTTCTTTTTCAATTGGTGTGAGTCATATCTTAGTAACAGAATACAAAGTGTCAAAATTGGTAGTAATATTAGCAGACCGAAAATAAATAACCTGGGTGTGCTCCAAGGTTCTGTACTAGGTCCCATTTTATTCCTTATATATATAAACTCTATTTTTTCTTTACCTTTCAAGGGCAAAATTAAAGCCTTTGCCGATGACCTTGGCTTTGCCTATTGCTCTGTCAGTCCCTTAGACTTAATTTCTAATATTAATCATGATGTCTTTTTATTGAGATGGTGGCTTGCGGAAAACAAACTTATTGCCAGCAACAAAACCAAGCTGATGTATTTCAGTCTTGCTGAACAAGAATTTCCTGATACAGATATAATACTTCATTCCCATGAATGTGCAAGTCATAATATGCTAAATACCATCTGTTGTTTTCAAAATGGTTTATGTTTTGATAGAACTGCTAATTGTAGTATTAACTGCTTTCTAATTGAAACTGTTGACTGTTTTAAATATCTTGGCATTACTTTCGACCCTTATCTGAAGTGGCACAAGCATATTTCTGCTTTAAATAAATATCTCCTTTCCTCTACTCGCTGTTTCTTCCGCCTGCGCAAGTATTGCTCTACTCCTACAATGAAAATGGTTTATTATGGCTTATTTCATTCTGCAATATGGACTCTGTTGTTGGGGTAGCGCTTATTCTAGTAAGCTACAGCAATCAACAATCATTCAAAAATCTGCTATACGAACAGTTTGTCGCTCTCGTCGTTTGGCTCCATAGTGGAGCTGTTTAGATCGTTGAAAATTCTTCCTCTGCGACACTTATTTTATTTCAAAGTACTGAAGGTCTTTTTTGTGAGAGGCGGGTTTCTTGAAAGTCCGATTTCAAATTCTCGCAACTTGCGGAGTCATTCAAACTTTGGTGTAATTATTCTCGCGTTTCGCACAACAAGTTACAGAAACTCTAACTCCATTGTCGCCTACAAACTTTTAAACTCTTTGCCATTAGAATACAGGTCCTTAAGAAATCTTTGCTCGTTCACTAAAGCAACGAAATTATGGCTTCTAGGTTTTGACCATCAGGAAATCTGTAATCTTTTGCAATGCACTGCTTAAAAAAAAAAAAATTATCTGCCAGCCGTTTTGTTAATGCGTTAATTTTTGCTATGAATTTATCTTTTTTATTTATTCTCTTTTGTCAATTTAAATTTAAATTTTGCTTTCTTTTGTATATTTTTTAAATTTGCTTCATAATTTTTTCTTTCACCCCACAATACATTGTTTGATTTTAACCGAATGTGACATCAATGTCACTAACTATTAGGTTTGTTCGTTGAAGCCCTGGGGATGCCCTATGGTCACCACAAAGCGTTTTTTGAGAAACCTAAACTCGCCATGAATGTCAAATTGAGTGTTTTTTGAGCCATAGGTTTGCCATAGGTTTTCCCCAAACTCGCACTAGCTTTTTGCTGTGGCGATTTGAGGGCTGTCAAATGGCATGTATTTTTTTTTTTTTAATGACAGGGATGTGTGGTGATTTGTGGTTTAGCGTTTTTTGAGGACTGGAAAACCCAGGTTTTTTTGACAACTCATAGGGTTGTCAAGAAAACCTGGGTCAACCCTGGGGAAAGTTCAACGAACAGACCTATTCATTGTGTACTAATTTCATGAATTGTTTTGCTTTAATTGTAAGCTTATTGAATTATGTAGTACATTATACCTGAATAAAGAATTATTATTATTATTATTATTATTATAAACAGGTTTTCAATAAAACAACAACAAGTAATAATAATATTTAAAATTCAACAGGAAATAAAGTAAGATGCAGAATATGTTCTTGTGTTTATAAATATTCTGGCAATACAAGTGCATTGAATGTACATATAAAAAAGAAAAACCCAGAGGAGCTCCTGGAAATTACGGAAGAAAGGGTAGTAAATACTTATGTTGACATTGCTGACAGTAGTATCCCTCTCCACAGCCAAAGAGCAAATGATCTTGATCTTGATCAACCTTCAACAAGCCAAGCTGTGGCTAATTTTGGGATTCCACAATTATGCAATCGGGAAGAATCCCCTGCTCGGGGTTGAAGATTAAAGCAAACTCGATTGCTAGTTCCTTCGAGAATTTGCCAAAATCAAAAAGACGCAGATAATGCTTTACTTGATTGAATAATTCTAGATTTGGAATCGCTTCAAATTGTTGAAAATGAAGGGTTTAGAAAGTATTCTAATGTGCTCAACCCTGAATACAACATTCCATCTAGAAAAAAAAAGATGGAATGCTTGAAAAGAACTATGTTTCTGAGTCAAAGTCTTTGAAGCAGAAACTTAAAGACGTCTATTATTTGACATCGGACATTTGGACGTTAGATAGCAATTGCTTTATAAGTATAACGGCTCACTACACAGAAGAAACGCTGATGAAAGCGTCCGTTCTTTCAACCACCGAGCTCCAAAAAAATTATACTTCGGAAAACATAGCAAATGCAATCCAAAAAATATTGGACGAATGGGAAATTGGTCAAAAAATTGTAGCTATTGTCACAGACAAAACCGCGACAGTGAAAGAGGCAGTGAGTGATTTTTTGATTAAAAGCAATCTTTTCTGCGTGGGCCACACATTAAATCTCACAGTTGAAGACTGTCATATGCACTGATTGATATGCAGAAAAAATTTAATGTCGAAACTTTAAAATTAGAGCAACACGTTACGACAAGGTGGACTAGCACTTTCTTTATGATTGAACGCATGTTAAAAGTAAAAGTGGCTCTTTCGGCTACAGTAAGAAGATCTTTTTGAAACAAAAAGATTTCCTTTCTAAATAGGAATTTTTACAATGTACTTTTATGTGAGCAGCAATAAGAGAGTCTTATTAGCTTGCAGGTTTAAAAAGGTAAACTTATTACTTTTCACTCGTCTAAGGAAATCTTCTTGAAACAAAAAGAATTCCTTCTTATTAGCATGAGTTTTCTCATAAACATTGTGTTTGTGTGTGATACCTGCAACGGTGCTTTTCATTTGCATTCTTAAACGAATTGTGACCGCTTTGAAAAATAGACCACGTTGACAAGTTCTTCAGCAACTTCGATAGTAGCGGGTACTTTGGAGACCGCATAAAATTTCAAGCCGGACTGAGACAGTGGAGGAAGGAAAGGGTAAGAATTATTTATTTTATGAAAAGCTTGTGCCCGCATCTTCTACATATGTCCCTTTCTTTGTGTGAACACAACTACCTAAATAGTAGCATACTTGGCAGATTTAGAAAGATGGCTACTATTTCAATTGATTAAAGATCTTCTAAGAAATTAAAAAAAAAAATTTATTTCTTTTCTGCTTGGGAATAAATCGATTTCAGTGCATTCTTGTGACAGATGAGTCATTCCGTATGAAATCGTCTTATCAAAAAAGCCAATACATTTTTTGATTTTTTTAAAACTTTGTGGGAAACATTTTTGGGTTCCAAGAAAAGAAGAAATCTCAGCAGGGCTTCATTTTCGCATGCGTCATTCTCCCCCTACCCTTCAAAAAATTTAATAATCTTCATTCTGGTGGTTATTAAAAAATTTCTCGTTTTGACCACCCTTTATACAATATATGATGTATCACTATTTTAAAGTTCTGGGATTCCTTCTCTGGAACCCGAAAGATGATTCCCACAAAGTTTTAAAAAAATCAAAAGTGGTGAAAAGTCAATTTTAGCTAGCTCTAGACGTTTTCATATGGAATGGCTCAGATGTAAAAACATATTTTTATCTTATTTTATATTTTAGAATAAGACTTTATTGTGTGACCAAGGCACCCTTTCACCACCATCGACCCGAAAGGTTCTGGAATGGCTGGACAAAATTTCAAATTCCTTAAATCCAGCAAGCTCTTCCCGAGCTTCGTCTATATCTCGTTGTTCTGAGACAACTGAAAAAGATCTCACTGGCCTTCTTAAATCATCTATTAAAGGCCAGCTTATTTTGACATATTTTGAAAAAAACGGCAATTTAGATAGTAAGAAGCAAGAAGATCTCACACATTGCATCGTTGAGCGATACGTTGGAAATGCGACGAGTATGAGTTATAAGGATATGGAACAGTGGGCTCAAGCAATTGTTGAAACATTTCCCACAGAAAACAAAGTAAGTATGCAGAAGAATAAAAGTATTTTTTTTTTTTTTTTTTTGACAAACTTTTACATATTTTTAAACTTTTTCGTATTTCCAGGAAACTTACTATTTAGGTCGAAAGGCGGGGAGAAAAAATCCAACAGGAAAACTTTTTTCACGTTGGGTTAATGTGGAACACAACAATCATCCTGAAAAAAGAGTTATTGAAGCCGAAGAAGAACAAGAGCTGATTTCTGAAGGTAATTAAAAAGTTTATTTAGATGTTATTGATAACAATTTCTTCCTTAATTATTATTATTTGTTTTTTCTTATCAAGGTGTGTCCAAAAGAAACATTCTGAAAACATTTTAAAAACATTTGGAAAACATGTTTCTGAAATGTTTTCTTTGTCTGGACATACCTTCTAATAAAATTGAAATAGAACTATAGCAGCAAAATTTATTGGCGTACAAAATTTTATTCACTAATTCATTTCAGAGGAATTATCTGAAGCAAAGCTTCAACATAATTGTTCCCCGTGGGAAACTGTACGAAATTATTGGAAGAAGACAACAAAACACAGAACTTTACAATTCCAAACACAAGTGCAGTTATCGTTGACAACACTGTTGCAACATTGGCCGAGGTTTAACGATGCTAATGGGTTTGAACTGGCAAGTTTTATTAAGAACAATATATTAATTTGTATAGAATGCTAACATATGTATTATATCACAAATTTTAGATTGATATAGACTTCGAAACCCTTCATCCTGGGAAAGGAAATTATTTAGCAACTATTTAGCAACAAAATTTTAGGGCATTTTGAAGAAGAAATCAGAGATAAGACGTCCAGGAAAATGCTGAAAATCTTATATCAGGACGACATTTCGAAAGGTTTGTCTTTTATATCATTAAACTGAAACAAAAAAGTATTGTATGATTTACCTTCTCTTTAAATTCTAAAGACTGCATTATCTCACTTTTGCTGCATTCTTTGCTTCAGCCTATTAGGCTAAGCAAATCTTTAAAGCCAACAATTGCAGACGCTCAACAAGATTTTGTCGTGCATGTGCATGTCAAAACTTTGAATGATCTTTTGCCGAAACTGGACAAAATAAGAAATTTATTTAATGACAGGAAAGAAAACCTACAGCCAAGAATAGTCGTCGTTGGACCAGAGCTAAATCTCACAGTTGAAGACTGCATTGGAAAGGTCGATGTGGAGAAATATTCCGGGAGTTTATTAGTTCCACCCCTTTTACACAAGTGTAGAGGCATTGTATCCCATTTTCGTCATAATGTAAAATCGTAATATGCACTGATTGATATGCAGAAAAAAATGAATGTCGAAACTTTAAAATTAGAGCAAGACGTTAAAACAAGGTGGACTAGCACTTTCTTTATGATTGAACGCTTGTTAAAAGTAAAAGTGGCTCTTTCGGCTACAGTGCCACTTTTGGCAGCCTCTTTGCCTCATCTGAAGTCTAACGAATGGGGTTTGATGGAGGAGATAATCATGATTTTGCAACCGTTTGTAAAAACTACAACTATTTTGTCAGAAGAGGCGTATCCTTCACTATCATGTGTTATTCCCTTAGTAGTTGGACTCCAAAATGCAGTTGAAAAAAAACGATTAACTACTGAGTCGTCTAAACGCTTACAAAGAGATCTGCTTACGGGCATTGAAAAGCGTCTAGGTGCATATGAATTGGACAGAACGGCAGCCAAAGCTACGTTTTGAAATCCACGCTTCAAAAAAAAAAAATGGGTTTGGAATCGAAGTTCATGCTAATAATGCTCAAATGTGGATTATAGAAGAGCTAAAGGATTTCTTTATGAATAGTTCAACTTCAAGTCCTGAATGTACAGCAAGTAGCTCAAATGCAGGTTTGTAACTTTCTTTCTTTGTCAAGTAAATGTAAAATGATTTTCATTTACCTATCTAGAACAAACAAATTCCAATTCCGACACTGACAACGAAGATGATGAAATCTGGGGTGTTATTGACAGAAAAATTTGTGAAGCAAAAACCAAAATTACTCCTTTTTCATTAGCAGCTGGTATGGTGAGTTTCTTTTTTTATTAAGTAGTTTTAGTAACTTATGTTTTTATTGTTTGTTCGCCATAAATATGTTTGATGTCAGTCCTCTTTTTTGATTCCAATTTTTTAAATCGGGTTCCAAAAACAATATAGAGAAATATGTAAACTATCTGAGATTCCTAAGTTTTTTGAAAAACTTGATTTCCTAGTGAAGGAACATAAGTGGTTCTCAACATGGGTTCATCTCGGGAAGATCAACAATCACCAATTTAACATGTTTCTCTTCTTTCGTTGTTGAAAGTAGTGATCAAGTGGATGTTATTTATACCGATTTTAGCAAAGCGTTTTTTTCGGTTTGCCACAAAATATTGCTTCAAAAATTGAAATCATTTGGTTTCCACTCAAGCCTCCTTCAATGGATCTGTTCCTTCCTCATAAAAAGGGTTCCGAAAAACAAAATTGACGAATTCACCTCAAGGCTGATAAATTGTACCTCGTACGTCGTGTATTTATCGATTATATTGTTAACTGTGTACGCAGACGATCTGAAACTTTTTCTGAAAGTAACCTCTATTAGCGAATGCCAAAAACTCCAATTGGATCTTGATAATCTATCTCGCTGGTGTGTGTTAAACCGCTTGAATCTTAACGCCAAAAAATGTTTTGTGCTTTCTCTCTCAAGAAAGAATCATACGCAAGAGTTTTCATATTATCTTGATTGCAACCCTCTTCAGAGAACTGAAAAATTTAAGGATTTAGACGTACTTTTTGACTCCAAATTTTCTTTTACACCCCATATAGAAGCTGTTGTATCAAAAGCTAACTCCACAGACTTTACTAACTCCTACACCCTTGTGTCTCTTTATACCTCACTAGTAAGACCCAACCTAGAGTATGCAGACATCGATCGTCTGGAACCCTCACCAACAATGTTTTTCCGATCGAATTCAGAAAGTTCAGAATAGGTTAACGAAGTATGCATATTACAAAATGCGATGGTGCTTTCATTCAAATTCCACAGCTAGGCATAGTCTTCTAGTTTTGCAGTCGCTCAAATCACGTTGAACTAGTCCTTTATTTGTATTTATGCTCCAGAGAGGCCGTTGAAGGATAGAAATCTTCTTTTTCAATCAAGGCACAGAACTAATTATGGCATCAGTGAACCAATTTCAAGATCAGCTATAGAGTTTAATGAAATTTGTGGTCATATTGATTTAGCCTTCTCCAGAGATAAATTTTGAGATGAATTGCATTGCTTACTTTTGAGAAATTGAAACCTATTTTGTTATAATGCGTAATCTGTTGAGCTTATTGCTCGTAGGTGAAATAAATAAATAAATAAACAGACTTGCGAATGATAAAAGCACCAAAGCCTTAACTCAATGGGTCCTTGTTTATGATGTTTCGAATAGGTTGACCCTGCAGTGGCTCATTATTTATGTGTTTCCGTCTAAACACAGTTCAAGCAGAGTTTTATATGAGCGAAACGCATATTGGAGTTGAGGGCACTTGAACTTTTATTTCGATTTTAAATCAAACACAAAAGCATAGTTGAGACTTTAGACAGAAGTAATTTCATTTACGCACATCCCGATATGAAACAAAAATAGCTTTTCAATGCATTTGACCTATAAATGAAGAGAAACAATATCTTCATTTATTTATAGGTACGTTCGAGTACTTTGTGCACCAAAATCGGCCAGCAGAAAAATTTTAAGGAGTGGGGGTAAAATTTCTCTGAGAGCGCTTAATGTTCAAAAAAGTACTCGAACGTTTTCTCGACATAAAAGCTACACACATTTAAACGTCAATTTTGAACTGACTGTGGCTGCATTCAAAATGCTATTGTGACATTCCCAAAATCACTGGGTATTAAGGAAAGTCAACCTAATTTTTTTCCATGGTTTCGAATGGACTTAAGCAATTTTAAATACTCTTCGTAACAATTACGCCTGGACTACTCACCATTTTCATGTTACGAAAAAACGGTTCTTTCATAATCTTACAAAATATTTATTGAGTCTAAATTTTATACAATACGTTACGTTCAAAATGGTTACAAGTTATGTCGCTTCCTCAACCGGCCTCGAAGTTGGTAAAACTTTGGGTTTGAGCTTTTCTGAAACATCATCGTTATAACCTTCGCGGTTCTTTGTTATTTCAATGGATAAGAATTGCATACGAAAAACAGGCAATGAGTTTTCAATGTTGAGAATTCCTTCTAAGATTCCGATCTTAGGACAGTTCCATATGAAAAGTCCTCTAGTTTATTGAATTTTTATACAAACGCTCTTCTTTTGATTTTTTGTTCAGGGGTCTTCAGGTCGTTATTCGAAATACCATCGATTCTTAAGTGTATGGAAATCTTGTCTGAATGTTGTATAAATGATGTCATGTTTCATGGTTTTCATAGCCCTCATTTCTTCGACATCGCCATCGTTTTCAAACTCTTCATCCGGTCTTTGTAAAACGTCCTTGATAAAAAATAAGCAGATAACAGGTTTTTTTTTTTTAAATTTGTACAAGTTTCTGGTTAAATATTCTAATTCAACTTACCATTAATAAATTTATTTGCAACTGAAAACACAAAATTCTTTTCATAACGCACAGAAACTTCAAAATGTCAAAAAAAATGTTCACACATTTCTGCTCATAGAAATTTCTTCGGCTAGAATGTGTAGCATGGGGAAATTGTTTACTCTCTCACGGAGAGAGTTTTCTGTCAAAAATAAGTTGTTTATAAAAGACTCGAACAAAACGTGTGGTATAATGTGGATGAATGCGTTTAAATGTGCGGTTATGGGTGCGTACTCGAACGCTACTTATATACAATAGGTCAACTTCTTCCTCTTCTTCTTCTTTTTCCGGTATTACGAGCATCGTGACCTCGGAGAGATAACAGCTCTTTGACTGCTTAACATTAGTGATCCGCTCGTGTGGTACGCCGCTTCATTAGGTGAAGGAATTTTGAAATGTTAGCCACAATACCTTAATGAAAACTCTTCCGCTGAATATGATTCACGCTAATTTGTTTTCTTTCGATTAATCAAAACTTATTTACTAGACAAATCCATCACAAACATTTTACTTATCACTTCTTTTTAATTCTTTTTAATTTTAACAGCTGTCACTATTAAAAATAATCGTTCTGTGTCGGTGTTTGAGTGGGGTAATGGTAGTGCATATCGAGCTACTAGACTTAATTGGAAAACAATAGATTTCCTTCAAAATCTATCATTGCCGTGATTTCTTGCCAAAATTGTTCGACTGGCAGCGGCTGAAGCCTTTCTTTTTCGTAAACAGCCATGGAAACAGGAAGTTCTCTCAAATCAGATGCCAGTTTTTCCTCATAACAATTTGGAACTTTTACAAAAAAACAATGAAGTTTGCTTACAATATATTCTCTTCGAAGCATTCAAAGTAATTTGTGAAGAGAGAAAGCCAAAGTCTTAATTTCATTATTTTGAATTGAAAACCTCTTTAAAATTTCATAAATAGCTCGTATGTAAAAAACTAATTTCCAGATTCCAGCGAACAAAACAAACAGTAATGATTTTTCAAGCCTTTGCATGATCTCTCTTTGTGTAAGTATATGAGATGTTTGTTTACGCACTCCTATTTGTAAATCAGCTGGCTTTGTTTGGTATAGTTAGTATAAGATTCTGTTTTTCTCCATACTTTGAGTAGATCCCCCTTTTCCTCTTTTACCAAATTTTCGACCACAATTCCCCACAAAAAGGGGAATTCCCCTCAATCTGGCAACATTATCGAATTCACCTTAACCGAATACCTACACATACACATACACATGGCTCTAGTCATATATAACTCGGGTTGAAACATGTGCAAGTGTGTTGCTTTCATTTTAAGTATTGTCGCGTTTTTTATGACTGTTATTACAGCTATTAATTTTTGTGATTTGTGATATTCAGTCATTGACTTTGCTTTTAATATTACAGGTTTTGATTTTCGTGATTCGATATTCAGTTTTCAGTGAAAATTTAAAAACAATGCTTGCCCCAAGGAAAAGATCTCTTGCGTGGAAATTTTTTAGTAAAGAAGGAGAAGGTATTGTAATGAAATGGTTATTAAAAAGTTTTAAAGAAAAAAGACAAGTGATGAATAAATGAATGTGGAAAAACAGTTTAAATATTTATTTGATTCTAGAAAATGAAACTGATTCATTGACAATAGACTATTTTGATGAAAAATAAAATAAACAAGTTTTCAATAAAACAACAAGTAATATATTTAAAATTCAACACTCCCGCTTTCTATTGAAAACTTCAATTATCTTTCGAATATAAAGAAAACATTTTTTGGTAATGCCAAAATAAAATAGGCTCCTTCAAATTTTTCTCGAATGAAATGGTGTCTTACATCAATATGTTTATGACTTATTTTTCGACGAGGAATCCGATGGTGACCTTGAATTTGACCTTGGACAAACCTTGAAGCCCCAGCGACCCAAACATCGATTTTTCAAATGGAAACCCCCATTTTTTATTGCAGATTTGGAAAGAGCGCAGAATTTTACGAAAATATATGTCAAATATCAAGGTCACCATCGGATTCCTCGTCGAAAAATAAGTCGGATATAGGGTCTTTGATTTTTATTATCGCATATTCTGCCATATTTCCATACTTTTGTCGCACCCAGTATACACAATACACATAATATATAATTTTGATCTTCTTTTGCATAATATAGCATTCCATAACCAATTGTTCCTTTAATGTATTTTAATATGCGTTTTAAAGTTTTCATGAATGATTTTCGGCTTTTCCATATAGCGACTTACTAAACCAATTGCATAGCTAATGTCTGGTCTTGTAGCAATTGCTCGATACATCAAACTTCCAATTAGTTCTCGGAATGGAAATTTTACTCGAATCCGAATTTTCAAATTTTGAAAGTATTTGATTTGGATCAGCTGGAACTGACACCGCATTACAATTTTCAAAATCAAATTTTTGCAGTATTTTCTTGACATAGGCGGTTTCGTGTATGAATATAGAGCCATCAATCTCAAAATCAAGAAAACAACCTATTTTCATTTGCTTAATTTCAAAATGTTTTTGTAAATGTTCTAATACTGAATTTACATTAGACTCATCATCACCACAAACGATTCCTTCATCGACATATAAAGCCAATAAGAGTAATTTTCCGTTCTCATTACTGTAGAACACACAAGGATCCGATTCACTAGTTTTGAAACCAAAAAAAACTTACAAATGTTTTAAATTTTTAATTCCAGCATCTAGAAGCTTGTTTCAATCCATACAAACTCTTCTGTAATCTACAAACTCGTCCACTCTGGTCATCAAAACCAACTGGTTGGTGCATATAAACAACTTAAAAGCCGTTTTCACATCGAATTGCTTTATAAGTATCTTCTTCTTTGCAGAAATAGCATGAATCGCTCTCAATGACGTGAAACGAACCACTGGACTGAATGTTTCTAGGTAGTCTATTCCGTATTCTTGATGGAATCCACGACAAACCAATCTTGCTTTGAAACATTGAATCGAGCCGTCGGTATTAGTTTTCACCTTAAAAATACATTTGTTATCAATTACCTTTTGTCCACATGGTTTTTCAACTAAACCCCAGGTCTGATTGATTTCTTCATCCATCGCTTTGAGATATTGTTTACGTTCTATTGAATTGGCATCTTCTTCATAGGACTTCGGTTCATTAGTTATCGTCAGTAAAGCCTTCGCCATCGAAGTGTGTTCTTGTCGCTTCCGTAAACGTGTATTTAAAATATTGCTTTCTTCTATGTGTGATTATAAAACTGGTTTACTTGGAATAATCTTTTCAGACTTTTGAATAATTTTAGGTGTTCGTGGTACCCGTGGTGTGATGGATAGCATGTCCGCATGTTAATCCAGAGGTTCGAGTTCGAATCCCAGCAGAGGCAAAAATGTTTTTTCCACGGGTATCGCTTTCGCGAGGAATTGGCAAGTCCTCCGTTAGTATTCATTGCCATGAAAAGCGCTTTCTCGATTAGCCGTTCGGAACCGGCAGAAAATTGTAGGTCCCTTCCATTTCCTCACAAGGCATGGTTGTGAGAAATGCGCTAGGCCCAGGGGCTCCTCGCTCTGTTGCGCCACCCTATTTTTTTTTTTTAGGTGTTTGATTTTTTTGATTTTGACGAATTTCCGTTGATTGTCTTTCAGGTACATTTATTAAGTCCGGTTGAAAAGTTTCGCTTGATTGGTTCTCTTCTTGTATATCATTATATTCTTTTTGAACAACACATTCTTCACAAACAATAGATTCCTTAACTTTTTCATTTATTACTTTCATAGAAAATGTGTCTTCTGCCAAAAACTTTACATCGCGGACAGTTGAAATAATGTTATTTTCATCAATAACACGGATTCCTTTTTGAAACTCATCGTACCCAAAAACTAAGCATTTTCTGGATTTTTGATCCAGTTTTTTTCTTTTTTGTTTCGGAATATGACAATAAACTTCCGAACCAAAAACCTGAAAATGTTTGAATTGACTTGGTTTCCCGTACCAAAGTTCGAAAGTGATTTTCGATCCGATTATGAATTCGTACTCTGTATTTAGTTTTCGAATCGAAAAAAAGTACTTGTTAATATTTTCATTAACGGAATGGATTTGCGAAGTCTTGAAACATTTCTCAAGATATCTGTCAAATCAAGCAAAAAAATAATATCAAAGCAAATTACAAACAAGTTAAAATATAAATAAATGAAATAAAAAAAACGTTTGCCGTTCCGAAAGTGGCTGATTCGAATCCGCTTTAGAAATAAAGAGTACAAAATATTCGTTTTCGGAAATTTTTGCTTTCGAAACGAATTACAGAGTAGGGCCCCTGACTTTAACATTGCTTGTTCCCGTTCTGAATTGCTTCTGCACAAAGTTTAGGAGTAAGATCCTTCGTATAAATCATCGATCTAAAAATTTCTTAAAATTGTGGTTTACAAATTCAAGACCATTATGCGTTTGAAAGATTTTTATACGATGTCCACATTGCTTTTCGGAAATTTTTAAAACAACTTTAAATTTTTTCAACGCTTCGAATTTGTTTTTCAAAAAATACACAAAACGAAATTTTGAAAACTCATCTTTGAAAAGCAAAAAATACCTGGATCCCCCAAATGAATCTTCTTCTTGCAAAGACCAGACGTTCATGCTCATGAGTCTTTTTTCATAGTTAACATCGAATTTTCGGAAATTGGTTCAATTACTTTAAAAAGCATTTGAAACATGCTTCCTTTTCGTGCTCCCACTGCAACAACATTTTCGCCATCCAATAGCTTGAAACAATTCTTATCCGAAAAGCAAATTAATAATCGTCTGTTCGCTCTTCCAGAAGATGTTTCGCTGAATCATTGTTATGTTCATAAATCGAATGTAACTTCTTACATCTTCTTCACATATTTTTTGAAGTGGAATAGGTACATAAATGAATCAGAATTTTGCCCACACGAGTTCACAATTAGTTTCTGTGCCATAGCGACTTTTTTATACCATTGGGGCTTTCAAGAATCGTATCCGGATAGATTGTTGTTGTTTACGTGTTGAACTTTTAGCAGAGTCACACACCCCTTTCAACTAAAAACCTATCCAAAGATATCCGAGTATTTTTGGTATACCTTTCTATTCAAGTGATCAGCTGATAGAAAATTTATTTTTATTTATTTTCATATTGATTGTTTGTTTTGGTGTGCATTTATTTTAGCATAATCTTTCAAAACGTATGGGAAATCGTAAAAAAAATAAGTTATAATCGTCAGGCAATGATATTTTGAATGTTTTTCTGTTTTCAAAAGTCAAATTTTAGTATTTCAGAGCTGTTGTCTGCAGCAATCTGGAAAAAGATATCTGGATTGTTCAAAAAGGTATCCAAGAAACAGCTATCCGAGATAGGCTATCCGATACAGGTTCTTGAACGACGGAACCTCCACATCATCCATTGTGAAGGGTTTGTAAATTTTTCAAATACTTCCTTCCATCTTGACTTTAGCAATAATATGCTTTGCTCTTTATCTATACCTGCGTCTTCGGTAACTTTCTATTACAGACACAAATTACGTAGTGAGTAAAAGCTCCTTCAAATGTTTTATTATTTGAAACACCCAAAATATTGCCAATTATTCTTAAAAACCTTTTAAAATTTGCCTGGTCTCATAACCTACTGTAGTTAAATGGTTATTCAAAAGTTTAAAAAAAAAAAAAAAAACAAGTGTTGAATAAATGAATGTGAAAAACAGATTGAATATTTATTTGAATCTAGAAAATGGAACTGATTCATTGAAAATAGACTATTTTGATGAAACATAAAAATAGTCTTCGTTTTGAAAATTGGGATAGTGTCTATGCAGAACAAAATGCATCTTTAGCATATGACAAATTTCTACAGATTTTTAAAAACCATATCAGTTTATGTTCCTCTACCTTTTCTCGTAGAAAATCAGAGTTTCGCCTTAAGCCTTGGATAACTCCTGCCCTTGTCAAAAAAATTAATTTCAAAAATAATCTAAAAAAAAAAATGTTTGAAGCATCCTCTGAATTACAACTTAAGAACTCGCTATAAGAAGTACTGCAAAAAGGTAAATAAGGAAGTTGTAACTGCTAGGGATAGGTTCTTTCATTGTAAAATACAAATGGCAAGTGGAAATCTGAAAAAGGAGTGGAAAGTCGTAAACAGCGTGGTTAATCGTACAGCCTGCACCAATGTAGTACCCATCCTACTTACTAACGGTACTGTGAATATTTCGGAGCCTTTAGACATAGCCAACGAGTTTAGCAATTACTTCGCCTCAATTGGTCGAGCCTCTTTTTCGGGTATTTCTCCAACTTCATGTAATTGTTGCAGCAATTCTGTCACGTTAGATATCGACTATAGTAACAGCTTCGTCTTCGAATCTATCACTGGTTTTGAGTTGCTTCAAACTATCAATTCGCTTCCTAGTTCAAGTTCGTTTGGTTGTGACGAGATCTCAAATCTTATTCTTAAGAAGACTTGTCTTAATTTAATTGATATTTTGTCCTACCTTTTCAATTTCAGTATTATGTCTGGTACTATTCCTGATAAACTGAAATGTGCAATTGTGATTCCTTTATTTAAAAAGGGTAATAAGTCAGACATTACCAATTATAGGCCAATTTCGTTGTTGTCTTCTATTTCAAAAGTGTTTGAGAAAGTAGTAAAAACTAGAATTTTAGCCTATCTTAATCATTTAAATTTTTTGAGTGCCTATCAGTTTGGTTTTAGGTATGGCCTTTCAACTGAAGATGCCTTATTATACTTCTGCTCTATTTTATATAAGGGTCTGAATGATAAACTATGTCGTTCAGGCCTCTTTGTTGACATCACAAAAGCGTTTGATATGGTTGACCATTCAATTCTTCTAAATAAATTGTATAAGATTGGTTTCAGAGGTTTCTTTTTCAATTGGTGTGAGTCATATCTTAGTAACAGAATACAAAGTGTCAAAATTGGTAGTAATATTAGCAGACCGAAAATAAATAACCTGGGTGTGCTCCAAGGTTCTGTACTAGGTCCCATTTTATTCCTTATATATATAAACTCTATTTTTTCTTTACCTTTCAAGGGCAAAATTAAAGCCTTTGCCGATGACCTTGGCTTTGCCTATTGCTCTGTCAGTCCCTTAGACTTAATTTCTAATATTAATCATGATGTCTTTTTATTGAGATGGTGGCTTGCGGAAAACAAACTTATTGCCAGCAATAAAACCAAGCTGATGTATTTCAGTCTTGCTGAGCAAGAATTTCCTGATACAGATATAATACTTCATTCCCATGAATGTGCAAGTCATAATATGCTAAATACCATCTGTTGTTTTCAAAATGGTTTATGTTTTGATAGAACTGCTAATTGTAGTATTAACTGCTTTCTAATTGAAACTGTTGACTGTTTTAAATATCTTGGCATTACTTTCGACCCTTATCTGAAGTGGCACAAGCATATTTCTGCTTTAAATAAATATCTCCTTTCCTCTACTCGCTGTTTCTTCCGCCTGCGCAAGTATTGCTCTACTCCTACAATGAAAATGGTTTATTATGGCTTATTTCATTCTCGACTGCAATATGGACTCTGTTGTTAGGTTAGGTTAGGTAAAATGGCCTGACGGTTGATCTTATTTCCGTCACACTTAAATCAATGTAGATCCATTGTGATACCCTGACGTATTGTAACGTCCTAGAAACCTATGATTTTATATCTGTTCGGTATTTAACCATTTTGTGGCCTTGGTGAAGTTTAACAGGCTGCTTTTTGGAGCGTCTGATAATTCTTCAAGTTCATTAAAAAAGTAATTTCCTAGAAACTTTTTCCTAGTATGACAGAGTGCTGGTGCTGGGCATTGACAAAGGAAGTGACTTGTGTCTTCGTGTTCGTCTTCGTCATTGCATCCTCTGCATAGGTCATTGGTGCAAAGACCCATTTTCTTTTTGTGATAACCTAGTAGGTTATGTCCAGTTATGATACTGACAAGCATTCGCAGTGAAGGTCTATTCAATGATAGCAGCTTTCCAGATTCTTTCTTATCATATTTCGGCCATAGTTTCCTGGAAGTAACACAGGAGTCTAGGCATTCCCATCTTTCATTGGATTTTCGTGTTATTTTGTTACCAATGATCTGTTTCATTTCACAGGGTGGAATCCTGATCGATTTATCAATGAGAGAAGGATCAAGTATTGATCCTTTCCTCGCTAGTTCGGACTCTGTTGCTGGGGTAGAGCTTATTCTAGTAATCTACAGCAATCAACAACCATTCAACACTTATTTTATTTTAAAGTACTGAAGGTCTTTTTTGTGAGAGGCGGGTATCTTGAAAGTCCGATTTCAAATTCTCGCAACTTGCGGAGTCATTCAAACTTTGGTGTAATTATTCCTGCGTTTCGCACAAAAAGTTACAGAAACTCTTACTCCATTGTCGCCTACAAACTTTTTAACTCTTTGCCATTAGAACACAGGTCCTTAAGAAATCTTTGCTCGTTCACTAAAGCAACGAAATCATGGCTTCTAGGTTTTGACCATCAGGAAATCTGTAATCTTTTGCAATACACTGCTTAAAAAAAAAAATGATCTGCCAGCCGTTTTGTTCATGCGTTAATTTTTGCTATGAATTCATCTTTTTTATTTATTCTCTTTTGTCAATTTAAATTTAAATTTTGCTTTCTTTTGTATATTTTTTAAATTTGCTTCTTAATTTTTTCTTTCACCCCACAATACATTAA
This sequence comes from Melanostoma mellinum, assembly GCA_914767635.1. Classification (NCBI taxonomy): domain Eukaryota; kingdom Metazoa; phylum Arthropoda; class Insecta; order Diptera; family Syrphidae; genus Melanostoma; species Melanostoma mellinum. Next base: position 57,011,316 of record OU612059.1, on the reverse strand, counting down.
TTGATTTTAACAGAATGTGACATCAACTCTATTTTTTGTTAAATATAGATGTCACTAACTATTCATTGTGTAGGTACTAATTTCATGAGTTGTTTTGCTTTAATTGTAAGCTTATTGAATTATGTAGTACATTATACCTGAATAAAGAATTATTATTATTATTATTATTATTATTATTATAAACAGGTTTTCAATAAAACAACAACAAGTATTAATAATATTTAAAATTCAACAGGAAATAAAGTAAGATGCAGAATATGTTCTTGTGTTTATAAATATTCTGGCAATACAAGTACATTGAATGTACATATAAAAAAGAAACACCCAGAGGAGCTCCTGGCAATTACGGAAGAAAGGGTAGTAAATACTAATGTTGACATTGTTGACAGAAGTATCCCTGTCCACAGCCAAAGAGCAAATGATATTGATATTGATCAACCTTCAACAAGCCAAGCTGTGAGAATTTGCCAAAATCAAAAAGACGCAGATAATGCTTTGCTTGATTTAGTAATTCTAGATTTTGAATCGCTTCAAATTGTTGAAAATCAAGGGTTTAGAAAGTATTCTAATGTGCTCAACCCTGAATACAACCTCCCATCTAAAAAAAAAAATGAATGAAATGCTTGAAAAGAACTATGTTTCTGAGTCAGAGTCTTTGAAGCAGAAACTTAAAGACGTCGACCATATAGCTTTGACATCGGACATTTGGACGTTAGATAGCGATTGTTTAAAAGTATAACGGCTCACTAAATAGAAGAAACGCTGATGAAAGCGTCCGTTCTTTCAACCACCGAGCTCCAGAAAAATTATACTTCGGAAAACATAGCAAATGCAATCCAAAAAATATTGGACGAATGGGAAATTGGTCAAAAAATTGTAGCTATTGTCACAGACAAAGCCGCGACAGTGAAAGAGGTAGTGAGTGATTTTTTGATTAAAAGCAATCTTTTCTGCGTGGGCCACACATTAAACCTCACAGTTGAAGACTGCATTGAAAAGGTCGATGTAGTACACAAGTGTAGAGGCATTGTATCCCATTTTCGGCATAATGTAAAATCGTCAAATGCACTGATTGATATGCAGAAAAAATTTAATGTCGAAACTTTAAAATTAGTGCAACACGTTACGACAAGGTGGACTAGCACTTTCTTTATGATTGAGCGCATGTTAAAAGTAAAAGTGGCTCTTGCGGCTACAGTGTCACTTTTGGCAGTCTCTGCCTAATCTGAAGTCTAACGAATGGGATTTGATGGAGGAGATAATCATGATTTTACAACCGTTTGTAAAAACTACAACTATTTTGTCAGAAGAGCCCTTTCCTTCATTATCATGTGTTATTCCCTTAGTAGTTGGACTCCACAATGCAGTTGAAAAAAAACGATTAACTACTGAGTGGTCTAAACGCTTACAAAGACATCTGCTTACGGGCATTGCAAAGCGTCTAGGTATATATGAATTGGACAGAACGGCAGCCAAGGCTTCGTTTTTAGATCCACGGTTCAAAAAAAATGGGTTTGGAATCGAAGTTCATGCTGCTAATGCTCAAAGTTGGATTATAGAAGAGCTAAAAGATTTCTTAATGAATAGTTCAACTTCAAGTCCTGAATGTACAGCAAGTAGTTCAAATGCAGGTTTGTAACTGTTTTTCTTTGTCAAGCAAATGTAAAATGAATTTTATTTACCTATCCAGAACAAACAAATTCCAATTCCGACACTGACAACGAAGATGATGAAATCTGGGGTGTTATTGACAGAAAAATTTGTGAAGCAAAAACCAAAATTACTCCTATGTCATTAGCAGCTGGTATGGTGAGTTTCTTTTTTTATTAAGTAGTTTTAGTAACTTATGTTTTTATTGTTTGTTCGCCATAAATATGTTTGATGTCAGTCCTCTTTCTTGATTCCAATTTTTTAAATCGGGTTCCAAAAACAATATAGAGAAATATGTAAACTATCTGGGATTCCTAAGTTTTTTGAAAGCCTTGTCAAAAAAAACTTGATTTCCTAGTGAAGGAACATAAGTGGTTCTCAACATGGGTTCATCTCGAGAAGATCAACAATCACCAATTTAACATGTTTCTCTTCTTTCGTTGTTGAAAGTAGTGATCAAGTGGATGTTATTTATACCGATTTTAGCAAAGCGTTTTTTTCGGTTTGATCTGAAACGATCTGAAACTTTTTCTGAAAGTAACCTCTATTAGCGAATGCCAAAAACTCCAATTGGATCTTGATAATCTATCTCGCTGGTGTGTGTTAAACCGCTTGAATCTTAACGCCAAAAAATGTTTTGTGCTTTCTGTCTCAAGAAAGAATCATACGCAAGAGTTTTCATATTATCTTGATTGCAACCCTCTTCAGAGAACTGAAAAATTTAAGGATTTAGACGTACTTTTTGGTGATTTGGATTCTCTTTTACACCACATATAGAAGCTGTTGTATCAAAAGCTAACTCAATGTTTGGATTTATCAAAAGAAACTCCACAGACTTTACTAACTCCTACACCCTTGTGTCTCTTTATACCTCACTAGTAAGACCCAACCTAGAGTATGCAGACATCGATCGTCTGGAACCCTCACCAACAATGTTTTTCCGATCGAATTCAGAAAGTTCAGAATAGGTTAACGAAGTATGCATATTACAAAATGCGATGGTGCTTTCATTCAAATTCCACAGCTAGGCATAGTCTTCTAGTTTTGCAGTCGCTCAAATCACGTTGAACTAGTCCTTTATTTGTATTTATGCTCCAGAGAGGCCGTTGAAGGATAGAAATCTTCTTTTCAACCAAGGCACAGAACTAATTATGGCATCAGTGAACCAATTTCAAGATCAGTTATAAAGTTTAATGAAATTTGTGGTCATATTGATTTAGCCTTCTCCAGAGATAAATTTTGAGATGAATTGCATTGCTTACTTTTGAGAAATTGAAACCTATTTTGTTATAATGTGTTGAGCTTATTGCTCGTAGGTGAAATAAATAAATAAAATAATTTGACCTATATATGAAGAGAAACAATATCTTTATTTTTATTTATATACAATAGGTCAACTTCTTCCCCTTCTTCTTTTTTTTCCGGGATTACGAGCATTGTGATCTCTACGAGATAACAGCTCTTTGACTGCTTAACATTAGTGATCCGCTCGTGCGGTACGCCGCGCCGTTCATTAGGTGAAGGATTTTTGAAATGTTAGCCACAATACCTTAATGAAAACTCTTCCGCTGAATATGATTCACTCTAATTTGTTTTCTTTCGATTAATCAAAACTTATTTACTAGACAAATCCATTACAAACATTTTACTCATCACTTCTTTTTAATTCTTTTTAATTTTAACAGCTGTCACTATTAAAAATAATCGTTCTGTGTCGGTGTTTGAGTGGGGTAATGGTAGTGCATATCGAGCTACTAGACTTAATTAGAAAACAATAGATTTCCTTCAAAATCTATCATTGCCGTGATTTCTTGCCAAAATTGTTCGACTGGCAGCGACTGAAGCCTTTCTTTTACGTAAACAGCCATGGAAACAGGAAGTTCTCTACAATCAGATGCCAGTTTTTCCTCATAACAATTTGGAACTTTTACAAAAAACAATGAAGTTTGCTTACAATATATTCTCTTCGAAGCATTCAAAGTAATTTGTGAAGAGAGAAAGCCAAAGTCTTAATTTCATTATTTTGAATTGAAAACCTCTTTAAAATTTCATAAATAGCTCGTATGTAAAAAACTAATTTCCAGATTCCAGCGAACAAAACAAACAGTAATGATTTTTCAAGCCTTTGCATGATCTCTCTTTGTGTAAGTATATGAGATGTTTGTTTACGCACTCCTATTTGTAAATCAGCTGGCTTTGTTTGGTATAGTTAGTATAAGATTCTGTTTTTCTCCATACTTTGAGTAGATCCCCCTTTTCCTCTTTTACCAAATTTTCGACCACAATTCCCCACAAAAAGGGGAATTCCCCTCAATCTGGCAACATTATCGAATTCACCTTAACCGAATACCTACACATACACATACACATGGCTCTAGTCATATATAACTCGGGTTGAAACATGTGCAAGTGTGTTGCTTTCATTTTAAGTATTGTCGCGTTTTTTATGACTGTTATTACAGCTATTAATTTTTGTGATTTGTGATATTCAGTCATTGACTTTGCTTTTAATATTACAGGTTTTGATTTTCGTGATTCGATATTCAGTTTTCAGTGATTTTAATTTGAATAAAAATTTAAAAACAATGCTTGCCCCAAGGAAAAGATCTCTTGCGTGGAAATTTTTTAGTAAAGAAGGAGAAGGTATTGTAATGAAATGCTTATTAAAAAGTTTTAAAGAAAAAAGACAAGTGATGAATAAATGAATGTGGAAAAACAGTTTAAATATTTATTTGATTCTAGAAAATGAAACTGATTCATTGACAATAGACTATTTTGATGAAAAATAAAATAAACAAGTTTTCAATAAAACAACAAGTAATATATTTAAAATTCAACACTCCCGCTTTCTATTGAAAACTTCAATTATCTTTCGAATATAAAGAAAACATTTTTTGGTAATGCCAAAATAAAATAGGCTCCTTCAAATTTTTCTCGAATGAAATGGTGTCTTACATCAATATGTTTATGACTTATTTTTCGACGAGGAATCCGATGGTGACCTTGAATTTGACCTTGGACAAACCTTGAAGCCCCAGCGACCCAAACATCGATTTTTCAAATGGAAACCCCCATTTTTTATTGCAGATTTGGAAAGAGCGCAGAATTTTACGAAAATATATGTCAAATATCAAGGTCACCATCGGATTCCTCGTCGAAAAATAAGTCGGATATAGGGTCTTTGATTTTTATTATCGCATATTCTGCCATATTTCCATACTTTTGTCGCACCCAGTATACACAATACACATAATATATAATTTTGATCTTCTTTTGCATAATATAGCATTCCATAACCAATTGTTCCTTTAATGTATTTTAATATGCGTTTTAAAGTTTTCATGAATGATTTTCGGCTTTTCCATATAGCGACTTACTAAACCAATTGCATAGCTAATGTCTGGTCTTGTAGCAATTGCTCGATACATCAAACTTCCAATTAGTTCTCGGAATGGAAATTTTACTCGAATCCGAATTTTCAAATTTTGAAAGTATTTGATTTGGATCAGCTGGAACTGACACCGCATTACAATTTTCAAAATCAAATTTTTGCAGTATTTTCTTGACATAGGCGGTTTCGTGCATGAATATGGAGCCATCTCAGGAAGATGATCAATCTCAAAATCAAGAAAACAACCTATTTTCATTTGCTTAATTTCAAAATGTTTTTGTAAATGTTCTAATACTGAATTTACATTAGACTCATCATCACCACAAACGATTCCTTCATCGACATATAAAGCCAATAAGAGTAATTTTCCGTTCTCATTACTGTAGAACACACAAGGATCCGATTCACTAGTTTTGAAACCAAAAAAAACTTACAAATGTTTTAAATTTTTAATTCCAGCATCTAGAAGCTTGTTTCAATCCATACAAACTCTTTTGTAATCTACAAACTCGTCCACTCTGGTCATCAAAACCAACTGGTTGGTGCATATAAACAACTTAAAAGCCGTTTTCACATCGAATTGCTTTATAAGTATCTTCTTCTTTGCAGAAATAGCATGAATCGCTCTCAATGACGTGAAACGAACCACTGGACTGAATGTTTCTAGATAGTCTATTCCGTATTCTTGATGGAATCCACGACAAACCAATCTTGCTTTGAAACATTGAATCGAGCCGTCGGTATTAGTTTTCACCTTAAAAATCCATTTGTTATCAATTACCTTTTGTCCACATGGTTTTTCAACTAAACCCCAGGTCTGATTGATTTCTTCATCCATCGCTTTGAGATATTGTTTACGTTCTATTGAATTGGCATCTTCTTCATAGGACTTCGGTTCATTAGTTATCGTCAGTAAAGCCTTCGCCATCGAAGTGTGTTCTTGTCGCTTCCGTAAACGTGTATTTAAAATATTGCTTTCTTCTATGTGTGATTATAAAACTGGTTTACTTGGAATAATCTTTTCAGACTTTTGAATAATTTTAGGTGTTCGTGGTACCCGTGGTGTGATGGATAGCATGTCCGCATGTTAATCCAGAGGTTCGAGTTCGAATCCCAGCAGAGGCAAAAATGTTTTTTCCACGGGTATCGCTTTCGCGAGGAATTGGCAAGTCCTCCGTTAGTATTCATTGCCATGAAAAGCGCTTTCTCGATTAGCCGTTCGGAACCGGCAGAAAATTGTAGGTCCCTTCCATTTCCTCACAAGGCATGGTTGTGAGAAATGCGCTAGGCCCAGGGGCTCCTCGCTCTGTTGCGCCACCCTATTTTTTTTTTTAGGTGTTTGATTTTTTTGATTTTGACGAATTTCCGTTGATTGTCTTTCAGGTACATTTATTAAGTCCGGTTGAAAAGTTTCGCTTGATTGGTTCTGTTCTTGTATATCATTATATTCTTTTTGAACAACACATTCTTCACAAACAATAGATTCCTTAACTTTTTCATTTATTACTTTCATAGAAAATGTGTCTTCTGCCAAAAACTTTACATCGCGGACAGTTGAAATAATGTTATTTTCATCAATAACACGGATTCCTTTTTGAAACTCATCGTACCCAAAAACTAAGCATTTTCTGGATTTTTGATCCAGTTTTTTTCTTTTTTGTTTCGGAATATGACAATAAACTTCCGAACCAAAAACCTGAAAATGTTTGAATTGACTTGGTTTCCCGTACCAAAGTTCGAAAGTGATTTTCGATCCGATTATGAATTCGTACTCTGTATTTAGTTTTCGAATCGAAAAAAAGTACTTGTTAATATTTTCATTAACGGAATGGATTTGCGAAGTCTTGAAACATTTCTCAAGATATCTGTCAAATCAAGCAAAAAAATAATATCAAAGCAAATTACAAACAAGTTAAATATAAATAAATGAAATAAAAAAAACGTTTGCCGTTCCGAAAGTGGCTGATTCGAATCCGCTTTAGAAATAAAGAGTACAAAATATTCGTTTTCGGAAATTTTTGCTTTCGAAACGAATTACAGAGTAGGGCCCCTGACTTTAACATTGCTTGTTCCCGTTCTGAATTGCTTCTGCACAAAGTTTAGGAGTAAGATCCTTCGTATAAATCATCGATCTAAAAATTTCTTAAAATTGTGGTTTACAAATTCAAGACCATTATGCGTTTGAAAGATTTTTATACGATGTCCACATTGCTTTTCGGAAATTTTTAAAACAACTTTAAATTTTTTCAACGCTTCGAATTTGTTTTTCAAAAAATACACAAAACGAAATTTTGAAAACTCATCTTTGAAAAGCAAAAAATACCTGGATCCCCCAAATGAATCTTCTTCTTGCAAAGACCAGACGTTCATGCTCATGAGTCTTTTTTCATAGTTAACATCGAATTTTCGGAAATTGGTTCAATTACTTTAAAAAGCATTTGAAACATGCTTCCTTTTCGTGCTCCCACTGCAACAACATTTTCGCCATCCAATAGCTTGAAACAATTCTTATCCGAAAAGCAAATTAATAATCGTCTGTTCGCTCTTCCAGAAGATGTTTCGCTGAATCATTGTTATGTTCATAAATCGAATGTAACTTCTTACATCTTCTTCACATATTTTTTGAAGTGGAATAGGTACATAAATGAATCAGAATTTTGCCCACACGAGTTCACAATTAGTTTCTGTGCCATAGCGACTTTTTTATACCATTGGGGCTTTCAAGAATCGTATCCGGATAGATTGTTGTTGTTTACGTGTTGAACTTTTAGCAGAGTCACACACCCCTTTCAACTAAAAACCTATCCAAAGATATCCGAGTATTTTTGGTATACCTTTCTATTCAAGTGATCAGCTGATAGAAAATTTATTTTTATTTATTTTCATATTGATTGTTTGTTTTGGTGTGCATTTATTTTAGCATAATCTTTCAAAACGTATGGGAAATCGTAAAAAAAATAAGTTATAATCGTCAGGCAATGATATTTTGAATGTTTTTCTGTTTTCAAAAGTCAAATTTTAGTATTTCAGAGCTGTTGTCTGCAGCAATCTGGAAAAAGATATCTGGATTGTTCAAAAAGGTATCCAAGAAACAGCTATCCGAGATAGGCTATCCGATACAGGTTCTTGAACGACGGAACCTCCACATCATCCATTGTGAAGGGTTTGTAAATTTTTCAAATACTTCCTTCCATCTTGACTTTAGCAATAATATGCTTTGCTCTTTATCTATACCTGCGTCTTCGGTAACTTTCTATTAGAGACACAAATTACGTAGTGAGTAAAAGCTCCTTCAAATGTTTTATTATTTGAAGCACCCAAAATATTGCGTTTAATCTTAAAAACCTTTTAAAATTTGCCTGGTCTCATAACCTACTGTAGTTAAATGGTAAAGTTTTAAAGAAAAAAAAACAAGAGTTGAATAAATGAATGTGAAAAACAGATTGAATATTTATTTGAATCTAGAAAATGAAACTGATTCATTGAAAATAGACTATTTTGATGAAACATAAAATAAACAAGTTTTCAATAAAACAACAACAAGTATTAATAATATTTAAAATTTAACAGGAAATAAAGTAAGATGCAGAATATGTTCTTGTGTTTATAAATATTCTGGCAATACAAGTACATTGAATGTACATATAAAAAAGAAACACCCAGAGGAGCTCCTGGCAATTACGGAAGAAAGGGTAGTAAATACTAATGTTGACATTGTTGACAGAAGTATCCCTGTCCACAGCCAAAGAGCAAATGATATTGATATTGATCAACCTTCAACAAGCCAAGCTGTGAGAATTTGCCAAAATCAAAAAGACGCAGATAATGCTTTGCTTGATTTAGTAATTCTAGATTTTGAATCGCTTCAAATTGTTGAAAATGAAGGGTTTAGAAAGTATTATAATGTGCTCAACCCTGAATACAACCTCCCATCTAAAAAAAAAATGAATGAAATGCTTGAAAAGAACTATGTTTCTGAGTCAAAGTCTTTGAAGCAGAAACTTAAAGACGTCGACCATATAGCTTTGACATCGGACATTTGGACGTTAGATAGCGATTGCTTTATAAGTATAACGGCTCACTACATAGAAGAAACGCTGATGAAAGCGTCCGTTCTTTCAACCACCGAGCTCCAGAAAAATTATACTTCGGAAACATAGCAAATGCAATCCAAAAAATATTGGACGAATGGGAAATTGGTCAAAAAATTGTAGCTATTGTCACAGACAACGCCGCGACAGTGAAAAAGGTAGTGAGTGATTTTTTGAATAAAAGCAATCTTTTCTGCGTGGCTCACACATTAAATCTCACAGTTGAAGACTGCATTGAAAAGGTTGATGTAGTACACAAGTGTAGAGGCATTGTATCCCATTTTCGTCATAATGTAAAATCGTCATATGCACTGATTGATATGCAGAAAAAATTTAATGTCGAAACTTTAAAATTAGTGCAACACGTTACGACAAGGTGGACTAGCACTTTCTTTATGATTGAGCGCATGTTAAAAGTAAAAGTGGCTCTTGCGGCTACAGTGTCACTTTTAGCAGTCTCTTTGCCTAATCTGAAGTCTAACGAATGGGATTTGATGGAGGAGATAATCATGATCTTACAACCGTTTGTAAAAACTACAACTATTTTGTCAGAAGAGCCCTTTACTTCATTATCATGTGTTATTCCCTTAGTAGTTGGACTCCACAATGCAGTTGAAAAAAAAAAACGATTAACTACTGAGTGGTCTAAACGCTTACAAAGACATCTGCTTAGGGGCATTGAAAAGCGTCTAGGTGTATATGAATTGGACAGAACAGCAGCCAAGGCTACGTTTTTAGATCCACGGTTCAAAAAAAATGGGTTTGGAATCGAAGTTCATGCTGCTAATGCTCAAAGTTGGATTATAGGAGAGCTAAAAGATTTCTTTATGAATAGTTCAACTTCAAGTCAAGCGCGTTTCAAAGTGTAATACAAGAGCTGCAGAAAAGAAGCGAAGAAAAAGTGCACCCAACTTCAAGCAAAAAGCACGGAGGGCCTGTATCGAGAGCTGGAAGAGATTTCTGCCCCAGCTGCTGAAGCAAATCAGGCAATCCAAGAGCTAAGACAAAGCAACTTGAATAAGGGAGCAACCATTTTCAAAATAGCCGCTCAGAGAAGGAGAAATGCGCAGGAGATTCGTTCGCCGAAGTTCATCAATGATGCTCAAGGAGTGCTACTTGTGGATGACGACAAAATTCTCCACAGGTGGCGACAGTATTGTGATGATCTTTTGAATGAACAGTTTCCTCGGCGCCACTTTCCAACAGCTGCACCTAACTTTACGGAAGTATCCGACGTCACAGTCGAAGAAGTTAGGGAGGCAGTTAAGAACTCCAAAAAAGGCAAAGCGATTGGGCCAGACGGGGTACCATATGAGTTTTGGAAAAATATGGGAGACATCGGGTTAAGATGGCTCACGATTCTCATCTCCAAACTTATAAGAGGTGACAGTTTGCCTATTCAATGGAGGGAAAGTTTTCTTCTTCCAATGTACAAGGGAAAGGGAGATACCAGAAGCTGTGACAACTATCGTTCGATCAAGTTGATGTCCCACACTATGAAGATCGTTGAGCGGGTTTTAGATAGCCGACTGCGGAAATTAATAAGGCTGTCTGATGACCAATGCGGGTTTGTCGCGGGTAAGTCAACTACAGACGCAATCCAAAGTATAAGGATCATTATGGAAAAACACCGAGATGCCTTACAGGATTTGCATATTGTGTTGGTTGACTTCGAAAAGGCATTCGATCGACAACCACGAGATCTGATATGGGTGGCCCTCAGACACCGAGGAGTTCCTGAAGCCTATGTGCGAATAATTATGGACATGTACGAGGGAGCAGTTACAAAAGTGAGATGCCCAGCTGGAGTCACCGAAGAATTCCAAATAACAGTAGGTGTACATCAGGGAAGTGTCTTGAGTCCACTGCTCTTTATTGCTGTTCTGGATTATTTGCTCGAAGGAAAAGTAACGGACAATAAAGTACAACAATTATTCTTTGCTGACGATGGAGCCATCATAAGCGAGGATCCTAAATCCTTGCAACGAGCACTTGACGTTTGGATTGATGTTCTGGAAGGAAATGGGTACCGTATTAGCGCTAAAAAGACGGAATACCTGTGCTGCCCTTTTTCAGATCCAGACAAGCCTATTCCAGACATTTATTTGAATGGAAATGTGCTTCCCAAGTGTGAAAAGTTTAAATACCTGGGATCTATGATCAATAGTGAAGCAACTTGTGATGACGACATCAATCATCGAGTAAGCGTAGGGTGGATGAAGTGGCGAGAAAACTCCGCTATCTTCTGTGATCGAAAAATGCCCCCTAAGCTGAAGGGAAGACTCTACACAGCAGTTGTCCGTCCAGCTCTGACATACGATTCACAATGTTGGACAATGTACAAAAAGTATGAGAGCAAATTGACGGCAGCCGAAATGAAGATGCTTCGGATGACAGCAGGAGTAACAAAGCTTGATCGAATTAGAAGTACTAAGATCCGTGGAAGCCTTCATGTCAAAAGTACCATCTTGGACAAAATTCAGCACGACCGGCTCAGTTGGTATTGTCATGTTCAAAGGAGAGATCCGCAGAACCCCGTCAAAAAGGCAATATCGTACAACGTTTCAACAAATTCGCGACGAAAAAGAAAAGGCAGGCCAAAACACTCCTGGTACAAGCAAATGCAAAAACAGCAGCATTTGGTTGGCCTCAGACATGGAACAATCCGAAACCGGGAGGCTTGCCGACGATTTCTGAGGTCAACGCGGCGTACCCCACAGGCGGATCACTAGTGTGAAGCAGAAAAGTGGGAGAGTTGTGATCGCTTCAAGATCACTACTCGTAACACCGAAAATGAAAAAGAAGAAGAAGAAGAAGTTCAACTTCAAGTCCTGAATGTACAGCAAGTAGCTCAAATGCAGGTTTGTAACTTTCTTTCTTTGTCAAGTAAGTGCGTAAAATGATTTTCATTTACCTATCTAGAACAAACAAATTCCAATTCCGACACTGACAGTGAAGATGAAATCTGGGGTGTTATTGACAGAAAAATTTGTGAAGCAAGAACCAAAATAACTCCTTTTTCATTAGCAGCTGGTACATCGATTTGCCATATCTTGATCGGAAAAAAAACCCGCTGGAATTTTGGAATAGAAAAAACATTTGTTTCCGTTACAGAAGCTAGCGCTTAAATATTTATGTATACCAGCTACATCTGTTCCATCGGAGAGATTGTTTAATAAGGATGGTTTGCCATACAACGACCGAAGAAATCGACTAAGTCCAGGAGAAGTCGATCAAATACTATTTTTAAATAGTGCTAAAAAATTAAAATGACTTTCTTTTGTGTTTTTTAGTTTGTAAGTTTCTTTTTTTTATTAAGTAGTTTTAGTAACTTTTATGTTTTTATTGATTGTTGTCCATTGTTTGCTCGCCATAAATCCGTTACAGAAGCTAGCGCTTAAATATTTATGTATACCAGCTACATCTATTCCATCGGAGAGATTGTTTAATAAGGATGGTTTGCCATACAACGACCGAAGAAATCGACTAAGTCCAGGAAAAGTCGATCAAATACTATTTTTAAATAGTGCTAAAAAATTAAAATGACTTTCTTTTGTGTTTTTTAGTTTGTAAGTTTCTTTTTTTATTAAGTAGTTTTAGTAACTTTTATGTTTTTATTGTTTGTTGTCCATTGTTTGCTCGCCATAAATCCGTTACAGAAGCTAGCGCTTAAATATTTATGTATACCAGCTACATCTGTTCCATCGGAGAGATTGTTTAATAAGGATGGTTTGCCATACAACGACCGAAGAAATCGACTAAGTCCAGGAGAAGTCGATCAAATACTATTTTTAAATAGTGCTAAAAAATTAAAATGACTTTCTTTTGTGTTTTTTAGTTTGTAAGTTTCTTTTTTTTATTAAGTAGTTTTAGTAACTTTTATGTTTTTATTGTTTGTTGTCCATTGTTTGCTCGCCATAAATCCGTTACAGAAGCTAGCGCTTAAATATTTATGTATACCAGCTACATCTATTCCATCGGAGAGATTGTTTAATAAGGATGGTTTGCCATACAACGACCGAAGAAATCGACTAAGTCCAGGAAAAGTCGATCAAATACTATTTTTAAATAGTGCTAAAAAATTAAAATGACTTTCTTTTGTGTTTTTTAGTTTGTAAGTTTCTTTTTTTATTAAGTAGTTTTAGTAACTTTTATGTTTTTATTGTTTGTTGTCCATTGTTTGCTCGCCATAAATCCGTTACAGAAGCTAGCGCTTAAATATTTATGTATACCAGCTACATCTGTTCCATCGGAGAGATTGTTTAATAAGGATGGTTTGCCATACAACGACCGAAGAAATCGACTAAGTCCAGGAGAAGTCGATCAAATACTATTTTTAAATAGTGCTAAAAAATTAAAATGACTTTCTTTTGTGTTTTTTAGTTTGTAAGTTTCTTTTTTTATTAAGTAGTTTTAGTAACTTTTATGTTTTTATTGTTTGTTGTCCATTGTTTGCTCGCCATAAATCCGTTACAGAAGCTAGCGCTTAAATATTTATGTATACCAGCTACATCTGTTCCATCGGAGAGATTGTTTAATAAGGATGGTTTGCCATACAACGACCGAAGAAATCGACTAAGTCCAGGAGAAGTCGATCAAATACTATTTTTAAATAGTGCTAAAAAATTAAAATGACTTTCTTTTGTGTTTTTTAGTTTGTAAGTTTCTTTTTTTATTAAGTAGTTTTAGTAACTTTTATGTTTTTATTGTTTGTTGTCAATTGTTTGCTCGCCATAAATCCGTTACAGAAGCTAGCGCTTAAATATTTATGTATACCAGCTACATCTGTTCCATCGGAGAGATTGTTTAATAAGGATGGTTTGCCATACAACGACCGAAGAAATCGACTAAGTCCAGGAGAAGTCGATCAAATACTATTTTTAAATAGTGCTAAAAAATTAAAATGACTTTCTTTTGTGTTTTTTAGTTTGTAAGTTTCTTTTTTTTATTAAGTAGTTTTAGTAACTTTTATGTTTTTATTGTTTGTTGTCCATTGTTTGCTCGCCATAAATCCGTTACAGAAGCTAGCGCTTAAATATTTATGTATACCAGCTACATCTATTCCATCGGAGAGATTGTTTAATAAGGATGGTTTGCCATACAACGACCGAAGAAATCGACTAAGTCCAGGAAAAGTCGATCAAATACTATTTTTAAATAGTGCTAAAAAATTAAAATGACTTTCTTTTGTGTTTTTTAGTTTGTAAGTTTCTTTTTTTATTAAGTAGTTTTAGTAACTTTTATGTTTTTATTGTTTGTTGTCCATTGTTTGCTCGCCATAAATCCGTTACAGAAGCTAGCGCTTAAATATTTATGTATACCAGCTACATCTGTTCCATCGGAGAGATTGTTTAATAAGGATGGTTTGCCATACAACGACCGAAGAAATCGACTAAGTCCAGGAGAAGTCGATCAAATACTATTTTTAAATAGTGCTAAAAAATTAAAATGACTTTCTTTTGTGTTTTTTAGTTTGTAAGTTTCTTTTTTTATTAAGTAGTTTTAGTAACTTTTATGTTTTTATTGTTTGTTGTCCATTGTTTGCTCGCCATAAATCCGTTACAGAAGCTAGCGCTTAAATATTTATGTATACCAGCTACATCTGTTCCATCGGAGAGATTGTTTAATAAGGATGGTTTGCCATACAACGACCGAAGAAATCGACTAAGTCCAGGAGAAGTCGATCAAATACTATTTTTAAATAGTGCTAAAAAATTAAAATGACTTTCTTTTGTGTTTTTTAGTTTGTAAGTTTCTTTTTTTTATTAAGTAGTTTTAGTAACTTTTATGTTTTTATTGTTTGTTGTCCATTGTTTGCTCGCCATAAATCCGTTACAGAAGCTAGCGCTTAAATATTTATGTATACCAGCTACATCTGTTCCATCGGAGAGATTGTTTAATAAGGATGGTTTGCCATACAACGACCGAAGAAATCGACTAAGTCCAGGAGAAGTCGATCAAATACTATTTTTAAATAGTGCTAAAAAATTAAAATGACTTTCTTTTGTGTTTTTTAGTTTGTAAGTTTCTTTTTTTTATTAAGTAGTTTTAGTAACTTTTATGTTTTTATTGTTTGTTGTCCATTGTTTGCTCGCCATAAATCCGTTACAGAAGCTAGCGCTTAAATATTTATGTATACCAGCTACATCTGTTCCATCGGAGAGATTGTTTAATAAGGATGGTTTGCCATACAACGACCGAAGAAATCGACTAAGTCCAGGAGAAGTCGATCAAATACTATTTTTAAATAGTGCTAAAAAATTAAAATGACTTTCTTTTGTGTTTTTTAGTTTGTAAGTTTCTTTTTTTATTAAGTAGTTTTAGTAACTTTTATGTTTTTATTGTTTGTTGTCAATTGTTTGCTCGCCATAAATCCGTTACAGAAGCTAGCGCTTAAATATTTATGTATACCAGCTACATCTGTTCCATCGGAGAGATTGTTTAATAAGGATGGTTTGCCATACAACGACCGAAGAAATCGACTAAGTCCAGGAGAAGTCGATCAAATACTATTTTTAAATAGTGCTAAAAAATTAAAATGACTTTCTTTTGTGTTTTTTAGTTTGTAAGTTTCTTTTTTTTATTAAGTAGTTTTAGTAACTTTTATGTTTTTATTGTTTGTTGTCCATTGTTTGCTCGCCATAAATCCGTTACAGAAGCTAGCGCTTAAATATTTATGTATACCAGCTACATCTGTTCCATCGGAGAGATTGTTTAATAAGGATGGTTTGCCATACAACGACCGAAGAAATCGACTAAGTCCAGGAGAAATCGATCAAATACTATTTTTAAATAGTGCTAAAAAATTAAAATGACTTTCTTTTGTGTTTTTTAGTTTGTAAGTTTCTTTTTTTTATTAAGTAGTTTTAGTAACTTTTATGTTTTTATTGTTTGTTGTCCATTGTTTGCTCGCCATAAATCCGTTACAGAAGCTAGCGCTTAAATATTTATGTATACCAGCTACATCTGTTCCATCGGAGAGATTGTTTAATAAGGATGGTTTGCCATACAACGACCGAAGAAATCGACTAAGTCCAGGAGAAGTCGATCAAATACTATTTTTAAATAGTGCTAAAAAATTAAAATGACTTTCTTTTGTGTTTTTTAGTTTGTAAGTTTCTTTTTTTTATTAAGTAGTTTTAGTAACTTTTATGTTTTTATTGTTTGTTGTCAATTGTTTGCTCGCCATAAATCCGTTACAGAAGCTAGCGCTTAAATATTTATGTATACCAGCTACATCTGTTCCATCGGAGAGATTGTTTAATAAGGATGGTTTGCCATACAACGACCGAAGAAATCGACTAAGTCCAGGAGAAATCGATCAAATACTATTTTTAAATAGTGCTAAAAAATTAAAATGACTTTCTTTTGTGTTTTTTAGTTTGTAAGTTTCTTTTTTTTATTAAGTAGTTTTAGTAACTTTTATGTTTTTATTGTTTGTTGTCCATTGTTTGCTCGCCATAAATCCGTTACAGAAGCTAGCGCTTAAATATTTATGTATACCAGCTACATCTGTTCCATCGGAGAGATTGTTTAATAAGGATGGTTTGCCATACAACGACCGAAGAAATCGACTAAGTCCAGGAGAAGTCGATCAAATACTATTTTTAAATAGTGCTAAAAAATTAAAATGACTTTCTTTTGTGTTTTTTAGTTTGTAAGTTTCTTTTTTTTATTAAGTAGTTTTAGTAACTTTTATGTTTTTATTGTTTGTTGTCCATTGTTTGCTCGCCATAAATCCGTTACAGAAGCTAGCGCTTAAATATTTATGTATACCAGCTACATCTATTCCATCGGAGAGATTGTTTAATAAGGATGGTTTGCCATACAACGACCGAAGAAATCGACTAAGTCCAGGAAAAGTCGATCAAATACTATTTTTAAATAGTGCTAAAAAATTAAAATGACTTTCTTTTGTGTTTTTTAGTTTGTAAGTTTCTTTTTTTTATTAAGTAGTTTTAGTAACTTTTATGTTTTTATTGATTGTTGTCCATTGTTTGCTCGCCATAAATCCGTTACAGAAGCTAGCGCTTAAATATTTATGTATACCAGCTACATCTATTCCATCGGAGAGATTGTTTAATAAGGATGGTTTGCCATACAACGACCGAAGAAATCGACTAAGTCCAGGAAAAGTCGATCAAATACTATTTTTAAATAGTGCTAAAAAATTAAAATGACTTTCTTTTGTGTTTTTTAGTTTGTAAGTTTCTTTTTTTATTAAGTAGTTTTAGTAACTTTTATGTTTTTATTGTTTGTTGTCCATTGTTTGCTCGCCATAAATCCGTTACAGAAGCTAGCGCTTAAATATTTATGTATACCAGCTACATCTGTTCCATCGGAGAGATTGTTTAATAAGGATGGTTTGCCATACAACGACCGAAGAAATCGACTAAGTCCAGGAGAAGTCGATCAAATACTATTTTTAAATAGTGCTAAAAAATTAAAATGACTTTCTTTTGTGTTTTTTAGTTTGTAAGTTTCTTTTTTTATTAAGTAGTTTTAGTAACTTTTATGTTTTTATTGTTTGTTGTCAATTGTTTGCTCGCCATAAATCCGTTACAGAAGCTAGCGCTTAAATATTTATGTATACCAGCTACATCTGTTCCATCGGAGAGATTGTTTAATAAGGATGGTTTGCCATACAACGACCGAAGAAATCGACTAAGTCCAGGAGAAGTCGATCAAATACTATTTTTAAATAGTGCTAAAAAATTAAAATGACTTTCTTTTGTGTTTTTTAGTTTGTAAGTTTCTTTTTTTATTAAGTAGTTTTAGTAACTTTTATGTTTTTATTGTTTGTTGTCCATTGTTTGCTCGCCATAAATCCGTTACAGAAGCTAGCGCTTAAATATTTATGTATACCAGCTACATCTGTTCCATCGGAGAGATTGTTTAATAAGGATGGTTTGCCATACAACGACCGAAGAAATCGACTAAGTCCAGGAGAAGTCGATCAAATACTATTTTTAAATAGTGCTAAAAAATTAAAATGACTTTCTTTTGTGTTTTTTAGTTTGTAAGTTTCTTTTTTTTATTAAGTAGTTTTAGTAACTTTTATGTTTTTATTGTTTGTTGTCCATTGTTTGCTCGCCATAAATCCGTTACAGAAGCTAGCGCTTAAATATTTATGTATACCAGCTACATCTGTTCCATCGGAGAGATTGTTTAATAAGGATGGTTTGCCATACAACGACCGAAGAAATCGACTAAGTCCAGGAGAAGTCGATCAAATACTATTTTTAAATAGTGCTAAAAAATTAAAATGACTTTCTTTTGTGTTTTTTAGTTTGTAAGTTTCTTTTTTTTATTAAGTAGTTTTAGTAACTTTTATGTTTTTATTGTTTGTTGTCCATTGTTTGCTCGCCATAAATCCGTTACAGAAGCTAGCGGTTAAATATTTATGTATACCAGCTACATCTGTTCCATCGGAGAGATTGTTTAATAAGGATGGTTTGCCATACAACGACCGAAGAAATCGACTAAGTCCAGGAGAAGTCGATCAAATACTATTTTTAAATAGTGCTAAAAAATTAAAATGACTTTCTTTTGTGTTTTTTAGTTTGTAAGTTTCTTTTTTTATTAAGTAGTTTTAGTAACTTTTATGTTTTTATTGTTTGTTGTCAATTGTTTGCTCGCCATAAATCCGTTACAGAAGCTAGCGCTTAAATATTTATGTATACCAGCTACATCTGTTCCATCGGAGAGATTGTTTAATAAGGATGGTTTGCCATACAACGACCGAAGAAATCGACTAAGTCCAGGAGAAGTCGATCAAATACTATTTTTAAATAGTGCTAAAAAATTAAAATGACTTTCTTTTGTGTTTTTTAGTTTGTAAGTTTCTTTTTTTTATTAAGTAGTTTTAGTAACTTTTATGTTTTTATTGTTTGTTGTCAATTGTTTGCTCGCCATAAATCCGTTACAGAAGCTAGCGCTTAAATATTTATGTATACCAGCTACATCTGTTCCATCGGAGAGATTGTTTAATAAGGATGGTTTGCCATACAACGACCGAAGAAATCGACTAAGTCCAGGAGAAGTCGATCAAATACTATTTTTAAATAGTGCTAAAAAATTAAAATGACTTTCTTTTGTGTTTTTTAGTTTGTAAGTTTCTTTTTTTTATTAAGTAGTTTTAGTAACTTTTATGTTTTTATTTTTTGTTGTCCATTGTTTGCTCGCCATAAATATGTTTGATGTCAGTCATTACTCGCAGAACGTTATAGTGTTGCTCTATTTTTCTTCTTCGTAAATGTCCAAACACTGTTTTCCAATTGCTTTCGGTGAAACTTTCGAGTTTTATTGAAGCTTCCCACGTACTCCTACTTTACTCCATTTTTATTGTAGAATCGAGTTACAAATAGGCCCAGTCCTCGAAAACACTCATTTTGACTTTTAGGGCGAATTGAGAATTTGGATCGACCACGAGGCAAATCCAAGGCTTGAAAATTGCTCTCGGCAGAAATCTGTGTTCACATATCACGCTCGCTCTCAGATATGAGTATTGCAGATAGCGTTACCGATAGGTTCTTGTACGCATCCATTCGTTGCAAAGTGGATAAATTATTACAGCAAAAAAAAAGCAAAATTTGAAAATTCAAAATAATGTTAAATATGGAATGCAATATTGCTTTGAGTTCATTTTAACACGTTTTTCAAACAAAATTGTTTGTATTTTTGTTTGCTATCTCTACTATGAATGTCATTCAGCAAGAAACATCCCAAAACGTGTATCTTTACTTTTCATTTTCGGATGGAGATTACAAAAACAACATTAAAAAGCTCGAGCCCAAACTTTTTCAGGGGCTTTTACCCAAGCTTTTCCCAGAAAGTAAAGAATCAGATCTATTATGTATATGCCCTCCCGCTATCTGATCTTGCATCCTAACAGCAAATGTACAAGTACATACTCTCGTATATAAATCATCTCTAATTTCTTAAGACTCACTTCTAACTTGATACTCAGGATAGACAGCTGATACCATTTATATTTTACTCCATATAACTTAAATGAAATAAAGTGAATTAATTAACTAACAGTGTGAACATTATTTTACTAAGATATAACACATTTCCTTTCGTTCCACAATCAGAATGCAAACATGTCCATAGTTCCGACAACGATACACAAAAGAACGAGATAATAAAGGAGAGCGAACATGTCTGCTTAGTTTAGTTACAAATAAATGAAATAATCAAAGACACACATGTGTAGATAATGTGTTTGTGTTGCGAAATTCCCAATCAAAGCCAATACACAAGAAAAAGAACGAGTAGAGTGTTGAGCTCCATAAAAATCCAAACCAAAGCACAATCCACATACCTACACGAACGAAAAAGTTCCATATCTCAAATTGTCTATAACCTTTCTTCGTTATGAGTATGGTCGAACCGATTTACATTCAGTCGGACATGAAGGAACTAGGAACTACTAATTCCACTATAATCCACGCCTAGCAATATGTGTGCAACTCATCATACTCATAGTTCCTTTGAACTTTCCTTGTCTTAAGGACTATTCACATGAGAACGACCAACGAACGACGAATGAACGAACATTCGTTAATTTTGACATTTCATTCACATGAGTGTTTTACATTCGTCACGAATAACGAACACAATTTACATGCAAAACAAAAATGGGGAATGATTTTGAGGTTAAGCACGCGCGAAAAATTTATTCGTTGGAGTGTGGATTGTATGTGGAACGAGAATAAAGTCTGACAGTTCGTACCTACTAGATGTTTATTCGTAACGAATAAACTTTTTTTCTCATTTTTTTTTAATTTTAGGCACAAAAATAAAAGTATGTTCACCGAAAAATAAGTATGAACCATATTTCCATCGTTTCCTAAAAAATTCGCGAGGAATTTATGCTTGTAAGGTAATTAAAATCGCATTTCCTGATTTATTCGTCGTTCGTTGGTCGTGCTCATGTGAATAGTCCTTTATTGTTATGTATGTATCATAATTACTAGGATATGAGGGTTGGTTGAGTTAGTACATTTGTTATTGTCAGATTCAAATAAGATAGGTAAATGTTTGGATTTTGTATGTGTTTTAAGTAGTTTTGCTGTTGAGCATTGTGATACATATGTGATTTGAATTGATTTGGAACTTTGGAATCATAATGCAGGTAGATAACTGGTAATAATACATTTTATAATTTTTTCTTCTGTTTATTTCTTGAACGTTTTTATTGTAATTCGATTTGTGGTTTCGGATAAAAATTTATTTATATAAGTGGAATTGGGTATAAATTTTTATTTTTTCTTAACTCAGAACGGTTTCTTATGTCCTTTTCAATTTATTTTAGTACAAAGACGAGTTCATTAATATCAACTGCCCTGTGATTTCCCCATTACTCTATTCAAAACCTTACTAGTTCCGATTGAAAAAAGAACCTTTCCATGTTCGGTCCGGCTATGAAACTATTTCGCGCAACTCTATTGTAAACACCCCATTTTTTAGAGTAATAAAGTTGCTTTGATGTTATATTATATATTATATAATATTATAGGTTTTCCAAACCAAATCCAAATCCAGAACTGCATGCGAACGCATCACATCACTTTCAGCTGGAACTACTGAAACAACAAATCTACTACTCATAGAAAGGAGGCCATCCGAAGTCAATCCTTCGAATTCAAGAAAACTTATTTCGATACTAGGACAAGCCTCGATATTTTTATTTCAAAATATCACCAGCTACATGCTGATGTTGGCGGTAATGGTTTACAATGTATATGTCTTTGCATCTATAGTCCTGGGAATGGGTCTGGGCTATTTTCTCTTCGGACACATCTCCATGAAAGTCAATATGGAAAATATACGAGCCAGAACTACAAATGTATTATGTGCAGATCGGAGTCTACCTGACGGTAACGTTTTTTTCATACATTCAATTATAAAGCTTAACGGTGTTTTTTAAATATGAATTTATTTTTAAACAGGCTCCGCTTCGATTTCTGGACAACAGGGAAGCGAACAAGTTGACATTGATGGCAACCCATGCTCCTCGACCTCATACCACAACCAAGCTGTTACCCAAGAACGCATTGCAACCATAGAATCAGAAGTAGAAATACACCCATGCACAGATGCTCATGACACAGAAAATCACCACACCTGTCGGCTGTAACATAAAATGACTGTTCAGAATGAGAATGTGCTTCTTTAGTTCTCAATGTCAGACTCCAGTATTGTCAAATCTGTAAGAAGAAAGTGAACCAACATAAAGAAGAAGAACATTCCAAAATGAGAGTGTCGTTCAATCTCTGAATGTACATAAATATTTAAAGCAAATAGCAGAAAACTGAAGAACTGTACAACTATATAGTGCCTAGTGTAGGATTGAATATTTTTATCAATGAATTCATAGTAGGCAAAAGATAACATTGCCATTTTTATGTTTGCTTCATGCCAAACTATGCTCAACATTATACAAATTAGAGAAAGCATTAGTCTTTAGTCGGAGTAGTAGTTGAAACCACTTGCAGATACGTAATCTTTATAGAAAAAAAATCTGTTGTTTTTTTCATAGCTACTCTGCAGCTAATGACTGTTTTTGGTTACAATATATTTTTGTTTTTCTCATTATAAATTCTTTTGTGAGCCACACACGAATTTATTATTTTTTGTTTTGTTTTATATTAACCATATATTGTTATTGTAAAGCAAAGTAATTGTACATAATATTGTAATTGAAATATAATATTCCTTCTAAGTATACCTCATAATGAAAGCGTATCTCATCATCAATCATGAAAAAAAGAAATGTAGATGTTTCAGTTGTTGTTCGTGTGCCAGTGATTTTCAAACGGAGCCAAACATCTAGGAGTAATCCTAGATAACAAGCTTCGTTTGTTTAAACATGTCGAACTGAACACTGCTAAGGCACTGTCAGTCTTTTGGCATTGCAAGGGAGTCTTCCGGAAGACATGGGGATTGTTATCGAAAGGGGTCCTACATCATGGGCTGTAATGTCAAAACCATTTTTCATTTAAAGAGATGTCTATAGCACAATATGCACTGGAGCTTTGAGAAACTCGCAAGAGGCATGTCTTTTGCCTCACGGCTGATGGATATGCGATCGTAAGACGAAATTCTGAATTGAGTCTTTTTTGAGTTTCAGAGTACCACGGCACAACTGGAAATGAGATTGCCGATGAACTTGCAAGGCAATGATCTCAAACAGCTTTCTCATCTGAACCAGCGCTTGGTCTATCAGGGTCTTCAACGAGGGCTTCAATCAACGATTTACTATGGCTTGGTTATAAGCTTGTTGGTGTTGAAACAGGCACTTCTCTTTTGCCAAGTAAATAAACGTCTAAGGATTAAGTGATACCACACTCTGCAAGCTGATGTGCCACGGCAGTCAAATAAAATTTTTTTTTTGATAACACATGGGTTTGTTAACAAAACCTGGGTCAACCTTGGGTAAAGTCCAACAAACGAACCTGCTATTAGTATCAGCTCCGTGACTTAAAAAAACACGCAGTTTGACATTGAGGGCGAATGAAGACTTTTATGAAAAGCGTTTCGTGGATAATGCCTATTCCCATGAACCATGGGAAACCAATTAATTGTGGTCCGAAAGAATGCCAATGAACCAATGCCTGCTAAGCTGGAGTAGAAATGTTCCTTTTTTTTTCTTGGAAATATCTGGCTCTGATAGCTCGATGTTTATTTATTAGTTTGGCTTAATTCAAGCTTAATGGATGCGAGTGATGAACCGATTTTGCCCAGCTTATCCGCCATTTCATTACCAGAGTTATGTCATGGTGTCCTGGAACACAAATTAAAAGTTATTGTGTTCGTTGAGTGGTACCCGTGGTGTGATGTGATTCCCTTACAAGGTATAGTTGTGGCCTAGGGGCTCCTCGCTCTGTTGCGACACCTTATTTATTTATTTTATTTATTTATTCGTGAGCTGAGCAGTCTTGTATTGCGACAGTTAATAATATTTTGTTTATGAGGTTTCGAATAGATTGATTTAAATCAAATTCGTGTTTACACTACTTAATAAGAATATTAGCATCGTAATAAAATTTACGCTTTATTTTTAATAAAAACAAATCACATCAAAGAATGAACAAATTAATTAATATTTTGTAACAATGGATGAGATAGCCTTTATTGTCGCCTGATTGCCTTTTGCCTATGATATTCGAGGTGCGCGAAAGCTTGGTGCATTTCTCTCAATCAATCCTCAATCAATAATGGAGAGGACTTACGATTTTCTGCTGAATGCGAAAGCACTTTTCATGACAGTATTACTTTAGGAGGACTTGTCGATTCCTCGCGAAATTTGGTAACCAGAAAAAACCGTTTTAGATATTAAGGAAATGAAAAGATAGAATGGCGCAAAAGCTTTGAAAACCTTGAATGAATGAATGAATGAAAATTGGGGTTTTGTATTGTACCTTGTGAAGTTTTGTGTGTAATAAAAGAGAAACGACTTGATGGTACGAAAGTTTAATTTAGAATGAAAAATAGTTGAAAAATAATTACATAGAAAGAAAAAATAAAAAGCAAAGAAGAAGTGATTAAATTTGAACAAGTAAAAGTAGCAAAGAAGAAGTGATTAAATTTGAACAAGTATAAAAGTAAAATAGATTAAGTTGTTATTTCCAACATACCTCGACCTGTTTAGATCTATTGTACCCCCTACTTCTTAAGTGGTATTCCTTAATTAAAGTACTTCATCCAGATTAGTTCCTTTGATGAAACTTAGTATCTGGGTTACGCTTAGGAGTTTTAGCTCCCTCTCCTCTATATAGTAGGATCCTAAGTACTTCTTTCTTTGGTGTATTAGAGCTTCGCAGTCACCTAGGAGGTGATCAGGAGATTCTTCCTGTTCGTTGCAATATCTGCATTGGTCGTCGCTCTCTATGCCTAGTACTTTTAGATGTTTTCTTAGCCTGCAGTGTCCGGTTAAAAACCCGGCTAGCATTCTTACATTGTTTCTATTAAGTTAACCTTGGTCATTAACGAATTTTCTTGTAAGCAACTTCAAAAAGTTGCTTATGCACATGGCACATCATATGACTATCGAAAAAATGGGTTTGAGGACAGCAAAATTGTTCTAGAACTATCGGGAAAATTAAGTTGATTTTGAAACCCAATTTTTTGAACCTCTTAAGAAGCTGTCCGACGGCAACTGAATCCTTAAATCAAATGTGCTTATATTCTTTGCTCACTAAAATAAGTAAACTAGATAAAAAGTACTTGAAATGATCATATTTAACACAGATTTCGTTAACGCTTCTATTAACCGCTACACTATTCAAAGTTAATTTGAATTTGACGGCCGTCGTTAGTCAAAAGTTTTTTGGAACAAAAAGATGTATACATAGTTGGTGCGAGAAAACCTGAACTATTGGAAACTGTGACAACCTAAGATTTGTTCTTAAACCTTCGAGAAGTAGAAAAAAAGATTGTCAGCGCTCGCTGATATTGTGCTTGAAAATAAATATATTTTAATAAATTCTATAGGGCAAGCCTCCTACGAAAATGAAAGTGATAATCAATGAATGATGAACTTTTGGAAGTTATTTGCGATAAGGTCATAGGCATAGATTGTTTTTAATAGCATTGTGAGTGTACATAAACATTGGGATTTAATGGTAGGAAGAAATAATCATTTTCAATTCTTCACTGTCATCTGGACTGTTCTTAGATGAATGGAAATCCTCTTTCTCTTTTTAAATCGGATTCCAAAAACAATGTAGAGAAATTTGTAAACTATCTGAGATTCCTAAGTTTTTTGAAAGCCTTGTCAAAAAAAAAAACTTGATTTCCTAGTGAAGGAACATAAGTGGTCCTCAACATGGGTTCATCTCGGGAAGATCAACAATCACCAATTTAACATGTTTCTCTTCTTGCGTTGTTGAAAGTAGTGATCAAGTGGATGTTATTTATACCGATTTTAGCAAAGCGTTTTTTTCGGTTTGCCACAAAATATTGCTTCAAAAATTGAAATCATTTGGTTTCCACTCAAGCCTCCTTCAATGGATCTGTTCCTTCCTCATAAAAAGGGTTCCAAAAAACAAAATTGACGAATTCACCTCAAGGCAAATAAATTGTACCTCGTACGTCGTGTATTTATCGATTATATTGTTAACTGTGTACGCAGACGATCTGAATCTTTTTCTGAAAGTAACCTCTATTAGCGATTGCCAAAAACTCCAATTGGATCTTGATAATCTATCTCGCTGGTGTGTGTTAAACCGCTTGAATCTTAACGCCAAAAAATGTTTTGTGCTTTCTCTCTCAAGAAAGAATCATACGCAAGAGTTTTCATATTATTTTGATTGCAACCCTCTTCAGAGAACTGAACAATTTAAGGATTTAGACGTACTTTTTGACTCCAAATTCTCTTTTACACCACATATAGAAGCTGTTGTATCAAAAGCTAACTCAATGTTTGGATTTATCAAAAGAAACTCCACAGACTTTACTAACTCCTACACCCTTGTGTCTCTTTATACCTCACTAGTGAAACCCAACCTAGAGTATGCAGACATCGATCGTCTGGAACCCTCACCAACAATGTTTTTCCGATCGAATTCAGAAAGTTCAGAATAGGTTAACGAAGTATGCATATTACAAAATGCGATGGTGCTTTCATTCAAATTCCACAGCTAGGCAGTCTTCTAGTTTTGCAGTCGCTCAAATCACGTAGAACTAGTCCTTTATTTGTATTTATGCTCCAGAGAGGCCGTTGAAGGATAGAAATCTTCTTTTTCAATCAAGGCACAGAACTAATTATGGCATGAGTGAACCAATTTCAAGATCAGTTAGAGAGTTTAATGAAATTTCTGGTCATATTGATTTAGCCTTCTCCAGAGATGAATTTTGAGATGAATTGCATTACATACTTTTAAGAAATTGAAACCTATTTTGTTATAATGTGTAATCTGTTGAGCACATTGCTCGTAGGTGAAATAAATAAATCAATAAACAGGGCATGCAAATGATAAAAGCACCAAAGCCTTAACTCAATGGGTCCTTGTTTATGAGGTTTCGAATAGGTTGACCCTGCAGTGGCTCATTATTTATACGTTTCCGTCTAAACACAGTTCAAGCATAGTTTTATATGAGCGAAACGCATATTGGAGTTGAGGGCACTTGAACTTTTATTTCGATTTTAAATCAAACACAAAAGCATAGTTTAGACTTTAGACAGAAGTAATTTCATTTACGCACATCCCGATATGAAACAAAAAGCTTTTCAATGCATTTGACCTATAAATGAAGAGAAACAATATCTTCATTTATTTATATACAATAGGTCAACTTCTTCCCCTTCTTCTTTTTTTTCCGGGATTACGAGCATCGTGATTTCTACGAGATAACAGCTCTTTGACTGCTTAACATTAGTGATCCGCTCGTGTGGTACGCCGCTTCATTAGGTGAAGGAATTTTGAGCCACAATACCTTAATGAAAACTCTTCCGCTGAATATGATTCACTCTAATTTGTTTTCTTTCGATTAATCAAAACTTATTTACTAGACAAATCCATCACAAACATTTTACTTACCACCGCCTCAACGGGAAACGACGCGACGCACGATGAGATAGCAAAAAAACCAATGCTTTCGATTGGATAGAAAACAAAAATAAAAATAACTTTTGCCGTAGGCAGTTTTTTTTGATGTTATGTCATCATCGACCTCATCAAAACTAAAAACTTTTTATTGTGAAACCCAAACAAACTAAAACTACTTAATCACACTAATGGCACATTAATTTTTAAGTAATTCGCCTTTTTCGTTCACAACGATCTTTCGAATAAATCCACTCTTTTCGGCAATAACTTGGTTAACGCTCTTTCCCTTTGAGTTCGCAAACCATCCGAGGTTATCGACTATCAAATGAGTAGTAGAACAGCCATCACACTCAAGGATAACAACACCTTTATTGTAGGCAGCTTCGGAAACAGTTTTGATGTTTCTTGTGTTGCAGATTTTACAACGATATGCAATTTCCAGCTTGCGGTCCAAACGTTGAATGTTTTTTAGAAGCGATTCATTTGCAACGCCAAGTTTGGTGTTCTTAAGTAGCGAAGTGCTAAGTAGCTCGTTTGGAAGAAATTGATTGTTGTTGTTTGAGGCTGCTGTGCTGACATGGTTGGTAGGGGTAGCCTCTGCCGGGAAGGAGTTTAGAAGTGAGTTCTGCCTTAGAGCGGCTAGTGTGCGAACACTAAAAAGTTGACGAAGTGAATTCATTACTAGCTCATGCTATAATTTTGATACTTAAGCTTTTAGCACCACAAATAAAATTAAAGGTTATTTATTTTTGTTCTATTTCTGACCACACGATTTTTTTTTGTTTTGCACACTCTTCGAGTAGAATGTCAAACTGACAGTCTGTCAAAACGGTAAGGGTTCGTTCGACTTTTGTAAGTGATGAAGAAAAGATCCGTTTCCTTAGTTCACCAATTGTATGTGAAATTTATATCAACAGTAGCGGTGCTAAAAAGTTATCTGCAGTTTGCCACCATACAAATAATCAAAGGTAAACGTTAGTATGACTGAGTAAGTAAAGATAACTAATTGGAGCATACTGCAATAATTTACTGAGGCTAATTAAGATTACATATATAGAGGCCAACTTCAATGTGCTTTTTCAGACGATATTAAAACTGTGTTTCCTTCAAAATAGTGCAGTCGTTCGAAAGAAAGATAGATTCTGGTGTTTCGTAGATTTTAAGACAAATTAACTAGCTATCGCTCAGTCACTGACCTTCGACTATAGATGATGATCAGACTGTTATCGCCAAAAAGATACGAAATTATACATGAGTTTATAATATCGTGTGATTTTTATACTTAAAGGAGCTCCCAAGCCATTAAGCCTTGCGCAAACCAGTGTGGTGAGTGCGTGCGATGCGATTGCGATTAGTCAAATCCCTATGTAATCTTATGGACGTTTGACTTAATGCATAGGGATTTGACTTATCGCAATCGCATCACACGCACTCACCGCATTGTTTTGCGCAAGGCTTAAAACTGTCTTTGCAGTTGTTGTCAACATTTCAACAGATGAACATGTCCTTCTAAAAAAATAAAAAATAAATGTGGTGGCGCAACAGACTGAAGAGCCCCTGGGCCTAGCACATTTCTCACAACCATGTCTGGTATGAGGATATGGAAGGGATCTACATTTTTCTGCCGGTTCCCAACGGCTAATCGAGAAAGCGCTTTTCATGGCAATGAATACTAATGGAGGACTTGCCAATTCCGCGATACCCGTGGAAAAAAATTTTTTGCCTGTGTTGAGACTTGAACTCGAACCTCTGAATTAACAGGCGGACATGCTATCCATCACACCACGGGCACCACATGTTGTTCTTCTGCATCTATAATTTTTCATCTGCAGCCATAATTCTATTCGTTTCTCTTTTTAACTTATGTGTTTTATAATCTTCATCCGTCCCGCTTTACTTTTCTGCACTTTCGAACTTGCAGAAACAAAAAAATAAAGAAAATAAGAACATTTTTATTTACACACAACGATAATGGAAAGTTAAAGTTCATCCAAGTTCTTTTGTTTGACTTTTTTGTAGTTCTTCCAAAAAAATGTACACATTTGGCTTTCAAATGCAAAAAATTTTTATGTGTAAACAAAACTGTCGCAAAATATTATTCATTCGATCTCCAAATCGAACAAAGTTTTTGTCCCAAAATGTTCTCTGCATGTCAAACCAAAACCTAATTATCTGGCATCACTTGGTTTGGGACAAGTTTTTAACAACTGCCATTTTTATTTATTATCGTAAAGGAGTGCTTATTGTTTTCTCATTTACATTTTCATCAAAATTTACATAAAATATAACATAAAATTGTAAATATGTTTATATTAAACAATAATCTAATACCGGTGCCAAACGTATATGATTAAATTTTCTACATAAAAGCCCCAAAATCCTTACAAAATGTATTTGTAAAATGTCGGTCATAAGGAACAACTGCTTCAGCTGCGTACCTATAAAACATGAACGAAAAAAATTGTATTTTATTAAGAAAAAAAAAGTTCTCTACAAATTAATGAAATAAATCAAATGCAATGAAGGCCCTTCCAGTGCTATTAAGATTATTTATTATTATAATTCTCACATACCAAATTGAAGCGCTTTGCCCCGAAATATGTAGCTGTGAGAAACAAAACAAGAACTTTTTAAAAGCAAAATGTGGGGGAACTGTCTCAACAAAGATCACCAGCATGAAAGAACTAGACTTCGAAGAGGACTTCGAAAATGTTATTGTTTTGTATGAAAAACAAAGAAGTGTATTGATAAAAGAATTTTAATTTTTATTTTGTTTGGTTTTAGGGATCTAAGTAACAACCAAATTGCGCATATTGTCAAGGATGACTTTGCTAACTACACTAACATGAAGCGATTGGATTTATCATTCAATTCATTGAAACAAGTTGACGATACGATGTTTGGTGATATTCCGAATTTGGAAAAGTTAAAATTGGCTACGAATGTCATTGTGCACATTTATCAAGGGTCCTTCGAGAACCTTAAGATGCTTAAGAGCCTGTAAGTCTATTTTTTTTGTCATATGAACCGAATATTGATTGTTTTTAATTGCCAATAATTTTTGATATTTTTTATTTACCTCGAATTGCACTTGCAATTCGCGTAATGTGGTAAGCTCACATAATTTGTTAGAAGAAAAAGCTGGATCGTAGGAATCGAGTACCATTTTTTGGAATTTCAGATCCGACATCTTTTAATGGGGGAAGAACTCGTAAAAAAAAGAAATAGAACACCAAACTTGTTTTGACCAAATTGAAGGGATTGAGCACATTCATCACAATTGAGCTTTCCATATTATAATCTAACCTTTTTCGGCCTCTGATTATAAATAAATGAATGAATAATTTGGGGTTTTGTATTGTACCTCAACCTGCTTAGATCTATTGTACCCCCTACTTCTTAAGTGGTATTCTTTAATTTAAAGTACTTCACGCAGATTAGTTCCTCTGATGAAACTTAGTGTCTGGGTTACGCTTAGGAGTTTTAGCTGACTCTCCTCTACGTAGTAGGATCCTAGGTACTTCTTCCTTTGGTGTATTAGAGCTTCGCAGTAAAAAAAAAAAATAAATAAATAGGGTGGCGCAACAGAGCGAGGAGCCCCTGGGCCTAGCGCATTTCTCACAACCATGCCTTGTGAGGGAATGGAAGGGACCTACAATTTTTATGCCGTTTCCAAACGGCTTATCGAGAAAGCGCTTTTCATGGCAATGAATACAACGGAGGACTTGCCAATTCCTCACGAAAGGCGATACCCGTGGAAAGAACATTTTTGCCTCTGTTGGAATTCGAACTCGAACCTCTGGATTAACAGGAGGACATTAGTCTGCAGTGTCCGGTTAAAAACCCGGCTAGCATTCTTACATTGTTTCTATTCAGTTTTATTACGTCTTTGTAACGTTTTTTTGTTGAAAGTGCCAAGTAGACGTTTGGCTTGGCGCATCTTGGGGAGGTAATTCCAGTGTTTAGCTCTGTTGTCTTCCTCCAACTTTTTGATTTCATTCTTTATGTGGCTTTCCGTTATTCCACAAAAAGGTTCCGGTCCAATGAGTGGTGATCCGGCTCCTATCTTTGCCAGTTCGTCTGCCTATTCATTGCCTACGATTCCTACATGTCCTGGTACCCAATAGATTGTAACCTTGTTATTACTGCCCAGTTTGTTCAATTTGTCAATGCATTCGCTGACAAAATTTGAGGAGATTGGCCTTAATTGCAAGTTGACTGTCCGTCATTATTGCAATATGTTTCTTTTTATATTTCCTGTCAATGTTTACTTCCGCTCATTTGCGTATTGCATAGACTTCTGCTTGGAATATGCTTGACATTCTTCCCATAGGTACTAAAATTTTTGTTCTTGGCCCAAAAATTCCTGCTCCAGTTCGCTCCGTTGTTTTTGAGCCATCTGTATACCATTTTATTGCCTGGGTCTTAACTGAGTAAGCCTCTTTTTCACTTTGCCATGCCTTTTTGTTACTTAGCTCAACGTCGAAGAGCTTATCGAATTTGAATTCCTTGGTCTTGCTATCCCGAGCTAAGCAATCCAAGAGCTAAGACAAAGCAACTTGAATAAGGGAGCAACCATTTTCAAAATAGCCGCTCAAAGAAGGAGAAATGCGCAGGAGATTCGTTAGCCGAAGTTCATCAATGATGCTCAAGGACTGCTACTTGTGGATGACGACGAAATTCTTCACAGGTGGCGACAGTATTGTGATGATCTTTTGAATGAACAGTTTCCTCGGCGCCACTTTCCAACAGCTGCACCTAACTTTACGGAAGTATCCGACGTTACAGTCGAAGAAGTTAGGGAGGCAGTTAAGAACTCCAAAAAAGGCAAAGCGATTGGGCCAGACGAGGTACCATATGCGTTTTGGAAAAATATGGGAGACATCGGGTTAAGATGGCTCACGATTCTCATCTCCAAACTTATAAGAGGTGACAGTTTGCCTAATCAATGGAGGGAAAGCTTTCTTCTTCCAATGTACAAGGGAAAGGGAGATACCAGAAGCTGTGACAACTATCGTTCGATCAAGTTGATGTCCCACACTATGAAGATCGTTGAGCGGGTTTTGGATAGCCGACTGCGGAAAATAATAAGGCTGTCTGATGACCAATGCGGGTTTGTCGCGGGTAAGTCAACTACAGACGCAATCCAAAGCATAAGGATCATTATGGAAAAACACCGAGATGCCTTAGAGGATTTGCATATTGTGTTGGTTGACTTCGAAAAGGCATTCGATCGACAACCACGAGATCTGATATGGGTGGCCCTCAGACACCGAGGAGTTCCTGAAGCCTATGTGCGAATAATTATGGACATGTACGAAGTAGCAGTTACAAAAGTGAGATGCCCAGCTGGAGTCACCGAAGAATTCCAAATAACAGTAGGTGTACATCAGGGAAGTATCTTGAGTCCACTGCTCTTTATTGCTGTTCTGGATTATTTGCTCGAAGGAAAAGTAACGGACAATAAAGTACAACAATTATTCTTTGCTGACGATGGAGCCATCATAAGCGAGGATCCTACATCCCTGCAACGAGCACTTGACGTTTGGATTGATGTTCTGGAAGGAAATGGGTACCGTATTAGCGCTAAAAAGACTGAATACCTGTGCTGCCCTTTTTCTGATCCAGACAAGCCTATTCCAGACATTTATTTGAATGGAAATGTGCTTCCCAAGTGTGAAAAGTTTAAATATCTGGGATCTATGATCAATAGTGAAGCATCTTGTGATGACGACATCAATCATCGAGTAAGCGTGGGGTGGATGAAGTGGCGAGAAATCTCCGCTATCTTCTGTGATCGAAAAATGCCCCCTAAGCTGAAGGGAAGACTCTACACAGCAGTTGTCCGTCCAGCTCTGACATACGGTTCACAATGTTGGACAATGTACAAAAAGTATGAGAGCAAATTGACGGCAGCCGAAATGAAGATGCTTCGGATGACAGCAGGAGTAACAAAGCTTGATCGAATTAGAAGTACTAAGATCCGTGGAAGCCTTCATGTCAAAAGTACCATCTTGGACAAAATTCAGCACGACCGGCTCAGTTGGTATTGTCATGTTCAAAGGAGAGATCCGCAGAACCCCGTCAAAAAGGCAATATCGTACAACGTTTCAACAAATTCGCGACGAAAAAGAAAAGGCAGGCCAAAACACTCCTGGTGCAAGCAAATGCAAAAACAGCAGCATTTGGTTGGCCTCAGACATGGAACAATCCAAAACCGGGAGGCTTGCCGACGATTTCTGAGGTCAACGCGGCGTACCCCACAGGCGGATCACTAGTGTGAAGCAGCAAAGTGGGAGAGTTGTGATCGCTTCAAGATCACTACTCGTAACGCCGAAAATGAAAAAGAAGAAGAAGAAGGTCTTGATATCCCGAGGGAAGCCAATGAGTGGTAACTCGTTCGATATTATGCTCTTTTCGCTAGATTTCAGAACACACTCAGTCTCTTTGGCAAATCTAGCTATCGTTGCATTTGAGATGCTTCTTATTACCAGGTGCAATGGTGTCAGATCTAGCAATACTTCCAAAGCCGCAGTTGGACAGCTTCTCATTGCCCCTGATATGCATATGCACGCAAGTCTTTGTACTTTTTCTAAAGCTTTTCAGTCAGTTCTCTTGTTCCAGACTACTGCTCCATAGGGAAGGATAGGTCTTACCATCATTAAGTACATCCACCGAATAATACTTGGCTTACAACACCTATACTATACTTTTGCATATCATTAGGGTTTTCTTAGCCTTTCAGTTGCTGCTTCTATTTGTTTTTTCCACAGGAGCTTACTACATATATAGAATCACGCCTAGATACTTAACCTTTGTTGTGGGTACTATGGTTACTCCATCCAGTGTAATGTCTTTCATAAGTGGCAGGAGTCTTCTTCTGGTGAATGGTATAATTGTAGTTTTTGTGGGGTTGATGTTCAGTCCTACAGATGTAGACCACTTTTTCGTGATTGCCAGACCCCTCTGTATTATATCGCATAGGGTTTCTTCATATTTCCCACAGGCTAATAATGTGATGTCATCAGCATAGCCAATGCATCTTATGCCTTGCGTGGCAACTTTTTCTAATAGTTCATCTACTTCTAGACTTCAAAGTAGAGGTGATAAGACCCCTCCTTGTGGGCAGCCTCTCGTAGTGATGATTCTCTGAATCGTTTGGCTAGAGTGTGTTTCTGACGTTCTTGTACTCAGCATTGCACTAACCCACTTTATAATTCTAATCGAAGTGTCCTTTATCTGAAGTGCTTTGTTAACCGCCTCGTGTGAGGTATTATCAAAGGCACTCTCAATATCCAAGAAACAGCCGATTCGATCACTGTTTCCTTTGAGTCGATTACTTTTTGGATAGTGGTTGAGAGATGGTATAAGGCAGTTTCCGTAGATCTACCTGCTCTGTATGCATGCTGTCTAGTGTTTAGTAGATTGCTCACTACAATTTCTGATCTTAAGAAGTTACCGATCACCTTCTCCATGGTTTTCAGTACAAAGGATGCCTCTGATTAGGTGAAGTAGTAGAATGTTAAGTAGATAGGCCGGGCGCGTGGGTTCGAATCCCGCTCTGGGCATCTACTTTTCTTTCAGCCTCCCAGTTTCATATGGAAGCCGCCCTTGAGGTTTATGTATGTGAAATTACTACCAACTTATTTCCAACTACTGCAACACAAAAAAAAAGGGAAGGCTGCTACTCTGGTAGTACAATGGACCGAATATTAGGTCTGAGTTCTCCAGATTAGCATATAAGCCTCCTCTTAAAAAAAAAAAATGCCTCTGATTAACCAGGCGTTAAGTTTTTCAGTTGACAATTCTTCAGCTGACATTCTTTACAAATTTAGTTTTTCAGTCAAACCGACTGAAAATCTGGATTGTCGACAGTGTACTATTTGGGAAGGTTCTGATTGTTGTCAACTTGGCGGTGCCCAGATGTTGCAACTTACAGTACACATCAGTAGTGCTTCTACACCTCCTCGTAATAATAAGCACTAGGGAGTGATCTCTTCCATCTGGAGGTTATCTGTCAAACTACTGTGTTGGCAAAGGGATGAAAAATAAATAAATAGAAGAACACTATAATGCTCTCCATCAACCAAGAGCCTCGGATTACAATAATGATTTCACCGTTGACAACCCTTCAAACGAATAAGGAACAAAGACCCGGTTCTGCCAGGCCGAGTATAAGACTGCGTCATCTGCTATGGTGACTGCTACATATACATACAAGTGAAGGAAGGCTACTTTTGAGGGCGGCCGTGGTGCAGTGGTAGAGTGTTCAGTAGATAGGCCGGATGCGTGGGTTCGAATCCCGCTCTGGGCATCTACTTTTCTTTCAGCCTCCTAGTTTCGCCGCCCTTGAGGTTATATATGAAATTACTAACATCTTATTTCCAACTACTGCAACACAAAAAAAAAGGGAAAGGCTGCTACCCTGGTAGTACAATGGACCGGAAATTTGGTCTGAGTTCTCCAGGTTAGCATATAAGCCTCCTCTTTTATTAAAAAAAAAAAGGCTACTTGAATGCGGATTTGTTGATATAGGTAGACTCAAGCCAAAATCTAGTTAATAAGTGTATAATGTCCATCCACATCAGGGCTAAATTTGCCGTGAATAGCCCTATATGCGCCCACGCCCCACAGAAAAGGAAAACGATAGTTCCAGAGCTTCTTCTAAGCTTCAGGTGAAAATCGTTCTTGGCGGTTGTAGCGCAAAACTAGGAAAGGAGGACATCTTTGGAAATATCGTCGGAAAATGGAATAAGGCTAAGCGATTTTGCTGCGGGGCGAAATCTTATTGTTGCAACTAGCACACGCTTCCCGAATTTATTGAGG
The DNA here is from genome assembly GCA_914767635.1 of Melanostoma mellinum. Lineage (NCBI taxonomy): Eukaryota > Metazoa > Arthropoda > Insecta > Diptera > Syrphidae > Melanostoma > Melanostoma mellinum. Next base: position 56,974,801 of record OU612059.1, on the reverse strand, counting down.
CAAATGCCAATTTTTATATCATCAACCATCAACCAAGTTTTTTATTTTTTTTATTTTTTTTGGAAAAGTTAAAATTAAGGTTGACCCATTAACTGAACTTTCCGAGGGGTCAACTTTGACTCGAACCACTACCTTGTTGTAGCCAAGGTACAAATGAGGATATCCTGTTCATGACTCGAGCGAACCTAAAGATACCACGTCGGAAAGCTACAATCTCAAGAGATTGCCATTGGCTTCTCCAATCGAGTGTCGTTCCAACTATTCTCGAATGTTATACCGCCATCTTCAAGCATTGAAGACCAGTGGCAGCAATGCCAACAAATTATCAGAAACGATGCCTCTGAGGTTCTGGGTTTTACTCGGCACCGAAAACGAGACCCGTGGTTCGATGAAGGAAGAAGAATGCAGGCAGGCAAATGCAGCCAAACGAACAAGGGTCTAAAAAAGAAAAGGAAGCAGCATGAGAAGCTCTCTTTTGAGGATATTGAGAAATGCCATGGCAGGAATGAGGTTCGGAAGTTTTACCAAAAGGTAAAAAGATCTTAACAGGGTGGAAAAACAATAACTCGAGCCTGTAAACATCAGCAGAAAACATAGTAATAGAGACGCAGTCGCTACTGAGGATCTGGAAAGACCACTTCTGCAGACTGCTTAATGACTATGAAGACACTAACTCCGCTGTCAGGAAGAATGCCATATTCCACTTGGACGATGATCAAGAATGCCGTCCTCTCCGACGTAGAAGAAGTTAAGCTTGCCATATGCAATCTTAGATCAAATAAGACTGCAGATGCAGCTGGTCTTAACACCGAGCTTTTCAAGGTAGCTGGAGATCAGTTGGAAAAGAGCATGCATCAGCTGATCTGCATGATATGGTCGGAAGAAAGCATGCCCGATGAATGGAATTTCAGTATCGTATGCCTGATCCTTAAAAAGGGAGACCCTCACAATTGCGCCAATTACAGAGGGATAAGCCTCCTTACCTCCTTAACGTAGCGTATATCTTGATTACTGTAATATGTGAACGTCTGAAACTCCACTTCAACAATTTGAAAGTTCCTTAGCAATATAATTTTTGAGTCCACAACAACAATAAATAACATTTTTACATTACGGCAGATCTTGGAAAAAACGGCAACATAATATCTGCTGCTTATTAGTTCTCCTCGGGTCTATGAAATAACTCCCACGAAATAAGTCCCACTTTTAAAAACGAAATAAGTCCCACCAAAAATTGCTATTTTGAAAGTGGGAGTTATTTCGTTTTTAAAAGTGGGACTTATTTCGTCAATTGGTGGGACTTATTTCGTTACGCGTTTTTATTTTAAGTGGGACTTATTTCGTTTTGAGTGGGATTAAATTCGTTTTGTAAAGTGGTAGTTATTTCATACCCCTAAATTTATATTTTTTCTTATGCAAAAAGTTATGGTTGTCCCTTTTACGAAATGTCCAATATTTCGTAAAAGGGACAACCATAATTTTTTGTCCTTATCTCTCAGCTCTTCTTGCTTGTATACGATTTTTCTTTATTATTCATCTGCTTTGATTATTCATATTATTCGACGTGTGTTTTTTTCGAAGAGCCAAATACTTCTTATCTGAAATCGCATTAAACAATGAAAAAGTGGGACTTATTTCGTTTATGAAAGTGGGAGTTAATTCATTTAAGAAATATATTATTCAAGGGGGAGTTATTTCATTTCAAGTAAATTTTTAAATCATTTCATTTTGGTGGGACTTATTTCGTTTTCAAAAGTGGGACTTATTTCGTGGGAGTTATTTCATTTTTTTAAGCAATTTTTGGTGGGACTTATTTCGTTTTTAAAAGTGGGACTTATTTCGTGGGAGTTATTTCATAGACCCGTTCTCCTCTTATCTTGAAAATTGAAAATATGTATCAGTTCTTGGCTGAGCGCAATATTGTAGCGCAATATGAAGCGCTACATGGTTATAGCACCGAGTCTATATTGCTAACCAATTTTTCCACAAAATTCATATAGAATATCTTTTGTAGGCCTTCCGTTTGCAAAAGAACCATCGAAATCCAATTTATGTACAATAGACTGCTGTAAGCTATAACAAGGACAATTCCTTCGGATGTCCTAGACATACTAATAAACTACCTAAGACCCCAGACTCCCCTAAGTTGGTGTCTAATAATAATTTCTTCAAGAGAAGCTCGAAAAAATGGTACTCTCTTGGATAATGAAGCCTTACATTTCTACACTGACGTATCCAAATCCTCTGATGGTGTAGGTTAGGTTAGGTAGAATGGGCTGACGGTTGATCTTATTACCGTCACACTTAGATCCATTGTGATACCCTGGAGTATTGTAACGTCCTAGAAACCTATGAGTTTATGTCTGGTCAGTTTTTAACCATTTTGTGGCCTTAGGGAAGTTCAACAGGCTACTTTTTGAAGTGTCTGATAATTCTTCTAGTTCATTTGAAAAGTAGTTGCCAAGAAATTTTTTCCTAATGTGGCAGATTGCTGGGCATTGACAAAGGAAGTGAGTTGTATCCTCATGTTCATCTTCGTCATTGCATCCTCTGCATAGGTCATCGGTGCAAAGACCCATTTTCTTTTTGTTGTAACCTAGTAGGTTATGTCCAGTTATGATACTGATAAGCATTCGCAATGAAGGTCTATTCAATGATAGCAGCTTTCCAGATTCTTTCTTATCATATTCTGGCCATAGTTTCCTGGAAGTAACACAGGAATCTAGGCATTCCCATCTTTCATTGGATTTTCGCATTATTTTGTTACCAATGATCTGTTTCATTTCACAGGGTGGAATCCTGATTGATTTATCAATGAGAGAGAGAGAGGGCCAAGTGCTGATCCTTTCCTCGCTGTTCGTCCGTTTTTTCGTTTCGCGGTATACCACTATGAACAGGAACCCAGCAGAGTCTAACGTTATGCTGCGTGCCAAGAAACCTTAGCTCTTCGCGACAGCAAAAAACAAGCTTTGATTTGACAAGAGTGGCAGAAATCGCTTTTATTGCTGCTTGGCTATCAATGAAAAAAGTGATATCAGCATTTGATAGCGCCATCATGGACACCTGTTTTGCAGCGTTTGTAACTGGAAGACGCTGCTGTGATTTGGAAGTCTGAATGAACTGGCAAGTTTTAGGCTTTCTGAAAAGAAACCTGCCCCTGTTCCAACTTCCATTTTTGAACCGTCGGTATAGATTGATGTAGACGTCTCGTTCAGGTAAGGTGTTTCATTCTCCCAATCCTGTCTATTGGGGAAGCTGATTGTGAAGGATTTTTTAAAGTCCAGGTATGGAATTATGTAATCCGTGCAGATATTGTTATCTGCGTATCGTGATAAAATCTGTGCGTGTCCTGTTTGGCTGGTTTTCCAGACATTACACTGATTTAGTCTAAGTGCACTGTTTGCTGCCGCTTCTTGAACATAGAGATCAAGAGATTTGAGACATTCAGTTTTTTGTCTAAGATCACTCCCAAGTATCTGGCTTGATCAGAGATCTTAAGAGGGGTCCCATTTAGTTTTGGCAACTCAAAAGTAGGTATTTTGCTTCTATTTGTAAAGAGTACCAGCTTTGTTTTGAGGGGGTTAACTGCAATGCCGCACCTTTTTGTCCAAGCGTTTACCTTGGTTAGTGTATTATTCAATTGTGCGCTAATAGTGGAAGGGAATTTCCCCGTCGCCAGAAGAGCTAGATCATCGGCATAGGCAATCATTTTTATGCCATCATGTTTGAGAGCTACGAGGATCTCATTCATGACCAGGATCCAGATCTCTGATGGTGTAGGAAGTGGAATGTTCTTGAAAGGGTTGAATGTAAGCCTTTTTCTTCCGCCTACCTGACTACTGTAGTGTGTTCCAAGCGGAAATTCTGGCGATAAAAGCGGTCTTCTCCTGACTTAGAGTAAACATTGTTTCTACGGATATTCGTGTCTTCTCTACAAAATTTTCTACGGCCCAAAATTGTCGCACTTCTTTAAAGAAAATGTCAGAACCGTTCAATATTCACCTCTCATTGGTGCCGGTTCACACAGATATACCAGGCAACTACATGGCAGACGAACTCGCCAAAAAGAAACGACTTCTCATCTTCAACCTGAAAGGAACAATATAGGTATACCTATACCTATCGCTACATGTAAACTTTTGCTTAAAAAGCTTCTGAGAAAATGAGCACTAGATGGACGCAGAGTAATAAATGTCTTATGACAAAGCGAATTGGCCATGTGTGAACTCGAAACGTTCAAAGAGCTTATTGAATCTAAGCCGTTTGTAGATTAATTATACTATAGATGTCCTTACAGGACACTGCCTGATAGGTAGACACGCCAAAACACTTGGTGTCTACTCAATCTTCTGCAGAAGCTGCATGGACGAGGAGGAAGAGGAGACAATCCAACATCTTTTTTGCTCATGCCTTGCACTTGCTAAAAGACCTAGTTTATAACTTTTTCAACGACACCAGCGATTTAGCTAATAAAGACCCTAAAAGTCTCTCCCTTTTCGTACGAAGTTCTGGATGGTTTGACTAACTTTTTTTTTTATAATTAGCGCAACCATCAAGGGGTTATGACTACCCTTATTATGTTATAAATGCTCGCACTGTGTGAGCATTTAGGGAAATAGGAGAGGATTTGAAAGGAGACACCGATGCACGTTGCTTTTGAATTTTTGTGAATCGTAATGCAGGGGAAATACAGAGCCAGGTAAAGCATTCCACATTCGGGTGGTGCGACTGAAATACGAATCTCTATACTTGACTGTAAGCCCAAAGTTGGGCTCAAGGTAAAACTGATGAGCATTCCTAGCGAGGCGGGTGTTGCTGCTAAATTGTTTCAGGGGAGGAATGCAACTGGCTACTTCACTAGAGCACTGTTTGTGATCAACTTGTTGTTGTTAGTTCAGGTTCGATTAGAGAGTGTTTCAACCATAGAACGTTTCTTTCCGTTGTTTAAAAGGCGGCGATTGTAGGAAGTGTGTTTCCAGCACTTTCAGCGTGTATTTTTAAAGTATTTTTTTTTCGAAAAACGACGACAATTCTATCTCGATCGTGAGTTGGTGCTGCATTTGTTTGTGACACATCTCTTCTAAGTCGCACATATGGCGCTTTTTGCGAAGTGAGTCGAAGTGATTCTAAGGACATGCAAAAAGTACAACGTTGTCTGCAAAAAGAAGGGCCTTCATCAATATTCCTACAAACTGTATACCCAAGGGAAGTAATTCTATAAGGTCGTTAATGCTCATAGAAAACAGACGTTTCTATCGAGGTAACCTTCGGAGCGAAATTCTCTCCGATTTTCTACGATTCGGAGACATTTTGCTTCGTGGTAGTTCTCCTATCCGACGTCTTCCGATAAGTTTTTCCTGTGGAAAGTTTTAGTTTTGGGTATGCAATGCATTGCTGCATTTGTGAAAAATTTCTTATGATGACAACTACTTCGTAGCAAAATTGAATCTCCAAAAATGGATGCGTTGCGGAGAAAACTCAGCTTTGACGATTACCTCGATAGGGCCGAGAGAAAGGGTTTTTAAAGTCACCTTCAGGTATCTTGATGTCCTAGAGTCTCACTGAATTAACCAGTGGATGGCGGTTCGAGTAGCCACGAGTTCCCCTAGGTGCTTTGAGTATCAACGAGTAGTGATATTAATCTATAATAAATAAACAACTACAGTAGATATGGCCATGATTTTCTATTCTTTTTTCTTTAACAAATATGAAGTAGAAAGGGCGCTTTCAACTTTTAGCAAACAACTCCTTTAATCAATGCAAAAATCTGTAGTTTAAATTTTGTTTAAGTGTTCATCAATCAACAAACAGATAAGATTAAAGATTTAGAACCAATGCGCAGTACAACAATGGTTGCTCGAGCTCTCAGCTGTCTTTAACCGTTGAAAAAGTTATATTTTTAGTTCACATCCAAACTATTCATCTTTTGCAATCCTTTCTTTAGCGACATATCCAACAATCCACTGGCTTGCGATTGCGATCTGATATGGTTGGTGGCTTGGTCAAATGCACTGTCTGTTAAGTTAAACCCAGCGCCGAAATGTGAAACACCAATAGACTTCAAGGGATCCCTGTTAAAAAAATTAAGAGTTGGTTCAGATTTACATTGCGAGTCTCCTCTGCAGCCGCTTTTAGAACTGAAACCAGACGCCGATCAAGTGAGTTTTAGTTTCTTTGTTTTATAGAATTAAATATTCATTCAAATCACATCTTGCCATTACAGCTTGTTTTCGAAGGCGATGAAATAGTTCTAAGATGTCGAGCACCGAGAGTTGCCGTTGGTGCGCCAAGAGATTCTGAAGATCTTCCAGCAAGAGCCCACGTCTTTTGGGGTTGGTCGGATAAAATAGTCGAACCTAATTCGACCGATGACATTGTTTACAAAGACCCCACCAAATATTTTCCTTCGATCCAGATCGATGCAAAACATCTCTCCGATAGCGGCTTGTTGGATTCGATTTTGAGAATTCCTTCAGTCACTCGGAATCATACGGGTTTGTGGGACTGTCGCTTGCGATCACAACAAGCTAACTTGTCCCGGACTATTGCGGTAATGGTTATATCTGAGAAAACTAAATACTGTCCAGCGCTAGACGTCCACAACAATAAAGGAAAATATTTCTGGCCTCGAACCATACGCGGCAAGCTGGTGCGACAGCCGTGTCTAGGCGAAGCCCTCTCAGAAGTTTTTGCTACCTATCATTGCAATGACAATGGCGAATGGATGGACCTTGATACATCCGCCTGTCCGTATATAAGCGAAACCACGAAAATCTTCGAGCAATTCTCGAAAGTTAATCTCTCCATAGCCAAAGGAAGTGTTTTAGAAAGTGCTAAACGGTTGCGGAACTACACACAGTTCGATGAAAACCTGCGAAGACTACGTGATCCGATAGATATTGTGTTTATTACGAGAACTCTAAAAAATTACTTAGCATTTGTGCGGCAGGAGAAGGACTTGGGTTCCATGTTGTTGGATATTGTGTCGCAGCTTCTTATTTTGCCCGAACGCATATTGCATGCGGCACAAGCAATGGATGGATGTGGGGTAAAACTCATCAGTGCTGTAGAGGAAGCTGCTCAGTTCACGCCGTACATTCAACACTCCGCACTTTTGCAAAGCACTGAAATGCATCAAACAACTCACAAACCCCACCTCTCTATAGACTTCTTCAACATACGATCGGATTCCTTCAATGGCATGTCATGCACATGGATTCGGTCAGAAGTGAACAATGAAAAGAGAATTTTCCAATGCAACGCAATGAATCAAACACTGGACATTTTTAGCCAGCATATTGATGCTTCCATTCAAATTCCTGCCAATTTTCTTCATCCCAATTACGCCCGTCAGTTCATGTCGCAAAAACTCATGGTGGCGGTTTACGCAAATGGAAACTTCCTCCCCCATCAAAACAACGAATCGAATTTGCTCATAACGTCAGTGGTTATTGGAGCGAAGATAATTTCGGATTCGGAGAACATTCGAAACGTAAGTGAGCCAATATCTCTGATGTTGCGTGTGCGAGCTCATCACAACAAATTGAGTGCCCCAGTTCCGGCTTGGTGGGACTCTGAAACAAATTCGTGGTCGAGCGAGGTATGCCAGAACTCCTATTACTACCGCGGACTGTTGGTGTTCACTTGCAACAAACTTGGTTACTATGGTCTTCTCCAAAACCGCAAGCATTTAAACGATTTCGTGGATGAGAACGCTGGTGCTCGCTTTAGGTTCTCACCTCTAGGATTTTACATTGGATGCTCGGTTCTATTTGTTTGTGTTTGGATAAACATAGTGACATACATTACCTTTGGACGTTCCATACAAATGGCACGGCGGCAACGTCACTCATTGGTAAACACTTGGTTAGCCATATCTGCTTTGAGCTTTACGTTCGCTGTTGGCATTTACCAAACGGAAGACTACAAAATTTGCCAAATCATCGGCATAAGCATACACTACTTCAGTCTATGTGTGATTTTGTGGGTGTGTGTGAGTGTGAGCAACATGTACAAACGTTTATCGAAACGAAATCGCATTCCCATGGACGAATTGCCCAAAGAAAACGTAGGAAGCAAGCCAATTCTTGGAATATATCTTGTTGGTTGGGGTATTGGAATGATCATTTGTGGGATAAGTGGAGCGGTTAACATGCGCGAGTATGCCTCATACTCGCACTGTTTCCTAGACAATGGGCCTTCTTTGAGTGCGATTTTCGTGCCATCCGTCATTCTATTGCTCTTCCTCGCGATTCTGTTTATATGCGTTCGATGTCACATCAGAACATCAGTGGATCACAACGGTCATTTCTCTGAGATCACACAGGGAACTGAAAACGTTGATCTCGAGCTACTGGAATCCATCCACAATGCGCCGCATCACTACAACCCATCGGACAGATACCGGAGCCTGTCGTTGAGCAATCCTTCTACCAGTATGCTCGAGGACGTCGAGCATACAAATTTGGCCCAACTGAGGGCGCACTTTGTATTCCTGTTTCTGTATATAGTATCTTGGATCAGTGCGGCTTCGAGTGTTGCTACTCCATTTAAAGACACTCTTGCATATGAGGAAGAGGCTTTTAGTATTATCTTTGCTATCACTTGTTCCATTTTAGGCATTTTCCTGTTGGTGTTCTACTCGATTTCAAGAAGCGACGTGCGCTTTCAATGGAGTCAGCTAAGTTGTCGGAATTTCTGCTGCTGCCGCTCCCGTCACGTAAGTGACAACACAAAAGAAGTCAACACTACTGTGACGTACCATCAAACATGCGAAACCGTGCACTCAGCTTCCCGGTCAAATAGTCAGTGTTCAAAAAACCGACCGCCCAGCTCTCGCAGTAACCACCTAAAAGGCGAAATGAATCGCATGGACAGTCCCAATAAGATGATCACTCCCTCGGGATCGGCCAGTATCGTACAATTGAACAGACAACAGTATGTCCACAATCCAGTGATTCTCACACAAGAAATTCCCAATGCCGACATCTTCTACAACCCCAACCAAATCAATGTGGCGCGAAAATTCTTCAAGAAACAAAAGCGACTTGCTAAGCGGAACAATTTCGAACTGCAAAGGCAAATGGATCGATGCGACTACGGCGACGGGATGAGTGACATCTCATCGACGGTCGGCATCGGGCCATACCATTCCAATCGACAAAGAAACATGTCGATTTTTAGCACGGGGAGTAAGGTGAACAATACTAACATCCATGTTAGAGGAGACGTGTGTAATTTTACAAAAGAATCCCGTCATCAGAGCTTGAATCCGAACATTTTGTCAGATAGTTGTAACGAAAGTGACATGATAGTCGATGCTGAACGTTTAGTTTTAGGCGCCGAGAGCATGCGTGTGCTGTCAAATCGCAGCAAAATGAATAACAACGAAATGGTGGCGAATATATACACAAACGTTCCAGAAACTGCACAGCCTCAACATGAAATAGTTACAATGCGAGCTGATGATAAATTCAGGAAGTCTCTGAACGTAGAGAAATTTCTTGAACAGGACGAAATCGATATGGAGAGGAACGATTTGAACTCCCAAAATGATCGCACTAGCACTCCGCTCTATGTAAACGGAAACATAAGAAACATTATTACAAACAATCAAGCCGAGTCGAGTGGCGTCAGCAGTGTAAACACCAGCTGCAGTCCCAGTAACAAAATGTTCGATTCCCAACACAACGAAACTGCTAACCTTACTCCCATAGATGCAATGAACACAATCGGATTACCTTCTGCAGAAGCGGTTGTACCATCTTCTCTTCCTCCTCTAATCCCAACAAGCATTGATACCTTGAATACCAGCAGTGAGGAAATCACTCTGGATTTGGATAGAAATGAAACATACGTCTCTGAGTCACTGCAGATAACTGATAGGGTGTACCAAACTGGAGAGGATGCTCCAATACGAATAAAACTAGCAAAAAAGTCAAAGTCCTTGGTAAGTCTTAATGCGGAACTTTGCCATTTGATAGGTGGCAGTGGAAGGAAGCGGTATGTCAATTATGGCGAAAGCCACGTGCGGTCAATTTCTTGTAGCAACTTATTACAGACAGGAGACGAGTTCCTGGGTAAGGTGACTGCAAAACCTGTGCCTATGCGACAGATAGCTGAAAATAGGGCGGGACTTAGCAGCCCTATATTATTTTCACCTAGCCTTTGTGAGATTAACGATTTGCCTTCGCCCCAAGACCGTCGGAAACCTCTCGCCCTGGCCGACGATGAATCGATGTCTCTTGAAGATGCACTAAGTGAAGCTGCAGCATACAGCCACGGCAGTAATGTAAATTCGGATTCGCTCAACTTGTTTGCTCAGAGTATCCGGCGGACGTTTGCATCGAGTCCTGCCTGCGAAAGCGATCTCAACTATCAAAACTCAGAGCTGAGTATACGAAGTCATGGGTTATATGCCCCTCAACCAGATAACGACTTGAACTTAACCCTAACCGGAGATGTTTACTACCCCTACCAATCTTCCGAGGTGAGCGAAATAGAGGAAGGAGACAATGACTTTGACGATGAGAACGATTTTGACGATTTCAACAATTGCTCAAACGATTGTCTTTTGCCTTCAGAAAAAGCTGAGCAAGACCACAATGGCAGTCATACTTCCCTAGACGAACTTTACGAACAGATCACTAGGCGATCGACTGTGCATATGTCTGATTTAGAAATTGATAACGCGGAATGTAGTTCTTTCATTAGTAAACCCTGCGATATGGTTGAAATGGATACTACGAGTAGCAAAACAGGTGACAGTTACCATCGCGACACGACTACTGAAACAGTGGAAGACGACAGCAGTCAGGAAAGCATTATTTCTTACATAGATCCCAATGGACGTGCGTCTTCCAGTTCGTTGATTTTGCAGCAGCAAAAGTAATACTCCTCTTCAGTTTTTGATTTTTCTTCCAAGCAGCGAATATTTTATTTTTGCATTTATGTATTTGTATGTACAATTTAGTATCTAAGCAGCATATTTATTTACCCTTAATTTTAATAAGCAAAAGAAAAGAATTCTCAGCAGAATTTTAACATTTAAAGTTTGTTTGCTCGCTCATTTAATTAGGCTATCGTCCTACAGACAGACATTTTGATTAATGTACACAAATACTTTATTTCCCCTAACATAGACTGACCATTTTTAATAGCATTTTATAAAACAACGAGAAATACGAAAATACATCATGAACTCTCTTGCCTGATTGCCTAAGTTTTGTTACATATAAATAAAATATACCACACTCAGAATAATTGTATCGAGACTATGTATGTGTAAGTTTTTTGTATTATTGCATAGATTGTAAAAATTCTTTTATTTGTAATTTAATAAAGCCAGAATTACAGAGTTTGAAGATGCAGTTGTTTTTGCTGTGATTTTGATGACTTTGACTTCCTGAACATTTATGACTGTCTTCATACCTAAAGCCGGCAAAGCTCCCATGTATATCCAAAAGATTTAAGATCTATTAGTCTATCTCCTTCCTCCTTAAAACACTGGAAAGAATGATTGACATACACTTAAGACAAGAAGTTAAACCTAGTCTGATCTCAACGGGGCAACATACCTATACAAAAGGTAAATCAGTGGAAACTGCACTCCACTTTCTGGTTTGCACCATTGAAAAATCCTTGCACTATAAAGAATACTCTCTCGTCGCATTCCTAGACATAGAGGGTGCATTTAAAATTTTTAACAATACAGCAATCACTAATGCTCTTAATGGACTGCTCATAGAGGAACACATCAAGAACATGATAACAACAATGCTCAGCAGCAGAATCATTAGTTCGGAATTGGGGATCTACAAAGCAAGCAGAATGGCCAATAGAGGAACCCCGCAGGGAGGAGTTTTATCTCCCCTACTGTGAAACCTGGTCGTTAACAAATTGTTAATCGACCTAGAGGACGAAGGTTTCAAAACCATAGCCCATGCGGATGATGTAGCAATTGCCGTTTCAGGCAAGCACCCACAAACCCTAGCCGAGCTGCTACAAACAGCACTTAACAAGCTTAACAATTGGGCTGTAGATTGTGGTCTGAACATCAATCCACACAAAACGGAAATAGTTCTGTTTACGAGGAAATACAAGATTCCGCACTTCAGACCCCCAACTATTAAAGGGGTAACTCTCACACTGTCAAATCAGGCTAAATATCTAGGTCTCATTTTTGACAAAAAACTGACCTGGAAAACCAATATTGAGGAAAGAGTAAATAAAGCCAACGTGGCCCTCTTCTTTTGTAAAAAAGCCATTGGTGGGAAATGAGGTTTCTCCCTCCAAATCACCCATTGGCTGTTTACCTCGGTAATTAGACCGATACTCACATACGGGGTGATAGTCTGGTGGACCGTACTAGACAAGATGATCAACTACAAGCTATCCAAAGTTCAAAGAACGGCTAATCTGTGTATTAGTGGTGCACTGAGGACAACCTAGTCAGACGCTCTCAATGTACTACTAGATTTCACACCCCTATATATTGTAACGTGCGCTTAGTTCGCAAAAATAAAACTCTACTTTTCAATTTAATTCTACCACTTTATTTACTTTCGATATACACTTTATTGAACTCAACTCGACTTTTGGACTATCACTTGTATTTACTCTTAACTTTATCACTCTATAAACAAAACTGACTCCTGGTTGCCTCGGGCGGGCTATTTATATCGAATGACACGCCATCTAGAAATCTCCAGTAACTTCTACATTGTCACCACATTTGCTGTCTACTCTCTGTCTGTCTGTCTCTCTACACTCACACACACTGGCTTACAAGCAGCGCCTGTCATTTATACCATTCCATTAAAGTGTTGCCAGTTGTGTTTTCGGTTGAACGTTTTTCGATTAGGAAATTGGTATAAAATGTTGGGTTCACGTTACACTGCCCCCTCCTTAGGATTGTTCGTCCCGAATAATTCCATCTGCAGCCTCGCCACTATATCGATGCAGCCTGTCACAATGAACTACTTTTAACTTGCCTCTTAGTCCTCTTTGGATGCGGTAAACCACGTCGTTAATCCTCGTGACTACAGTATAAGGACCTTCCCAGTTTTGCTGAAGTTTCGGTGACAATCCCTTTTGACGATGAGGATTATAAAGCCACACACGATCTCCTGCTTGGAATCCTGACGTTGTCGCTTTTGTGTCGTACCGTGTCTTCATCCGGTCGCTGTAGGCTTTCATCCGTTCCCTTGTTCTTTTATGGATGTCAGCGAGTCTCTCCTTGAGGTCGTCCACATACTCGTTTGTGTCCTGTGGCTCCTCTGTGGGGCATCCAAATTTAAGTTCGCTGGGCAGCCGCATGGTTTTCCCGAACAGGATGTCAGATGGTGTTTGTCCTGTCGAGCTATGTACTGCACTTCTATAGGCCATCAGGAATAGCGGTACGTGCCTATCCCAGTCTCTTTGGTAGTCGCCTACGACCTTGGTGAGGTGTTCTTTCAAGGTCCGGTTGAATCTTTCAACCATCCCATCAGATTGTGGATGAAGTGGTGTGGTTCTCGTCTTCTTAATGCCAAGTAGTCCGCACACTCCTTGGAAGATGTTTGACTCAAAGTTCCTCCCTTGGTCGGAATGGAGTTCCATAGGCACGCCAAACCTACTAACCCAGTTAAACACAATCTGGTCGACCACCGTTTTGGCTTCTTGATTTGGGATGGCATACGCCTCAGGCCACTTGCTAAAATAGTCCATTACAACCAGAATGTATTTGTTTCCAGCGTTGGTCTCTGGAAAAGGCCCAGCCACATCTACTGCAATCCTCTCAAAAGGCGATCCAACGTTGTACTGATGCATCTTACCTTGAATCTTCCTACCAGGTCCTTTGGTTGCAGCACACTTGTCACATGTTCGGCACCACTTCTCCACGTCATCTCTAGCATGTAACCAGTAGAACCGATGTCGCACCTTCTCCAGTGTTTTGTTTACCCCCAGGTGGCCTCCAGAAGGTCCGTCGTGCATCTCCTGAAGAACTTCACTGACTTTCGATTGCGGTACGATCAGCTGCATCACATATGACTTACCGTCAGCGGATTCCCATCTTCGCCTGAGGACACCTTCTTGCACATATAGTGAGTCCCACTGTGCCCAATAGGCTTTGAGAACTGGACTCCTGTCAGAAATGTCTCCCCATTCCGGTTTCTCTTCATTTTCTTTCCATGCGAGAATGGGTTCGATATCTGGATCTTCCTGTTGAGCAGTCCTCACTTCCTCATTGCTCCATCCGCTTATGGGGTCAGCTCTTAGTCGCTGAGCGGTAATGATTTCTTTGTCTTCTTGCCGCTTGCAATGCTTGCAATCCACTTTGCAAGGTCTTCGTGATAGTGCATCGGCGTTTGAGTGCAGCTTTCCTCTGCGGTGTTGGATCTGGTAGTCATAGGTCTGCAATCTTTCTATCCACCTTGCGACTTGACCTTCTGGATTTTTGAAGTTCAACAGCCAGCTCAGAGCACCGTGGTCTGTCCGCAGAAGGAATTTCTGTCCATAGATGTACTTATGGAAGTGCTTTGTTGCCAAGATAAGAGCTAGCAGCTCCCTTCTGGTCACGCAGTAGTTCCTTTCGGGTTTCGATAGGACCTTGCTGTAGTATGCCACCACTTTCTCTTCGCCATCATGCACTTGGGATAGTACCGCCCCGATTCCAACGTTGCTTGCATCTGCGTCGACGATGAATGTTTTGCCAGGTGTTGGATGAGCCAGCACTGGAGCGTTACAGAGGCGGTATTTGAGTTCCTGGAAAGATTTCTCACACTCACCTGACCATTTAAACTGCTTCCCCTTTTCGGTGAGCTGATGCAAACTCTTTGCAACTCCAGCGAAGTTCTTAACGAAACGTCGGTAATATGTGGCAAGTCCCAGAAAGCTTCGGAGTTGATGTTTGTCCTGTGGTGTTGGCCAATTTTTGACGGAGTCAACTTTTTCAGGATCAGTCTTTACTCCTTGGGATGAGATGATGTGTCCCAAATACTTGACTTCGGTTTTGAAAAGTGCACATTTTTCTGGATTCAGTTTAAGGTTAGCCTCTCGAAGTCTCTGAAACACGGCTTTAAGGTTCTTACAATGTTGGTCAAATGTTTTCCCGTAAACAATGACATCGTCCAAGTAGACTAGGCAAGCTTTCCACGTCAGTCCTTGAAGAACACACTCCATCAAACGCTCGAATGTTGCCGGAGCGTTGCACAGCCCAAACGGCATAACCTTAAACTGCCAGAGCCCATTACCTGTAGAAAATGCCGTCTTTTCCCGATCATCAGGGTGGATGTCAACTTGCCAATATCCACTCTTCAAGTCCAGCGTCGAGAACCACTGGGCTCCCTCCATGGCATCCAGGGTATCACTGATTCTGGGCAGGGGATAGCTGTCCTTTTTAGTCACATCATTCAGCCTTCGGTAGTCCACACAAAAACGAGTGCTTCCATCTTTCTTTTTCACTAGCACCACTGGTGACGCCCAAGGACTTTTGGAATTTTCGATAAGACCATCCTTCTTCATTGCTGTTATCATGTCCTCAACCTCACCTTGTTTGGCCAGTGGAAGGCGTCTTGCGGGTTGACGAATCGGTCTTGCATCTCCTGTGTTGATGCGATGCTGCACCAACTGTGTCCTACCATATTGTCCCTTTTTCGATGCGAAGATGTCAGTGTACTCTTGTAGGAGATTTTCAGCCATCCTTGTTTGTTGGTGATCAAGGTTGGATGAACTCAGTATCTTAGCTCTGATGGTTATGAGCTCCTCCGGAGTTAACGTTTTTCTCGGGGCCTCGTCCGTGATCTTCGTAATTGCTGCAACCGATTCGCAACGTCCAACGACTTCTCCTTTCTTCAACTTTACATCGTACGGTCTGGTGTTCAGTAATCGTACGGGGACCATTTTGTTTTTCGGTGCTACCAGTGTTTTCCCAATGATGACGCTTTGGGAGGAACACTCTGGGTCTGGTTCCACCATGAGGTATCGAAGGCTTCCAAACTCACCTTCCAGTTTTGTCCAAACGAACACTTCAGAAGAAGGAGGCAGAATCAGATCTTCCGTGATGACAGTTCTCAGTGTTGACGTATTTTCATTCGAATAGGTCATTGGAATTTCTTTATTTTGGTATTTCAAAACTTGATTACCGATATCCAAAATAACTCCGTGCTGTTTCATAAAGTCGATTCCAATGATGCACTCGTCACATATATCTGCCACCAGGAATTGATGAGTAAACACTAGATCGGCCAGTCGGATCTTGAGACACACTTCTCCATATACTCTTGCTGCTTCTCCCGTTGCGGTTCTTAGACGGTAGCTATTGGTGTTATGGAGCCACGTCACCTTTACCAGGTCTCGACGTACTATGGATGCTGTGGCACCGGTGTCAATGGTAGCCACATGTTTGTTCCCGTTAATAGTAGTCTCCACAGTCAGACTTTTGTTGTCGCGTTTGGTCTGGGAGACCTGGATGGTGGTTCTGGGGCCATCGATACAAGAAACCAGCCTCTGCCCCTCGAAGTTGGTTCTTACTCGTTTCCCTGATGGGAAACGGGCTGATAGGCAACGCTGGTGTTGTTGTTACCTTGCTCTGGGTTGGATCTCTTGCTTCCACAATGTTGACAACTGGCTTTGTTTGGTGGTAGTCGGCATTGACGCTGTAAGTGCCCGGTCTTGTTGCAGTTCCAACATCTTGCTAGTCCGCTCCGGTTCTTTTGTATTTCAGCTCTTTGGCACGAGCATTCTTCGACTATGGCCTCTCTAAGTCGATGTACTCCCTGAGAAGCCTGTTCTGCTGCTTCTATTGTCAATGCGAATGCTAAAGTTTCAGAAAGAGTACGTGTTCTAGCAGTTCGCACAGACCTCTGAAGATGTATATCAGCAATGGCACGAACAAAGGACTCAACAGCAAGCTGGTTGATGATTTCTTCTCCAGCATCCGGATATGCCAGGTGAACCAGTCTTTCGACGTCTGCTTGGAGCTGCTGTAGACTTTCACCCCTTTTCTGGACTCTGTTATTGAGTTGGACTCGGAAGACTTCTTTCAAGTGGCTATCTCCAAAGCGTTTATCTATAGCTGCCACGAGAGAACTGAAATCGCCGCTCTTACCAGCTGGAACTGTTTGAAGTAATTCAGCTGCTGGTCCTCTAAGAGCAAGAGTCAGTGCAATGTACTTGTCTTCGTCATCCCAGCCATTTGTTGTCGCGGCTGCCTCAAATTGTCTCTTGTAGACTGGCCAAGAAGACTGTCCATCAAATGTTGGGGGTTTCATCTCCTTTTTCTTTGCATACTCCCCAGCAGACTCTCGAATTTTTATTTTCCGGATCTGGTCCAATTCCTTGGTCAGAACAGAGAACTGTTTATCACATCGGGTTTCTACGATTTCGAAACGATTCTCTACAACAGAAAGCTGCTTCTCCACACCTTCAACGCGTTCATCTAGGGCACATACATTTTTCTCAATGTTACCCAATTTACCTTCTAGAATGTTTTTCTGACCTTCCAAAACATTCTGTTGCGCTTCAAGTCTTTCGAGAATATTCTGTTGTTCCTTCTTTTGTTCGCTTCGTTGTGCTTCCAGTTGTTCGAGAACATTCTGCTGTTCTTTCTTTTGCTCGCTTCGTTGCTCTTCAATCAGCTTCTTTTGCTCGTTTCGTTGTGCTTCAAGTTGTTCGAGAACATTCTGCTGTTCTTTCTTTTGCTCGCTTCGTTGCTCTTCAATCAGCTTCTTTTGCTCGTTTCGTTGTGCTTCCAGTTGTTCGAGAACATTCTGTTGTTCCTTCTTTTGATCGTTTCGTTGTTCTTCCAGACGTCCTAGAACCTTCTGTTGTTCTGTCTTTTGTTCTAATAAAAGCTTCATTATACTAGAAAAATCTACACTTTCACTTGCTTCCTCTTCTTCCACTTCTATTTCAAAAACAAAAGTGTTTACGTCTTTCCCTTGCTGTTCCAAATAGTTACGCAAGCGCAGGACGAGCTCATTTTTCGATCCCGCTCTAGAAAGATTTCGCTTACCTAACTCACTTTTAAGCTCAATGCAGTTGAGCTCTTCTAACAACTTACCCATTTTCACTGTATAATTTTTATTTTTCTTTTTACCTTTTTTTTTACACTTTACTTCAAATAAGTTTTATTTACACTTCTGACACCAATGTAACGTGCGCTTAGTTCGCAAAAATAAAACTCTACTTTTCAATTTAATTCTACCACTTTATTTACTTTCGATATACACTTTATTGAACTCAACTCGACTTTTGGACTATCACTTGTATTTACTCTTAACTTTATCACTCTATAAACAAAACTGACTCCTGGTTGCCTCGGGCGGGCTATTTATATCGAATGACACGCCATCTAGAAATCTCCAGTAACTTCTACATTGTCACCACATTTGCTGTCTACTCTCTGTCTGTCTGTCTCTCTACACTCACACACACTGGCTTACAAGCAGCGCCTGTCATTTATACCATTCCATTAAAGTGTTGCCAGTTGTGTTTTCGGTTGAACGTTTTTCGATTAGGAAATTGGTATAAAATGTTGGGTTCACGTTACAATATCTTCAGCAAACAAGTCGCAGCTAGATCAGCTACTAGACTCAGAGCTACATCACAGTGGACCAATAATCAAATCGGCCACACTACCATTCTAGATAACTTTAGATACCTGCCGAATCGATCCGACAACACCACCCCCAAGTTGGTATTTCAAAACAATTTCCAAGTAACCATACCTCCAAGAGAAGCTTGGGAAAATGGCACTCTTTTGGAAAACGAGGCAATACACTTCTACACCGATGGTTCAAAAACCAGCGAAGGTGCGGGAAGTGGAATCTACTCAGAAAAACTGAATCTCAGTCTTTTCTTCCGCCTACGCGATCATTGTAGTGTATTCCAAGCGGAAATTCTGGTGAAGGAGGTGCTGTCTTGGCTCAAAGAAACGTCATATCCTCCACGGATATTCGAATCTTCTCGGACAGCCAAGCTGCCCTTAAATCTCTTGCCTCTGTCTACAAAATCCATCACGGTCCAAAATTGTCAGATGTCTCTGAGAGAGATGTCAAATCAGTTAAACATTCACCTTTCATGGTGCCAGGGCACAGGGACATACCAGGCAACTGTATGGCAGACGAACTAGCTAAAAGGGCACGACCACTTCCCTACGCTCAGAATGGAACAACATAGGTGTACCTATCGCTACATGTAAACTCCTATTTAGACAAGACGCTTCGAGGATAACAAACACTAGATGGACTGAGAGTAACAACTGCCATGCAACCAAAAAAGTTTGGCCCTGTGTAAACTCAAAACGCTCGAAGAGTTTGTTAGCCCTGAACCGCCTCTATCTAGGTTCTATCATAGGTGTTCTTACGGGACACTGTTTAATAGGGAGACACGCCAAAAGACTTTGTGTGCTTTCCAATGATTTCTGCAGGAGCTGGATGGACGAAGAGGAGGAAGAAACCGTTCAACACCTTCTTTGCTCTTGCTCATGCTCGCACTACTTCAGGAGGAAAACTAATTTTGGTGAATGAAGGAAATTCCGTGAAGTTAACTAATAGGTCTGTTCGTTGAACTTTCCCCAGGGTTGACCCAGGTTTTCTTGACAACCCTATGAGTGGTCAAAAAAACCTAGGTTTTCCAGTCCTCAAAAAACGCTTTACCACAAATCACCATACATCCCTGTCATTAAAAAAAAAATACATGCCATTTGACAGCCCTCAAATCGCCACACCAAAAAGCTAGGGCGAGTTTGGGGAAAACCTATGGCAAACCTATGGCTCAAAAAACACTCAATTTGACATTCAGGGTGAATTTAGGCTTATCAAAAAACGCTTTGTGGCGACCCTATGGCAAACCCAGGGCTTCAACGAACAGACCTAATAAGGGCGTGCGTCTATGCCTTTCTTTAGACATCCAGAGAACATTCCACGGATACACGAAGGCTGTTGCGGGGTATTGTGATGTCATTTTGGAAGCTCAGCAGTGTAGAAATTAGATTGCATATCAGGGATGATGCCATTGCAGAATTTCCTTAGATTTCTAGGATTTCTAGTACAAGGCTCATCGGAACAATTTCGCAATACGAATGTCAAAAGAAAGGACTAAAAACCTTGTCGTAATATAAGTTGAGAGCAAACTCAGGGCTAAAAAACACTGTTTGACATTAAAGTGAGTTTGGGTTTTTCAAAACGCTTCGTGGCAACCACAGGGCGACCTCAGGGCTGCAACGAACGATCTTGTTATGAGGCTATTCATATAGCGCTAATTATAAAAAAGGGTTTTCTGTGGCCCAATGTACAACATGGACAGCCAAATTTATAAATAAATCTTAGAGGATGAATAGACCAACACACTTTAGAGTGACATAAAAGCCATATAAATGTGTTACTTATAGACGTGTTAGCTTACTCAGCCTCTAATTTCTGTATGAAAACCTCAAGAAGTGCTTGCATGCGATAAAGTACATTCATTGCAAATTTTTCCATGTGTTTTTCGCAACTCAAATTGGCAGAAGCTAAAGTAAGTGTTAACCTTTATGGAATCAAAATAAGATTAGCCGATCATCGGATCTGCAATCTGGGTTGGATCGAAGGGGTGAGTTTTGATCTAGATTGGATAATCGGTTAATTGAATTTTGCTGGTGAGTAATGTGTATGCATTTTAAAGAAGCAAAGTGTGATACATAAAAAGTTTTTTGGTTTGCACACTATGTACACACTTCGATTTCAACACCGAAGGCCGATCTTAATTCGATTCGACTAAAACCGTTCCTCGAGCGGTAACCAGCGATAATTATTAAAAAGAATGCTGCACAACGGAAAAAAACGCTTGTGTTAACACCCTTATATCTTTTTACCTGAACGCAAATGACAGCTCCTTTTTCTCATATGTCAACAAAACTTTTTTGTAAACAAGTTTTTGTTCTTACTTTTAACTTTCCTACTTTGTTGTCTTATTATGCAAAATAAATTCAAGGTAAATATTTACCAATTATATTAAAAATATAAAGTTTTTGTCATTATTAATATAAACAGTAACACCAATGGACACGAATTTGGATTCGGAGAGCTATTGGAATAGGTCAGCTAGTAAGGCGTTTAGTTTTGATGATGACGACGACAATGTCGAGGACGAGAATTCAAGCCTCCACAGCTCAAGAACAGAAACCAATATTCTGTGTGATGATAATGTTTCTGAAGCTAGTTTTGATAACACTGCAAATTTTTTGAATCTCACTGTGCGATCGATAATATCAGAGAAAGATTTGGAACTAATTCTCAATGAGCAGTCCCTTGAAAGTGACATCATTCCTAAGGTAAGTTCGCAGTCTACCATTGCATGATTGAAGCAATGTTTCTTTTTCTTTTTATATAATTTTAAGGGTATCGCTCCAGACGAAGAGCTGAAGCTTTTGCGTCGTAAGCTGCAATACACAGTCCATTCACCTTCGGTTAAAGTTACTGCAACTAAGCTGTTACACGGCAAGCTTTGCCCACTTGAAGTGTACAAATCACTAAATGACAAAGAGGAACTCTTAGACGAAGTATTGATCAATGGTGATGGCAACGCCGTTATTGGTGTTATTCTTTTCCTTCAACGAACTTTAAATAAGAAACAATTTTACCGAATCCTTCGAAGCCGTCCGAAAGCATGTGATCATTACATCAATTACCTTATCCAAACTAAGAATAAAGAAGCAATTGAAATACTCACCATGTTAGGGAGACACCAAGAGTCGGCTATTGTTCAGTTCAAGGCAGCAATCAACCGACATTCTGACATAGCTATAAAGAAACAAAAACTTAAGCAATTTCTTGGCTCGTACTTTGCTGATCCTGGAATCGTACCTATATTCCATCAAATCTTTACCAACTCACTGAATCTCATTCAGCTTATTGAAAGCACAAAAAATACTCTCGGAGAAGAGATAAACGTTGATTCGTCAGCCTTAGAAGTTCTGTTCTCATGTTGCGCCCAGCACAAATGGAAGGACTCTGATATGGCGAATCCTCTGAGTCCGTTTAAGGTTTCATCTGACCATCAGATATCGCCAGCACAATTCGAATGGACTGCACTAAATCAACGGGCAAAATCTTCTTCCTACCTGGATTTGGGCGGAATATTTGAAAAGTCATCATGGCATTCAATAACAAAGCAAAAACAATTTCATATTAGCTTTTCTTTAGAAACGGCAATACAGCGTCTAGCAGATTTACATGCACCGCCACCAGTGTTGCATCTTTTTTTGTCAAAAATGAGCAATCCAAATCAGAAATTGGCTCTTTCAAGAAAAGTCAAATGTACAAAAGGAATCATTGATGCTTTGGCGGCGTTAAAAGATGTGTCCGTATTGGAAAACTTCAAAGATACCCTTATCGAGGGAAGTGAGGAACGATTCTACTGTGAACAGGCTTTAAAGAACATAAACAAAAAGTGGTCCACAGAAGGACTCAAGATTATTCGATAGCGCTTGAAGTTTATATTTATTGGAATTTGTTAGTATTTTTACAAAAGAATTTAATAAATGCTGTTACTAAATATTGTTTTTGAGAACTATTCTGTTGCGATTCATGTTATTTTCAATGCAGGTTTATTTCTTGTTTTAGAAAGTGATTGTTGCACACATCAGTAGTAAGGTTTTCGTAGACTCCCAACTGTATGCAACAAAATATTTAAACCGACACGACGGCTTTGAAGTTTGTATTTGGATTCGAAGTTATATCATTTTTCATTGACGAAAAGAGTAACTCTTTTCCCATTTTCCAGGTTTCATTGAAAAAAGAGTAGATCTGGAGTTACTCTAAACGCTAAAGATCTACTCCCATTTGATTGGTAGATCTACTCTGAATTCACGCACACATGCAAAAACATTTGCTCTATCAAACTTTAAATGGAAAATAGTTTGATTATTTTCAATTTGTAGTGCCAGTGTTGCACTGTTTGGTAGCCAAGGTACGAATGAGGATATCCTGTTCACGACTTGTGCGTACCAACGCTTTGAAACGATATGACGTCGGAAAGCTACAAGCACAAGAGATTTCCAGTGAATTTTACAATCGAGTATCCCTCCAACTACCCTTGAATTCCATGAAATCAGCATTAAGCAGCAATGCCAACAAGCCATCAGAACCGCCGCCTCAGTTCTGGGTTTCACTCGATCTCCAAAATAAAACACATGATTCGATGAACAATGCAGGCAAGCAAATGCAGCCAAACAAAAAGCACAACAAATTTTAATGAAAACGAGAACGAGGACTGATTTCGATCAGTGTAACAATTCTTTACTTTGTGCACAGAAACTCACAATCTGTCACATTTTAAGGAGTGGGGGTATCAAAAGACTTCAAGCAGTTCAAAGACTTCAAGCAGCCAAATGACTGCATTACTTTCAAATCATTCAAGAATGTAGAAGACTTCTAAGATTGAAACCAGTTAAAAAATATTGCATTCTTTTGACTTTAAGTCGTCAAACTAGCTGGGACTTATATTTTTGTAATTTGAAGTACTGCGATATGGAACGTGAATGCTTCCGAATATTCAGTTAAACGAATGGGACTTTTTGCAATGCATTACCAAATGAATGCATCCTTTTACAGCTTCAACAATTTTATAAGTCCTCATCAATGTGGTTTAATGACCAGATAAGTCCACAACTAACCAATCCGAAAAAGTCCAGGAATATAATATCGATAAACACCATCTTTATATCGATTTCAATGCTGCGTATGACAGTAGGTATTTACAGATACGAGCTGTATACAGCCATTTCTTGTTTCGGCATCCCTGCAAAAATTTTATACAGAATTAATTTATATATGTAGTTCACGCTGCTCCCTCAAGGTCCCTTAAGTATTCAACAAGACTTTTGAGTTAGAAAAAGACTTTCTTCAAGGCGACAAACTATCATGCGTCTTCTTTAAAATTCTACTTGATAAGGTTGTGCCAAACTCAAACGTCAACTCCAGAAGCAGAAGCTTTCATTCTAGTGGCAGAGTGGGGATGAAATAAAGTCTATGCTACTCAGGGGCAATTAACCAACCAAACCATTTGTAGGTGTTGGCACGAGGCAGTTTCGAAAGCTTGCAAGTACCTGTCGATTATTGCCACACACATGTGAAACGTTCCCGGTACTAGATGGAACTGGTGGTGTACTTCATTGATCCAGTCAATCAGAATTGCACGCATTTCCTGTTTTTGATCTTTTAAGTGATTCGGTTTCCAACGCGAAAAGATATGAATATATATCGTTGATATATTCCGAAATCAGAATCGGGTTTTCCGCATCGTCAGCATCAATAACCGTATCAAATAAATTGGCCAAATGCGATTGTACATTTATGATTTTGATTTCACATTCATTAGCTGATGCTGTATCTTTTACTTTGTTATGTGAATGAATGAATTACTGTCCTCCCGCCTGACTGTTGCAGACCGTTCTGTGTTTTAAAAGTTCTGGCAGAAGTTATATTGCCACTTTTGTCAGCAAGCGTTCTACCATGAAGCATGTCATTTAGAATATATTTTCTTTTATATAGCAGACAAACAACAACGAATGCCTTCTCCAAGTCAACCAGACAAAGACATGCACCCGTACACTGCTTTCTAGTTTTGTTCCATTGAATATCAGATATTAGTCTAGACGCGGCATGTATGATGGTATTATGATTCGCCTTAAAACTGAACTCACTTTCTGGAATAATATATTCGTCCTCAGCCCATGTGGACAGTGTTCTATTGAGAACTTTCTCGAATACCTTGCTGATACTCGGAAGAAGACTAATTGACCGAAAATTTGCTGAATTGGAACCATCCTTTCCTTTTTTTAAGGATGGGATGGACCGACGACAGCCGTCTTCAAACCCACTGGATGATATGCATTATTCAGTTCATCGCTAAACAACGTTGTGTAGATATCAGCCGATTTCGAAAGGAGGTTTCGCAGCACAGTGTTGGGTATGCCGTCAACTCCTGCTGAATTCTTTTTCTTTATTTTGTGAAAGATGTCCTCGAGGTCCATCTTAGAAACGAACGGGTGTTATCACCGTTTCGGTCGGCTAATGATCTTTGGTTTCGTATGTGAAGGCAACGCTCCACCTCCTCTGGTAATGGAAAACACATCGTAGGTAGAGCAATTAAGTGGAAGGGAACCTCAAAGTGGAAGACAGCCCACCGAACCAAGTAAGTATGGATGAGGTTCTGGCAAGAGTTTTCGTTTTACAATCTACAGTTTGATAACAGAGTTAAAGTGATTCACTACATGGCTCTTACAACGTCAATGATTGTTGATAAGCCTAAAAGTACGGAACAACTTCCCCAGAAAATGGTCGCTTAGCCATATCTCTGTTCAAAGCTCCAGCTGTGGATTGGGAATGGAAGGGGAGTATCTCTGCGAACCTTGATGGAATCTATCTTTCTTCTTTAGATATAAAAATTTTACTGCTGGGTGACTTTAATCTATCTTATATAGATTGGTCTCCTTCAATTGACTGTTCATTTCAGAAAGCTTCTTTGACATCTTCTCAACAAGAGCTTATCTTATTGGATTATCTAATTTCTACTGACTTACAACAAGTGAGCAGTATTAAAAACTTTTTAAATCGAAATCTCGATTTAGTCTTTACCTCTGACGCTGTTAGTACTGTCGTTCTTAAATCTAATTCCGGCATTACTAATGTAGATGACTATCACCCTCCTCTTGACATTTTCCTTGACCTAAGCGGTCATATTCATAGATATAGTAATTCATATGATTGCTCGCATATATTCGACTATCGAAAGACAAACTTTCAAATGCTTTCTGATGAACTAAGTAGATCTAATATTAATAATATATCAGCTTTCACAAATATTGACGAAGCAGTTAGTTACTTTTATTTTATTCTTAATGACTGCATGAACAAAGTTATACCCCTCAAAATTTCAAAGAATGTGAGCTCTAATCACCCATGGTACACTAAGGAACTTAAAAAGCTTCGCAACAAAAGAAATAGTGCTTGGTGGACCTACATTAAGACGCGTTCTGAATCTGATCACCTTTCTTACATCTATTTTTTTTGAGGAATTTAAATCACTATCAAAAACTCTGTACTCAAGTTATGTTCATAGAATGGGCAACTCATTAAGGGATGATCCAAAAAGTTTCTGGAACTTTGTAAATTCAAAGAAAGATTCGGATGGATACCCAGATAACTTTACATATGATAATGTCACTTTGACAAAAACATCCGACATTTGCAACGCTTTTGCTCACCATTTTTGTAATTCCTTCTCTGATTCTATTGTTGATATAGATCGTAATTATTTCGAGTTTCTACGTAAATGTCCTCAAGTTAATTTTAATAATGTTCCAATTAACCTAGAAAGAGTCCTTCACAATATTTCATCTTTGAACGATGATTACTCTGCTGGCCCTGATGGCATCCCTCCAATAATTTTAAAAAAGTGTAAGTCCCAAATTGCATTTCCACTTCATTACTTGTTTTCATTATCGTTAGATTCTGGTCGATTCCCTTTACTGTGGAAAAGATCTTTTATTACTCCTGTATTTAAAAAAGGTATTAAATCAGATATCCTTAACTACAGACCAATATCTAAGCTTTCGTGTATCCCCAAATTATTTGAACAGCTTGTTTGTGAAAGCTTAACTTTCGATATTAAAAATATAATTTGCAAACAGCAGCATGGTTTTGTACAGAAAAGATCAACAGTAACAAACCTTGTATACTTCCTTCATAAATGTTCAAACGCGCTTGAAAGCGGGCAAGAGTTAGATTGTATATATACTGACTTTTCAAAGGCTTTCGATAAACTATCTCACGATATTATATTGTTTAAACTAAATGCATATGGATTCCCTTCGACCTTCGTCGATTGGATCAGGTCGTACCTAACTGATAGATCATATGTGGTAAAATTTAGAAGCATTCTTTCAGACTCCTTTAAGGCGCATTCAGGAGTACCACAAGGTAGTCACCTTGGCCCTATCCTCTTTATTCTAGCCATTAATGATGTTACTTTTAGCTTGTCATCGAGTGAAATTTTGATCTTCGCGGATGATATGAAAATTTTCAAGAAAATAGACTGCGCAGCCGATCGTCTTATTTTACAATCTGATGTTGAAAATTTTGCCATATGGTGCGATAAAAATGGATTGATTCTCAATCCAAGCAAATGTCAGAGTATAACTTTTTCGAAGAAACGTACACCGGCTTTGCATAATTACTCGATTTCTCATCAAATATTATGCAAGGTGTCCAGTATTAAAGACCTCGGTGTTTACTTTAGTTCCAATTTAGAATTTACATCACATATCAATTACATTGTTAATAAAGGAAACTCAATGCTAGGCTTTATTAAAAGATGGGCTAAGGAGTTTACGGACCCCTACGTTACTCTTTCGCTGTATAACTGTCATGTTCGACCCCATATAGAATATGCTTCTCAAGTATGGTCTCCTTATTATGCAGTCCACAATTCAAGAATAGAAAGTATACAGCGAAGATTTATTAGATTTGCTCTCAAGGGACTTCCTTGGACTGATCCTTATGACCTTCCACCGTATGAGCATCGTATTCAACTTTTGCAGATGCAAATGCTTTCGCATCGGCGAATAAATAATGATTTAGTCTTTATTCACCAGCTTATAACAGGACAAATTGATGCTCCTGACTTGCTCGCATGCATAAGTTTTAACTACCGGGGAGGCTCATACCAACTGCGCAACTTGGAGTTACTTCACTGTCCTTATCATAGAACTAATTATGGATTGAATGAGCCAGTTACTCGTATGATAAAAGTTTTAAACCTTAACTCAAATTTAATAGATTTTAATATTAGTAAAACTACGTTAAAGTCCTTAATTCGAACCAGAGCTCCACTCTCTTGACTATGTTTTTTTTATGTTTCTTATATTTTTATAATTGTCATGTTTAATAATTAATTATACGTCTATATGAAGCTATCTAATTTGTTTTTGTATATGTTTATCAATAATTTTGTAATATTTTTTAGCTCTGTTGTCTTGAGTGTGTTAGACTTAATTTTTGCTTACTAACTACTAACACCTCGCTAAATGATGACAGTGATACATATTTCTGAGTACTTAAGGGTGAAAAAAAGATACATTGTTTCACAAGCTTGAAATAAGCTGTTCTGATAGTGAAAAAATATGTTCTATATCGACAAGTAATTGAAGAGACGCGAAATAATGATTAGATCTACCTTCTGAGGACTCATCTACGACCGTTTATAGGTTAAGAGAAGGGCTTTTAGGTATACATTCAAGACCTACTGTTTTGTGTTGCTGAAACATCGAGCGACGACCTAATAGGTCTGTTCGTTGAACTTTCCCCAGGGTTGACCCAGGTTTTCTTGACAACCCTATGAGTTGTCAAAAAAACCTGGGTTTTCCAGTCCTCAAAAAACGCTAAAACACAAATCACCACACATCCCTGTCATTAAAAAAAAAATACATGCCATTTGACAGCCCTCAAATCGCCACAGCAAAAAGCAAGGGAGAGTTTGGGGAAAACCTATGGCAAACCTATGGCTCAAAAAACACTCAATTTGACATTCAGGGCAAATTTAGGTTTCTCAAAAAACGCTTTGTGGCGACCCTAGGGCAACCCCAGGGCTTCAACGAACAAACCTAATGTAAGCTTGTGTTCACTTCACTGCCTCTACACGACTTTGTCCAGCTAAAATCAAATTATCGTTTTTATCAATCAATGGAATGCTGAGAGTGTTTGTAGTACCAACCATTAATGAAATAGTGAGATTTTATTTTTATGTTCGAGACAATAGACAACGCCAACGGAGAGAGATACTTGGCTCTAAAATAATTCAGAAGTTCCTCATAGTAAGTAATACTGGCAATGAACCAACATTCGTTACCAGAAACAGACAAGAAGTTTTAGATATCACTCTTGTCTCCGATTCGGTTCATCATAGGATTACTAATTGGAAAGTATCCACTGAACACTCCTTTTCTGATCATAGATACATTCAATTTGATCTTAGTGATGAACCTCTTAAGCAACCAATCTTCCGAAACTACCGGAAAACTGACTGGGAAAAATATAGGGTAACTTTGAAAAAGTTTATTAAACCTGAACTTTTACAAAACCCTACAAACAAACATGATCTAGACAAAAAAGTCAATGATCTTACCACTGCCCTTAACCATTCACTGCAGAAATCCTGTCCTCTTATAAAAATAAGAGAAAAACAGAAACCACTGTGGTGGAGCTCGGGGCTAGAACCGCTCAGGAAGGAATGTAGAAAACTTTTCAACCGAGCTAAACAATCTAAAAGTTTAATAGACTGGGACTCCTACAAGGAATCCCTCAAAACATATAAATATCAACTGAGGAAAAATAAAAGAACTTCCTGGAGAAACTTCTGTGGAAAAATAGAAGATACTTCAGAAGCTTCTAGATTAAGAAAAATGCTCTCAAAAAGTCCGACCATGCCTAGCAGTCTGAAAACAGCTGACGGCTGGACAGAATCCTGCGAAGAAACGCTCAATCTGCTTCTGGACACTCACTTTCCAGGCAACTCTAAGAACTTATGTAACTATGATTCCATAGAATCAGGTAGCATAATAACTAACACCCCCGATCTGATTACAAGGGAAAAACTAGTTTGGGCCATTAACAGCTTTGACCCATACAAATCCCCTGGACCTGATGGTATAATTCCAGCCGAACTTTAAAAGGCCGCGGATATTATTATCCCTGTCCTGGAAGTAATTTTTATCGGCTGTACCACCTTGAACTATATCCCCACGCAGTGGAGAGAGGTCAAGGTTGTGTTTATACCTAAGGCTGGGAAACCATCCCACGTAAATTCGAAAGATCTCCGACCAATAAGTCTATCATCTTTCCTTCTTACAACCTTAGAACGACTGATTGATAACCACCTGCGTATAGCTATAGATCCAAAATTGTTATCTACAGCACAACACGCCTACTGTAAGGGAAAATCTGTAGAAACGGCCTTACATACCTTGGTTCGTACTATAGAATATTCCCTCCATCCCAAAGAATTCACTCTGGCCGCTTTCCTTGACATAGAGGGCGCCTTCAATAACGTCAGCAACTCTGCAATTACAAAGGCACTGACGAAGCTCAAAGTAGATGGTTCTATAGCGGAGTTGATAAATCTAATGCTAAAAAGCAGGAGAATCAACTGTACTCTAGGAAACTTCTCTGCAAAGAGATCTGTCAGTAGAGGAACACCGCAAGGCGGAGTCCTATCCCCTCTTCTATGGAATCTAGTCGTCAATGAACTTCTAGTTGACCTAGAAGCTGAGGGATTCAAAGTGATTGCATATGCAGATGACGTCTCCATTGCGGTATCTGGCAAACATGCTCACGTCCTTACGGATCTGATGCAGACCGCTCTAAATATACTAGTAAAATGGGCGGGAAAATGTGATCTAGGGGTCAACCCTAAGAAAACTGAACTCGTTCTCTTCACCAAGAAATACAAAATTCTTCAACTAATAACTCCATCAATTAATGGAATCCCACTTGAACTTTCAAACGAAGCCAAATATTTAGGTATAATCCTAGACAAAAAGCTAAATTGGAAAGCCAATATACAGGAAAGAATCAGGAAATTCACCGTTGCCTTATTTTCCTGTAAAAAAGCCATTGGTAATAAATGGGGTTTCTCCCCCTAAATCACCCACTGGCTCTAAACCGCGGTCATCAGACCAATACTCACATACGGAGTAGTGGTATGGTGGACCGCTCTTGATAAAAGGACCTACTGCGACATTTTAAGCAAGGTCCAACGAACAGCCGGTTTGTGTATAAGCGGAGCACTGAGATCACCACCCTCAGCTGCCCTAAATACACTTTTTAACCTCACACCACTAGATATCTTCAGCAAACAAATGGCCGCCAGTGCAGCCACTCGTATGAGATCTATCTCCCAATGGACCGATAACAACATCGGTCACGCTACAATCCTGAATTTATTCGGATCAATCCCTTATCACTCCGACTACACCATCCCCCAATTGGTTTTTGATAATAAGTTCCAAGTCTCAATCCCACCGAGAACGACCTGGTAAGACGAAGAATTTTTGAGAGATGATTCAATTCATTTCTATACAGATGGTTCAAAAACTGAAGAAGGGGTAGGCTGTGGGGTGTACTCAAATTGACTTAACGTAAGTCTCTTGTTCCGCCTTCCAAACCATTGTAGCGTGTTCCAAGCGGAAATTCTGGCGATCAAAGAGGTCCTATCATGGCTAAGAGAAAACGTGATATCCTCAACGAATATCCGGATTTTCTCAGATAGTCAAGCAGCCGTCAAATCACTCGGCGCTGTTTCTACAAACTCAGTAACCGCCCTTAACTGTCGCCTATCTCTTAGGGAGATGGCTGAACAGTTCAATATTCACCTTATTTGGGTGCCGGGGCACAGAGATATCGTGGGCAACTGCAAAGCCGATGAACTCGCCAGAGAAGGAACCGTTCTACCGATCTCAACCAGTAGGTTGAACATTGGTATACCAATGGCTACATGTAAACTTATGCTAAAGCAAGAGGCAATGGATAGAACAAATCATAGGTGGAACAACATCACCACATGCGTGGCAACAAAACGGATATGGCCAGGACTAGATTCAAAACGCACAAGACATTTGTTATCCATTACCAGACTGCAAGTTAGCTCCGTAATCAATGTCATCGCCGGACATTGTCTGATAGGAAGACACGCCATAAGACTTGGCGTTCCCTCAAATGACTTCTGCAGAAGTTGCTTAGATGAGGAGGAGGAGGAGACAATCCCACACCTCCTCTGCTCATGTCCTGCACTATCTTTTAAAAGAAAACAGCATCTAGGCAAATATTTTCTAGATGATCCAAGCGACCTGGCGAACACAGATCCCCTACATCTCCTTCGCTTTATTAAAAGCTCCAAATGGTTTTGTTAAGTGAGATACTTCCTCGCATAATTTTTATGGTATCACAATGGACCTAATATTGGTCTAAGTGTGTCAGTTTGTTTTCCTGACAGCCATTTAAACCTAACCTAACATCCTCATACAGTTATCAAAAAGCTTAACACACTCTTTATCTGTTTCAGCTTTCCTGTATTATTGTAGTGCAGCGCGGATTCTAGGTTAGGTTAGGTGGAAGTGGCTGTCAGTCAATGAGTACATTGCCTAACACACTTAGGCCGCAAGGGCCCATTGTGATACCACAGAGATCAGCAAGTTAATCACCTACTGATCTCAGAAACCCGATGTAAGATTAACGAGTTAATCACTTATTAATCTTCCATTACGGTACTAGCCGGTTAATCACCTGCTAGTCGAACCACGTGGAACTTTTAATGTATTTTGAAAGACTTTTAGGGTCTATGTACGCTAGGTCGCTAGTATCATCGAAGAAGAATTCACCGAGATGAGCCTTCCTCCTATGAAGCAGTGCAGGGCATGAGCAAAGAAGGTGTTGAACGGTCTTTTCCTCCTCCTCGTCCATGCAGCTTCTGCAGAAATCATTGGAAAACAACCCAAGTCTTTTGGCGTGTCTCCCTATTAGACAGTGTCCCGTAAGAACACCTATGGTAGAACCTAGACACAGACGGTTCAGGGCCAACAAACTCTTTGATCGTTTTGAGTCCACACACGGCCAAACTTTTTTGGTTGCAAGGCATGTATTACTCTCAGTCCATCTAATGTTTGTTATCCTTGAACCGTCTTGCCTAAGCAGTAGTTTACATGTAGCGATAGGTACACCTATGTTGTTCCATTCTGAGCGTAGGGAAGTGGTCGTGCCCTTTTTGGCTAGTTCGTCTGCCATACCCTGGTATGTCCCTGTGCCCTGGCACCCATGAAAGGTGAATGTTTAACTGATTTGACATCTCTCTCAGAGACATCTGACAATTTTGGACGGTGATGGATTTTGTAGAGACAGAGGCAAGAGATTTAAGGGCAGCTTGGCTGTCCGAGAAGATTCGAATATCCGTGGAGGATATGACGTTTTCTTTGAGCCAAGACAGCACCTCCTTAATCACCAGAATTTCCGCTTGGAATACACTACAATGACCGGGTAGGCGGAAGAAAAGACTGAGATTCAGTTTTTTTGAGTAGATTCCACTTCCCGCACCTTTGCTGGTTTTTGAACCATCGGTGTAGAAGTGTATTGCTTCATTTTCCAAAAGAGTGCTATTTTCTCTAGCTTCTCTTGAAGGTATGGTTACTTGGAAACTATTGTCAAACACCAACTTGGGGGTGGTGTAGTCGGATCGATTCGGTAAGAATCTAAAGTTATCTAGAATGGTAGTGTGGCCGATTTGATAATTGGTCCACTGTGATGTAGCTCTGAGTCTAGTAGCTGATCTAGCTGCGACTTGTTTGCTGAAGATATATAGGGGTGTGAAATCTAGTAGTACATTGAGAGCGTCTGACTAGGTTGTCCTCAGTGCGCCACTAATACCATTGAGTTTGTAAACATAGAGGAAACAACCTAGCTTGCGTTAAGACGTCGGTAGATGTCACCAAGTGAATAAAATCGGCATTTGAAATTTTTGGGGGAATGCTCTCCACAGAAATTTGACTAAAAAAAAAGAAGCAGAAAAGAGAAACAGGAAAAACGTCATGGGAATGGAGAAATGCACAAGATAACAGTTGCTTTGAAATTTCAAATGTCGATTTATTTACTTGGTGACATCTATCGACGTCTTAACGCAAGCTAGCATGGTTCCTCTATGTATAAAAACTCAAAGCTAATACACAGATTGGATAGCTTGTTGTAGTTGATCATCTTGTCTAGTACGGTCCACCAGACTATCACCCCGTATGTGAGTATCGGTCTAATTACCGAGGTAAACAGCCAATGGGTGATTTGGAGGAAGAAACCTCATTTCCCACCAATGGCTTTTTTACAAGAGAAGAGTGCCACGTTGGCTTTATTTACTCTTTCTTCAATATTCGTTTTCCAGGTCAGTTTTTGGCAAAAATAAGACCTAGATATTAGCCTGATTTGACAGTGTGAGAATTACCCTTTTCATAGTTGGGGATCTGAAGTCCGGAATTTTGTACTTCCTCGTAAAGAGAACAATCTACAGCCCAATTTTTTAGCTTGTTAAGTGCTGTTTGTAGCAGCTCAACTAAAGTTTGTGGGTGCTTGCATGAAACGGTAATTGCTACATCATCGGCATAAGCTATGGTTTTGAAACATTCATCCTCTAGGTCGATTAACAATTTGTTAACGACCAGGTTCCACAGTAAGGGAGATAAAACCTCTCCCTACGGGGTTCCTCTATTGGCCATTCTGCTTGTTTTGTAGATCCCCAATTCCAAACTAATGATTCTGCTGCTGAGCATTGTTGTTATCATGTTCTTGATGTGTTCCTCTATGAGCAGTCTATTAAGAGCATTAGTGATTGCTGTTTTGTTAACATTGTTAAATGCAGCCTCTATGTCTAGGAATGCGACGAGAGAGTATTCTTTGTAGTGCAGGGATTTTTCAATGGTGCAAACCAGAGAGTGGAGTGCAGTTTCCACTGATTTACCTTTTGTATAGGCATGTTGCGCCGTTGCGATCAGACTAGGTTTAATTTCTTGTCTTAAGTGTATGTCAATAATTCTTTCCCGTGTTTTAAGGAGGAAGGATGATAGACTAATAGGTCTTAAATCTTTTGGATTTACATGGGAGCTTTTTCCGGCTTTAGGTATAAAGACGACCCTAGCTTCTCTCCAGGCTTTGGGAATATATGCATAGCTGATACATCCTTTCATGATCATCTCTAAGTTATAGATGATAATGTCTGAAACTTGTTGCAGCTCCGCAGGGATGATTCCGTCAGGCCCTGGTGATTTATAAGGGTCAAAGCTGTTTATTGCCCATAACAGTATATCTTTCGAGATAAAACCTTTACCTGATTGGTTTGCGAGTCGAGGCAAGTGCTCCTCGTCTGTTATTGTCATCGAGCTACCAGGAAAATGAGTATCCAGTAGCAAGTTTAATGTTTCTTCAAATGAGTTGGTCCAGTTGCCGTTTTCATCTTTTATAGAACTTGGCATGTTTGGACTCGTTGATAGGATTTTCCTAAGTCTAGAAGTCTAGATGCCTCTGAAGAGTCTTCAATCTTATTGCAGAATTCTTTAGAAGAGGATCTTTTGCTTATTCGTAACCTCTTTTTGTAAATCCTAAGGGATTCCTTATATAGATCCCAATCTATGGGATTTCTGGAAGATTTGGCTCGATTGAAAAGCTTCGCACAACTTTTCTTGAGCGGTTCTAGCTCCTTGGTCCACCAGTGTGGTTTCTTCTTCCCTCTTACTATGGGTAAGAGGACAGGAGTTACACAAGGCATGGTTAAGAGCACTAGTTAGATCGTCGACTTTGCTGTCAAGATCCTTGGGGTTTGAAGGGAAGCTATTGTCATTGTAGTTGTAACAATGTTTGAAGATTTCCCTGAATTTTACCCAGTCAGTTTTCCTATAATTACGGAAGCATATGGGTTTTGGTGTGTCATCTGTTTGACTAAATTGGATGTATCTGTGATCAGAGAAGGAGTGATCCTTAGATACAGCCCAATTTTTAATCTTGTTATAGATTGATTGAGTTACAAAGGTAACATCTAAAACCTCTTGTCTGTTTTTTGTGACAAAGGTTGGTTCGTTACCGATATTGCATATAAGAAGGTTAGTACTTAGTATAAAATTAAAAAGAGACTCACCCCTTTCATTTACGTCCGTACTCCCCCATACTACGTGATGTGCGTTGACGTCACTTCCTATTATTAGATCCGCTTTGAGCTTTGTTGCGCTTTTTATTACGCGCTCGAGCGTCTCTCCTGGTAGCGGCCCCGGTTGGTCATGGCCCAGATAGGCGGACGTGAGCCAGTAAGTCCCACTGTTGGTCTGCAGTTTTACTGTTGTGGTGTCGCAATTGCTGTAATTAGGTAGTAAAAATACGTTAAGTGTTTTCTTTGCCAGTATGCAGGATCTTGGTTCACCTTTGTCCGTCACATACAGCAGAGAATAATCTTTCGTCCTGAGTCCTTTTACCACGGATTTATTAATCCATGGTTCCTGGATCAGGACTATATCATCGCCGGACTTGCTTAGTCGGAGAAGGAGTCCGGCTGAGGCTTTGATGGAGTGTTGGAGATTAATCTGGAGTATTTGCAGCATTGCTACAATCATCCAGCTTAATCTCCAACACTGTAGCATTAAGGTCCTCCATATCTGAGGCGGAGTCTAGCAACTCATCCTCAGAAAGGAGAACCCCAAGCATTTCATCGTCGGAGTCTAAGACTCCACCTTTGTTGTTATCGTCCTTATCGGACGATTTGTTGTCTATTGCGTCTTGTTCAGACACTATTGTTGTAGTCTTTTCGACCAGTTTCGAGCAAGACAGCTGTTCCAAAGAGTCAGAGCAACTTACCGCGTCTGTCTCCATGATGGAAGATTCGACGCTCTCAGTGGACTCCTTGCCTTCGGATTCAGCCGCTTGCTTTGGAAGCTTTGCAGCGTCCTCATCTTTTTTGTATATTTTCAGCACTAGGTTGTCAAACCCGTACTGAATAACAACCCCGCGTGCCGCCAGGGGTTCTAATGACTCCTTATTCAAGATAACAAGAGCCGACCGATAACGACCCACCGACTCTTTTTCAATCACCGGAACCGTCCAATCGTGAGTGGGCAGATCCGGGTTGCTGTATTTAATCAACTGGAGAACAATCTCCCGCGATTCATGTAGGGCCGGTACCAAGGCACGAGCTCTCGGTCTGCTTGGGATATCCTCCCTTGCCACAGCCTCTAGCTTAGCACCTGGCCAGATCTCACCTAAACCGCTGACAGCTAGTTTATATAGGTGAAGCGATCTCTGGTCTTGGCAGGCGATCAGCTTGACGCGGTTTTGATGCCAGCCAGCGTCGCTAATTCTTGGGAGGGGTC
This sequence comes from Melanostoma mellinum, assembly GCA_914767635.1. Taxonomy (NCBI): domain Eukaryota; kingdom Metazoa; phylum Arthropoda; class Insecta; order Diptera; family Syrphidae; genus Melanostoma; species Melanostoma mellinum. The sequence goes on along the minus strand of OU612059.1, from coordinate 56,937,894 downwards.
CCGGATTTGCCTCGATAACAGGTATAAAGCTGAAAGCGAGGTGAGCCTTGACGTCCGCCCACCTGTCGGCAGAGATGTTTCCATCCATATTGCTCCCGTCGATGACCGCGACAGCAATCTGTCCCTTTACCACGTCACCAATGGATTGCCCCGGCACCAGTGTCGATGGAACGCTAACCCCGACTCTTGGCTTTTTTGGTTGGGGTTTTTCAACCTCAAACAACCTGTTTCGCTTCGACGTTGAGTCTTGGCTGGTCTCTTCTGCAATTTTACTTGGCCACTTCAATCTTTCAACCTCACCCGGGGTTCTCTCCACTGCGGGCTTACAACCCACCGTTTCAATTACCCTTCTGGCTTGGCGACGTATCTGAGCGGGCGTTTTTTTGATCTGAGTCCCCCCTTGGCCGAGCTGGAGTTGTTAATCACCTCTCCTGCTCCACCAGTTGGAGGATTCATTGTACTCGACGAGGGTACGTACCGACCCGCAGAGGTAGGGTTGCTATTCGCCTCTCCAACCCTGCCAGTCTGAACGGCCCTCCCCGTGTCCTTTATTTTAAGGGCATTCAAGGTGGAGACGGAGTCGTTGATCACCCCTCCATTTCTCCTTTTTGTTAATTTCACCTGGTCCTGTTTTGATGATGGCACCAAAGCAGGCGAATTGCTTTCAAAGCTAATATTGGGGACTTCATCCCCACTATTAGCAGTGGCGGTCCGTTTGCCCTCCGATTCACTGGCTAGAACTAGCTTTGCAGCATGTTCTTGACCAGTTTCCAGCGGGCTGTGCTGCTCGCCACAGTCGGGATTCTTGGATCCCACTGCACAGACCTGAACTGGCTTTGCAGCTGGTTCAGAGCCTGTGTGCGAACCTAGTATCCCACTGGTGGAAGGTTTGACCGTTGGCTCACATTCCTGCTTCGACTTTTCAGCCAAATCGGAGAATGTGTACAACTTTCGTTGCCTCCCCCCAGTTTTCTTTTTTGTCTTTTTGTTCGTTTTTTTGTCTGTTTGTTTGATTGTTTTTAGAAATTCCATAGAAGGTCCCACGAGTAACTCCGGAAGGAAAAGGTCAGCCCCGGCAGAGCCGTGTACCGGGGTAAGGCTAGTCTATTCTGGACCCTGCCAAGCATCCAGAAGAACTCGTTATTGATTGGTTTATCCCCCAACCTTTAATTCTTCGGCACGGATTATAAAAGCTCACACCACCACTGAAACTAGGAACCTCGTATCTATGGTGAGATTGGATTTCTAAGGATTGTGCTATTGAGAAGTCACAACCACCCAGCGACCTAACCTTGGCTGTCACCGTCTGACATCGTACAGACACTAATAAGTAAAGTATATGTAGTGAACATTGCCCGCCCGGCACCCACTTGGAGGGTTCGATCGAGGATTTTTGCCGAGCGCGAATACTGCAACACAACAGACAAATGTGCTTGCCAGAGCATTGCAAGTGATCTGAGGATCTTATAAATTCGTTATGCAGTCATATCGGAAAATTATGGTGATTATTGTCAGGCTATTTCTTTGCTGAATGAATTGACATTTTCTATAAATAGTAAGTGAGTAGAGGTAAACGCAAATTAAATTTTATATGGTTGTGAAAAAGGCCCCTACGGCGAGTGAGTAACAGCTCTATTTTTTGGTATTATTATGACTAATTTTATAAACTGTTGGTTGTTCCTCTTCGAACTCATATCAGCAATTCACCTTCGATCGCTCAAAAAGTCGTTGTTGAGTTACAACATCCCCTATTAATCTTCCGAAAACACACTCATTAAGCTGGAGAAGGTCTTTAAAAACATTGAAAAAAGCTTAATTGCCAGGGTACTCAGAGCCCAATACAGGTCTAGTGCTCGATTCCGAGTGATTCTACTTCAACTCCAACACAGCCCTAGTTAACGGCCACGAAAAAAATATCAACTAAACTGATAACTATCTTATCGCTAGTTTGAATCCGCATATGAGTTCTCATTATTCTCAAGATTAAAGAGCTTTTCGAAAGCTTTGTCTCTATAAAAACATCTAGTAAATTTGTTTTTCATTCAGTGTTAATTTTGCGTATAATACTCGCCCATTCACAACCATGACGCGATTTCTCCAAATTTTCTTCATTGGTCTTATTTTGACAACATTATCTTCCGTTAGTGATTCCGCACGTATCCTCGGTCTATTCCCTACCCCCTTTCGAAGCCACCTTATAATTCATAGTGCCATTGCTGATGCACTTGTGGAACGTGGTCACGACGTCACTGTTGTCGCAACACTACCGAAAATCAACAAGAATTCGCGATTTCGTTATGTCCAACTAGAAGTCGAAGAATTTTCACCGAGCAAGCTCGCGAGTTATGTAAATAATCCACCGCCTTTCTACAAAGCCTATACGTTTTTCGTCGACGAAATAACCAGATACGGTAATGACAGTCTGCACCATCCAGCTATGCAAAAACTCATGAAGGAGGATTCCTTTGATCTGGTGATTCAAGGACTTTTTGTGAATCATTTTCTTTTGGGAGTAGCAGCACATTTCAAATGTCCAGTCGTGGTGTCATTCATGGTTCGGACTATGCCCTTAGTCAATAACCTAGTGGGCAATCCTCAAGAGGTAGCATATGTTCCCAGTTTATTCTTAGGGGGAAAGCAGCCAATGGGATTTTTGGAGAGAGTTAAGCATTTTCTTTGGATTACACTTATGGAGGATGGTTTTTCGGAGCATATGGTACAATCCAAGCAGTTGGCACTTTACAAGTAAGTGAATGAGCCAAGCGGTGATAAGAACATGATTCCGAATGCCCCGAAAGCAAACTTCAGAAATCTCAATATCCATCTCTCATTTCAGTGCGAACTTCCCTCGAGAAACGTACCCATCATACGAGGAAATGGTAAAAAACATTTCACTTGTCATGACAAACCATCATTTTAGTCTGGGTAGCATTCGTCCCGATGTACCAGCACTGATCGAAATTGGCGGAGTTCAAATCAAAGACACACCCGATCCACTGCCCGATGTGAGTTTTTTGAAATACTTTCTTATCTTTTCCACTTCCATTCTACAGTCTTTTTTCAGGATCTGAAATCCATTTTAGACAATTCTTCTCAACACGGAGTGATATTCTTTAGTCTTGGCTCTAACATGCCTACAGACAAACTTGATCGCTCCAGAATTGATATAATTTTCAATGTCCTCTCGAAGCTGCCGCAGACAATTCTTTGGAAATGGGACTCCGAAAATGTTCCCGGTAGTTCTTCCAACATAATCTACAGAAAATGGTTGCCACAGGAAAGCATTCTGTCGCATCCTAATGTAAAACTTTTCCTCACCCACGGTGGACAAGGTAGTGTGGTGGAGTCACAATATTATGGTGTGCCTATGGTTGGTATGCCCATGTTTGGGGATCAACCAGCTAATGTTGCGAATTTAGTGCAACTCGGATTTGGATTGAGCGTTCAATTTACAACCCTTACTGACGATGGATTCCGTGATGTCATGATGGAAGCTCTGACAAATAAGAAATATGCCAACAATGTCAGAAATTTTTCGAGACTTTTCAAAGATCGACCGATGACCGCAAGGCAAACAGCTGTATTTTGGATTGAGTATGTTCTGAGGCACCGAGGTGCTCCACACATGCAAAGCCCAGCAGTGCACATGAATAAGATCCAGTTGATGTCACTTGACGTCATTGCTTTTTTGATTGCTATTGTATATTTAGTTTTTAAGGTAGTTAAGGTATTTTTTGTAGTGGTTAAGAATATGGTTTTGAAAAAGAAACTGAAGATAGAATAATGCATAGTGGAAAAACAAAGTTTCTGAATGACCTGAAGCTTTTAATGTTAAGAAAGGTTGCTTGAGTCCATGTAAAGCCAATCACTGCCGGCACTCTAGGAGCCGTTGATTGAATCAATAAAATATTTGATATTGTTGTTATTTTAAGCTTCAAGTTGGAATTTTTTTCAAATAGTAAAAGAGGAGAAACGTAATGACATTCATACATACATGCATAAATGTCAAAGGCCGACTCTCAAAAATTTATTTATGGAATTTGCATTGCATTGAATTTGCTTCACGTTGTAAAAATTACAAAATGGTTTTCCAAATGAAGGAAAATTAAGAAACAAAAATGAAAAACGACTTATTCAACCATGGTAACATTGTAACTTAAACTGTTTGTGGCGAGAAAAATTGAAAAATTTACATACGAGTATAATAAAGTAGCATTTGAACAACATTCTCCTAAATTTGCATATTCAAAATTGAGCGGGTAAAAATTAAACTCCGGAGGCACCTCGAAAAAAATTTGGCTTGCTGTGTGCATCATAACTCGCAACAGAATCATTTGAAACGAAAAAAACCAAAATGCATCCGATAAAGAAGATATTTTTCCAGGTAATATCGTGAGGACCTTTTTTTTGATTTTTCGATTTTTCGGAGTACTTAGAAAACTCGATTTTCGCTATAAGAAATCGGCGAAGAGTGAATTATGCGAAGAAGTACTGTTCAAAATTTCAAAGCGATTGGTCTCGTAGATTTTTAGTTATCGTGCACACGGATTTCAAATATTATAAGTCTCAGAAAAACGATTTGAAAAACGCAGAAGAGTTTGGTCGTTAAGCTCTCATTGCACATAAGTTTGACAATACCTTACCTACACCTTGCCTCGAATATAAATAAAAGGACCGGAACAGGCCCGTTTATAAAATTTATTCGGGGTCGAAAAATACAATAGCGCGCAGCGCAACTACCACCCAAGGATAAATCCCGGCATGGAGCATAACTCATAACTTTGTAAATTTTACTCCGATCGACCTGAAATTTTTACACAATATTTTTGAGATATTATGCACTTAATTAATAGGGTATATACAGTTAAATAAATAAATAATAAATGAGGTAGCGCAACAGAGCGAAGAGCCCCTGGGCCTAGCACATTTCTCACAACCATGCCTTGTGAAGGAATGGAAGAGACCTACAATTTTCTGCCGGTTCCGAACGGCTAATCGAGAAAGCGCTTTTCATGGCAATGAATACTAACGGAGGACTTGCCAATTCCTCGCGAAAGGCGATACCCGTGGGATATACAGTTAGAAGACCGAAAAAGCGAATTTTCCAGATTTTTTCTGAGAAAACTTTTAAATTTATTGATCTTAAAATTTGTACACATATTATGGTGTTTTTTATCTGTATTTTAAGACTAAGTACTTGTAAAAATATTTAAGGAAAAATAAATTTAATAAAAATATAAAGGAGCTACAGATGATCTCCGGGAGCTCCTCTCAAAAAAGACATTTTGCGGTGACCACTATATCTCTGAACTGGATCCTCCGAAATTAAAAAACCGAACAGTTTTCGTTAAAATAATGTTAAATCTAGCAATTAATCGAAGGAATAAGCAAATTAAATTTTTTTGACGAAATGGCGGTTTCTCAAAGAAAAAAAAAAAAAAAAAATCAATTTTTGACCAAAATTTCGGCTTTAAATTGTTTATAAAAGAGAAAATATTTATCGGTGAGAAAAAGTCTTCGATTGATTACTAAAAAATATTTTTGAAGAAGCTCGTGTTAAAATTTGAGACTACTCGGCTTAGCCGTTTTCGAGCAATCTTGGCCGCCGTCTTTGTAAACACTTTTTGAGGAAAAAGCGTTTAAAATTTGAAAAGCACTTTACTTTTCTCTGGAACGCCTTTTCAAATTGGCGTTTAACTTCGAAAATATTCACCAGAATGATATTAAATTTTCTGTGTGTATTTTTAAATACATGTACATAAAGAAAAAAATAAAATAAAAAAATATCGATTTTTTGAAAATTCTAACTGTAGCCCCTTAAGAAATTTGATTTGATTTGATACGAGGCAAAAGGAGGGTTTTTAATGGATAAGGAAGGGTAGGATTTGAGACAGGAGACAGGAAATTGGATCGGAAGGAAATGGACATAGTAAGTATGGCGGAATGGGCAATTTTAGGCGGATGAAACGACAAATAAGGATAGGAAATTGACAGGATAAAAGAAACGGAACACCACTGGTATAAAAAAAAACAGGAAAGGTAACAGAAGGGAATTTTTCATTAGGAGAAGGAAGGATAGGAAAAGAGGATGTGGACGAAAGGAAGGGTATAGCTCGCCGGATGTAGGAGGGGATCTTATCTTCCCGGTCGCACCTCACCTCGATCAAAACAAAATAAAACATGCCTTTCTGAAAACCACCACTGATGAAACTCCACACTCCAGGAGCTGCTGGTCTTGATGCAGCATGGCCTGTAACCCTCCCTGCCTGGAACTCCGGCGGCCTATGGCTAGGAGTTCCCCAAGAAACTCGTGAAACCGTCAACACCCTTACCACAGCATCTTTACCCCCTTCTCACACACCCACGGTGATTACTCTCCAGTGAGCATGATCACCCACAAAGAGAAAATAAATGAATAGAATACGCACAAGTTTTCAAAAAAGTTTTAAGAAAAAATTAAAAAAAAGAGAAATGTTAAAAACATAAAATGGTATTTAAACTTACAAACTATAAAACAAAAGAATGGTAAAAAAAAAAAAAATAAATGATAAATAAAAATTAATCAAGCAATTATAAAAATCAAAGCAATTAAAAACTACCAAATAAAACAATAACTGTAACCCCTTAAGAAATACAAAAACCCTTACCCCCTCCCCAGGGCATAAAAACAAACAAAAAATAACATACACAAAGCTGCTTTGCATTAAATGCGATTAAATTCAGGACGAATAGGTTGGATCAAAATAAAAAATAAATCGTGTGAAAGGGGGCTCTCTATCTCTACCGTATCGGTGGGAGGGAGAATTTTATTAAAAATTGACATAGTATTCTAAGAACCACATACTAAAATGTTTTAAAAATTTAATTAATACTTTTTTTTTTTAATTAGAATCTTATAACAAGTTGATTTATTGAGTAGCTAGAGTGACCAGACATGTTAGGTATATTATATTGCTAATATAATTGATGAATTTACCGAAAACAAATGTAGAAAACGACATGTTTAAAGTGTATATTGATGTTAATTTTAGTGATACATATTATAACGTTTTGACAAAAAAAATTATCTGAAAGCTATGAGTTCTAATTTTATTCGAAAAAGAAGGGAGCAGACGTGAAAAAGAGCCCCCAAATTGATGATTATCTAGGGCCCCGTTGAGGGTTAATGCGGCCCTGCAGGGATTTGTGGCGATTTTGTGGCTAAGCGTTTTTTGAGAGCTGGAAGACCTCATAGGGTTGTCAAGAAAACCTTTTTTTTTTTTTTTTTTTTATAATATACGCGCACATCAAGGGGTTATTAATACCCTTATAATGTTATTAACACAGTGCGGGCGGTTAAGAAGGAAGGAAAGGATTAGAGAGGAGGTGCCGATGCACATTATTTTTAAACTTCTGTGTATTATAATGAGAGGGGAAGACAGAGTCAGGTAAAGCATTCCACATCCGAGTAGTACGGCTAAAGAATGAATCTCTATATTTCACTGTACGACCGAAATTGGGCTGAAGGTAAAACTGATTTGCATTCCTTGCGAGACGTGTATTGCGGTTAAATTGCTTAAGGGGAGGAATGCAACTGGCTATTTCGTCCGAGCATTGTTTGTAAAAAAACCTATAGAAAAGAGAGAGACATGAAACATTACGACGATGATCAAGACAATCAATTGATTCAACAATTGAACTATCACCTATCAGTCTCAATGCTCTGTTTTGAACCTTATCGAGTAGGCACAATGATGTTTTTGGAGCACCTGACCAGATATGTGAATTGTACTCTAACTTAGGACGGATGTAGGCTTTATAAATAGTAGCCAGATCAGAAGGGGTGAAAAATTTCCTGCACCTTTTAAGGAAACCTAAGCATTTAGCAGCATTTTTGGCGACTTCAAATATGTGGTCATTCCAACGAAGATCATCGTTGACACACATACCAAGAACTGACAGCTTTTCGGTTTCTTCGATGCAGGTACCATTCATGGATAATGGCAATGGGGGAATGTTAAGCTTCAACGACAAGAGACAGCATTGAGTTTTCGAAGCATTGAATTCTACTCTGTTCATAATACCCCATGCAACAATGCTGTCAAGGTCAGAATTCAATGAGCTTATCATACGCAACCGTTCCAGTTCCACATCCGAAGAGCAGGGACGTGAATTTGGAAACGAATATGAAAAGCTGAGGGTCGAGTCGTCAGCAAAACAGTTAAGTGGATTAGAAGTTTCAGACAAGAGATCATTAATGAAAATGAGGAAGAGAGTCGGAGACAAAACGGAGCCCTGGGGCACACCAGCATTTATGAAGTGGGTATCAGACTTGAAACCATCCAACACAACTTGTATTGAACGGTCCGAAAGGTAGTTTCTAATCCAACGAAGAAGAGACTCATCGATACCAAAAGCACGCATTTTCGATAAAAGAGCCTGATGCCAGACTCTATCAAATGCTTTAGAAATATCAAGCGCAATAATCTTACTTTCTCCAAAACAATGTAAAGATTGGTTCCACTTTTCAGTGAGATAAGCCATCAAATCACCAGTGGACCGTTTGCTACGAAAGCCGTACTGACGGTCATTAAGAAGCTTTCGTTCTTCAAGATATTTCATAAGTTGACGGTTTATCAACGTTTCCATGACCTTGGAAAGAAGGGACGTTAGTGCAATTGGACGGTAATTGGAAGGGGAGGAAGATTCGCCTTTTTTAGGGACCGGCTGGACAAATGCAGTTTTCCATCTGCTCGGAAAAATCCCAGCAGAATAGGAAAGATGGAAAAGTTTACGCAGTGGTTTTGCCAGCGTAGAAGAACACCTCTTCAGAATAACGGCGGGGATACCATCTGGACCAGCGGATTTATGTATGTTGAGATCTTTGAGGACTCTCGCAACCGAGCGAGTTCGAAAAAATATCTGCTGCATCAAAGAATTTGCAGATTCAAGCTCAGGTGGAGCCACTATGCTATAAGGAAGTGTCGAGTTGGCAGCAAATTGAGCTGCCAGCAAATTGGCTTTGTCGATGGAGTTGACATAAGCAGAGTCATTGAAGACGAGCGTTGGGACCGATGACGTGGTCGAGTTCTTAATATTCTTAACAAAAGACCAAAAGTTTTTACTTCCTTTTGGACACAATAGTATTTTTTGCCTTACCTTTTGGTCATATAAAAACTTGGCCTTCTGTATGTGAATATTACAGGCGTTCCTGGCGCGCTTAAACTTATTTCTGTTTTCTTCTGTAGGGTCATTTTTGAAAATCCGAAAACATTTTTCTCTTTCCCTAATCATCTCTCTACAGCTCGAATCGAACCACGAATTTACTTTGGGGATGATGCTCTTTGATCTATGCGGAACAAAGTTAGTCATGCCGTTGAGAATTACGTTAGATATCATATCAGCTGATGCATCCACGTTACCATCAAGAAAGCACAATGACCAATTGAAATTTCGAAAGAAATTATTCAGGCCGTCCCAATTGGCTTTCTCATATTGCCATACAGTTCTTTTTGGGACTTTCTCTCTTTTTACTGTGACGGAAACCGGGAAATCTACCGATATGACACAATGGTCCGATGTGCCTAGAGGTGATGAGACTTTAACCCTGTATTTTTCGGGATGAGAAGTGAGAAACAAATCTAATGTGTTGGCCGAATGGCCAGAAATATCCGGAACCCGAGTGGGCTCATCAACAAGCTGAGTTAAAAGATTTAACTCAGCAAAAATCTCAACACACCTACCTTCGGGTGTTGTCTGGCCAGAATGACGAAGCCACCCAGAATTGTGGACATTGAAATCGCCCGCAATGGCGATTTCAGTGCGAGGATAAAGGGAAACAATTCTTGTAATGGAGTCAGATAGCGCATCAAACTCGTTAGAAGTTGAATTACTATCTAAATTGGGGCTTCTATAAATAAAACAGTAATGGATGATGTGCTTATTGACGGTGAGTTTTAACCACATGAAGTTAAAGTTCGTATTTGAACAGAGGCCGTACTGTGGTAGAAGTTGATAAGCAACATCATTACGGATATACACGGCGAGGCCATAGGAGAAAAAGAATAATGGCACCAAGCTATACCCAGGAAGGAAAAACTCTGAAGGATCAGAATCTGGACCCACCTGTGTTTCACTCAGTGCCAAAACAGCTGGCCTGCATTTAGCAGTGTGAGCGTACACTGAAAAGAAATTAGATCTCAGCCCCCGGATGTTGCTAAAATCAACACTGAAAATACCCCTCATTACAACACACAGAAATAAAAAAACAAAATACTAACAAAGACAACTAAGTCAAACCATCAGGTGAAGTTCCCAAAAGAAAACCGAAAAAACTAATTGCAGCCGGTGTTATGCCCTAGCGCAATATGAATTCGGTTATCTAATGAGAAACAACACACGATGGTTAACTGTCCGCCTTACAAATCAATGGGCTCCATGCATGCACACATTAGACAATGCATGCAAGTACAGAGACCATAGACTTGGGCTGGGAGAGGAGATGGAGGTTAAAAGGAAAAACAAACCGCTCGCTGCGAAGAAGCTGATTATTGACTATGTCTATTATGTATATATTTATTTTAATGATTTTTTTTTGTGGATGGGTGGGTGCACTACACCGTGGTCAACCGTGGGTAAAATTCAACGAACGAACCTCATTTCAATGAAACCAACGAATCATACTGCAGTACCAAGTCAAAGCAATCATGTTTTCACAACATCTCGTAAGTTATTCAAGTAGCAGAGTGGCTGGACCAACTGGAATTACTCACACATCCCTTCATCTTCATGAAAAACTACATTGCATTGCTCAAAGGTCCGGACAGGATTTTGTTGCCTCTAAACCCGGCATGGGGTTAAAAATGCTCTGCATCTTACGAAGAAGACCTCACCTCAACCGATATACAGTGCAAAAGTATAAACATGTTGGTTGAAGCACAGGTTAAACTACAAACTACAAAAGGAATTTTTTTTGCTTATACTCAAATAAGCGCATATCATGAATAAAACATATCATACAGTTTTGTCATTTTTATTTCTTTCATTTTATACTATTTTTAACTGATTATTTTAAATAAATGTCTATGACACAGTTAAAACATGATTCCTTATCATACATAATAGTATTTATATGTTTTTTTCTTTTTTCTTTTGTATAATATTGTAATGAATCTTTTTTTCTTTATGTTTAAATCTTGTTTTGGTTCTCTCAATATTTAACTTATTTATTTTTTACACAATTATGTTTTCTTTTTAACCAATACAATGTTATATGCTCTTAGAGTTCAACAATGTAAACAAATATATTTTATGTCTATACAGTTAATTTAAAGATTTGTGTCTGAACTGCAACATAACCTAACCACATATAAAATGTTTTTCTTTTCTTTGAAATATTGTACTAGAAAGGTTTGGTTTTATTCAGTGAAATGGCAGAGATAAATTGAAAATGAAAATTTAAAATTAGATAAATGATTCAAAAACAACAGAAATCAAAAGGGGTAAACAAAATAATTTTTAGGGCCCATTAACAGAAATGGAAAGAAATAATTATGGCTTTGAAAGCTAAGACTGGGGTAACCTTTTAACTCTATCAAACATTACCATAAGCGATATGTACTTAAAACGTCATGCTAGTAGTTGTAAGGCCAAAAGCGACTTTTCAAATGTGAGAATCAACATTTCAATTAAGTGGCGCATCATTTTCTTTTTGTTATGGTTGTTCCAAAGTTTAATCTTCTTACAATGTCAAAAATATTGAACAAGCATTGGAAATAGTTAGAACCTTGACAAACATTTATATTGTTGCTTAAAAAATAATTCTGTTCAATAGTACACCACTTTCCTCTAAAGTTTTTCCAGAATAGCTTCTGGAAGGAATTCGAAGCAAAAACATTGTGCGTTTTTGTCACAATTCAGTAATAGATTTTACCACAAAAACAAATTAATACTAAGCACTTTTAGCTCAGTATGATTTGTTTTTGTGTTTATTGGTAAAGTCAAAGTGCATTGCTGAGCTGTTTATATGATTGCTGAGTTGTGACTAAAACGCACCTGATATCGACTCGCATTTCTCTTCAGCTACCAACTTAAAGCAAAAAAGTGGAAGAAAAATAAGAAAAGCTGTTAAAGAAATTTGACTTTCAAAGAACAAAAAATTAGTTTCTTAGTTGAGAAATGAGGAAGACATACACGTACATATAAACTATTCAATTAATTTCTTTCTATTTACATTTAAAGCCAAAACTAAACTCTTCAATTAGTTCTGCAAACTCATATACACTCATAAAATACATTTATAATTTGTTTACTTTGTTTTGTAAGTTTTAAAGAATTGAACCTTAACTCACCATACAAAATCAGTAATTAGCATAACTATGAATTAATAGTAGTTTTGTTATACGAAATGTAAAAAATAAACAGATTATCTTTAAACACGGCCAGCCGGTTCAGATTTATTCTTTTTCTAATTTGAAACAATAATTAAATATTGGAAAAGACTACTCACATTTAGTTTGAAACTTGAACAATGATCTTGTTTGGGCTTCTGTGAAACATTTATTTACAAATTAAAACGACAAAACAGGGAGGTAATTTTAACAAAAATCATGTACATACCTATTCTAGGACTTTCAGGTTTGTTTATAGGATATGTTCTTCTATTTATAAGAGATTTCAATACTTGTGCGATACCAAGGGATGAGTTTGAAGAGGCAATAAAAAAAAAAAAATTAAAAATGATTTCATAGAAATATTGATATGTGTTTAAGGAGTGAAAGGAATTTTCGGTAAGAAAAGCGTTAGCCTTCATCCCTCTTATCCTTTTCGTCGCGAAGAATCGACGCGACGCGACGTGAGGTGGTATACGGGGAGCGCAAAGTGCTTTCGGTTTAAGTGAACTGAATGTATATCACATCGTTTCATGCATCGAGATGGGTGTACAAGAATTTCTTTGGTTGAACCAAAGTGCTAGGAGTCCCACAATTCCCCGTCTTTATTGAAATTAATCGACGCGACGTAAGCATTTGAAGTTGGGGTATATATTATGTGTTTTCTTTTAATTTAGGCGCACTTCTATCCTTATAACTGCGAGCATTTAGGAAAATTGAAGAGGGGTATGTAGGAGAATTCAATGCACATTTACTTTAAATCTCTGTAGATCGTAATGCAGGCAAAAAATAGAGCTATGAAAAGGATTGTGGATTCGTGTTGTGCAGAATATCAATACGATGCAACCTAATTAAGTCTTAAGACACAACAGAGGAACATTCATAGCGAAGAGGGTGTTGCGACTAAATTATTTCAAGGGAGGAATTAAAAAGCCAGTTGAACACTGTTTGTGAAAAAAAGCAGCAAAAGCTAGTAAGGCAAGTAACGTTCGACAATCATTAAGGTAATCAATCGATCCCCCTTGCCTGAAACACTCTCAAATTTTTTTTGTGTGGTGAAATCGAAGAACGAAGACGCTATCTTCTTTGAATTAACGGCTATATCCGGCTACAATTAAGTTTCTTTATTTGAATTTTTTAACTGTAGTTTGGACTTTGATGGTAATCATTGCTTATTGCAACTGTGAATGAATCCCTTAACATTATCAATTATTACAGACCCAAAAATAGCGAAAACACTGACAACATTCAGTTTGAATAACTAACAAAAAAAAAAAAAAAAAATGGAGGTAGAAAATTCCCGGTAGTAGAGGCTTTCCACAGTTGACTTTCTTGACTTGCTCTTTGGTAATGTTCAAAGGCAACTAACTCTTAGCCTTGTTCGGGTACTGTAAATTATCACGAAATTTCACCTAAAATCAGTCAAATCCTAATCCAGCACACTTCATTACGGTGTGGGTTCTTCTTTTTGTGTTCACATAAATTTTAATTGCAGACATTTTTTCATATAATCTACGACAATTATTATTTCATATAACCTAACTTTTTCAGGGTCTGATTGGTCAAGAGTCATGTATCAAACGAAAAACTGAATTTCTGAGTTGCAAGGAAAAGCAATGTGGTAGCCATTAAACGTTTTTCGATAGACAGCTACTTACACTGACTGTCACACTGAGTAAAAATCGTGCTGTCATCAAATACTTCTATTTGAAGAGGTTAAAGCCGAAGGAAATCAAAGAAGAGATGGAATCAACACTGGGGATATCCTCGCCATCATATTCAACCATTAAGCAGTGGGTTTTCGAGTTTAAAAAGGGTCGTGTGAGCACTTCTGATGACCCTCGCTAAGGACGCCCTCTTGAGGTCACAACTGCAGATACCTATGATCGAAAAAATCCATCAAATAGTGCTGGAAGACCGCAGATTAAAAGTGCGTGAGATAGATGAGACCTGTAAGATGTCATATGAACGTGTGCAAAATATTTTACACCAACATTTGCATATGGAAAAGCTCTGTGCAAGATGGGTGCCGCGTTTGCTAACAGTCGACCAAAAATTGATTCGAAAAAACATTTCTACCACCAATTTGTCGTTGTATAAGCGTAATCCAAGCGAATTTTTGCGTCGATTCGTAACTGTTGACGAAACTTGGGTCCACTACTACACTCCTGAAACCAAAGAACAGTCTAAACAGTGGATTGGACCAGGGGAACCAACTCCAAAGAAGGCAAAAACAATTTTTTCGGCGAACAAGGTTATGGCTACTGTTTTTTGGGATGCAACAGGTATCATATACATCGATTACCTTGGAAAGGGTAAAGCTATCAATGGTCAATAAATACTACGCAGACTTATTGCAACGTTTGAGCCACGAGGTGAAAATTAAACGACCTCATCTGACAAAGAAAAGAATCTTGTTTCATCACGATAACGCACCAGCACACAAGTCAATCACTGCGATTGCTAAAATCAACGATCTGAAGTTTGAATTGATGCCGCACCCTGCCTACTCTCCAGATCTAGCCCCGAGTGACTATTATCTGTTTCCTAAGCTCAAAAAATGGCTTGGCGGTAAGAGATTTGGACAATAAAGAAGTTATCGAAGCTGTAAATGGGTATTTTGAGGAGCTTAACGAATCAGTCTATAGACATGGCATTATTAGACTAGAAAACCGCTAGAAATGTATCAGCCTTGGAGGAGATTATGTTGAGAAATAAAAAAAAAAATTTTAAAAAGGTTGTTTTTCTTGGTCAGGCCGGAAACTTATCAATCCACCCTCGTATTTTTCGAACACTGGGTTCGATTTAAACACGCTCTAAACTAGATCTAGTTTTTTGCTGCGGCGAATCGAGTTCAAGTAAGAAACAGAGCTGTCAAATGGAATTTTTTTTCTTGAAATTATAGGAATGTGTGGTAATTTCAGTGTTAAGAGTTTTTTGAGAACTCGGGCTTTGTTTTTTTCAAACTCAAAAGGTTGACAAGGAAACCTTGGTCAAACGTGGCTAAAATTGAACGAACGAACCGAATGCTTTTTTTTTAACACTTAACTTTTAATACCAGTTGACCCTGCTCTAAGTTGTGAAACGATTTTTATGTTTCTTGCTCTGATATAAGCTGCTCTATTCTACCTTTTTTATAATATTGAACAAAGCTAAAATCAACTGAGTGTGAAATCGTTCTCATGTGAATTAATGGCTATATCCGGTTGATATTGAGTTTCATTATTTCCATTTTATTTTCATTTTACTTTGATGGGAAATAATGCTAGACATGTGGCAGTTTTAAACGAAAATTTCAACATTCCCAACTGTTACAAACCCAAAAATACCAAAAACACATTTTTAAAATGATTTCAAACAAATCGACAAAAAAAGGCGTTCCCATTTTAAATTAGCTAGTGGACAAAATGGCACTACATTGCTGATGTAGACTCTTTAGTTCTACTCGCACTGATACTAAAGTTACACTGACAGAGCAGGTTTTTACTTCAAAAACCCTGACAATTTATAATTTACGGCTATATCCGGTTACAATCGAGCTTCGAATGAAGCTTCCAACATTTTCCACTTTGACAAACCAAAAAAATATCGAAAAAACGATCACTTTCTTGAATTCATTTTAAGATGGAATACAAAAAAAAAAAAAAATGGCACTGGGGGTTTCCGGTTAATGTGATAAGTTAAATCCTCCAATAAATGTATTATTAGTATAGTAGTATCCAGCCGAGCAATTTGGAGTCCCACCTGAAGTAAAGACGCTGTGATTGACCAAAGTAGTAAAAAAAAAACCTGAATAGGCTCCTGTCCTCCCTTGTGACTGTCTCGATTAGCCCAACTCGGAATGAACAATAAAAAGCTTCAAGATGAGCTGATGACCTTCCACAAACCTGTGATCGATTGGGAACAATCTTTTGAGATAAATCAAATTAGCACTGCACTTGCAACCAGACAGTAAGAGTAAAAAGACTGATTGAGTGATACAAAAAAGCAGCATGTTTGGCTGATATTATGATATGCGCAAAAGCTTACGTTGATTTACATTTGTTTTTAGTGAATGGAAACTACTTTTATTTACATCTGCAATTTTTACAAATTCGATTTTGCATGAGAATCATAAAGTTTTTTCATGGACTTTTTGCGCCTATACTACTTTTTAAGCGATAAAACTGATGAAATCCTAGATAAAGCAATTGGGTTGTTCTTATTGTTCAGTTGAAATGGATGTGTGTGTTTAATTTCTATTTTCATTTACTGAGTGTGGGTGGATGTTGAGAAATCATAAGAATACGTTTCTATCTATAATTTATTGTTTGTAAAGTATAATCTGCCTTGTTTCTCTTAAATTAAACTATCTATTAGGTTTAATCATGTCATTCAAGATCTTATGTTTGGAAAAGTTGTGAGTTTTTTTTTTTTTTTTATTATTTAAAACTATTTTACCAATGTATTTCTGATATATCAATTGTTATTTTCCTTTTTTTTTTGGTTTTTATTGTTTTTAGTTTATACAATTTTTTTACTTTGCGAAATGTAAGGTTTTTAAGTTTTTGTGTTTAAGTTTTGTTTCAAAAAATATTTATTGTGAACATATATATTATATATGTATGCATTTATTAAATAAGTAGGTATGTATTAAAATTATTAGCACAAATTTGTTGTCTCTTTTTTTTTCTTTTATCGTCAATATTCATATATTTTTTATTTGATGTAAAATCAATTTTATGTATGTAGCTTAGTTTTTTTTCAACAATTTCTCTTCATTTTTCCTCATGATCAACGATCCTTAATTGTTAATAATTTTTTTTTTGTAAAATTTTAATGCAAAATAAAATAAAAATATAAACAAAGATCCAGTACCAGTTTTTTTTTTTTTATTTATCATCATCTTATATTCAATCCTATAACTTTTATGTACAATTTTACTAAAATATTTTCACTATATAGCCGTTAAGCTATAACCTGCACAACAATATGTAGATATTTTTGCATTTTGACACTTAATAGTTATTGCACTTTATTGGAAATGTAAGTATAAAATTAGTTTTATTCTTTTTTATTTATTATGTTGAAGCAGAATTTAGGAGTGTATAAATCATGTAACAATTTGCTGTGTTTTATATGCAGACAACGAATGTTGGAAAAAAGCCTAGACGGAAATATTTTTGACTGCTACTTAGATTCCTTTTATTTATCAATGACAAGCGAAATGGCTGCGTAGCAACAATTCAAAGTCAATTTTTGAGACTTTGTAAGACAAGAAAAATAAAAATTTTATGCATCGGAAACACAACACTATGGGGGCGTTCAACGGGGTCGTTCAATAATCGTATCCGGATAGCTTTTTGTTGTTGTTTACGTGTTAAAACGTTTAGCAGAGTCACAAACCCAGTTCAAAAGGCTGTCTAAAGATATCCGAGTATTTTTGGTATTTTTATTTCTTTTCATGTTGACTTTTTGTTTTGGTTTGCATTTATTTCAGTACTAGAGTCTTTTAAAACGCATGGGAAATCGAAAAGAAATAAATTATAATCGTCTAGCAAAGATATTTTGAATGTTTCTCTGTTTTCAAAAGTGGAATTTTGATATTTCACAGCTGTTGTCCGGAGAAATCTGGAAAAGATATCTGAATCGTTCAAAAAGGTACGATACGGCTATCCGAGATAGGTTCTTGAACGTGCGCAATAATCATATCCGGATAACTTTTAGATGTTGTTTACGCGTTGAACATTTAGTTGAGACAAAACCCCATTTCTACCGAAAAGTCAGCTACATACTTTTCTATTCAAGTGATCAGCTGAAATACAATTTGTTTATGTTTATCTCTTGGTGGTTTTTCATTTTGGTTTGTATTTATTTCAGTATAAGAGAAGCTTTAGTAACATGACGAAAAAAATAAATTCTAATCGCCCAGCAACTTGTTTTCTGCTTTCACAAGTTGAATTTTTATATTTCACAGCTCTTGCTCAAATCGTTCAATAGGTCATTGAACGCGCCCGTTGTATTATGCGTCAGCCATATTTAAACTATCAAATATGGCGGCAGTTCTTTTTTGGATATGAAAGCCGGTAAGAGACAGTAAAATTAAAGAAAAATAAACTTGATGCAATCGGGGGTTGAATCTTTCTTTCACCCACAGAGTAGATTATACGGAGAGCCAACACGTGACGTTACCCCTTTTGCCAGAAACGCCTTATTTAAATTAACCTCTATATCCGGCTGCACTGGCAACTGAGTTTCGCTATTTCCTCTCTTTTTTACTGCAGTTTTCATTATGATGACAAATAATGTTTTTTGTGAGAGTTTTGAATGAAGCTTCCAACATTCTCCATGGTTACAAGTCAAAAAATATCGAAAACACGATAATTTTTTTTTTTTATTAATTTCAAACCAACCAACAAAAGATGGCGACGCGACGTGGGCTTGGGTCTGATTTAGCTCGTGGACAAAATTTCACTACCTTGCCGCAGTTGACTCTCTGGTTCTACTCTGTGAACAAAAAAAAAAAATAAATAAATAAATAAATAGTATGGCGCAACAGAGCGAGGAGCCCCTGGGCCTAGCGCATTTCTCACAACCATGCCTTGTGAGGGAATGGAAGGGACCTACAATTTTCTGCCGATTCCGAACGGCTAATCGAGAAAGCGCTTTTCGTGGTAATTAATACTAACGGAGGACTTGCCAATTCCTCGCGAAAGGCGATATCCGCGGAAAAAAAACATTTTTGCCTCTGTTGGGATTCGAACTCGAACCTCTGGATTAACAGGCGAACATGCTATCCATCACACCACGAGTACCACACTACTACTCTGTGAACAGGCCACAGTTTATTTGGTACGACGATGTAGATGACTGACAGTTTGAAAGATGACCCATAAGCAACGGATAGAATGGATGCGACGAATAAAATATGTTAACATATTCTCGGTTCCTCGGTCCTCATACCGAAAGCCACATACTACACTCAGACCCTAAGTTCTTAAAACCGATCAGTCTTAGATCTTTTTTTTCAAAGTAATGAAAAAGACATTGATCTATGTGCACATCCGGTATATGGACAAATAAGTTAGTCTATTGATTTCCCGCCAATTTCAAACTGAACAATTAACTAACTCCGTCCAGATGGTGAATCTGGCCCATCAGATTGATTTAGTTCGGTCTCTTTAGTAATCTCTGGGATTTTTGATGATACCACTGTTAACACTGGTTTTGGTCATACACCAACATCAGCCAAGGGTTGCTTACAACGAGGCGCTTTATTGTGGTTCATTTTGGTTCATTTACTTTCAAACAACCTCTGTTTACAGTCTAAATCTCAGCCCATGAGGCTTTGCAAGTGATTGACTATTCTCTATTTGAGGCAAAATGGCTTTGAACAAAATCATTAGGTTTGTTCTTTGCTTGGCTTGGGTTTACCCTGTGATCGCCTTAAAGTGTTTTTTGGAAAACCTCTTCTCGGCCTGAATGTCAAACGAATGTTTTTGAGGCCTGAATTTCAGCTCAATTCGCCCTAAAAAAGCAAAAGTATTTTCATCAAATTGCAGGTATGTGAAGTGATATTGTGTTTGAGCACTTTTTAACCACCAAAAAGTCAGTTTGTTTTTCAATTCGAGAAGTACTAGCAAAACTGACTCCTGTAGTCTTAAAGTAAGCCTGTAGGAAATAGAAAGTTTGTTCTTTGAAGCCCAGCGTTTTTTTTGAAAAACCCGAGCCCTTAATGTCAAATTGAGTGTTTTCTTGAGCTCTGGGTTTGCCAATTTTTTTTTTGAGGAGAGCACACGTAACGAACGCAATGCCTTGGAAAAATAGGTAAAGGCATAGTTTCAAGCACCTTAATTTAGAAAAAGCCTATTCGAAAAGACTGTGATCAGTGAAAATAAATGTGGATAAGTGTGTTTAGGTGCGTTCACACTATACCCAATGAAACCAACCGGTGGTGAAGGTCTCAACCGGCCTTCCTATTACCGAAAGGCGACCCGCAATGGAACCGAATGAAAAGAACCCGACTGCCGCCCGGCATATTGTGAAAACATCTTAAGATTATTAATTTTAGTTCATTTTCATAGCAGCTACAAAATTGATCTTTGCCGCATATTCATAAACTACTTAAGAATTTTTAGCTATTGCAAAGCACGAGGCTGCAAAAAAAAATCTGAAGAAATAGCCCTTTGCGGACTACGTTCCTGTGATTTTACTGCCACGCAATCCAATTCCAGGACACTCTATTGCAGACCCTTTTTTTAAAATTTCCGCCTAAGACTCTCCTCCGACTGAGCTTTTTATCTTTACATACGGTTTTTTCTTTCTTAAAAGAAGAACGAAAAATTAATTACAACAATTAAATAATAAGTAACTATTTTAGGCAACCATAGATTTTTTGCAGTTTTCAGTATTTCAATTTCAATTTTAATTTAATACATTTTTTATATTTTGAATTCAAATTTAAGTATAACTTTTTCGTTTAATATAAAGAATCGACTCGTTAATTGTAGTGCCATGTATAGGTTCTTCAATTATATTTATTATCTATTTATCATCTGAAGAAAATCAAAAGCTTCTTTTTCTTTTCATTAATAAAATTGTTTGTTTGTTTTTGTTTTGTTTCCTGTGCGTGTTTTTTCATTATTCAAGAGCAAATAAAAGTATCTTCTGTATAGAAATTTAACATTTTGTTTAAAGCGTAACAATAACACAGATGCTTGTTATTGTTTTCTTTCTTTTTATTTTTTATTCAATTGTTTTTTTTTTTTGGTTTTTAGTTTTAAGTTTTGTAAAAAGATTTGAACAAAATAGAAAGCAAGTTTTAAGGGTACACAATTATAATAATAATAATAATATAATATATGAATTATAACATATATATTTTTTTATATATATTTTTCAATAAGTGACTGTTAACAAAATTATGCATACACCTTATTTTGTAGTCATAATCCAGGCATTTGGTATACACAATTGATAGTTGTTGATGAGATTATTTGTTTTGTTTTGTTTGTTTGTATAGTAAATAAATATTCTTGTTTTGTTTTTTTTGTCATTAAATTTAATTATTATTATTATTTAGTATTAATCTAATTATTTGTGTGTTTCTAATGTTATTTTACAATTGATACCATTTTTTATCTTTGTATTTAAGCATTAATTGATGTGCTGTACCGGTAAAATCTTGGGCCTGGTTTGCCATACGTTCTGCACGCTCTTCCAACATGTTGAGCTTTTCGCCACGTTCCATTGCTAATTGATGGGCACGACTGATTTCGGATGCGGCTGTGGAAGTTCTCTGACCGAGTTGTTCAATACTTGGACCGGGTATGTGTTTCGCAACCGAACGGTTAGCCTTGCCACTTTGTTCACCGACTGCGATCGCAGTGAAGAAAAAGAATTGAATTAATTAGTGGAAAGGTTTTTTTTGCAAAACGAATAAACAATAAAACAGAAATAAATTGACTCACAGAGTTCTTCTCTATCCAAGCTTCGATTTCCAACGCCAAAAAGCCCTTTGAAGAAGCTCTCCTTTGGTTGTTCAGGCATTTCGTGGGGTACAAAAAGTTCACCCATCATTTCGGTTGTAAATTGACTAAACGAAAAAAACAAAAGCAAAGTATTTTTATTTTCATTTAAGCTTATGATCCAAAAATAGTCAAAATAGTAGACTTGTAAAACTGAAGGGAAAAATATGAATATAAGTGTTGGCACTACTACCGCTGTAAGCAACATTAGTGTAACGTTACTGAAGAAATTCGATACTTCGACAGTCCCACAAAACTGAACGGATGTGCCACCCGTTTTATGATGAGTTTTACAAGTGTAAAAAGCTTAAATATCTGGGATGAATGATCAAAAGTGACGCAGCTTGTGCTAACGTCACCAATCAGCATCAGTATAGGGCGGTTGAAGTAGTGGAAGGGCTCCACCATCTTCTGTGATAGGAAAACCTCTCCTAAACCGAAGGGAAAACCGTGGTTGTGCGTCCATCTGTCATAGACGATTCACAATGCTGGACAATGTAAACAAATATAAGATTAAGTTGACGTCAGCTGAGATGAAGATATTTAGTATCATGTCAGCAGGATCAACAAAGCCTGATCGTATTAGAACCAAGATCCTACATACCAAAAAAGCCATCTTGGAAAATTAGAGCACGACCAGTTCAGTTGGTGGTATTATCATGTTCAAAGAAGAGATCCAGAGTAAGAAGAAGATATCGCAGAAGGATCTGTCGCAAGGAATGATTTTAAAATGAAATGTGGTAAGGATGATTCCTTCACAGTTGTGATCCGTCTTGGGAGAACACCGCGTGAAGAGTAGAGGCCATGTCAAAGCACGCCTTGAGTGTCTTCAAAATCGACAACCGTCAAATCGAATACGGGTGACAATCAGAGCTCAGACAACGAGGAGTTTCATAGGCCTACGTGCGAATAATTGAGGATATGAATGAAGGAGCATTAATATGTTGCAAGATGTAAGTAAGATGTTCAGGTGGAGTCACTAAAATATTCCAAGCCACAGTAGGTGTTCACCAAAGAGTCCTCTATTTTTTTCTTTAAAGTACTTGACTACTTGCTGGGAGATAAAGTAAGGAGCATAAAAGATTAAAGCCGAACGAGGGCTGCTTACAATCAGTATAACGAGATTTACAAGGAGAAAAAAAGAGAAAAACACCGAATTCCCAAAAAGAAAAAGAAGCAGCATGAGAAGCGCTCGTTTGAGGAAGTTGAGAGATGCCATGACAGGAACAAGATTCGGAAGTTTTACCAAAAGGTAAAAAGATCCTGCCAGGGTGGCAAACCCCGAACTCAAGCCTGTAAAGACCAGCAAGGAAACATAATTGTAGAGTCACAGTCGCTACTGAGGATCGGGAAAGATCATTTCTGCAGACTGCTTAACGGCGATGAGGACACTAATTCCGCTGTCAGGCAGATTGCCTAATTCAGCTTGGACGATGATCAAGAATACCGTCCTCCCGACCTAGAGGAAGTTAAGCTTGCCACATGCAAACTTATTTTTTTTTTTTTTTTTTTATAATAAGCGCGCACATCAAGGGGTTATGAATACCCTTATAATGTTATAGAACACAGTGCGAGCATTTAGGAAAATAGGAGAGGATTTGAAAGGAGACACCGATGCACGTTGCTTTTGAATCTTTGTAAATCGTAATGAAGGGGAAATACAGAGCCAGGTAAAGCATTCCACATTCGGGTGGTGCGACTGAAATACGAATCTCTATACTTGACTGTACGCCCGAAGTTGGGCTCAAGGAAAAACTGATGAACATTCCTAGCGAGGCGGGTATTGCGGCTAAATTGTTTCAGGGGAGGAATGCAACTGGCTACTTCACTAGAGCACTGCTTGTGGAAAAAGCGATAAAAGAGAGTGAGACAGGCAACGTTTCGACGATGTTCAAGAGAATCAATCGATTCTACGATTGAACTATCACCTATCAATTTTAACGCTCTATTTTGTACCCTATCAAGGAGGTGCAAGGATGTTTGAGAAGCACCTGACCAGATATGGGAGTTATACTCCAGTTTTGGGCGTATGAATGCCTTATAAATTGTAGTCAGATCAGAAGGGGTGAAGAACTTCCTGCATCGTCTTAGGAAACCTAAGCATTTAGCAGCGTTTTTGGCGACTTCAAATATGTGGTCATTCCAACGAAGATCATCGTTTACACACATACCAAGTACTGACAGCTTTTCGGTTTCCTCGATGCAGGTACCATTCATGGATAATGGCAATGGGGGAATGTTAAGCTTCAACGACAAGAAACAGCATTGAGTTTTCGAAGCATTGAATTCTACTCGGTTCATAAGACCCCATGAAACAATGCTGTCAAGGTCAGAATTCAATGAGCTTATCATACGCAACCGTTCCAGTTCCACATCCGAAGAGCAGGGACGTGAATTAGGAAACGAATATGAAAAGCTGAGGGTCGAGTCGTCAGCAAAGCAGTTAAGTGGATTAGAAGTTTCAGACAAGAGATCATTAATGAAAATGAGGAAGAGAGTCGGAGACAAAACGGAGCCCTGGGGCACACGAGCATTTATGAAGTGGGTATCAAACTTGAAGCCATCCAATACAACTTGTATTGAACGGTCGGAAAGGTAATTTCTAATCCAACGAAGAAGAGACTCATCGATACCAAAAGCACACATTTTCGATAAAAGAGCCTGATGCCAAACTCTATCAAATGCTTTAGAAATATCAAGCGCAATAATCTTACTTTCGCCAAAACAATGTAAAGATTGGTTCCACTTTTCGGTGAGATATGCCATCAAATCACCAGTGGACCGTTTGCTACGAAAGCCGTACTGACGGTCATTAAGAAGCTTTCGTTCTTCAAGATATTTCATTAGTTGACGGTTTATCAACGTTTCCATGACCTTGGAAAGAAGGGACGTAAGTGCAATTGGACGGTAATTGGAAGGGGAGGAAGATTCGCCTTTTTTAGGGACCGGCTGGACAAATGCAGTTTTCCATCTGCTCGGAAAAATCCCAGCAGAATAGGAAAGATGGAAAAGTTTACGCAGTGGTTTTGCCAGCGTAGAAGAACACCTCCAGAGAATAACGGCGGGGATACCACCTGGACCAGCGGATTTATGTATATTGAGATCCTTGAGGACTCTCGCAACCGAGTGAGTTCGAAAGAATATCTGCTTCATCAAGGAATCTACAGACTCAAACTCAGGTGGAGCTAATATGCTATCAGGAAGTGTCAAGTTAGCAGCAAATTGAGCTGCCAGCAAATTGGCTTTATCGATGGAGCTGACATACGGAGAGTCATTGAAAACGAGCGTTGGGACCGATGACGTGGTCGAGTTCTTAATGTTCTTCACAAAAGACCAAAAGTTTTTGCTTCCTTTTGGACACAACAGTATTTTTTGCCTTACTTTTTGGTTATGCAAAAACTTAGCCCTTTGTATTAGAGCATTAGAAATATTTCTGGCCCGTTTGAACAACTTTCGGTTTTCTTTAGTAGTGCTGTCTTTAAATTTACGAAAACTACTTTCTCTATCCCTAATCGCCTCTTTACAACTTGAATCAAACCACGAATTCTCTTTGGGGATGATACTTTTTGTTCTGTGAGGAACAAAATTTCTCATGCCGTTGAGAATTACGTTAGATATCATATCAGCTGATGCATCAACGTTTCCGTCGAGAAAGCACAATCAAAATTTCGAAAGAAATTATTCAGGCCGTCCCAATTGGCTTTCTCGTATAGCCACTTTTAGGGACTTTATCTTTTTTTACTGTGACGGAAAACGAAAAATCTACCGATATGACACAGTGGTCCGATTTGCCTAAAGGAGATGATACAACAACCCTGTAGTGCCGTGGTTAAAAGAACCTCCAACGATTTTCCACGTTTATTGTATTTTGCGAGGAACTGGCGATTGAATGTTCTGCATCACCATACACAAACATCATCATTCACATACATCATCAATCACAAATGTTAACATTCGCACACATCATCATTCACACTCATCTTCATTTACACACTTCATTACACACAGAGTATCTACACAATGCAGAACATCAAACACACACACAATTCTGTATAAATAAATACACATATCACAGATGAGAGAAATAGAAATGGCCTGTGTAAACGCCATGCTTCGTCGCGAGACACACTTTGCAGCGTAGTGCCGCAAGTGTAAACGTCTTAAATTTAAATTTTATTTTGTAAAGTTTCGAAAAGTTGTAAAACGGAGAACTTTATCCATCCTGTGACTCAATAGAATATGTAGTGCAGTAACTTTGGGAAATGCCCAGCAGTTTCTAAAGCTTTCTCTTTTCTCGAAATGTTTAAGGGAGGAGTCTGATCTCGACAGCAAAAGAAACTCCCTCGAAGCTCTTAACTTATACAAAAAGGAAATACACAAGCTTAACTGTAAACGATTTCACATTTCCTTATTATGAAATTACAATAAATTTGTTTTAAAATAATTTTGAATTCTTACCAAAAATCTGAGCAGAGTGTGAACTTTTGAAGCTCGGTGGGTGAGGCGAGATACAGTCCATGTCCTTTGTTGCTAAAACAGAAAGCTTTCGAGATCCTGCAGTTGGGAAGAATCAAATTTTTAGTTAACCATGTTTAAAATAAATTCAAAATAACTTAAAGCTACACAGTTTATGTTTAAGGTAAATTATATCAATTCACTCTTACAGCATTGCGTATTTTTGTTTTGTTATATTTTACATATATCACAAAGCCTGATCGTTATTTCCTACTGCCTTATCATTATGTCTATCACACATTTTATATCTAGACACTAATTTCTCCAGAGAGCGCTTGCATATTAATCGAATTCGAAATAGCTCCAAATTTAAGGAACACAAACATATTCGCATGCGAATTGTTACAACAACATGCAAAAGTCATTCTCACATTAAAGGCTTCAATTAATATAATATTAAATATACATATCCGAATCTGATTGAAAACGAAAAAGAAAGAAAAAAGAAGAGTGCAAGCCAAATCAATAAATTGATTTATCAAAAACTAAAAAAGCATAATGTTTTTTTTTTTGTAAAATTTCGTTTTAAAGATTTGTTTTGCCAGCAAATAGTGAAATGTATTGGTAAAGGTGTGTTCTTCATAAATAAATTGTGTGTGTTGAAGTTTTAGTAAAGAAAAACGAAAAGAGTTTCTAAAAACAACTTATGTAGAGTATGCCTATAGTACAATAATTCCCAAAAAAACCTTCCGGCCCATATCGGCAGTAGCGTTGTTATCGTTGTTAATATTTACAAGTCTATAACGGTTAAGATATTTATGTACAACTCTTCATACCATTGTTTTATATTTACACAAAAAAGATCTACGATTCAAGTGTGTTCTGTTCACCCTGTTCACATGATTAGAGAGATGATGATATTGAGTGAAACTTATTTACAATTATGAGCAATGACATCCAATTACTATGACCACAAGAGTCATGAATGAATCAAGGCGAACGATATTTTTTTTGTTGTTGTAAAGAAGGTAGTTATGAAATAAATCAACAAAACTAATACACGATCAATATTATCAAATAAATTGTTTACTATGTAATTATAATATGTATAAGTAATGTATATAATGCGTTGTTTTTTTTTTAGTTTTTAGTTTTTTATGAATTAACACAAACTTACTGGTTAGTATCCTCGTGAACAATTAGTTGTTGGCCCCAAATTGAAAGCATTGGATCTACAATTCCTTGCTTACATTTTGTCTGAAAGCTAATGGTATGGTTACATAAAATAATTTATAAAATAATTATGATCATACGTTTTTTCAAATAAAACCGGAGTTTCTTAATTTTTGAGTTGATTTATTTATTTTTTTTTTTGTAATTTTTCTGTTAAATTTGGTATTGCCAATTACATAAAACTATAAGAAGTACGTTGACAAATTGTTTTATTGTAAGGCTTGCATTTTGGGTTACATACTAGCGCTTGCTACACAACCTAATTTTGGTACTACGAGTATGTATCTATGTATCTATTTATTATACGTTCCAAATGAAAGCAATCTCGTTAGAATGTTGCTGGAGTCGTGAAACCTAAAGTGTAATGTTCATTTCAGATTGTATATCTTCTAATTTTTTTTTAGTGTTTACAAACGAGAAATTATATTTCATTTTTGTGATTGAACTATATGCTTGGAGCTTGGAGCAAAACAAAAATGTAAGAATGTGCAAATTACAAGAACAGAGGTGAAGTTCATTTACTATAGCCATGATTGTGAGGCTACCGATGTGATGTATCTGCGAAAAAAAAACTACAAGCAAAGTGACTGTAGTTGAGTGGTGGTTGATGAAAGTTGCTTTTTGTTGTTCATACAATTTGTTTTGAATGCTGATTAAGTTTAGCAAATAATATTATATATGTAGTTTGTTTCTGTATTGGTGCATGTAAGATCCTAATAAACACAAAAATAAATGGCATTTTTGTTCGATCGACTCACCGGGAGTAAGGCAAAGCCTTTCTGAATCGAAAAAGTTTTAAATGTTGTGTTCATTTAAAATGAGTACAGGTAGTGAACATTGCATTGAGAAAAATGATATATGGGGCATATCATAAATAACTGAGCAACTAAAATCTTTTTTATTTATTTATTTAACTAAAACCCTTTCTGTTTTTTCGGGGGCAAGCTGAACAGATCTTTTGTCAAAATTGTAAGCAGATCTAATTGGGATTCACACTGACGGGCGATGAGTTAGCATTACCTGGCGTAGAGGATTGATAGCCTTGAGTCTTAGATGTTGAATTGGGATTATGAATGAGCTGATCTGGGAAACGACCAGGTACAGACGATAAGTCCTGTCTTGTGGGGCTCTGGATGATGAATCCCAATAGGATTTGAACTACATTAGGAATGAGTGAGTATAAACGGAAGATGACCTGGTACGAAGGATAAGTCAAAAAGGTGTCACATGTTATGAGTTGGCCTGGGCTGTAGAGTGATTGTTGGTAGAAGGATGAGTTGTCATCGGGTATAAGTTGTTTTGGGGGAAAAGCTGGCTATGATGATGAAATGACTTGGCATAAGGCACGAGCTGAGGATGAGTTGGTGTGAGTGATGAGCTGGGACAAAGCATAAGTTGGCACCGTAAAGACTTGTTGGTTTTTGGCGGCGTGCTACAATAACTTGAACCACTGTGCCGTATTCCTGTCCATTCTGGCAAATTATAAGAGAATTTCTTCTATTTCATGTATACCGGATGTTTGGCATACGGTAGGTACCACGTACCAGTGCAGTTTTTACCAATACATGGTTAGCATGTCCGCCTGTTAACCCAGAGGTTCGTGGTTTGAATCCCAACAGAGGCTAAATATTTTTTCACGGTTGTCGCCTTTCGTGAGGAATTGGCAAGTCCTCCGTTAGAAAATTCATTGCCATGAAAAGCGCTTTCTCGTTCTACCGTTCGGGACCAGCAGAAAATTGTAGGTCCCCTTCATTTTCTTAAAAGCCATGGTTGTGAGAAATGCACTAGGCCTTAGGGCTCCTCGCTCTGTTGCGCCAACCAATTTATTTTTTATTTATTAAGGACTTTTTGCATGAGATGCGACCAAAGCTCAGAACGGATAGTTTTCGTCAAGACAAGTAAGAAATCGAATGGATGGGGGTCTACCTCTCTCCGTTTAAGCAGCAGGAGCAGTGTTATAGAAAATTGATCCGTACTGAGTTTTCTTCGGATTTAATGCACAACACCCTGTGTAAAGGTGCGTTCACACTATGTAGAGCGACATCTATCGGCAACTACAAATTAGTGTGGTCGTCCCGATCGGCCTTCTTACTTGGCGAAAGCCAACTTAAATTCAAACTAAATGCAATGGATTCGTTTTCCACTTGTAATGGTGTAAACGAGCATAAGGACATTGCAAGTATAAAGATAAGGCGTGAGTTGGCAAAGGTATGAGCTGGTATGGGCGATAAGCCAGCCTTGAGATGATATATTATAGTAATGTGGGATGGACTGGCATGAGTATGAGTTGACATTGTACATAAGTCGACTTGAGGAGCAGTTGGAAAAAAATATTAATTCGTGAAGGACACGGAAAATGAGATGGGACAGAGTATGAACTAGCATAGTAGACAGTGCTCATGTGGTTTGGACATTATGTTAAAAAGAATTTGATATTCATGAGGAACAATATATGCTCATCATTCCAAAATAAAGAGGAAATCCTTCTACTCCTTGTAGATAGATAGATAGATGAATTTAGAGGACGGGTAGAGCTTGCTCAGCTCTGGGCACTGCGGTGTCTGAATGAAACCTATTGTGCCAGCCCGTGTTAGGTTTCAGGGCAGTTCTCCTGCTCCTGAATTGAACCAGAAGTTAGCAATCTTCTGTGGGTGAATGATTTTGAGTTTATCTAGGGGGATGATCTCATAATAATGTGCAGAGATATTTCTCCATTTTCGAGGCATACTCTACAGATGTGGCCCGCTACCAGCCTCATTTGGTGTTTAAACATTTTTGTTAGCAAGTAAATAGTTATAAGCGGTAAAAAAATTAGTTTAAAAATGAAAAAAAAGGTTCAGGGCGGACTAATGCGCCGTTTTTAGCTAAGAACGGAGCATTAGTCGGCCATTTATTTTCATTTTTAAATTCATTCACAGCCTTTGTGTGTTGGGATCCAGTGGAGCGGTTCCAGCGTTTTACTTTGCTAGTTCAGAGAGTGACATGGCTGTATCTTGGACTAGTTTGGATCTTATGACAGGCGAGCTTAACGCCTTGAGTGCAGCTTGGCTGTCTGGGAAAATGCATATAAGAAAAGGTCACCATATATTGCGCATACACTTTTCTTCGTTAATATCGTCCAATAAAGGACGGCTGTCTGTTGAATTAAACGGAGTACTTAAAAGAATATAGGGTTCGAGATGAAATAATAATAAAAAAAAACTCAGAGAGTAAACATGAAACGGGTACGGAAACACGGTAGATAAATCAAATGCTATTCGTTCGCCGCCACGCGTTTCAAATCAGAACGGAAAAAGGCAAACGTTTCAAGTTAATTTATCTGACGTTTATTTTAAGAACACAGATTTAAATATTGAAGAACTTTACTCATCCTCAGCTTCGGTCTCCTTTTTCAACTTAGAAAACTGTCGAAATGAACAATAATTTAGATTTTCTCAACTCTTGCTTACAGTTATGAATGATGCGAAATGATATTATAATGAACTTCTGAGAGACGTTTCGGCTCTAGTATACTCCAATAGAGTGGTCCTTATTTTACTTTTTTGAGAAAATGGAGTGCAACGCCCTCTAAATCGATTCTAAAAAATTAAAAAAAAAAATTCCCTAATTTTTTCATATTTTTATCTCTAACCCTACCTGGCCCTATTTTGATACTGGTTTTTACTAGAGCAGGGGCGATTTTCTGTGTCCAGTGTTGGGTAAATGGCGGATATTTGATCATTCATACGTATAATTGGTACGATAGTATTATGAGTATGATACCGAATGAAAGTATAAAAGCAAAGAGGGCGCCACTGTTGTTTTAGAGGCTATAAACTGCTATTTTTTTCCCTTTAAAAGTTAAAACTTCTTAATGAAATAGGGTCAGGAAGGGATAGGAATAAAAATTTGAAAAAACTAGGGATTTTTTTCCCTAATTTAGAACCAATCTGGGGGCGTCCCCAATTTTTTTTCCTAAGGACCACCCTAATACTCCAACTGTGCGGAGTTTAAATCAACAATAAATGATTCAAGATTCATTTAAAGCTGGTGATAGTACTAGAGCTCATTTTAAATGACGATTTCAAATGAATTTAAATGTGAATGTGAGTGAAAAGAAGCTAAAGGTGTATTCCGATATTCTCAAGAACTTAGTTGAAATGAAATAGTATACAAAATTACCTCTAGCTTCGGTTTCGTACGACGTTTCTGAGTTCAATTAGGAAATCAGTACTTCCTTTCACAATGTCGCTTGTCACCTTGATTCGTGTACAAGTACAAGACAACGTAACGTATCTTCAACTCAAAGCAAAAAGTTCAGTTTGCTTGAACTTTTGCTCGCTTTGACAGTAAAAACTCGTAATATCAATTCCAAGCGAACACAAAGCAATCGCACGTAACGAGGTTGAAGCTGAAGCAGAAGCGGGATTGCGAAAGAGGCATTAACGTTGCTTTTGATTCTACATTACGTTAGTTAATGAACAAGATAATATAAAGTGGCTCCAACTCAAATCAAATTTGTTCAACTTTTGCTCAAAAGGCATAAGAAACACGTTTACTAAAACTAGCTAACGTAACGTTAACGCTTTCGAGCGCATCACATTTATTTGGAAGCAAAATCAGCACTCCCCAAAGACTGCAACCTCCAAAAGTGTGGAAGTTCGATACCGCAAATCTGATGCTCGCTGCTGTAACATTTATCTTGAAACGATAACGCTAACTCACGCCTGAAAGCGCACCGCTTCTATTTACTTACACTCGCTTACGTAACGTTTAGCTCACAATTATAACACTCACTGAACTTTGCTTATACTGGCGGATTTGTGGAACAGTTTGCGGGCAGTGTGGTAGGGAACGATAGTTGAAGAAATGTTTCCCAAAATCAGATCAACACGCACCGTTGAAACTTTGTTCGAACTAACCTACTGTCTTCCTTCTCTGTTACTCCAATTTGTACTTTGTATACGGCGTTGAATAATGAAACTATTTCGGTAAATGTGAGCTTCTTCAACGATAACCTGAAGATGGCTGTCGTACTGCTCACGATAACGTTATGTAATCTCAATCACCCAATACTACCTCCCGCTAAAGGTATGTCGTTTTCCAAAAACAAGAGTTGAAGTGACAGATTTGACATTTCTAGTATAGCTTATCTGTCAAAAATATCACTCCTACTCTCCAAATCACTCCCGATTTCGTTTGGAAGTGAATTTTGAAAAACGACAGTAGTTGACGTTATGTCAGCAAGTTCTGGCCATATCCAACATCACCCAACATTCACAATAATATGGTGAACTAATATATTACCGCTACACCTCTGACAGAGTAATAACTAACTTGCTGTCAAAGAGCTTACCCCAAAACAAAATACCTTGCTGGTTAAACTCAAACCCGTCAGAGTGCAATGCAAATGGTCTAAATTCTTATTCATTGAAAATGCTTGGGACGGCAAATAATATGTTATAATTTACCAAAATGTATCAAATAATGCAATTTACTTTAAAGCTATGTTAAGTATACGAACTAAGCTATAAAATGATGGAATGTTCTGATGTTATATTAATGCTTCAAGTATTTTTTTTCATTCGATTTAATTGTACTGATGTATATTCAAGCTAAAAAAGGCGTTGCCATATAGCCTCAATATATACGAATCGGCTGAAATGCTTAGTTAGATGAAGTATAAAGAATTTATGTATGCAACTAAATTATTATCATTATCATCATGAGCACCGTTCCATTAATATCATAATATTATATCCATTAGTCAAACAATTAATGAAGGGCAAAATATAAAGAATATAATATATAATAGTGCAAACTAACATTGAAAGGAAAGAAGATACAAAATCAACCAATAAAATGTTTAATAAAAAACCACCGATTGGAAAAAATAACTTATTATCTGAGCATATATCTTCTTTTTTTTTTAATTTTTTATTTCCACATAAAAGAAAAAAGAAAATTAGAAAAAAGTTGGAAGGATATTGTTTTGTAAATAGTTATAACATACACAACTCGGAAAGGAGTGAACTCTATTTTTCATTTTGTTATTTAGAATTTAATTCATTGCTTTGAATTTTAATTTTATTTAAGTTTTTTTTTTATATTTAGTTTGTTTTTGTGGCTACTACATCAAATAGAGTTGTTGATTTTGTGCGTATAACATTTATTTGCATATGGTTCTGCTTAGGTTAATACTTGTTTTAGTTAAAGCATTTACTTTTTAGTTAAAGAGTTTCTAAGTTTTGCAGTTCGTGCTTGGTTTCACTTTTTTTTTTTTGTGGAGCCACGATAGAATAGAAGTGGCTTATGCATTGCATTCAATTAGAGACATTACGGTTTCGCTGAAATCTTAAAATGATTAATTACCTCAAATCGATTAGGGGAAGAAAATCAACATCCAACAGGGGCCTTAGACTAGGAAGACTATATGCCATTAAATGGCCATTTGACACGTACGTTACGAGGCATACACTTTCTGCAAGATAAATTGTCATTGACACGTAGATTGCAAACTAAAGAACTACTCACCTCGCATGCTTACAATCTCAGCCTTGACTACAAAATCAGTTTCCGTTATTTGATGCCGATAAACACAATATTGACTGGGAAGCGCTACTACTCGAGCTTGTTTCTCACTGGCAATCACAATGAATTGCCTATCTGAACAACCATCATTGGCAGGGTTTGTTGCAACTGTCATACTACTGCTGGTACTGACGCTAGTACTGCCACCTACT
The DNA here is from genome assembly GCA_914767635.1 of Melanostoma mellinum. Classification (NCBI taxonomy): domain Eukaryota; kingdom Metazoa; phylum Arthropoda; class Insecta; order Diptera; family Syrphidae; genus Melanostoma; species Melanostoma mellinum. Next base: position 56,903,610 of record OU612059.1, on the reverse strand, counting down.
CCACTAGTCGTTGATGTGGCTGTTGCTCCACTCAATGTGGGACTCATTCGACTTGTGTTCTTTGTAGGCGTCCCTGAAAACATAAATGGTTATTTAATCGTTGATGCTTGCTTGGAGTTTTCGAGGAGTTACTTGATTCTATTCTCAAAGCTCTTTACAACAAATAAAAATGCCATTCGTTTGATTATCTTTTTTGTTCTTGGAGTGTGCTGTAATTTCACATTGTAGTATTTTTATAAATTGCAGCTGATCCCCAGACAGGTTTACAAAGTCTGGGAAAATATTTCTGAGTTCACAACTCTGACACAACATAACTTTAATGCCCAAATACTAAATTAATTATTTAGGAATTTATTTGAAAACGTTACGATATGTTTGCGTAGCTACTGCGTTTCTTTTCTTTATTTTTGTTTAAGTCAGTTACTGTGACGAAGCGTCACAATTTCTTTTTCCTACCTCCTCTCAAAACATCGCACCAAAACAGTGCAAAATTTATTTCTATTAAAATCTCCCGCACGCAATTAAAATTACAATGTGAATGCCTACGCCAAGGCCAAACATTGTTTACTTTTCCGTACCTAATCACTTGTTGTGCATTTGCTTATGGGGAAATACATTGCTAGTTCCCATCCCATTTTTTATATGCAAAATTGTCACTGACTTACAGTTCACATTTTGTTTCAGTGGAAAAGTCAACGAATAGAGGTGGTTTATATACCATAATTCGAGAAAAAGATCTACGTAGTTTTTATTGTTGTGGCGTTTGGTGGGCCAAGCAAGTAAGAACTTATTCATTACTTTTTTCCTCCCCCGAGAAAGATATTCTTTCTTTTCTTTGACTTTGATAGTCTCCTTATAGGAAATTACATTATTGCGGTTTTTGGTGGGCCGAGCGTGTAAATTCTCCTTATCGTTTAGTCTTCGTTAAAGCAGATCTATTCGTTGCGGCTTTTGGTGGGCCGAGCGGGTGGATTATCTTTTTCGGTAGACGTTGTCCATCTGTGAAGGAAGCTCACATCACCGTACGCAACCGCAGACCTTTTCTACGAAGTCCGCCACCGCCTACAGAGTGTTGTGCCCCTAAGTAAACGCATGCACTTTCTACGAAGCCCGCTAACGCCAATAAATTGCCGTTTTATACAACGCAGGTACTTCCTACGCAGTCCGCCGCTGCCGATAAATTGTTCTGCCTTCCACGCAACGCAGACCCTTGTTACGAAATTCGCCGCCGCCAACAGAGTGCCCTGCCTAACGCAGAGCCAGTTGGGAGTTCATCGTTGCCGAACAGAGGAAACAGCGGCCGTAGCATACAACTAGATACACCGAGGAAACATCACCGTGACCCCAGAGAACATCACCCATTCCGAGGACCAGTACCAGAAACAACAATCATTAAAACTTGGTTTTTGTGAAAATAGAATCAGATTAAACTTTGTTAAAATTGTAAACCGATCTTGAGATTAGACATTATAATAAAGTTAGATTTAATTAAAGTTGAACCGACCGTCTCCTGGTATTCATTTCTTGAGAGGTTGGATCGCCGAGACCTAAGAGTTATGAAGCTTCCTTGGGTAGACCCTCGACACCCTGAGTCATACCCCAGCTTCGCAAAAGAAGCATCACATTACTTCACTGAACAGTCAAAACCGCCGGCTCTAATTAACATCACTTTAACTTTTAAACGGGGTTGTTAAATAAAATCAATTTGTAAACACATTGCTAACTAGCAATTACATTAAAATGGACTTGGTTAATATAATTCTGAACACTACCAACATTTCTTCCTTCTGATCCTGAACACCTAAGGCAGCTCTGCAAAAAATACCACGAGCTTTTGAATATCTCTTCGTTGCAGGTGTCCAAAGGTCTCTTAGCTTTCTCTCGGTACGTTCAGTCCAAAGGAATCTCTTGCCTGCAACGAATCCGATCCGAAACTGAAAAGTTCTATCGCTCCTTACACTGAATCCAGTTATCCACCTTCTCATCTCCACCGTCTATCTTTTTATTACCAAAACGTAAGAGGTCTTCGTTCTAAAACTCACTCAGTTTACTTGCAGTCTCACAATCTTCCCTTTGACATATTTGCACTTACTTCGTTTTTCAATGTCTTTCGTGATGACGAACAACCTCATAGCGAATCCCCTCAGAAACCTCATCCCCATTATCTACTATTGACAACTTTCAACCGCCTCTCACACTCTCTTTTTTTATAACCTTACCTTTTCTTCTACCAAGCCCAAGTAAGTATTCGTTCGTAAAGCTTACTTCCAGAAAATCAATAAAATCCTCTCCAATATCTCATTCGACTTTATAAATCTTTCAATGAATTATGTAACTAGTCTCTTTTACGAGAAATTGTTTGACTGCATAAATCTTTATGTTCCCCTTTCGCGTGATAAGCCCTACTCAATATCTCCTCCCTGGTACAATCGCAAACTACGTGAGCTGCGAAACAAGAGAAATAAGCTCTGGAATAAATTTCTACGCCCCCGTTCAGTTTTCGATTACTGTGATTACATTAGAGTATTTTATAAGTTTTCCAACCTCAATGAAGCTCTTTGCAACGACTTTACATCCACCACCCAAGCTAACCTAATTTCGGAGCCAAATCGTTTTATAAGTTTATCAATTATAAAAAGAAAAATGATGGTTTCCTTCCTTCTCTTCACTACGAAAGCCAATCTTCCAACGAACCAGCAACAATCGCAAATTTTGATGCAAGTTACTTCAAACTATCTTTTGCCCAAAAAACCCCAGATCTAGACCAGACTTACTTTTCCTATCTTCGCCATTTCTCTACAGGGCCTTCTAATCTAAGCTTTATTCAGTCAACTTTCTTAATGGTCTCCTCAAACTCAAACACGAGTATGATCCAGGTCCAGATGGCATTCCTGCCATTTTGCTTAAAACATGTTGTTCCAGTTTAGCCCTTCCCATAATTAACCTTTTCAAACTATCCCTTTCCTATCCCTTGGAGTTTTTCCGGACTTATAGAAAATATACGTTATTTCACCTATCCATAAAAAAGGCCCCAAAAACCATATTTCTAACTATAGACCCATAGCCAAACTTTCTCATATTTCTCATATATGAAATAATTTCTTTCCAGTGCAAATCAATGATATCCTCCAAGCAGCATAGCATTGTTTCTGTAACGGAAGGTCTACAAACTACAATCAATAATCTAGTTGAGTTTGTTTCCTTCTCTCTTTCTGCGATGGAAAAAGAAAACGAAGTAGACGCCATTACCACAGATTTCAGCAAAGCTTTTGACAAAATTTCTCACACTTCAATCCTCTTTCAACTTTCCTTCCTCGAATTCAGCCCTATCCTATTCAAATGGATATCTTCATATTTGGATAACCACCAATATAGAGTTCTTTTCCGTTCTACTCCTTTTGTGGCAACCTCCGGTGTACCCCAAGGCAGCCATCTTAGACCCCTCTTTTTCATCCTTGCCATTAATGATGTCGAAAAGATCATCCAATATTCTTGTATCTCACTTTACTCGGAGGACACTAAGATTTTCAAAGTCATCACCTCCGATCGACACTGTCTCCAGCTTCAAAATTACCTCGATTCATTCGTCTTTTGGTGTTCTAAAAGCTTCCTAGAATTAAACATTGCCAAATGCGAAGCAATAACTTTTTCTCGTAAAAGTAATCAACCTCCCCCCAGGTCCTATCATCTTCAGAACCTTCCTATAAACCGTGTGCAGCTTATCCGAGATTTAGGAGTTCTCTGCGACGGCGAATTAAATTTTCGTTCTCATGTTGACGAAGTAATATCAAGAGCTAATCCGCCCTTGGTTTTATCAAGAGATGGTCCAAAGAGCTCCGCAATCCCCTTGTAAAGAAATCCCTCTATATTACCTATGTTCGCCCTCTCCTTGAGTATGCATCGCAAGTGTGGGCTCCATATCATGCGGTTCATATCTCAAGAATCGATAACGTTCAACATCGTTTTCTGCTCTTTGCCCTTCGGGATCTCTACGACGCGACGTTAGAAGCTGTCTCACCCTGCCTCCTCACAGCGAACTTCTCGCAATCATTAATCTCCACTCCCTAGAAAACTGAAGGATTGTTTTTGACATCATATTCATTCACAGGCTTCTTACTGGTAACACTGACTGCTCCCCCTTTTAGACCTTATCTCCTTCAACACTAATCCCCGAAACGTAAGATCATCCCGATTTTTTTCCTTCCTGCATTCAATTTATATATACCATCCCCTCAATACACCACTTTGTCCTCGATGACAGTTGTAATTTCAAATGTACGATACAAAAGGTTCGTTCGTTGAACTTTGTAGAGAGTTGACACAGATTCCCTTGACAGCTCTATGAGCTGTCAAAAACTTGGGTTTTCACATCTCAAAAAACGTTAAACCAAAGAATCACCACACATCCCTGCCATTTGAAGAAGCCAGTTGACAGCCCTGTTCATTACCTGAACTCGCCCAAGCATAAACCTAGAGCTACTTGAAGGCAAACTCACTTCTCAAAAAACTCTATGTTTGACATTCTGGTCAATTTTTCAGCTTAGAGTTATGATTAAAGAACTCTGTGAAGCAACCCAAGGGCTTCAACCAACAAACTTTATGATTTTTGATTTGATCTACTTACGTTCCCGTTTCTCTCTGTTTTCGTCTTTCCAAGGCTCAAATGAATAAGGTATGAGAGCACCATTGCAATCCAAAAATGACATTGATAAAATTGACCCCTTCAACCGAAAAATCGGTCCTCCTGTAAATTGAAAATTAATAAATGTTAAAATTAAAAATTTAAGTTTAACTTTTTAAAAATGTATTTCAAATGTCTTACCTAATATCGACACTAAAACTGGTTGCGTTTTCCGTGTGTCCGATTCAGGTAATGTTATTGACACTGTCAGAACGGAACCTAAACTAGTTCCAACCCATAAAGTGGGCAATAATACTGATGGATCTGTTGAAAATAATTCAGTGGATTAACATACTGTTGTTTTATTGAAATTATTTGTAGTTGTTAAGCTGCAAACAAAATGAACAAAGACTATTTTGTCTTTCCTGGTTTATAAGTAGATATCCCCAACAAGCATGTCCACCTGCTAACCAAGAGGTTCGAAGTTCGAATCCCAGCAGAGGCAAAAATGTTTTCCACGGGTATCGCCTTACTCGCGAGGAATTGGCAAGTCCTCCGTTAGTAAATTTATTGCCATGAAAGGCGCTTTCTCAATTAGCCGTTCGGAACCGGCAGAAAATTGTAGGTCCCCTCCATTCCCTCACAAGATATGGCTGTGAGAAATGCGGTAGGCCCATGGGCTGCTCGCTCTGTTGCGCCACCCTATTTATTTATTTATTTATTTATCCCCAACAAAACGCACTTCAAAGATTCCAATTTCTTCAAAGAATTTCAAAAACAGAATTGAAAATTTTTTGAGAGGAAATTAAGAGGATGTAACTTATTGCTTATGCTATCGGTCATCGCTTGTTATTGAACTGTTTAAAGTTTTTAAGTGAAAAAGTACAAAAACGTAAAGGTCTGGGATGAATGTCCAATAGAATTACTTTGCGACGCTGACGTGCGGCACCAAAGCTGAGGAAAACACTAGAAAAATATGGTAGGCACCGGTAGGCGTTACTAAGCCTTGGACGACATTTGGGTCACCAAGAATAGCCTACCATGAAACAACTCATTCCAGTATCTTAAGTTCCCAAATTTTGTCAATTCGCTGCCTTAAAGCTGCGATTTGAACCCGTGGAAATTTTGTCTAATAAGGAAAGACCGATGGTATGAAGATAATCTGAAAGCCATACAAGCACCTAAGGCGGCAGTATAATCCAAGCAATCTGTACTACATCCCAAAACCATTAGCAAAGCTCTGGAAAATTGGAGTGAAAAAATTCCAGTTACTTAAGCGCGAGGATGATTAGGACATAACATATTTAAAAAATTCAATTCTGTTAAATTTTTTGTATTTAAAAAAAAACTTTTGCTTTATCAAGTCACAGAATGACAATAAAACTTAACTTAAGGCCAAAGCAGTAGTTTTTCGAAGTAGATATTTCGTACCAAAAAAGGCTGTGTCTGTGCAAACCACAAACGGCAAAAGTGAATGGTTTAATTGTGAATGCCGGCAAGCACATGCAGCTAAACAGGAAGCATACAAAGCGGCGCTGCACAAAAAGACTAGAACTGCTTTCGAGCTTTACGAGCAGAAGAGGAGAGACGAGCACCGGCTTCTTAGACGGAAAAAGAGAGAGCATGAGAAGCGCTCGATCGAGGAGATAGAAGGGTGCCACAGCAGGAATGAGGTTCGGAAGTTTTACCAAAAGTTAAAAAAAAGCCTCGGGCTATAAGCCCCGAGCCGAAGCCTGCAAAGACGATAAAGGGAACATCGGAACATCGTGGTGGAACCACAGTCAATGCTCAGGAAATGGAAAGACTATTTCTCCAAGCTCTACCCAATTCCGCTGTTAGAGAGATAGAACCATTCGATTTAGGCGACGCAGATCAACAATTCCGCCAACCCGACCTGAACGAAGTGAAGACAGCAGTATCCAAGCTAAAGTCCAACAAAGCTGCTGAAGCTGATGGCCTCACTGCTGTTTATTGTTTAAAGCAGCAGGCGATGTCCTGGTCAGGAGTAAGCACCAGCTCATTTGCAAAATATGGTCGGAAGAAAGCATGCCCGATGAATGGAACCTCAGCATTGTTTCCCCAGTCCTCAAGAAAGGAGACCCTATGAACTGCGCCAACTACAATGGTATCAGTCTTCTTAACATCGCGTACAAGATCCTCTCTGCCGTATTGTGTGAGCGTCTGAAGCCATTCGTCAACAACCTAATAGGCCCTTATCAGTGCGGCTTTAGACCAAATCTTCACACTACAGCAGATCTTGGAAAAAACCCAGGAGCTTCAAATCGATACTTACCACCTTTTTGTCGACTTTAAGGCCACGTATGACAGCATCTATAGAAAGGAGTTATATAGAGCCATGTCTAGTTTTGGCATCTCTACCAAACTTGTCCGATTGTGTAGGATGACGATGGAGAACGCACGCTGCTCCATCATGGTCGGAAAAGATCTCACCGATACATTCGATGTCAAAAAAGGTTTTAGACAAGGCGATGAACTGTCATGCGACTTCTTCAACATCGTTCTTGAAAGAATAGTGCAAAACTCCCAAGTCAACACAAGAGGCACAATCTTTCAAAGATCCGTTCAATTGCTCGGATATGCCGACGATATTGACATAATTGGAAGAACACAGCGTGATGTCGATGGCGCGTTTATGAGCATTGAGACGGAAGCAAAGAAGATGGGTTTAGTGGTCAATGAGGGCAAGACCAAGTATATGCTGTTATCAAGAAAGGATACCCAACACGGACGTCTTGGACAGAACGTCACGATTGACAGCTATAACCTTGAGGTAGTTAAGGACTTTGTCTACCTAGGTGTCGCTATTAATTCAGACAACGACACCAGCGCTGAAATCAAACGAAGAATAACTCTTGCCAATCGCTGTTTCTTCGAACTAAGAGGGCAATTGAGTAGTAAAGTCCTCTCTCGAGCAACTAAAGTGTCTCTGTATAAGACACTTATCATCCCTGTTCTTATATATGGTGCAGAGGCATGGACCTTCTCAAAGGTAGTCGAGAACGCCTTACGATGCTTCGAGAGAAAAATTCTCCCGTCCCGTCTGCATAGATGGAGAGTGGAGAAGAATATTCAACGACGAACTGTACGGGCTGTACAGCGACACTGACCTTGTCAAACGAGTCAAGGTCCAGCTGCTATGATGGCTGGGTCATGTAGAGCGAATGGACACCAAAGCCCGGAAAGTCTTCGAATCCAATTCCGAAGGTCGGCGCAGTAGAGAAAGACCGCGTCTCAGGTGGCGCACGCAAGTAGAAGAGGACCTCAACCAACTTCGAGTGCAAAACTGGAGGCAGCTAGCTAGGGAACAAGCTGGCTGGAGAAAAAATGTTGGTTGAGGCCCTAGTCCGAACCGGACTGCAGCGCCACCTTAATTAAGTAGGTAAGTAAGTATTATTAAAATTAATTTGATTAAGAAAACAAACCTATCCTCCTGATAGAAGGGAAGTGAAAAAAGGGCAACAATTTGGCGCCCAACGTGGGACGGACACGTTTTATACCCACACCCACACTCTCGCGGTAATTGGAACAGAAAACTTAGAATTTTTAGACAACCTCCTGTGCAGCGGCTGTTCCTGACAATTTCTTGTTTTTGCAGCTGTAAGTGAACAACTCTTTTGAGTTAGACCCGAGCAACGCCGTGCGGGTCAGCTATAGTAATTAATAAATTAATAAATAGAGTGGCATAAGAGAGCTCGGGCATCCACAGGACCTAGTACATTTCTCTCTATCATACCTTGTGTGGAATAGAACGAACCTTCAGTACATATTTCGGAGAACATACCCGTGGAAAATAAATTTCATGTTTAATTATAAAAATGCAAAAAAAAAATCTACTAAAATTCATTGATTTTTGTATAATTCAATTAAACTTACCACTTTTTTTCGTATAGCTATCCGTAAAAGCTAAACACGTTATGGATTCTGATGTGATATTCTCAAGGCTTGACATAGACGATGATCGTGATCTGGAGAACGAACTATCCAACTTATCTACTCGACCCGTAGTATTCAATTCCAAAATAACAGCGACACAATTTTTGTTTTGTTTTCAAACGTTTCAATTTTGTTTATTTTGTCAAACAAAATTCGTTTTCGGTTTTTAAAAAAATTAGATTGAAGAAAAAATAAAAAAACAAACTCAAATTAGAAAAATACAGCATGAGTTTCAAGGACAAGAATAGAGAACAAAAGGCATAGCCAATATTATATAAAATAAACATAGACAATTAATTTACATTGATATTTATATATATTTTGATATCAAAAAAGGTGTTTAATGTGTTTCATTTCAAACATATTAACAATTATAGCTTGTCATTTGGAAATATATACAAAAAGTAGCCAATTCACAAGAAGCCAGCTGGCTTCAAAATTGTTTAAGTTAAATTTTTTAAAACAGTATGGTAGATAATTTATTGATCAGCAGAAAGAAGAGCTTTTTGTGATTATTCAGTCAAAAAATTAAAAACAAATTAAAACATAATAACTCATTCCATATTCCTTACTGTTGTTTTTTTTCTCATCTAGAAATTCAAAAATGTGCTGCTAAACAGAGAGACAGATAGAAATTTGAAACATGCACAAAATGCAAATAAAACTAAAAATCATGCAATGTACGAGTATCTAAATATAAAAAGTTACTTTTCTTTTAAAATTCCACTTTGGCGCGCAATTTCACTTAAAGCTATACACAAGATTCGAAATAGAAACAGAGCTCGTTCGTTCCTGCAGCATACATCTTTAAGAATTACATTTAATCAAGGCAGTGTCATGACACTAAATCTCTAGCACTAGACACTGATTTGACGCTTTGGACATGCGCGAAAAGTCTCTAAACAGAAAGTCCGAACAATTAATTTTTTCTACTATAAAATCATAACAATTACTCGTATACTTTCAATGAAATGTCTTTCGAAACATAAAAAAGCGGTTGTATTCGTGCAGATTTGTTTTAAATTATAAATTAAATTTTAAAAATCATACAAGAGTCTGGAACACACATATGAAGAACGAAAGAACGGAAAATTAAAAAGAAAAGAACATCGGAAAATACGTCTTAGATGTAGGCATCAGTTGGTGTAGTGGTGGTTCACGTATAAAGTTCTTCAAAACCTTAACTTTGTTGTTTATCACTTTTTTTGTTTATTATTATTTTTAAGTTTAAAACTCTATTTACATTTTTGTTCTTGAGTAAGATTATTTGCTTGTTGTTTATATGAAGCTATTGGTGGCTAAGATTGAGTCGTTTGTGCACATGCCAGTTAGTTATGATAATGTTCCGATTTTATTTTTATAAAAAAAAACTAATTAAAAGTTTAATTATATTTTTGAATTAAAAAGTTCTCTGATGAGAAAAATAAATTTTAATAATTTTTATTGTGTTTGTGAGTTGAGATTGTTTTCGAGTGTTTAATTGGTTTTGAGAGTTTTAATTAAAAAAAAAAAAAGAAGAAAGAGTAACAGAACACTAAAAAGTTTGTATTATTTTCTTTGTCTTTTTTTAAAAGAAAGTAGTAACACAATTGCGTTTAATTTTCATTACAAAAAAAGTGAAAGTGTTTGTTTGCTTTATAGAGTAGATAAAAAATGAGGAAAAGATTTACTGAAGAGAAAGAGAGAGAGAGAGATAAAATTGCCGGAGAGGAATCTATCAAGGAGTTCAACAACACAGTTTTGTAATAGTACTATAGTATTTTAATATTTGTATTTTGTAAAACCAATTAGTGAGACACATAAATTTTTGTTTTGTTCTTTTCTCAAAATGGGATAGTAGTATAGTTACTGTTATTGAGATGCTTACTTGCGTTTGTGTTTCTAAAACATTGACAAGAATAATATTTATTTAATTTTTTTTTTGTTGTTAAATAGAGGACAGATATTTGATAGACAAGAAAAAATAAACACAGATACATAGTACAGATTGAAACCAAAACAACACCTTTGTTTGGATAGTACCACATCACGAACACATTTTAGAAGGGGCTTAGATAAAGTAGGGTGGGTGTTGGTCTAAGGGTTTGGTTATATTAATTTTGATGAGAGGATAGGGGAGTGTGCTGAGGATAGAGTGATGTACATGTAACGTTTATGGGTGATTTATGCGAAAATTCTTACATAAATGATTTCTAAAATATTTTAAACTTAACACAGAAATTAGTCAAAACACAAAAGAGACCACATCAGATAAGAGTGAACTCTTTAAATATAAAGAGGGTAAAACATCAGTACTAGAATAGAAAAAAGAAACACAAACTTCTTCCCAAAATAATGAAAGATTTTATATATTCTTTATCCGAGGGATATTACAAGTTCCAGATCTAAACAGGAAAGACCCAATTACAATTCGTATTATTTTTATCAGAGCTACTAGTTTCATCCGCATACTTTAGTTCTAAAGCATCCACGAATTAATCTTATAACTTGATCGACATTAAATCGAAGAGATCCAAACAAACTACAGAGTCGATAACTGATAGTTTGCCTGAACTGTCCAATTCATAAAATTCCCAATGACAATGAATGAGGTTCGGAACACTATCAGTATAGTTCTATGCCGACCGACCAAACTATCAGAAACCTGAGTCAACCCTGGTTAAAGCTCAACGAACGAACCTTTTATTACTAGATTACTTCATAAGTTCTGAGTTTCAGATTTGCTTTTTAATTTGAATTACTCGGAAAATGTGATATATTTCTAAATTTTTAAAACATCAGACGACCATATTTAATAAAAGGTTTAGAAACAAATCTACAATGTTCAAAAAATAATGAAGACTGTGTTCCAAAAATGAAATAGATGCGCGACATTACTTAACACAAAGGTGCGTTCACATCATCACTTGATGTTCTGAAAGAATTTTATCTATAGTTTAGAATATTATTTGGTTAGATTTTTTTTTTTTAAGAAATTACGAGATGCACTATTTGAGGAGCAGCCGCGGCCAACGTTTGGATTAAATAAAACAATGAATAAAGATTTTATTCAGTTTTCCGAATTTTAAATGTTTTTTTCTTAATTTACGAAAGTTCTTAAAAAATAATTCGTTATTAGATATTGAACAAAGAATGAACAGCTTTTGAAATTACGAAATTCATCTTTTTGATATTTTTGAAAACACAAAAATTCAAAATGAGCAAGCGATGAACTGTTTATTATTATAATGAACGTATGGTCGCCGTTAGCATAAGTTGTATTAGATTCAGTTTTCATATTTGTTTGATTTTAACTTGAAAATACAAAACTAGATTTTAATTTTATTTTCTTATTGTATTTCCTCAATTGTGTTTTGTAAAATAATTTTGCATTTCTCACAACTATATCTTGTGAGAATTGGAAGGGACCTACAATTTTTTGCAGATTCCAATCGGGTAATCAAAAAAGCGCTTTTCATAAAATAAAATTTACACCGGAAAAATAGACAAATCCCCACGATAGGCGAAATACGTAAAAAAGTTTCTGGGACTCGAAAATCCTACGTAACAGACGGAAACGCATACCATTACACTTCGGCGCCAAAGTTGTTAGTAGCAGTCACATGAAATGCTGCTAAAGTAACTTAAATAAACACGCTTCAAGGACTCAAAAAAGTCTTTTAACAATCTTATGAATCATTTGAAATACAGAGTACATTCTACTACAGAGTCGATTGTATAATTTTCAATTTGAAGGCAAATAGTGTTTAGTATTACGTCAGTTTTGAATGAGGCTTACTACATCCTAAACTGTGACATCGTACATTCTACACTGTAAAAATACCGAAACAATTTACACTTTTTAAAATTTGTTTTAAACCATCCGGTAAGAAAATAGGAACAAAAGTTCTAGAGGACTTCTGGTCGAATTTTTCAGCTTGATCCCGAAATGCAGTCCTTTAAATTTAGTTTTTCTTTTTATTGTGAAATGCAAATATAAAAAAAACCATAAGCTTACTGAAATCTGAAACATCTGAGGCGAGGGTAAAGAATTCGAAGTCTCAAATTGATGTTTACCTTTCCCTTATTCGCTTTTTCTTTGTGCTGCTTCATTATGTTGTTCGTATGGCCAGTATACTTTTCATGTTTTATGTTATGTGGATGGATGATTCTGATCTGAAAAGTTCTGAAAATTCACTTTTCATTAATTTTCTGTAGTTATTTCATTTTTTCGTGGTGATTCGAAGTTTTCTGTACGAAATATCAAAATGTACTTGCATCTCAGTCGCAGACAGAAAGTCTACTTGTGAATCAGCTCGACGCAAAAATAAAAAGAAAACCAAAGAGGAATTCGAAGATAGCACCCGACGCACGACTCAACGTGTAAAAACAGACATGGGACCCGACCGACCGTTTTGTTTTAAGTTTGATCCCAACATATTTATAATCCCAAATACTATTCATGTACTTTTAATTTCATTTAAGCCTGAACTACATCGAAACTCAAAGTGAAAAAAGTAAAAACTAAAATCTTTTAAAATACACACATACTATTACGTGACACCTGTTGGCAACATTAGAAAAACTCCGAAAAGCTGTTTGACGGTATAATATTTCAAAACAAAACAATTAACAATTTGTCAAAAAAGAAAAATTTTTGTTTCGGCAGCTGGTTATGGTTAATGTTCAATAAATTTAATTCAATATGCTTCATTTTACTTTAATATTTGAAAAGAAAGTTGACATTTACTTCATTTTTATAATTTTCAAAATTGGCTTGAAACTATGAAGGAGCTTTTGTTATGAAAACTACAGGATTTTAGTGATCAAAGCGCTACCTTAAAAAAAAAAACAAAATTATTTGATTGTGTTTGTTTTAAAAAAATTGCCTAAAGTGAAAGCTTCGATATGTGCGAGCATTTTTCAAATACACTTTTTCAAAGGAAGAGATACAAATTCGTTTTTGATAGAGGAGTTCGGAATATTATTTGACGTTTTTAACAAACTTTGTGTTTCGATGTAGTTCAGGCTTTACAATTTAGTTTAAACAACTGAAAAACCTTAACAAAATGGTTTTCTTAAAAAAAAAACAGTATTATGAGTTTGTTTTGGTCCTAGCTTTGTACTCATTTTTCTATTGTGTTTTTTTCGGGAAAGTCCGGTATTTTAAATATTGATTACTAGTTTCATCAAAAACAATTTGGTAACCCTACGTCTAGGGGTACTATTGCACAACATTTTCCGTGAAGTAAACACGTGAGTGATTAGGTTAGTTGAAAATATCAAAAGTTAATGAAGAGGAGAGATGTTTTCTTCGCGTCAGCGAACAACTAACTTATGGTATGCACATGACGCTCTAGTCAAATTTAACGATTTCCCAATTGAATATGGAAAAGAATGGAATAACGTGTGGACAGGGACATTGATGAACTCGCCCCAGGTTTTTGCTGGGGCAAGTTGAGGGCTGTCAAATACATGCATTTATATTTATTCAAATAACAGAGATGTTATGATGATTCTGGTTTAGCGTTTTTTGGCTCAGGTTTTTTGACAACTCATAGGGTTGTCAAGGAGACCTGGGTCAACCCTATGCAAAGTTCAACGAACGAACCTATTAACAAAAAAGGTTGTACGTTCGCGTATACATGTAAAAGTTTATCTATTTCCTTTTAGCAATTACTCTTGGAGGTCTTGCCGCATTCCTCGCGAAAGCCCATACGCGATACATGTGGAAATACAAAGTTGGATGTTCGCGGACATGCTTACTATTTTACGACACAATTCTGATTTTTAGGAAGCCATAGACTAGGTAAGTTAGGATGGGGTCTGCAGGCGTAAGCGGCAGTACCTCACTCGCATCTCAAGAATTTATTGGGCTCCCCGGAATCGCGGTGGATCAGTAGATGGGAGGGTGTTAGAAGGTGATAATTAAAGGACTGTGTTGCTCATTAGGTTATTGGGGCGTGGCAAACTTCACGAAACCATATTTGCACTATTCATATGAACCATTTGGAGCTTAACTTAAGGATGCTGTTCAATGGAAGGTTTGAGATTTCGACCAGTTTATCAAAGAAGTATTCTCCGAGGGCTTTTTTCCTAGTCTGGGCCAAGTTAAGACACTCGCAGAAGAAGTGAAATAATCCTACTACTGTTTTTTCTTTTTGGCATCCTCTACATAAACTAGATGTGCTAATGTCTATTTTCATCATATGACTACCCAACCCAATTAAGATGCCTGCTTAGCTGGAGTAGAAAATCTGTTTTTAAAATAGAAATACATATCTGGCTATAAGATTCTGGAAACCCTTCAAGTTTATAAAGATGACCACCTGTTATTGGCAGTATTGAGAAAGTTTCGTTGAATTCTTAGCTTATCCGCCATTTCGTTGCCACTTATGTAACGAAGTCCTAGGAAATTTCAAATTAAAAATGTATGACAAGGAATATTTAGAATGTTTGACAACAATTATTCAGATGATAGAGAAAGAGAGAAAGGGATAGGACATGATAGTAATTTCTAAAAACGTTTCAATTCGGAATGTTTTTCTCTAATCTATTGAGAGGGAGTCTTGTTTACTAACTACAAGTGACATGTTCAGCACGTGCGTTTGAGATTGGGTTTTACACTGGGAGAGGCCTCGTCACAGTAGTAAATACATAGGTAGGTAGGTAGGCATTAATCTACTCTGACTAATTACAGAGATTCGGTGTAGAGTAAAACATTGGACTGGCTAAGAATATTGTCTACAAACCTATCGTGGAGTTCCTACAAAGCTTTTACAATAGGTTAACAGACACACACGCACACATACTCATTTACTCTCACTTCTATGTAAAAAAAGGGCAAATGCAATTGATTTTTCATCTTTCCATTCCAGCGCACAAATACTTAAGTATACATTTATAAAAAAAAAACTGCTCCAAAATACAAAATAATAATATTTTCATTTTTCAACATCACGGACATTCGTGATCATGCTCTTTAAAAATTTTAAAAACTAGAGGATAAGAAAAACTTGCATTAATTAATATAATACCTTCGAGTAAAGGAAGTTTCGAAGTGCATATATAGAGAATCGATTAATCCAGTGCTACATGAAGAGATAGTGCGAAAGGTAAACGAAAATAAAGAAAAACAAAAATTGGAAATAGTCTGCTTGCTGTTGCGTTCACACAAGTATGAGCGAAAATTCAAATATCAAGGACCTACAAAATAAGCATTTTTGTTTAACCATTCAATTCAAATTCAAAGAGAGAGAGAGAGAGATAGAGTGAGAGAGAAAAAGGAGTTTTTCTAACGAAAACCAAAAACTTGACAACTTGAAGATGCATGACTCCTGAAAGCCAAATCTTCAGTGAGTGAGAAGGTAAAACAAAAATTAACAAAAAAAAAAAAAGGAAGACCAATACCAGCAAATTCTCAGAACAGAACGTACTTAGTATTTACAAAAACAAATGGTTGCTACATAGTCACTACGTGAAAGTTTTTTTTTCAATTTTCATTTAAATAAAAATCTTAATCCAAACGGTCTACATATGTTTACCTATCAATTGAGCACGGTCTAAAGTTGAAAATTTGATTTTTGATAATCCAATTGTTTAATTTGTTACATTAGGCATACAAAAAATTTTGAAATTAGTTAATTAGGAAAACAAAACTATCGAATTGTTTAGCTATGACAGTTCAGCGGTTGACAGTTGTTTGTTTATCAAAATGGCGGTGCCATTGTGAAACAAAACGTCAACAGGAACCATCAAAGTGGCCGCTTTTCAAACTTCACATCGACTGAAATTAATGAGCGCCTTTGACTGTTTTTTTTTTTTTTTTTGTAAAATGGCGCTGAAAAGAAATTGCCAACAGGAAATCATTGAAAATGGCTGCCCTTATAATGTCTGATCGATAGAATTTGAAAAGCTTCGTCTTGGTTAATGGAATTTAAATGAATGGAGAATGATGAGTAGAAATGAAAAAGGAAATCAAGTATAAGAACTCATAAACAGGTGCCAGGCCCAGATTTCAAATAAAAGGAACTGAGAAATAAATGGAAAGGAAAGAGAGCAAGAGAAAGAGTATTGAAAATGTAAAGAAAGAAAAGTCTGAGTTGGATTAAACTTAATTGGAAAAACCAAAGAGAGAGAGAGATAGCCAAAGATAGATAGGAGGAAAACAGTCAACTGTTTTGAATAGTTTTTCTTTTTTTTTAAATTAAATATTTTCGTTTGAGTTTTTTTAAATGCTTCAAATAAGATGTGGTACTACCAAAACTGCAATATTGTCGGGTCATTAGAAGATTGTGAGGCATGGCAGCCATCTGCGGTCGACTAATTGACAACTCCTCCCCATACGATGCTGTGGATAAACATTTTTGCAATTTTTTCCCACCTTGTGATCTTGATCGTCGAACAAAGTCGGGCGCTAGTGTTAGTTGTTGCTGAGCTAATTGGTGTGGTAGTTGTTGTTGTTGTTGTAGTTGTTGTTGGGGTTGTTGTTGTTGTTGTGTTAGTAAAAATTGCGACTGATGTGTGGCAGCTACACCAGACAAACCAAAATTGCTTTGAATATTTATATTTTGATTGCTACCGCCGCCACCACCCGTGCCGCCACCACCGACTAAACCGGATACAACGGAAACGGATGCTGGCACATTCGACGAAGTATTTTGCAGTCCAATTAGCGAGGTGCTTGGGCCGATTCCGCCACTGCCATGAATACAAGCACCACTACTAATATTGCCACCACTAGCCATAATATTACCACCAATATTATTACCACCACTACTACCACTAATTGAACCCACACCAACACCAGTTCCACCACCCGTCATAACCATACGACGGTTACTGGAGCTACCACCCGTACCGATTGCTGTATTACTGCCACTATAAACACCGCCAGATCCAGAGGTTGTTCCTCCGCAAACACCATTCATCTGGGATAAGATTTTTAATACAATGTATATATTTTTATTTTGTCTGAAACTGAGCCACGAATTTTTATATTTTTATTTATTGTATTGTTTTTTCTTGTATTTTTTTTTTGAAATGACGTGCAATCCTTGGCAGGACAACACTCAAAATAAATCATATCGAAAACAAACGAACAATAAATTATAGTAAATCAAGTGAATTTAAAAAAACTGAAATGAGAACAACCAAACCAACATAAAAAAAAATTATCTTTGTAAGAGATTTTTATAAAAGTTTTTTTATTAACAGATTTGTGTTCTTTTGGCAGCGAGAAATCGGCATTCCATAGTATTTCGACTATTGCTTGTGTTGGATGGGAAGCGAACAGCAGATTCTCAGAATTCTTATACCAAATGCTGTAACCACATGCATTCAATTTACGAACTCTATGAAGCCTAAAAGCCACAAACGGTAAGCCAGGTAGGTACACTATTTTAAAAAAATTCGTAGAGGTTGTTAGACCCACAAAAACAAAGTATTGTGGGTTTTTATTCGTATTGCTTTGTTTGACACTTCTAGTTTGACTTGTCCATACTTTTAGAAAATGTGAACAAGAGCTGTCTTCAGTTAAATATATTACTTCTTTCTTAAATTCAAATGGTTGTATGATTCAATGATTGTAATGTGAGTACGAGTATGAGAAATATTATAGTTCCTGTTGTTGGAACGATCATGCATTTAAGTAATTTTTTAGAAATAAGTCAACTTCTAATAATAAGAACTTTTTGAAAAGCTTCTGACAGTTGGGAATTCTGTTTGAAACAGATATATTCTTTCCAGACATAGTTATAAATAGCGGCGGTCTAAAAATGTTTATTTCTTTACTTGATTTCGCTCATGGAATTATGTTTTTCGGAGATGAAAGGCATTAGCGCAAATTTTTGAACAACCTTTATAAAGGCTTTAGCCGTTTCTTTTTCTCTCGGAGGTTTTCAAAATACCATCAGAGGGAGCATTCAGACCTAAATACCGGTTCATTGTAAAGGGTTTTTCAACAGGGACGCTACAAAAGCAAAGCGACAGGGACAGCAAAAGACGCCATATTTCTTGCCGTTCTTTCGAAATTTCTCTTCAGTAAGGTTTGCCACTTCATGGTAAGATATACGAGCCAACAACGAGTCGAAATTATTAAAATCTACTACCGAAATTGGGAGTCAGTGGCCTTAACGTTAAGAGCGTTTCGTTCAATTTATGGTCGTCATAATCGTTCTAGAAGATCAACAATTGAGTGGAAAAATTTGAATCCACAGGCACAGTACAAAATGACCCCGTGCCAGTGAGACAAAGAAGTGCCCGTAGTGTCGAAAGCCCAAATGTGTCTCTCACACGTCGTTCTAATCGGTTGGGCATCTCTGTGACGTCGTTGTGGTGAATTTTGCAAAAAGATCTTGACCAAAAACTGAAGCCGCTTGACCATCAGAAGCGTAGTATGTTCGTGAATTGGGCTGAACAACTTGAAAATGATTCGGATTTTCATCGAAAAAATCATTTTCAGCGATGAGGTTTATTTCTGGCTGAAAGGCTTCTCCAATAAACAAAGTATGCGGTATTGATCAGGCAGCAACCCACACGTACTCCATGAGTCATCATTGCATCCCGAAAATATTACGGCTCGGTGTAATTTATGTGCTGGTGGGGTCATTGGGCCGTACTTCTTCCGCGATGACCAAGACCGGCACGTTACTGTGAATGGGGATCGATACCGTTCAATGAAAACCGAATATTTTTGGCCCCAATTGGATGATATGGACTTGGAGGACTTGTGGTTCTGTGCGATTTGACGCCTTTAAACTATTTCCTGGCTACGTCAAGTCTATGGTCCATGCCAACAAGCCAGCGACGATTGATGAACTTTGTACGAATATTGAACATGAAATTGCAGCAGTATCGCCCGATTTATGCTTGAAAACCTTTGAAAATTGAGTTCAGAGTCTGGACTTCTGCAAGCGTGTCCATGGGGCCATGCAAAAATCAAGATATACATAATGGCATCAAACGTTCTTTAACAAGAATAAAAATTTTCATTGATATCCAAAACCGTTGTTTTTTTATTTAAGAAGCTTTTGTAGCGGTTGTTGAAAAACCCGACACTTCCAGATAGCAACTTTCTTTTTGTTATAGCTATCCAGATGTTCGCAGAAAAGCCAAAAGATGCTGCCACGATGAGGAAGCTTTAGTATGAAACTAGATAGTTATCAATTCTTTTTAATTTTAAGTAGCTCACTAACTCTTTCAAAATTTCAAACTAATTTTTCAATTTTACTAACTAGTGTTGTGGTAATTGCTTTTTAATGAAAAAAAATCATTTGAACACATCCCCAAAATTGACAATCAGCGCAAAAAAGAAGTCCAACAAGCTAACAGACAACTGAACACCACCCCAAACCTACAAGAAAACCACGTGGTTTGCCATACAAAATGAAACTTTCACAGTTAGTAGGTTTCAAGGAAACCTTCCTTTTCGACACCTACTGACAAATTTCGTGCTGAACGTACTATTTCCAATATTCCAGTGAATTTAACGTTTTAGAGAGTGGAAGTGAGTTGATAGAGAATGTTGTCCCCGATATGTATGTACGGTGTCGCTCTGCTCATATTGCATTTCATGTCTGTTTCTGTTTGACAAAAGACAAAAACATCCACTCATAACTAGCTTTTTCAGATGGAAACACTACTAGGTTTACTTTATGCTTTGTCGTCTGTCCCCACCTGCCACTTAAACTCCACCTGCCACTGATCAACTCAAAACAATCCCAAACCAACATGATAACCGAGTGTTTTGCCATATAAAATGAAACCTTTTTAGTCACTGGGTTTCACCTTAACCTACTCGAAACCAAGTGCGCTGAATGCAATATTTCCAATATTCCAGTGAATTTGACGTTTAAGAGAGTGGAAGTGAGTGGAGAGAGAATGAATTCTCTCATACGTCGTTGATGTTCTGCTCACACTTTATGTCTGTCTCTTTTTAATTTAAGACAAAAGGATAAACTCAAAACTTTTTCTCATATGCGGACACTACTTGGTTAACTCAAACCATCCTGGAATGAAACCCAGTTGAACTTCAGGTGCGGACATAGCATTAACCATTTTTTTTTCTCTCGGAGGTATTCAAAATACCAGAGGAAGCATTCAGACCTAAATACCGGTTCATTGTAAGGGGCTTTTCAACAGGGACGCTACAAA
This sequence comes from Melanostoma mellinum, assembly GCA_914767635.1. NCBI lineage: Eukaryota > Metazoa > Arthropoda > Insecta > Diptera > Syrphidae > Melanostoma > Melanostoma mellinum. The sequence goes on along the minus strand of OU612059.1, from coordinate 56,882,903 downwards.
AGTAGAGCGAAAGAACAGCAAAAGACGCCATATTTCTTTTTTGACATTTCTCTTTAGTAAGGTTTGACATTTCATGAAAGACGAACAATACGAACAAACAACGAGTCGAAATTATTAAAATTTACTACCAAAATTCGGAGTCAGTGGCCTTAACGTTAAGAGCGTTTCGTCCAATTTATGGTCGTCCTAATCGTCCTAGAAGATCAACAATTGAGCGTCTAGTGGAAAAATTTGAATCCACAGGCACAGTACATGTTCCCGTTCTAGTGAGACAAAAAAGTGCCCGTAGTGTCGAAAGCCCAAATGTGTCTCTCACACGTCGTTCTCATCGGTAGGGCATCTCTGTGACGTCGTTGTAGCACATTTTGCAAAAAGATCTTGGCCTACATCCTTACAAGATTAAATTGACGCAAAAACTGAAGCCGCTTGACCACCAGAAGCGTCGTATGTTCGTGAATTGGGCTGAGCAACAACTTGAAAATGATTCGGATTTTCATCGAAAAATCATCTTCAGCGATGAGGCTCATTTCTGGCTGAATGGCTTCGTCAATAAACAAAGTATGCGGTATTGATCAGGCAGCAATCCTCCATGAGTCATCATTACATCCCGAAAAAATTACTGTTTGCTGTGGTTTATGGGCCGGCGGCGTCATTGGGCCGTACTTCTTCCGTGAAGATCAAGACCGGCACGTTATTGTGAATGGGGATCGATACCGTTCAATGATAACCGAATATTTTTGGCCCCAATTGAATGATATGGACTTGGAGGACATGTGGTTCCGTGCGATTTGATGCCGTTAGACTATTTCCTGTTATGCTACGTCAAGTCTATGGTCTATGCCAACAGGCCAGCAATGATTGATGAACTTCGTACGAATATCGAAGATGAAATTGCAGAGGTATCGGCCGATTTATGTTTGAAAATCGTCGAAAATTGAGTTCAGCGTCTGGACTTTTGCAAGCGTGTCCGTAGTGGCCATTCAAAAATCAAGTTCTACATAATGGCATCAAACGTTCTTTCACATGAATAAAAAATTTCATTGATATCCAAAACCGTTTTTGTTTTATTTAAAAAGCTTTTGTAGCGCTCTTGTTGAAAAACCCCATTTTATAAGATAGTTACCCTTTTCTTGTTATAGCTATCCAGATGATCGCAGAAAATGCTGCCACGATAAGGAAGCTTTAGTATGAAATTAGAAAGTTATCTATTTTGTTTAATTTTATGTAGTTCACTAACACTTTCAAAATCTGAAACCAACTTTTCAATTTTACTAGCTAGTGTTGTGGTAATTGCTTCTTAATGAAAAAATTTATTTGAACACATCCCAATATTGACAATCAGCGTAAAAAAGAAGTCCAACAAGCTAACAGACAACTGAACACCACCCCAAACCTACAAGAAAACCACGTGATTTGCCATACAAAATGAAACCTTCTCAGTTAGTAAGTTTATTTTCAACACCTACAGACAAATTTCGTGTGAAAAGTACTAGTACGGAGACGCTTTACTCATATTGCATTTCATGTCTGTTTCTGTTTGACAAAAGACAAAAACATCAACTCATAACTAGCTCTTTCAGATGGAAACACTACTAGGTTTACTTAATGCTCTGTCGTCTGTCCCCACCTGCCACTGATCAACTCAAAACAATCCCAAACCAACAGGACAACCGAGTGTTTTGCCATATAAAATGAAACCTTTTTAGTCAGTGGGTTTCATTTTAACCTACTCGAAACCAAGGGCGCTGAATGCACTTTTTCCAATATTCCAGTGAATTTGACGTTTAAGAGAGTGGAAGTGAGTGGAGAGAGAAATAATTCTCTCATACGCCGTTGACGTTCTGCTCACAATTTATGTCTGTCTCCTTTTAACTTAAGACAAAAAGATAAACTCAAAACTGTTTTTCTTATGCGGACACTACTTGGTTAACTCAAACCATCCTGGAATGAAACCCAGTTTAACTTCAGGTGCGGACATAGCATGAGGTATGCTATCCGAAATTAAGTTATTCATCAAACGGATTTTTTGCTGGAAATTTTCTATCCAACGCTTCTTCTACACAAATTTTGAAATCTGTCTCTTCGAAAATATTATTAATTATTTTTAAGGCCCTCTTCTTTCTCCTTTTTCGACTTTTATGAGCACGGTGATATCCAAGGGATCACAGCTCTCCCACACTATGGTGATCAGCTCGTGGAGTTAGTTTAGATTGAGTCAAATGTAGATTTTGTTGCATTTGTCTGTAAAGGGGGTGTTTTGTTCTGCATTTCTTCTTTTTCTTTTGCGATCGTGTCTGAACGTTGTATGATATTGCCTTTTCGACGGAGTTCTCTCCTTTGAACATGACAATACCAACTGAGCTGGTCGTGATCTATTTTTCCAAGATGGTATTTTTCACGTGAAGGTTTCCCCGGATCTTGGTACTTTTAATAAGATTAGATTTTGTTGCTACTGTTGTTATACGGAGCATCTTCATCTCAGTTGTCGACAACTTATTTTCATATTTTTTGTTCATTGTCCAACATTGAATACCGTTTTATGAGTATTGGACGCATAACCGCGGTGTTGTCAGGCCTACTAGTTACACCACTTCCACTGCCCACTACCTTTTATAAAGTTTAGCCCAGAAATTAAGTGCTTCTTGCAGGGATGATGGCTCCAGCGTTAATTAAAATTGTGGATGCTCTAATTTACATTAGAGCAGTTTTAACACATTTTGCTCAATCAGAAGGACTATCGCCCAAAATCAACTTGTCGAATCCGCATCAGTGATCGAGTGAGTGAATACTATTTTTCCTTCAAAATTCGCTCTGTATTATACAAAATCAGTCTACTGTTATTTTATCGACTCCAATTCAATCAAATACTGATGAAAGAATGTCAAATTTTAAGTACTAAAGTGCTCGATAACCAGATAAGTAATGCCAAAAACACATAATTTAGTCACTTATTACTCAATCACAGCAAAACAGTAGTAGCAAAACAGCTACTATTCAATCCGTTAAGAAAGAGCTTTATAAAACAATCTTTTGACGATATAATCGACAACAGGCGATTGGAGGATAATCGTCTAAAAAGTGATCGAGCACAGATGAAAAACGTTTGGTGGAACAAAGAGGAGAGCCCTACCCCTGGCTCGAACCAACCTAAAGGGCTAGAATTAGCTTTGCCAATCTCTCACGCATTTTCTGCTTTCAATGAAAAAGAAAGTTTAAATTGAAAGTTTAAATAAATTAATCTTTTTGTAAATAAGTCGAAAAGGGTCTAAGCCCTTCACGTGTTTTACATATTTTTCATAAAAAATGTATTTTTCTTTTGCCTGAAGCTTGGCAAAAGTCTGCTTTTGTGGCTTTGCTGTTTGACAGCGAATTAAGAATACCAACTTGAAAAGGTTAAAAGCAGAGGCCTGTTACACAAAACTACAAGTCTACAATCCAAGAACTACTTGTCGCATTGGGAAGATTATACTTGTAGAAGAGGGGTCATTCCATGGTAACATCCGAAACGCACACTTTTCGACTCATAAAAATGTTAATCCTTTTGCTAAACTCTACAAATCTTAAAATTAAGATAAAGCAACTAGAAACGTAGAAAAAAAAAAAAAATTAAATTGCTAGAATATCAGCATAAGGATTAACAGCTTTATGAGTTGAAAAGTGTGCGTTTCTGGTGTTACCATGGAATGACCCAGAACAAGCATAGGTACTTGCAGCTTTGCTTCAAAGAAATTTTCTACACTACTTTTATAATTCTCTTGTACTACAAGTACTTGTTGTTTTGTGTTACGGCTACTAACTATGCGATTTTTTGGGAAATCCCACTTGGTTGCGCATAGCCGTTCATTAGGTAATTTTTATATCATAGGTCATTTTGACACTGACAGGAGTTTTCCACTCAATATTTTACCAGAGCGTCAGTATCATTTCTTAATGAAGTGCAATGACTTGCTCAACGCTTGAACAACGTTGTAAAATATTGCAGCCAGCTACAATTTCACGAGTCAAGAGCCACTTGTAAGATTATGAAAGATACAGAAATTTTTAAAACTTATTAAAAATCATATCTATATTACCGGCATATGTAGCTAGTTTTGTGTTACATCCCTCATATGTGAATGATGTGCAAATGCATAAGGCGCCAAGCTCTGGGGGCGCTTTTGAAATTGAATTGCATTGAATCGCGTTACTTGCAATATTACCAATTCAAATAGAACTTAGCTCCGAATATCTCAAAATGTAAAATAAAATGGACTAAAAAAGAACGCTTTCTGTAAATCTTGTACAGGGCGCTAGCTTAGCAGGCGCCGCGCCGGTCCCGTGTGTAGCTCAATGGTGTGATTTTTGATCGGAACGAAGCGTTTGCTGTAAGCAAGTTTGTAGCGTGTAGCTAACATGCTACTGGACAACACTCATGGTCCCTGTCTTCGAAGGGTGCCAAGAGACGAGCATGTGGCTGCTGTAGCCGAGAGTGTGTCAATCAACGAACATCAATTGACCATCGATCTCAACAGCTGAAAATTTCAATAAGATCTCGGATTATGCGCTAGCAAAATCCATTTAATTAAGCATACTTGAAGGCACACAAGGCGATTTTGTGCGAAAAATCTTTTCTTTCTGGAGCACTTTTATTTCCACGGCTAAGTTAACAAGCGAGCTTGAAACTTTATATGCTCGGAAGACCCTAGTTATTGTCGAGAGCTCAATGTTTCAACAGAGATTAATATTGGAAGTTTTTGCTTCGAAAATTAGGCAGAGAACAATTTTTCGATCAACGGTGACTGTTGCAGAGCCTGTCAATAGAATTTTTTCCCCTTTTTTTTTTTACTGCAGTTGATGAAATGGATTTAGACGACCGCTAGTTCAAGCAAGATAGTTCGCCATGCCAAATATCAGCGCTCTTGGCATTCGAGCTGTGATTTGATCCCTTTGGACTTTTGTTTTCGTGAGAAACCACGAACAACTGGTGTTGTGAAAACAATTTCAAGCCATGGTCTTGGAAAATCGTAGTGAAAGAAAGAATGAGTTACTGCGAAGCCAGCCGTGTCAGCCACTTTAACGACATTGTGTTCCATAATGGGAATGTTTAAATAAATAAATAAATAGGGTGGTGCAACAGAGCGAGGAGCCGCGGGCCTAGCTTATTTCTCACAACCATGTCTTGTGAGTGAATGGTGGGGAGTCCCCACTGGGGACCTACAATTTTCTGCTGGTTTCGAACGGTTAATCGAGAAAGCGCTTTTCGTGGCAATGAATTTACTAAAGGAAGGACTTGCCACTTCCACGCGAAAGGCGTTAACAGGCAGACATGCTAACCATCACGACACGGGTACCACAGTGGGAATGTTTGCTCTTGCTAAAAAAGCCAAAAATCATGAAAAAGTTTTATTTTGCTAATTTAATTGAATTCTTTAAAAGAAACTTGTATTTTCCCCATCCCTTGAAAGCGTTTTCCCGCACACTGATTTTTGAATGCCTTAAGCAACATCGATTTGTTTGTTTAACTTCACTGTTTGTTTTTGATGTTGTTGTTGTTAAAAGAGACAAAGTGAAATGCTGTTTATAATACCAACATCTTATGGCCCCGGGGCATTGAAATGGAAAATAAACTGTAGACATGCACCAAGGGTGTATAAAATGTATGTACTCGTATGTAGTTACCAGAGAAATCGTTACACTTTTATTTGAAAGAAGCGAAAAATTCAATGTTCGAGTCGTTTTTTTCTTTCAAAGAATACATTTGAAGACATTTAAACTCAACCTAAGAAGAGGATCGTTCATAACCAAAAATAAATTACTTACATTTGAGATTATCCATTGCAGAGTGTCTATGTTCTTTACGATCCCTAAGCATTTGTTCTGAAATAGTTAATCGGTATTTTAAAGAAACCCTTTTTTTATATCCACACATATTAACATCACGAAAAATCAATCAAACCCACACCAAATGAGCGCCACCTTGCGTCTACATTATTAAATGTTTTGCGATGAAATCAACTAACAACCAAGGCCATCTGCATTTATGTATAAATAGACTGGGTATGGCATGACAATGACTACCTCTCACAAAAGCTTTTTATAAAAGGATTGTTTTCGTTATGTTTTTCTTTTACAAATACAATTTGCACATCGACTCTTCCTTAGGGACTTAATTATATTGAATGTTCATGAATGCGGCGCAGGGCAACCAAAATGCAACAAAAAAGAACAAAAATGATGTTTCAATGGAATTCAATTAAAAAAATGACTGGGTTGGGGCTTCAAATTAAATTATCCTCAAATCCAATTTTGAATGAAAAACAAACAAAAACATGTAACATAAAAGTAAAACAAAAATACAATGGAAATAAAATTGGTTATACTAAATTAGGTTTGCACTTGAGGCGGCTTTCAATTGCTTCTACATTGGCAAAATGTACAAAATTTAATTAAACAAAAATAAAGTATTATATCAAATATTTAAATATACTGCATTTCAATTAAAATTCTAAACGTTCAAAACTACCAGTCGCAAAATATTTCTCTATATGCAAATTTACTTAAGAAAAAAAAAAAACTTTAAATTACTAAATGCGATTTATTTTCTTTTTAAATTATTTTCTTTAAATGTATGCGTTGAGTGGATTTTAGTTACAACTATTAGTATATATACATATCTTTGTTTGCAATTACCAAATAAATCTCCGAAAATTAATTTAAGGCAGCTATGGTTTTCTTCGTCTGATTCGGACGAATCCTTGAGATTCGTTTTAATTTTGGTTTGTTATTTTTTTTGTTTCGATTTTTTGATTGAATGAGGAATAAAAGGAAATAGAAAAAGATACGAATTAACATTTTTGAGTAACCAGCGCAAAAGTGGCCTTTGATTTATTGATATTTTTGTTGTGGTGTTTTTTTTATGAGATATCAGGCGAATGATGGAGATTTGCGAGCTTTACAAAACTAGACAATTTAAACACAGAAAAAAAAATTAAAACTCTTTTAGTTAACCAATTTTATTGCCAATTCGAAATTATATTCAAAACAAAAATAAACAAATAAAAATAATAAACAAGAATTTCAGCTTCAGCTAAAGCACTTCTTCCATGTTTGAGTGATGGAGAGAGAAACTATGGTCGTTTCAATGAATGCTTTCTATGTTAGAGAGTCAAACAGCAATTACAATATGCATGGATAAATTAAGGAGCAGGATGAGTAATGGAAATCAATGGGACTGCATTTTAATTGAAAATTATTGCAAATGAATGGATTCCGGAGATAGTCTACAAGTTTGATTTGAAGCAAAAGTGCATTAGCATGCAAAGTTTGCTACTCAATACCTCTTAGCTCCAAGCAAGCCTTTCAAAAATATAAACCTACTGATGAGTTGGGATGGGGGAAGGGGGATGATTTGTGAGTGTACAGTGGGTTTTGCTGTTTCGAAATAATTGGCTTAGTTTCTAAAGGTATTTTGTGTGGTAACTTTTCAAAGGATTGTGGGTAAATAAAATATATTTTCTCTCATAAATGTCTCTTGAGGACATGTCTTAGCCTCTTTGTTGAGGAAAGAATGTTTGTTGTTTGACTGGGTGAAGTGTATGTGATACGATGAAGTGTGTAAGGTACTTGCCTCTTCTATTTACGATTCGTATACAATTACTACAAAAAGGTATGAGTTGATGTGAACCTTCGATACGAATTGATGTTAACCTTTGACAGGAAACACCAAATTTGTTCGGAGTTATTCAAAGAAGACTTGATGGTGGGGCGCGCCCTATTCGGAAGGGCTCTGATATGTGTCAATTTGGCTGCGCCTAGATATCGAAACTTATATTAACTACTATACCTCTTCACGATAGCCTCTGACGACAGGTTTTTACGAACCGGAAGTGAACTGCAAAACTTGTATGTGCTACTGTTGAAAAAGCGATGAAGAAAAATAGAGCAGCACTATAATGCTCTGCGAGTGATAACTGACTTCCCGTCGAATCTCAGTTTTCTGTCAGAGTCTATGGCAAGTGTTCGGATGAATTCGACTTACAAAACCAATGATTGACCTCAGCAGAAAAAAAGTAGACCCCTGAATGAGCTACTCCGACATAATTGGTTTAAACGCCTTTCAAAGTCTTTCAATACAAGCACAAGGGCATTAAAATACAGATGGTGGCGGACGAGATCCTGGCGAGCGAACGGAAGCTCTAAGATCTCTGCAGTAGGGTATTGACACTGTATTCCGCGGTCTTTCATGTCCAAAGGAATCCCAACAGGATCCTTCCAGATTGGGTGCTGTGCGTAAGGTTAACTCAACAACCAAGGAAAAATTTCCCAGTTCCAAACCATTCCTGCAAACAGCTTTGCGGTGATGAAGACATAAATTCCGTTGTCAGACAGAATGCCTCATTCAACTTGGATGATGACCAAGAATGCCGCCCTCCTGACCTGGAAGAAGTTAAGAGTGCCATACTCAAACTTAAGTCAAATAAAACTGCAGATGCAGAGGGCTTCGATGTCGAGCTGTTGAAGGTAGCTAAAGATCAGTTGGAAAGGAGCATGTACAAGCTGATCTGCTTGATATTGAAGGAAGAAAGGATGTCCAATGAAAGGAATATCAGTATCATATGCCTGATTCTAAAAGAGGGAGACATCCACATTTGCCCCAATCAAAGGTCGAGAACTCACCGAGACTTTTGACGTTGAAAAAGACTTCGATAAGGAGACATACTTTCATGGATTTCTTTAGCTTCACACTTAAAATGATCATACAAAACCCAAATGTTAACATAAGAGGAATAATCTTTCAAAAGTCTGTACAATTACTCGCTTCTGCAAACGATACTGACGTAATGGGAAGAAGGAAGTGTGCTTTTGTGAGCATTGAAACAGGAGTCTTTTCACGCTCCTGTTTCAATGCTCATGTTCATAAAGGAAAACGGAGCATATTTTGTCATCAAACAAAGACAGAGAACCTCGACAAATTGGACAACATGTCTAAGGAAAGTGACATCAATGAGGAGATCAAACGAAAAATTAATCTTGCCAACAACTGCTTCTCTTGGTTAAGAAGGCAATTAAGAAAAAACCCTCCCCAGAAACACCAAGGTAACTTTTAATAAGACCTTGGTCGTCCTAGTCCTGCTACACGGCGTGGGAGCATGGATCGTTTCTAAAAAAAATTGAGTTATAAAAAATTAAATTAAAATTAAAGTTTAAATTTAAGTTCAAGTTGAAGTTTAGTTTTAACTTTAAGCTTAAGTTCAAGTTTATGCTTGAGTTTAAACTTAAGTTAAGGTTCATAATTAACAAAAAGATGTGTGGAGGAAAAATAAATATTCAAAAACCCCGAAACCCAAAGCTAGAAATAAAAAACGTCGTGAATTTTTTACCCACAATTTAAGTTAAATTAATTCGAATTTTGAAATTTTGTCCAGTTTTTATTTGTGGTTTTTTTCTTATTCACTCGAAGTAAGTTTTTTCTTATATATCCTGGAATTTGTTGAAAAATTGGATTTTACATTACACACCAACGGAACTAAAAGTACATAATTATACGCATTTTTACGAGATACTTCGGGGATACACTTTTTCACAATTCTTTAGATGTAAGAAAAAAGGAAAAAAAAAACTGGAACCTTTCAACAAGTCATTCCTTGATTCCTTTCAAAAGCTCTAAAAATCAAATGTAACCTATCTACATGAACGAAACGTGGAACGACCACAACACATCGAATACCAAATAGCAGTCAGTCAAAACAGTAGATTTCTCGTAGTGAATCACTTTTTTGCATTTTCTTCTCAGTCAACGAGGTAACTTGATATTAACGGCTGTCTAAAGTAAACTAAATGTTGCTTGTTCAATTTTCGACAAGAGTCAACTGACACCCTGACAGATGACTGTTGACGGGAGCAGTGTTGCTATTTCAATTAAGAGAGGAAATTCAAAAAGTCACGGACTTATTTACCCGCCGCCGCCGTAATAGTTGTAAAATAAGCATTTCATTTACTAATTTATACAGACAAGTAACTTAAGCATCAAATAATTTGAATTGTTGCTAAACTGTCTTTAAAGACACCTAAAATTTGAACAACGCTCATAACAAAAAAGCTGTACATATAAAAGCAAATGAAAATAAAATAAGTAGATATTAGTATTCTCTACAAAACATAAAACTATTTAATTAAGCTATTTAACTAATTGAAAATGACGTCGAAATCGCCATTTGCTTGGAAAAAGTAAAATACGCTTGTTATGGGCCGCAAACTTTTAACAACGTCTTCAATGAAAATCGATTTGTGCAGTTGTGTTCTTAATCTAATGTGTCCTCAACTTGAATCCTGCAAAATGTAAATTTTTGACTTTTGCGAAATCACTGTTGTGTTTTGCAAGCAACAGCATTGACAATTCAATGGTTTTCATTGGATCGAGTTGTTTACCTTTAAAAAGAAATGAGAATAATATGAAAAGTTTGAGGTTATTTCGACGCTGACAACTGATTGTGCAAAAACTCCCTAAGACCGGCATGCAATTGGACAACACTCTTTGCATCCATCTCGATAAGGTGCCAACAAACGAGAATGTGGCTGCTGTAGTCAAAAGTCTGAGACTCAATCCAATCAAGTGACACTCAATCCGAACATTAATCTCAACAGCTCAACAGCCACACATTACCGTGAAGAGAATTCTGCACAAAGATTTCGGAATTATTCACCCAATCGCTAAAAGTTATAATAATTGACAACTGAAGCCCCCTACCATTTGCTTTGATATCGCTTAGTAGTTTGGACTTTAGAGCAGCTAAAATTGGTCAACGACTTTGAACGATAACTCATCTTTTCTGACAAGGCACATTTTCAGCTCGACGCGGCTACGTTGACAAAAAAGATTGCCGTATCTGGGGTTCGGAAAACCAGCTCGTTATCAACGAGAAGCGATTTTCTGCGATAATGAGGCTAGGAACAACATAAGCAGAGCATAGCTCTGTCTATGTTAAAAAAAGTTGTTTTTGCTGACATTGATGACATGGATTTGGGGAACCTCTGGCTTATGCAGGATGGTTCGCAATACCAAACAAACACAACCCATGCCACCCAAAATCGATAATTTGTGCACCAAGTTCACGAATCTTATAATCAGTCCCTCTGGCAATGTCATTCGGTCGAATGACGGAATGCATTCCATACTTAAAAGGAGTAATCACAATACACGGAAATTCTAAATTTTGTTCATTCAACTGCATATAAAAGAAGAACTTGTAAATGGCTTACCCTTAAGACATAATATTAAAGTCAAGCAGAGGTTTCATCGTTTCAAGACATTATCACTGACCATGTCAGTTTTTATTCACATTTTTTTAGGTAAGCAGAGTTTTCATCGTTCGAAGATATTATCATTGACCATATCAGTTTCTTTACACATTGTTTTAGGTTATTTTTTGCCGTTTCCGTAACAATAAATCTGTCTGCCGAGTGCTTGAAGCCAATTTGTGAGTAAGACTTCGCAATTGTTTCACAATTTTATTCGAAACATTTGCCTATCTCATAGGGGGATGGCCATTTTCCAAAACTTTTTCTTTTTCGATTTTAAGAGCATCGTGATCCTGAAGTGATAGCAACTCTCTCACTTATATGCTTCGTGGAGCAAGCGAAATTGTCCGAAGTTTCATTATGTTTTATAAAAAATGGCAATGAATTTCCTTTGAATTCAATTACACTTTTTTTTTTTTTTACTTAATGGCTCTTTGTCACTTAACGTGGCAGCCAAAGATCAAATAAACTGAAATTTTTGCTTTGAGTTGAAGTCACGTTACGTAGTCTGATCTCTGATACAGGATTTACTGATTTCATATATAATTCAATTAATAAACGTCAGACAAAAACGAAGTTAAGGCGCCGTTCAGGCATGATTGTGCTTTGGGCGTTAAAGCTAGTATGTAATTCTTTCTGTGTAAATAACGCTATTTTAATCTAAAACATTTTTGCAACTGACAATTTAATGCAATTTACTCATTTACCCTACCAGTGGTAGGGGTAGCCCGTGTGTCGTGTTAATAGATTTATTTGCACAAAGGCTGATTATTCTATCCAAGTTAACAAAAATTCGTTAACAACAAAACAATCGACGTCGCTATTACCAACCAAATGATTTCAAAAAGGAAGCATCCCATCAAACCGTTGACGATGTAGAGGTAGACATGCAATCTTTAAGGAGTCCATCAATTGGTTTACACGACCATTCGGAGCATTTAATCCTTTTTTTTTTTAAATATAACTCCGGCATATTAACTCCATATAAAAGCTGCAAACGTGTGAATATTTTTATTCAAATTACTTTAAACTTTTACTGTTTACCAATAGCTCAATTACTACTGTTTACCAATAGAGACTCGAAATATATCAGTACAAGATGGTAGCCCACTAGTTGCAAAAATGTATAGCATGTATTTTGGCATTTTCCCTACCAGCGGTAGGGGTAGCCCGAGAATATTTCCGTCTCATTGGCTTTTCCGCTTACACAAAGGAAGACTTTTTCTACGAGGGAGCGATTTTATATTCGCGGAATGAGGGGGTTAGAGGGATGTGACTATGCTCATTATAGTCGTAACGAGTTCAGCTACTAATAATTAAAATAAATACGAGGTTTCATTGTTCTAAGACAATTTGTCTTCGAGCTATCGTGCGAGCAACATAATCGGGAGAACAAAGTGAAATATGGAGAAAAACAACAGCGCGTAGAGACATTTTTGAACCTCTGCAATGTGGTCGTGTATTGAGTCGAATTGTTACTGGAGACGAGACTTGGGTTCATCATTATGAGCCTGAGTCTAAACAAGACTCCATGCAGTGGCACAAAAAAGGCACAGCACCTCCCAAAAAGTTTAAGGTGTCACAGTCAGCGGGAAAACTCATGGCAACGGTCTTTTGGGACTCGGAAGGAATATTACTAATCGATTATAAAGATAAAGGTGTTTCTATAACCGGAGAATACTACGCTTCAATATTAGAGCGATTAAAAGATGCCTTTAAAAAGAAAAGACGGGGAAATTGACGAAAGGTGTTCTGCTTTTGCACGACAACGCACCCGTGCACAAGAGCCGCATTGCGTTGGCTGACCTGCATAAAGTGAGCTTCGATATTTTGGATCAGCCACCCTACAGTCCAGACCTGGCCTCTAGTGATTATTATGTGTTCCCAAAAATGAAAAAAGAGCTCCGGGGTAAGAAATTTATCAATGATGATGAAGTCAAAGAGGCAGTTTCGGCGTATTTAGAAGGTAAAGACAAAACATTTTTTTATGAGGGTATAAATAAGTGAATTGAAAGATCTGAAAAATGTATCCGTCTTGCAGATGAATATATTGAAAAGGAAAAATAATTTGGCTTTTTTATTTACACCCTATGGGGGATATTCCGCGAATATAAAAACGCTCCCTCGTATCATAGTTAAATCGTTAAAACGAAATCAATATGTTAATATAAACGAATCGAAAAAGGAGCATTCAACCAAACCGATTACTTTCATTGGCCATGTACACATGCACCGAAAGAAAGTCGAAATCTTTAAGGTATCAATCAACTGAATTACTATAAAATACGCTAGCTAACGAATGTTGTTTATTCGATCACTGATAACATTCACCTACTCGTTCACAGCAGCGGCGATTTAGCTCGTTCTTTTTTATTGAACATAAATCAGCTATTTCTGAGCCGATTTCAAAGCATTTAAGTTCGTTTTGTAGGACATTTTAGCTTCTTTACTAATATTTTTTTACTCTCAGTTGATTTGCCAAAGAAAAAACTTGCCTTTATCGTTCTGCTGTAGAATTTCTCAATTTTTGTTATTTGCAAATAATAATTTATTTAGCGTGTCTTTAAGGGCAATTTAGCAACAATTCCGAATAAAAGTTAATTATTTTTGCATTTATCAAAAATTTATAAACTATAAACGGTTTGCAGCACGGGTTATAAATAACATAATGGCTGATATACCGCAAGAGACATACTTATGAGACAGAAACTACATAGAGCAAATGATAAATTGATAACCGAGCGTAGAAGAAGGCCCTAAATGTTTATGATAAATCGCTTTTATGTTTATCGTTCAATTTAACTCTTTCAGATTCTAATTTGACTAGGAGACCAAAGCCCTGCTCAAACCAGCGCGGCCTGCGATTACTATTCGATCATTGTCAAAATGAAATATATGACACCCTCCAACGCGGACACACAATTTAGAATACGTTCCACAGATCGTAGACCGCGCTGGTGGACGCAGGGCCTAATATTTCCCGCTGTTCTTTTTACAAATGGCTTCACAGTCGCATAAATTTTGAATCCATCCGTAAAACTGGTCGATCAAAGTCATTCACAGGAATAGAATTCTTACACAGGAATCAACACAAACGTTCTCTTGATTCCCATATGCAAATCTCTGGTTTCAGTGCTATGAGACTACAAACAATTATCTTACAATTTAATTAAACAAAAAGTCATTTACAGAACTACCCACTGTACAAACTCAAAAAAATAAAACAAAATATTTATATCAAAAGAAATGGGATCATAACTAACATTAACATTTTAAATGATCGATAAAATGACAAACAAAAAATTGTGCTATGAAGCTTCTCAAAACAGGTGCAAGTGACGCAACTGTTAGTCGATGTACAATATTGTATATTGTTTGCAATAAATGTTTAGAAACTATTTTAAGGGGACAACAAACTAATGAATGTTTCGTATTGAATTTTGGTACTCTATGTTCAAAATGGTAGAATATTTTTGATTCGGGAAGGACAAGTCACTCGTATTTGCCTGGACAAAACAACACAAATTTGTTTTCAATTTTCTTTTTTTAGATTTCATAATTTTCTTAGCAAATACTCTACGATTATTATTTATTTAAGGGGACCCACACAAACTTAAATTAAAACTTAAAACATAAATTAAAAAATAATTAAATCCAACAACAAACCAAAACTCATTCAAAGACGAAATAAATTCAAATTTAAAACTAAAATAATAATTTTCTTTTTGTAGGTATTTAATAGTAAGTCAAACCATGACCAGAAGTTTTGTGTTGGTATATTTTGTAAAAGACGAGGAATGTGTTCTGTTTTGTGTTCAAAGATTTTATTTTTTGTATAATATATAGGAACAAAGCTGCATAGGTAAACCGCTGTAAGTTTTAAGTAGTGCAAGTGCAACACGATGCTTCGCGAAATTTTTTGTTTTTTTTTATCAAATTACTTACCCAGGTGACACCTTCGAAGATGTGATATGAAATTAAATTTCAATTTGATTTTACAAATTAAATAAAAACTAAATGATAAATTTAATCTTACTTTGAATTTTTCGTTTAAGTCTTTTAAATTTAGGGGCACCTTACCAAATTCATTGTTTACTTTTAGCTAATTTAGTTTTTCTTAAGTTTAAAGGGGAGAAAAAGAGTGCTAAATAGGAATTTTTACGCAACTTGTATTAATAAAAAAAAACATTATTCAATAACAAAATTAGCAACTTGTCTTTTTTTTCGGTCAAAAAATATCTAACATTGCAAAAAGTTAATCTACTAAAAATTTATCCAAAAATTTAACTTTATGAGAAAAACATTTTTAGAATGAATTTTTTTTTATAAAGAGTAACTATTGCACTACTTTCAATTAAAACGCATCTGATATAAACAATGCTTTACTGTTCTTATAGAAAAAGAAACTCTACTAGTAAAATTTCTAATAGTAATCAAAACTCTACCTACTGATTTGGGAGTAAATTGTTTAAAAACTATTTTTGCAAAATATTAATTTTAAAAACCATACAAAACAAGAGAATTTTAAAAAAGCCGACTGCATTAAATTATATTTGAAAAAAAAAGAAGAAATGAATAGAAAAAAATAAGTAAATTTGAGGGTTTTCTTTTGTTGTTTTCAAACGGTCGATGAGTAAGTGAAAACCAATACGTAAAAATAAAACGAACCAAAGTGGAAATTTAAAAGTCAAAAATAATAATTCTTACAGCTGATGTTTGTATAATATTTAGTCCGATGATATAATGTCTCACAAAAGCTTTCCGTTTTGCTATCTTACGACTTACAACCTTTTTTTGTTTTTGAAAGAAACCTTCTCAAGGATAACCGTGATGGATTCCTTGTGGATTTTTTTTTTTGTTAATTTTCATCACGAAGTTGATACTTACTGAACCGTCGCATGAGATTCCCAGCAAAAGAGGGCGATGGATCGCCTCGGCCATTGCGTGATCGTAGATCACGAACTTGGTATTTGATATTCGGCACGGAGAGCAGTCGCTGATCGCGTTTGTCTTTTTTCTTGTATCGTGGAGGAGCAACAGGATGTGGATCGCCATCAGTGTCGAACAAGGGCAGATCAACAGGACGCGACACATGAGCCCCTTCCATTGTAGATACCAGTGATTTAGTAAACACCGGTTCGTCGGCGCCGCCACTGCTAAAGTCGACGCGTTTTGTAGAGGACATTGGAACAGCTTGAGGTTGTGACATGGTGCGTTCCTTCTTGTTTCCACGAACAATTACAATTCGATCGTGAATACTGATCTTGGGAACGCTTTGAGCGATATTTTGAGTGGAATTCGATTGAGATGCCGATAGACTAGTCGGCTCAGACAAATCCGAATTACTACCACACAAACGATCCAATGTATTCTCAATGCTTTCATCTGGGACGATCTCTTTGTTTTCGAGCTCATTCAAACTGGACACAATGTCCTTTTCAATCTGCTCCATATAATCGGATTTATCTTGTTCGGTGTCGTCAGTGGGTGTCGATTCGGATACCGAGTCTGGTGATATCTCGACCGGTGACAATGGTGTACCTTCAGTGGGGGCACAGTAAAATACAGACGAACCTTTAGAAGTCGAGGGTGTATTGGGATCGTTTTTGGTCATCTTCATGTTGACCTTTGATAACTGACGTTTTAAATTGAATGCTTTCCATGGAATTGACTTACGACGACCGTGTGCTTCAGCCGGGAGTGCAGGTTGATCCTCTGAGGTAGGACTGTTATTGTTAGTGCTGCTACTTTGGGGAGTTTCGAGTGCTTCGCAAGCAGGCGATATTGGACGGGAGGGTGAGGTTGATTGCTCTCTAGCGACTGATGATGAACATGATTGTGCTGTTTGGGTTACTAAAGTAGCTGTGATTGTCTCATGAGGTAAGGATGACGACGGCATCTGGGTCACTTTTTGTGGGCTACTTGACGACACGTCGTTCAACTAAAGCAAGTGTGTGATTGGTGTTTTTTTTTGTGATAAAGTTTTTGATTTTTTTTTTAGTTATGACTTCTTTTTTTAGTGATTGGGGTGCTATAGGTAAACTTATTCTCTACTTGATAACGCATTTGTTTAATCAGAATTTCCCAAGATCGATTAAGCTAAGCTTCGGAACATCACAACATTAGGTACAGTTTTAATATGATGATTTTTTGAATCAAATTGAAAGTAGCAAAATCTGTTTTTTTAGAAATGATTTATTGATTAATTTGAACTCCTATCAAAAATGGTTGACTGTAAACGGAAACTTCCGAGAAATAATTTAGAGTCAGAGGAAACAGTCTCACAGAAGACAAATCTATGCAACAAACTGAGAATACATGTCTACTTGACTCTTTTAATGGCCAGGGAAATGCTCAAAGAGACCAGGCATTTCTGGCCCAAGTCCGATTTGGCTTGGTGAACCACGAAAGTGCAACTCACTGTTATCACAACAGACGGTATATTGAAAGCTTCAGCAGAAGAAAAAGGGTCCAAAAATTTTCTCAGACGCACTTCGACCATGAAAATACTATAAGCCGAAACACATCAGTAAGTGCTGAAAGTAAGGAAGTTGTATGTTAACCGGCGCCAGCGGGTGTTTGATGAAAGACAAAATACCGCTTTTAGACAAACTGATATA
Source organism: Melanostoma mellinum (assembly GCA_914767635.1). Classification (NCBI taxonomy): domain Eukaryota; kingdom Metazoa; phylum Arthropoda; class Insecta; order Diptera; family Syrphidae; genus Melanostoma; species Melanostoma mellinum. Next base: position 56,865,006 of record OU612059.1, on the reverse strand, counting down.
TTCGGTTTGGAAGAAGATATAACAGACTCTCATCCATCTGAGCAATAATGAGAGTCATGACCGTGTTTTTAAGACCAAAGTGATTTTGTAGCGACAAATTTAGCTGTCGAAATGTGTTTACATGGCGTTATATGAGAGTACTCACGTTGACGCGGCAAAAACGACAGTTTTTCCATGGATTTGTGGTTGTCGCGAAGTCTAAGTCGCTGTCACAACTGCAAACCCGCTATTTGGGAGAGCCTTAAAGTCCTCTGAAGCTGCTGTACCGGGTGGGCACCTGGGCACGGGCACTCGGTCAAACTTGTCAAAGATGATGAAATGAATTGGTGAGACGAAAGAAAAACGAAAGTAAACTCCTCAAAGGAAAACATGGCGTGCCTGTAACACAAAACTACAAGTACTTGTATTACAAATAAATTATGGCAAGTGTAATGAATTTCTGTAGGTAATACAGTCCCCGAATATTCCTTCTAAATAAGTGAAATAAATAAATAGGGTGGCGCAATAGAGTGCTTTGTGAGCGATTGGAGGGGACCTAAAATTTTCTCCCGGCTCCGAACGCCTAATCCAGAAAGGGTTTTTCATGGCAATGAACTTACTAACGGAGGACTTGTCAATTCCCCGCGAAAGGCGAAACCCACGGAAAAACATTTTTGTCTTCTGTTGGGATTCGACACTGGGTTAATAGGCAGACATGCTAACCATTACGCCCGCCACGGATACCACGGGAGTATTCAATATACGCGTCTAAAACAATATTTTTCAATTGAAGAATCATGCAGGTTGTTGGAAAATCTATTCAGGCCTGTAAGGCCAAATCCTAAGAATTTTTTTTCAGCAGTACGAGATCGATATAAAAGGTCCATCTTTTAAGGTTTCCTTTTAAGTTATTGGTTATTTTGACACTGACAACAATATCATACCTCCGCAGAAGAAACGTTTACTTTTTAACGACAAATTTCCCAACGTTAAAAATTTATTTTCAAAGTGAGTGCTTTGTAGCCCAAACATTGTGTTTCTTGACATAAAATTTGGCCTAAATGAAGCAACCGCCGGCGGCGCCGGCGGCGGGTACGCTAACAAATAAAATTGGCGAGTACATGTTACTGTCGTGAAGGCAGTGTATCCGCAGGTATTGTGTTGAAGTCATAATACGAGGCGGCCGGTTGACGGGAGAAACCAAAACCAAATGTGCATGCAACTTAAAAGTTTAATGCGCGAACGCATCCATGTTTTGGCTTCCTCCCGTTCCACTTGAAAGGCCACCCATTTTTTGTATAAAGAATGTCCGCCAATGACATTCGCTCTTTCTTTCTATTTTTTGTTGCCAACTACACGAGCCACCCGCCATACTCATTGCCACAGAGCAACACAAATAATTTATTGTAAAAACTCAATCTCGAAATTTCTGCGAATAAAGTAAAGTTAAAGACAAAAGTTTACGATTGTGCGTTTATTTTTAACAAGATTTTTAAGAAACAAAGAACAGGGCAAACATATTGACAGTGAGTGGCTTATCTGGACTCAGAGAGCGAATTTTTTATTACTGAACTGAAATTAGTACTCAAATTGATGATATGCCATGCCACCCATAGAATAATCCATCTTTTGGGTGAAGGTACAGACAAAAACGTGTCAAGAGACAACACAGGGCCCGTATTAAGAATAACGATAATGGCAAAAAACAAAACATTATCATTACGTTGCGATTACGTTTCACAATACTCGTTGTTTACGACTGTTTTTGGCGGTCGCTTTGTTATCGTTTTAAAATTTTCATGGATCCATAACCGATTAGTTCCTGTTGTGGCTATCGTAATACAAGTCCAGCAGAAGAAGACTCCACCATTGGCAGGTCGATAAAGTAGAGAGCGACCACAACCAACTTGAAGTGTGGAAATGAAGATGAGACTTCCTGGCCTGGTCTGGCTTGAGTGACTTGTTTATTGATGGTGTAATCCTCCTGGACTATAAACCAAAATAAATAAAAGCGGACACAGATAACGACCGAGACCCATCGTATTTCTCTCAACCACAACTGGTACAGAAATTGAAAGGACCTGCCATTTTTTTTCGACTTCGAGATCTAAACTGAGACAGCAAGGCAGAGTATTAACTTTAACGTTACGTTAAGCGATACACAATTCTGGGATTCGTACTTTGAACTTCTACTTAACAGATATACATGCAAACGCTACGGCCACTACAAGCGCAGCAGAAAGCAAGGCAAAAAGAAAATACAAACCGATATAGGAATCCCAAGCAGTATAAATATATGTAAGTAGTCTGTCAGTTTTCTTAATAAAAAAGCAAACATTTCTCCTGTTGGTCTTCTAAAGAGGGAATTGAGTAGGAAGGTACAACCCCCAGAGGAAAAGAAGATAGCCAAATTGCAAAACAGAAACTGCGCTGCAGGGACTTAACTCCACGGGACGTATGTCTATAATGAGCCTACGTCACACTTTGCGTCGAACAACAGCGACGCAGGGGCATAACTTAACGGAATGTGTGCCCTTAGTGAGCTCACGCTGCACTTCGCTTAGACGTAATTCAAAAACTAGTTGAAAATCCGATTAGCAATGGGCTTTTCTCCGACGGAAGTGGGAAACTGTCTGTGTACTCAGACCCTTCTACTGCCCGTTGTAAGTCTGTAAGGGTTTTAGTTTCACACGCAAAACTACTGGAAAAGGAAATCAAGAGACAATTATGGTGGGGAGCGAGTTTGATCCAATGAAAGCTTTCGAGTAAGCTTATTTTTTTTCTTAAGCTTCGGTTTAAATATGGCGGCTGTAATATTACGGACACTATAATATGACGTCTGTGTGGTACGCGTGATATTTAGCATGTCTCTCTGTTAACCCGGAGAGTTGTGATTAGAATCCTAATAGAGACAAAAATGTTTTCTCATGGGTTCACGGAACCATCCGACAACGACAAGATGGCCGTCAAGCAAATGGCGGCACCACTTTTTCACGTAACGGTGTTAATTACCGGTCTTTATCAAAAATCACTATTTTTTAAGGATTTTTTTTAAATCGGCTTTCGCGAGGAATTGGCAAATCCTCCGTAAGTAAATTCATTGTGTTGAAAAGCTCTTTTTCGGTTAGCCGTTCGGAACCGACAGAAAATTGTAGGTCCCTCCACTCCCTCACAAGGTAAGGTTGTGAGAATTACGCTAGGCCTGGAGCTTCTCGCTCTGTCTCTGTGCCACCCGTCTGTTGCGTGGAAAGCTCCACTGCCGTATTAACACACATAATGGATAGCCTTGATTAAGCCTTAATAACTTACTTGGAGGATGAACTATCATCTAAAGACTAAAACAGTCGCAAGGCGGATGATGATTTATGCAAAAGTCCTGACACAGATTGTATATTTGAGATTTTAGTATGTCGCCATTAACTGAGAAAAGAAATCAACTTAAATTTCGCCGTTTTTGCTGTTCGGTGCTAGAATTCATTTTCCGGTAAAAAATAAAAACACAAATAAGTTCACCATTTATCAATGAACGACAAGATGGCCGTCATGCAAATGGCAGCACATATTTTTCATTTTACTGTGTTAATTACCGGTATTTATGAAGAATCACCATTTTGTTTACGTTTTTTTCTAAGTTATATGATATGACGTCACAGCTATCGCAGGAAACGTAAGCTTGAGTCCAGTAAATCAGTAAGAGGTTTTTCTACAGCGAATAAATTAAAAGAAGCCATTCATCACAAAACAAAGCGGAAAAGCTGCTAAAAAAAGTATCTGCTTCTTACTGCCTTGAAAAGAACAATGGCTGGCGTTATTCATAAAAATGAAAGTCGATTACAACAGGAAACAGGTGAACGTTTGCTGTGCCTTTTACTACAAAGCTTCAATTCCATGAGAATCAACAAGAAGGAATCAATGATGCAGAAACTAAAGGTGCGTCCAGACGTTTGAAAATAAAAATGTTGGTTCTCGTTATCAGAATCATCAAACCAAACTCAGTTTAACTCAGTTTACATTTCTCATCTGATGAACACCAATCCCACAGTTGTAAACTTACTAAAAACTCAAAAACCTTTCGTGCTCCATGCGTTTTTCTTCCTTTTTTCTAGCAAACTGCTGACTACATATATATTGCAAGCAGGAACGATTTCATGCTTATTGCTAACTTTCAAACTTTCAATGTTCCGTCGCTTATCAAGTGGGAAACTCTGAACAATCCTAAAAATAAGCATACGCATTCGATATGTTTTTGGCCATTGATCTAGCATCACACTAAGTATTTATTTTATTATTTGCACGACAAACGATGAGCCATATATTTTTATTATTTAATAATATTTACACTAAGTGCTGAGGTTAAAATAAAAGTATAATAATTATGCTTATGCTCTCACACACGGATAAAGCAATTATTTATATATTGGTTACCTCACAATTAAGTTACATAAAACTAATTACTAAAATTATAAAACTGAAGTAATGAGGCAAATCAATAGAAAAAAATGAATAAAGGAGAACAACTGTTGATAGTTCAGATCTATCTAAGATCAAAACTTTAAACGTTCTTTTTTTTGTATTTTGTTAATCATTGAAATTAACTGATTAATGAATTTAAAGATCTTTAAGCAAATATATTTAACAATTGAAACAGAATGGTTGCAAATAAATTTTTACTAAATCAAATGCGTTTTCAATTTTTTTTTTATAAATTTGTAAGTTTTATTTTTTAAAAGTTTGTTTAGTAGTTTTACTGAAGCAAGCGTTATTGTGTTTTTTTGGTTGTTTTGTTTGTTTGTTTGTTTAAGTTTTTTTTTAGATATTTACTGTGGTAAATTTATGCATTAGAAAGTCAAAACACTGACGTACACATGAAGAATTGCTTTCGATGACACAGAAAGGAGCGGGCAAACGGGTAAAGGAAACTTTAGTGTGCAAAGAAGAGGTAAATAGCTAAGACAAGTCCTATTTTGAGTTAGTCCAGTTAAAGGTGATATCTAAACATTATTGTCGTACTCTGTTAGGAAAGAACGAAACTGAAAAAATTTTTCTGGTGCAACCTAAGTTCTACGTAATGGAGTTCCACAAGGTGGAACAGTTTTGCCTTTGCTTTTTTTCGTAAAGTAAGTACTGGTGAAATTTTGGTCAAAAACAAGGACTGGGATTACCATCTACTACCATCCCTTTTTCAGACCAAATGACTAGCTTAGAGAAAACAGTTGAGAAAACAAATTCCCCAGATACTAATCCTGATTAGAAATCAAAACTTTTTTTTCTTGTTTTTCCGGTTGGAGCGCATGATGATTTTGAAGGGATCAAAGTAAACGAAAAAGGATTCACAATTCCAAAGGCGTAACTGAAAACTGTTTCCATTGGACTTTCAGACTTCAGAGAAAAGGAACTAGCAACAACGAAGACAGCATATCTCCATTTTAGAGATGAAACTCAAGAAAAGAAACAGGTTTTGTTCTTTGAATTGGACAAGCAGTAGACAAAAAAACTTTCTGTAGTGTAAGGCCCAGCTAGCTTATTAAAAAAAAACTCTTAACAGAAATTCGAAAACATGCCTAAAGAAGTATTTCGGCACAACACAGCTCGGCTAACCGCAGGGCTAAAAAGATTTTAGAGACCCATGTTTTGTTCGGAGATACAAAACAGCTGTATTGGAAACGCTTTTCCAGACAATGTTAATAGTGCTCAGAGAACTAGACAGCGAAATTAAATTATACGCTTTTGAGATTCGATTCCCGAACTCCCACGAAAGAAGCAAACTACGTAATCATAACGACACGGGTACCAAAAGAAAAGTCTACGCGATTTTGAATTCGTAGAACTGAAAGTCTTAGAGCTTGTGAGTAAAATAAATAAAAACCAAATTTAGCGAAGTCATGCTGAAGAGGGCCAGTAAAGTAAGTGGTTGCCTGGAAAGTTCATTTATGTGAAGTGTATATGTGCCACCTCTCTAACATCTAAAGGATTGAGTAAGAACACTCGAAAAATGGCCAACTCCAATGGCCAAACTTGCTTTAATCGCGAAGGGTTCAAAGTCAAATTTGATCTTAGGGTCTTGATCGTACCGGGCTACGACATGGATCAGTTAAAAGCAAAGGCAATGTGGGTGCTTTCTTCTGCAACGCTCATCACTTCGTGCTAATTGTGGGCTTGTTTCCTACAAATCTTTTCGCACAACGAACTGGGTCCTTCCCGACTGTCAAACACAAAACTGAATCGAGCACTCTGTTTAAATATAAATAAAACAGAATAGATCTTAAAATGCATCCTTGTGGTACTCCAGCCATTTCTTTTTATTGAAGTTCTACTATAATAACGATCACTTGTCATTGTGAGAAGTAAGAGTAGTGTGGATGCGAGAAGTGTACCTCACCTAGAACTAGCAAAAATAAAGCTAAGAAGAAGTTCTATCTGACGACTTATTATTTATTTTAAGCAGCATCAGAGTTGTAAAATCTTAGCAAATGTATCACTGCCATATAATGGAGAATAAGGGTGGCTTAAGGCTGCATGTACACTAGCAACAAAAACTCTTTATTTTGACACAGAAGACCATGGGGAACTTAACATTGCCTAATCCCTTGACATGATAGACGATACGAATATTGAAAAACTTTGAAGGGCATTCGGAATACTGTCATCAGTATGAAGATCTTTTTGGGTTCCGCTTCACACTGAGCCTAAACTTTTTGAACTCAATAATTTGTGTGGATATACTCATGAAAAGCATCGAAAAGATCTGCCTACATCTCGCGTAGCTACGGGCTTTCATTTCCGTTTATCTATGTTTCATTGCTTAGAGCTGGTGGCCCCTTTTTGGCAATGCCGGAATTCTTTGCTCCGCTAAGGCCCATTGTATATGTTCATCTAGAAAAACCCTGATTGGCTTTGGTAAAAAGCTATTTGAGTAAGAAGAATTTGAAATGTATTAAGTTCATTTTTAAACCAAGATAGGGCATTCGAAGTTGAACAGAGGCACAAGTTTTGTTGATAAAACAGAATGGAGTTGGTTTTTGGGGAACCTCTGATTTCGTTCTGTCCGTTTTCGAAAAAATATGAAACAATTGCCATGGTTGCAGTGATTTTTAGCGTGAAGTATGGACATTAACTGAATTAACATTAGAATAGCACGCAGATGAAAATGATTTTGTAAAAAAACAACAAATGCCGGTTGATTTTTATTAAAAACTTTTGAATAAAAATAGAAAATAACCAAGTTTAGTCTTTAATTAATTTGATTTTTGAATCATATTTTCAATGTCCTGCTTCCTTTTCACTCGCTTGTTTGCTTAACTTTAGCGCATCTCGGATAAACCATTTTATTCTGTCATCCCCCACCAGTGGTAAGATGGCATAGGTGGAATTTGAAAGAAGTTACAAAGGTAATTTGTCTTACTCAGCCATATTTCTATTTTTCTTCTTCTTTTTCATTAGCATGTCTACTTCCTTTTCATTGACTCTTTCGCCTTACACTAGTGGTTCACATCTTGATTAGGTAAGTATATACATTGCTCCACTAGTAAAATAAATAAATAAGGTGGTGCAACAGAGCAAGGAGTCCCAGGGCGTAGTACATTTCTCGCAACCATGTCTTGTGACGGAATGGAGGGGACCTACAATTTTCTGCCGTTTCCAAACGGCTAATCGAGAAAGCGCTTTTCATGGCAATGAATTTATTAAAGGAGGACTTGCCAAATCCTCGTAAAAGGCGATACCCGCGGAAAAGCAATTTGCCTCTGTTGGGATCCAAACCACGAACCTCTGGGTTAACAGGCAAACATGCTAACCATCAACCACTAGTGGTAAGACGACAAAATCGGAATTAAAAAAAAACCTATAAGCACGACAGCGAATTTAGGAACTTGTTTTCATAGTCATACATTCAAATCTTTTTCAAAAGATCATCTGCCTTACACTAGCAATCTGCATCTCGGATAATCTTCTTCTCCTTCTGTCAACCCTCACCAGTGGTAAGATGGGCAAACTGGAATTATAAGGAATCGTTTGCGATAGCGCGGCTGAGAAGGTAATTTGTTTTCTTCAGCCATATTTCTGTTTTTCTTTTTCTTTTTCATTTAACACTACTGAACCGCATCTTGATTAAAAATCTATTGCTGCCATCCCCCACTAGTGGTAAGATGACACAACTGATATTATAAAAAGCCTTTAAGTACGACAACGAAGTTAGGAACTTGTTTTCGTAATCATACATTCAATATCTTCTATCTTTTTCACAAGCTTATGTGCCTTACACTAGCGATCATCTCGGATAAGTCATATATGTATGTACTACTAGGCTTCCCCACCAATGGGAAGATGACAAAGTCGAACTCAGCAAGGAATCGCTTGGGCAAGGTAACGAGGTAAGGAAGCCAAGTAACTTGTTTTTCGTAGCCATATTCCCATTTTCCTTCTCGTTTTTCATGCTTGTCTGATTGACACTAGAGATCTGCATCATGACTAAGTCATATAGTACTGTAGTTCTCCAATATTGGGAAGATGGTAACCCGAAACTTATAAAGAATTGCTTGAGAAGGAAAAGCACGGGAGTCAAGTAATTTGTTTTGTACTCATATTTCCATTGTCCTTCTTCTTTGCAATAAATTGTCTGCTTCACATCCGCATTTTATTGAAGTCATTCCCCAACAAGTGACACCGAAATGAATGAAGATTCATTTAAGGAAGGTAGCGGAGTTCGGAAGTCAAACAACCTGTTTTTCGTAATAAAATTTCCAATTTCCTTCTTCTTTTTTACACCTTGTCTGATTCACACTAGTCAATCGCATCTACTACTTACATCCCCCACCAGTGGTAAGACGATCGACTATCCAAAAACTAAGCGAAAAGGACTTGAAATCGAATAAGTTAGAAGCGAGGGAAATGATTGTAGACCATCAATTACACCCAGGTCCACCTGTCCTGGTAAAATGACATCAAGCGAAGTTCATGTGTACAACAGAGTCATTCAATGAGCTAAGATAAATTAATAAAAGCATATTCCGCACAAATTCTACTGCAAACAGAACTAAGAATTAGCTTACGTAAGATTTTGTGAAATTTCGCTCGCACTTGGCTTGCGATTATTCAAAAACAAAAAAAAAAAACGACTTATTTTTACTGCAATTGCTACAAAATGGATTTGCTGATTCTAATGATCTGATTTTTTGTCATTTTTTTAATCTTTTTTTGAGACCACATTGCTCTGGTAAAGTGTTGTTATTTTATTCATATTCACAATTGCTAACATACAATCCGATGTCAATCTTCTGGTTATGCTATGACTTTTGCTTTTTAAAATTCACTCACTTAAAACGAAAAGGATAACTGCGAATTTACATACAAATAGCTCAATGGGGGCAGTAGCTCAATTTATTTATAATTTTTTTTTCTTTATCAAATTTCTCATTTCAAATTAAAAACAATAAAAAAAACTAAAACAAACAAAAAATTCAAAATCAACTTAAGGCTACGCCGTTCACAAAAAAAAAACCAATTTTGGAAGTCTAAAAACCAAGAAACTAAACATAATTAAAAACTTAATCATTAAAAATAAAACAAAATATTAATTAAAAATAAAACCAAAATTTTCTTGATCATAATGTTATGTGTAATAAGAGTAGTTTTGGAGGGGGGCTTACGGCTAAAACACACTTACCTGGTCTATGCTAGGTGAACGGGTATGTTCATCTTTATTATTATCACCACGTTTTGGACTCTTGGGCACCCGAGAATATGGATCCTGCGCTCCATATAAATCGGGACTAGCAACACTAAGGAGACAGACTTTTTGAACGGTATCGACAACAGCTAAACCGTATTCATTGCCATAAGCCATTCTAGAAATACATTAATTTTTTCCAAATATAAAGCTGGTGAAAGCATTTCTTATCCCATTTTCTTTTATGAAACATAAAACATAAAAAAGGTATCAATTCTTATACAATGTCTACTAGTTTTTGTATTTTTTGTTTGTTACTTTTTTTTCTCTAAAAAGTACTACTTGGGATGGATTCTAGGTTATTTGTTTTTTTTTATATGCAAACAATCTATGACCTCATAACACATGACTTTATGGAAAATGTTTGTACTTACAGGCCGTAGCTGGAATTTAAACAGAGCGATGTTATTTGTCCAGGATGACTACCCTGGGTCCATGGTGTTAAGCAAATGAGTTGCGCCTGAAAACCTGGGGGTTTTCTTTGCGCTCCTGGTCTTACCCTCAGCATGCCATCGGTCTAAGCAATTTGTCTTGTTTGTTATAAGTGTCTGGAAGGTTTTATGTATTTTGAATAAATTGATTGGATTACCTTTTTGTCATTTTCAGCAGCATCAGCAGTCTTCGGGGCTTGGCGAGGAACAAATTCACATTCAGGACTACCGCCGTCGCCGTCATCGAAACTTTCATATTTTATTGGTATTTCTAGGACCAATATTTCTGAGGTACTTTCTAATTTTCTAAACTTAAATAGTATCACGTGACCACTAGCCCCGGCGATGCACAACCTTCTTGATTCAGCACAGAGTGTTATAATTTGTATGCCAAGCGGATCGTCGTCCGCATTATCTATTGATCTAGCTCTGGGCCGTTCGAAAATTTTACCAGTTTTCAATTTGTATAAAATCTGAAAAAAAAGTATGTGATTTAGTTAAATGAATATCCATACAATGTAAATTTAGTTCAGATTTTAACAATGAAATGGTTGTAAATTGTAGGAAGTAGTAAGCATTTTTCATACGTCAATTGTTGACATACCGGCAAGCGGATTAGAATCAAATGTCATGGTGCATTCTTTTTTATAATTAACGCGCACATGAAGGGGTTATGATATGACTACCCTTATAATGTTATTATTAGGAGACACCGATGCACGTTGCTTTTTAACCTCTGTGAATCATAATGCAGGTCAAATACAGAGCCAGGTAAAGCATTCCACATTCGGGTGGCGTGACTTAAAAAATAATCTCTATACTTGACTGCACACTCGAAGTTGGACTCAAGGTAAAACTGATGAGCATTCCTAGTGAGGCGGGTGATGCAGTTACATTGTTTAAGGGGAGAAATGCAGCTGGCTATTTCACTAGAGCACTGTTTGTAAGAAAAGCGACAAAAAAGAGAGAGACAGGTTGACGTTGCTGTGATGTCCAAGAGAATCAATCGATTCTACGATTGAACTATCACCTATCAATTTTAACGCTCTATTCTATACCCTATCAAGCAGATGCAAAGATGTTTGAGCAGCACCTGACCAGATATGGGAGTTGTACTCCAGTTTTGGGCTGATGAAGGCCTCATAAATTGTATAGCCAGATCAGAAGGGGTGAAGAACTTCCTGCATCGTCTCAAGGAACCTAAGCATTTAGCAGCATTTTTGGCGACTTCAAATATGTGGTCGTTCCAACGAAGATCATCGTTTACACACATACCAAGTACTGACAGCTTTTCGGTTTCTTCGATGCAGGTACCATTCATGGATAATGGCAATGGGGGAATGTTAAGCTCAACGACAAGAAACAGCATTGAGTTTTCGAAGCATTGAATTCTACTCGGTTTTTATGACCCCATGTAACAATGTTGTCAAGGTCAGAATTCAATGAGCTTATCATACGCAACCGTTCCTGTTCCACATCCGAAGAGCAGGGACGCGAATTTGGAAACGAATATGAAAAGCTGAGAGTCGAGTCGTCAGCAAAACAGTTAAGCGGATTAGAAGTTTCAGACAAGAGATCATTTATGAAAATTAGGAAGAAAATCGGAGACAAAACGGAGCCCTGGGGCACACCAGCACTTATGAAGTGGGTATCAGACTTGAAGCCATCAAATACAACTTGTATTGAACGGTTGGATAAGTAGTTTCTAATCCAACGAAGAAGAGACTCATCGATGCCAAAAGCACGCATTTTCGATAAAAGAGCCTGATGCCAAACTCTATCAAATGCTTTAGAAATATCAAGCGCGATAATCATACTTCCTCCAAAACAATGTCCACTTTTCGGTGAGATAAGCCATCAAATCACCAGTGGAACGTTTGCCACGAAACCCGTACTGACGGTCATTAAGAAGCTTTCGTTCTTCAAGATATTTCATAAGTTGACGGTTTACCAACGTTTCCATGACCTTGGAAAGAAGGGAGGTAAGTGCAATGGGACGGTAATTGGAAGGGGAGGAAGATTCGCCTTTTTAGGGACCGGCTGGACAAATGCAGTTTTCCATCTGCTGGGAAAAATTCCAGCGGAATAGGAAATATGGAAAAGTTTACGCAGTGGTTTTGCCAGCGTAGAAGAACACCTCTTTAGAATAACGGCGGGATACCATCTGGACCAGCGGATTTATGTATATCGAGATCTTTGAGAATTCTGGCAACAGAGCGAGTTCGAAAAATTATCTGCTTCATCGCAGAATTTGCAGATTCGAATTGTATTGAAACTTGTTACGCACTTAAAATGCTTTAACTTAAGAATTCACTCCTGCATGAACGGTTTAGCTTCACCGCTTTTCGTAAAGGGCGGCCAAAGATAATGCAACTAGTTGGACTTACTTCAGTAATTTAGTGATTTGACCGGTGACGAGAAGAAGGCGAGAAAACATCTTATGTGTACATCAAATGAAGTTTCGAGAAGCTGTAATCGAATAAATTCCAGCCTAGAGGCCTAATTTCTGACCACTTTCAAAGTCTTTGGGGCCGTATGTCAGCAAAAACGGGCCAAATATTGTCTTCCAAGTCGTCAATCGACTTACGCAGATACGTAGACAAGCTGGTTCACATAACCATACAAAAATAGTCTCGTGGTCTTAAATCGTCCGATCTTGGTGGTAACTTGCAGGTTTAAAACTAGAAATTATGTTAAAATCGGCATCAATACCGATTCCGTTTCGAGACAATTTATCGAACGTACGCTGTGTCCTGTGGTCGTGCGGCTTCAAATCTTCCACGATGCAAAACCAAAATGGGAAAACATAAATCAAGTGACAGCTGTCAAAAAGACCAACTTCGGAAACAGTATTGTCAGATTGTTAGCCACATGTTTTAAAAAACGCATTTTCGACAGTCAAGATCAAAGTGAGTCTAGCCAAAAGCTTAACATCTCAAAACCACAGACGATAAGGCTTACATGACTTGAGATAAGCGGTGTAGTAAATGAGAGATGAAACTCAAAAAGTGAAGCCCGTGTCGAAAAATTTAAAAATACGTTTGGCGAAATTTCGTAAGCCTTCGAGCATCATGGAAATAACAATACCTAGACCCACCTTTAGTAGGGATGGCACTGATACGGAAACATGCAGAAATGTTAGAGGCAGAGCTGGATGGATTCCGTGGGCTAGCAAAATAATGCGAAGGATTGGACGAATCGCGAGTAGTAACGTTTGACTAAGCTAGAAGCAAAGGAGGCTGGGAAGCATCTTGTGCGTTTCAGAAACAAAATGGCAGTCCGTCTCCGCAATCCGTACAAACAAAGTGTTCGACTATGGAACGGATCAGGTTAAAAACGTATCCAATATCAACCTTTGCGGAAGAGCTACAAGGAAGGGTGTTGACCATTTCGAAATATAGTAACCGATTGATGTCTCTCAAATCGGTGATAGAAGGATAGATGTGGAATATTGTCAGTGTATAATATGCTTCGCAAATTGTATGTGTGCAGGGGAAAAAAGATGATTTTGACTAGATTTTGAAATTCTTCTTAACAACATCCCGAAATAGAATTTTTTGATTTGTTGGCAGCGATTTGAGGGGACATATGTCTGTATGAGAAAGACAAACCGGGATTATGGCGATTGCCATAGAGGTGTGGGATATGGGACCAGAAACCCACCTGGTAAAGATTTCCTGAGTATGTGCAAGTCCAAGTCACTTGGTCTTATCATATTAAATACAATTTTCATCAATTAAGACCGATACCTTGTCACCTAAAGCAGTGGTTGAAATGGAACTCAAATTGACTTCCATTTGGTAGCCAAATTTATTAAACCTCCTGTGAAAGACTAATACTGGGTGACGCTGTCGCCCAGCAATATTGTCTTAAAACGACAGAATATTTTATAGAAGCGATGATCAGAATGAAACAAGCAATGGAAACCAATTCATTTTGAATAAGCAACACGATTTTTGTGCAACACCATCAACACTGTCCGAAATGCTGAAGCTACAGGACAAAGAAGTCTGGATTGACTGTTTGTATAAAAAAGCTAAATCATTGGTTGGGGCATAAAAGGACTGACAACATGCCACTGACAACATGCTAAAGAAACATGGTAGTGAAAGATGAAGCTAAAGTAGTCATATGTAAGAAGACATCGGCTTTTGAAGCATGCCATTCTTTGAATAATAAAGATAAAATGGAGGGCCTCGGAAGGGAATATAATAAGTTTTTCAATAAGAGCGTTACAAAAGTTTTTTTTTTAAATAAAACAAAAACGGTTTAGATGTCAATGAAATTCTTTAATTCTGTGAAAGTACGTTTGATGCCATTATGTATGGAACTCGCTTGCAGAAGTCCAGACGCTGAACCCAATTTTCGACGGTTTTCAAGCATAAATCGGCCAATACTGCTGAAATTTCACGTTCCATATTCGTATGAAGTTCATCAATCGTTGACGTAGCCCCACAGGAAATAGTCTAACGTGGTCAAATCGCACGACCGCGGCCAAGCGACTGGACCATTTCGTGAGATAACACGTTCTCCAAACTTGGTTTCCAATAAATTGATTGTGACATTCGCTGTGTGGGTTGTGGCGCCACGCCGCGCCCTCCTGTTGGAACCACATGTCCTCCAAGTCCATATCATCCAATTGGGGCCAAAAATATTCGGTTATCATATAACGGTACCGATATCCATTCACAGTAACGTGTCGGCCTTGATCATCACGGACGAAGTACGCCCCAATGACGCCGCCGCCGGCCCATAAACCACACCAAACCGTAATTTTTCGGGATGCAATGATGACTCACGGAGTACGTGTGGATTGCTTCCTGACCAATACCGCATATTTTGTTTATTGACAAAGCCATTCAGCCAGAAAAGAGCTTCATCGCTGAACATCGGAATCGAAATCGAAATCGGAATCCATCAATTTAATCTTGTAAGGATGTAGGCCCAGATCTTTCTTCGCCACAACTACGGGCACTCCTTTGTCTCACTGGCTCGGGAACATTTTGTACTGTGCCAGAATTTCGGTTGTAAATTTTAATAATTTCGACTCGTTGTTGGTTCGTATATCTTTCCATAATGAAATGGCAAACCTTACTGAAGAGAAATGTCAAAAAAGCGGGAAAAATATGGCGTCGTTTGCTGTCCCTGGCGCTCTATTTTTGTAGCCTCTCTGTTGAAAACCCCTTTACAAGCTGGAATAAAGGAGAGCAGAGAAATACGCCCAACTCCAAGCAAAGAGCAGCGAGGGCATGTATCCGGAGCTGAAAGAAGTTTCTGCCGCAGCTGCTGATGCAAATCACGCTCGAGAAACACGACAAAACAACTTGAAAAAAAGGCAGCCGTTTTTCAAATACCCACTCAAAGAAGGTGAAATCTTCAGGAGATTTCATTAGAGTTCATTAACGGTGCTCAAGTAAGACTGTGAGATGGATCGGGTTACAGTTGACATCTCCAAGCAATGAAGAGGGAGTTTCCTTCTACTAATATTTAAAGGAAGATACACAAAGTTGATTTAATTCTTTTTCGATCAAGTGGATGTCCCACTCTTTGAAGATCGTTTAGCGGATATTGGCTAGCCGATAACAAATGCTGCTTAGTCGTAGGAAAGTCAACAAGAGATGCAATCGAGAAAGTAGAAGGTTCCTGATGGAAAAACCTCATGTTGGTTGAATACGTAAAAGCATTCAATGAAAATACGGGGCCAAAACGGAGACTTACGACACACTAGTGTCAGACTTTAAACCATCCAAACAACTTGTACTACGCCAGGGGCCTTACTCTATACTTAGTTTCGAAGCAAAAATTTCAACAATGAGTCCTAGAGCCCTATTAAGACCGCTTCTCACTACAATTCTTGACTACTTGCTGGAAGTTAATGTACAGGACACCAAAGTACACCAGTTATTAATATTATTAATATTATTAACAAAAAAAATGGAAGACCAAAGCACTAAAATGGAACAAAGTCTGCGTTTGGTCGGCTTCAGACATGAAACAATCCGAAACCGGGATGTTTGCTGACAAATTCTGAGATCAATGCGGAGTACCTACCCCACGAGCGGATCAAAAGTGTGAAGCAGTAAAGTGGGTAAGCTGTAATCCATTCAAGATTACGATGTCCCCAACGCCGGGAAAAGGAACAAAAATTTGTCAGGCGAGACGGCCATCTCTGTAAACAGAGGTGACTTTCTAAATCAATCAAACACCAAAATAATTGACTATCAAATCGATATACAAACTTCACCAATATTTCTGTAATGCTCACACCATTTGTAGTAAGAAACTTAGTTCTACAAGTATTCTTAACAAACCTGTAGTGAACCCGCTCCGGCATCCCAAAATTTAACAGATCCATCTTGATGGCCGGTTATCACTATTTCCGAGTAACTGCAAGAAGCCGGCGACCACTCTCCTCCTGATACAGGCCATTCACGATCCGAGAATCCCGTTCTTCGACTCGCAGTACTTCGACCAACCTAAAAGGAAACAAGATATAGTAATTTATTTACCTCTCCACAACCAGACAAGCACACACACACTCCCTGAAATCGATTTCATATATACTCACGGAATAAAAAGCCGGAACTAAATCTGATGGACAGTCAGCTAAATAAGTGCAACATGTAACAGGTGATTCATGTAAGTCCATAGGATAAGGCGATTCGAAACATGGAAAACCGGGTGTAAGTAAATCTATTAAAACTAAATCGTGTTGCAGCAGTACTGCTATGGCATATGGTTCCTGCATATCTGAAAAATTGTTCAGCAAAAAAAAAAAAAGGAAAAGAGAACAACATTCGTGATTAGCTTGCATAAAAAACCATTTCCACTGACACACAACTATCCATAATCACAGTATTCAATCTTACCACTAGACCAAGGACTCTCACAAAGGGTAATAAAATCTACAACAGGATGCTCCATTTCTAAAACCGTAGTCGACTTGCCTTGCATTACGGTAATGCAAGGCGATTTGCCACCCTTCTCCATAGACAATCCGCCCGAAAATATCGTGTACGTCTCACTGCAACAAAATGAAAATCAATAAGGACAGTCTTGGCAAAGCG
This sequence comes from Melanostoma mellinum, assembly GCA_914767635.1. Taxonomy (NCBI): domain Eukaryota; kingdom Metazoa; phylum Arthropoda; class Insecta; order Diptera; family Syrphidae; genus Melanostoma; species Melanostoma mellinum. The sequence continues at coordinate 56,847,805 of OU612059.1, read as the reverse complement.
TGGCCTACTTTAGCTGAGGTTGTTTGGTTAGCTGGGTTTAGTTGGTAGGGAAGGGTCTTCATTCTTCAATGATTTCACATTGGATGAAGCTGGCGCTGGGTGCTTGCTGGTGCTGGTTCACATATGCGATGACACGGAAACGATAATTAAAACAACTTTAGTGTAAGCTTGTTTGGGAGGAAGCAAGAAGCCGCAAGTGTTTGTGTTGTGTTGTGTTGTGTTGTGTTGTTATTGTATCCCATAAACACCGTTAGTGTACTGTGTGAACAAATAGTGGGGGGATGCTAACAAAAGGTCAACGAACATGTGTTGTTTTTGAAAGCGCATGATGATAAAGCAATTGCATGGGGAGTGAGTTAGTCTGTTTTTTTTTTTGGTAAACGAGGTGTAGTCATTTAAAGGACCTGAGGTCTCTCCTCAAACCACATTCTATAGGAATAAAGTAGTAGGTACCGCGTAGTGTGGGAACGAACTAACTTTCTGAGCGAGCAGTAAATAGGACTTACTTCAGTCTTTGATGAAGAAAATTTAAGCTGACTCTGTTCAAGCATAGATACTTTTGCATGAGCATTTCAGCATTGTGTGTGTAAAATTTCACATAGCCTAACTGGGCAAGGATGTCATGTTGGAGTGGAATGTAAATGTAAGGCATGAAGTCGGATAAGACCTCAAGGGTTAAGAGCAAAAGTGGCTTCGTCTGTAGACCAGACAGCAAATTTTGCTGGAAAAGTAGTCCAAGGTCATCTTTACCAGGGAGTCCCGATACCTTGACATTCATTGGATAAGAAAATGGAAGAAAAGCAGATTTTGGATTTTCATAACCAATTAAGGTTAAGGTTCCTATTATGGTAAGGCTTTTTGATGATTGTTGGCATTCAAAACAAAGAACTTGCAGCAATATTTTCCAAGAAAGTCTTTCGATTCTGAATAAGTTACGATTTGCTGGTATTTTCCACGCATCATGTTGTGTAATCTTCTGTCGAATAAACACGATAACACCACCAGCTGTTCCATCTTAAAGTTGGAAAAGGGACTCGGTTTATGAGTTCTTGCATTTCTTCCCGAATTGTATAGAGAAACAAATAGAACATCGTGTGAATCTGACTTGAGATTTGATATCTATTTTGTCGAAAAGTATGGAGTGCTAAGACTTACATAGGTTCCGGTTCAGTATATTACCTACAGGGTTACAAAATTCTTTCGACATGGCTTTTAAGAAAAGCCAGAAGATTCTGATGTATAAAATAGCCAAAGGAGCATGTTTCCAAATTGTCATCAACGAGTATTTTCAGCTTGGTTTGGGAAAAGAAGTGGTACAGAAGGTACGGCGCAGCATTCACTTTTCTTGACTGGACTCACAAACGGTGCAAAGGTAATGTATTTAGATGATTTATTGGCCAACCAGAGGTCTTGAGAGAGGTTTTGAGAGTTTAATGATTCGCTCACACTTGCCACGGTAATGCGGAAAAGTATCCGTAAAAACTATAGTAAGTCGTTTGCACTTATCTCTGCTATGAGAGGGGAAGAGTGATGCAGATCGATTAAATCCTGTTGTCTACTCAGACTACATGCTATTAAAAAATGGTCGTATTGTTATAAGACCTTAACGTGGGCGTCGATTAAAACCCTGTACAAAGTGCGGTAGAATGAGCACTGGGTAGACTTCAACAGATCCTGAGATGACTGAACTGAAATCCATGTCTAATAAATTTATCAGATCTTTCGCTTTTTATGATAGGGAAAAACTGCGTCGGCCTCAGAAAACGTCGGCAGGCCTTTGGGTTTTGTATTGCTTCGATACTGAGTAAGACCAATTTAGTAAGTAAGTAAGGTGGCGCAATAGAGTGAAGAGCCTACAGCCTCTCACAACCATGCCTTGTCAGCGAATCACAAAAGGGAGGGCTCCTACAATTTTCTGCCGGTTCCCAACGGCTAATCGAAAAAGCGCTTTTCATGGCAATGAGTTTTCAAACGATGGAGTTGGCAACTCCTCGCGAAAGGCGACATCCTTGGAAAATCCTTTGTGCCTATATTGGAACTCGTATCACGAACTCCTGGGTTAACAGGCGGACTTGCTAACCATCACGCCACGGGTACTACAAATTTTTACATTTGTTTATTCCGAAAGCAGTTTGGTTTATGCTTCTTCTTCTTTTCGATCATGTCGGAACGGCAGACGGTATTGAATTTTTGGCGAGGTTCTTCGATTCTCTCTCTTGAACATATCAAAATAACTGAACCGGTCGTTTTCTATTTTCTGTACGATGGTGTTTCAGATGTGGATGCAAATACAGATCAAGCTTTGTTACTCCATGTTGTCATTCGAAAGAAATTTCTTTTAGAAACGAAAAGTTCAAAATACTCAGTAGAATTTTTATTTTTTAAGGTCTTACTTTAGTTTTTTTTTAAGAAAATTCAGCCTTATCAAAAATTTCATTGTAATAGACACTTAACTATGGATCACAAAACGTCAACTATGGATTTTGTAAGATTTTGTAGTGAATTCGTAGCGGAAAATCTGCTCCGAATTTCAGGAAATTTGGTAGTACTTATACAGAAAGAAACGGAAATATGTATAATGACCCTTTCTACGACACCTTATTCGTTTCGTTGCCTATAAAGGAGAACGCTTGTCGTTGTATGTCATTTTGAAAAAATGTTTTTGCTCCTGATTTTAGAAGCATTTTCTTCAGCGATATTTGTTGCAAATGAGGCTCAGATAAACCATAAGTTTTGGAAAAGGTGCTCCAAATTTTCGCATCCAGACAAAGTAACTGTTTGGTGTGCTCTTAGATCGAAAGGCTTGGAATTTCATCAAAGATACTGGTAAGCAGACGGTTATATGTAGGTATATATCATGCGATTTGACAATTGACACCGTTAGATTTCTTGCTGTAAGGCTACTCAAGAAGAACGTGCAGCGAAGCGTTTATGCTACCTGTTACATTTGGTACCTTTATGGCAGCTTCGGTACTTTTCATATCACAATGCACATCCGGAGTCGACAGCGTTAAGCCACGAACTAACAATGTGTCACCGTCATTTTACCCACACAACGGGAATGATAATTTAGAATGCTATCTCACCGAGTACCTATAACTTGTATAGTTTCCTCTTCGACATAACTACCCCATTTTCATACAAAAATCATCCTGTCGCCACCGAATTATGAAACAAGTCGTTTGCCAGAATCGGCACTATCAAATCAGCAGCCACCAAGCAACGAGCCAAATACTGAGGCCAAGGAAAAAGATCGGTAAGAGCTTTTATTTTGCTTAGTTTTTTTTTTCACGTTAAACGTCTGACTATTGCTTACGACATCCTTTCTTGTGTCCTCCGAGCAACCAAGGCACCGTAAATTAACCTGCTGACCAACCAAGTTTAGTTTAGTGTGCCATCAGTAGCAATAAATAAAGTGAACTTTTCTATTTGTTTCAGGTTATGTTACTACCAACAGCAAGGACTCGAACTGTAAGTTATTCCTACTGCGTATAGAGGTACTGAGGATCTTTCGTAAGGACTGTATGTCACCATAGCTTAGTTTTGAGCTTACCAATTACACCTTTTAAGAATTCATTGTTCGTGTTTGGAGAAAGAGTTTGTAGAATTACGGCGAAGACTTTCCCCTTAAAGTTTCGTGTTTTTCTTTAGAAAGACACTGACTAATCCGACGAGCAAAATCTCGGCTTGAAAACAAAAAGTGTTTACAAAACACAAAAGTAATTCATCTTCGAGTCTTCCCAACGAAATGTCTTAAAAAAATGTAAAGTCTAGCGACGCGACGTGACAATAGTTATGTTGAACTTTTCGAATAATCTTTTGAATCTGTATTTTCTCATTACCTGAAATGGTTAATTGGTTAGTTAGTCGGCTATTGATGAAATTCAGTTTGCAATTAGTAGTCTAAAGACTAGTGCTAAGACTGGAGTAGAAGGGCGGCCGTGGTGCAGTGGTAGAGTGTTCAGTAGATAGGCCGGACGCGTGGGTTCGAATCCCGCTCTGGGCATCTACTTTTCTTTCAGCCTCCCAGTTTCGTATGGACGCCGCCCTTGAGGTTATATGTGAAATAACTAACATCTTATTTCCAACTACTGCAACACAGAAAAAAGGGAAGGCTGCTACCCTGGTAGTACAATGGACCGGTAATTAGATCTGAGTTCTCCAGATTAGCATATAAGCCTCTTTTCTTAAAAAAAAAGACTGGAGAAGATGGAATTCCTGCAATTTTATTGAGAGGTTATTGTAGCTCAATAAGCAAGCCTTTGCTAAGATTTTTACTTGCGATTTTAGGTACTAAAGGGTCCACCAAATAAATAAATGGGCGCAAAACATCGAGAGTAGCTTCGGCTGTGTGGTACATAGCGCCGTCCTGTTGAAACCAATTGTTGCCAATATCCTCCTCTTCAATTTTTGTGAACAAAAATTCGTTCAACATGGCCCGATAACGATCACCATTGACGGTTACGGCTACTCCTTCCTCATTTTCGAAAAATGGCTCTGGACCAAAATCCGTACCATAGTGAATAGTTTTGGGTGTATCGGCTTTTCAATGTATGCGTGTGGGTTTTCTGTGCCTCAAATGCGACAATTTTGCTTGTTTACATACACGCCAAGATCAGAATGAGCTTTATCTGAAAAGATGATTTTTTTGGCAAAATTGGTATCTTCTCTAAGTCGATCGCACTTAGCGAAGCGAAAACGCAATATATTCGTTCAGCGGAAGGATAAAACTAATTTTTTGTCAAATCAGCTAAGGGTTACCGTTCACGAAACAAGCACTAGTTGAAAAAAAAGTTAAATGGCGAATCCCTTATAATTCAAAAATGAAATATAACATTATGATGATAGAGAATATGAAAAAAGTGGGTTCTGCGATTCTGTCTATCTGTATGACAGAATGTCCGTATCTACAGTCTGAACCGCTTGACCGACTTCCTTTATAATTTGCAGTTATGGTCTCTGGGTAGCCTACAGAGGGGTTTTTGGAATTGGGTCTCTAAGTCTTGAAAACGATACCTGCCATACAACCTATAGAATTTATTCATTCTTTTTTTGGAAAAAGTCTGAGAACGGTACGGTTTTTTTTTTCTTCAAAACTTACTTTTTCGCTAATGGAAAACACGGTTTTGACGAAATTTCATATTTTAGTCCAAGTTGTTAAAGAAAAATTGCATATTGACATTTGAAAAACTTAGTTTTTTTCGAGTTTTCGTTAATTAAATTTAAAACATCAAAGTCACCGTTTTGAAAACCATCAAGAAAATCAAATCATGTAAAAAACCTGGGCTTATACAGGGTGATTCGCATAAGGTGTGACAAAAAGATAGGGTGTGTAGGTTGGACCTAGACAAGCAAAAAATCGTATGGGAGGGGGGGGTCCATTTTCCCCCGTTTAGGCGGGAGGGGCAATTTAAGAAAAAAGTCACTAAAAATTGGAAAAAAATTATTTAAAAATAACGGTAGTACCTACAGAGTCGTACTATAACATTTTGAAAAGCCAAAAACTTAAAAATTAATTTAAATTTAAAACTAAGTTGTTCAAGTAAATAGTTTTTGAAATATTAATTTTCAAAGTCAAAATTTAAAAAAAAAAACATAATTTTTTTTCTTAAAACCACTTTTCTTCCAAATTTTACGTAATTAAGTAGTCTTTTTTTGGCTTATTTTCAATGCTCTTATTTATTTTTGACCAAATACAAGAAACCGGATGTCAAAATAACTTGTAGTTTTTGAGAAAACCAAAAATTACAAAAACGACTTTTGTCAAAATTTTTTTTTTTTAAGTTTTTTTTTTCGTTATTGGATTCTTAAGTGAACTTACTAAATAAAGGATGGATTTTCTCTTTACTTTTTTTATTGAGAATTCACTTAAAAGTCCAATAACGAAAAAAAAATTTAAAAAAAAAAAATTTTGACAAAAGTCGTTTTTGTAATTTTTGGTTTTCTCAAAAACTACAAGTTATTTTGACATCCGGTTTCTTGTATTTGGTCAAAAATAAATAAGAGCATTGAAAATAAGCCAAAAAAAGACTACTTAATTACGTAAAATTTGGAAGAAAAGTGGTTTTAAGAAAAAAAATTATGTTTTTTTTTTTAAATTTTGACTTTGAAAATTAATATTTCAAAAACTATTTACTTGAACAACTTAGTTTTAAATTTAAATTAATGTTTAAGTTTTTGGCTTTTCAAAATGCTATAGTACGACTCTGTAGGTACTACCGTTACTTTTAAATAATTTTTTTCCAATTTTTAGTGACTTTTTTCTTAAATTGCCCCTCCCGCCTAAACGGGGGAAAATGGACCCCCCCCTCCCATAAGATTTTTTGCTTGTCTAGGTCCAACCTACACACCCTATCTTTTTGTCACACCTTATGCGAATCACCCTGTATAACATAAAATTTCGTCAAAATCATGTTAGCCACTAACAAGAAAATCCATATTGAAAAAACGGTACTCTAGGCAACATAGGTTAGGTTAGGTGGAAGTGGCTGTCAGCCAATGAGTACATTGCCTGACACACTTAGGCCGCAAGGACCCATTGTGATACCACAGAGATCAGCAAGTTAATCATCTATTGATCTCAGAAACCCGATTTAAGATTTTGATCACTTATTAATCTTCCATTACGAGACTAGCCTGTTAATCACCCGTTAGTTTAACCACGCGGAATTTTTTAATGTATTTCGAAAGACTTTTAGGGTCTATGTAAGCTTAGTTGCTAGTATCATCGAAGAAGTAGTGCAGGGCATGAGCAAGGTGTTGAACGGTTTCTTCCTCCTCTTCGTCCATGCAGCTTCTGCAGAAATCATTGGAAAACACACCAAGTCTTTTGGCGCGTCTTCCTATTAGATAGTGTCCCGTAAGAACACCTATGGTAGAAACTAGATACAGGCGGTTCAGGGCTAACAAACTCTTTGAGCGTTTTTCTAGGCCACATACTATGTACAGTGTTTTTGAAAGCTAAAATCATGTTCTTTGATCAACATTTTAGTTCAAGTTAATTTAGATAATTTATTAAATTGTTTTTCTTCAAATAAAATTTTTACAAAATTTTTCCTAATAATGACATACACTACATTTGAGTTGCGTTTGAAGAGGTCGGAGACAAAATTTTAGACCGATTAAAAAAAAAAAATCCGACCAGGACTCCTGGCTGTTGGTCGAACTCAGCATGTAGGCGAAATGGCACTACCTTGCTGCAGTTGAATCTGTGGATCTACTCTGATAAGATAATTCTTTATTTGCCCTGAAGATACAAGTCTATAAATTTTTTCTGAGTCAATTCTTTCGCTAAAAGAAGCTTCCTCGTCGAAGATTGCCTCATATTTTAAAGAATTCACCAAATCTTATTCGTTTTCAAATAAATGCTAAGACAAAAAATATCCAGCTTTAAAAGTCCCGCAGAGCTCGCTTAGTCATCTTTCCGTTTTGCATCGATTAGTGAAACCAGCACCCAAGGTCCTCAGCATGAAAGTACCTACAAACAACACTATTTCCTATTTAGTACTTTAAACTCACCCTAATCGGGTCGTTTTCAAATCAACTTTATGTATTGGTTTGCATGCCTCTGGTTTCCCATCCTTGTTTGTTTTTGCTGCGTTCCCCATAAAGGCCACCGCAACCACATGGAAAAGGAAAAAGAAAGAAAAAAATACCAAAGATTATGTTAAAAGTTAATTAATCACCCGAACACTGGCCTTTATAGACCCCCAGTGCCATAGGCTGGTTGTTTCGAAAATTGGAAAAAAAAAACAGAAGGAAAGAAAGACAGAAAAGTTGAATAAAAAAGTAGAAAGGTATTACCGTGTGGAAACGAGTGTATCTGCGGTTTGGGACAAGGCCTAAGCGGCCACGTACACAGAGAGCCGTCCGTGTGCGATGATACAAAGTGCTTTCCCTCATGGTGCCAGGCGATCGATCTCACTGGCTCGGGAGATTGCCATCGGATTTCAGCGCATTTATTTCTCAAGTCCCACTGTACAATAAGTCCACTTTCGAAAGCCATTAGTAGCTGTGAAGGAGAAAGGGAAATTCCTTTTTTAAAAACAAAGCTCAACGTAAATTACTTGCTTTTGTTTGTTTGTTCATTTTACTTTATTGGCATCCAATGGATTATCAGATAATCCTATCACAGCCCCAGGGTGAGTTGTTCGTATTCTGCAAAGAGATGAAAGAAAATTTTATTAAAATTACGTGATCTCAACTGAACTTTGGGTAATTAATAAAAAGTTGTTTGAAGTTGTTGCAACTGAAAGTCAACAACGGGCTGGGGGATATTGAAATATTTTTTTAAACATTTATCAAGTCATCCATCTTTTTTTTAATAGAAAAACAATCTAAGGAGAAGTTGAAAGGCGCCATGTACAAAAATGAGACAGAAAATAAGCAAAATCAATCGAAGCACAGCTCCTCGAGGAGTAACAGTTTAACAATTTATCCTTTCCAATCGAAACGTTTTTCCAAATGGGCAGATACTCTTGTTACCTAGGTACCTGTTGGGAGTGGAAGAAAAAATCGCTACGACACTCCTTAGATCAACAAAAACAAATCTCAAATATGTAGGTACTCGCATACACTGAACAAACACATCATAATGTTCGGCTTTTAGCTTATCTGCGAATCAACAAAATGCTAACTAAAATGGGATAAACATGTCCTCGAATTGCAAAACTCTGCTTGCCATTGGCAACGATAATGTTTTTCATCTTTCAAGAGTTGTCTTGGAGGGCGCTGGGTGGCGCTGGCGCTGGTGGGAGCAAGGAGCGCAGTAAATCTTAAATCGAACTGCTTGCTTTCTTTGTGCAATATGTATTTTGATATTTATTGTTGGGTGGGTGGCTTATCTGCCATAAGGGGATTATTGATTCCCTAGCGCCTGGCGAATTCAGCACATTTCTCGCTTATCAATAAGAAGTGAGGTGGTGTGTAGGTAGGCGCTCAGGTTTTAATGCAAAAGCAAGAGAGAGATCCTTGGAGTGAATACAAATTTGCATTTGAATTCGTAATACGATAGGAATTTCCCATTTGCATATTAATGGCAGTTTCCCAAAGGAGGATAGGCTCCTGCCGCGCCGTTTCGGTCGTCTTACCCCATTGTGACACACTGCAGCATTCAATTGCTCTGCCATTGTGCTTTTGTCATCTGACGACGACGACGAAGACGACGACGACGATGAAAAAGAAGAAAGATGACAGCGACACGTAGCACGTGGACGATATAAAGTCCATGGAGAGCATACCCTCGCTCCTTGGTTGCTTATTCATGATGAAACCTCAAAAGCGCTCCACTGAAGTTCCACAATTGCCTTCAATTATGTTTTTTCTGCTGGAGGGGGAGAGACATGTGAATATAAAGTATTCACATAGGGCGGTGTTTTTCACTTTCCTTTGGTTATGGTTGTTAAAAGACAAAAAGGAAGAAGAAGAAGAACGAAAAATTCACACACACATTATAATGATATTCATGGAGATGCCAGTGAGGGATGTCTGTTTCAAGTGGAGCGAATCAAGTTGGCATAGCACACGGTGCCTGCCAAGACTGCTGAGAAAAATATTTGCTTCTTCAAAAGGATACCACAACCCAGACTATGACGAGACTTTGAATGGAGATTGTGCTATCCAAAGATGACCTTTTCAGAACTGGATCACGCATCCATGGTATGGATCATGATAGTTTTATGGTTTTATGGTTTTATGGCTTTATGTGTGTAACGGCAAATCTTAACTGTCATAGTTTTCTATCTTGAAAGTAAAAGTTTAAATTGTTATTTGTAAGATGAAGAGATGAGACAGCTGTTAAAGTTTAAAAAAAAAAATGAGTTTAGATTCGTTTTGGAAGAGTGTCTTGTTTTTTTATTGGAGTTGGCTTTGAAGAGTATAAATAAGAGATAAGAGCGTCATTTGTGAAAATTCACAGCCAAAACTGAACTGGTGACCAATTAATAGGAACAACTTTTCAAATTATGTCATCCCCAAGCGCAATTTATCCGTTAATTGAGTAAAAAATATTACAATCGTTACAGGAAATCAAGAAAGCAAGTATATTTGGGCTTAATTAGAGGACAAGGGAAATTTGCATAGGAATTGCCATTAAAAAACATAAATCAGAAAATTTAAATGCTATCGAATGTGAAATGATAAATTTCAGCAATCAAGGGTCACCCGCCAACCGTTTTGGTAAAAACCATGGATTGAAAATTATCATTTTGATGTAGGCATTAAAAGTCAGAAATTAGAGAACAACGGGCAAAAAGCTTAGGTTTGAAGAATGGCTGACGGTTGATTTTATTTTCGCCGCACTCAAACCAATGTAGATTCATTGTGATACCATGAAGTATTTTAACGTATTTTTTTTTTTATAATTAGCGCACACATCAAGGGGTTATGACTATACCCTTATAATGCTGTAGAACCCACTGCGAGCATTTAGGAAGCCTCTGAATCGCAATGAAGGGGGAAAAACAGGGTCTGGTAGATCATTCCACATTCGGTTGGTGCGACTGAAAAAAGATTCTCTATACTTGACTTGAAGTTGGGCGCAAGGTAAAACTGATGAGCATTCCTAAGTAAGGCAAGTGTTGCGGCTAAATTTTTTCAGGGGAAGAATGCAACTGGCTACTTCACTAGAGCACTGCTTGTGAAAAAAGCGATAAAAGAGAGTGAGACAGGCAACGTTTATCAATTGATTCTACGATTGAACTCTCACCTATCAATTTTAACGCTCTATTTTGTACCCTATCAAGGAGGTGCAAAGATGTTTGAGAAGCACCTGACCAGATATGGGAGTTATACTCCACTTTTGGGCGGATGAAGGCCTTATAAATTGTAGCCAGATCAGAAGGGGTGAAGAACTTCCTGCTTTGTTTCAAGAAGCCTAAGCATTTAGCAGCGTTTTTGGCGGCTTCAAATTTGTGGTCGTTCCAACGAAGATCATCGTTTACACACATACCAAGTACTGACAGCTTTTCGGTTTCTTCGATGCAGGTACCATTCATGGATAATGGCAATGGGGGAATGTTAAGCTTCAACGACAAGAGACAGCATTGAGTTCTTATGACCCCATGTAACAATGCTGTCAAGGTCAGTATTCAATGAGCTAATCATACGCAACCGTTCCAGTTCCACATCCGAAGAGCAGGGACGTGAATTTGGAAACGAATATAAAAAGTTGAGGGTCGATTCGTTAACCGGATTAGAAGTTTCAGACAAGAGATCATTTATGAAAATGAGGAAGAGAGTCGGAGACAAGACGGAGCCCTTGGGCATACCAGCATTTACGAAGTGGGAATCAGACTTGAAGTCATCTTATACAACTTGTATTGAACGGTCGGAAAGGTAATTTCTAATCCAACGAAGAAGATACTCATCGATACCTAAAGCACGCATTTTCGATAGAAGAGCCTGATGCCAAACTCTATCAAATGCTTTAGAAATATCAAGCGCAATAATCTTACTTTCTCCAAAACAATGTAAAGATTGGTTCCACTTTTCGGTGAGATAAGCCATCAAATCACTAGTGGACCGTTTGCTACGAAACCCGTACTGACGGTCATTAAGAAGCTTTCGTTCTTCAAGATATTTCATAAGTTGATGGTTTATCAACGTTTCTATGACCTTGGAAAGAAGGGACGTTAGTGCAATTGGACGGTAATTGGAAGGGGAGGAAGATTCGCCTTTTTTAGGGACCGGCTGGACAAATGCAGTTTTCCATCTGCTCGGAAAAATCCCAGCAGAATAGGAAGAATGGAAAAGTTTACGCAGTGGTTTTGCCAGCGTTGAAGAACACCTCTTCAGAATAACGGCGGGGATACCATCTGGACCAGCGGATTTATGTATGTTGAGATCTTTGAGGACTCTCGCAACCGATTGAGTTCGAAAAAAAATCTGCTTCAATACAGAATCTACAGACTCACGCTCAGGTGGAACCAATATGCTATCAGGTAGTGTTGAGTTGGCAGCAAATTGAGCTGCTAACAAATTGGATTTATCGATAAAAAAAATTAATCTCAATTACTTTTCCCATCAGAAACGACTTAGTTATTTCGTTTTAAACGAACCGACACGAGTAACACGATGTGTGTTTTCACCTCAAATTACTAAAAAATGTCGTACCAAACGAACGTTCGTGATCAACTACACAATCTTTTTTATCCCCTCAAATGATTCTTGTAAACTCATGTTGAGTGCACTTAGACCGCCATTAAGAGCAGCATTCATTTGGCTTTTGTGTATACTACAAATTTTTTATGTTAACGAGATTCCAATTTCCAGCCAATTGCACTGGAAGCGACTTCTTTCAAAGTATTAATTTTGATTTGATGACGTGTTGTATGGAATTGCGTATCTTTTTGTGTTGTGGCATACCTTTGTTCGATTTTGATTTGAAAACGATAACTCACAATAAATTTGTAAAGGGTGGGTTTATCTTCAGTGTCACTTGGTGATGAGATAAATTTTATATACATAAAAAAACACAAACAAAAAAGTCTGTTGGGGGAGTGTGTGTCAAAAAGCTGTGCTGGTTTTCTCTCAAATTTTGTTTTAAAATGAAGAAATAACCACTCATTTCAGAGAAAGATATAAAAAAAAGGACAATAGAGCGAATGTCTGGTCAAATGACAATAATAAGTCATAAAGAAGCAATCGATTTTTGGCGAGTACGTTTCTTCATGTCTGTCATGATGTTTAATATGCCACAGATAGCCATACTCGTCAGATAGTCATGTTTTGCCGAATTAAAACAAATCAACAAAATTGGTAGCCATGCAATCAAACGTAAGTGTTCTTCATATTTATAAGCTCGATAGTCATTCTTCAAAAACATACTGAGTGCAATGTCTACTACACTACTAATAGTACTTTTTTTTAAAGCCATGCAGCACACATCTTCTGCATCATTTTAGATCCAATAAATAAAAAATCACAAATCCGATGGAAGATTAGAATCTCAGTCCATGTTCGTTGTTGTACACCTCATTGAAACGAGCAAATTCAAATTCGTAAGCACCTGACCTGAATAATTCTGAATTGCTTTTCATATCTTGACTTAATTACAACCACAGTCCCAGCCTCGTTCCTTACCTAAATATGACTTGGCAAGTACTACATGTACATCCACATTTTCTTCCATTACATCGAGATTAAAATTAAAGCTTTCTATGTTGGGCATTCACAGCTCCATACTAACTGTGTGTATTCATTCGCATATTGGCTTATTCCAAGCGTCCCCGAACATCGGGAAAGATGTAATAAACCTATCTATACATGTACCTATAACCGGTACAATGGACCGGTTATAGGTTT